>OX377611.1:41709121-43074549 GCA_947397855.1 Thelaira solivaga | reverse complement strand
ACTCTTTATAACTTGAATAAAACATTGTGAGAAATGCTTCAAATCTAAATATCTCAATTTTCTATTACAAAGTGGGCGTAAATGTAGGTGTGCTTGGTAAATTTAAATGGCGTATGTAATACAGTTCAAAGTTCGTTCAAAAATAAAGTATTATTTATTAAAAAAAGCCTAAGAGAGCAACTAGAAAGAGACAAATAACACTCACATCTATATTCACTCGAACAGTAGAGCGACATTACTAACGCCCAGTTATTTTGAGATAAGATCAAAACGGGTCTTGGACTGCCTAATTACTAGTATATAATAACAGGATTCACTTGATATGGGCGCCAGCTCATATGCAGGCAATGAGAAGGGAGACGAATTCGCTCAAAACCATTCTTGGAGCTCTATTAAGCTCCGTTTTAGGGAGTGGCTGGTAAGAGAATCGCAACAATACTGGAAACAAACAGTATGAGGGAAGCAAAACCATTCATGCCATTCCGATCTCAGAAGAGAACAAATTAATAACTTGGCCTGACCCGGTCAGAAATTCGCATTGTCAGGGGATTCATGACTGAACATTGCAGAGTACTGAAACGCTTGGCATCAGTCAAGATGAAGAGACAGCAGAGCACACATTGTGTCACGGTAATGGTATAATTTGGACCCGTTTTCGCTACTTAGGGCAACATTACCTAAAACCGTCAGACATGACGGAAAAATCACCCAAAGAAGTTTTTAAATTCTTAAAGAATACTAGATTCAGGAAGAATTTCTAATTAGAGAAATATCACAGGTCTATTTTGACTACTCCTAATTAAATTTGTATTTCCCAGCGAATTCCGTTCAATTCTGTTAATCACGTTTTTTATACCTTAAGTGAAGTCACCAGAGTATTTAACATCTGGTTACGAGTACCACAAAAAACCAACAACAACAATAACAACAACAAGTGGTTACGCTTATTTTGACCAATATTTGTGTAATGTGACCGTAGCTTAACTAAATAAATCAATTTCAAAATGTTAATGTTAAAACAAAGAAAACTTAATTATTTCCTTTGAAATCAGTCAGGTTTATTACAAAACAAAAAGTATTTTATTTAATAAAAAAAGCAAAATTCACTGCTTCGGTTAATTTAATTTTTTATAGAAGTACCCTAACAGAGAGGAGAGTTCTTAAAACTGCCACACACATAACAATTTTGTTTCGGAAATTTTATCATTCTTTTACATACTAAAAAAATTTTATTTATTAATCGAAGACAAAATTTCAATATTTTTCAGCCGATAATAACTTTTCATTCGAAATATAATATTATATTAAATCAATGAAATTTTAATTCAACTAATGAAATATTTCATTGAATTAATGAAATATTTAGATGTATTTCATTGAATTAATGAAATATTTCATTGAATTAATAAAACGTTGTCATTGATTGAAAAATAATGAATTTTTCATTGGATTAATGACGAAATTTAGAGGTTATATGAACAAAATTCTCTCAGTGTAAGTATAGAAAACAAAGGAAAACTAGCAATTGCAAGCAAGTTGTTCCCTAGTATATAAAATCTAGAGAAGTGTAACTATAATTGCCCTGTGTGTACCAGGTCTGAGATATTGAAATTAATGAGTTTGTGTAACACTTCATTAAAAGTGGAAGCTGAGGCCAAATTACGGCACTCGATAACGATCAAAACTTCCATACAAATTAAATGGATATTTCGATCGATATTTCCTGATTCTCTGGCTTCAAGTTACTATCGTAATAAAAGACATTCTCTACATCGATGTGAAGGCTTAAGATAACTTATGGATCCTTAAAATAAACCGATTTATCGGGAGTAGCAGGAATATTTTTAATAAAAAAAATCTAAAGTTGTGCGAAAGAAAACACTAAAAGCTAAAATACCCTTTTTAAACAGTTTGCTTGCGGCCATTATGATTTGTAGTCATTGTGACGACATGTGTGTACATGAATGATGGATTTGAATTGATGGCAATAATGTTGGGATATAAAGTCACTTGAATCCTTAGAATATGGCCTGTTTAAACAATTTTATAAATGTGTCATTGTAAGCATTAAGAGCTTTCATTTTTGACCCTTTCATTTTTCCCTTGGCTTCCCTTTCTATTCAATTTTAATTTTTTTTTTTCTTTCTTTATTTGGCACATTTAGTAAAATGGTCAACATTTATTTAGTTTATGAAATAAAAGCAAAAAATTTAATATTAAAAAAAAAACAGAAAAGAATTGTACAACAACAGAAATAAAATAATAAACAAAATCTAGAAAGCATCCATTACTCACGTAAATATGTATGGACGAGTGTTTGTGAATGTTGGAAAAATAAGCAGCTCCTTGCAATAAATACGAGTATAAAGACAAATTAGAGTCCCAGCAAACTAACGTTTTTAATTTTAAAAATAGTTTCAGTGTAAACATAAGCAAATGATTTGAGAAGGAGCAAATAAAGAACTCATCTCTCGAAATACATTTAATTTTGAATTATTTTATTAGTGAATGTTGTTTTCTACACTCAAGAATATGCTTGTTTCAGTTCTTAAAAAAGTTTCTTGGGTCGCTTAACGTTATTTTTGTATATTTAATTATTATGTTTGTTCTTATAATGTATCTATTTTATGTTTTTCACACTGTTTTTATTTTTTAAATATGTATATATTATTAATATTGTAATATTAAACCATTTTCTAAATAATATCATTTAGAAAATGGTTTTTGTTTATATTTTTAACAAAATTTATATTTTTTTTGCAACTTAGTACGGGTACGACAAAAATCCCCTTACCATTTTGATAGCCTATAAGAAAACATAAGTAAGTTTGGTTATGATTCGTTATGATGGGAAAATAATATCGGATAAATGGTGACCGCGATTCGCTATGCAACTTTCAGCTCTTTTTAAGGCATTTTTCACGACATCGTGCAACATCTCAGGCTGAATTTGTACAATTTCGTGACGAATATTGTCTTTAAGAAGTTGAAACGTTTGGGGCTTATTGACATAAACTTTTGATTGTAAAAAACGCTATTAAATTCGGATATCTGGTTGGCCATGCTAAATCGTCACTTTGCGAAATTAGTCTTCGTGGAAAAACGTCATTCAATAGTTGAATTATTGAACGTGTGTGCTGTGGTCCCATATTGCCGAAATCACATATTCATTTGAGGCACAAGAAAATTTCGAATCATGTCTTGGTACCGTTCAGGAGTAACAGTAACTGCAACACCTTGGTCATTTTTAAAAAAATAAGAACTAATGACGTTTCCAGCATTGTTTGTTTTTAGTGGATGCAATAATGTTTCAAGGATTAATTGAGGATTCTGTGTTCCCCAGAACCGACTGTTCTGAAGCATGTAAACTATTTCTGCTCGTTCTTGCAGAGTATATTTACCCATAATAAAATTTGGACGCCTACACAACACAATGGTTAAGGCGACACTGAGCTAAACGTCACATAACCAAGATGGCCCGCAATCAAAATGGTAGCGTAACTTTTGCCCACTTTTTACCAATCAATATTATACCGTACAATTCCGTATTCTTTATTTAAGGTATGTATGAAATATATTTTATTCAATTTTTGACAATTGATATTATTTTTGAAATGCAGAAAGCTTGATTTTAACCTCAGACACTGGTTTAGTGGAGCGATCGCTTTCGGAGATATCCCTTTTTTGTCATCAGCACCATCTGTGTCACCAACTTTGTATTGGAGGCCGTTAAGCCGCCAAACCAAATTTTCCTTAGTAGAAATGTGCAGGAAATACAAGAACATAAAATATTATCAATAAAGGAGAATAAAATTTAAATTGTCTAGGCTGAGAGGCGAACTCAGGGGTTTAGTTATTATTAATTTTTCAAATGAATGAAAGTGAGCATTATTTTTATGAATTGAATGCAAACTAACATTAAACAATATTTTTGGAAGATGTTACTCCGTCATTCACTGCCCGATTTCCATTAACGTTTTGCACAGATCTCTAGCCCTACACGCACTTTCTTCGTCGAATCGACAAACATCGTTTTTGCTTTTTTGAAAATGCCAAAAAAAAATTTGCAGTATATAAACTTTTTTTAATAAAATTAAAATTTGGTATTAAGTTTTTACGTTACATGAATAAAAATGAAATTAAATTGATATTTAAAAAAAATTATTTTCTGGGGCGGATTAAAAATGGGCTTCGTCGATGCGAAGAAGAAAGTACTTAGTGTATTAAAAATAAGAAAGTGCTTTTAAAGCTAGCAAGTCATTTTTCTAAAACTTCATGCTACTTTAAAAAAAAAACCACAAAAACATAAAAAAATGTGTGAAAGAACCGAGGCAGTTGGAAATTAAAGCTCGGAGCATAGCGTTTTATATACCAATTGGGCTCCAACCTGCATGCACGACCTTCCAACAAACTAACTGTCACTCTAAACTTTTCTATAAGCTTTAAGAAAGTTAATTTCAACTTTCATGCGGACAGAAAATGGTAGCGGTTTTTGACTCATAGATCCGCCATTTGTGGACTAAACTGACTGAATTTCAATAGCAACTGAAAGGCAAAAACAGCTGACAGATTGGTATGCTAAACTTTTCTGTACATTGCCTAGGGATTTCAGAAAGTTGATTTTTTTTAGTGTTATTTTTTTTTAAAACACGCAACATAAATAACAAACATACATTCGAATTTGTGTTTATAAAAATTAAATTAAAAATTCAGTTTGTTTCATATTTAATACATATAAAATTATGTACTTACAACGAACATAACAAAAATTTATAAAAAATGACAGAATTGTTGTCGTTGTTTGTCTCGCTGAATACTTTTGAAATACACACACACAAAATGTTATTTAATGTTCTATAAATTATATTTATAAAACTCCTTCTTACCATTGTTTGCTAAATATTTATAAATGTTAAATAGCAAATACAGCTTTGTGAATAAAAATAAATAAATTTAGAAGAACTTCGGGTATTGTAGAACAAGCGGGTATTTCTGAAACTAAGTGTTATTTAGCATCTGTAACCATCTATAATAATAGCTTGCAGAAACACCTTAGCACCTGCTTGGCTATACCGTTAGTCGTACCATTAATTTTCAGTTGGCATGTAAAAGAAAACATGTGAAGTCGACTTTATTGTGGGCGCACATTGAAGCAAGTGTTGGGCTCTAAATATTAGGAGTTTGCCCAACTTTTTCGACAAGATAATATAAATAGTGTACTGAAGAATATTTTTAATCAGTAAGCATTTTGATTTCATATGCTTTATAAAATTTATTACTGAATGCGGGTATTGTAGTACCCAATTTTCATATGAGAATCGTGTTTAAATTCACAAATATTTTAGAATGATGAAAATATTCTCAGCATTGTGTCTTATAAAAATATTTGTTCCTTTTTTCTTATTATATATTCTAGATTTCAGCTGAAACTAAGTCTGGGTAATAATTTTTACCTTAAGTACGTAATTTGATTTAATTAAATTTTTGTTACATTTTTATAAATATTTTGCCATTAGGAGTTTTTATGCTTTTAATTGAAGTTTTCTAACATACATACAGGTGCGGTTCCACACCACCCTCCAATTTTCTTAACAAATCTTTTCAAAACGATTCAGATTTTTCTTATATGTATAATAGGGCGGGTCGATTTGTATGGAGGCAAAAAAATCGCTCAAATTACAAATAAAATCGTATTCTAGTGATCAAAATAAGAAACTTTGCCGAAGGAATCATACCTCTACAATTTATTTTTATATCCCGACTTTTGGCCCGAAGGGTCAATAATTTTTTTATTTTTTTTTCTATTACTAAATAAATTTCTAAAGATAAAAATAAACCCCAAAAATAAAAAAACAGCCATTTCGCTAATTTTTTCTTGTAAAGTGCCAAAAATGGTGATTTTTTAAAATTTTTGTATGGGGAGCCCCCCAGGGGTGGTTCCAGGGGGTGTGCCACTGACATAGGTGGATCGGCCCTCCAAAGTTAATTGGGGTCGGTCATACATTTTGACTCGATTGAGGCACTCTAAATGGGTCAAAGTGAGATTTTTCAAAATTTGACCCTTCGGATCAAAAGTCGGGACATCAAAATACATTTTAGAGGTATGGTTTCTTAGGAAAAAATTCATATTTTGATCACTAGAATACGATTTTAATTGTAATTTGTGCGATTTTTAAATCGACCCTCCCTAATGTATAAGAATATTGTATAATAATCAGTTGGATAACTGATTAGGAAACGTATTGCAATTTATCTGGTGAAAATGTCATTGGTACTTTTTCCAGGATACCAAAACAAAAATAGGGGTTCCACAATACACCAAGTTCCCTAAGAAAATTCAGCTGAAATAACGAAACAATTTTTTGAATGTGAATAGACAAACAAATTTACTATTCAAAAGGAAAACAATAAAACAATCCCTACCAGAAATGTGTGATAGAAGCTACCATATGCTCATTGTTACACTCATTTGATCCATGTGTAAGAGAGAGAGATACAAAATCACACGTACACAAAGTTTTGAATATTTTTGTAAAAATATTAAATGATTTGTTGAATGTAGTAGGAAGTTTAACTTTTATAAATTTAAATTAAGTATGAGAATTTCAATTTCAACAATACAAACTAGATCTTTATTTATCGGTTTATAATATTTACAATTGTAGATTTGTGATAAGAGAAATAAAAAAGGTAGGAACTTTTACAAACAAATTTCCCCTAACAGTAATAATTTTAATAATAATCCAATAATCATAACGACTTTATATTAAGTTTAATTAATGTCCAATTAGCTTGAACAAACTTTCTATCACATTTTTCAAATTTGTGATAGATAGTTCTATCAACAATGTCGATCAAATGATAGATAAGTTGAGTGTCACTGTATGTAGCAGGGAGTAAGCAAATATTAACTATTACTGCAATAAAAAGAACCATTACTGCAATGAAAAGTAATTAAGTTTAAACAGTTTTCGAAATAAACGAAATATATATAAAAATTATTTTAAACATAGATTTAAAAACTATACAAATTTTCAAAAACTTTTATTTGAGAAGAAAAACTTAAAAACTGGCAAAAACTGAATACAAACCTTAATAAGCCAAACGTTTTATGATAGTGGAAAAACGTAACAATACTTTATAGATTGGCACGGTGTAGATATTACACACTGAATGACAAACTTATATACCAGATTTGTGCAAAAATTAAAAAGGAATAGTTCGTTCATTTAGTTCATTTGATCTTTTGTATCTTTATTACTTAATACTTTTGATTGTCATTGAACGTTCTTTATTTTGTAAAATGATATCGAAAGGAGTTTTTTACGAAAATAGAAAACAAAACAAATTTCGAAAAATTTTTAAATTTAGTTTTAATAATTTAATTCAAAAAGTAATTTAGTCACTATGGCTAAAAAAAATTAAGGTTTAATTTTAAAATAGCTTAAAATTAAGCTTTTTAGAATGCATAATACATTTTCTCTTCTTCAATTTATTTGTTTTTATTGCCATTTTTGTAAAAGAAAATAATTTGCAACTTTCGTTAATTCGTCATTGTTTTCGTTTAAGTTTAGTTCGTTCGTTCATTTATAGGTCGTTCATTTATAATGAAGAGCAAGGAAGTGAACTATAGGAATTCAAAACACAGAGTAGTTCGTTCATTTCAAATAAGTGAATAGTACAATGTGAATAGTTCGTTCGTGTACTACCCAAATAATGTGAAGAGTATGAAAATAAATAAAAAATTGCTAATTTTCTTGATAGTTTTCGATTTAGTTCTTTTAAGATTCTATTTAATTTTTTTTTTCTTTTTTTAATTTTTATATTAACGTTTTCTAGCTACTTAAATTTTGTTTGACTTTTATCAATTATTAATGCTTCAACCAGTCAGTTATTGAATTTATAGCAGCAGCAGCAAATGCTTAGTGAACTTTAACACCCGAGGCAACTACAAATGCGCATCACAGCCTCCTTATTTGTTTTTGTTGTTTTCAAATAAATTCAATATTTAAAAAAAATTGATATGCCGACAAACGATCAAGAAGACAAGCTTAGGCATTAGCAAACAACAATAAGAATTAACAAATTCAATGAAACAAAGACAGAACAACATTGACAGCAACAATAACACGTACTCGTATGTGTCATCATCCTTAAATTTAAAAATAAACATGCTGCTCTGCACGTACGTTTGTACAAATAAATTCTGTTTAAATGTGCAGTCGGTGAATAATGAGGATTAAAATCCAAAACAGATTTATTCATTCATATAAGTACTCGTATACCTACGACTCAAAGAAAAAAAACACAAAATCTCTGCTTTACTGCAAGTACTATTCCCCTTCTCTCTTTCTCTTTCTCTCTCTCACTAATACTCTTACTTCTACTCTAATAAATAAATGCTCAAAACGTTGTAATAATTCTTCTTAAATGAAAATTCTGTTTTTACGTATGCGTGTGTGTTACATCTGTGAGTATGCAATACCGCCCTTGTTGGGATTAGGCATTGTTTATTAGTGTCTGATTGTAGTTGCAAACAGATTTTATGATGTTTGCGATGAGGTTAAGCACATTGGGAACAAGAACACCTTGTGTCTATGTGGCGGGCTTTGTTACTGGTTCTCCAGTTCAAGTTTAATACACTTGGAAAAAGCATTCAGAAGGGTATTAGCAAAATCACTATTAGATCTAACTTTTCTTTTGTTTTACAACGTTGTTACATAGTTGTACATTAGGTGTACAACCTTGCTGCCAACCTGAAATATGTAGCGCACAACTTGTATGATACCAGTTATACATAAAGCATCGAGTTAACAACAAGTCGGGGAGCAGAGTTTTAGTTTTACACGAACTTTGTTCCTGTAGATTTGATCGTGGTAGTTATTTGTATAATTTTATGTTATCGTAGTCAGCCGATCGAGGACCGAAGCATTTACCTTCATTCGGCTTTAATTGTTTCAATTAATTTTTATTGAATGGTAATTAGTAAGACGAGACCGAAGCATTTAATTAGACGGAATATTTCATTCATATATCGTCAGTAGTAGTAGACGACATTGGTGGTACAAATACTACAGAAGCAGACCTTTGTCGACCCTGGACAGAATGAGTGCACCTTACCTGGAAAATAAATTACGTTACAGATATGATCGAGGTATCTTGAGCAGGAATGGGGATTGGTGATGATGATATCTAAGCTTGTATCTGAAGGAGGCAGAGGCTGCAGCATATTTTATATGAGAATAAGCAGGCAATATCTAGACGGCATTTAAAAGATTTAGGAACGCAGAGTCACGCTACGAATATGGATGCTAATGAAAATCTGAGTCTAAGGTAAATACTAGCTACCGCACTTACAAAATACTATGTGGTGAGTACGACCCATAATCTTTAGTCATTAGTGTAAATCAATAAACGGGAAAGTAAAAGCTAATGGTCGCGCCAAACTCGTAGGTTGCTGGGAACAAAAAGCTACCTGGAATCAATTGCTAGCTAAATAAAAATTTTCTAAATCTTTAACTTCAATTGGTTTCATAAATAAAATTTCTTTCAGTGTATTGAATTTTGGTCATCTAATCCGCATTAAGACAATATAAACTAAATAAATTTGTAATAAATAAGTAGATGTGTAAAGAAAGGGTTGAATAATATAAATTGACAATTATTGCCCAAAACAATTATGTTTGGAATAAATTTGATGTTTTAAAACCGTATAGAGGCAGAGAGAGAGAGAGAGAGAGAGAGAGAGAAAGCGAGTGGTAGTTATTTACGTCCATAACTTTAGGTGAAAGATTAAATCTTAATGACAGCTTAATAGTGTTACACATATGTCAAAAATACATACACACAACTATACTCAACATTTACTTAATTAATTATCGAATTTCTTGTTAAAATTGTGAATTAAAAAAAGATTTATTTTTTTTTTTTAATTTTCTTTATTTGCAGTTCTTAGTACTTAAGCTAGTAAAAAATAAAATGTGTTCTTCTAATTAATATTAATCTCTTTAAGCCACTTTGCAACTATCACACACGTGCCTATTGAAGCAAGCAAACTAATTTTACTTTCTGTAAAGATTGCCGACCACATTTAATTGTATAGCATGAGCCTCGGTATGACAGCAGACTTTTGCGGATATTAACTCTAGAATTGCTTTCAAAGACTACTAACGTATTTGGTGTTTGTACTTCGTAGGTCGCCACAAGCCTGCGACGGACTTATGACTCACATTTGTATACATTAGTCGATGGTGACATGTGCAATGGTGTAAGAAAAATGGAAACTTTATGAAGGGTGATCCGATCATAATGCATGATGTTAATTTTCCGTGTTTCCGTGTTTGCTAAATTGAGCAGCGCCTTAAGATTTTTGAAGCCTTTTACGAAAATGCGCGTTCAAATGAAAATGTCTTTCATAAGCTTCGTGATTTTTTTTTTGTCAGCATAATCGACCAAATCTGTCCACAATCGGGAGAACTGGATCTATAGGAAATGTGAAAACACCTATGCATGCTCGCTCAGCTCGTTCTGCGGAAAACATAGATGCTGTTCGCCGTTAAACTTGACTCGTCTTCGTGTCCACAAATTGAACATCTCACGAACCTCATTGATAAGAATTTTGAATAAAAATTTGAATTTACACAGTTACAAGGTTCAATTGACTCAAGAGCTGGAACCTACTGACCACTTCAAGCGTAGTCAATATGCCGAATGCTTGGTTAAACAGACAGAAGTGAATGGTGACATTACAAAGAAAATCATATTAGCAAGAGCTAAAAGGTGAGATAAGTCGTCACATTAACGACATTGAACCTCAATTATATCTCAGCCGATAGTTTGTTTCACACTTTATTTTCATAGATTCTTCTATCGTAATAAAAAATATTATGATAATTCTCTGAAAACTTTTTGTTTTATTTACATTCATATCGTGCATTTTGGTTGGACCACTTTTTAGTAGAATGTGTTGGCTTTTTAGTGATAAGAAAATTTTGTTTATGGCAACCTGCGTTTTTTAACGTACAGAACAATTTTAAAAGTTCTACTTCATCTATAGCAGGATGCTTAGTTTTAGATGAGGCTTAAGCTATAGAGTGTTGTTATGGAAAGGTCACTATAAGTCTAATGCTTACGTGCAAATTTTTGTTATGATGAGTCGCTATAGGACAAAAATTACTTGATTACAGCATACTAGTGCTTCAGAAGTTTTGATTTTATGGCTTTATCCCACAGCCCTACGACTAGGTTGTCTAGGCATGCTAAGATCCTGAATCAGAGTAGTTCAGATCTTTAAAATGCAATGCATTTCATAGTTTTTTAGATGAACTTTTACAAGACTTTTAAGGTTCTTTTACTCAGTCTACACGGAAGTAGGTGGGTATGATATTAGAGTGAATGCGGACTCATCCAAAAGTGTTTGGGTGTACCTCTGGGGCTTAATTGTGAAGAGCTTAACACTTATGTCACCTTCCTGATAGGTCTTGGCGGTGATACTGCCTATTATTGAGGCATGTGAGCCTCAAGAATTTTAGGTCAAACAGCTCCTCTGGCTCTAACTAATTAATGTAGAGCTGCCCTATCTAATCTAAAGCACTAAGCTGATATACGCATTCCTACAGCGTCTTCTTTGCAAAACAAACAGGCAGGCACCCTAACTAGGTCCGGTTCTGACATAGAAGTTTCTGTCTCAGTAATGGCAGCTATCTGGCTTAGTAATATTAGGAGCAGTATCTTTGAACATTAACAAAGGAAAGCTGGTAATAGATGATACGGTTTTGAGACATTCAAACTTGTTGATGTAGCCTTGCTATGACCGTGAACCAGTCAGCTATTCAGCAAGAGTACGATATATATTATGAGAAATTACTAGTGAGTACTGGATACTGAACGATGATAAACGATTGTGAATGCAAGGCCGCAGTTACCGGGTACCCAAGAGTGACTTGACAGTTTTTCAATCTCTCTGTGAGTGTTGATGATGATATCTAAGCTTGTAGCTTGTATCTGAAGGAGACAGAGGCTGCAGCATATATCGTATGAGAATGATCAGGCAGTATCTAGGCGTCATCTAGTAGACTAAGACAGAAAGTCACGCTACGAATATTCATGCTATTGAAAATTTTAATATAAGGTAAATACTAAAGAGCTGCACAAGCATACTTGTTGACCTCGATGACATATCTGAGTTATAGGCTCTACATCCTTTCAATACTGCGCGAAGTTGTCTTAGCAAGTATGTAGTCAAAACTAAATCTTGCGAATACCTTTGACCTCTACGTGAACTAACCAACCAAAGTTATGGGTGTGATAGCTCAGTTAAGTATTGAATGTTTAGAAAGTAATTGAAGTTAACCCAACTTTATTACTTTACGTTAATGGAGACGTACTTTATGGACATGTATGTCAACAAAGTTCAACATAGCTCAGCATAACGTACGACGGATTCTATGTGCCCTGGCCTTTTTAAATTTTTTATTATTTTCGTTTTCATAAGCACTTTTGTATTAGAAAATTAATTGTTGATCGACTTCCTAATTCTCGCATACTTAGTACCCAGACTAGCACGAATTTATTGGAACTTTAGGCCCAAATTCATAATCTTTGCCTGACTACGGTTTATACAATGATAAGAAACTTTTATAAAACACAGTCGTTAGTTGACTAAAGGTCGTTAATGCGGCGACTAAGGCAAAATTTAATAAGCCTTTGTGCCATTATTACAAGTTACGAATAGTTTAAGTTAAGATTTTGTGAAGGAAATAATCGTTTTCTTGGTAGACTTTCTAAAACTAAAATCCAGTAGTGAAGTAGGAACAAATTAACCGACATTTAAGTTAGTCGCAACTTTTATTCAACAGTCTCCCCTAGAGCTGGTTGTGATACTACCAAATACTAACTTTATTTAATGGTAATTTTTAACAATGGGCCTCAGTAAAGATTTATTCATTTTAGTGACTTTGTCTTTTAGAAAATTTTAACGGATTGGGAATAAAAATTACAAAAACAATTTCTTTATCTTACATTATGTGTACATTCATGACTCTAAAATTTAAAAAAGAAAAATATTTTATGAATTATTCATACAACTCAAATGGTACGCCAAAACTTGCAAATATAATTTTCTTCCTTTTTTTAAGTATCCTTCTAGTTTTTAGTTAAGGAATGTGCAACACATACATTTGACTACCCAATCAATTTGAAGTGATATACGAATTTATGCAAGAGGAAAAGAAATTCAAAAAATTATTCTTTTCTCCCATTCATACTTGGAACTTGCCTACGATAATCAAATATTTACTTTTAATTTTCAAAACCGATAAGCTAAGCATTCAGCCAACCTACCTATCATTTCAAGTTTAAAAGTTAACAAATCCGATGAACCAAAGTCAACAGTAGGCAAAAAGATATAGAGTAAAAGTACGTACAAAAACTTAGTTCAGCAAACAAATAAAAAATTAAAATTATGAGGCTGTTGGTGGATGTTGCATGAAAATTAAATAAAATTTGAAAATTAAAACTAAACAATTGAAACCAACACGAATAGAAATTTTATATTCTAACGACAACAGCAAGAACATAAAAACCTAAATTATAAAACTGTAGCTGTGAAGGAAAACACTTGACTGATGTACCACAGACATGATGAAAAGGGATACCTACCAATAAGACAGAATACATTTGGTTAGTTGGTTGGCTAAAAGAACTCTAAATCAACAAAGAAATGATAACGAAATAGTTACCAAATAGGCCTACGAAATGCATACGATAACCAAATACATGAACACACATACCCACCCCAACAATAACAGAGTGCACCTAAAATAACAAAAATAAACTAAAGCTGAAAAACGCTTATGTTTCGTTAAGTAAATATTTCAAAAGGTGTTATCGAAAAACAAATTTTGGATTTTTTCAAAAAGTCACATAACAAAACCAACAATAACAAAAACAGCAGCAGAAAGAAAAACAAAACACCAACAACCCCTTCTTTTACACAAATCCTTTTCAATTTTGTTAAAAGAAACAATTCAGTCACATATGAAATCCATCAGAGTACATAGAAAGCAACACTAATTTTCAGGAGAAAAATACAGAGAAAAGAAAATTTGCTTTTTCCATAACAAAATAATTCGGTCTCAATAAAGTTGAGTTAAAAGATAACTTTTTCTAATTTGGAACATTACAATGAAATTACAGGTGTTCGTAATAAACAATATTTTTTTTTTATTTCTGTGTTTCTTCGGTTTTACTATATGTATCGCGACGTGTCGTTCGTTTGAAAAATGGCTTATATTTTTCATTGCGTCACTGTGGTGGTAGCGAGACAACTAGATTTTTCCTTTTTTAAATACAAAAAAAGTTTTGTGTTATTAAAAACTCTAAACCAGATTAAAAAATTTTATATATTTTTATACCCTTAACAAAAGTTTGTCATTACGTGTGTACATGGGACACCCTATAAAATATATATATTCTGTGCTTCGTTTCTGTAACTATACGCGAGAACTTCTCACATCGAAAAGTGTGAAAAAAAAATTTCACCGTTTCTCGATTTGTGAGTAAATGCAAATGCAAAGCTGTTACGTCTTTATTTGAATTTTCCAATGATTCAAATGTTAAATAGAATAGAAACTGTCAATAAAATCGGGAATCTATATAAGATGAATGTAATTATATATGACATTTTTGTTGTTTACAAATTTTGTTAGTACAAAATGTGAATAAAAATATTTCAAAATGATGAGATGCCATCATCTTTGTAAATTTGCTATGTCACACAAAAAAAAATTATTAACAAAGAATACACATAAAATTTAATATTTAACTACAAAAAATATTCCACTACATTTATTTTAGGTAATTTATTAATTTATTAATTTTCGCAAAATTTTCTTACAGAAACACTTGTACTCGAATTTTTCCAACAAAGTACATCAAAATCACTAAAATGACAGATGGTTCTCACAAAGAAAAATTACAGAAACACTTTTGTGTAATAAATGACATTTTGTTTCAATTCTCATTGTTTTTTGTTTAATTCTATTGTTTCATGTGAAATTTTTGCGATGCGAGAGTTATAGAAATGAGGCACTCGATCCGTATAAGTAGCGGAGTTAATTTAGCAATGTCTGCCTGTTTGTGTGGATGTTGAAATCAACTTTCTAAAGTCCCTAAGAAACCTACACAAAACTTAAGTATTTCAATTTGTTGGAAGTTCCTGTCTTCAGTTTGCTATTGAAATTCAGCCCAATCGGGTCATAAATGGCTTATCTACGAGCTCTGAAGTGCAACTACCTTCATTTTTTACCATTGTTCTGAGGGCGTTTTTTGCGTAATTTGTCTAAAATACAAAACAGACAGAAAACGTGGTACAAGGTTTTATTAGAAATAACAGTTTGAATGCCTGTGCAAAAAATAAATTAATCGGTTCAGAAATGACCGAGATAATAGAACTTTGAATACACAAATCTTATTGAAAGATAGTTCTTGGGTATTTTTGCGTTAATTTGAAATTTTCTAATATTTGGTTTGATTTAAAAATTGTTTGCATATATTTTTATTAATTATTTAGTTTAGGATTAACACAAAAATAGGCAATCAAAAACATTATTTGGCGTTTCATTAAAAAAAAAACTACAACAATTAATTTTGTTTGCTTAATATTTCAGAAAATAATAAAAAAAAGACCGATAAGTTGAGGAGTTAGAGGATTAGAGAGTTCATTCTTCAAAAATGTAATAAATAAAGTGAAATTTAAATAACAAATATTTTCGTCCTATTTTTTAAAATTTCAGACAAAAAAGTCATATTAATTCTAAAATTAGATGGTTAAGAGGTTCCACTAAAATATTCTTCATAGTGTTTTACATAAGATTACCGACCGACTTTAAACACCAATTTGGCATAAAAAGTTTCAAAATGCTGATACACGTGTATATGTGTTTTTGGTTTTTTTTTTTATCATAATTAGTGGTCAGAACTTTGTTATTTATGTTTTTTGTTTGTGCTGTAATAAAGTTTATTTTCCAGCTGAGGTACGATCGGTCTGTTCTGGGTCGACAAAGACCTGCTTCTTTTGTATTTACGTCACCACAGGAGTCTAGTACTTTCTCGGCTCTTGGATGCAAATATACGAGTAAAATACTCCGTTGAGTTAAATACTTTAGCTTCATCTAGCATCTAGCGGAGCAAAGTTTGTGATGAAAGGTTTGAAAACTAAATGAGATGCATTTTCTGTAAAACCGACCTTTTGAAATTGTGGCACTAAATTCTTAAGTGAATAAGCCATCGATTTTTGTAGTAGAATTGCAAACAATTTTTGGCATGAAAATGATTCTAAAAAAAAATGTTGCAGAATATGTTTTTGTCTTGGAAACAGTCACTGTTGATATTTATTTTTTTTTTTTGCTCTATGAAATACCCTGTATTGGAATAAAAATGCATGTAAGTATGTAATAAAAAAATTATTCAAATAATGAGCATTCAAATGGAAATAAGTAACAACAATTATAAACAATAACATTTGCCACTTCATTAAAATGTAATTTTTTGTATTATTTAGAAATTTCAACAATTCTGACCCAGAATTTGATTAAAATTGGCTTTTGAATGCAAATGGGAAATTGAAACACTCATCAACACTAAAGTTTGAGTACTGGGCTATGCGCATGCGCACGAGCGCACATGTCCTTTTTTTTTTGTCAAAACAATGAAATTTTATACACTTCACCGCACGGAGTAACTCACAACATGCAACAAATTGTAACATAACCAGAGGAGATTCCTTTTTTTAAATTTATTTCAATTGAAAACATATTTGTTTCTAGTTTAAACAACCCTAAAGAATTTTTCTTTTATTTTTAATTTTTTTGCATATTAAGTGCACACGATTACTGAGTGATTTGCCCACAAGAGTTGTTGAGATTTTCTCTCTCTCTCTGCCTTTTCTCTTAAAATTGTTTGAAATTTGAATCCTTAAAATTGAATTAAAGTTGACAGAGGACAAAACAATATGGTACACAAATACAAAAATAACAACACGACAATGGACCGTACAATTGAACATTGAAATAAATTCAATTCATATTTTCCTCTTCAAACACAAAACAGAAACACAAAAAAAAAAAATAAGAAACAGACAAAAATAACATCACAATCGTCAAAACTGACAGGGGTTTTTCTTTACAAAGCTTTGTGTAGTTTCGTATTGTGATGACAGTGAATAAAGAATTTGAATATTGTTTTGAAATATTACACCTGGTCAAAACACAAAATCGTATTAATGCTGTTTGTAAATCTAAACAAATAACAAAAAAAAAAAAAAAAAAAATTAAAAGAAAAAGAATCACAAACTTAAAAATAGAAAATTATACACGAATTGAGCTGTTAAATTCACATATGTGAGTGTATTGTAAAGAAAATCTTTAAAAGGATTGAGTTCTTGATTTTTAACTAATTTTAAATTTAGCTGGATACTTTCAAACCAATTGTTGTCCTAAGTATTTAAAAAAAAAACCATCAACAGTTTCAAAAAGGGCATAACGGCTTAATATCAGTGATAGCACTTCTAAAGTAGCACACGGCCACATTGAAAGTAAAATTCTTTGTTAAAGCACCTACACAAAATGAGTTTATCTCTTACAGACCAAAGTTTGAAAAGACAAAACAAAATTAAAGCGCTAACGCTGATACAGTTAAAAACCCTCACATTATGTAAGCTCTGATTAACATTTGTAGAGCGAGGTTTGCCTAAGGAGCAATACCTAGAAAATGGAAACGTTTGGTAAATTCCGAAACTGGGCAAAAAGGACAACTTCTGTCCAAGTCGTATAGACCGATTACTCTAACTTCCTTTCTATTGAAAACAATGGAAAAATTTCTTGATAGGCATATCAGAGAGAGGTACCTCATGGTAGCACCTCTACATAAAATTCAATATGCGTATCAAGAAGGGAAATCAACAACACATGCTGTACTGAATCTCAGGCAGAAAATTGAGTCCTCACTTGAGAACAAGAAGTATGAAGTTGGCTGGTTGCTAGATATTTAGGGAGCTTTTGACAATACGAATTTCTGTCACATAACTAGAACATTCAAATGGATCGAGAGTATCCTAAAGGGAAGAGCAATAAATTCTTCTCTGAGATCAACGAAACCTCGGGGTTAAGACGACGAAAGGTTGTCTTTAAGTTGAAATACTCTCAACGCTATTGCGGTCAAGTGCTGCGAACGAATTATTACACTTACTAAGCTTGAGGATACTATATGAAACATATTTCAAAGAGCACTGAACTTGATATGAAGAGTGGTGCAGGGATTTTTTTTTAAACAACACAAATCCGCTAAGCTTTTTAGCTTGTCTGGAGAAAAAACCTTAGGTCTAGGTAGGGATTGAACTTGCAACCCCCAGATTGATAGGTTAGTACGCTATCTACTAGTCTATGGGGGTTGAATATCAAGCGCAAAAAGACCGGTATAATAATAGTCATTAGAAAGAGACTTCAAAACAATTTTAAGGCACCATTAATTTTTGGTGAACGCGTACCGTTCCCAACTTGGAATAACTCTTGACAACAAACTACTGTGGAATAACCACATAGACAAGACCTTCGACAAAGCCAGGGCCACGATATGAATCAGTAAGAGACCGGTTGGTAAAAACTAGGAGCTAAATCCTCGCTGAGGCTTTGCCTTACAATTACCAGAGCGCTGATTGCTTATGCGGTTCTCGTCTGGTTTAGAAGAGTTAGTAAAGGCTACGCCCAGACAAATATTAATAAATTTCAAAGACTAGCTTCTATTTATATAACAAGCGCAATGAGGTCAAGTTTTGCTAAATCTTTCTTCAATTTTTCGGACCAAATATAACTTCACGCATAACGTCAGGGTCAAATCACCAAATATGATTAATTGAGGCAGAACAGATCCAAACCCGGTGTCAGGTCACATGTGTGGTACACAAATGGCTCGAAAATGGTTGGGCGTACTGAAGCAGGGGTATTTGATTAAAGCCCCAGAAGAATTTAAAAAAGAGGCAAATAACTGTCATATCTATTTTTACTCTGAGAGCAACACTACAGGCCATGGATATAAGATCGAAGTTGGTCTGGGATTGCCTAATACTTCTAGAAAGACTAGCATCTAATAACATGGTTCACTCCATATGGGTGGCAGGTCATAGTGGTTATGTAGGCAATAATAAGGCAAAAGAAAATTAACCGCTAACATTTTCAATGTCTCTGAACTATTCTACAGACTATCTTGGAGCTCTATTAAAATCAATTTTCAAAGGAATGGATTTACAGAGAATTGCAACAATATTGGTTGAAAACAAAGAATATCAAGTTGACGAAAACTTTCATGTCATTTCGTTCCCGGAAGGGAACAAATGACTTACTAGGCCTGATCCGGTCAGGAATTGAGATTGTTTTGGAATTCATAACTGGACATTGCAGAGTACTGAAATAATTTGCAAATTGGAGGCCTGTGCAGGTTATGTAAAGAAGATGAAGACAACAGAGCACATGCTGTGTTACTGTAATGGTCTAATTCGGACCCCTTTTCGTTACATAGGCTATCATTACCTACAATCGTCTGACATGGCGGACAAATCATCCAAAGAAGTTTTTGAATTCTTAATGAATGTTACACTCAAGGAGAATTTGTAGCTTGAGAGTAGTGCCACAAAAGGTATATTTTGGCTGCAATGACCAGGTGACTTGTTCCCCCATTTCATTATAATTCGAAAGCTGATATTCACAAAAAAATAAAGTAGCCTTGAAGTAGATATTGTGACATTTATAAAAAAAAAACATAATTTCCAATGCAAGTCTTCAATCATTTTAAATATCAGTTACATAATTAATTTAAGCGATTTGAGAATTTTTAATTGCAATTTTTAAGTGGCGCATAGTTTCTAATTAGCTAATCCAAGTTGTAATTTTATTTATCTTTTTACTCTTTTAATTTCTTTAGTATTTCGCCCAAGCGCCAACAATATTGGATATATAGACAGTGTGGCGTCTAAAAATAACTAAAAATTTTTCATTAATTTCTTTTAAACACGACAAAAAAACAGATTTGATAACAAACTTTTTTTTAATGATCGACACCAAATAAAATCCATACTGTTCATTATGGCGAGTAAAAATCTAAATTGCCTTTCAAAAACTCTTGCTTCTATAAATGATTTTACATGTTAGTATTTGTGGCATAAAACAGAAAAAAATAGAAGGAAATATTTTCAGAAGTTTAAGGTAAACTAAGCAACTACACCAGCATTTGGCAGAATAATTATTACAGCAATAAAAGAAGCTAAAATGTCAGCATCCAGAAATTCCATCATCATCATCATCATCTGCACTAAAAGCAACCAGTTGAAATTATGACCAACTTTATGTTTTCAACGTTAAAAATAGAAGCATAATGACCCCAAGAAAGGAATAAAAAAATTATGACAAAGAAAGGTAAAACAAAACTTGTAGGGACGAGTAAGTTAGCAAATAGTGAAAAGTATCGTTAACTAACATCAGGTGTTTGTTCAGCTGAAAT
Organism: Thelaira solivaga; assembly: GCA_947397855.1. Classification (NCBI taxonomy): domain Eukaryota; kingdom Metazoa; phylum Arthropoda; class Insecta; order Diptera; family Tachinidae; genus Thelaira; species Thelaira solivaga. Next base: position 43,053,999 of record OX377611.1, on the reverse strand, counting down.
TGCCTTCGCAGAAACCTTGGTAATGCTGATGATGGTGACATTTAAAATAATAAACAGTTTAATGTTTTAACACAAGTAAATGGTGATGCTGCTTTTCCCACTGTCTTAGAGGACACTTTATGGCCATAAAATTCTTCATGTTTAGATGACCATAACATTTATAACGTCATTTTTGTCATTTCAATATGTCATGCAGTACGTAAAATCTAGAATGAGCCATTATATGTGCAAATTAGAAGATGGTGGCTATATTTTTGGAGCATTTGTTTACCTTAATCAGAGCACTTTTATGTAAAAAGGTCTGTAAATAAATTTAAAGACAACAAATTCTATACAACTTGAGGTTTCAAAAGTAAAATTAAATAAAACACATAATAAGTCATTACTTTCGAAATACAATGTCATGTCCTCTAGATTGGTTGTAAGCATGCACACAGAAAAGAACTTTGTTTGTGGGAACTGAATTTGTCAGTTGAGATAATCGAATTTTTAGTTGCAAAAATTGAAATTCGATAATAAATAAAAAAAAGAAATGTTAATTAAATAAAACTTAGTTACTTTTTATTTTGACAATGTTTCTGAAATGAAAGTTACAATTTACTAACAAAAAATTTGTGTTATTTTAAGCAGAAAAATTACATTGGCTGCAAAAATTTGAGTTTTTCATTGTAATTTGAAAAATATTTAATTGATGTAAAAATTTAATCAATTACAAAGAAAGTTTTAATTCCAAAAAACATACAAAACACCTTTGGCTTTTATTCCCATTACCTGCCTGCTAAACTTACGGACCATCATATGTTGACTACACACATATTCTTTCCTGCGGTAAACTGAGAATAAAATCCGAATTTGTTAATCGATTTTCATGATTTATACCTTCCATTATTCTTGAGTAAAATGGGCAAAATATAAAATAATTGCTTATTGTTTTTTTTATTGCAATTTTAAACTGAAAAATAACGAATTTTGTAAGAAAAAAAATTTTTCCCCTCTTACATTTTTGAATAATTCAAAAACGATAAAATATATTATAAAACAAAATTATAAGGAGTTAAATTAAATATAATATTGTTACGCATCTTTTGGTGTTTTGTTTATGAAAGTCGGATAAGTCGTTCTCGAGTTAGACTGAAATATGTCTTCGTACCTGACTAATTTAGTGGAAAAAAATTGCCACGCTCATGATGGAGAAAAACCGAGAACGAATTTGAGTTTATCACATCAAAATCCATATAGTCCACATAGTTTTATTTAAAGGAGAGCCAAAAAGTGATTTTTTGCAGAGCAGTGTAATAAAGCAAAATATTTATTTTTGTTTTCTCAAAAATATTTTGAGCTGTACTGTTATTGACACAACTAAAAAATTCAACTATCAAAATAAAATGTGGTGACAAGTTGTTTTTTCAGTTTTTGACCACTTTTTCGCACATGTCGGATGGTATCTCGACGGTAACTTGAGGAATGTTGGCAATTGTGGGCAATTGACGTCCACAAAACGTGAAATTACAAGTTCTGGAAACTTTCCATATAATAAAGCCTAAATCGATCGTGTTGTGTGACTCGTGGTACGGTTTTTTTTCTTGAATATAACCTTCAATTTCAGGCCGCAAATAAGTCGGTTATTAATGAGAACGAAATCGACAAGATCGAACTACTAACAGAAGCGAAATTTTCGGCAGTGCTCACATTGCGATAGTGAACAGATTTGACCACATTTATAATGCTTCCTCTTCACACATACACACACATTTCTTTATACTCTTATTAATTCATTGCATAGTACATTGATTATGACGACCATAATCACTATATAATGCTCGAGAATTGGCTGCCTTTGAACCACCACTGATGTAGTAAATTTAAACTTAACTTTTTACGAATTCTTCGCATGTTGAACGATCTATATTCCTAAATCGTAAACCTTTCAGTAAATAAATCACACTTAAAATAACAGACATGTAATTCACTTATTGCGAGGAATTCGCCGACACTAAACGTCCTTATTTTACTTTCAAAAGATAAATTTGTCCTGTCTAGACTTAAAAGAAAACTTATCAAAATTGAATATATTCAATTAATTCAAAAACGCTCATTTTTCAAAGGAAGCGGAGCGTCGCACTGTTAAATCCGGCCTAAGTAAAATATATCTCCTTTTTTTTCAAGCGAATGTAGCTTCTTTCTTTAAGTATTTCGCCGGATAAAATGTTTGGATGCATTTTTCTTGTCATTTCATTTTTCCCCAATAACAAGTTTACATCTTTATGTATTTATATTTATGCTTTTTATGCACCACCAAGCGGATGGTTTTTATAATTTTTATTTTAGCGCATCAAAATTTGTTTTTTTTTGTTTACATTTAAAGTTGATTTTAAAATTGCTTTGTGAAGCAAAATTTTGAAATCTAAACTCATTTTTCTTTTCCTTTTTTTGTCTTTTTCGGCAACACTCTTTTCAGCATCCATTCATCATTAAAACAAAAGTAGAACGAAATTTCTTGTACATAATTTTAATCCTTGATGGGGCTGTAGAACACAGAAAATAATTATTTTTGTTGTTATTATTACTATTATATTATTTAGATCATTATTCTTCCTTGTTTTTTTTTTTTTTTTTCCTCAATTAATTTTTTTTTTAAGAGTTACGTTCAATTATGCAATTTACCTTTAAGATCTATTATGCAGCTCAGTTCCTAACTACAATCCGAGACTCCTTACGAATCTCGTAATTGTTGTAGGACTAATCTTGCCTAGATCTTCTGGGACCAATGCCCCACTACCCAAGTAGTTTATTCTACGTCTTGCCACCGCTGGGCACTCGCAGAGAATGTGTTCCGACGTTTCCGGTGCTTCGCCACAGAAACGAAAGGAGTCGATTTTACTCATGTGATTGTTAAGTCTACAATGGCCCATAAGTAGCTCAACGTAGAGTTAATATCATTTCTGCTGAGGTTCAAAACAAAATCTGCCCTAATGCGCTCGGGGTTGATGAGTCTCTTTTACTGACGCATGCCCACTTCGGCCCTTTAGCAGTCTTGTAGACTTTGTTTCTCCTCCTTGCGGAGAAGGGCACTAGTGAAGTTGTTGGTCACCCCGCAGAATAGCTCTGGACCTATGAAGGGGTTATACGCGCCCTTTTTTTAGCCGGATAGTCAGCCATTTCATTGCCCACATTCCCTTCATGAGCCGGAACCCGCAATAAGGTAACCGTGTTTCTCTCTGCCAAAGCATTGAGAAGTTTATAGCAGTCCCAGGCCAATCTTGATCGAAAGGAATAACCCGCCAATACACATAGAGCTGCTCGACTGTTTGAGAGAATACATATCCAGGTAATACATGTGCCCCTTCGTAAACATTCCCTAGCACATACCTCTAAGACGTGGACCTGCCCATCAGTCGATTGTCGATTTCGGTCCATTATTATTTCTCCAAGCAGACCAATAAAAACTTTACAAAACCTAGGAATGTGAGTATCCTATCCATCCTATCAGAGACGGCAAGGCATTTCGAATTCCAGACAGATTCTACAATTTTTACATGCCCACTAAGATTGCCCTCTTTACGATAGGATAGACTAGGTAGGCTTAAGGTGGAAATAGCTGCTACTCCCCAACTCACAATATACAAGGGAGTGAGCCCACGGATCATACCCAATGCAAGTGTAGGGCACGTCTTCATCGCCCGCGTTACACTCATAGTATATGTTTGTTCCAAGTAAAAGCCTGTCACTGTCTCCTAATTTTAAGGTCCCCAGACTTAGCTTCCTCTTTCTAGTGAAGGGAACCACTTTGGTTTTATTCGGATTTATCGAAAATCTGCTCTACTGACACCATCTGTGAGTGGTGTCAAGAGCCGTTTGCATTCGATTGGCAATCACAGAGTCAAACCTGCCCCTAAGCAAGATTACCAGATCACCCGCAAAGTCCTGAACCTCGTATCTGAGATTGCCGAGAATTTCCAGTAGACCATCAGCGACCAATGATAAGATAATAATGGCGTTTTATATTTTTTATACTCTAGAATGTACAGTTTTGCTTTTTTTCTCGTCCTTTAACATGAAAATAAGACTCAACTGCCTGGCTTTAATTCTTGCACTAATTAAGCTTTGCTAAGATAATGATGGTTCTGAGTTTTTACTCATCTAAAAAATAAAATTATGTTCATTCATCATCCTAAACAAAAATAGATTAAACGTGTACAAGCGTTCAATTAACTAGTTTAAAAAGTTAAGCTCCTGTATGGCATGTAAAGGCCTTAATTCCAGTACCAATTGAATGTTGTAACGATGCAAATTTAAGTTTTTGTGTAAAATACCGGGTATGCACATTTTAAGCGGACAGACTTCTTAGCACTTTCCGTGTTCAGTAAAAAACCTTAAAAGTTACCATTATTTTTAATCAAAATGAAAGTCCACATGAACTCTAGACGATATAAATTCTATAGAAAAGTGTTTCTGGTCTTGAAGAAAAATTAATAAAAATATGTAAAAGCATACTTTTATACCCTCTAAAAATTGGTTTTTAAAATGTTCTTTTTTTTGCTCATTAATATCATGAGCATAAACAGTAATTTTTGCATTCAATTTAAATTTCAAACTGTTTCTATTTTTCAACAATCCATCTCACTAAAAAGCTCATAATTTATCCTGTCTAACATCCGTAACCTGTGGTGGACAACAACTTAATCTTCTTTTCATTTGAGCAACCAACCAATTCACTTTTTTTTTGGAAAAACACAATTGGGAAGCTGTTTCGAAGTTGAAGCCAAACAATTGCTCAGTTTGTGCTTTATAGCAGAGTAAAAAACAAAATATAGTTATGGAGCGTATGGAGAAACATGTGTGTAATAGACCAAGTGAATTAGGAATAAGAGCGAAAACACAGCATGGCAACACAATAATAGATGTTAAAGCGATAATACCTAGAGGTATGCATTACAACAAACACATGTTCGTACTCATGTTAGTGGAAGGCCACACAAATCCTTCTTCAGGAATATTATTCCTGTTGATACATTAAAATGTTTTTGGCACCAACACTTGTGTCTACACCAAGTGCCTTTATCATTTGTATAACTATTCTCCAAAGGGATAAAAACTTTACTTTTTTTTACTCTGCTGTGTGTTTGTTAAACATCCTGCTGTGACGATAATGTTGTACAAGTGCGTGTACTTTTCATGTTATAATTTTAATACTCGTACCAACTTAATTTTCTATTATGACTTTATCATTTTTCTTTTTTAGACACCTCTCCCTAACAGCATCCATTCATCATTAAAGCAAAAGTAGAACGAGTTCTCTTGTACACAATTTTAATCCCTGATGTGGTTGGAGGACACAGCAAATAATTATTTTTGTTGTTATTATTACTATTATGTCATTAAGATCATTATTATTCCTTGTTTTTTCTCAATTTTTTTTTTCAACTACATGCTCCTTCCTTTTCTCTAATCTCAGATTCGTAATAACAATCCTTACACTCACTTACACTTGTGGCAAGTAAAGAAGCACCAACATTATTTCGTTAATTTCTATTCACGCAAACACCTCTCAGGAGAACAGTTTTTTATGGAGCGGGGAAAGTTACACAAAACATAAAACAGTAAAAAAATGTATCTTTCTATTTTGTAAAATAATGCAAATGTACTTAAAAATATTTATGACAACATTAAAACATATAAATTCAATTAATTCTTGGCAACAGTAAACCACCAGTCCTAAGAAAATAACTACCATGTGTTTAAGAGAAGCCTCTTCTCCATTGGTTGTCCAACAGGAAATAGACATAAAATTTATGCAAAATAAGGGTTCCTATTCATACATACACACTTGCATATACTACGTTTCCTTTACGTTCTTGCAAAAAGTACCAGTACATAAGGAGTGCTTTCACTTTCTACCATATAGGAACAAGTTTTACACCAATTAACAATTTTAATTAAAAAAAATATCGATCAATTCAATTAAGTTCAATAATATCTTTGAATCATTTAAAAAAATAATATTAATTAATTAGGCTGGTATACAAAATTTTTCGTACAAAATTGTCATAATATCGATTTCAATTCTACTTTAATTTTCTTTGAATACAAGCAATAATTCCGTTCAATTACATTCAAGTCAATTTTGAACCAGTAAAACTAAAACTGAATTCAAATCGTTACTTCTTTTTTTTTAATTGACTCTGGAGTCCGTGATATATCGTTATTTCCTAAATTCAAGAGGTGATTGTATTTGTTAAAAAATAAAATCCGAAATTTTGCAACAACATTTGCTTCAAGTCGTACTTATAATGTTTTTAAATCTGCTCAGTAGTTTTAGAAATATTCCAAAAGAAATACGTTTTCCATGCAAAATTAAGAAATTTTTAATTTTCAAAAAATTAATTAAAATAAAAGAAGACAAAAATTGCATTGTAGCCCCCTAAATTTCAAACAAAACGAATTTTATTTTATTATAATCACTGCACAGCTTTTTTCAGAATTAAGTAAATCTATCACACAGTAAAAGACACTATTTTGCTAGAAACTAATACCAAAAGGATCAAAAAACATGAATTTTCTTTTATCGACTGGTTTTCAAAGGACCTGAACCTGACAAACAGCTCAAGATAGAGAGAAAATCAAACTAAAGCAACTGAGAATAGTTCCCAAAGTATTTTAAAAATCTTCACTTCGTTTTTTTTTATTGGCTCTAGTTTCCGAGATTTGCCGTTATTTTCTAAATTTAAAAATGGTTTCTAATTATTATAATATTTAATAAAAAACACTAAATTCCGCAAGACAATTTGCTCTGTAGCTTGAAAGATATTGCAGAAATTGTGACAAACAAAAAAAAAAAACCTTATTTTATGCAAAATTTAGAAATTTTTTATTTTCATCAGAGAACGTAATAAGTTGCAAACGTATTTTACTTAAATCGATTCACAACTTTGGATTTTATTGCTAATGAAATGATGTTAAATATTTTATTGTGAAGAAGAAATGCAGTGTCACACTTGCAGTTAAACACAAATAGGAAAGAAGCATTAACTAACGCATTTGAGAGCATTTGCTTTTAACAAAATAGTGCCTTTTTTGTATGATAGATAGACTTAAATGTGAATAAAATCATCATGCAATAAAATTAGAAAGCTAAGAATTGCAATTCTTTCTGGTTGTTCTTTGGTGGGGCCATCTAGCAATTTTTTGGCTGAAAAAGTAGCACTATACAACCCTGGCTACTAGCTTTTTATTTACAAATTATCTAATTTTTTTACGTTGAACACGAACTTGTTCTGGGTTGATTTGATTTTATTCACAATTAGCGGTTTTCACCCAGAATTTTTACAGTAAAGAAAGTGCTTCACTAAACTCTAGAAAAATCTATTGAAAAATAGTTTTAATAGAGATTATATTCAGAGAAATTCATTAGAAAATTGAGTTTTAATCGTTATATCGTTCAAAACTGGCCTTAAAATCTGTGTGATTGATGTTTTAATATTTTTTCTGAGGACTCAAAGAAATCATAGATTATGAAAATCTGGCAGCCGTTCTTTAGTTGTTAATCCGACTTTGTTTTATTTACATTAATTTTTTCGCGGAATCAATTTACAAAACACATTTTTTCACATAAACCAATAAAAAATAGCAAACTATGCAATATCAAATCCTCTACGATAATTTTTTATCTTTAGGGATACTTTACCATTTCTACCCGAAAATATGCAAATCAAAAAACCAAAAATCGCAGAATTGTTAAGAAAATCTATCTGACATGTGAAAAAAGCATGCAATTTTCAAGAGATCTAAATTCTAATTAAAATCAGAGAATTTTCACTTCAAAGAGTTGCATAATTTATAGTTCGTTATGCAGGGGTTTAAGTTTTCAAAGTATAAAAAAGAATCCAGCTCTTATTACTCTTTATGTTTGCGTTGGAGCCGGAGCTTGCGGTCCAATATTCTATTTATAGCGACTGGCTACTAGGAATGCAGATGTAACATGGAATCGCAAATGTAATCCAGAACTATGGCAAGAATATAAGGATAAACAATACAAGTTTTATTCTCCTATTAGGGATTACAGCAAAACTAAATCTCCTGCTTACAATTACGATGAATAATTTATGAGCAGAAAAAAAAATTAATTCTTTTTAAATAAATAAATAACTGAACTATTAATTAATTATGAATCAAGGCCTTAAGCACATATATTCCATATTAAAATTAACAAATTACGTAAATCAATTATTTTCTTAAATTCGTTGTTAATACTTACAGAAGGACGCCTCTTAGCTTCAAGGATGAACTGCCGCAAGAAAATAAAAGGCAGATGTTTTTGCAAATGATTTTTGTATATCACTGAATTTTATTTTAATAAAAACTCTCCAGCTTATCAATGTGGGCGTGTCAAATTTTCAGTAAAAAAAGAAGGTTAAAAATATTTTTATTTCCCTCCATTAAAGCAATTATTAACTCTGCGGGAAGGAAAAGATTAAATGAGCTGCTAATGAATCAAAATATTTTGCACACATTTAAACCACAATTGAGTGAAATGCATAACAATTGAATGACCCATATCAATTTGAAAAGCACGCGCTTAAACATTTCACTTAATTTAGTTCCATTATTGCGAGATTCGTTTTTAATGTCCTTAAAATTTTAAAATAATAAAATTTATTGTGAATTTTGAAAAAGTCCAAAAAACTATTTGCCGCACAAAATGATGAAAAAGCAACAACAAAAGTAAAACACAAGCCCACATTATGACGAGTGCGAGTACTTCATGTTCCTGTCACGCTTTTCAACAGACGGACAGAAGTTTGCAATACACACTTACAATAATGTTTTGGCACATATTTACAATCAGATTTGCACCCAATCCTCTGCAGTATTGCAACTACCCTCTCACTTAATATTTAGTTGCCTTAAGGCAGCAAAAAAAAAATTATAAAATTTTATTGAAAATTATGAAACAATAAAAACCATAATGACCGTTACGAAAATTAATCACCCATCACAACATGAAATCATCTACTTTTTGCCACATTCTATGACGGAATCGATTTGTGTTCATTTTTCGCAGTAAATGTGGCTGTGGTTTCTGCCGTTATTGGCTATTGTTTTAAGGTGTCCAACTGTGATTTTCAATTCAACAAATAATGGATTCACATAAAATTCTATGAACAGCAACCATATGAATTAAGAAGCACTCGATGGCAATGAAGCAAGCATGAAAATGCATGGGATGTGTGGCAAGTGTAAAGTTCTACTACAGTTTAAAGTCTTTAGAAATTTATTGAAATTTATGAGAATATTCAAAATGTAAATCATTTATTAACAGTAAAATTTACTGAGTGAATTAATTCTTTTAGTTTTGCAGTAAATTTATTCATTAAATAAATAAGAGTGACAAAAGAATTTACTGCATTCAAGAATTTTATTTAATTTTATTTACATATATAGTTGGAGTATATAAATGAGCCATAAATGATATCAGAATTCCAGGAACGTAAAAAAAAGTGAAAATTCCTCTTATAGGGAAATTATTACAAGTTACCTATAGTTAAAGTTAACATTTTATAAATCAAATAATAATAAACAAAAAAAATATCGATAAGTTAAATATCGGATAGTGTCCTTAACTGTCCAGCCAAATTTGGTTCAAAGTTTTAACTAAAAATCGGTCATTTGCCCCACAAAATCTAACTTTAAATACCAAAAGTAAGATAAAAAAATTATTTTCAAAAAAATTTCACTAGCAAAAACTTAAAAATGAAATCGTTTCATCAAAATTATTAATTTAATGCAGAAAGGGGGAAAGTTTTATTGTGGCTGCCCATCGACTATCATACTACCGATGCACAGTGGGGTCAAATTAAAAAAAGTTTATACTAAAAACGTGGATGTTTAGAAAATCTAACAGGTTAATTAAAATTAGTTTATCCCTTCCTCTATTGCGCTTCACAACTTTTTAAAAATTTGGTCTTAACGTAAATAATACTTTAATTGAGTTCACTTTTTATGTGGGATTGTGGTCTACAACTCTGTGTTAGTCTGATCGACAAAATCGTCAAAAATTCAGTTTTAGTAGAGTTTTATAGGATAACTAGCTGACCCGGCTGCCTCCAAATTTTATTTATATTGAAAAATAATTTATAAGAAAAGAAAAATATAAGTTGGGCTATGCCGAACATATAATTGCGGTAGAAGTTCTCCGACTTGAAAAAAAATTTAAAAGTGGGCGTGGTCTATTTTAATATTCATAAAAATTTAAGTTGGGTTTTCACTAATATATAAAATTTTTGTATATTGGATCTTCTTAATCTAAAAAATCGTACTCATAGAGTAAAGAAGCGTGCGTGACCGGGTAAAAACTGGAAGTAGATAAATAAGCCAGATACCAACTGCAGCGCTATCTGCCAGGCGGTTGTGTGACGCTAAACCTTCACAAGACGTAACACCACTCGTACAGTCGAATTTTATATATTAAGATGAAGAAACAGAAGTATACAAATTTTAATGTTTAATATTATAACTTTTAAGCATTTAACACATTTATAGATCATTAAAAATCACAACGCACAGTTTGAGCGACTGATCAAGATTTAGAAAAGAAATCCGTGTAAAGAGTGAAGTGTTGGTCTTTCTCAAGAAATTCCCTTGCACCGCTTGGAGGAGTGTCGCGGCTTATATGTTTACAGATACAGGTGGTACCACCTGGCCAAGTATTTAATGAAGAAAATAATCCTGTCGTACCATCAAATGTCTAATCTTATCACAAAAAATTATTATAATGTATACGTTTTTAAGCAAAATTTTAAGAAATGATACAAAAAAAAAAATGAAAGCTAAATTACTCAAAAACTATAATAGATAGAGTAGTATTGTAAACATGTAAAAAAGTTACAGGCCGCGAAACCAACAGTTGTCTACATTGTGTTGGCACATGGCTTCTTTTTTTTTTTTAATAAAATTTTTTATTTTATTTTAATTTGTCTCCACCGAGCGACACAGATTGAATTTTATTATTTTTAAGGCTAGGTTAGGTTAGGTTAAACAGGTCGCCCGAAAAGAAAAGAAAACAAGAGCTGGGCTCACTTGGGTCCTCTGAGGTGGTCCCTTTGTGATACCTGTATAGAGGAAAATAAAGAAGAGGAAGGATAGTAACAGAAGAGTGAAGGGGAGGAAAGAAGATAGAGAAAGAAAGTGAGTGAGTCCGTCACAAAAACCAACAACTGCTTCTAACGAAGCCATTTAGCATGTCGACACTTGCATTCGACAGAGCAGTGAGACCCTGAAGACGTCGCTCACCGAAGTGGATCATGCGCCACTCTTCCAGGGCTGGACACTGGCAGAGAAGATGTTTCACAGTTTCCTCCTCTTCCTCGTCCTGACAACTTCTACAGTAGTCGTTTTAACGCAAACCCATTCTCTTAGCATGGTTGCCAAAATTGCAGTGTCCTGTTACTACAGCCACCACATTTCTCAATTAGGCTCTTTGGAGCCCCAATAAATCCCTACTGCGACTGCTATCCAGCCTAGGGCAGATCATCCTCGCCGTAATGCACGTCTATTCGTCTCTCCATCTGGACTGTGCCCTTCGCAAGAATATGCTCTTTAATTTATGCAAATAAAAAAAAAATTGTGTTTTAACAAATTGGAGCAGATATTTTGCAAGAATTTTTAATTCTTTCAAGTTCTTAAAACAAATTTTTAAATTTTTATAAAGTTTTCATTTAATAATTTAATTTTTTTTTTTTTGTGGGAAACTGAAAAACAATTTTCTTTCAAATTGAATTCGATAAATTTAGCCTCTTGCCGATTTCACGTGTTGTTAAGTGTGAAGTAGGGTTTGAGAAAAATACAATTAAATCCTCTGTCGGGAAAAAACGAAATTACCTTTCGCACAACCCAACATTTGTCATAGACACAGTTATTAGCACTTCATTTGTGGGCGCCATTTATTCTTGCTACTTCAACACAGAATTCAGAAAACAGAAAAAAAAATATCTTTTAAACACTAGTTGCATATAATAAGTCTTCTGTTTATTTCTTAATTACCATCGGCTTTGTTAGTGCTCAGAGAGAACAACTTTAGTTTTTAGAATCGCTTTTTTAATGACCGAAATTTGCTAAGACAATCCGATTAGTAGACGTTTTATAAGAACCACTTCTCTTCTGGACCGATACGTCTGAATTTCAATAGCAACTGAGAGACAGAAACAACTGACAGATTGGTATTCTACACTTTTCTATACGTTGCCTAGGGACTTTAAAAAGTTGATTTCAAAGACTTGACGGACGGGCGAACAGACAGACGAACATCGCTTATTGAACTCCGCTATTCATAAGGATTCAGAATATATATACTTTATATGATGTCCCACATACGGTGTAGAAATTACAAATGGAATCAAAAAGTTATATGCGCCCTTCTTACTTACAGTGAAGGGTATAAAAAGGAGGTACACAATTTGAATCAAGGTATTAAATGTAGTTTTAGTGGCACCAAAATTAGTGTAGACTTGTTTTGTCTTTCTTCTAAGACAAATTTCTCCCACTAAATGATTAACTTTGCTTAGTATTTGTCTCATGGTTAATGGATTTATCGGTAGTATTTTGCTCCTACTTAAAAAACTGCTACCAAGAATACCAACCACCTTAAAATTTGTTTCTTTAATTTTTTTTATTTCATCTACTTTAAAAAGTTTTAAATTTATGAAACATTTAATATCCAAATTCGATTTTATAAATTTTCACAATAAATAAAAAAACAAAAAAAAAATACAATTTGTTCATCATGAATACAGATGACAAAAGCGTACATATTAAAATACAAAACAAAGGATGATGTATTTTTTTATTTAAAAACAAGTGAAACAAATAAAACCCAAAAAAAATTTGCCTGCCGCCAGGCCAGTTAAACCACCAGCCAGTGACTAACTGATTCAATATGAAAACAGATTGATGCAGGTGCTAATTAAAACTTTATGTTTCTATAGAATAAATTTAAATAAAATAAACAAAACAAAAATTATATGGCTGTGTTTTACAGTGTGTTTGTGTGTGTGTGTGTGTGTGTAGTCATGTAAAATACGATACAATATTTAAATTCTTTAAAATCCATTAAAACCATAAAATCTTTTATATTTTCTGTTAATTTACCAGATTTTCGTTTTTTTTTTTTCAATTTCAATTCTGAACAGTTGTTTTATGCTGCATGCCTCATTAACCCGCCATGGTACGTGTCTAATATAAACCACCTCAGACAGACACACATCCATACATACACACTCACAGTCACAGTCATATAATGAGGGTTCAGTCACTGCAATGAAATGCAACAATTGTAGCGTAAATAAAATTGTCATTGTCAAAATAATTATTGTATCGAAGCCAGTATCCTTCTTTTTTATTCTTTGCTTTCATTCCTTTTGCTATTTTTTTTCTGTTGTGTTTTGTTGTATCTCTATTAATGCAAATTAAGAGATTGCTGTCATATGTTGCAAAAAAAGAACTAACAGAAATGTGTATGTAAAAATTTAAAAAAATATATAAATAAATAACATTCCATTAATATATTCCGCCCATTTGCATGTCAGACCACATTATCATTCATAAATCAAGCATCTAATTGATTTTGCATGAAAAGACCAAGCGCTCATAAAATTGGGTGCCACATCGCACATAAATTTAATGGATTCCTGCTCTGCTTAAAAAACACCAATTAAAATGTCTTTTCTATGGCCACACTGAAAGAAAAATGGTTGACAAAATTTGTAATGAAAAAAATTGATTGACCTTGTACACGGAAAAATTTAAAACCCAATTTAAAATTTTATTTAAAAAATATTAAATTGTTTATATTTTAATTAAATCAATTAAATATTTTTATCAATATCAATATTTCTTTAGTTGTATTGCTCAAATATTTAATTGAATCAATTAAAAATTTTTAAAATTTAACAATTTTTTATTAACTTTTAATTTTTTGTAATTTAATTAAATTAAAAAAAAAAAACTATAATCCCACAGAAAATATCTTAATATATAAAAATCGACTGTACGTGGGCTTGACATTGTACTCCTCCCAAACGGTTTAGTGTCATAAGTCCATCAGGCAGATGGCGCTGCAGCCCGTATCTGGCTTATTTATCTAGTACCCGGTCTTGTACGGTCCTTTACTCTATGAATACGATAGAATAAACAAAAATTTTAAGGCAAAACGTTTGCCGGGTCAGCTATTTATTTTATAAAATTTTTCATAACTTTCGACTGATTACAGAAAATACCATAAACACTATTCATTTTAAAAAACTGTAATACTTTTTAAACACATATGACATACTAAGAGTCAAAACTTCAAGCGTTTTATATCAGTCAATAACCCAAGTTTAACTATGACCTGCTAAGTGCACACATTGATTAACTCCATGAAAAAAAGTTGTGGAATGAGATGAAATAATGTAAACTGCTGTTTAAATTTCTCTTTATGATAAAAAAAATTAAATATTTATTGTAGAATACATAAATACTGCTATAACTCTCCTGTAACGATATACAAAAGAAATAAGAGAGAATAAACAAAAAATAATCGTCATTAGCGCTAACATTTACATTTGACAGGTGGACTTAATCAATGCGTGCTCTGAAATGCTCATACGCAAGTCAACTTTTGAACCAGAGCAACTAAAAACTTTCTGCAAAGTATTCGGAAGCGCTGATTTCAAATATGCAATTTCGTTTTTTTAAATTAGTTTTGGTGTCCGAGATATACCGTCATCTCCTAAAAGAAGGACGTGACACGAGATATACGAGCATTACTTGAAAATATTTGATTCTATTTTTAAAACAAGAAAATAGAAGGAGATAAAAAAAACCGAATATATGACATAAAACATGCACTTAAAAATACAAAATATGCACTAATGCCCTTACATATATGGAAAATAAAAAAGACATTCATTCTTCTTCTTATCCTATATTTTTAAGAAATATTTAGTAAAATTTAAATTCGGAAGCATATGTAATCGAAAAAATACTTTTATAAATTTCGTTTACATCAAGTAAAGTCTGAAAATTAAATGTCATGTCGTACGCAAAAATGTTACCACATGTAACAAGACATTGATTTCAGTTTACAACATCATCAATTAATTATTCCGTAAAATAAACATTTTACAAACGGTCAAATCGGCTCGAAAATTTATTTTGCAGTAAATTTTCTAAAATTAGTAAAAAAAAGGCTAAATAGTAATTTGTTAATGTTGACTGTTTTATGAATTTAAAATTTTAAAATACAAAGAAAAGAAGAAGAATATGCTAAACTAAAATGTTGCTAAATGTGTGATTTTTTTTATGTGTGATCTACTTTACAGGTTACCAGTAGGTGAATACTTTTGAATATTAAAAATAGAAAAATTAATTCAAATTATACACAAAAAATATGCATTTATGACAAAATATGCTGAAATATGCATTAACATAAATTCAAAAAATTCTCGAATTCAGAATTGATTTTAAGTTACTAAGTAAAAACATGGATTTTGCATGAAAGTCCTTGTCCTGCTCATAAGTATTCTTTCGATTTAACTGCAAATTGTAATACAAGTGTTAAGACTTTCGTTGGATTTTGATCACTGCCTTTGTGTGTTTGTTTTTCCTATACAACTCTGATACAATGAACGATTAGAAAATTAGAAAATGATGAGAGCGGTCAATTTTTTATTCGTACTTTTTGACTTATTGTTTTCATACTTAAGGGTGGTTAAATTTTAAGGGCCGATGTTGAATGTGAACCATACCTAAACGTCAAGTTTTTTTGAACCATGGAAAGATACACAATCGAGCAACGCGTTAAAGTTATTCAGCGTTATTATAAAAATGGGCGTTTAAATCAAAATGCATATCGTGCGCTTCGTGATTTTTTCGGTCAAAAAATCGTGCAAAAATTCGAGCAAATCAGGTCTTTAGGAGATGTGAATACACCAGTACATGCAAGTATAGCTCGTACTGCAGAAAATATTGCTGCTGTTTGCGATAGTGTGGCTGAAGTGCCGTCCACCTCAACTCGTCGTCGTGCCCAACATCTCACGCTCGTCGTTGATGAATATTATGCATGAAGACTTGCATTTACACGCTTAAAAGGTGCAATTGACTCAAGAACTAAAGCCTCTTGACCCTTCTAAGGGTCGTCAATGGTCAGAATGGTGGCAAGAAATGACAACAGTGGATGATCAATTTTCGAAGAAAATCATCTTCAGTGATGAGGCACATTTTCACCTCAGTGGATTCGTCAATAAGCAGAATTGCCGCATTTGTGCGAATGATTATCCAAGAGCAATTGTCGAAAAACTAATGCACCCACAAAGAGTGACTGTTTGGTGCGGTTTATGGGCTGGCGCCATCATCGGGCCGTATTTTTTTGCAAAATGAGGCCGCTCAGGCAGTTACTGTGAATGGTGTTCGCTATCGTGATACGATAACGACCTTTTTATGGCCGAAATTGGAAGATATGTGGTTTCAACAGGATGGTGAAACTTGCCACACAGCTCTTTTGCGAGACAAATTCAATGGCCGTGTTATCACACGTGGTGGCGATGTCATTTGGCCGCCAAGATCATGTGATTTGACACCGTTGGACTTCTTTTTTTGGGTTATTTGAAAGAAAAGGTGTACGTAGATAAGCCAGCAACATTTCAAGAGCTAAAGAATGAGATAATTCGGCACATTAACGTCATAAAATGTTAATTCTGTCTCAGCGTCATCGAAAATTTGGACCATCGGATGGAGGTCTGCCGATATTTTATCCCATACATAATTGAACCATACCATGTTGTCATAATAAAAAGAAATGACAATAATTTCCTAAATAATTTATGTTTTATTCAAAATCAACATCGGCCCTTAAAATTTAACCACCCTTTATCATACTTTTTTATTTGTTCGATTTCAATAAAATATGAATCATTTTGATTGAAAATCATGAATTTATATGCTTATAGAAAAAACGACTAGATTTGAAATAATTTTTTAAATTTTTTCATAAAAAAAATTTTATATTTTTACAATTTAAAAATCACGAAATTTTAATGCGGAATTTTGTATTTTTCAAGTAAATCTCACTTATATCATGTTGCCTCTGGAATTTAGTAAATTATCTCGGAAATTAGAGCCAAAGTGTAACAACAAAGTGCAGATTTGAAATCAGGGGCCAAATTAGGGCATTCGATATCGATCAAAAGCTCAATTTAATTCTATTGGAAATACTTTGCTCTGATCTAAAATCTCATCTATAAAGCAAAATTAAACAGATTTAGGCTACAAAGAGAAGATGGGCGAAGAAGTTTACAAAATACAACTCTTTTTGTGCAGAAAAAACTTTATTTTGTACAGAAAATCAGGAAACTGCTGTTTTTTTTTTTTTTAAACAGTACATGATGTCTGTGCCTAGGTTGGCTATGACAGCAGCAAACAAGTACAACTTAATCTCAGTTATGTATGAATGATTATGAAATTGCAATTGTAAAATTAAAAAAATCATCATAGAAAAAATTTGGCGAAGCATAAATTATTCCAGTTGAACACAGAAAAAAAAGTGAGCATACGAACATTTTCCTTCCAAATCTATTCATCCCTTTAGCAAACGAATTTTATCCAGTCATTAAAAAACAATATTGAATATTTTTTTTTTCTCTTGCTGCTTAAATTTAAAATAATTTTAACCTTTGCCTCACTCACTCAACTAAACAAACAACAACAGCAACTACAAATATAAGATTTAAAATAAAAATAATAAAGGAAATTTTAGGCCCATATACGAGTAGTGTTTGTTATTGCTTTTTTTGTTTGGCTGTTGGGATTAGTTTGATGATGATGGGTGGCTGGTTGGCCTTAAACAAAATTCTTTGATAGCGATGCAAAGAATACAAGGAAAGCACATGACTCTGCTACTGTTACATGAATATTAATGAAATACTAGTTTTATTTAATTCTAGACAGTTTTTTTTTTTGACGCAAAACCTCACTCACCCCTTTTTTTACTTGGTGCTCAACAATGCTGTGGCTGAAGTTGTTGTTGCTGTTTATTTGCATGACATAAGTCCCCTTAAATTTTGTTTGAAACTGAATTGCTTATGAATAAATTTTGGAAAAAATAACACAAGTTAAAAATATAAATATTCAGACAACAGTCGGTTGTTCATTCATTCATTCAACCAATTTATGCAAAGAGCTAGTGTAAAAATAAGGCTCTAAAAACAACAACAACTAAAACTTTAAACAAAAAGCAAAAACTTGTTGTTTTTGTTAAAAGGATGTGCAAAACATCTGTGCGATTCCTTATTACTGATGAAATATTAAAGTTGCTCATTTCAGTGGTTGATTATTTTTTCTTTCTTTCTTTTTTTATGTTCAATCCGTTTTTTTTTTACGAGGCAGAATATTATTTTCTTTTTTGTTTTCCAGTCACTGACATTCATTGAACTGTTGACTGTTATTAATTAAATCAAAATAACTGCAGGGAGTTTTACCTAATTTCAACCATAAAATCCCTGTTAAGCCTTAAATAAGTTGATAATCATTTTGCTATTAGTCATCATCTCAGTTTGATGGGTTTATCTTTCGTTTGATTTTGCGTTTTTATGGATGCAAATTTTATTACTAATTTTTTTTAAGTGTCATTAATAAAGAGAAATTGTGATTTACTTTCGGTTTGTTTTTTTTTTTCTCTTTTCATATAAAATTTGAGTTACTGAATGCCATAAAAAATTAAGAGACACAACTCCTTAATAGGAATCCTGGTGGTTATTGAAAATAATTTGTTTTAGAAAATATTAAAAAATCTTTGAATCTTTGAAAACCTTGTTTTTTGTGTTCTGCAGAGTGATGCAACTTCTGAGCACAAAACTTGGAGTTTGGTCTAGAAGTAAAAGCAAACTCAGCACACACGACTTGTGACAAAAATATTCACAAGAGTACTAGATAATACACTTGATGAACGAAGGACTACGTTTCATTCAACTAATGACAATATTTCTTTGAATCAATGAAACAACTACATTAACTGAATAAATATTTCATTTGATTAATAAACGAAATTCATTCAGTGTTATGGCCGCAGCTCCATTGTTCATCACAACAAATGTGAATGTTGCTCTTCAATATTTAGATAATTTTTATAAAGGATTATTATTTACCTTCATTAAATTGAAGCCTAGGAATCTTCAATAGCCATGTGTGCTTAAAGAATGTAAAGTAGGCGTGGCAGATATAAAAGTATATGGCGACTTTTTTACATTTTAGAGAAATTGCTTGGAAAACAATATTTTTATCATTAAAAAAAAACAATCTCATAGCGACCTTTAAGGTCTTTTGTGCAGCCTTGTTCCCAACTATGGTCCGAAACTCCTTACGAGTCTTGTAACTGCTGTAGTATTAATCATGCTCAGGTCCCCTGAGCATTCTCGCCGTCTTGCCACCGCTGGGCACTCGCACAAAACATGCTCCGACGTTTTCCGTCCTTCTCGACGAAAACGACAGGAATCGTTTTGCGCCACTCTAATTCTACTTATGTAATAATTAAGTCTACAGTGGCCCCTAAATGAGCAGCTCAACGTAGAGTTTTATATCATTTCTGCTGAGGTTTAAAACAACCTCTGCTTCGACCATTCAGCAGTCTTGTGACTTTGTGTACCCCGCATAAAAGTACCACAGTTCAGGATTGTTATTATTATTAGGCTTTATTGCGAGTGTCTCTGCAGCAGTCGAACTTACGACAAGCTAATGTAAAATATATGGCCGGCGTTGCCACATATCACTGTTTTCGTCACAACAACCACACACATAATCAGACTTATTATTATTTGATATTAGAAATTAATTCTAAGGTTACCTTTTTTAACAAGCCTTTGACTATTTGCTCCCAAGATCTAGGCAGGAATCGTTCAGGATTTTTTGTCCTTTTTTAAATATTGCACATTGCAATTAAGACAAGCGAGGTGTGTAGGCAAAGCAGCACGACTGTCTATACTAGACACTTTTTTATTTTTCTTTCTTTCCCTTTGTATTTTCATAATTTTCTACTGACACTTCACCTCATATTTCTCAACTCAGAGACCATATAGAATATGAAAGTGGATAAGAAGAAAAATAAAAAAATATTTTTCTGCCTTTCAATGTCCTGTACGTAAAAGAAGTCTTTGAACAACGAACCAATTTTCAGCACATTTTGTGAACACACATAATTTGTAAATACACCCCCGACGAGGGCAGAAATTGTGCTAACTCTGACAAATCAAAATTTTATTCTAAGCGTGGAGGAACGTGAACGTTTTTTCCATAATTCCGACTGAAAGTATGAAAAATGTGAAAATTGTGGTTTGATACATCGGTCACAATTAACTAGGTTAGGTTAGGTTACACAGGGCGCTCAAATAAGAAAAACATTGATGTGGTCCTTTTTTTGATACTTATAAGAGGAAGTGAGTTAGTCACCTAAACCAATTGCCACTTCTAACGAAGGCATATTGCATGTCGAACCTGACAGTCGACAGCGCAGTGAGACGCTGCAAGTAGCACTCTCCAAGGTGGAACTTGCGCCGTTCTTCCAGGGCAGAATACCGGCCTACAAATTTTGCAGTTATCTGATACATACATACATTTCCAAAACACTACATACTAAAGAGTCCGCCATCTAACGTTTTTTTTTTCAACTAGTGCTTATTTCGTGAATGGTAACTTCGCTCCGCTGAACGAATATGGTTGTGAACAACGCTGGGAAATATTGCGACATTACTTTGAAAATCATGGTAATGTTGCAGAATGTATGCGAAAATTGCGTACAGATTTTGGAAGAAGAGAATCACTGTCAGCTCCGTATGTTCGTTATCTTGTGAAAAAAGTGAAAGAAACTGGCATCCTCATCGATAAACCAAAGCGTGGAAAGCCAAAAACAGTGCGTACACCCGAGAATATTGCCGCTGTGGCAGAAAGTGTGCGTGAAGCGCCATCAACATCAATTCACCGTCGTTCTCAACAATTGAACATTTCGGACACATCATTGAGACGAATTTTGCATAAAGACCTTGGTATGACGCCATACAAAGTCCAATTGGTTCAGGAGTTGAAGCTAACTGACCATCCAATGCGTTTTCGCTTCGCTAAGTGGGCCTGCGATCGACTTACAGAAGATGCCGATTTTGCTAAAAAAAAATCATCTTTTCAGATGAAGCTCATTTTGATCTTGGCGGGTATGTAAACAAGCAAAATTGTCGCATTTGGGGCACAGAAAATCCACACGCATACATTGAAAAGCCAACGCACCCAAAACGAGTCACTGCTTGGTGCGAATTTAGGTCCAGAGGCATAATTGGGCCATTTTTCTTCGAAAATAAGCAAGGAGTGGCCGTTAGTCAATGGCGATCGTTATCGGGCCATGTTGAACGAATTTTTGTTCACAAAAATTGAAGAGGAGGATATTGGCAACATTTGGTTTCAACAGGACGGCGCTACGTACCACACAGCCGAAGCTACACTCGATGTTTTGCGCCCTGTTTTTGAAGCATTATCAGCCGCAGAGCTGATGTCGTTTGGCCACCTCGGAGCTGCGATTTGACACCGTTGGACTATTATAAGTGTTACGCCGACAAACTAGAGACAATTGACGCTTTATAGGACAATATTCGTGAAGCCATTGGTGAAATACAGCTGCACACAATCGATAACGTGTTTAAAAATTGGACCGATCGTGTGGCTACTGCATGGCCAGCCGAGGCAGCCATTTGAATGAAATTATTTTCCATTATTAACCGGAAGGATTGTACTTTCAAATAAAAAAAGAAATTTGAGAAAATATTTAGTAGTTTTTTTTTATAGCATTTCCAAAAAAAAAAAAGTTATTTGGCGGACCCTGTATAAAGCAAAGTCGCTTCCCGCGTCTGTCCCTATGTCTGTATGTATGCTTAGATCTACACAACGGATTTTGATGCAGTTTTTTTAACAATAGAGTGATTTAAGCGCAAGGTTTATATGTATAATCTTGGAAAGTTTAACGTCACAAATCCACCCGGCAGGTAGCGCTATAGTCGGTGTCTGGCTTATTTGCCTACTACCTGTTTTTATCTGGTCTCGCAGGGTTCTCTACTCTATGAGTACGATTTCCTAGTGTAAGAAGATCGAATATATAAAAATTTTAAGGCAAGACAACGTTTGCCGGGTCAACTAGTAATAAATAAAATGTACACATAAGTTCTGCTGATGATATTTCTATATTTAATGCTACTGAAATTAATGTTTCTCAAGTAAGCACCCCCCTAAAAGAAGAGAGTCCACACATGAACTTATTCAAGCTTTATCCGAATAATTCTTCAGCAGATAATAAAACCAACACATGAACGAAAAAGCTTGAACTAGTCAGAAGATATTAGGTTGCGCATTTTACCGTTTTTGACTTAAAATTTAAAAAAAAATCTCTTACTCATTATACTCATTATAAGGATAATTTATCCACTGCATTTCATGATGATCAGTCAGTTTAGAATACATTAGAATGCAGTAAAAATGTACTCTTTGACAAAAATAGTTTGTTTTTGCTTAATATCTAACAAGTCAGGTCTGCTGATAGTTTTGCTAAAACCTTAGAAAAAGTCTATCGCGCTTTAATAAAAAGGTATGGAAATTTTCCTTTAATCTTATATAATTTTTAATTTTAAATAAAATTAATTTTTTGTTTGTTTATTTGTTAGTTCGCTATACAAATTTTTGTTTAGCAGAGGTGGGTATACACTCTTTGACCGGCCACGCCTCTTTTTAAGTCCACTTTTCACTCGCCACTGTTAAAAAAGACTATGTTTTGAAATATTATATTTACCACTTTGGTTGGCCCCTCCGATAGTAATGCTAGCAAAACATAAGCCACTTTATAAAGTAGTGAATGACTATATTTAGTTGGATGAGTTTTTTTTAGCAATTAACATTCTATTTGTAAACGGATTTCTCTAAAAAATTTTATATACGCTCTCTAGGCATACCGACTCATGTAATAAAGGACCGGGCGGGACCAGACCGGCTAGTTGTGAATATTTATGACACCAATAGCGAACTGCACTAGTTTATTTGCTATTTAACATATATTTTTCGTTTAGCTCATTGTGTGTGAGCACGAGCTCAGCTCAATTCTATTGAAATTTACTTGATAAAAATTTATTTTCTTCTTTCCAATTTATTTTAATGTTATTTTTTGAGGATAATTATAACAGTTTAATTAATCATCATTGTAATTCTTGAAATTCAAAAAAAAAAAAAAAAAACTTTTTTGAATAATTTTCAATTTTTCTTCATAAAAAAAACTGTGCAGGTTTTTGAAGTGGGCAGTATCTAGGTTTTCACTTATTATTAATAAAATTTTTCTAAATTTGTTTATGAATGATTAGCAATGAAAAAATAATTTTGAATCATTCGATGATCATTAATTTTGAATAAATAAAAAATAACGATGATTTAGCACGCGATGAGACGCGTGAACAAATGGCTCATTACAAAGGAAAACAAAAAAAAATTGTACTCGCTATAAAAAACAAAGCGGAACCCAAAATAACTACAACTGCAGAGAGATACAAGTATTTGGAAAGATAACAAAAATAAGGATAATCAAAAATGGAAGAAGAAATGTTATAAAAGAAAATTTATGAGTTGACTTCAACAAACACCTTCTCTACTTCGTTGGTTGTTCACTACGTTTATGTTGCCATAATTTATTGTTTTTGTTACTATAAATTATCTGTTTGGAGTGGGGAGGAAGAAGGGAGTATTTTTACCTCAACTAAACAATACCAAAGCAAAAGCTACCTTTGACCTTAAAAACATAAGATATTGTCTGCTTAAAAAATATTTTTTGTTTTTGTATTTTTGGGTAGCGTGTTGCTGCGACTGTTATTTGTGTTGTTTTAGGGGCGCGTTAAAATAAATTATACTCGCACATCCTGCTGCGATGTATCAGCAACAACAAGCAACTTTCTCGTATCTGCTGCTACATACTCGAGCCCTTATTTTAATAAAGCCCTCACTGTCTGCCTGTCTCTTTAATACGATTTCATTCTTTGAGGTCTTTGTCATCATCGTAATTACCAGCGTCATCAGTATCATTATTATCATTCGTAATAAGAATTCAACCATATCAAATTATCAATGATGATTTTTAATTACAATTTAAGTAAACGTTTCTAATTATTATCTAGTTTTTGTCTAAAAATAACTTAAATATCATCAGTAGATCAAATACTTAGATGAGCCAGCCAATGTAGATTATGCAGTTTGTATGACAAAACACCAGATTATGTACTTTAAGACTACTTGCCACTGGGTTTTAGTAAGTGAGCTCTGACTGATTAAGCTAACTAACTGGCTTCATCCGAAACCTTAGTTAGCAGCAGCAGCAACTTTCTAAAGCCCAGTGTATTGATAAAAGTAACAATGATCATTTTTTTTTTCTTTTTTTTTTTTTTTTTGAATACATATAATTTAATTTAATAAATATACATTTGATAAATAAATTATACATCTTAAAAAAAAATTGTTTATTTATAAGACAGGAGACGAAAAATTACAATTTCTTTGTTAGTTATTATCTGAATTAATTTGCTTTAATGTCCCACCCCAAGCCAAAAAAAAAAAATATTAACTCTTCTGATCGAGTACTTTTTGTAGTCGATGTATCTTGAACTGCCTTTGGCTTCTTAATGTAAGCAGTCGAAGAAGACTCATCATTAATACATTTGAAAACTAAATTGCTTTAATAAATTGACGCAACTACACTTGTAACATGGCCGTTACAAATAATTCGTAAAACAAACTGACCTAACAACCATGTGTAGAGTGCATGAATATCTGGTGACTGCACAAACAATTGGTAAGACCATACTAAACTGACCTGATCGAATAAGAGTCTTCCAAAGTTGCTCTATGTCCGTAATGTAGTGGTTAAACATAATCACCATAACCACATATCCTACCCCCAAAGTAATAGGAAACGAGTCACACCCGAGTAACCTGCAGGTGGCAATCAGCAAGCAATTTGAGATATTTTAATAAAATACTGAATATAGGTGACTTTATAAGCTTCCCAAGTAAACTAAACTGTATTTTACGTATTCTTAATTGAAGGAAGCATATTTGGTAGGGTTCACTGAATCCTACCCAGGCTGCGAAAACAAACTGTGTTACGCACTCTGGTGCCAAATTATAGACCCATTATTTTTGTTAAAGTAATTTTCATATTCACAAAAATATCAAGCACTATTTGCTTACTCCAGGACCTGGTGACATGTTTTTGCACCACATGTTTAGAATATCCTGTTGCTTTATATTCGTTGTTTAGAATGACTTCAAAGCATAATAAGTCCGGTAATTGTATTCTAAGTTGTATAATTTTGCTTTTAACTGTTTAAGAAATGCTAAATTTATAGGAGATATTCAGATTTACCTGTTTTTATGATAAAAACTAAAGTTACCTGTAAGTAAAAAAAAGAAGAAAATAAAATAAATTATGTGTAATTGAAATCGTCTAAGAATCGTAGTAAGAAATTTTTTAAAAGTGAACAAGTTATAATGTTTTCAGACTGAAATGGGATTTTAACGTTAAATCCAACTCATAAATTCTGTATTTATCATGCAAAATGATTTTGATTAAGTGTCATTTTGGAATTGAAATGTTCACACCTAGGTTTTTGAGCGTGTTTTACGGCTCATTCGCGGTTTTGAGCTAAAACCAGTCAATTTTGCATGTTTTACCAAACATTGAAATGTTTTAATAAGCATCGCAAACGTCGAGTTTTTAATAAAAACACATAAAAAAACACTTAAATGACAGGATTGTATTTAAATTTGAAATATATTCAGCGTGTTTTCGACAGTTTTATTTTTGGTGACCAAAAAAAATATTACTTCAATATTTAAAGATTTAGTACTTGAAAGTTCAATATTAATACTGGGAGTTTGGTAAGTTTTTAGTTAATTATTGTATTTAAATTACATAAATTAAAAAAATAAAATAAGATCAGCTGGTCGAAAACATTTCAAACGTAGTGTGAACGACTGTGTTTTTGTTTTAAAACATTTCGCTAAAACACGCTCAAAAACCTAGGTATGAACATGGTATAATTTGGATTTATGAAATACAACACTTTTGTCTTCGGTAAGTTCTGTGGTACAACGTTAAAAAGTTCTATAAATTTGACAGCAGCTGAAATAAAAAAAATTAAAACCATTTCAAATATTTTTTAAAGAAAATGGGCCATGATCATATTCAAAAAAAAGCAAGCTTTTATCAAGAGCTGAGTTTGATCATAAGAATTTTATGAATTCAAAAAATACCGACTTTAATGTGACTATGATTAAAGCCCAATGTTTTCAAAGGCAGCAGCAATAAAAGAATTTTGAAGAATACGAAGCTTTTGGACGAAAGACAAAAAATATGTGTCTCGTAAGTGTATTTATATATAACCATACTACGTTTCCACCACAATATGGTTGTCTCAATCATATTATTTCTTTGCGTGCTCTGTCTGTCTGCTTGTTTAATACGATTTCACTTAAAATTACTCGCATTATTATTTTATCATATCAGCGTCATCTTTATCATTATAATTGTTCTTACTAAGAACTTAACCATATCAATGATGATTTTTTAATTGCAATTTAAATAAACGTTTCTAATTATTATCTAGTTTTTGTCTAAAATTAATAGCTTTAAATATCATCAGTACATCAATGTAGATTATGTAGTTTTTATGTTAAAACAACAGATTATGTGCTTTTAGACTATTTGCCATTGGGTTTTCGTAAAGTAAGACGACTACTTCTCCCGGCTAGGCTTCATCCGAAACCTTAGTCAGCAGTTGCTTAATCAAAAATATTTTTTTATTTTAGTATTTTGCAAGTCATCCCGCATGACACTCTACATATGAGTATACTAAGCTGTGAATATGATTTTGTTACTGATTAAGGATTGCATTCAAAGAAAATTAAAATGGACTTAAATTAGATATTTTGACAAATTTGTATGAAATTCACTTCTACTCAACAACAAATAGATATCATGACAACAACTGAAATTTTTGCCAAGAAATCTTATTTTTCCTTTCGTTCAATATTTTTTCAAGCAATTTTCCTATTGTATTGATTAATATGTCATTGTGCTTATTTAAATGGACATTTTTCTTTCGGAAGCCGCAACTTGTCAAAAGAATAAAAAGGAAACGGAAATTATACCTTCTTAGTGTTGGTTTGTTTTCTTTCATTGTTTAGCAAAACAGTAAACTCCAACAATAATATTAAATTACTCTTCGTTTTGTAGCTGTTACACACTTCTCTGATATTAATTTGCACCTGATCATAAACTGTTTAATAATAATATTTTTTTTTGCCTTGTTGTTGCTATTGTCTGCGTTTCTCTCAAAGAAATGCAATTTAATATTTTTCTTATTTTTCATTATTAAACAAAAACAAAAACAAAAACTAAAAGTTAATGTGTATTTACACAAATACAAATACAAGCTGAAGGGAATGAAACGGACGGAGTACATATAAAAGGTGATTTTATAAGAACTATCGGAAATTTAAAAAAAAAAACACATAAAATTCAGAAAAATGCATGAAATATTTATTTGGATCGATAGTTGGGTCGATATAATTTAATGTTTGAAGATTATTTCATGCAAATGTTGGCCGCGGCTGCGCCTCAAATGGTCCATCCGCTTAGTCCAATTTTGGCATACTCTTTCCAACATTTCGGCCGGTATCTCACGAATAATGTTGGCAATGTTGGCTTCCAGTGCGTCAATCGAAGCGGGCTTGTCCCTATAGACATTAGCCTTAACATAGCCCCACAAAAAATAGTCTAGAGGCGTTAAATCGCACGATCTGGGCGGCCAATTGACTGGTCCCAAGCGTGAAATAAACTGTTCACCGAACTCGCCTCTCAATTGGTCCATTGTTTCGCGTGCTGTGTGGCATGTGGCATGTGGCACCGTCTTGTTGAAACCACATGTCATGCAAGTCAAGCTCTTCCATTTTGGGCAAAAAAAAGTTTGTTATCATCGCACGGTAGCGCTCACCATTCACAGTAACGTTGTGATTCGCATCATCTTTGAAGAAATACGGCCCAATGATGCCGCCAGCCCATAATCCGCACCAAACGGTTGTTTTTTGTGGATGCATTGGTAGCTCTTGCAATGCTTCTGGCTGCTCTTCACTCCAAATACGGCAGTTTTGCTTGTTCACGTATCCATTCAACCAGAAATGAGCCTCGTCGCTGAACACAATTCTTCGATAAAAAAGTGGATCTTCATCTAACTTTTCAAGAGCCCATTCACCAAAAATTTGGCGTTGTGGTAGGTCGTTTGGCTTCAATTCTTGCACCAATTGTATCTTATAAGGCTTCACACCCAAATCCTTCCGCAAAATTTTCCACGTAGTGGAGTAACAGAGGCCCAATTGCTGCGAACGGCGCCGAATCGATAATTCACGGTCATCACCAACACTGGCCGATACGGCTGCGATATTTTCTTCAGTTCGCACTCTACGTAAGCGTGTTGGTGGTTTAATGTCCAACAATGTAAATTTGGTGCGAAATTTTGTTACAATAGCCCGAATAGAAGCCTCAGTAGGTCGATTAAACTGACCATAAAATGGAAGAAGCGCGCGATGAACTTTCTTAACAGAGCACGCATTTTGGTAATAAAATTCAATAATTTGCAAGCGTTGTTCGTTTGTAAGACGATTCATGATTAAATTATAGACCAAACTGAAGATGTTTGACAGTTACACAAGATACAAAACGTGCGTGAGCTGTCAAAACTAGTGTTGCCAAAAAGATAATAGCAAAAAAATCACTCTTTATATTCATACATATGTAACACTTGATGAAAGAACGAACACAAACCTTTTATTATTTTATGCTGTGTGCAACTACATACACACAAATAAATGAGAGCCAAGTCTATAGTTTAATAAAAAGTAGGGTGCGATTTGGCAAACATTCTCTGGCTATCCTTAGTTTCATTTGTATGAATGTGAGTGTTTGTTTTTAAGGACACTCACACACACACACTTCTATAAAACAACTAACTCTGATTAAACAACAAAACAAAACTAACAACAACGTTTTGTTTATACAATGATATCGAGTGTTGACTGTGTTGACTATTCGCAGTGTTCATTCTTTGGGCAGGATGAAAGAACTATTTTTTCGCCCATACAAAGGAATACATAAAATGCAACAGCAACAACAACTGTAAAATATTGTTGGCAAAAAATGCAAACAGCGACAACAAACTCTTATTGTCTTGTGCAACGTGTGTTTGCTTTTGGTTGACTGAAAAAAAAAAGAATTTAAAGCAAAAGGCACTTCTGTTTTTCATGCTACAGTGGGAATATGAAGAACAAAATTAGGAAAAAAATTAATTTTTCAGAAATGGATGTGGTTTTACCATAGATATTACAAATACATAATGAAAAATACGGACTAAATATGTGACAAACGTTTCATTATCATTCATGTGTCGAAAGAATTTTTTTTAATTTTACATTTTCGATTAAGGCGCAATCAAAATTAAAACAAAGGTGACTCTTGTTATAGCAGATAACTAAAGGTTGTTTTTTGCAATAAAACAACGATGGATTATTCGATTGACAAGAATTTTATATATCCGAAAGATAATCTTGTGGCATTACATTTTAAATATGATTTCTGGCATATGACCGCCACGGCTGGCTCGGATGTAGTCCAATCTGGACGTCCAATTTTCGTTGACTTTTTCCAACATTTGTGGCCGTATATCGGCAATAACACGGCGAATGTTGTCTTTCAAATGGTCAAGCGTTTGTGGCTTATCCGCATAGACCAATGACTTTACATAGCCCCACAGAAAGTAGTCTAGCGGTGTTAAATCACAAGATTTTGGAGGCCAATTCACAGGTCCAAAACGTGAAATTAGGCGGTCACCAAAGGTGTCTTTCAATAAATCGATTGTGGCACAAACTGTGTGACATGTTGCGCCGTCTTGTTGGAACCGCAGCTCCTGGACATCATGGTTGTTCAATTCAGGAATGAAAAAGTTAGTAATCATGGATCTATACCGATCACCATTAACTGTAACGTTCTGGCCATCATCGTTTTTGAAGAAGTACGGACCAATGATTCCACCAGCCCATAAAGCGCACCAAACAGTCAGTTTTTCTGGATGTAACAGTGTTGAGGATTAGCTTCACTCCAAATGCGGCAGTTTTGTTTGTTGACGTAGCCATTCAACCAGAAGTGCGCTTCATCGCTAAACAAAATTCGCTTATGAAAATCGGGAACAACGGCAATCTCGTTTTGGGCCCATTCGACGAATCTACGCCTTATTTAATTATCGTTTGGCTTCAATTCTTGCACGAGTTGGATTTTGTAAGCACGCAAACCAAAAACCGCAAAATCTTCCATAAAGTGAATGGACACAGATCCAATTCCTGTGCTCGATGGCGGATAGACTCATTCGGGTCTTGCTCAATGCTACGCTCTATACCACCAATAACTTCTGCTGTACACACCGTACGGCGTCTCTGGGGATGCGAGTTATCAATAAGAGTAAACGTGATGCGAAAACGTTCCATGGTTAATCAAATTAACTGCTCTGATAGACGATTTTGTCGACGATAAAATGGACGTAGTGCGCGATACGTATTCCGCACAGAACCATTTTTTTCGAAATAAAATTGCACCATTTGCAAGCGTTGTTCAGGCGTGAGTCTATTCATGATGAATTGCCAAACCAAACTGAGAATAAATCACATCTTGAACAGTAATGCCAACTTAAAGTTCTATACGTCTATAAAAAACACCCTTTTTATGATAAAAAAGTTAAACCAACTTTCAGACTACATGGGAAAATTTATAAAAAATTATATAAAATTTTCTAATTTAACTTGAGCTTTAATGGTAACACTGGTCAACAGGCTGGTTCAAAACAGGTTGATGGCATCGGTAGTACTAGTACCGGTGCCTGATTAGAGTGCAACACGCCTCTGAGCAGATGACGATAGCGGCTATGACCACTTGTCTCGGTTTGCAGAGTTTATGCTAGCAAAGTTTATAATTATTTGGCACTTCTCTCGACTTTTGCAGAATGAAAATATTTACTTCAAAGTAGTTAAAGTACACACATTTTACAAAATCGGTGATCGATTTACGATATTTTGCAAAGTATTTACATTAGCCATAAATAACACAACAAATATCTGGATCATTACTATTAAACAAAATTTGTACCACTAGAAAAAAAACCATTTTTGTAATCAGCATCCTTTCATTAATCGAAAACTTTGTATTCTGGAAAATTATATTTTTTTTTTGTTCTGCTGTGTAATTAGAAAATCTATAGCTCTCGAATTGAAAACATTTTCACAAGAGGCATTAAAATTAAACAGAAACGATAAGAATTGCAACAAAATGTAGTCTTTTTACACGCAAGTGTTACTGTAATTTTTCTTTGTGAGAACCAACTGCCATTTTAGTGATTTTGACGTACTTTATTAGAAAGATGCGAGTACAAGTGTCTCTGTAACAAAGTTTTTCGAAAAATGTCTGACTAGAACTTTCAAAATATCTCACATTTCAAAATGTATGAGGCAAATGTGAAGAAGTAAAGACAAAATGAAAACTATTAAATTTAAATCGTTAAAATGAATAAACTACATAAAATAAATGTATTCGAATGATGTTCTGTAGCTAAATATTCCAATTTTATGATTTTTTTCTAGTGGGGCACAGCATTTTCTTTTTCTATTCTTCTACTAATTTTTTTTTTTTAATATTTGCAATATGTGATCAGGTGACTTGTTTCTTTTCGTAGTTTTAGTTCTAAGACTGATGTGAGATTTTTCAAGAGTTTGATTAGCATTTTCATGAACGATGCCTAGAGAATGCTCAGTAATAGGCCCACAGAATATGGCTCACGGTTGAACACAACTAAAATGAATCTAAAATCGAAGCACAGGGCTTTATTTCCTTATGGACTCAGAATCGAGGCCAGTCCTTTACATATACTGCAAAATATCTGTTCTGGCGGCCTAAAATTTAGTATAAGATTAGGAATGCTTTGCTTGCCTGCTGTATCTACCGTATGATATTTGGCTTAAGATGGGAGATTTAAGCTTCAGTATGTTGATGTGAAATTAGAAGTCCATAATACTTGTAATACTAACATATGGGTCTTTAGTATGATGGACCGTAAAAGGGAAATGATACTTGTGAGAGAATTATTGCATGTCTGAGTACTAGCTCTTCAGAAACTCTGAAGACTTTTCTGTACCTAATTTTTGATTTTTTTTAATTACAAGAAAGCTATTGAGAAAGCAATGAATTGAGTTGTTATTTTTCAAAGCTGTATAAGTCGACTTTAAAAAAAAACTGTCAGCTGTAATTTAAGTTAGATGGTCTAATATCTTTATATACATACAAAATTCTACTGTACGTGTGAGCGTCACAGAATTCCTCCAAAATTGTTGGATCGATTTAAATGCACTTTTTGTAAAAGTTTGGATATCGCCCTAGATGACTTCGATCCACAAATCTGTACTGCAGGTGGCACTGCAGTCAGACAGGACAACGTATGTAGGGTTAGATAGTTTTACTATATATTTTGAATTTTTTTTTTTTTAAAGTGGACAAACACCACTTTAAAAAATAGCAGCTCAAATACTTACTGCTTTTGTTATTTATATAAATAAAATTAATTTTCTGTTTTTTCGCTTTACTTATTTCAGTTTTTCTCAACAGATTTTTCTGGAACATTTGTACTCCAAGAAAGGTCAGAATATAATTTTCGGCTTGCCACGCCTACTTTTTCACAAAACAATTTGAAGTAGGTCTTTTAATAATTAAAACTTTATTCTTCACCGGATTTCTTTAAAATTTTGTACATATAAATCTATACTCTAAGAAAAGTCGCCATGTTCTTTTATTCCTGCATTGGCCACTTTTAAGCAAAGTAATTGAAATTGTTTTCTTACTAATCAAAAGCCAGATTTTTAACAGATTGTTGAAAATTTTTATATATATACTCTTCTTAGTCTAGTTATTCCTACTCATAAAGTAAACGTTTAGCTAATTTATTTATACAGTCGAATGTACTAGAAATAAAATAAGGCATGACTCACACACATCGATGTTTAAACACTTATTTTATTCCCACTAAACAAAAAGTACTTAGTTTTGAAAAGGTGCGAATGAAGATTTCAATAAATTTACAAATTTTTTTTTAAGAAACTTCGGGGCAAAGCTTGAACTGCCTTATAGTTGAAATGTAAAAATATATTTGCTCCACTGTGCCAACTATATAAGAGGGGAATATGTATGTCTATGCGAGTAAAGTCTATGACTTTGTGTGTTAGCCAATGAATAAACAAAATAGCAAGAAAAATAAAGTATTATTTTTCCAAATTCATTTCATTCATTCTTTTTTTTTTTACTTTATTTTATTTTTAAGCAAACAATAAGCTAAACAAGAAAAAATAAAAGAAAATAAATAAACATCTACCCAATTTTTAACAAACGAAACAAAATATTTTTTTGAATAGCATAAAATATGTGACGGTATTGCTATTCTACGGTTGCAAGTAACTGCTACATGACAAAAGAATAAACCAAAAAGAAACTACTGAAAACAAACGCTTAATATAATAAACAAGAAGCTTAATAAGAGATATCATTTAATTCCCTTTTGTGCTACGAGTATCATGTTGTATCGTTAGATGTCCTTTACGAGTATTTAGTTCTTCAGACTCACAGACCATCTAATCAATTCACTATTTACTACCAAGAGTATGACCTGCCATTTTTTTCAATTGTTGTTATTGCTAAAAGACCAACAACAACTGTAATTGTACAGCCGCTTAAAGCAGAGCAAAAGCGGCTTACAGCATGTTAAAGCCAAGCATTTTATCATTTGGAAAGTATTTTAATAAATGCCAAAAGGAGCTGTTAACGAGAATCTAGTTTAAAACTTTATTTTTTATTGAACTTTTATTTAATCAAAAAGTAAACTTTTCCCTTCAATGTGAATTATTTATTTAAGGAATAACTCAATGAAATTTATATAACTTCGGGAATTTTTACAAAGGTTGACTTGAAAACAAACAAAAAAAGAAGGATAAACGTTTCATATCGCTTTTGTGTTTGTTGCTTTGAACAATTTTCTTGCTTTGATTTAATAAAAAATTTCCTTTAGTAGACTTTTTTGTTTTAATATTTTTACATGGTCCTCTTTTTACCTCATAATTTAATTTTCTTTATAAATTGTACCCAAGAAGTCAAAAGACAGTTAGAGCATCATGTCAATACAAAGAGAGACAATAACAAACTCTCCTTCTACTTTTTTCAAACCACTGCACACCACAACATACTGACTGACATTATTGCTTTTCAGAAAAAAATTTTACTTTTTTCAATAAATTGTTATTATTTCATTTTCTTCAAAGGAAATTCGATTAATTTTTAAGATACACTGCAAGAAAAAAGGTTTTACGAGTATTTCCATGATATTTTTTGTTTAAATTTAATTGTAAATGATAGATTTTGTGCTTGTAACGTAGTTTCTTTTTTAGCCAGTTCGATCGACAATGGCCTGCTTTAATTTGGTTTTATTAGAAAACCCTGAATGGCTTCAAGCAGTTTTTATTGAAAAATATAGCATGTGTGCCTGCCAAAATATTTTTCGCAGCTCTTAAGTGTTCAGCGTTCTTTCGGCTGTCGATCGATTAACTACGATAATACAAACATACGTTCAACACTACAAGGAGATACTGAATCTTGCTTCTCGCATCGAGGTTAAGCTTGATACTTTACATGGTTCATAACAAACTATTCTTTGAAAACGTGATTGGCTTGGGATTGCAGTAGACTTTTCAATGCTCTCGCTGCCATGCCTTCATGGCATGTGGGAAATGAAATTGAGGACTTTCTGGTTAAAAACAGGAGCGAATACTCCTCTCATAGGTCCAGAGCCCTCCTGCGGGTTAAATAATAATTTCATTTGCACACACTCCCATTCACACAATTACATATCAAAGTCTGCAAGATTTCTGGACAGCTGAAAAGAGACTTATTAACACTGAACTTATTTACACTGAACTGTTGACTGTGGTAAACATGAATAAAATTGCTGTGGTACATGACCATTTCTGTCATTTCGGTTAGGAAGGATAAGTGATATCGGAACGGTGGGAAGGCGCATTGTTTTAGTTGAGACCTGGGTTGCATAATAAATTTTACAGGTTGCGGTGCAATTAGTTCAGGACATAAACTTAATGAGAATATATTCTTAAGTGCTGGTTTTATAATACAAGCGATCAACTCGTCTGTAAATTTTATATGAAAAGTACTCAAAATATTGAGTGTTTCTCATACAAATTTGTTAGATGATTGAAGGTAATATACTCGTATAAATCTGTAAAAAAAAAAGTTTGTTTTAAAATACAATTCAATTTCAGTTATAAGCCAATTGGGTGGTTGCAGAAATTTACCACGAAAATAGCGAAAAATTCGATTCTTTTGTAAGTTTTATCCGTTTTATATATAAAAACATACATGTAATTTAATTTATTTATCCCCTGATTTCAGGAAAGTAACTGGTAAAGTCCAACTAGATGAAAAACTATGATGGACTCAAAAATGTGCGAAATCTAAGCTCAAAAAGCGTAATAAAAAGTCAGTTCATTTTTACTAACGAAAACAATTATTAAATTTCTATATTTTATAGATAGATGTTGATGTATCAATACGAACTAGAGATGATCAGTTTCTTAAGGACACCAGAATGATCTTTCATTTCGTAGCAAATTGTACAAATATAACAATAAAAAAAATCTAAAAAATTTTTTTTCTTATTTCACAATTTTGAAATTAAAAAAAAATAAAAATTTTCTATATAAAGGTGAAGAAAACATTATTTTCCTAAGCTTTTTTCCACTTCTAAGAGTAAGCTTATAGTAAGCTTGCACATATAAGTTTAATTATAAGGAAGGCGTTTTGATTATTCTACAATTGTTACGATATAGTTTTTCAATATTTTCTAAAACATTTTTCAATGATAAGGCTTATGCTTGTAAGTTTATTTTAATATTTTTCTCAAGTCATTTGGTTTGTTGGGTATTGTTTAGTGTGATTAGTCTACGAGTATATGCAT
This sequence comes from Thelaira solivaga, assembly GCA_947397855.1. Lineage (NCBI taxonomy): Eukaryota > Metazoa > Arthropoda > Insecta > Diptera > Tachinidae > Thelaira > Thelaira solivaga. The sequence goes on along the minus strand of OX377611.1, from coordinate 43,017,802 downwards.
ACGTGACGACAAGTCACACACTCCCATTCACACAATTACATATCAAATAAAAGAAAATTATGGATCTTTTACACATTTTAATATTATAAAATTGATTAAATTTGCAATTGAATCAATTAAATATTTAAACGCGAAAGCGAGATTTCCGGGAAACTATAATAATTTTTATTCCCGCTTTCTGGGGAAAACTCTAACACGAATATAAATACATGTGGATTTTTTTTTTACATATGTAATTAAAACCATAAATTTCTGGCAGTGGAATAGATATTTCTAAGAATGACACTGCATGTGCGTGTATATTTTAAGAGACTTTTATGTTTTAATCAAATTTTATTTTATTAGAGAACTTTATGAAAAGATTTTTTTAATAAAATGAGACAAAATCAAAATTAACTTTATTCACACACACTCAAACATAAATTTAAAAAATTTTTTTTTATTGAATTTAGTAGTAATGCAGGGCTTATTAGAACTTTTTGTAGTTGTGACAATCTTTTCAAAATGTTTATTTTTCAAGTATGCACTTCTTTAAATCGTTCTTTAATTGCCTCAATTTAAATAGTTAATTTTAATAAAAAAAAATTAAAATTATATTAAATAATATTAAAAATAAATGATGACCGCTTTAACTAATAGCAAAGTTTTATTAGACTAATGAAATTTTATATTAATTCAATGATATATTCATTCATTTTATGAAATCGAAAAATCGCTTATGCCTTGTTAAGTTATTTTAGAAGGCTACAACGTTAAAAGCCTTAAATTTTTTTATAAAATTATTTCGACATTGACATTTTTTCTTTACCATCTCGTTAATTGTAGAATATATCCCCATCACCCATGAACCAATAAGATAAGAATAGGTGAGTCTGAATGTACACCCGTAGAATATGATGGTTTTTCAACATGGTGATCCCGAAATTTCATGCATGCTCTGTGATGACTAATCTAACTACAACATGCATAAGCTGACTTCAGCAATTGTGCGATTAAATAGAAACTGTATATAGACTTAAAAAAAAGTTTCGTCAAATATCATTTGATTAAGCAAACACCGCAATTGGTCGTACATTCCGTACGTAATCAGCTGTTTTTACATTTAGTATACATACATAAAAAATGCCTTCAATTGCACATTTTAACAATTTTATTGCCTTCAAACGTTTTAATTTTTATCCATTACATGAATTTTAATTTCTAACACAGACGTCCATATGCACATTTTAGTACTTTTACATACAAACAAAAAAAGAGCGAAATCTCGGTGGTTTGATACCATAATTTTCATTACATAGATCTTTATTTATTTACGGTATGATACAAACAAATTATGATCATTAAATAACATATTTTGTATTATAAAATTTTCATTTATTTAAAAAATAAAAAGAAAGTGAATATTTCTGTAAAGGGACAATATTCTCTTGACACAACACATTGCTTAAGCAATTGACAAACTTTTCGTTTAATTTACTCCTAGGTAAAGCTTTGTTATTGTTATTATCGTTAGGTCTGAACCTTGAATGCAGTAATACAATGTTCTTTCTTAACTCAAAAAAATCTTTGTAACACAATAATAAAGTTTTTGAGTTAATTGCTACAAGTTAATTTTTGCTTAAGTCGACTTAAGCCATTTGTGTTAATTAGCATAGAATTTAATGATGCAGTAATTGCTTCTTTCAAAATATCCCTAATTTAGACATTTTTCTCCATCTTTATATACGTAAATGTATTTTTTGTCCTTTGGTCATTTACTTTGTGAGTTGCAATCCTTAGAGTAATGGGAGAAAACCATTGATAAATACAATTTTACTTATTAAAAACCCATCTACCTTCTTCTATTGAAAAGTAGGCGTGACCCATTCAGAAGTATATAGCGATCTTTCTTGGAATATAGAGATTATATGTCTATACCAAATTTAAGAAAAATTTATTTATAAAACTACGAACAGAAAATGAATTTGATGTCAATAAAAGATATTCGTCTCCTGCTGGAGATAAATAAATAAATTCATAAGTAGAGTTATGCAGGTATCTGTTCCGTATGATTATTTAATTTAATTTATAAAAAATCATACACTTTCATTTCAAAAATGACAAAATCAAATTTTCAATACTTTGCGAAACGAATTTAGATTTTAATTTTTTAATTTAGTAGAGGAGCGATTTGAGATTGTTTTAAAATACAATTTTGCATTAAAGAAAAAGGTAATATAGCTGGCGTCAATTTCAAATGGCGAAATAGAACAAGTTTATTAAATAAAAAATAGGACGTGTGTCATAAAAACTTAATCACACACTGGTTTCAGTAATTCTCAATGCAAAAATTGCACACACAAACATTAATGTGTGTGCTTGTATGGTTGCATTTGCTCGTATGTCTGCATGTTTTTTTACAATAGCGGAATTCATGCTTCAATGTAAAGTCCCTTGTATCCCAAAAAAAAAATTGTAAGATAAAAAAATTTTTTACAAACAACAACAAAATATATTATCCTACTAATTTGCACAACACTTCAGAAACACAATATGGAAACCCATAGTAAATACGTTTTACAATTGTGTAAGCAAGTATAAAAACAGCTGTCGTTATAGCGGGTTTCACATTATAATACAGAGTATTAACATTTTTATTAGATCGAGTGAGACCGAAATCAGATGCAAATCAAATAAACTGTCAAAAAATATAAAGGAAAATATTTTCTGTTTTCATACCATCACACTTCAAATAAAATACAAAACCAAATAATTTCACAGCTGATTTCTAGTTTTTTCTTTGGTTGCTTGTGCAAAAGCAACTCTGATAAAATGAGCACTGTGATAGCTTAGAAAAAATTCTAAAAATGACAAAAACCATAATACTGGTAAAAGTATTTCACCACGCTTGCTTAACATTTTGTTTTCACACTATTGGATTTTTACTTAATACACGAATTTTTGACATGTATTAATACTAAATATTTACAATAGTTTGAAACCCGTTTAAATAGTGCCAGCTTTTAGGTTTGAGATAAATTGTGTGTGTGTATGTTTTAAGTGCTGAAAAGTTAGCACATTTAAAATTTTTCTTAGTTTACAATTATCACGCTTTGTAGTTAAAAATTTCTGTAAATGTACATTGATTGTAAAAATACTTCCAAGCGAGAATTCCGCTAATGACTATTTTCTTTAAAAAGTACATGCTACACATTACAAGAGTGTTGCTTTGGCAAATGACGTTAAGTGTGCACAAGTATGTCTTTCTAAATACAATTTTTATACAAAATTGCCATTATAAGTGAATTTATTGCTTCAGTGTTTTTTATTCCCTCTATTTTTTTTTAAGAACAAAAAACATTAAAATAAAATTTTATTCAATACACTTTGGCGACAAAAGTTTTCTTCTATGCTTTTGGCTTTTTTAATTCGTTTTCCCAGCAGAATTTTACTTAAAGGTTATAAAAAGTAACTTTAACTTGTCGATTTTCAATAAACAAAACGACCAAACTGTTATCGAGACATGAGTTTCTTTCTACAACTTTTGTTGGGTTGAGGAGAAAATTGTTTCACAAGCATTTCATAAGCATTTTTTTTTGTTTCGTAAAATAAAAACTACAAAACCGTATAAAGTTTATTAGAGAAACTATTTTTAAGAATTCGTATCTTCTGCTGAAAGCTAGGAACTGGTACGCTCCTCGGTAAAGTGTAGAAATTTTCAGTCGTCAAAAGGAAGCATGTATAGCTTGCAATGATCGAATGTGACAGTTGTATTGCGGCAAGTTAAAGACTTACAACAAAACATTAAAGATCTTCAAAATGAATTCCGGGAGAAACTGTTGTTAATCAATTGACAACACCAGTGAGACCGTGAAAGCAAGTACAGTTCGACCTACATGAAAATTGAAAACGTGTAATCTTCAGCGGCATCATAAAATATATATGGTAAGAGGAAAAATCCCTTAAGTCGACTTGAGTAAAAATTGACCTGCTGTCGCAGGTTGGGGCGGTATATTCTACAATTAACGAGATGACAATGAAAACAATATTGTTTGCTAGAATCCAAATATTTGTATAGGGTGTCCCAACAAGAACGCAAGATTTAAATTTTAAATAAATGACTGATGCAGCAATTGAATTGTTTCTCTGGCTGTATGACATGTGGCGCCGTCTTGTTGAAACCACAAGCCCTCCACATTCATTTCTTCTATTCTAGGCAAGAAAAAACTGGTTATCATTTCACGATACCGAACACCATTGACTGTTTGCGCTTGACCTGCCTCATTTTCATAAAAAAAAGGTCCAATGATTCCTCCAGCCCAAAAACCACACCACACAGTGACACGTTGAGGATGCATTTGCTTCTCGTGAATGACTCGAGGATTTTCCTCACCCCAAATGCGACAATTCTGCCTATTGACAAAGACATCAAGATGGAAATGGGCCTCGTCACTGAAGATTTAACGAACTCCCTTCGCTGTCCATGGTCAGCTAGCTTCAGTTCCTGAGTCAATTGAACTTTGTATGAATGAAGATGCAAATCTTTCGTCAGAATTCGCTGCATAGTGGATTTGGAGACACCAATTTGCTGAGCTCGGTGGATGGAGTTTGAGCGACATCATCACGTACAGCTGCGATATTTTCGGTCGATCGACCTGGTCGAAGGTGCGTTGTTGTCTTTACATCACTAACAGACCCAGTTTCGGCAAATTTATTCATTAATCTCTTTACAGTTGACTCTTTTGGAGCATTATTGTGACCCCAAATTGATCGCAATTTGCGAACTGTTGCCGCAAAACTTTCACCATTTTGGTAAAACAATTTCACAATGAGAATGCGTTGTTCGAACAAATATTGATCCATTTGTTGTGGACAAAATTTTTGTCCGCACAAAGTTTTTTTTAAATAAGATTTCTCTTGTTGATAGTGTTTCTATCAACATTAAAAAAAATGTGCCAAAAAAAATATTTTCTTCTAAACCATTGGGTGAACTCAGCTTGTGAACAAAATTTTTGTTTAAATGAGGTTGCTCTCTGTGATAGACGCATTGAATGACATTTAAAATTTATGCGTTTCTCTTATTGATAGTAACACTATCAACATTAACGAACTCCCTTCGCTGTTCATGGTCATTTTTTACTAACCTCGTACCTTCTACTAGCAAACAATAATAATTGTTCAAATGTCAAACAATGACACTTCGAATGGCGCCAAATTTAAATCTTGCGTTCTTGTTCGGACACCCTTTATAAGAAAAACTTGTTTAGCTTCCAAAGTTGCAGTTCACTAAATTGACTTAATCAGACAAATGCGGTATTTCAATATTGCCATAGATACAGGGTACGACACTCATTTCCCGGATTCGGAATTTGGTGTATATAATGCTTTTTGTGTTATGTACTCGTATTCTTCTCTTCTTTGAAAAAATTGGCATGTAAGGAAAAATACAAACTCATTTGAATGCATGGCTGTCATGTTTAGTTTTAATAGCAAAACGTCAGCAGGCTAGATTGTTGTGACTGAAATTTGATTTTAAAAGGAAACATAAAACACCCTCATCTGCTATTTATATAAATCATATTAAAGCTTTGTATTTCCTTAACTTATTAAAAAGAATTTCTTTTTCGGTCACAAAAAACTTTTCATCTTGTTGTCTAAACACATGAAATGAATATTTTCTTTTTGTGCTTTTATGGCATAAAATTAAATTAGGATTTATTAAAACACATCAAGAAGTCATAACTACTTTTAATAACAATAAACTGTGTTACACAGCTAAGAGAAAAAGTGTTTTTTTAATGGGCCAGCTTTTAGTATTTCATCAATAATAATAGCCAATTTGTTAGCTGGTTGATTGGGTGCTTAAATCTAAATGATCCATTTCTTTGTATCTTAAATTTAAGTTTTAAAAATTAATAAATTTTTATGCAAAACAAAAATATTGTGACGATCAAATCACATATACATCATCGTTGATTAGGAAAGAGCATTAGAGTAACCAGTTCAGATATATATTCTATAGTTGTCAAAATTTAACATGATAGCGAGATACAAAATCACATGTAACACAAAAGTTTTTATAACTTTTTACATATTGGGCTTAATGACCTGATGGATACTATCTATTGCGCTGTGATAAAAGACTCCATCTACAATGATGACCAAATGATAGTCACTGTTCTTGTAAAGGGTGTTTTTTATAGACGTATAGAACTTTAAATTGCAATAAAACAACAATGGATTATTCGATTGACATGAATTTTATTTATTCGAAAGATAATCTTGTGGCATTACATTTCAAAATTTGATTTCTGGCATATGACCGCCACGGCTGGCTCGGATGTAGTCCAATCTGGACGTCCAATTTTCGATGACTTTTTCCAACATTTGTGACCGTATATCGTGGTTATCCGCATAGACCAATGACCAATGTGAGAACTAAATTTTATTACCAAGCAAAAATTCAGTTGTGATAATGAAATAAAAAATTTAGTGAACCTACTGCAGTGGCGAAATGCTTCAAACATGGCAGAAAAACTCAAGCAAACACATATGGCAACATCTGTAATTATATGTAATGTTACCGCTAGCTAAAGTTGAAATTTTACGAGTCATTAAATAAATTTAATATCGAATAGTGTGGCCTTAAGTATCCACCCAAATTTTGTTCTAAAGTTTTAACCAACAACCGCCTAATTGCTCCACAAAATCGTAGCTTTAACTATCGAATGTTGTAATAATTTGTCTAATTGTCATTACTCGTATTAAAATTTAGCAATAAAGTATCAGATATTTATAGGTAACTTTAGTTGCAGTAAACGATTAAGTAACCTTTAACTTGCTTGCATTATTTCAACTTCCCAATAAGAAATTTGTCTTGTAGCACCCACCACATTTTGATTTGTTTCTTAAATCGTTCTTTCAGAATCCATTTATACACAGCATGTCTAGAAAATCTTAAAGATTATTTAAAATAAGTGATAAAAAAATAAAAAATATAAGTAGAGATACTTTTTTCAATAGCCTTTTTTTGACAAAAAACGTGTGAGTCGTGTCATGCTGTCATGTTATTTTTGTTTAGTATTGTTTGGCATTTCATAATGGAAAGACTTACACCTGAACAACGTTTACAAATCGTTCAACTTTATTACGAAAATTCTCGTTCTGTGAGGAATGTGTTTCGTGCACTTCGCTCAACTTATGGTCAACAAAATCGGCCTATTGAACGTAGTATTCGCAACACCATCACCCAGTTTGAGACGCAGCATTCATTATTGGATAATATTCAACCGAATAGACCACGTCCAGCACGCTGTGAAGAAAATATAGCGGCCGTAGCTGAGAGTGTACACGAACGTAACCGTCAATGGCTACCGTTATCGACATTTGGTTTCAGCAAGACGGCGCCACTTCCCACACATCTCATCAATCAATGGATTTATTGATATAACATTTCGGTGAGCACATAATTTCACGTCTGGGCCACCAAGATCGTGTAATATCACACCGTTACACTTTTTAATGTGGGAATATGTAAAGTCTAAAGTTTATGCGAACAAACCCGCTTCGATTCAGGCTTTGGAGGAAAACATTGTGTCATTCGCCAGTTGGACTCAACGTATGGACCATCTGCGACGTAGTAACGGCCCACATTTGATAGACATAATCATCAAAAAATAAGTGCCAAAGAATGTTCTTTCAAATGATAATAAACATTCTCCATTAAATTTGAATTTTCCGTGTTTTTTTCTTTAAAAAAGTAGGGAACCTCGAAATGGTAATATTATGGTGTAACATGGCATATTGAGGTGGCTTACATTAAAACGTAAGCATAAACGAACAAAACAAAGTCAAAACACGACTTTTAAGTCCAATAGCAAGTTAATTGTTAATTTTTGGAATTATTTTTTGCAATTTAAAATTCTATCGAGCTTCAAAAACGCCCTTTTACAAAAAGTAAAAAAATTTGGAGTAAGATTGTCCATTGATCAGCTCCTTTCATTAAATCTCTGTCGGTCTTTGGGTTTTTCGTTCGTTCGTTTTTATATTGTAAAAGTTTGCGCTTTCATAATTAAAAACAATTTAATTATGTTTTTATTTATATTTTGGAAAATTTTAATAAACAATTTAAAGTCTTTGTTTATTTTCCTTTTTCTTTTAGTTCGGTCTTTTCTCTTCTTCACTCATTTGTTTCAACTGGAACGAAAATGACCGAACCCATCACTTACATAAATTTAACGAAAAAGACCGCTCACTAAAACTAACGATTCGCCACAGGTGTACCATACACTTTCACATTTATGTTCATTTTAATTTTTTTCTCTCCTTAAAGAATCTTTTAGAATGTATTCCATTGGGGAAAGTATAGGACTTCAATTAAAAATAACAAGTTTTATTAAAATTTTTTTTAAAGAAAACAAAAAATTAAAAGAGAAAAAAAATTTGCAGCAAAATGTTAAACAGAATTTCGCATCAAATGATTTTATTATCAAATATGATTGCCTCATACTAACAAAAAAAAAAACTGATGGTTTTTTTTCTTGATGAGAAGACCTACTCCACTTTCATTCACTTAAAAATTTCTTGTGTCAATTGCATGTCAAATAAAATGACAAAATTAAATTTAAGTCGAAAAAATATCACAAACACAACAACAAATCAAATCAAATATGACAGATTTTTTTTTGCTTTTTTTTTTCAAAAACAAAATGCATAGAAACCTAAAACCAACAAATAAACACAAACTCAGTACAACAAAAACGTCAGCAGCTTCATTTGAATTGTCACAAAGTCAGTTTCAATTAAAGCAAAGCACCAACCGTCAGCCAGCAGCTACCACCAGCGACTATACGAGATACAAGTTGGAAGCAACAATATCACAAAAAAAACCTAAATTTGAACAAACGAATGTGCCACCATTGAGCAAACCAACCAAACAACCAACTCTTCAACTCTACTTACAAATGGACTTGTAATTATTTTGCATTAAATGCACTTTTTCCGAGGAAAATGTTCAAAAGAAAAACTTTCAGCAGCATAACAAGGATAAAAGTTTATAACTAGTTTTCCAATTTCCCATTTTCTATTTTCGTTTTTGTATTATTCTGATGCCATATGTGATGATTATGTGAGAAATTAAAAAAAAAAACCAAAACAGAAAAAAGTTTGTTTAAAAACTAAAAAATTCTTCAATTCCATTGCAAACAAGCATCATTTCCAATTTGCACTTCTTTGATGATGCAAATAGCAACAAGCAAAATATGAATTACAAGCCGACATACGACAAACGGCAAGAATAAATCTCATCATTCTTTGACATTTTTCTTGTATTCTATTGATAAAAACAAAAAAAAAAAACCTGAATGCATGTTTGAGTTGTTGTCAGTAAGTGAGTGAGTGCCTCAGTGCCAGTTGCATGGGTGGAAGTGGTGATTTTCAATAAACACACAATTCCTTTTTGTCTATTTTTAATGCTTCTGTGACTGACTATTGAATTACCTTTGATTTGTTACCTCTGGGAATAAATATTTGCGCTCTTCTCTGATGTTTGTTTCTTTTTTTTTATCAATTGATGCAGGTTCGTGGTATTTAGACTTTTCTTATTGACTGTTTGGTTAGATTGAGCTATATTTGGAATTACGGGGTTACATTTGTTTTTGTCCCAATTTTTAACAACAAACAAAAAATTAAGACCCAAGCACACAATCATTTATTGATTCTTCATTTATAAAAATTATTTCCAATTCGAAAGCGAAAATTGCTTTAAAAAACGCTCTCCAGGCTGATAATGCATGACGTTAATTGTGAATCACAGCTTAGCGTCAAGTTCTTTGCCCAACTTATTTTGACATTTCTTTGTTTCCGTGTTTGACAAATTCAACCATGGAGAGATACAAAATTGAGCAGGGCGTTAAGCCTATTGAAGACTAATCGACCAAATGTATTCATAATTGGGATAATTGTGCACAAATTCTTTCCTCGACAGCACCTACCAGAAAAATAATATCACTTCCCTATTATTATTTTTTTGTGACGCAGTGTAAATTTTATAAAAAACGTAGTTTTCATTTTGTGTTTTATTTGAACCAAATCCAATCAGTTACAGCATATCATTGCCATAAAAATGTTTAAGGACCAAAGGAAATATCTTTATTTATTATCATAATGACAACAAAGCACCAACAGATAATTAAATCTTTTAGGTTTTTTTTTTCTTTTCAAAAATATATTTAAGCAGGCAAATAATTGCCAAAGAGAAAAGGACAAATTTTTAGTATTTCTGGTAAGTATATAGTTGACATATGGAAAATGTGTATCAAAAGAAAGAAATGCATCTATCCAAATGGCAACTTAATTTAATACTCATCATATGGTACGAGTACTAGAAGCAGTAAATACGTTATGGTTACACTTATCATCATTGTAACATGCCACCACCACCACCATCACTACTACCTTCAAAAATGTCACTTTTCAAAAAAAATCTTTACCACATTGTACGCACTCACCCACTAAACAAACATTTTACATTTTGGCAAAAGTACGAGCAGCAGAGTAAGTAAAGAAAAAGCATCTGGTGCTGAAGTAGAGTAGAGTTTTAATTCAAATGCGTATTCAAAGTTCATATTACGAGTACTTCAATAGTCATTATAGTCAACATCATCATCTTTATTAAAGTCGTTGTTATCCTCGGCAAGTAAACAGATAGACAGAAGGACCAACAAATAGACAACAAACAAAAGGGATCAGTAGTCAATCAAATCGCAATTTTAAGGGGTTTGCAAGACACAAACATGCACATCAAATTCAATTTGGAAAAAACACACACAGAACCTTAGGCCATATTAAAGCAGCTAACCAAAAAAAAAAAAAAAAACACACTCAAAAAAGGTTTATTAAGTTGCTGTTGTTTTTCACGGCCAACTGTCATTTAAGTTCCATCAGGTTTGTTGTGCTGCTTTGTCTCATCCCCTTCTTGTTTTAAAACTTTTTTAATTTTTTTTTTATGATGCGCTGCGCACTCGCAAAGTCATTTACAATTATTGCTTTTGTTTCTGCAGTCACGATAACAATCCACCCCATCCCGCCTCAGCATTACTCACTTAACAATTTCTTACAACCCTATTTAATACTTATTTTGTTTTGTTTTGTGTAATTTTTTTCTCTTTATGATCAGAACACGACAATCCTGTAACATTTTACTCTGGGGAATTTTATTTTTTACTCCCGCTTAACAAAATAATTTTTATGACTGACTGTGAGTAAGTGAATGAATGGCTCTCCTGCTGGTAAATTAACACGATAAGTACTTGATGGCCTTCAATGTTGCGGAAATAACTCTCGTATAGTCAATAAAACTATTACCCCATTAACAATATGAACAACAAAAACATCATCATCATCATCATCATCATCATCATCATCATCATCCTAATTATCATCATGTTGCCTCGTTCTGGCTTGTTTAGTGAACAAAATTCTGGTTTTTATTAACTTAAAAGTTAATGTCGATGATTATATTTGTTTTTTTTTTTCGTGTTATTCATTGTTTTTCGGTTTTTGCTTCCAGTTATTTATAGATTAGAATTTATTCGTTGAACATTAATAATTTTATAAATCAAATATAATTCTGAAAGGGTTTTTGTTTTATTGTTTTTATTTATAGTCTTTTAAATGCGTTAGAATAAATTAAAGCGAAGAGAAGAATTTGTTCTTTAATAAGATCAATGGTCTATTGCGATGAACTTGGCATTCGGCTTTCCCAATGCTTTCCTGATAGGTCAGGGAAGTAACGTTTACCTTGTGTAATAAATGGATTAGCGGAACGGTAGACATCTTCGTAGACAGTCAAGCAGCTTTTCTGGCAGTTCGATTAATGTAAGGTTAAGTAGTGCTACCCAAACTGTGTATCAAGCTAGAATATTCGTAATATGGAATCCTGCACAAAGCGACTCTTTTGGCCACTAAGAGCCGATTCTACTTAGCGTGATTTTTCTCTTGTAAAAAAGAAATTGTGACAAAATGCTCATTAATTTATTTAACCGATGAAAATCACATGCTACAGTCAAATGAAACAAAGCACAGTGCGATAGCTACCGACTTTTTTGCCCCAAAGTGTAAGAATTAGGCTTGACTAGCATGTGAATTGAACAATACAATGCGACAAGGGCAAAGCATTGGCCGCCACAATCATGCGATTTGTCTGCATTAGAGTATTTTGTTTGGGAATACAAGAAATCTCTCCTGTACAAAATTAATCCAACCACAATTGCATCCCTTGGGGTGATACAGAACCACCTACAACATTTTTATTTAATATTTTTTAAAAGGTAAATGACAGGCGTCAATTAATCGGCTCAATTGTTAGTGTACTCACGATTCGATTTAGTCAATACTACAACGAAATGATCATATGTAAAGGGTGTTTTTTTATAGACGTATAGAATTTTAAATTGCAATAAAACAACGATGGATTGTTCGATTGACATGAATTTTATTTATCCGAAAGATAATCTTGTGGCATTACATTTTAAATATGATTTCTGGCATATGACCGCCACGGCTGGCTCGGATGTAGTCCAATCTGGACGTTCAATTTTCGATGACTTTTTCCAGCATTTGTGGCCGTATATCGGCAATAACACGGCGAATGTTGTCTTCCAAATGGTCAAGCGTTTGTGGCTTATCCGCATAGACCAATGACTTTACATAGCCCCACAGAAAGTAGTCTAGCGGTGTTAAATCACAAGATCTTGGAGGCCAATTCACAGGTCCAAAACGTGAAATTAGGCGGTCACCAAACGTGTCTTTAAATAAATCAATTGTGGCACGAGCTGTGTGACATGTTGCACTGTCGTGTTGGAACCACAGCTCCTGGACATCATGGTTGTTCAATTCAAGAATGAAAAAGTTAGTAATCATGGCTCTATACCGATCACCATTGACTATAACGTTCTGGCCATCATCGTTTTTGAAGAAGTACGGACCAATGATTCCACCAGCCCATAAAGCGCACCAAACAGTCAGTTTTTCTGGATGTAACGGAGTTTCGACATACACTTGAGGATTAGCTTCACTCTAAATGCGGCAGTTTTGTTTGTTGACGTAGCCATTCAACCGGAAGTGCGCTTCATCGCTAAACAAAATTCGCTTATGAAAATCGGGAACAACGGTAATCTCGTTTTGGGCCCATTCGACGACTATTTGCAAGCGTTGTTCAGGCGTGAGTCTATTCATGATGAATTGCCAAACCAAACTGGGAATAAATCACTTGACAGTTGTTAAATCGGTCGCCATCTTGAACAGTAAGGCCAACTTAAAGTTCTATACGTCTATAAAAACACCCTTTATTTGCATTTCCCACCGTTTGCGCTGAAAGCACCTTAAGCACAAATTCAACAATTGGCAGATAAAGTTACAATTGCAGACTTTTCCCGGAATTTTTCAGCTGGTAGCATTAAAGATGGTTTTTGCAAGCAAAAATTGGGAAATTTCAAAAGGAAGCTCACGACCTAGTTCAATATAATCAGCATATTTGCAAAATACAAATTTGCACAAACTTTCACGTGATTACCCCGCAACCCTGAGGATCATAATTTCACTGTTAAAAATTTAAGCCAATTATCCTATTCAGTGAGAGATCACCTATATTTCTGGGAGTCAAGCAGAAGCCTTCAAAAAGTTTTGCCACACGAAACAATAAGGCCGGACAGTCACAAAGTACAGATTCTGAGATTTCTGTATTGGCTGACCTTAATATCTCCTACCTTGCATTAGTGATATCGAACATTGCAATAGCGAGTCAACCACCCCGTTAGAAGTTTGAGAATGCCTACTTCAATAGCGCGATAAGGCTAAAGGAAGACAGGTGCCTGCCTTTATCGGCTCAAGTAAATATTTCATTCTCTTTATTAAATTTATAAAATAAAAATAATAAATTTATAAAATATAGATAAATTTTCAAAACGAAAATGGTTGAAAAATTACCCTTTAATATTAACTTTTTAAACATTACCAAGGGATTTATGACTGGTAGGGATGGGACTGAAGAGACGTAATTGTTTATTGATTATTTAACCTTGCTGAGTATGAATAGCAAGAATATTTCCATGCTTTTGGCTGTGATTACGGGTCACTGCACGATAGTTACACATGTCCACATGTTAGGATTGTCCTTCCATGCATACTGTCACAGTTTTTGGACACAGGAGGACACAATCTCTCTCTCTCTCTCTCTCTCTCTCTCTCTCTCTCTCTCTCTTTATCTAGATCCATAATCAATTTTAATGGCCTTTTTATGGCAAAAATGTGGTTCAAAACAACTGAAAAACTAATCAATGATCAATTAATGCATAAAATTCTATAAGTAAAGTTGGAATTTTGTAGACCGCACTATTATGCTCTTATCCAAAAAAAATTTGACGTAGACTTTAAAGTAAAATTTATGAAAAAATTATATGAAAAATTTCGATAACGTTGACTTTAAAGTCTACGTTAATTTTTTTGGTTAGTCTTTAGCTTACTCTCTAACTTCAAAAATAGCGATACGATAATTAGTTTTTTTTAAGTTTCAATGTACAATCAAAAAGCAAAAATTTTATACAAGGAATTGTAACTTCAACTAGTGAGAACTTGTAATAAAGGGCCTCAGCATTATTAAAAACAACCTACTAAAATTTAAAAACTCTAATAATTTTTATTCATATTTCCATCAAGAAATATATTTCTATTTCAATTTTTTCTGGTTGTAACGCATACGTTTCATCTGTCCGTTAACAATTTTTTTTTATTTAAACATCATTTTATACTTCATTAATCGTTTTAACGATAAATGCGACTTTAAACTTTTTACTTTTATTTTTATATTTTTTTTATTTCTAAACAAGATACTTTTATTTATTTGTTGAGGTTCTTAACAAAAATGACGGTCAGTTGTTTGGCTGGTACGTTGGCACGAATTTGCGTCTATTTGTTCGGTACTATTTGTACGCATTATGCATTAAGATATTTTATACACGATGAGTACATGACACGCCTCAGATACTTTAAGCAGCAGACTTTACTTTGGTACGAGTGCGAGTACTACGAGTCTACTACTTTATCTATCGCTAGTTTTTTTCTTTCTTCTTCTTCTGTTTACTTTTTTTTCTGTAACGCACTTTATGTTTGTGCCACCAATGTGCTCGTCTCAACTGATTAGGTGGCTGAATCTCTACCTTAGTCATTTTGTTCGTACACTTGCTTAGCAAACTTGTTTGATTGAATTTTTTTTAATTTTTTTGTTTTTAAGCAAAACGAAATCGCCAAGAAGAAATTTAAATTAAAGTTGGATTTATTACGTTGGAAATTTGTTTTTCAGATTTATTTACATGGTTTTTTGTTTGGCTAATCGCAAAACATGTCTGCCTGGCTGTTCTACAACAAATCTAAAGATTTCACTAAAATAAGAACGAGCGCCAACGGAAGCAGAAGTGAGATGAACAAAATAAAAACAAATTGTATATAGAACGCACTAACACACACGTACCTGTACTTAAAGTACAATTAATTCAATATTAAAAGTACCAAAAAAAAAACAGAAATTTTACAGAATAAAAAAACTTTAATTAAAAAATATTTTTCTATTTTTCTATATATGTCACAATCAAACAATAGCTGACCATGGAAAAAAACTTCGGTTGTGAGAAAGGAATTTGGTTATAGTCAAAAGTTTAGTTTTTAAAATCCAATTTTGTAGTTGTAACGACTGAAACTCGGTAAAACAATGCAAAAGTTAGTTTTAGAAATAATAATTTTGGCTGCACTACTGAATTTTTTTGTCACAACTACAAAATTCTACTATTTCAACTGAATTACTCGATTCTCACAACCGAAGTTGTATTCTCCGACAGCGGACAAAAGTAAGTTGTTACTAAACCATTGACAATAAAATGCAATAACTGCCCCTCACACATCCAATGATGGCGCAACGAACAAAAAGAACTAAACTGTTTAGACAACTTAATTATGGATTTGTATGCTGTATCTAAAAAAAAACTCTGTATATTTTTGCGGGAGTCCATCCCAGGGTCTATTTTGCATGTCCTAATTATTCCTTCTCTAGTATAAAAGCGTACATCAAAATCCCTGAGGTGCAGAAAATTATTCAGTATGCCTATTGCCTTGTAAATGTAATGCTACGGATATCACTTTGTACTATCTCAGTCGCTTGTGATCTAAAGTGGCCAGCGTTCGTATTCATCTAGCAACCTAATTAGCTACTGATTAGTTTACGTGAACCTTTTAGTCATCAATTATA
Organism: Thelaira solivaga; assembly: GCA_947397855.1. Classification (NCBI taxonomy): domain Eukaryota; kingdom Metazoa; phylum Arthropoda; class Insecta; order Diptera; family Tachinidae; genus Thelaira; species Thelaira solivaga. The sequence continues at coordinate 43,001,526 of OX377611.1, read as the reverse complement.
ATCGCAGAATTCCTTTCTGAACATTTAAATTTCATAAGAAAAAAATTTTTTAATTACAAATAAACACACACAAACACATGTACGAGTATATGAATAACATTAAATCTATAAAACATTTTTTTATAATCAAATTCAAATTTATTTTGCTGCTTTCCAAAACAAAAAAAATTATTTAAACGCCCTTAGGACCACCAACCGCAGTGGAAACATTTTTCGTTACTAAATGAAGACAAAATGAGTGCATAATTTAAAAAAAAAAAATTTCTTTCAAATTATTTATTCAATGTGGTAGATATTTGATGAAAGAATTTTTATTTTGAAAAATTCATATTTTTTTTGTGAGAAAAACGAATATTAAATAATAAAACAAACCTAAACAACAAGCTGACTGACGATGTGTTTAGCCGTCAAAATGTCTCATTATTCATCAAAACTAAACACTTTGACAATGAGAGTTAAAGAAAACGGAAAAAAAGAAACTGAAAGAAAAACATACAAGAAATGAAAACTTGGCAAAGTTTTTTTATTTTAGATGTCATTCAGTCAGTCAAAAGAAAAATAAAAGAGGCACACAGCCACACCAAAAAAAGAACTAGTTAAACTGGCAGCACAACACGCCGTTTTTTCATTCACATTAAAATAGTGAAGAATGCCAACATTTCGCTTAAAAGCCACAACAAACAACTTTTTTCTTTAATTTTTATTTAAATAGAAATAATAGCAAGTCTACTTACGAATTATTAAACTGGCTGCCAAATGCCTACAAAAATATTATCATATTTGATGTATTTTGCGTGAATATTTAAAAATCACACTGGGCTTTTTAACATCTCTAATTTTTGAGATTTTTCAAATTACGCACTTAAGGTGACGGTGCATATTACGTCATTTTAAAGTAATAAAAATTTTATTGAACAAATTAAACTGAGCAATGGGCGATTATAGCCCATGATGATATTAAAAATTTAAGAAATGGCTACGAAGAGAAGGCTTTGTTAAAAAGATGCAGAAAATGTTTCTGTTATTTGTGTTATACCTCTGCAAAATTTGTAAAATTTGTGTAGTTTAACTAATTTGGAGTAAATACTTGCAATCTGCAGAAGTCATGGCTGCCAAAGAATTTATGTCCAAATTGTGGTGTAATTTTGCGACAATGGTAAAGCTTAAAAAAATCTGGGAGGCTACTCTGTATTGTAATGCGAAAGCTCTTTGTTTATCGCAAGATGTTTGTGTGTATAAAAGGACGTTGACATCCGCTTAGCAGGATTCGATTTTTTCGCATCGCAATATACGAGAGTAACCCCCCTTCTATTAAGTTCACTACAGCTATGATTTGGCGCGAGGCTCATTACAATTCTTATACAGTTACTCACAGAAATATTTTGCTTAAATTTTTTTAACAAAAAAATTTTTTATAGATAAATAATATGAAAGGTATTAGATATATAAATTTTTTTCTTGTAGTATTAAAGCATAGTCTGTCGGATGATGCTTGCAAAAAAAAGAAAAACAATATAGTTTTTATGGCTCTTTATTTATCAACTGCGTAATTTTAGCTTCATAAAAGTATTTTGCTTTTGTTTGTTTTTTTATTCCTTTCTCTTGAAATAGCACTCATGTTTTTGCATCATAATTAGTTGCAAACTCGTTAATTTTGTGAGCGAGCGTAAAGTTTTTGATCTAAAAATGCCAAAAGGAAAGGAATTATAAATATTTCAGAAAAAAAAATTATATTGCATCCCCATAATCAAGGCAAATCAATAAAATATATTTGTGATATATTTGATCGATGTCGGCAAACAATTGAAAACGTGATATAACAAGCCAAAGAGCGCGTTAGTATCGAAAATATTCCACGAAAGGGTCGAGCAAAGTTGTTGACTTTAAGAAATTAAAGACAAATTCTTAAAGAAAATCTCCATTTATCAGCACCGAAAATTAATCAAAAGATTAGGGCGACGCTAAAAACAAGTGTACGTGGCGAAACGATCCGTAGGGTTCTCAGAGATAATGATATAAATGGTCGCGTAGCAAGAAAAAAGCCTTTTATTTCTGAAATCAATAGACAAAAACACCTTTCATTTGCTGAGCTTCATAAAACTAAAGCTGTGTTCACATTATGTGTACAAGTCATATGGAATTTAAAAATTTAACATACATAAAAGAATAAAGTGATCCTCTTGAAATATAACATATGTGTTTTTCTTATGTGTGATAGCAATGTTATTTTTTTTATTTAGAGCTCGTTCTATTTGATGTGGAAAAGCGTACGTATTGAGTGATGTCAATTTTTCATTTCAAATTTCCGCTCAAACAAAATTTAAGATTATTTTAACCAGTTTCCTTCTTTAAGCTTTTAGTATATAATTTTTGTTGATATTATTGCTCGTTTTATTTATATTTAAACAATTTTTAAAAAAAATTCAAAAAATCATCAGCAAACATTTAATATAATTGTGTAGAACGTTTATTACGCAACAAAATGTCAAAATGCTGTATGACTAACACTACTGGAAACACTTTATAAATGTTTGTTTGTTTTCGTAAATTAGAGGTTATGTCATATGTATATAACATATATGTGTGAACACAAAAATTATAAACCGTATGTAAAACGCAAATTTTGACGTACATATGAAAATTTATAATTAAAAACTTTTGGCATTCCATATGACTTGTACACATAATGTGAACACAGCTTAAGACTTTTGAGTTTTGGAAGACTGTAATATTCAGTGACGAAAGCAAATTTAATATTTTTGGGTCGGACGGACGTTGTATGGTGTGGCGCAGGCCAAATAAATCTCTAAATATAAAAAATATAAAACCAACTGTAAAATATGGTGGTGGTTCTCTTATGGTGTGGGGCTGTATGTCTGCGTTTAAAGTCGGAAATTTGGTGTTTATAGACGGCACTATGAATAAGCTTCTATAATTATACATTTTAAAAGAAAATCTTCATGCTAGTGCTGAAAAAATGGGGTTATCTAGGAATGTGTACTACTTCCAACATGATAATGACCCTAAGCATACAGCTTTAGACGTTAAACTATGGCTTTTATATAACACCAAATATCTGCCAACAGCACCACAAAGTCCTGATATAAATCCCATCCAAAAGATTTGGGCTTATTTGGATAAAAAAGTTCGGGAACATAGCATTTCATCCAAAAAAAAAACGTTGAAAAAAATATTGGAAGAAGAAGGGTACAAGATATTTGCTGAAAAATATAGGAATACAGTGGAATCAAAGCCTAGACGCCTGAAATCAGTTAAAGCTAAAAATGGATACAAAGAGTGAATAAAAATTTAAAAGCAAAATACTTTTGTGACCTAAAAAAATAGCAACTATTTTATGTACGTATGGGAGTTCATTTCAAGTTTATTCTTATGGAAAATATAGATAAAAACAAATCATAAAAGAGAAGAATGTCGTACAAGAAGACTTTTGCAACAGAGAGGAAAATTATTCCTTAATTTTTCGCAGGTCCGTATGAGTGTAAAGACAGGGGCCATCCACCCAAGAACAGTCGAGGGAAGAGCTGTCCATCAAAGACGATGACAACACTCCATCGACATCCCAAGCAACAGTCGCAGCCAGGGCGATGAGCACAGAATCATCAAATTCAAGGGGACAGCGACTCCAGAAAGCCTATTCTCGGAACGGGCAGCCAGCCTTTCCAAGACATCTTTGAAGGTCACCAAGCTCCTCATTCTGGATACACCCAGCAAGAAGCGGTCTCCCAAAAATTAATAGGCTTCAGGTGCATCGAGGCAAACGTTCAACACTCCAAAGCTGCTTCGGCAGTTTTGAAACGTTTATTTAATCGGGAACACCTGGATGTCGCTCTTATCCAAGAGCTGCACATACATATATAAGGATCAAGTTAAGGGCTTACCAGGTGAGTTGTGTTATGATTGCTGTAATGCAGGAAAACTCCGATCATGTACGAGTATTCAGTATACATGACAACTTTAGAGAACTTTTCATTTTTGGTGAACGTATACCGTTCTCAAGAGAATTTAAATACTTTGGTATTACTCTTGATGGTAAACTACTCTGGAATAGAAACCTAGACAAGACCATCGACTGCTGATCGCCTATGCGGCTCCACTCTTGTTTTTGAAAAGTTATCAAAGTCTCAGGGCAGGAAAGGATCAATAAAATTGAAAGACTATACAACCGTTGCCCTTGAGGTTTTGATAAACCTGGCCCCCATTCATTTAATCATCAAGAAAGAAGCGTTGCAGATGTGGTACACAGATGGCTCGAATACGGTTGAAGGTATTGGAGTATGACATGGCGGACAAATCCCCCAAAGAAGTTTTTGAATTCTTAATGAATACTAGACTCTGGAAGGATTTGTATTTTGAGAGTAGTGTCACAACAGATCTATTTTGGCCGGATTAACCAGATGACTTGTTCCCGCTACTCATTCTCATTCTAATTTCTTTCACAACTATATAAATAAGTAAGTATAAAACAAAAACTTTATTGTACAAATTCAACTGAGCTTCGTGGCTGAAGTGGTTGAGTGGTGAGTTAATGCTTTTTAATTGCACATGTCCTGGTAGAATCATATAAAATTGGAAAATAATTCAAACAAAAATTAAATATATTTAAATGTGTATTTTTAATAAAATATATAAATTTATTAGTTAGTTTTATTTGACCTTTTTCTATTTTGTTAAGCTTGAGGTCTTATTTTTCAAAAATTTATTTTTATATCGATATTTCGCTCCAATTTTTGTAGCTTCTTCAGGATATAATTATAAATTAATCAAATTATTAAAAATACATATTAAAATTCGTATTTGTAATGAAACAAGTTTCATATATTCTAGGAAAATGTTCATTAAAATAATGTTAATGACACTTGTTTCATTGATCTAATAAAGCGTGTCATTGGTTGAAAAATAATGAAATTTTTTATTGCATTAATGATAAAATTCATTGGATATGTGAACAAAATTCTTTCAGTGTAGTTAATAGAAAACGAATACAAACACTCTGGAAAATTTTCCAGTGTTGACTAGTGTTATTCATATTTTAGTTGATAGTTCACTAAAACGTTCTAGAAGTATAAAACTTTACACAGCGCAGAAAATTCTTAGGATCAGCCGAAGGTCGGCTAGTCGACTAGTGAGTGCAGCGATTGAAATTTTAATTTTTGTATGTTTTAGAAAGAATTTGCCTGAAATCAAAATGAATTTTGATGTGATTTAAATTTAAAGTATCACACGATTTTGATATGAATTTACTTATTGAAAATGGCATTCTTGTAACAAAAAGTTAATTGTTCTTTGCATTAATAATTCATTTCGAACCTGGAATTGCAAATTGAAAAAGTTTTTTTTTTACATTTTTACGGCAATATCAAAGCACATTTCAACTAACGTGGTAGCGAGGTAAATTCTACTCCAACTAATTGATGTGCAACTTTTGCCTGCTAAAGTCTAAAAATAAACTACAATTTGTTTTTATTTAAAAATCATATTAGAACTTGACATACCAACATGAAATGAAACTCAATATCTTTTTTTATTATTAAAAAAAAAGAAAAAATAAAAAAAACTCCAAATAAATATATGTACAAAAACTACACATCAACTGTCTTATTAAACCAAGAAATGAAATGTGTGTTTTATTTATTTATTTAATTTTTTCTTTTTATTTTTTTTTAAAAAAAGGGAACTCAAGAGAAATTTGTGGTAGGTACTGAAGAACACCCAGACAACAAACTCTCACTCATATCAAATAGAAATTCCCGCACACGCAGAATTTGTTACACACACAAGCACACCAGCGTACGCATTTAAAAGCGCGGATATTGCAATCAGAAATCCTGTCAAAGAGTAAATGAGATTTCGTCATGTGTCATGAAACGATGATGGTTGTCGTCATGCATTTTTCTTTCTTAAATTATTTAAATATTTCGATAAAGCTGTTGCTCTCGTTCCACTTGTAGTTTTGTTTAGTTTGTATGTTGATTTAAACAGAAACAATTTTTTTGTTTTCTTTGAAACAAAACTTTAATTTTTGCATAAAGAAAAATTGATAAAAATTTTCCCCATCCAAGTAAAACACAAATTTTTTTGGAATACTTTTTTAATTTAAAATAAAATAAAAATCAATTTTTACATCATTTTTTTATTTTTTTAATAGAAATAAAAGATAACTTCTTCAGTATTTATTCGGTTGCAATATCGATAATTGCACCGAGCAACCAGAGGTGTCAGAGTGCAGATATAGTATACATTTTCTTTCTGTCTTTTTTGCACAAACCCAAAATTTTTATTTTGTTTTGCTCGGGTATTTCTAAAAAATTTACACTTTCTTTATTTACATTTCGTAAGCATATTAAAACATAAAAATTGGTGTTTGTTATCACTTTTACATTAAATTCCATACTTCATAACAAAAAAACGTAGATTAAGTATTTTCGACATGTGCATTTTCATTACGGAAATAACTTTTTAATTAATGTTTTTTAAAGTAAAAAATTTTTCATTTTGCTTATTTTCTTTTATTCGTAATATTAAAACACTATATCTGTCTCTTACATACAAACCCCAAATAAAACGCTGAGTTTTTCAAAATTCTAACCTTAAAAGTTTCATCACTGGTTGCTTAGTGATAAAGTGATTCTGCAACTTATTTATATCGATGGTACACATGTTCTTTTTTTTTTATTCAATTAAGTTATTTTTATATGGCAATACTGGCCACAAAATAAATAAAAAGCACAAACAAGAATGAAAAATTAACAAACAAATGTGTTCTGTGAAAGTAACTTTTTGTGTAAATATTTCATTTGTTTTTAATAATTTTTGTAATTTCTATATACCTATTAAGGTAAGTGTAATATGTATAATACAGGGTGGCCCAAATAAGACCAGCTGATGTGAAACACAAATAACTTTTTTATTTTTTAACATAATTTATTTTGTCTTTTAGCAGATTATAACTGAACTCTTGGAAATTTAAAATGAATACGTACAGTCCACAACAACGCATTAAAATTATCGATTTTTATTATTCTTCTCAACGATCAATTGTTCTGACGCAGCGAAATTATCGCCTTTTTTTAACGTAAGATCAGCGCCCACATCTTCCATGATTACAAGTTTAGTTCGCCGTTTTGAGGAACTTGGTTCAGTTGCCGACCGTCCAGGAAGAGGTGTTCATCGAAATATTCGTACTGAAGACAACGTGGAAGCTGTGCAGCAGAGTATTGCAAAATGATCCATCTGTCTCAAACTCGTCGCCGTTCCGGCCAATTGGGTATACCCAGAACAACATTACAGAGAATTTTAAAGATGTATCCATATAAAGTTCAAACTGTGCAACAGCTTCTACCGCAAGACCCCCAACGACGACTACAATACGCTCACTAGGTCTCATTTGGGCCACCCGTTATATAAAATTCGTTCATTTCTAGATAAATTTAATCCTAAATACTAAATACTATAAGGAAAAAACATTTTGTTAAGCCACTTTGTTACTATTCTTAAGAAATTGTATTTATGTATGTAAATCGTAATTTGTTGTTTAAGCTAATACGAAGAATTTGCGTATGTAATGCGTGTGTGTGAGTTATAAAGTAAAATATACAGTGTTTACATTTGTAAACGGGTTAGTTGTAACTGTTCTAGAATTAGCTAGAATAAAAGTTTTCGTTTACCTTCGGTTCTGTTACTTGATATATCTAGAAACATGTAGTAACGTCTTGCCATTTGTAGAAGGCTCTAGGCTGCACTGCTCAGATTGGCAGACATGATCAGATCTAGTTGAGACGCTAAACAGTAAACAAGGTGTGTTGTAAACAACAAAGTGTCGTTGAGACGGCTGTATATAAAGTGTGTTTCTACAATAAGTGTTGAGAAAAAGAGAACTTTTTGTGTTTTAAACTATTCGCCTTTATGATAGTGTAAAAACAAGCAATACGATGCGATTCATCATTGTTAAAATAAATCGATAAATCGTTCATTTACTTCCATGATGTCATTCATAATTCAAAGAATGTAATTTTACAGCGAAGTTTGAAATTTTTGTCATTTTTATGAGAAAAAACATTTTAATTTTGTTGTGAACAGAAAATAATTAAAAATAATTTTTTTTTATATTTTAATAGAGCATAGAGATTTACTGGGACGCCAAAGAGACCAGTTGAGATATATGGCGGCACTACAGTTTTGGCAACCATGCTAAAAGAATGAGGTTGCCATTAAATGACGAAGGAGAGGAAGAAACTATGGAACACCTTCTCTGCCATTGTTTTGCCCTAGAGGAGCGCCACTCACGGTCTCACTGCGATGTCGACTATAAGGGTCGGCATGCTATATAGCTTCATTAGAAGTATCAATTGGTTTAGGTGACGGATTTATTATTTTCTTCTTTTCTTATTATCCCCTTACTTCATATCACTCTTCTAAATCTTCATTTTCCTCATATATTGGCATCACAGAGGACCTCAGTGAGCCCCTTTCTGTTATCTTATTGGGGCGCATTATACAACCTAACTTAACTTAACTAGAATAAAAAAGACTTTGATTAAATTTTAATTTAAAAAAATAATACATTTTTTGAGTTATGACACTATGAAGTAAATGTTTCCCGCTGAGGTGGAAATAAGCCTTGTCGCTTATTATGATTTTGGTCGAAAAATCGTCCACTTCGATTATTTTGCGTTCTTGGGGAATGTATCGCTCTATGGCTTGTTCACTTGTATTCTACATATGTCTAGTTCACAAATGTCAAAACAGATTTGACATTGGCCGCCATTTGCAAAAATAAGAGCATCTTCAAATAGGGTGATTTCTTTTAGCTCACCTTGTACGAGTATATATTTAAAAAAGGTCATATTGATTGAATGTAAATATTTTTTAATTAAAATATTTAACTGGCCAACCATTTATTTCCCTGTAAGTTTGTAAAAAGTAACTGTTCCAAAATTAAAATTTTTTATCCGCAATGTAAAGTAAAGCCCTTTAAAAAAAATAATAATAAATAAAGCCATAAAATAAATTAAAAATAAAAAAGTTTTATGTTAATTGATGAAAAATCAATAAGAATAAACTTACTCGTTTGTGTTTCTTTTTCAAATACAAATCAACAAATAAAATTGAATTTGTTTAATTCAATAAAAGGTAAAAAAAAATCAAACGAAAGGAAAATACTTTTATTAACAAACAAACAAAATTATCAGCGGTAACACTGCGCAACACAAAAAAATAACAAGGTTCTGACAATTGATTTTGGTAAAGGGGACCGAAAAATATACACGTGTATGGGCGATTTGTAAGTTAGTTTATATTGAGACCTATCTCAAAATAGGCCTGAAGCTTTCCCCCTTTTTCAAATTTTGATTGTGAATCGGCGTAGGTAACCATATAAGTCCTCTACTTTAGGTACATGTAATATTCAGCAAACTTATGTATAAAGACAACGGGGAATATTTTTGTGGAACCTTTTAACCATTTAACTCTTCATTTAGTGGAAATATTAAGCAGAAAGAGTCATCGTAAAATTCTACTATAAGTTCATGAACACACTAATGTTAAAATTTTAATATTAACGCCACAAATAAATAAATCAAAATTTAAAATTTATTCAAAAACCAAGACACAAAATTCGAGCTAGTATTATATTGCTAGTTAAAACGAGTTTTATTATAATTTCAGTGAGTTTCATTTTGCACTCCCGGGTTTTATTATTATGCTAATGAATTTTATTTTTACACTCTCGAGCATGAGTTTTAAAATGAAACTCACGAGCATAAAATAAAACTCACTAGAATTGTAATAAAATATACAAGTTTAGAGTTGCTCGTAAGCACTCGTTCTGAACTCATTTGAATATAACACATACATACACACTTAAATAATATTGTTTTTTAATTTTATTTACAATCTATTTGATTTAAATAAAAATCACACTTTGAACAACCACATTAACAATAAAAATATTAAGGATATTTTATAATAAATATTATATATTATTATAAAAGAAAACTAAAAAAAGAAAGAAAGAAAGACAAATTAAAATAATTAATTAATTTCTAAATGGTAAGTCCAAAATGTGGCATCTTTTGATAATAGCTAATGGTTTCACATCAAAACTTATCCTCTCAAATAATATTGTTATAAAATATTTATACAAATTAATTTTCCATGCATATATAATTGTATCTGCCTATAAAATACATGTTTAATTTTGAACGGATTTTCATGAAATTTGGTACACACGATCTGTATGCCACAAGATATCATTTTTTTTACTGCCCACTCACATTTTTACGCCCACTTTTCATATATTTGTACTGCTTTTCAATTGTAAACTTTCAAAACACAGATACACGTGTAAATTTTTTTGGTCCCTTCTACCATAATCAGTTGTCAGAATCGGGCTGTTTAAAAAAATTCGATTTTGTTGTGCAGTGTAATTAATGAAGAAATTGCGAAGTAAAAAAAATAAACAATAAATTAATTATTTACACCAACAACAACAACAATATTTGTGGTTGAAAATAAAAAACATTTTTGTATTCTTGTACAAAAAATGCTGATAATCAATGGATTGGACGACATTCGACATTCGCCATTCGTTTCAGTTGTAAAGGGTGTCCGAACAGGAACGCAAGATTTAAATTTGGCGCCATTCGAAGTGTCATTGTTTGACATTTGAACAATTGTTATTGTTTGCTAGTAGAAGGTACGAGGTTAGTAAAAAAATGCTGATTTTGCTGATAAAATCATCTTCAGTGACGAGGCCCATTTCCATCTTGATGTCTTCGTCAATAGGCAGAATTGTCGCATTTGGGGTGAGGAAAATCCTCGAGTCATTCATGAGAAGCAAATGCATCCTCAACGTGTCACTGTGTGGTGTGGTTTTTGGGCTGGAGGAATCATTGGACCTTTTTTTTATGAAAATGAGGCAGGTCAAGCGCAAACAGTCAATGGTGTTCGGTATCGTGAAATGATAACCAGTTTTTTCTTGCCTAGAATTGAAGAAATGAATGCGGAGGGCTTGTGGTTTCAAGAAGACGGCGCCACATGTCATACAGCCAGAGAAACAATTCAATTGCTGCATCAGTCATTTACTTAAAATTTAAATCTTGCGTTCTTGTTGGGACACCCTTTATAAGAACCCTGCAAGCAAATTGCTAGTTGGGCACAAAAATATACAGCACAGTTATTGCTAACTTTTAGGAACTAACTAAAAGCTAAATATAAAATTATGAGAAATCTTCCCAAGCCAATAAATATGTCTGGTAAAATTTTAATTATTTTTTGCACAAACTGTTTCTTTTTCAAATTCATAAAACAATTAATTCTTAATTTTTATTTTTCAACAAAGTCTATTTTAAAATATATAGGGGCATAATCATAGACACGCTAAAGTTGGTATTTTTTTAAAAATTACTTTAAATTCATATAAGTCTTATGAGCAAAAGTCAGCTCTTAATAAAAGCCTACTTTTTTGTGACTATGATTATGGTCCATAATTTTTAATAATAAAATACAAAGTATTTTTTAATAAAAATATTTCGCTACAATGCTCCCCTCTAGAGAATCTGATTATTTTTGGAATTCTTGAACTTCTTCTTAATATCTTTTGATTATGATTTAAAATTGTATTTTGTTTACATTGAGCCGGTTTTTCATTAAATGAAAATGTTCGTTTGAGTCTGCCTATAGAGATATCTTTGTTACATCCTTTTATATCTAAATTAAAAACTTTATTTGTCCTTAGTAAAACGCGATAAGGTTGTTGAAAGGCTTTTTTGACTGCGTCATGTCGAACAAAAACATGAGCACAATTTTTTAATTTTTTGTTTACAAATAAAGATTTATTAAGAGTTATATTTGATTTCAACTGGTTTTAGCATATTCATTTAAAAGTTTGAATAAAATTATTACTTGGCGAGGATTCTGAAAAATTTTGAAATAAATCACATGGCAAGCGAGCGAATAGTTGTACCATACACTAGTTCAGAAGGAGTTACACTTATATCTTCTCGAACACTGTAATGAAGTCCCATTAGTACAGGACAGAGAACGGAATGAGTGAATTATTTGTTGCCTTTGAATCAAATCATAAAAAACGAATATATTGTTGTCAATTCACATAATTTCATAAAAGCAATACATGAATGAATGAATTGCCTGTTTTCTATTAAATTGTTTAAAAGACTCAAATCACTCACAGAAGGCAACGAATACAAAACGAATAGTATGAATAGTTATAATATTATTTGAATACAATTCAAAGTTTTTTCCTTAAAACATAAACATACATATTTTTTATTACTTTTTCATGAAAATATTAGATGCCCTGAAGAAAATTTTGTGTCTAGTGTCTATATGATATAAATTTATTGACTATTTTTCGTAACTTTAGTATTTTTTTAATTTTGACACTTCTTAAATCAAAATGGGTACGTCATGCTGCAGAATACTGTCTTTAAAAAATTTCTACTATCAAAATTTTTGTCCGGAAGATGTGAAAACATTTTGCTAAATTTTGTATTTGTTATTTGTTGTCATTTTGAATTAAATAAAGACTTTCCAAATTTTACTTCTTGTATTTTTTTTTTAATTCTGTGAAAAATATCGGAATTTTTTTCCCTAAAATTTCCACAGGCTTCATTTTTAATAAAATTAAATTAAATTATCAAAATGACAATGAATACTGAATTAATGGTTTGAATGATCTTTTCGATCTTTTTATATGCACGTAAAAGACAATTAATAAAAATTATGAATGTATTGCAAGCAACAATATTCATTATTACTTTTGAATGAATACATAACAAAAGCAATGAATATATGAATGACAGTAAAAACAAATGTTTTCATTCCTTTCTCTTGTACAGGAGGAAGTACTTCTAGCCAATTTTTATTATAAGAAGCTTTTAAAGAACGGTGCCAAGTTTTGTGTGGACTCAATTCAATTTATACGTACTGCATATTGTGGATCCCATACAACAGACCCATAATCCAGGTTTGGTGTTACAACAGTATTATATAATATTTTCTTTGGATATGAATCATGAAACTTTTTGGATCATCTTTTTCTAAGACCTAGTACTCCTGAAGCTTTATTTACAATTAAAGATATATGAAATCAGAATTCCAATTTGCTATCGAGAAGTTCACCAAGATCATTAATTGACTCTACCCTTTGTTAAAATTCTCCGTTAATTTTTTAATTTTCCGTAATAGGAGATATTCATATACATATTTGTTAATCTCTTTGTTCCTGACAATAATAAAAATGTTTACATCGTCAGCACACATCAGGCAGTTTGAATATAAATATTATAGATGTAGGTAGATTAATAATTAATAAAAGAAATAACAGAGTCCCAAGATGGCAACCTTGAGAAACTCCAGATATGACTTTAATGTGTTTTGCATAAGTGTATCGAAACTTTACACCCTGTTTTCTATCATCTAAATATGATTTTATCCACTTTAAGATAAACATGCTAAATCCCATTTTCTAACTTATACGAGGGCGGATTGATATTGAAGCTACCTAAGTAGGAAAAAAAAATTTTTTTTTTTTTTTCAAAAACCATTTATTTCTCAACATAGTCTCCTTTAGCTCAATACACTTAGTAAGACGATATTCCAACTTTTTTATACCATCTGAATGATACGATTTTGGGAACCCCTCAAAATACGCGTTAGTTTCGGCAAGAAGTGTTCTTCGTTTGAGATGAATTTTTTTCCTGCAAGCCATTTTTTCAAGTTTAGAAACAGGAAAAAGTCACTAGGATCTAAATCTGGACTATAAGGTGGATGATCAAAAAATTCGAAGTGTATTTCACGTAACTTTAGCATGATATCTAATGCTGTCTGTCGAACTCATTTTGGTATTGATACAGTGCTTGTTCGGCCGCGTTTAAATTCAGCAATCCAATATTTTACCATGTAATCTGACGGAGCAGACTCACCGTAATGTTTATCGAGCTTTTCTTTTGTCTCTTTAGCCGTTTTCCCTTTCAAATAATAGTGTTTAATCACTGCACGAAATTCACTTTTTTCCATTTTTCAAGAAACACAAAAGTTGCTTACTTCAAACGAATACAACAAATAAACTAATCGACGACTTTGGGTGAAATTTTAACAGCTGACGTTTGACAGATTGCAATTTCTAAAAAAAAAAAATTGTTTGTGTTTGTACTGTCATCTAGCGCAAGGTAGCTTCAATATCAATCCGCCCGTATTATATATCAAATGATTATGATTTATTCTATCAAAGGCTTTACTGAAGTCAGTGTACTCGTATATTACATTCATCTGATTTCCTTCCACAAATACTTCATTAATTATAGTTGTTAATTCGAGTAGATTTCTAACACTTGACCGAGAGAACTTCGTAAACTATGCTGTTTCATATGATATGGCATTGAGTGAAAAATAATTTTTTTCGAACATTTTTGGAATCACACTAAGTTTAGTTAGAAATATTGTTTTTGGATCCAGATTTGGACAGAAGTAGGACAGTGATTTTTTCTAAATAGATGGAAAATAACTTTGTTGGATTCATAAGTTGAATATAAAAGATAAAGGAATACATAACAAGTCTGCATAATATTTCAGAATTACATTACAGATGACATATAAATTGCCATATATTCTTAAATTAAATAGGGATGAGTTTGATCACCATTAAATTTCGATGCAGAATAAGGTAATTCGAAGAAATCTGCAAATCTATTACTAATAGATACATAAATCATCAGAAAATTTCAAGTCATCATCTTTTAGAATTAACAAATTGATAAAATGTTTTAGGATTGCTTTTCATATTATTGCTTTCAATAAAAAAGTTTATAACACTCTAATGTATTGTGCTCTTGTCATAGAATAGTTCGTATAATTAATCCCCGATCGTGTCAGTTTATATTTTTTAACAATTTTTCGTATTCCATGGTGGACCGGATAACGTAATTGGTCTAGTTTTGGTTACATCTCGACAATTGATCAATCCAGTCACTTTGCGATAAACAAGTTTTTACAGAATCAAACGAGCCGTAGTAAGTTAATTCGACCGTGGGATGATATATATCTTAAGGGTTAGATATAGGATTATGACGGTGTTCCCAGAAGTCCGCTAGTTCACTGAAAAATATGAGATCTAACAACTTATTGTAAGCATTTGGAATACAATTAATTTGGCAAAAACAATTCTGCAGAACACTTTTTATAAATTCCGCTGTGCACTCATTATTACCAGATGGGGTTAAATAATTATTGTCATCAACTTTATGCCAAATAGCTGAGAGCATATTAAAATCTCAGAGAATAATGAAAAAATCACATGGTTTCAGGTTTTTTGCTATGGAATGTACAGCTCTTACGTGTTCCATATATACCCCTTGAGATGCTGAGATGTTCACTTTTACTAAAACACACAATACTTCAACAAGTCATTCAAAACAATTTCTTCACTAGAAAATACATTTAGTACTACAATTACCACTCTTCCACGTTTCCTTTTATGGAAATCAGAAATATTGAGACTAGCTCTATCGCATCTGTAGATGTTATATTTGGTACAAAAACTTTCACAGTTATTTATTTTATTTAGCCATGTTTCTGCTAAATCAATAATATGATTATGAAAGTCTTGATATTGAGCAAGAAGATGTCTCAATAATTTGATTAAAAATTTCAGCTGGAACAATTATTTGACACATTTTATTTAGGTCCTGTTTTCTAAACCAAATTTTAAGACAATTTTCATTTTTGGGAAAGTTTTTTTATTCGGTTTTAAAACGAATAAAATTACGTGAATGCGATTTAAAAAAATACCAAAAAAATTTAATTCGTTTTAAAATGAAAATTGTTTCAAAATTCGGTTTAGAAAACAGGGCCAATAGTAATTTTGCTGAGATTTTTATATCGTAATTTTTTTTTCAAATAAAAATTTTACTTTAAATGGAGCATTTTCTCCCATATGAGTTATCTTGCGAACATTTTGCTTTCAATACACTAGCACCAGCAAAGTAATATCTGCTAAAACGTGAAGTCATAATAATCAATAATAATTGCAATAAAAGAGTTGCTGTAATTGTAATTTGTAATTAAAATTATGGACTTATTTATTTGCAATGAGGCTGAATTTTTGTAGTGTTAGATAGTTAACTTTAAGTAAGCGCTAAACCACTATTACTGCTGCCTAGGTTCTCGCAATGATAAAATAGTCAGTTGACTTCATTAAAAACTGCGAAATTAATTGCAAAGTTACTTGCAGGGTATATCTACCTTAAAACCTTAAAAAAGGCAGCAGTGATACACAAGAAAACCCAAAGAAAATGTTTCAACAAAATTAAATTAAAAACTCGTCGTACATTTATGATTTTGCTTTTTGTTTTTGGCAATAACAGAGAAGCACTTTTAGTTAAGACAACTGTTTCAACTATTTTTTGTGTTTACACTATTTTAATTAGAACAAAAAATGGCAGTGATTTTGGTATTAGGTAAACAGTCTCCAACACAAATACGAATACAGACTTTACACAAAAATCAAAAACACAGCTCTGCACCATCGCAGTAGATCCATTTAAAATAAACAAAAAGAAAAAGAAAATAAAACAATTAAAATGTAGGAAAGTTCAATTGAAAAAGTGAAAATTCAACAAGAGCTCTACAAAACTTTTTAAATTTTCATACAAAAAAAAAAAAAAAAGAGGAACTAACACGAACACAAAAACTCAAACGAAACAATTCTAATACATTAGGAAAAACAGATTTCCACAGCAAAATAAACAATGAAAAACTATTGTGGGTTTTTGTTTTTAAAAACAACTAATTCAACATAGATAAATAAGCAAACAGTGTTGTCATTGTGGTGCTTTCTTGACAAATTTTTTCTTGCTTTGTTAAGATGGTGGACAAAGTAAAGTAAAAACTAAATTTAAAATCTTGGTTGGAGGAGATTTTTAATTGTATGTTGAAATTAGTTTTTCACAAATTTATGCGACTTTTTTAATAACAATAAATTCGTATTCTGTCGTAAAAGGTCCTTGCAAGGCTAGCCAAAAATTTCTGAACTTTGCAAATAACATCAAGAGAATATGTTAAGTATAAAACAAATTTCATTTTGATTTATTTTATGAAGACACTTTTGGAAATTTCCTTGATTTATTCTCAGCAGCTTGATACGATTTGTTAAATAAATAAAAAAGTTGAAATAAAATTGCATGAATTAAAACAATTACAAAATATATGAATCATGTTTCAGTAGTTGAATCGATTCTTTAAATATTTTCATTCATCTGATGAATCATTTCATAGAAATTCAACCAATGAAAGTGTTGATGGGATTAATGAAATCACTTTGTTGAGCAAATTTTTATTTCATTGAATTAATTAAACATTTTCATTGAATTAATGCCATTATTTCGTTGAATTAATGAAATTCTTTCATTGAATTGATTAAATTTTTTTCATTCGTTCATTGATTGAATGAAATAAGTTAATTTATTGTTTATATATTAAAAATACTTTCCAAATGTAATGAAATAATTCATTTTATTATTAATTAAATCAATGAAACTTTTTTATTAAATAGATTTATCAAGAATAATTAATTCCTTAAGTTTGGCAGAATTTTTCTTAAAAAAATCGTTTAAGGGTAATTACAGTTGTGTGAACACGAGGAAAAATATCGATCATTTGTCAAATAAATGTACGTGAGCAAAGGAAACTTCAAATTTTGATGAGCTTCTGTGAACAAAATTAACATGTACTCGTATGTACATATCGCTCATTTAATTCAATAATGCCATAACACGCAAAATGTTTTATTTTTTAAATTAACAAGTAAATTTCTTTTTTTTGTTAATGTTGCTTTATAATTGTTAAAAATATCAACAAAAAATAGTTTAAAATAAAATATTAAATATTTGTTACTACAAGGTGGGCTAAAAGAAATCACCCTATTGGAAGAAGGTCTTATTTTTCCAGATGTAGAATACAAGTGAATAAGCCATGGAGCGATACACTCCTCAAGAACGCGGAATCACCGAAGTGGACGATTTTTCGACCAAAATCATAATGAGCGACGAGGCTCATTTCCACCTCAATGGGTACGTGAACAAGCAAAACTATCGCCTCTGGGGCACCGAAAATCCACGAGTGATGCACGAGGAGCCATTACACCCGCTCAAAGTGACTGCATGGTTCGCTGTTCACGATGGAGGAGTCATCGGGCTGGTCAAACGACAACAGTGGACGGTGCGTGCTATAGGGCCATGTTAACCGATTTTTTTTTTGTGCCGCAATTTAACGAATTAGGACTGGAGGACATGCGGTTCCAACAGGACGGAGCAACGGCACACATTTCATTTTCATTTAGAAAAAAAATGAGAGCCAAACAACATCGGATGACTTCTTTTGGCCCACCTTGTATAAGAGTGCTAGCGAATTGCAAACTTTACATGGTTCTGTTATACATTTTTCTTGAATTGCAACACTATTGAAGTGAATGTAAAAGGTGATTTTATAAGAACTATCGGAAATTAAAAAAAAAAAAACACATAAAATTCAGAAAAATGCATGAAATATTTATTTGGATCGATAGTTGGGTCGATATAATTTAATGTTTGAAGATTATTTCATGCAAATGTTGGCCGCGGCTGCGCCTCAAATGGTTCATCCGCTTAGTCCAATTTTGGCATACTCTTTCCAACATTTCGGCCGGTATCTCACGAATAATGTTGGCAATGTTGGCTTCCAGTGCGTCAATCGAAGCGGGCTTGTCCCTATAGACATTAGCCTTAACATAGCCCCACAAAAAATAGTCTAGAGGCGTTAAATCGCACGATCTGGGCGGCCAATTGACTGGTCCCAAGCGTGAAATAAACTGTTCACCGAACTCGCCTCTCAATTGGTCCATTGTTTCGCGTGCTGTGTGGCATGTGGCACCGTCTTGTTGAAACCACATGTCATGCAAGTCAAGCTCTTCCATTTTGGGCAAAAAAAAGTTTGTTATCATCGCACGGTAGCGCTCACCATTCACAGTAACGTTGTGATTCGCATCATCTTTGAAGAAATACGGCCCAATGATGCCGCCAGCCCATAATCCGCACCAAACGGTTGTTTTTTGTGGATGCATTGGTAGCTCTTGCAATGCTTCTGGCTGCTCTTCACTCCAAATACGGCAGTTTTGCTTGTTCACGTATCCATTCAACCAGAAATGAGCCTCGTCGCTGAACACAATTCTTCGATAAAAAAGTGGATCTTCATCTAACTTTTCAAGAGCCCATTCACCAAAAATTTGGCGTTGTGGTAGGTCGTTTGGCTTCAATTCTTGCACCAGTTGTATCTTATAAGGCTTCACACCCAAATCCTTCCGCAAAATTTTCCACGTAGTGGAGTAACAGAGGCCCAATTGCAGCGAACGGCGCCGAATCGATAATTCACGGTCATCACCAACACTGGCCGATACGGCTGCGATATTTTCTTCAGTTCGCACTCTACGTAAGCGTGTTGGTGGTTTAATGTCCAACAATGTAAATTTGGTGCGAAATTTTGTTACAATAGCCCGAATAGAAGCCTCAGTAGGTCGATTAAACTGACCATAAAATGGAAGAAGCGCGCGATGAACTTTCTTAACAGAGCACGCATTTTGGTAATAAAATTCAATAATTTGCAAGCGTTGTTCGTTTGTAAGACGATTCATGATTAAATTATAGACCAAACTGAAGATGTTTGACAGTGACACAAGATACAAAACGTGCGTGAGCTGTCAAAACTAGTGTTGCCAAAAAGATAATAGCAAAAAAATCACTCTTTACATATTTACGAGTAATAAAAATAAAAATCATCATTACAGAATAGGAAACATAAAAAACATTATGCAAAATTTTATAAAGGTACAACGTATGACTTGCATGTAACAAAAAGATTTTAACAAACAAAACAAAACAAAAATTACAAACAACAACAACATCTATAATAAAATTCACATAAAGTGTTGACACAAGGAAAAATGCTTATGTATGCATCATTGTACGTACTCCGGTACGTACTTATGCACATAAAAAATAATATTAGAAAATCAAAAACAACAATAAAGATAGAATTTTCTTTCCATTATAATGAAGGTGGTGTAGGAGATGGTTGGCAGTAGGGTGTTATACCACAACTAACATTTGAAGCCACTAAAACACAACAATACGTATGCCGAAAGAAAAACGGTTAAAACCGAGTTGCGTTCTTGATGCCTTTTTTTTTATTTTTTATTTTAATCTAAAGCAAACGACGGCAATACCAACAGCTGTGGTAGATTAGAAGTAGAGCTGTGCGCATGTCGTGAAATTTTAGTGTCAATTAATTCAATTTAGTGGTTCAATTAAAAAAATAAAATAAACACACGTGAGTGAATGAACCGTGATTAAAAATACTAGTTTCGCGTGTACAAAACAACCTTAAAACCACATACCAATTAGTCGTATGCTCTTCTTATGGTGAATTCCTTCATTCGCTCTGGAACATTTTGTTTTATTCAAACAATGCGTTAATTGCCATATCCAAAATTTATTGCCTACAATTACTTCCAAATGTAAAAATTAAACAAATTCTCTCACTGTCTCTCACAAAAAGAGAAACATTAAACTTTGATTTTGATTGTCTCTTTGTTTATTAGTGTTGACAAAATATTGAGTATTTAGTATCGAGGTAACGCAATACTCAGATATAATTGAATGGTCAATGCTTAAGGGCTGCACAATCATAGTTGAAGCCACACTTCACTACAAACATGTGTAATATTTTATAATAAAAGGTGCTTGTAAGCCCTTGCAATGCCTTCATATTTGTTTTTATATCTTTATTGAATATTAAGGCCGAGAATGCAAAAATCTTCTTGCTTATGGGTATAAATTGTTTTTCATCGAAAATTAGATGTTGCATACTTTTGAGCGAACTTAAAAGTATATTCAATAATTGAGCTGTTATTAAAAAAAGAAAGTTAGAAGTAATTTTACTAAAATTACACAGACTCTTGAAAAATTTGCTAAAAGTGTACTTCATACTACTACATGGAGTACCCGAATTATAAGTACCCACTGCTGGCACATTTGCTTATGCAAACGACTTTAGCAACTAGAGAAAAATTAAAGCTTTATTTTCTAAGTTTAAAGATCGGCTTAAATCAAAACTTTGAGCGTAACCTATCTGTCAAAATTTTTAAACGCATAAAAATTGAGTAGAGTCAACACTTTGTAATTGAGAAATTCAATTTGACAGCGCGCTCCAGCATCGTGCAGTTCACTGCTGGCAGTTTTTGTTAATGCTGAAAAGGAATGACATTTTAGTTGTTTTAGGTGAATATAGCGAGTGTTTAGCCCTATTTATTCTTCTCTTTAATAAATACAATTAATAGCTAGGCGTGCTTAATGCGCTGATTAGAATTGGTTTGTAATAGATATTACATTACTAATGTTAAATAGTTTTGTTTTTAATAAAACCGACTAAAGAAAAACAAGAAAAAACTAAAAAGTAATTTCTTTTAAAGAAATTACAAAAAACAACGAAAAAAAAACTAATGGTTTTGCAGCAAACTGCACTACCTAATGCGCTGTTAAGAATCAGATTTTCAAATTACTCAGCATTGCCGCCGCGTTTTTTCGGATTGCTTCGTTCAGAATTTTTAACAAAAAAAAATCACCTTAATTTCAGTTTGTCTGAAGTATTTGCACAATTTAGTAATGTTGTAAGATTATCCAAATCCAGAAATTGCATTTAATTTCGTTTCAAAGGAGAATCAATTCTTTTTTCTGTCTGGGGTTTTTTTTTTAATGAAAAAAAAAAAAAAAATTTAAGTTTTCTACCGAAATATTTTCCTTTGGGCGTACGTGAAGTTTATAGTAGTTAACAGCTGTTGTGCAGGATACAAGAAAATTGAACTTTGGAGCGTGATTTTCGTGTTCCCAAAAACACTCACGCGCACATCTCTAACAAGGAATTATAGCGTTGACGATACCGACAGTAACAACGACGCAGGTGACAGTAAATGAATGAATGTTTCTTGTTTCTAGCTATTATGCATGCGATATTTACCGATTAATATGTATTTTGTGGCAACACACATTCATTATCAATACCAAAGACGGTGGCGGTGTGTGTGCCTTTTAGTTTTATGCTGCTAAAATATCTACATGAAACCGAAGCCACAGTAATGCACATGTTGCCAGCTTTCTTACACTTTAAACAAAAAATGTAAAGGGGAACTAGACTTGTGGTGGCACAGCACCACGCCTAATTTATGTCTATAGCTGGCCTTGTTACACTTTTGCTTAATTTGTTTCTAAAAGCAAATCGTTTGGCTCTTTCCAACTATTCGTTCGAATTTCTCCTTTCGAACACCAATTACCCCTTATTTGTAAATTAGAGAGCGCACTCTCTTATCAAACACAATATTTACAAGCTCTCTCTTTCTCTACTGGCGTTTTTTGTTTTGACTAAAGAAATCTGTGTAAGACATTTAAAGTTTTACAAAAACTTACCTTATTAAATCTGGTAGGCGTTCCAAGACTTTGGGGTGGGTGTGCTTTTTTGTATAGGATGGCGATAGAGCCACCGTGCAAGCTAGCATTAGCTCGGTGGATAACTCGACAGGATGTTGTGGTGATTTTTCTTCGGGAAGCTTTAAAGCAAAAAAATAAAGAAAGAAAAAACAACAAACTGTAGTAAATGACAATGGAAAACAAAATGAATAATTACAAAAACAACATTTATAGATGGGGATACATACAAACATATAAAAGAGAAGAGAAGAGTATGTGTAGTGGAATGGATAGGGTTGAAAAACGTTTGTTAGAATGATTTTCTTCTTTTTGTCTTGTACCTACGCTTGTTATTGTTAAACTTTTGCTGTTTTTTTTTTTATTCCAAAAACCAATTGAAAAGTAAAATAGAATTTGAAAAACAATTTTGGTCACGTCATGAATTTATAAGTTTTTTTTGTTATTTGTATTGAAACTTTTATTATTGTTTTTTCATAATCTTTTCATGCAAAACAGAAAGAAAAAATTGCCAAAAGATTTTCATTACGATTTAATATTTGTCTTTGTAATACAAAAGCATGTATGGGTGTTTACATATGTATGTATGGGAAGATGGGTATTTTTTTTTTGTGCGGGCGTTAAGTTTAAATTTAATTAATCTACCCACGTAGTAGGTACATATGTACATATAGGTGAATGCAAATGTCTAGGTACGTATGTATAAATGCACGTATGTATGTACCTTGCCTACTCCTTCGTTGTTATACAAATATGAGTGTGTATGTGTCTAGTCATAGATAAACAAAAATTTATTCTTTAATTTAGGCTCTTGTTTTTAATTTCATTCGTCATGAATCATGACTACGTTCACGTGCTTTTTATAGTTTTATTTATTGTTTTGTCGTTTAATTTTTCGCCAGTCTCTTCACTCGTTTGGTATTTAAGCACAAATCGCTAATTGACTTCAAAATGTGTGCTGTGAAAATATCTTAACACCCTTTTCTTCACTACTACATACTATTTACTACTACATACATACATAAATCGCATAAATTACAAAAAATTCAAATTCGACTTTTTGATTGATTAATGATGCCCCTTTATCAATTTAAATGTGTCACTTCTTAAATTCATTCACTAAAGCTTTACAAAATTTTGGTTAATCTTTCATATTAGAGAGATTTTTAGTTTCTTCTTTTTTAATTTGTAAACTGTAATTTAGGACTTTTATAAATTTTTACACAACTGTTGCATATTTAAAAATATCATTACAATCAAATGAATAGGACACTTTTTAAGAAGGCCTTCTTTAGCACCCATTCTACTAAATATTTACATTTAATACACTTATGTACATACAAATATACATGCATGATAAAAACAAGATAAAGCCGTGCACCACATTTTCCGTTACATAACATAATAAATGACGAATCGGAGAACAAAATGTGCCTTTTTAATTATTTCAAAATGTTGGAAAATCAAGGATTATTTTTTTCAATCGATTATTTTATAGCATGAACCCAGAACATATAACAAGTTCCTTCCTTATTAAAAAATGCATCAGACCACAATAAGTTGCAACAATAAATATTAAGAATGTATGAAATTAAATAACGTTTGACTTTAAAAAAGCACGTTTTGTTAAAATAAAACAAAAAAAGTACGTTTTGTTTAAAAAAAATTCAAAAAAGGGACGTTTTGGTATGCGAATTTTTGATATGGAAATATTTTTTGTTTCTTGAGCTTGAAGATAAGAGAATTTTATCTAATTGAAGTTGATATAAATTTTTAAACAGAACGATATAAACTTTTGCTGGAAATTCAATAACAATATCAATAAAATTCAATATATTAATATTTTATTTCAATTAAGAATAAGGTAGTTTTAATTAAATCAATTTCGTTATTCTGGAAAAAAAAACGCAACTGCATTGGATATTTTCCTCTCTATTGTTTTCGATATTTTCGGTTTTATTGTAAATAATTTCTTTGTACCATACTAAAGCCTTGTTTTCTATCCAATCATTCTCGAACTGTTTTTTCAACTCTTGCCAGCGTTAATCCAACGGCCAGTTATAACTTTTTTAAGTGAAATTGAAGAATCCATTTTTCCTCGTTTCAAAAGGTTTAAATTAGTATTTCGTTCTTCATCTAATTCAATTTTAAAAAATTTAAAGGTTTTAATTAGACACTTTGTAGTCTGATTTTTCAAAACATGTTTACTATCCGTTTTATATCTTGAATTTTCTCAATTTTTTTTATAAATGACTTCAAGATCTTTTATATTAAGAATACTCCAATCTTTTTCCAACATTAAAATTTGTTCATGCTTAGAATATATTTCACAATATTCTTCTATTGTTGTTATAACATTATGTTTTTTTATATCTTTCTCAATAGGACCGAAAACTCTATCAGCCGGTAAAAAACTATGTCCTCTTACTGGAAATGTAATAGTAATATTTTGTAAATTAGATGGTGACATCTATTGGAGTAAAAATAATATAGTATGCACTATATGTGAATTCTTATTTTGACCGCTACATCCATCACAAAACAGACTTAAACAGACAGCGTTTAAATAGTGGATTAAAGCAGATCCCATTTCGGTTGATCCTCGACCTGCTTGGTTCTCAGTCCAGCAGTAAAATGATGGATTCTTACTATCAACACCTACAAAACATAAATTGTAAAAGCCAAGTTGACGACATTTTCCCATCTCTAGTTATAATGAAACAAACAAACATGAATTGTTATGAAAAAACTACGTTTTGTTAAAATAAAAGAAAAAAAGGACGTTTTGTTCAGCATAAATTTTTTAAATATCAAATTTTTCTATGAGAAGGGAATAAATATTATGCAAATGCGATTTTTTCCAATAGAACTTAGCCAAATTAATGCAAATACATCGAAAAAACATTTTCTAAAAAAATGGAAAAAAGCACGTTTTGTTCTGCGACTCCTCAAATCGAATGCACAATCTTTAGTGGTTTATCCGGATTTATTATCATTGTCAGAATATAACTATTACGGTTTACAACTCAACTCTATTTTAGTTGAAATTTTGAAATTTAGTACAACTTTTTTGTACCATTATAGAAAAAGTAGTCTGTTGTAAACTGTAACACCGGCATGCACAAAGATTGTGAATTCGGGCTTAATGCGGTCCATAGACACTCAATATCACACAACACAAGTTAAATGCTAAAGTCCGGCAATGTAGCAATATCAAAATGATTTTGATATTCTTCCATTAATTGATGAATCAACAAAAACAGACACATACACTACACAAACAAGCCCCAGGCTGTCTTGCTTTTGCAGTAAAATTTCATTAAACTTGTGTTTATGGAATTTTAGGAATTTGTGCGATTCAGAGTATGTTTGCTAACTCTCTAGCAATCTTGCAATTACACGCAAAAGAAAAATATGGTTGAGGCAACCATATTCTAGTGGAATCATAAATCAGTAACTACAAACATATTATTTTTAAATGTAATAACGAATACACAATCACCTCTATTGCGAATAAAAGTAAAATTCTTGTTCCCTTGAAATTTTCATTCCCCTCGAAGGGAAAATCGCTATCAGGAATTTCATATGAAATTTTGTTCACGCTATCAGTGCAGAGTGAATGTATAATAAAGAAGAATTTATTAAGTTTTCAAGAGACATACAATAAATTTTTGTAATTTACGAATGTTTCTTGTGGTAAAGATTTCAACTTTTGTTGTTAAGCAGTTTTCAGTGTCCAGTAATTTTATAAGATTTTAAAAACAAAAAATATATTTTTTTACTGGATCAATTTATGAATGGTTCTTGTAGTAAAGCTGTTAACTGTTGTTGATAAACGATTTTATTTATTAGAAAATAATTGAATTTTTTATAGGTAAGCCACCACTTTTTAATGCTTTTGTTAAAAAATTGTTAAATTCTGCTTGTTAAATTAAATTTTAAGTAAAAAAGAAATAAAAATACTTCTGTTCGCTAGCAAAAAGTAAGTGAAACAATTATTTACGATAAGAGGAATTTGCAGGGAATTCATTCATGATTGCTATCCCAGACAAATTGAAGAAAATTCGAGGGAAATGATATTCATGATAACGGTGAATATGTATTTTTAAATCAAACATATTGAAAATAACTATCAACTACAGATGTGACGGTTCAAGCTCCGGTCAGTGCCTAAATTTTTTTTTAATTTTTATGTAATTAAAAATTTTTTATTCTATTGATTTAGTCGTTTCTGTTAATTTATATTTATTTATTTCTTCTTTACCAGCTTATTTGACTTTACCAGGATTCGAACTACGGCATATGCCACTCAACCACTTCAGCAACAAAGATCAATTAAGTCTGAACGATTAAAGGCCTGTTCAGCTAAATGCGAACGAAAAGCTGAAAACAAAAACAAGTGTTCGTGTATTGTTTTTGTTTTCAATACAATTATGCGAACGAGTCTTTCGTTCACATTTAGCTGAACAGGCCCTAAGCTTTTGTTTTATACTTAGGGCCTGTTTAGCGATTTCGAAAGAACATTTCTGTTCGCATGCTAAGCGAAAGAAAGTTGATTTCGGTTCAGCTAGCGTACTTCTACGAACGACAACAAGAAAGAAAACGTAAGTACTTTCATACAAAATTCGATTCAGCCATTGCGAACACAAATACCAAAATAAGTTACTTGTTACTTAGTTGTCGCATACAAATATACCAAACTGTTTAAAAGTAGTTTTAGCAACAAAAAAATAATTAAATATTCAAGGCAGTAAAATTAATTACGATTATCTGAATATATAAAATTGGAATGTACGTGTGTTTGACATTGTACTCCTCCTAAGGGAGTGGACCGATTTAATTGAATTTCTGTGTATGCCTTTGCGTTACGCTTTGGAAGGTTAAGCGTTGCCATTACTCTATCAGTACGATTTCTCAGAGTAAGAAGATCGAATATATAAAAATTTTATATTTTAGTCCAAACCCAACTTAATTTTTTATGAAAATTAAAATAGATCACACCCACTTTTCAAATTTTTCTCAAATCGCAGAACTTTTACTCAGATTTGGCAAATTTTTTTATTATATATTCGGAATAACCCAACTTTAATTTTTTTTCTCTTATTAATTATTTTCCATTGTAAATAAAATTTGAACTCAAAACAACGTTTGCCGGGTCAGCTAGTATATGTATAAGTAAACAATTATACTGAAAAAATGTTTATTCGCACATACATATACTTCAGAGCAAATATCAATCTAAAAATTTATTTTCTATTCACAACCACTTTTTTGTTGGTTTATATGCACCATAATGCTCAAAAGCAAATTAGTAACACCTATTCCTGATAATTTCACTGAAAATCATAACAAACACTGAATGAAATTTATCTAATTGGCAGCACCTGACACAAGTAAGAAAACTGAATTCGAGTGCTTTGCTTTCGTACGATTAGGTTTTCTTGTGACATCGCTGAACCGGCAGTTACTTTATTTATATGATTGTGAAAGTCACAAAAAGAAAAACATTTATTTTCAACCTTATTTTTCTTATTTAGTTAAACATATTGGCCACACTAAATTCGGTATTTTTTTAAAAACGATTTTAAATTCAAGAAATTCTTATTAACAAAAGTCAACTCTTAATAAAAACGTACTATTTTGTGACTACGATTATGGCCCATTTTGTTTATGGCAACAATAGCATGTTTACTATAAACATATTTACAGTTTCAGCTAGCATTTTATCAATCATATATATGATGCAGTGGTGTTTTTTAATCTGTTTAAAATGCATTTCTCTGAAACTCGGCACTTTAAGGAAGGTCACCATATACTTTTGTACCTGTTTGATTAGTTTTCCAAAGCTTGCTAACCTATTTTGCAACAGGTTTTTCTGAAATTTTAAAAATTAGGAAAGTTCCCATTTACTTTTGTGCTAGCCACGCCTACTTTCACACTTACCTTAACGATAGAACAAGTCTGATTGATTTTTTAAGAAATTAAATAATATTTTCCGTTTTGATATTTCTACGAAGGTCACCATATACTTTTCTATTTTTTGGTATTAACTAACTAATAAATAGCTAACTGTGAGTTAATGGAAAAGTCAGTGAGAATCGGACACCACTGCTATTGTGAGACTAAAGTGAAAAAGAGGGTCCTGTCTATGGTTATTCCTGTAATTTAAACTCCCAAGAGGAATTTACATTTTAAAATAAAAGCTACAAAATCTTAATGTCAAAACGATTAAATAAATGATCAACTTATTTTCTGTTTTGTTTATATGAATGTACGAATGAATGTGCGTGTGTGTTTACACTATAAATATTTCATTTAAATGTTTGTTTTTTTTTTAAGAATTTAATTTAGAAATAATTGTTTTGCCGCTGAACAAATTAACGCACTATAAAAGTGTCACTGATGGCGCCAGTTTACTTACGCAACTCTTCCTCTGGCTTACACAGCGACTGCGATAAATTTCATTATACAATCTTGTGAGTGGAATGGTGAATGGTTTTGGAATTTGTACAAGACAACAAAAACAAACAAGAGAGAAACAAGTAAAACAACAAAGAAACCCAACATTTAAATGCCAAAGTTAAAAGCCAAAACTTTAATAAAAACAACAAGAAAACGAAATAAACTTTGGCTCGAAATTAAACAATTTAAAGAGCAGAGAGTGTTATGAACGACAACAAAATGAAAAAACCTGCAAAAATTAGAAGACTTCTAACAAAAACTGATATTAAAACAAAACAATTTTCAAATCAAGGAACAAACTCCAACCAAGATTTAAAGAGAAGAAATAAAAGCAAAAACATCTAAAATGACCAGTCATTTTCATCACCATCCAACATTCACAAAAATCTTCTTAAAGAGCAACAACCATGAAATAGAAGATTTCTGACTTCTTTTTTTCACAGCCAAACACAAGCAAAAATATATGAAAGTCTAATTTGGGGAAGGCTACCTGCTAAATTGACATTAAAATGAATTAATTTATATGACTAAAGAAGCCCACAAGATGTTTTTTTTTTATTTTACACACAGAAAACAACTTCGGTTGAGATAACTAAATTTGTTTCCAATCAAAAATTCAGTTGTGATAATCGAATATTTTAATCCTAACAATAGAAACTCAGTCTTACAGCTCGAAAAATTTTTAACAGAACTAATTTTTGGGCTGTATTATCGAATTCTGGTTGTTACAACTGAATTTTTGATTGGAAACAAATTTACTTCTTTCAACCGAAGTTGTGAAGAAATACCTAAATGTATTAGCAAGCTACTTCCTCTCCATGTTGATTCAGGATTGCTATAAAATGTACGATTAAATGGGTCCACCTGGACCTTATACCTTTTTTAATAGAGGCAGAATTCTTCTGCGGGCTAAATTACAGCTTCGTTCATGCTTTATTAGAACAAAGAAGAAAAACGAGATCCACAGAATTACTGAACAAGTCGTTGAAATCAATTTAGCATACCAATCTGTCAGTTGTTTCTGTCTTTCAGCTGCTATTGAAATTCAGCTGGATCGGTTTATCAACAGCGGAGCTATCAGTCAAAAACTGGGACTGCCTCTATTTTTGACCATTTTTTAGAGTGGGTTTTTGCGCATTTTGTCTAAACTGCAAAGCGGAATGCAATTTTATCAGAAATGACAGTCGTAATATCTGTATTAAACAATCGGGTAACAAATCGCCGAGAAAACTCAAAAATACAATCGAAATATTGCTTTTTCATTAATTTTTTATTTAAGTTTTTAAGTTATAATTGTTATAATGAGCTTGTCTATCTGTCTGTCTGTGCACAACTGCACAAACGAAGAATTTGAGTAAAAATCGTGCACAACATTTGTTAAAATCATGTTCGAGGCACAATTAGAAACTGATTGTTTTTAATGCTGTTCGACACGATTGAATTTAAAATTTTTTTAAAAGATTAGGTAAATGCTGCTGCTATTTTTACTCATCTTTTTTTATTATTTTTATTATTTGAAGTAATTTATAATTTTATTTTTTAATGTATAAGTTGAAAAATAATTAATTTCATTTGCACATCCATACATATTGTTACGTTTTTACACTATTATAAAAACGTTTATTTTATTAGGGTTCTTTATTGTAAAATAACAACACAATGTAGAAACTTGTTGTAGAAACACACTTTATTTATAACCGTCACAACGACACTTTATTGTTTTTGACACACCTTATTTACAGTCTAATGTCTCAACCAGAACTGAACTTAACTGAACTCATCTGGCAATCTCAGCATTGCCTTATATACTGTGTCACTTAAAACGTTGGGAGTAATCTACTGAGGATTCAGAGTAGCGTTTGATGAAATGGTCCATATACATATGCTATCCCCTTCTGTACTTATTGTACTAAATGAATAACTTATGAGAATATGATGAGTAAAAGAATAAATATAAAAACCAACACAACTTCTGGAATTAAGCACAAATAAAGATTAATATTTTGTTAAACTCTTAAATTCCAAATAGAAATTCTCTATACATATAAAAGAGTAACGTTCCTGACTGACTGACTTATGATCATCGCCCAGCCCAAACGGCTAAAGCTACGGACTTGAAATTCGGTAAGCAGGTGCATGTCCATGTATAGGATGAAAAAGAAGGGATTTTTGGAATTTCGAATATTAAGGGGGTAAAAAAGGGTAAAATCGAATTTCTTTTATCTCCGGAACTACTACAGATCGAGCCAAACAACGAAATATTCTACTAAAAAAAATAAGCGGATGGGTATTTGGTTTTTTTCGATATTTGTACATTTGTGGCAAAAAAAAAAAGGGTAAAAACTAATGTTGGTACGTTTTTTAACCCCATTTATTTTTCAAAGTAACAATCATAGCAACAACAACTAAATTGTATTCTTCTCTTCTTAAAAAGGTCTCTAATATATATTGGCACTTTTTTAAAATTCGAGCAAATAAGGGGTAAAATATGTGCCCCTTTTTATTATTATTTCTAAATATGTACCATAATGTAAATTGATGCAGCATATAAACATTTTATTACTAATTTTTAGCACCCAATAAAAATCAACGGTAAAGAAATTGTTTAAAGGGCGAAAAAAGTACCAAAAGAAAGATTTGTATTTTATATTTAAACAAGTTTAATGGTATTTTTAATGTTATGTGCAAACCTAGAATTTTCACAGTAGAATTAAACGGTCCTTAACAAAATAAAAAATCATTAAGTGGACAAAATGGTACTTTTTATTGATTTTAATGGTACTTTTTGATATTTTAGTATTAACAGTCCTAGAACTATTAGACTAGGCTCAAACTGCTCAGGTTAAATTGAAAAATCATTAAGGGACAAAATGGTACTTTTTATACATTTTAATGATACTTTTTGATTTTTTTTTATATAAACAAATCTGGCAGTACGATATTGAGCTCAAATGGTCCCAAGCAAAGTGAAAAATCATTAAGAAGACAAATGGTACTTTTTAATTTTTTTGGTACTTTTTGGTATTATATTATGAAGGAATGTAAAATTATGGATTTTGGCTCAAATGATCTAAAGTAAGGTGGAATACCATGAATGGGAAAAATTAGTACTTTTTTTAGTTTTTATTGGTACGTTTTCAATTTTTCATGCTAACAACACTAGAACTATGAGATTGGGGTCTAACGCTCTTAAGCAAAGTAAAAAATTACTAACAGGCAAACAGTACTTTTTATTGATTTCAAGGTATTTTTTGATTTTTTAATATTAACGAACCTAAAACTAGTAGACTGAGCTTAAACGGTTCAGGACAAGGTGAAACATAATTAAAAAAAAAGAAAACTGTACTTTTTATTAATATATGTACTATAATGGTATTTTTTGAATCTTTTAACATTAACGAATTTATAACTATCAGACCGAGCTAAAACGGTGATCAGTAAATATGAAAATCAATAAATTGACGAAAAGGCCCTTTTTCTATATTTTAATGATACCTTTTAATTTTATTTGTATTAAAAAATTTGGAACTGAGATTAAATAGTCTACAAAGATATACGAAATTATAATATCGACGTCGCTGAAGAAGTAAAATTAAGCAAATTGAGAATTTTAAACTCTAATTTTTTATTTTTTTTTCTAGATTTTTTAGGTGAATTTAGCTTATTTTTTAAATCTCTTAATTTCTACATAAAGCAGTATTCAATTGAGTACAGCAGCAGTAGCGTCTGTAGTTGCAGCTAACACAGTTAACCTTTTGACTAACCAAAAATTAAATGTTCACAATCACACTCCTTTTCTCTTAACGTGGATATTTTGCGCACTGGTATACTTCCCTGTTTGAAAAGCCAAAATTATTTCTATAAATTCAGCAAGTGTAAATGGTTGACTTACGACAGTAAAAGGAAAAATCAAAAAAATAAATAAAATTTATTTGTTAAGAAAAAAAATTTATTACCTTTAAGAATAGTTTTGAAAGTGATTGTGAATTTAACTGTTTTCTAAACATTTTTATTGTTGTTGTTGTCGTTTGTGCTATTCCCATAGACACTCAAGTGCCAATGGAATTGTAAATTAAATCTGGTGAAAAATGTCTTGAAAACTTTTACAAAAAATAACACAATAATATCACTAGCACTCAAGCACTCATCCAAAACGTAGTGAAATTTAAGCTTCGCATTAGATTTTGTTTATTTAACAACTTAATAAATACTTTTGAATTGTTTATGATTTTAATTTATATTCCTTTTCTGTTTTAAATGCTGCCTTCGTAAAGATTTATGAGGAGTCTTGGATTGTTTAATTTAGTTTTACAGGTTGCGCTACAATTTTGGTCCATAGTGATACTAATACACCTAATTCTCTTTTTACACGATAAATACCTTCCGAAAAATTCGTTTAAAAAAATTATTAAAAAATTTTTGTTAGAGTTCACTTAATTTATTTAGTACTTACACATTTTAATTCATTAACAAATTAAATTTGGAAAAAAGATATATCAGTGCCATCACCAGAATAATTTTGTTCATCATTTTGTGAAATTATTTCTGAATTATCAACTCTAAATTGATTAAAAATTCTGTTAAAACAAAAAAATTGGTGGAAAAAAGGTTTATTTTCTTTTTAACTCGTGTTAAATCAAATTCATAATAAAAAAAATTTGTGTCAAAAGAGAATTGGGTGTATTAGTTTGTGATAGTAATAAAACTTTAGGGTAAGTAAGACAATTCAAGCGAAAGCTTCTAAATCAATTGTTTTTTAATCCATATTACATTATACGTATGCACCTCGTAGATCTGTTTATACGTGAACAATTTAACTTTAAGCTAATTTAATAAGTTTTTATTTATAAAATTTAATAGTTTTTGGGGAATCCCAATTAAAATTGAAACACTGGCAGCGCTGTTTCTTTGTCTTTCCAAATAAAATGTCAACATCTTATTTATGGAGTACAAGAGTACAAAATGTTTGTGTGTGGCGCTATAATGCGGCTGGGGATTTTTTCTATATCAAATGGCGCCTTAATTGACATAAATGGCGTTGAAGCAATAAATTAAACACTACTCTTGACTGCTTACGCATCATAAAGTGATGAATCAAAAAACAACGTTTTACTCGAGAGCTGAGATTTAAATTTTACTTTAAGTAGGTGCTAATAAATAGAATTTGCTTTTGGAGTTTTTAGTTTTTTTTTTAAGTTTTTCATTTTGTTTTTTGCTCTAAAAAGAGCGTCTGTATGACACAGATACGCACAAACATAATTTTTTTTTTTTTTTATTTATTAAGGTACATATACAGTACCCGTAAAAATAATAGCACTGACTGCAGTTATTTTATTTGCTACCATACTAAATTCCTATTACCTACTCTGATGTTTTTGGATTGTATTGTGAAGCCTCTCTAAAGGAGTTAATTTTATTTTTCTAAAGTTAACCGTTCTTCTCATATGAAACAATTTCTTTATTGACATGTAAAATCCGTCGGTAAAAAAATGCACTGGACGATGCCTAGCTATTTTCAGCACACATTTTTTAGTTTATTGCTATACCTATTGTAGAATAAGAGCGTATTTCACCAACTCTCTTTAACTACGAATTCACACTTAAAAGTCGTTTTTCATTATCACCAACATATACTCATTGAATTTTTAAATATATTTTAAATGGACGACATTCTCTGTTTAAATATTGATTTTTCAACTCTGTTAAAATATAATAAAATATCTGTGTCTAATATAATAAAATATTACACTTCCAGCTCTGTAAAAAAAAAGTTTAACAATGTTAAGAAATAAAATGGAAAGTGATTGCGACTATGAAGTTATTGTTAAAATTTTTATAGAACGAT
The DNA here is from genome assembly GCA_947397855.1 of Thelaira solivaga. Classification (NCBI taxonomy): domain Eukaryota; kingdom Metazoa; phylum Arthropoda; class Insecta; order Diptera; family Tachinidae; genus Thelaira; species Thelaira solivaga. Next base: position 42,966,672 of record OX377611.1, on the reverse strand, counting down.
GGCCACAAATCATCAGAAAACGACGTTTTTTTTTCAATTTTAAGATGTAGAGGATTTCAGATGTAGATCCAAGAAAGCAGCATGGAAGGTATGCCCATCAAAATTTTGTAATTGCTTGCAAATGAGTCCATTTTATTATTATAATTGTCTATGCATATTTTTATGTTGTAGAAACCGTCCAATGTCCTCAGAAGAAATGTTTTTATTGCCATTGCGTTGTTATTCAACTGGATGTATGCAAGGAACGAGTGGTGATATATGTGGCGTTTCAAATAGTTCTGTGTCAAGAGCTGTAAGAAGGGTTTCTCACAACAATGCTCTGCTTAGAGAAAAGTTTATTAACATCCCTTCAAATTCAGAAAAACGACTTGAAATTCAAGCAAATTTCTATAAAATTGGCAAATTCCCACGTGTAATAGCTGCCACTGATTGCATACATATAAAAATAAAATCACCAGGCTAGTATAAAAATTGCAATGCGAATATACTTTTATATTAAAAAGAAATTTTTAGGTGGCTAAGATGTAGAACTTTATAGAAACAGAAAAGGATTTTTTACATTATACCAGGCTCTACACATGATGTTACAATTTTACGTAATTTCCATATATGCAGCAGATTTGAATCAAACGAATTTAGAAGCGCAGTTATCCATGTACTCTTTTAAAAATAAACACGCAATCTGTGTCACTTTATAATGAGTCTCTTATAAGAACACGGAATTGTGCAGAACGAACAGATGGTGTTTGGAAAAATCTCTTTCCTGTTCTATCTCTTGGAATTCGAATGAATCTGAAAGCTGTGGAAGCAGTAATTATGTCAACAGCTATTTTACATAATGTTTCTAACTTATTTAATGATAAAAGCGCTCCCCCATTATCCGAAAGAATCGGCTAGGGCCTGTAGTCGTGGAATTAAACTGTATTTCCTCTTCTTTTCAAGCTCTATCTCTTTCTACGCTAGTTACATTATCTGTTTTCTATTACGGAAGCCCGAGCCTCTACAATATTTAATAATAATTCTATTTCTTCCTCAGAAAAATTTTTTGTGCGCGCTTCCATTTTAATTTGTTTGTTTTTCATATTTAATAGCAAAGCGCTACCAGACTTATTTATGTTTTAATAATTCAGTTGGTGAAAATAAATATTTTTTAAATAGACTTTAAATAAAAATTGTTAATTAATTTATAAAATTGTGTAAACAATTTTATAAATTTATTTTAAAAAAAAATTAAAAGAAATGACGTTGAAAACATTGCATAAAGCAAAACTAATTTTAGAAGGCAAAAGTTATGCAGAAATAGAACAATTGTCCAGTTTCTGAAATAAAGTGATGCGTAGTTCGTAGAAGAAGAGTGGTAATGTAGCATTTATTGGTAAGCCTATTGACTGACTAGTCAAATAAGCCAGCTGCAGAACTAAACAAAAAGAATTACAGATAAAAGTATCAGTCTGAAGAATTCATAAGCGTTTATGAAAACACAATATAGAAGTTTGTTATTCTAGAAAGTTTCCATTGTTGAATTGAAAGCATCACAGCAAACGTTCAAATGGAGGAAAATTTTATTATCGGACGAGATATTAGACGACCTCTAAGCGCAGATTACAATAATAAAAAAACATAAATCAGACATTTCAAAGCATAATAGTGTAAGCAAGTTTTTCACATTGTCGAGTGGTACTAATTCATTACCATTCGTTGGTATTTAATAAAAAGTGTGCAGAAGATTCGTCTCCACACTGAATCAACCAACAGGACACTGACTTGAAGAATACTAACAACAAGGCTTAACAAAAAATCTTTAAGCTGAAGTTAGGAAAAATGTGTGTGAAACAAAATCAACCAAAAAAGAAGAACTTTGGGCTGTAGTTAAGAAGTCGTGTGAAAGGATTCCCAAAACAGGATTGTTATGATTTATCAATAATAGCGCTATTTTTTTAACGGTCAAATTCTGAGTATTAACAATATTTAGTAAATTATTTCTATAAAGCTGGTAGATTTTACAATTAATTTTTTTTTTTTCTTTCTTTTTTTTTTTTATTGTACTGCTTAAACTTTGTACCTATTCACTGCTTTTTTTACCGCAGCTGTACGCAGAACGGAGCAAAGTAAATAAAATTCAAACTTCAAAAGAAGTTTTATTTATATTGGTATACACATAATTAAAACTTGTACTCGCAAGTTTAAAAATCAATTTTCAACTTATTAGAAATCATTACGAAAATTTTGATAAATTTTTTTTTTAATCTGCAAATTAAGTCGACATTTTCAAAGATATTCATATGCATCCGGCTTTTCCATTGCCACCCGAACCAATTATAGCTCGTTGCGGAACATGGCTTACTGGTGTGATTACGTCAACAATAGCTCAGATTCTCAATATATAAAAGCGTCAATGGATGCATTAAAAAGTATCAGGGCAAATTTTGGCTTCATCGAAAACTCTATAAAAAAAATTACAAACAAGTAATCTTACATTCCAGTTAACATTAAGCAAATAACATCAAAAAACGAAGTACTTAAAGAAATAAAATTTATATGTGAACATTTTTCCGAAGAATATAACGTATAATATCTTCTATATATATAAAAATGAATCCCTATATCCCTTGGTCCCGCCATCGCGCGTGAACGGCTGGACCGATTTCACTATATTTTTTTTTTTTTGTTGTGCTTGTTATTGTCAGGAAAAGGTTCTTATGACAGAAAAAATTTTAAAAATTGCGCGGAAAATTAGAAAATTTAAGAATCCTTATTTAAAACTACTTTTTACATTTTAAAAGTATTAAATAAATAAAATTCATGTTCTGTACAAGGTATCACTTCTCTTAAGCCTCCTGTATCCCTCGAACTGTAATAGGCCTCTAGCGAGGGCATTTGGATGGGTCATCAGTTTGTAAACGTACTTAGTACAATATTTCTCAATTTCCTCCCGAACCGTTGGGGTTTCTAAATCTCTGTGGATGTTCTCTATTATTTCTCTATTCTCTATTTCTTTTATTCCTAAGATTTGACCACATGAAACTAGTTATTACATTGGTAATAATTATTTAAGTTTTTTCTTTTTTATATTTAAGATTTCGATACTTATTGTAATTTTCTTATATTTAGAAAGATTCAATAAAAAGAAAAAAAAATTTTTTTCTGTACATATGCTATTCCACCCGGCAGGTGGTGCTACCGTCGGCATCTGACTTATTTGGGTACTACCTCTTTTTACCCGATCATTTACTCTATGATTACGATCGATTATACAAAAATTTTAAGGCAAGATAACGTTTGCGGGGTCATCTAGTATAATATAAAAACTAAAGTTAATATTTTGTTGTTTATTGCAAAGCGATTGTTGAATAAAAATGTTGGTTTTTATTATCAAACAAGCTGTATTTGTTTCCTTTAAAGCATATTTCTTTGGATTTTTAGATTTTCACAGCATTTTTAATGTGCATAAAACACATTCTTTAGAGCATATGTTTGGTTTCCCTGCTCATAAGCATAACTCATACTCATGTATTGAAGAAGGATGTACGAGTATATGGATGAAATTGATTAACTCCATAAAACAAGAAGTTGAGAAACATGATCAAATAGTATATAAATAAATTAATTATTATTCAATCGCTAAAAAAATTGTCGGTAATAAAATTTGTTTTGCAAATATACAGATAGTAGCTACTTAAGTCTTGATTTTATACTACAGGGTGTATAAAATTAGGCACTGCCGAATTTAACTTGTTTATTTGTTTAGAACCATTTGATTTCATTTCCATAGTTTAAGGTTTTTTAATAGTAATAAATTCAAAAACTACCATTGATACGAGTACAAATAAAATAAATATTACCATTTGGCTCTTTTATGATTTTTTACACTAACCTTTGAGTTTCGTTTAGTAGCCACAGTGAAAGAATTTCGTTTATTATGCATTAAACACATTCGAGACAGCAGGATACCGACTACACGACTACATATGCCATTGGCTACAAATGTCGCCGTGTATCCAGCTACTTAATTATTTTAGAAACGGCAGCAGCAATTGTTGAGGTTACAGAAAGATATACTTTAGTGGTGCCACGTTAAATTTTTTTTAAATGTGTGAAAATAAAATTATTTTTTGAAACTCACAAAAAAGCTTAAACGCCGATTCATTTGTGAATATAAATATACTTATTACACGGAATAATGTAAAAACAATTCTATTCATTTCTTTAACACATCTTGATTGTCAAATAAAATGAAATACTTTCAAACGCTCATTTTTTATGATACTGGCAGCACTAAATTTTTTATTTGCCGTCGACAAAAATAGAAATTAGCCTAAGTTGGCGACAACTACAACAGTGGTCGTGTAGCTGTCGTGGAAATAATCATTTTCGTATAAACAAATGTATTCTATTTTTGACAGGTTGTAGTCGGTATCCTGCTGTCTCGAATGTGTTTTATGTATTAATCTAATGAAGAATTCATTTTTGAGCCACCAATGACGTTTCAATAGACTAATTAACTAAATATTCATTCATTTATGGCCCGATTATGGTTCACAACACTTAACTATTTTGTGTGTATAGTAAATTACAATAACGCTTTACAGCACTTATATTTGTATTGTACTTTTAGCTGTTGTACAATATGTTGCCTTATATGTTGTTAAGACAGTCAAAAATTTACAACTAGTTATTAGCTGTTGCCTCACTGTTGCTGTTAATATAAAAATCAAAATGGAGAACATTTTTTAAACATATATGGGAATTTTTTATTAAGATTTTTATTATCTCATTTAAATTTGAAGAAACAGTTGGCTGGGAAATTCCAATATTAATATCATGCTACTTCTTTGACGTTTTTAAAAAATTACTCATTTCCACCAGCGAAACCAAAAAACCAGCCTTGTTTATGATGAAAAATTTTATAAAAGTGAGCAAAATATTAAATCGCCATTTGCAAAAAAATGGCAGTTTTAATGGGTTGGAACTATCTCCAATTTTTGCACAGAACTTTTTAGTCTACTGTAAAAAGGACACTAGAAACTGTGCTTTGTTCTAGTGTCCAGTACTGTATCGTGCATTTCAAATAGGCTTCTGCAGCCCTTTAGTACGTATTAAGGGGCTGCACAAGCATACTTGAAATAGCTTACAAGCACTTTTTATTATAAAATATTACACATGTTTGTAATGATGTGTGGCCTTCAAGTATGCTTGTGCAGCCCTTTAGTACATATGCAACTACAAGATGTTGCGAATTATAACCTAATATACAATTAATGTTGTGTTGTAACCGAGACTAGATATCTTTTTGCGTTGTGAATTGAGATGCCAAACAGGAAATCCCGTTTCCGCAAATCTCAACATTTTCAGGAAAAGCTAAATCCCGATATTCGGGATTTTTAAATTCCGAGTTTTTCGGGAATTCAGGGACTTTATTAATCCCGTTTCCTGGAAAGGCCTATGAAGCCATCTTAACGGGGTATGTCGAAATAAAAAACTTCGGGATTCAGTTAATAAATCCCAATTTCTCGGATTTTTAAAAACCAGTCCCGTTTGGCATCTCTAGTTGTGACCTATGATCTGGACTTTAATTAAATATTTCACTATAGTTAGTCTAATGAAACGTTGCCATTGGTTAAAAAGTAATTAATTATTCTTGCAGTGTACTGGCTTATTAATATTAAAAAATAAAATATACAAATTATAATTTTTATGATTTTTTAGTTCGGTTAGGACCATTTGATTGTAGTATCACAGTTCTAAGACTGAAAATATTTAACGCAAAAACGTTTAAGTATTTACCAATTGCGTGTTCCCATTTTAGTAAATTTTCTAACACCAGTAAAAAAAAAGTAAGGAAAAAGGATTAGAAAAATTATTACAACTGCATCAGCGTGTCATTGGAATTAAGTTGTGCTGTTGTTGTAAACTTTTCACAGAATAAAATGCAAATTTAAGAAGTTATTCCAATGCAGCTAATTAGATTTAATTCTTGTCAACACGCAGGATGTGAAATAAAACAAATATTTCAAAGCAGTGAAATTTCTGACCGTAGTTCAGTGAGTTTTTGCCTTATTTCGCCTGGCCCGCTCTTTATTACGTGAGTCGGGATCCTTAGATAATAGAGAGCATATGTACGTTTTTAAAGAATATAAAAGAAATAGGGCCATTCACTACTTTATAAACTGGTTCATGTATTTGCTAGCATTATTAGCATAGGCGCCAACAAGTTTCTAAAGAAGTTTCTATAGCGAACGAACAAACAAACAAACAGAAATTGAATTGAATGAACAGAATTGAATGATTTTAAACCACGAACGATTTTAAAATCACGTAAGTGATTTTTTAGTTTTCTGGAAATCACGAGATTTTTAGTAGTGATTTTTACTATTCTCAATCACGAGCGTAATAGTATTTTCAGACTGAGTGAATCTAACATAAATGCGGTTTTAACGTATATTTACCAAAGGTGACGCATTTTGTGGCTGCTGTACAGTTGGTCAAATGAGTTTTGTACAAAGTAACGCATTAAACACACTTATTTCTATTCGAAATTTTTATTGTTTTGTAGAAATTTATTTGATAGATACACTGTATGAGCACTTTAAAAAACTGCTTGTTAGATTGATTTTAACTCGATCCTAAAATTTATGATATCTTTATTCACTGGAAGAGTGGTAAGTTTTAGTATGTAATTGATATCATCTATTTGTTAAAATTTAAAAAAAGTGTCAACCCATATTACAAACTCTTTTAAAAAGGGAAGAAAACAATTTCAATTCTACTACTGATATTATTACTTTAAAATAGACATAGATACGATTAAAAAACGTACCATAATTTGAGTTTTACTCTGTGACCTGCAAGCCTTTTCATTATATTTGTTTGTTAACAGGAGGGATCTTCCATTTTTAATGAAGCTCTTGTAGATTATGATTCTCTCAGTCTTTGATTTTATAAAATTAATTTGTTTGTTACAGGGGTTCTTGTTTTATTAAAAGTCTTTTAAATTGTGGTCCTGGAATTCTCTTTAACTTTACATACATTCGTTTGTTTTTCAACAGTTTTATATTTTTACTGTAGCTATTTCAGCTTCTGGTGCCTAGAAGCTTATAATTTCGATAAACTTTTTTTTGTTAAAGCACTGAGATTTTCATTAAAGCTTTTACTAAAATTTATTAATTTTATAGGGCTTCTATATTTTTAAGATGTTTTAGTTTACACTTCTTTCAATTTCACTAAAATTCATTTAGTTTTTTTTAGTGCGATTTGTATTGATTTTCACACGTTCATTGAACTTTTTTGAATATATTTTTCTCTTATTGTTTTCATAAAATTTAAAGAAAAGAAGGAGTTTTTGTTTGTGACCAATTAGTTTTACCACCAAAATCAGACATTATTTTATTAGAGAAAATTTTGGTAGCATAAAGCTACGGACTTGAAATTCGGTGAGCAAATGTCTCTCACAATGCGTAGGACGAATGAGTAGGATAAAATCGGGAACTACTACAGACAGAACCAAAGTTCAATCTAGAAAATATTTAACTAAAAAAATAAGCAGATGGATATTTTATACTTTTTTGACATTTGTACACTTGCGGGATAAAAAGGGTAAAAAAATAATGTTGGTACGTTTTTTTAACTCCTTTTATCTGTCAAAGTAACAATCACAGCAACAAAAACTAATCTGCATTCTTCTCTTCTTAAAAAATTCTTCAATATACCATATATTGGCACTTTAAAATTCGAGCAAATAAGAGGTCAAATAAGTACCCTTTTTTACTGATAAAGTATATAAGCATTTAATTAAAATCTATTGTACAAAAAATTTTAAAGGAGAAAAAAGTACCAAAAGCGAAATATATGATTGGTACTTTATATTTAAGCAAGTTTGATGGTATTTTTATTTTATGTGCAAACCTAGAATTATGACAGTAGAATTAGACATTATGGAATGAAATAAGGAATCGTAAAAGGGACATTATCAGCCATGTTCTACATTCGACTTTGAAGCACTAAGCAACCAGAGATGAAACTTTTGAGGTTAGAATTTTGAAAAACTCAGCGTTTTATTTGGGGTTTGTATGTAAGAGACAGATATAGTGTTTTAATATTACGAATAAAAGAAAATAATCAAAATGAAAAATTTTTTGCTTTAAAAAACATTAATTAAAAAGTTATTTCCGTAATGAAAATGCACATGCCGAAAATACTTTTTATCTGGAATTTAATGTAAAAGTGATAACAAACACCAATTTTCATGTTTTAAAATTCATGCTTACGAAATGTAAATAATGAAAGTGTACATTTTTTAGAAATACCCGAGCAAAACAAAATAAAAATTTTGGGTTCGTTCAAAAAAGACAGAAAGAAAATGTATACTATATCTGCACTCTGACCCCTCTGGTTGCTCGGTGTTTTGAAGTAAAAGTGGTTGGATTTCACTTCAATTTGAATGTTTGATGTTCTGAATTCTACTTTCTACTTTTCATTGAATTTCCATGTTCTAAAAATGAAGTTTAGTCAAAAAGAAGTGTTTTCAAAATTTCATTTTGAAACTTAAATTTTTTTAGAAAAATATTTAAGAATAACTGCAATTAGCATAATAACCGATTAATGTATTTTTTATTAAAATGGAAATTTATTTAAAATGGAAATTGTTAATGTTTATAAGGTAAAACATAACGCAGGATGCAATATTGTTGTGCTTTATGCAAAATAATGACATTGCAAAGGGATTTATGAAAGGTGAATGTTCAAATAGGAGGAGTTGTAGTATACCAAACATTCGCATAAAATGACGCTTCGATATATTATGCTCGTTGTCACCCATAGTTCATGTGATACACCTACCGCAGATGTGCCATTCTAAAATGAACACGTGATATATAATTTAACTTATTGTTCTTCAAGCCACAGCTAATCCGTCTTGTCTTAAAAACCTCAATAAGGCAGAAAGCTGTATTAGTGTTGGGATGGAAGATACCGGCAGCCTACATTTTACGTAATTTAAAATATTGAAAAATGCATCATTATTTAAAACGCTGTATTACTTTACAAAATTCTCCTCTGTAGTTTTGCTCTAGCGAATTCATTACTTCGGTGCACCATGGGCACTAAAATCCCATTTATTATTTATTATTGTCCTATATTTACATAATTGAAATGAATAAATTATAAATTAATTAAAATGTGATAACCGCGTGAAACATTTATTATTAGGGTCGGTGGTGAGTACCAGATCCTAGATAAATAGGATGGATAATATACACGCATATATTTATTATTTTGTTTAAGCAATGAACTACTTCGCCGAGAAGGAGAGTATCTTTTTCATGTGAAAAGATGAATAGGCAACCATATGGAAGAAATGAAGTGAAAGAAGCAAGTGATCAACAGCTTTGTAACGTTTTGAATACAGCAATGAAGAAATCGAATCAATGGCGAAAGGGGCAGTGGAGGCCTCCGAATAGGCATAAAGTGAAAATTAAGAACATTTTGTTAAGAAAAGTAGAAATGGAAAATATTGGAAAAGGACCTGAGGAGCCTCAGTGTACCGAACAGCCTAAAAAAGCTCATTATATTTCATTCTACCCCACATATGTACAAATGTACCAAATATATTTAATTTTTGCTACATCTATGTTTCGATTTTACCCTTTTTTATAGATTTAATATTAACATTTTCAAAAATCAATTCTTATTCAGTCTACACATGGTGAGAGAATTTGTATCATAGTTAGATTACTATTGGTTGCACAGGCACCCCAAGAAATCCAAAATATGCTTCTTTTGGGTATTTTTAGGTGATACCTATAAAAGGTGAATAAGTAAGCAAGCGGATATATGGATAGAAAAGGCTTCACTTTCTTAACTGATTATGTTAACAAAATAAAAATGTTAAGAAGTCACATGCAAATATATTTGTAAATCAACTCATATATCTCGGTTTTATAGGGCAGTCGTTCTAAATTTAAATACCCAACTGACGATAGCAGATGGGTATGCACAAGCATATTTGAAAGACCCACATCACAACAAACATGTGTCAGAAATAATTGTTGTTGTAAAGAATTGTAAACGAAATGAAAAACTTATATACATCCGTGTATTAAAGGTGAAGCATATAAAAAAATTCAGTGCTTTTAAAAGGTTTTCAAAATAAAAACTACGTTCTTCAACCAGCATAGGTAGTCCATATGATTGGATTTGCAAAAACTAAGGAAAACAAATTTATTAAAACTAAACGGACTTACCTGCAAACTTTGGAATAAAGCATCGAATAAAATCACAAGAGAATTTCCTAAAATGGCATGACGTGCTATTTGCGGACATAATGTACAAGCATTACGATACAACTGTACAGCAAGAACAACAGCTCTAAAATAAATAAAAAATTTATTTATTTAACCAGTAGGCACACAGTTGAGAGACAAACCTTTTGGAGACATCTCCATCCTCTTGCATGCCTTTGGTAATAACGTTTGTTGAAATTGTTCCCAAGCCATCCATTAGAAGGAAACATTGAAAATCGTAAACTTGCGCTTTGCCCATAATGCGCAATAGCTGCCCCAAAACACGTTCTAATCCTTGAGAACCACCACCTTTATTAAGTAAATTAAGATTTTTTGGGACTTGAGATTCTCGTCTCATATACAGAGGAGCAGGTTGTAGTTCCTTCATGTACTCCTCAACTCTGAAGATACAATAAATGCATAAAAAGTGTGATTATTTTTCCGTCTTTGCATCTAAAATATGTGAGTATACTTGTATGTGCTTACCCTTGAGCCATTCTCTGTTTAAGTTTTTTCATTTTCTTTTTATAGCCACGTGTGTGTTCTCGGCTACCAACATCGGAAACAGTTGATGAGAGATCACAGTCTTCTGGTTGCTTTTCATCACTGTCGGAACGTAATAAACCATTTTCTTCAATATTTCTAGACGGTATTGTAAGTTCTAGAGCTCGTTGTCTTATGTGTTCCATATTTTCTTCATGTCGTCTGGCCGACTCTTTCTGTTTCTGTAATATTTTACGTTGCAGTTCCTCTGTGGTTTGTTGCTGCTGCACTTGTAGTGCCAGTAAACGTTCCTCACGATCCCGAGCCTTTTCACGAGCTAAAGCTTGACGTTGCTTTTCTTTTTGTTCTTGCATTTTACCAATTCGTTGTTCCTTCTCTAAGCGCGTCTCATTCATTTTTTCTAATTTGCGTTGCCTCTCTTTTTCTAGCTCTTGTCGTCGTCTCTCAACTGCTGCCTCTTTAGCTGCCTTTTCCTCTAGACGTTTTTGCCTCTCTTGTTCTAAATCCTGCAAGCGGCCCTCGGTTTCTTTAGAAGACTCTAACAGATCTAGCCTTTTGTTTTGCGCTTCAATGTTTTTAATGAAATTAATTTCTTTTAATTTTTTTTCTTCATCATGGGCTTTCTCAATGATTTGTCTTAAGTACTGTTCTCGATTCTCGGCAGCTCGCTGTAGCCTGCCTTCCATTTTCAACCGTTTGTCTTCAATCAATTGTCTTTTGGCCGATTTAACGTCTTCAACTCTAGCCAAGAGTTGTTGTATCTTAATGGCTTTTTCTTTTTTAAGATTTTCTCGCTTTTGTTGCGCTCTCGCCTGTTTCGCCTGATACTTTTTTAGAGTTTCCTGCAAAGATCTTCGCCTGGAAGGGGATGAGAGCTTTTGATGTAGTTCTTGAGCTCTACCTGGATGCCTTGAAACATAGGCTTGTAGTGTTGCCAACGCTTCTTCACGCTCTCCCCAAGACATTTCAGACAACAAGGCCTGATAGCGAGTCTCAAGACTAAGGTTTGAATCATCTTCCTGGCCATTAATAGGAACAAACACCACAGAGGAAGTGTCTAGATTGTCATGGTAACTGTGATCGTCTTCATCATCTCGATCTATTTCCAGAATTCCAACTTCACAGTCTGTTTCATCTGTTTCAGTATCAACGTCTATTTCAGTAGATTCCAATTCACGAATTTGCCTCTCCAAAGATTCTTGTTCCTCAACAAGTAAACGTTGATGTTCATCACATTCATCATTTTCATCACAACTCGAAAGAGCACCACCCGGTCCTGAGGTTGATGAATTTGCCAGCGAATTCTCTGCTCTGTTTGCTATACTCTTGTAAAGATCTCCTATGGTTTTCGAGAAATCTCTATTTGTTTGTATTTTAATATCGATTTTATTGTGATCACCACAACTCAAATCCGAATTTGTTAATTCTGGCGAGAGGCTGTTTTGCGCTTCAACTATTGTTTCGGCAGAAGAATTGATGTCGGAACAGTCGCCAGAACCCAAGTGATAGTGCGTCAATAGCTCAGATGATTTGGCGCCACCATTTAAGCTGTTATTTTGTTTTCGTAACGCTAACTTTTCGCTACGCATGTATTCCTTGTGCAAAGATGTCATTTTAAGTCCAGTAAGGTCTGATTTTTGGCGTTTTATGTTCGTTTGTTTCACAGGAAGCGAACCGACATTGTTGCTGTTATTTAATGGAGGTGAATCTTTTTTAGCCTTCAAGATGGTTGAGTTAACCATAATGTTCTTCTTTTGAGCTGGCAATGAATTGACTTTGGCTTTGGCGTTTTTTATTTCTGGCCTCAGTGCTGAGGATGAAATTTTATTACTTTTTTCTGGTCCTACCTTTTGTGTTTGTTTTACTACTTTTGATGATTTACTTTCATTTCCATTTGCTAGTGATTTCGTTTTATCGGTTTCGGCTTTCACTTCCTGCTTCTCATCCAATAAGGCTAGAGTGGGTAAGCTAGCGTAACCTGTAGGCTGATTGAATCTAGAAGACCAATGCATACTAGACCGTCGTCTATTTTTCACCGTTAACCACCCATCATTGCTGTCATTGTTGCTACTGGGCATTTGTTTTGGTTCAGATTTACGATTATCAATTGTTGTTTGTGGTTGATTGATGTTGGACCGTGAAGAAATCTTTTCATTACTTGCCTTGAGTGTAGAGGTCGAGCTGCCAATATCATCTTTGGAAGATTTTTGGGAAGGTAATTTGTTGTTGGCGTTTAAACTTTTTGAATTTATTGATGTTTGTCGTTTTAAATAATTATTACCGACTTTTTGCGTTACTCCATTTTGATGCATTTCAAGCATTGTTTGAGATCGCGCCGATAGCCGCGAAGCAACATTAGTAGGCGGACCATACGTATCATTTTTAGTATTTGAAGAACGAGATGGCAAGGAATTTTTATTATTTCTGGCTAAAGCTTTACCACCAGAAAATGGTGGTTTCTGAGCGGTAGTCGAAGCAGTTGTAGCTGAGCGTTTTAGCGTTGCATTAATACCAAATTTAGCTACGGTTGCAGTCGCATTAGGCTTACCAGCTGATGCTCGCAAAGTCGAGGCTTTGGTGTTAACAACAGTTTTAATACAATTTTGATTACTAGAGAAATTTGTTGTCGTTGAGGGCTTAGGTGAATTTGTGCGGTTATTCGTCTGAGCTGCAGGTCTATTTAATACACTGGAATATTTTAAAGGGCTGTTTTGAGCGTTTGTTGGTACTTTTTTGTTTCCATCTCCCTTTATATTTTCAGCTATTCCTGGTTTTTCCTCTAAAGGTTGAATTTTTTTTAAAGCTGTATCTGGTGGAGTAGAACCTTTGCTTGTATTCGTAGAAAGGAAAACATTTTCCATTTCATTTAATTTTTGTATGGTCATATCAAGGGCTGTTGGTTCTTTGGCAACTTCTGGTAGTTTTTTTTTAGCTTCTGCCAGTTTTTTAGCTTCTACTTCCTTTGCAAGTCTTTCTTTTTCTAATTCCTGTTGTTTTTTCAATTCTTCTTCTTCTTGCTGTCGAATTTGAGCTTCTCTTTCTTCTTTTTCTCTTTGCATTTTTTCTCGTATTCCAGCCAGTGTCAAGTGATCATCTTCCATATCGGTTTGAGCATATTGATGGCTACGATTTTCTAAATTCAAATGAGATGCAGAGTCCTCTTCCAATTGATTTTCAACCAGAGGCAAGCCATGGTGTTGTTCATTTTCATTTTGTTCAAGCTCTTTTGAAGAGTCTGGCTGATGCTTTTTTGAAGAAGCAAAGAGTTCGCGCACGTTCACTCGATAGCCTTTACGGGGGGAAAGTTGATCCAAGTTACCCAAACAGGGTGAACTCTTACCAGAGTTGCAAAGACAAGGGCTAGATTTACCTGACACTGTCGGGCTTGACAATGATTTTGCTCGGACCCTAGGAACAGGATTACTCTTACGGACTTCCCAGGCTAAAGAATTCGGTCTCTGTTGCAATGGTCGTGACTCATAGTCCCAAGAGACTTTGAACCATTCGCTTAAAGCCTTAAAATCACGCACATAATTCTCTAAAACTAATATTGCTTCCTGGCATGACGAAATATTTTCATAACATTCTACTGTTTGATAAATTTCATTAACAGCACGTTGCAAATTTCCAAATAGTAAAGCCCAGTAGCGAGCCTGCAGTTCTGATCTTTTGTCACGACCAGTAGACGCACTTCGTACTCTGGGACCAGTTGACTGCTTACTTGAGTGACGAGAGGGAGAGTGTGACTTTTTGGGTGTCAAAGCTGTTGATGGCAATAATGCATTAGGGGATTTTGGAGGTTTCTTATGCGATAGAGATGGTGGCACCGACTCTGAAACAAAAATAGATATTAATCTCATTAACAAGAACAAATTCATAATTGGCAGACTTAAAATGTATTTGATTTAATAATTTATATAAAACCATTTATATATATTTATAGATTTAATATTATCTATCTATATATTCATTGATATTTTTATGTTAAGTTTAATAGGTTAAAATGTGTTCCAAAGTTAGTTTAATCCATCGCTACTCAAACAACCAAGGTAATAAAATTGCAAGTAAATCATAATTGTAGAGGCGAAATATTCTTACTAACTTACTTTCAAAATTAGCACATAAAGCCAGAGGCTTGTCGTCACGTATTTGATAGACCAACAGGTTTTTAGCATCTCGTCCCTCCCGACCAAAAACTTCTTTTACTTCCATTGCGGACAACACAAAATTGTGAAGACGAGAAAATTATTAGTCACTTTTAACACCCACACTTTCGGCTTGTGTGGCAGCTGTAATCTTTCAAATAAATCATTAATGAAACTAATAAAAATGTAAGGACTACAGTAAACTAACTTGATTTCTGTTAAACCAAATGTCTGAATGAACTCCAAAATATTTTATTCAAAATATTATTAAACTCCGTTAGAAGTCACACCTTTTTGTTAGCTATTTGCTACCAACGATTTTACACTTTTTTTAAGTCTGTCAGCTTTTTGTGTGTGTTGAATAAAGCAATTCCGTTTTTGTGATGTAAAAAATTTCCAATTTTAAATTTAACAAGCATTTATAAGCACACTTTTGCTTTAATGTCAATAACTGTTTATATCTTTGTAAAGTAACAGCATATTAAATTGTTTTCTAATTAATTGTTTTCGTTGTTAATAAATTCTCTTCTAGACAGAAAAAACCAAAAACAAACAAAATTAAAGTCACAGCTGTTGCAAAGAGAAAAATGAGAGCGAAGGAAAATGTCAAAAAAGGCTTAAGATAAATTACGGCGAAGGCAAACTCGGTTTGAATTCATGAACAAGGCGAATTTACCCTCAGAGATATCAAGTAAAACAAAAAACAAAGTTATAGCCGCCATCTAGGGGATTTAATTTGCTTATAACATAAAACACGATTCAACTTCTAAATGACCATGAAAGCACAGCTGTTTTTTAGATAAATTTCTTAATCTTATATGTCAAACTTTGTGCATATTAAAACGAATGATAGTGTTTTTTTCTTCTTAATGTTTTTGTGGTTGAGACGGCACTTTGGTGTTAATATTTTCAAGTTTTGAGCGTTTTAACTACTTAACTAATTAAGCCATTCTATTGAATTTTTTGATATGTCTAACAATAATTTAATATATTCGTTTTGTTTCAATTCAATTTGAAATTTGACAAACGTATAGCCGAATCCAAAGTGTGTAACAATAAACATCTGTTCTAGTAACAGACCCTTTTATTTTATTTAATGCATTCACTTCTTTTTTTTTTTTGCACATTCCATCACTCACTCTCATTGTGAAGAGACGTGACTGTGAGGAAAATTAAAGTTGTTTGATTGTAAAGAAATATTTAATAAAATAATTAAATTATAAAACATTTACATATACATATTTGGACAGTATTTAATTTTCGTTATGCTTTAACTATAAAAATTTAGTTGCAAAAAATTTATGGAAAAGTATTCTATAAATGTGTTGTGCAAAACTTCGTAAAAAAAAGAAAGTGTGTTATACGAAGAAAAAAAGAATCACGAAAAGGAAAAATTAGTAGTTAGGAAATCGTGATGTCACACTATTGCTGCCATTTAAGCAAAAAGTATTTTTTTGTGTTTTAATATTAAAGTCCGGTGTAATAACTGGGCTACTTTGAAGTAATTAAAAAAAATATATATAAATATTTTGCAGAGTCGTTCGCTAATACAATTTTTTAATAAATGGTATACCTTGGAAATTAAAAATTGTAGAAATAGAAAGGGGGTAAATAAGATACAAGAAAATTTCAATTTATTTTCCCCCTCATTCCGATTTAAAGAACAAAAGGAAAAAACGGAAGAGAGCGTTTATCAAACAAAAGAAGAGAGTGTGAAGAAATTAAGTTAAAAGAGAAATCGAATCTTTTTGTGCTCAAAATTAATGAGACGAATGTCGTAAAATAACAACACAACAAGAATTTAAAGAAATACGTCCAAAAAAAGTGAAAATTTGAAAAATTAAATTTGTATTAAAACCCTCCAATTAAAACAACGAGTTAAAATCAATTTAAAATATTGCAGCAAAAGAAAAAAGATATACATAAACACAAATATTTATATGAAGTATCGCTATTCCGCCCGCAATAAAAAAAATTGAGAAAAGAGTTCACACGCAACAAGCATTGCAAAAATTTAATTGTGTTTGAAACAAAATCTTTAAGTAAAACTATACAACATAATCCATCCTTCCCTTTAATTTCTAAACCCGTCCATAAACAACAAAAATTTTGAACAAAAAAGAGAAGCAAATAAATTGCAATAAAAAGAACCACCCCTGCAACATTCTGTTTTATTTGTTTTGTATTCTTGTTCATTTACACCAAAACAAACAAGAAAACATCATCCAACACAAGTCCTGTCAACTCAACAACACCGTAAGGCTAAAGGCAAGAATTACAGCAGTTGTTGCAAACAGCAGTCTCTGTCAACATGTCTTTGGATTCAGGTGCTGGTGCCGGTATAAGCGGTACTACCGCTACGCCGAAAACTGTTGAAGAATTAAATATGGAAGTTGAACGTTTGACTAGAGAACTCGATCAGGCAACCAGTGAACGTGCTCAATCCGCTCAATACGGTCTTTCATTGTTGGAAGAAAAATCAAGCCTGGAGCAGAGACTGGAAGAATTGGAAACATTGTACGACAACGCAAAGCACGAATTGGATATAACACATGAAGTAAGTGCAACATTTAATAGTTAAAAATATTTTTAAGATCTCAAAAGTGTGTACGAGTATAGTAGTGGTCAATCTTAAACTTAATTTCATATACGACTACATACGTAGTATATTGTTTTCTACACAATCACAACTCATGAACAACTTTATTTGCTAAAGCCTGTAGGTGGCTGCCCATGTTCATTGCAAAATTTAATACATTTTTATTAATAGAATTATGAGTGTTTTCCGGTGTAATTTATGCGCGTAAAACAATGTACCCACGCGTGCACATATTAACTTTCAACAGTCTGTTCCTTTCTGAATTTTGTATAACTCTGTGGTATATTGCAAAATATTACATCAATACTTGCATCCCTGCAATTAATAATAAATAAATATAATAAGTTTGAACAATATTAAACATATCTATCAAAGTATATTCATTTATAAATTTAAAAATCTAAACTAATATGAAAAAGAAAAACTAGTTTTTTTTATACCTATTTTTGTTTGTAATGGTTAAACACAATATCTCATAGAAAGTGTGCCTAATAAGCCCTTATTAAACAAAAGTATTTTTTATGAATTTGGCTGCAAAATTAAAGAACCGATTTTATAAATTCTTTCACCAACTTAAAAATAAAGCTAAAATATCAGCTAGTACATAAGTTAGATATCATAACGTTACGTCCACGTTTATGTCCATTATTCAATGATTTAACAATTAAAATCCTTATTTTCAAAGATTTTTTTATAAATTTAAAACATAAAATCAATATATTCTAAGAACGACCACTATATCTTCTAAGATCGGCCACGCTAACTATTACGCGGGCTAGTTAGAAGGTCACAAATTTGTACTGGCCACTTGAGACCGGGTAAAAAGAGCTAAGCAAAAACCAAATATTAATTATATGATCTGCTTAGTCTAAGAATTCCTACACACGGGAGGACGGCGCATGACCGGGATATATAGGGTAAAAACAGCTTTTCTGCTTAAAAAGGTCTTCAATGTATGTTGGCACTTTTTTAAAATTCGAGCAAATAAGGAATAATATATGTACCCCTTTTTACTATTTCTAAATATGTACTTGTATGAAAATTAATGCGGCATATAAGCATTTTATTACTAATTTGTAACACCCAATAAAAATCAATGTTTTATGTTATGGGCAAGCCTAGAATTATAACAGTAAAATTTTACAATACTGAATGAATAGTAAGGAATAGTAAAAGGGATATTATGGTACTTTTTATTGATTTTAATGGTAGTTTTTAATTTTTTAGTATTAACAACCCTATAATTACGAGAATTCAGGCCAAAGTGAAAAATTATTATGGCACTAAATGTTACTTTTTATACATTTTAATGGTACTTTTTGATTTTTTAATGTAAATGAATCTGGCAGCACGATATTGGGCTCAAACGGACTTAAGCAAAGTGAAAAATCGTTAAGGGGACAAATGGTACTTTTTATTATTATTTTTTTTAGTACTTATTGATATTTTATGGTATTATTACGAAATCTAAAAGCACTAGATTTGGCTGAAATCATCTGAAGCAAGGTGAAAAACCATAAATGGAACATAATGGTGCTTTTTATTGATTTTTTAAATAATAATTTTTGAGTTTTTCATACTAACAGCCCTAGAACTAAAACTATTAGACTGAGCTTAAACGTTTCAAGACAAGGTAAAAAATAATTAATATGGAACTTTCTGATTTTTTAACGGTTCCGAATCTAGAACTATCAGACCGAGCTCAGACGATGCTCAATAAATAGAAAAATCAATAAACTGACAAAATGGTACTTTTTATATACTTTATTGATACCTTTTGATTTTATTTGTATTAAAAAATAAAAATGACAGTATGGTACTTCGCTGACGAAGTAACGAGTTAAATGTTAGTATCAATAAGAATATGGCTTGTATAAAACATTGTCACCAGATGTCCAGTCGCGTGACTCACAACCGGCTGCTAGCCGCTCTAAGAATATTATACAGCTCCATCGGCTAATATTTTTCAGCCGACTAGAATGGTATAGTCGAAATTTAATTTATATTACCTGCATTTTTTATTTTCTTCATTTTTAATAAGAAAAAAGTATGTAATAGGAATTACAAAAAACCTAGTACTTTTCTGAGTAGATGTCGACGGTAAAAAACAAATTTCCAGCTTAAAAAACAATATTATATAAAGTTGATTTATTTTTTAATAGTCTACAGTAAACAATTATAATTTAGTATATTTCAATGAATTTAGCAGGTTTTTTAATATCAATAAAAAAAAGTTTATATTTATGAAATATATTGAAATATTAACTCAAATAGATTTTCATAAATCGAAATAATTAAAAAGAGTATGTTTTTACTTAAATAATTAAAATTTTAAATTTAAAGTAAGAACATATCTTCGGCTTTTTTCAGTCATTTATTAAATTGTCATAATAAGAACGATAGTCTTCAAGAAGTGATTGTATTATATATTAAAAACTGCTTACGATTTTCTTTGTGGGATTGTTTTACCATCCATCCAAAAATATTAATTTGAAATATATTGTAGCGTATTACTTGTATTTACATTTGTGATTTTAGCTTCACCTGTGCTGCGCCCATAACAAATGCTTTTGACCCTTCTGATAAATTTATAACTTTAAGCAAGGAACACTTGTCATACTGGTCCTTTCCTTTTTTAGGATATATAAACTCAAGTTTTTAACATCGAAAGATTCGTAAAAGGTGGCTACGGGCGGCAATTACACACCTCGACTATTACACCAATTGCTCTCGTAGAACTCGTAAATTGAATGCTTTAAGGAACATTCTGGTAACAAATATTGTTTCTGGGATGCGGCTTGACAATAATGTGATTCCATAGTAGGCAAAGATACCTTGGCGCTCTTTAGCAAATCGTTAAGATGATAAATTTGAGGCTGCAGAACTTTGGAGTGCTTCAGATACATTATCTGTGTTTATGGTAATTTTTTTTCCTTATTTTTCCAGCTGAGCACAGTCTATCTTCCTATATTGAGTTTGTTGATAAACATATTTTCTTGGCTTTTTACATGTGTTTCTCTAATTTAAAATCAAATCAAAGCAATTGAATACATATTTATTTTTTAATTCTTTAATATAAAATGTAAATACCTAAATTTTTAAATATATGTAAGTAAAATACGTATCCAATTTTTGATATCAAAGTACCATTCGAAAGAAACATCTACGTTAATAACACTTTTCGTATTTGCTTCCGCACTACATAATTATATTTAAAAAAGAGATTTTCTGCTTTTCGTAAATTAACAAAGCAATTCTCAAAAATTTAGAAGCGTTCCAAATCGTACTACGAATGCTATTTGTAGGAATTCGTACTCCAACGCATGCTGACAAATGTCCAATTTTATAAATCA
Organism: Thelaira solivaga; assembly: GCA_947397855.1. Classification (NCBI taxonomy): domain Eukaryota; kingdom Metazoa; phylum Arthropoda; class Insecta; order Diptera; family Tachinidae; genus Thelaira; species Thelaira solivaga. The sequence goes on along the minus strand of OX377611.1, from coordinate 42,945,794 downwards.
CTGCGTCATTGTCAGCGCGTTCCCAAACCATTACATGTTTATGGTAACCGCTCTATATCTCAGTACTGAAATAAAATATAAAACGTATCAGATAATCGTGAGTATCTTTTATAGTTTGGTATCACTGTTAATATTGTAATGGTTATAGACTATGCTTTTTGTAATTGTCTGAAATCAATATCATAATGATTTTTTAATTATCACTCTGTTCTTTTTAAATATTTTTTCGATGAATTTAAAATTTTGGAAAAAATGGTTTCCTTTTTTTATTTTTTGCCTTTTTTACCATTTTAATTCTGACTACATAGTATAAAGCAAAGCCGCTTCCCGCGTCTGTCTGTATGTATGCTTAGTTCTTTAAAATTGCACAACGGATTTTGATGCAGTTTTTTTTAAAGATAGAGTGATTCAAGAGGAAGGTTTATATGTATAATCTTGAAAGGTTTAACGTCACAAATCCGCCCGGCAGGTAGCGCTATAGTCGGTATCTGGCTTATTTGCCTACTACCTGTTTTTACCCGGTCTCGCACGGTTCTTTACTCTATGAGTACGATTTCTTAGTGTAGAGCTAGAATAAACCGAACGTCCCGTAAGATTTCGTTACCAGCTGATCTGTTTTGTTATATGAAAAGCAATGAAAGTGCTTATCGAAAACAAATGCCATGTAGACGGTACGGCAAGATTTGTATAAAATAGAATTTAGCAACGTTTTACGGGACGTTTATGCACAGCTGAGACAGAGTAGTTTTTTATTGGAAAAAAAGAAGTAAAGCGCGTATAAAAGAAAGTTTAAATAATGAAAGTGCTTAAAACTTTTCTAAAAATAACAAAAATCAACTAAAAACAACTATATTTACTAATTAAACACTACAACAAAAAGCGTGATACAGTTTACGGGCGTCGACGGACGTTTTCAACAACGTTCAGCTAAACAAGCCTTAAGAAGATCGAATATATAAAAATTTTAAGGCAAGACAACGTTTTTAGTATAGCAATAGCAACGCCAACAACCACTTTCTTGAATGCGGTGACTTAAAAAATATAAAAATTGACAAAGTAGGGTGAAGCAAGGCGTTGCGTTTTACAAATAAGCCCATTTCTTTATGTAAAATGCCCTATTAATTTTGTAATAAATAAAAAATGTATTTGCTTTCGAAAAACAATTTTTTAAACTTAATTTTTTAACCCTTTGAGCCAGTTTTACATATGGAAGTTAATAAATAAAAGAAATGCATTTTTTGTTTAATTAAGGGTTATTTATTTTAAAAAAGAAGAAAAAATAAAATTATTTTTCCACAGTTTTGTGTTATAAAGTGGTTAGCTAGGTAATCACCATGATAAGTAAGGCTTATCATACCCAGAATAATATCACAAATAATATAATTTTTGATGATCATTATAAAACCAGGTTTTATCTTTTCGGATTCAAACAAGAACTTTGCAAATATTGCATTGCATACGCGATGGATTTTTTTCGTGTTGCATTTAGAACATCTTCGTAATGGCTGATAGTAATGCAGCCAGAGCGCTCTAACACAAAAATTTTGCAACAAACAATTAATTGTCATTTTAAAAACCGTAATTAATAAAAAAAATTTCAATAAATACATAAAAATATGTGGTTAGAAAACTAAACACCTAACCTGTAGAGAATAGCCTAATTTTAATAAATCACCTCTATCTTGAATATTTCGTGAATAATTTTGTTCCCCTGTTTTGTTCACTTTTTTTTTGTTGGCGAACACAAGTATTTTTGCTTGTTGTTTTTCCGAAAATTTAATTTAGCAAGCAAATATAGAAATTTTTTAATAAAAGAATTAAAAACAGATAAAATCGTTTATCCATAACAGTTCACACTTTTATAACAAGAACCATTTATAGATTGCTTCAATAAAGAAATATATTTTTTGTTCTTAAAACCTTATAAAATTTTAGAAATTTTATTTTACATGCACTGGACACAGACAACTATTTAACAATAAAAGTTGACGCCACAGGAACCATTCGTATGTTAAAAAATTACGCAAAACTTTTGAAATCATTTCAGAAAATGTCAACTGTGCCATTCCCACTTCATAGTCTCTGGCTACTCCTTTTTGGTAACCGATCTCTGAAAAGAATCGCAGACAAGCACTTAGCTTTAAAATTGGCGGAATTCCAAAGGATTATTTCGGCGATGACAAGGAATTATTGAGCACATCCAGAATATGTATAAATGCAGGTTTACTTACCCTGTAATGCTGCATAAATCGAACACAAAAATACTTATTTAATTATAGAATTTTTTTTATTAAATTAGGTTGATACAGTGTTTCAGGTAACTCCAACAATACGCTGTGGGTTGCTTTCTGCCTCTTGCAATAAAATTGTTGCTCTAATTCTAAACTTTTTTTACTTTTAAAGTTTTAACAAAATTTTATAAAACTTCTTCCTATTTACATTCAGCATGCATTGATAGCTTACATTATTTTGAACAGCTGTTTATTTCTCAAATTTGAATGGGAGAAACATCTCACGGCGAATTCATGATACCAATATTCACGTGAAGGGGAAAATAAATTTCGTGGAAGCAGAAATTTCACATGTTATTCGCGATACGGGTGATTAATCATGTAGAAATATTTTAAATACTTTCTTAAAAATATTAAGGAATGAATTGTTATGCATTTACGTGTACGGCAGAGAGCTGAAACCGGTGTGTGTGAGATTTATTCAACGCACAAAATTTGATTAAAGCATGTGGTTTGCACTATTAATTAAATAGTAAGAAATATTCTTATAGTAAATTATATTTCGGCACAATTAATGGGATGTGACCAACCTTTTCAACTGAGTGTGTTTTATCTGCTTTTCGACACGGTTGAATTTAAAAAGCACCGGCAATAACGGCACATAAATTTAACTAATACGCCGCATTCTTTACACAAACTTTGTAAAAAATTCTGAATTTTTGTGCTATTTGCGCAGTTAATTAAGTGAATATGAAAGCGATTTTGTTCTTTACACAAGTTCTCAAAATTGTAGAATAAAACTTGTGTAGTGGATATTTAAAACATTCACTTGTTTCGCGTTTTTAAAAAGTTGGCAACGAAAAATGAGTACGGAAGGATATTCTAGTATCAGTAAACATTTATACATTATTTATAAAAGCTATAGTGAATTTTGTGGAATTTTTTAAGTTTCCATTATTGAAGTCCTTGTGTAGAACTTTAATTTTCATAGATATATTTGAACTTAGTAGGCTTAGGTGTAAAGTAACTAATTTGAGAGGAATTTGCATTCGGATTTTATTGTAAGAATAAAAAATTGGTTAAAATAAAAACAACAATATAAACCAAAGGTTCACTCTGCCAACCATTTCCCTAGTTGTGTAGAAATTTCTCTTCTGGAAAGTTTTAGAGCAGGAGGGTCCATAGTATCTGCATTCCAATCTACATCATTACAGTGGGTGTGCTCTATAAGAAATGAAAAAAGGACATGAAATATAAATGTGATTAAAAAAAGTCATTTTTACGAACTAGGTAGAAGAGTAGCCAGTTTTTTATCCTGTATAGTAGCTCCTTTCCAAAGATCAAATTCACCATAAGTATAAATAACATTTTCTACACCAGGATTAAGACCACCAAACATTTTATTCGTTTCTTCCACTCTTGCTAATATGTATTCTTCGGTAAATTTATTGCCAAAAACTCTAGCACACAAAAAAGTAAAGTACCCTAAAGGAATTTTGGTGCCAAACGGTTGATTTGTTGAATTCGTAGTTTGAAACCAACCAAATTCATTGCACTGCTGATAAAACCACGGATTGACTAATTCAAGTCGAGTGTTTTTAAAATGTATTATTGTCATCCATATTCTGATTGTACAAGTTCTTATACTTACCTAAAAATGTTACATCCTTGATATCATATATTAAAGATTTATATGACGATTCGCAACAGTCGCCAAAGTTTTTAGTTTTATTTAGAAAGTAACTGACTAAACCATCTAAATCACTAGGTTGATTCATTATATTATTACATACTGGATTAATATTATGTGGACTTTGGAATAAGAAAATTACTTATTGTTTTGTTGTAAATAAAAAACATGTTACTCACTGTGATGTTAGAAGTTTGGAAAAAATTAAAGAAATAAAATGAAATAATTCAGACACATCCCGATAATTTTCTTCGTTAAAATCGTTGCATAATCGCATCAAATTCTTGACATCAGCTCCACGTTTATTGTCGAACATTGACTCCAATGCAGCAATACCATTTTTAATACGTTTGTAACAGGCTTTAGTACCCAGGTGTCTAATAGTTTGGCCCAGAACTTCATTATATTCTGAAAGAAATTTAAATGTCCATAAAAAACTTCTGATCTGTGTTCTGCATTCAAATATGTTATTCGGGAGTATCGCTTGCTGTTTGTTGGGCGTTATTAGCATTTGTCGTTATTCTCTACTATGAAACGATCATTAAATAGTAACGATAAAATTCATTAGTTTTGTTTTCATTTCTTTTAGTATTAAGAAGGATAATTTTACAATAAATAATAAAATATTGCCGAAAATATGTCAACCAAGCGAAAGAAACTTTTTTCTTTTTCCAATTTCACCTTTGAACTCACCATAAAAATCAGCCTTTGCAAGCAAAACTGCACTGGAGGCCAAAACACCTGTTGCTAAATCAGGATATAGTTTTTTGAACCATACAGCCAAAGCTCCGCTATATGAACAACCCTGCAAAATAACTTTAGAATTGTTCATGCCTGGAATATCAGTCTTCATTTTACGAATAAAATTGGCTAAATCAGCCAAGGCTTGTTTTGCATTCAAATATACAAGTTTCCTTTTATTCATGTGTTTAATGAAAGGTCTGCTTCTGCCATAATATCGATGTTCGGGAGACACCAAATATCCACCATATTTTTTAGCCAATTTAAAAATGTAAGAAGCGTTACTAATTGTTGTATACCTGACGGGCGATTCCCCATTAAGTACAACAAATAATGGTCCACCAGGCTTGTAAAATAAATCATTTGAAATATAACGCTAAATGAAATAAAATTCTAAATAAAAAATTTTGTGTAAGATTTCAGAAAGTACAAGCGACAAAGAAAAACCATAAAATTATTTCCAGTCTACGTAAGGCTTTAGTTACATGCAACTCATTCCTCTCTGATGCTTATTTTTCAATAGGAATTAATCATAAATGCATTTCTTAAATAGATTTTCTTTATTGTTTTTAGTCGTATCTATTTACCATTTGCCAAGTTCTAGTATCACTATCATTAAAGTTATCTAATTTTTGTGTGATCCAGGAAATTTTTTTATGTATATTCCGTGTTGTTGAGTGATTTAATAGCAAAGAGTTGCTGACTGTGGCAGCCAAAATAATGAATATCAAACATTCTTTATACATTTTAAATGTCTTAGACCACGAATTATTGAAGACTAAATGGAAGATTGACAAAAATTTTTGTACTTAAATGTTAAAACTATTATAAAAAAAGATTTTTATCAAACAACAAAAACAGTTTACGTCTGTTTTAACAGTTTATTGGCCTTAGAATTTAATTTAAATAGAATATAATTTCGTATATATACAGTGGTGGGGAAAATAATAAGTACATGTAATGCAAGTTAGTTTAAGACTCAATATTAATTAAAATAACAAGTAAAAATTTAAATTCTTTCGCATATATGTCAATTTGGCAATATTACTTTAACTTATTTACGATTAAATTATTGTTTAGTCACTTGCACATGTGAAAAATAATAAGGACATTTGATTTATTTGGAAAATATACAAAAAAAAGAAGAAGAAGAGTAAGCTGAAAAATATCAAATAAAAGGTTAGTTAAGTAATCTAAATGTTGTCCGAAATTGCTTGGTCAAGCCTCGCCAAACTGAAACTGGTATTTCTCGCCATGTCTCCCGATTAAGTTGGCAAAGCTCTCCGAACTTACCTTTAACTATAGATTGAATGACATTAAATAAATTCTCAATAGAATTTAGAACCTGGGATTATCCCAGAAAATCTAAAACATTGATATTCTTGATCTTAAACCACTTTTCATTATGTTTGCCTGTATTTATGGGGGCATTATCCTTATGTACCATATTTCCTTCGGAATATGCTAACACATTATTCCTGAAAATATCAACATAGTCTGTTGCTCTCAATATATTCTGTGTGCGGTATAAAATCGAACAACATCTTATGATAACGATCCCCATCCAGTACAGTCTCTAACACCGTGTTTAACCTTCTATTGCTGTGTTAACTCGCTTTCTTATGTGACGGATACCTCAATTAAATTAAATAACATGTCGTGTAATTCAAAGTACGCTCTTTGAGAATTTTTTCAATATCGTCAAATCTTCATTAAAAGGTAAGTATCCTTCTAAACACAATGAGCTTTGTCCTCCCATTCGGGAGACATGACGAGAAATACCAGATCAGTTTGGCGAAACTTGACCAAGCAATTTCGGACAACATTTAGATTACTTAACTAACCTTTTATTTGATATTTTTCAGCTTACTCTTCTTCTTTTTTTGTATATTTTCAAAATAAATCAAATGTCCTTATTATGGTTCACATGTGCAAGTGACTAAACAATAATTTAATCGTAAAAGAGTTAAAGTAATATTGCCAAATTGACATATATGCGAAAGAATTTAGATTTTTACTTGTTATTTTAATTATTATTGAGTCTTAAACTAACTTGCATATCGTGTCCTTATTCTTTTTCACAGCACTGTATATCCTTAATTGAATTTCAAATAAAATAAAAATTACTGAATAAGCTTAAGTAATTAAAAATAAGTACGCTGAGATAAATATAATATAACTTTATGATTGAACAAAAATTCTTAACTACAAAAAAAAAACAAAAAACGTTCTTATCTACAAGCCCCAGTACGAAAAAAAACCAACATTTTTGAGATCGATTCAAACTAAAAAAAAATTAGCTCTTCTTCTCAGAATAAAATATTTCAAAATTTTCCAATAAGACTGTTAACAAATTTCAAACTTTAATTGCTTGTCCTGTAAAAACATTTTAGTTTTTAATTGTGATTATTGAAGTAAATGAGTTCATAAGTTCTCGCTGTTTCTACTCATACAAAGGTGGCAGTAGCAGTGAAATTTCGAATGGTAACACACATGCATAGTTTACTTTAGTGTAAACAAAGATATTTTTTCTTAGTTCTAAAAATGTCTACTTTTGTGCAAAATAAAGCGCATTTAGGGGGAATTTTATTGCACTACTTTATTCTGCAGATGAAGTACATAGATTTCCTGTTGAGACTTATAGTGATAATGCTTTGTCGGATACGACATGCAGCGATTGGTTTCGAAAAAAGTTGGAAGAATTACTCGATCAAGACCGATGTCAGAACGCCAGCAGAACTTCGAAAAACATTTCAAGCAGATGAGTCAACTGTAAAATGTTTTTGTTTCTTATAATTTAAATAAAGCTTTTATTTTGTAAAAGAAACAGCCAGAACTTATTCAAGGTCCTAATACATAAGCGTGGCATTCTGTTCGTATGTTCTAAATGTACCACCCTATAAAGTATATCTGTTTCAGGCAAAGATGTTAAATATTGATTAGATAATGCTAATGATTGCTAATTAACCAAATTTTGTGAAATTCTCTAATTCAGTAAACAATTAGAATTAGTTCAACTAATTCCCATTAGATAATTGAAATTTTTATTCCAATGGTAAAACTAATTGCAATTAGATATTCAATTAGCTCGAATTAGAATCAATTATTTTGATAAAAATAAATTTTTTCCAAAGAATTATTGAAGACTATTTTTCTTTGCGGGCATTATTAATAGTCCAAGGCGGGGCCGCTTGACGGACTTTTCTTTTGAAAAGCTCGGTCATTGTAGTTATTAAACAGTTAGTACGTACGTTAAATAGATGTGCATGTATGTAGTACATATTATGTACATAAGTAATATATATACATATGTGTGAAATTCATATTATGAATATTTTAGTTTTTTTTTTTTTGTTTTTGAAAATATCAAAATAATTGATTCTAATTCGAGCTAATTGAATATCTAATTGCATTAGCAGAATTCAATTAGATTTCTAATTGCAAAGGTAAGCCAATTTTTTTTGCTAATGACAACTAATTGCAATTAGTTTTACCATTGGAATAAAAATTTCAATTATCTAATGGGAATTACTTGAACTAATTCTAATTGTTTGATGAATTAGAGAATATAAGCAAATTGCATCAATTGCTAATTCTAATTGGAATTTAACATGTATGGTTTCAGGTGCTTAAGTTGCCCATAGACGACATGTTCTTTACATGTAATTTTTAAGTTTTCTTCATTTCTTTTAAAATTTTGTACAGAAGTATTACAATTTTTGGTCACAAACGACATGTAGAATTACGTCTGACATGGAACTAGTTTGTCTATAACTAAAAAAGTTTAAAATTTTGTAAAATTGATTTCCTTTTTTTAAATTATGAATTTTTTAAAAAGCATTATTTTTATGTTTATTTTAGAGCTTCTTCTTTTTCACTATATAAATAGCCATCCACGTCATTCGTTTGAAAAATGAAAATATTTTTTATTGCGTCATTACAGTAATGGACGACACAAATATTTTTAAAGTTTTTTTTACATAAAGGGTGTTTTTTTATAGACGTATAGAACTTTTAATTGCAATAATGTGGCATTACATTTTAAATATGATTTCTGGCATATGACCGCCACGGCTGGCTCGGATGTAGTCCAATCTGGACGTCCAATTTTCGATGACTTTTTCCAACATTTGTGGCCGTATATCGGCAATAAAACGACGAATGTTATCTTCCAAATGGTCAAGCGTTTGTGGCTTATCCGCATAGACCAATGACTTTACATAGCCCCACAGAAAGTAGTCTAGCGGTGTTAAATCACAAGATCTTGGAGGCCAATTCACAGGTCCAAATCGTGAAATTAGGCGGTCACCAAACGTGTCTTTCAATAAATCAATTGTGGTACGAGCTGTGTGACATGTTGCGCCGTCTTGTTGGAACCACAGCTCCTGGACATCATGGTTGTTCAATTCAGGAATGAAAAAGTTAGTAATCATTCTAAAAGGTGATTTTATAAGAACTATCGGAAATTTAAAAAAAAAAAACACATAAAATTCAGAAAAATGCATGAAATATTTATTTGGATCGATAGTTGGGTCGATATAATTTAATGTTTGAAGATTATTTCATGCAAATGTTGGCCGCGGCTGCGCCTCAAATGGTCCATCCGCTTAGTCCAATTTTGGCATACTCTTTCCAACATTTCGGCCGGTATCTCACGAATAATGTTGGCAATGTTGGCTTCCAGTGCGTCAATCGAAGCGGGCTTGTCCCTATAGACATTAGCCTTAACATAGCCCCACAAAAAATAGTCTAGAGGCGTTAAATCGCACGATCTGGGCGGCCAATTGACTGGTCCCAAGCGTGAAATAAACTGTTCACCCAACTCGCCTCTCAATTGGTCCATTGTTTCGCGTGCTGTGTGGCATGTGGCACCGTCTTGTTGAAACCGCATGTCATGCAAGTCAAGCTCTACCATTTTGGGCAAAAAAAAGTTTGTTATCATCGCACGGTAGCGCTCACCATTCACAGTAACGTTGTGATTCGCATCATCTTTGAAGAAATACGGCCCAATGATGCCGCCAGCCCATAATCCGCACCAAACGGTTGTTTTTTGTGGATGCATTGGTAGCTCTTGCAATGCTTCTGGCTGCTCTTCACTCCAAATACGGCAGTTTTGCTTGTTCACGTATCCATTCAACCAGAAATGAGCCTCGTCGCTGAACACAATTCTTCGATAAAAAAGTGGATCTTCATCTAACTTTTCAAGAGCCCATTCACCAAAAATTTGGCGTTGTGGTAGGTCGTTTGGCTTCAATTCTTGCACCAGTTGTATCTTATAAGGCTTCACACCCAAATCCTTCCTCAAAATTTTCCACGTAGTGGAGTAACAGAGGCCCAATTGCTGCGAACGGCGCCGAATCGATAATTCACGGTCATCACCAACACTGGCCGATACGGCTGCGATATTTTCTTCAGTTCGAACTCTACGTAAGCGTGTTGGTGGTTTAATGTCCAACAATGTAAATTTGGTGCGAAATTTTGTTACAATAGCCCGAATAGAAGCCTCAGTAGGTCGATTAAACTGACCATAAAATGGAAGAAGCGCGCGATGAACTTTCTTAACAGAGCACGCATTTTGGTAATAAAATTAAATAATTTGCAAGCGTTGTTCGTTTGTAAGACGATTCATGATTAAATTATAGACCAAACTGAAGATGTTTGACAGTGACACAAGATACAAAACGTGCGTGAGCTGTCAAAACTAGTGTTGCCAAAAAGATAATAGCAAAAAAATCACTCTTTATATTGACTGTAACGTTCTGGCCATCATCGTTTTTGAAGACGTACGGACCAATGATTCCACCAGCTCATAAAGCGCACCAAACAGTCAGTTTTTCTGGATGTAACGGTGTTTCGACATACACTTGAGGATTAGCTTCACTCCAAATGCGGCAGTTTTGTTTGTTGACGTAGCCATTCAACCAGAAGTGCGCTTTATCGCTAAACAAAATTCGTAAAATACGTATTCCGCACAGAACCATTATTTTCGAAATAAAATTGCACTATTTGCAAGTGTTGTTCAGGCGGGAGTCTATTCATGATGAATTGCCAAACCAAACTGAGAATAAATCACTTGACAGCTGTTAAATCGGTGGCCATCTTGAACAATAATGCCAAATTAAAGTTCTATACGTCTATAAAAAACACCCTTTATAAATAAACCACGAATAAACCTATTTTTATAAATTTTCTCTTCACTAGCCTACAAGACCAATTTCTCTTTTCATAAGCGAAAATAAACAATTTATTGCTGCCAGTATAATAACAAATGTGAAATAAATTTGAGTTCGAAAATATTTTTTATATTGCTTAACAGAAAATAACTAAAATATTAAAAATGCTGTAACGAAAAATCACAGTGTTATTATTCATAAGAAATTGTAAACGTAGCAATTCAGTTAATGCGTAGAATTTGTGAGTGTAATGCTTTTGTGTGAGTCATAAAGTAAAATGTGTAGTATTTCCATATGTGTTAGTGTATAAGTTTCATGTTATTTGTAAGTGTTCTAGAATTAGCTGGAATAAGAATTTTCGTTTAGCTTTTGGTTCTATAACTTGATATACCTAGAATCACGTAGTATTGTCTAGCTATTTGTAGAAGGTTCTAGGCTGAGCTGTTAGATTTAAAACGACCGTTACAGTTTGGCATTGTTACTAGATAAATCTAGAGGGCTATTGGCTTAAGTGAAACAGTATATAAAGCCAGACAAGTGGAGTTTTAGTTGAGACGCTAAACAGTAAACAAGGTGTGTCGTAAAGTGTCGTTATATAAATAAAGTGTGTTTCTACAATGACTGTCGAGAAAAGTGAATATCTTGTGTTTTATTTTGCAATACGAACCTTAATAAACTAATCGCGTAGTGTAAAAAATAACAATACATTAAAAATTATTATCTTTAAAATAAATAAATACAACCCAACTATGAATAAAAATTCCTCGGGAGTTTTTCACTTTTCCCTTTCTTTTTATCACTAAAAAATTTTTTTCTTTACAAAATACTGTGTAAAAATGTCTCCAAAGTTGAAAAATGGTGAAAAAAATTAAAATAAAAGTTTGTTTGGTGGATTAATACGCACAGATTCCTCAAGTTTACTTAAATGATATACATATATACGATTCAAAAGACCTCAATGTTGTCTTCCTAAGTCCGCCGAGAAATTTAAAATGGATTGATATTCAACTAAGTTACTGGTTAATAAGTGCATAAAGATACGAAAACCCGGGTTTTGAGGGGGTGTCTGACAAATTCCAGGTTCTTGTTGTACTCGACAGCTCCTACCAGAAAAAAAATATCACTTCCCTGGAAATTCCACTTCATTCTTTTTTGTTTCGCTGCGTAATCGTATCCTTCGATATAGAAATTTTAACCATTTTGTATGAAATAATTAAAAAATTGTCATTGAATCTGCTCGATAGCGATTGCGACGATTTGGCTTCAGTTCATAAAAGTTTGTAAAATTTAGCTACATAGAAATGTGTTATTTTGATACACGACTACAATATTTTTTGTATATAAGCTTTTGCAAATTTGCAAAAGTAGTGAAAGAAGAAACATATTTTACACGTAATCATTTACCAATTGTGTGGTACCAAATAAACTAAAAAAAAAAAAAAACAGTAACAAAAACAACAAATACATTTCACTAAATAATTTTTATTACTTTTTTCTTAGCCTTTTTTTAATTTATTTTATTAAGAAACTATAGCTGTTGCTGTTAGCTAGTGCTGCTTTTGTTTTTGTTATCTCTTTGTTATTGTTTTGTCTATAAAATATCTATTCTTTATGAAGCATGACAAATGGTATAGAAAAGTAATGAAGAGGAGAGTTAATTCTTTTGTTTTATTTTTGCTCCCCCTTATTATTAATATGAATTTTGTTTCTTTTGGTTTTTCTTCACATCAAATCACAACAAAAACGTTGAGTTTTCTGTGCTTCGCTTTTGTTACGTTTTTCTTTAACTTTTGAGAAGAAAAAAAAAATTGGAGCTTATGTATCATAGATAACACTGGTCAACACTGAAATATTTTCAGTAGTGTTTGTATTCGTTTTCGATTAATTGAAGGGTGCTGTTTACGTAAATGATACTGCTTTTTTCTAGCAGATCTTAGGTTTTGAGATTTTGCAAACTATTGCCAGTGTACATAATCGAGAACTAGCTCTCTGATTAAACTTACGAGAATACCTAAGGAACCGGAATACAACTTTTTAATTACGTCATTATCAATTTATTACCAGTCTTGTAGTTACCGAAATATTTAAAAAATTTTGTAAAAAAAAAACATAATTTTAAAAAAAAATCCAAAAAATTTATTTTTTAAAACCCATTAAAAAAGTAACACGAGTATACCAAAACTCTTAAATTGTTATTTTTAATGTTGGTACTTACATAATTATACCCTGTTCAGACATAAAAGTTAATGAAGTTTTAAATTGTGTGACGGATTTGGGTGTTCACACATATTCAATTAAGTTTACGCAATTAAGCATTTGACAACTGAAAATATTGACAGTGTTTTTTTGAAAATATGTTTGAGTATTTATAAAATAAAAAATGAAAAGAAAGTCAAATTTAAAAAAAAATGTTTTGAAGGCAAGCTATTGATTAAAAGAAATTAGTTATTTAAAAATTATTTTCAATAACAATTTTATAAAATTTATTTAGCGTTAACTTGAGCTGCCATTTCCTTTTTATGACATTTATTTTTAAATTTATTTACGTTTTCTCTTTTTAATACTGAAAATATCAACTTTTCTCACTTTTGAGTTGATATTTAAGGGCACAACAAAGAGTTGCATTTTGATTTTGACTTCATTAACGTGCAATCAATTTTCAATTGCGCAATTATTTAATGGAAATTTGTATGGTAAATTGAGCTCAATAAAGGCGATAATTACGTAAAATGCTTAATTGCTCAATTAACGTATATGTCTGAACAGGGTATTAAAATAAATTGAGCCCTATTTCATAAAAATCCATTCATAAGTTCTTAATTTATTCAAAATTTAGTAGTAGCACCTAAGGTCCTGCGCCGTAGAATTTTTTTTTAATTTTAAAATAACAAAAAAACACTCGTTTTTGTTTGTTACACTGTGTAAGAGTATGTGTTTGCGTATTGAACTGTTTTTTAAATCACGTGGCGATTTTTTTTTTGTACTTTTAAAAAATTTTTATTCATTCAGTAAATTGTTTAGAATTCTAATTATTAGAAATATGAAACATTTTTGCTTGGCGCTTTAAGAAGGCGATAATAATTTGAGATTTAGCTAAGAAGAATAATTGTAATTACGCACAGTGCTGTGCAAAATAACCGCAACAAATTTTTGAAAAGTTAAAAATTTAATTTATTTCGGGGTGTAGTTCATGTAAAAAATTGTTTCCGTACTTTATTTGTATTTGAATGCGCTAACTAAGATTATATATTTCAGTGTTTCTTCAAATATGAACTAAAACAATTTAGGCCTCTATATAAAGATGTGCAAAACAAAAGCAACAAATTTATTCACCCCTATTCCAGTTATCGCAATCAATAGATAACGACATCGTATACTGTCGACGGCTTTTAAGTTGTATTTTAATTGTAGTAATCGTTATTTATCAATAAGTGGAAAAAATTTGAAAAACAAGGGACAGAAAGAAACCAATTTGAAAACCTTGAGGAAATTTTAAAAGAGTCCTTCCCTTGCAGTAAGAGGTATCATTCCATTTAATTTCAAAACAAATTAAGAACAAATTGCTAGAAAATAAATTCACTTTTCTAGTGTATCAGAGCCGTAACCAGAACAATTGTTTGCCACGTTTTACACGCCGAGTTCATAAAAAACTTGATGTAGGTTAAAAATAAATTTTTCTTAGAAATGAATGTAAATCTAACTTCATTCTTTAAATCAGTTGAAGCCTATAGATAAAGCAGCAAATAAAGGGTGTTTTTTATAGACGTATAGAACTTTAAATTGCAATAAAACAACAATGAATTATTCGATTGACATGAATTTTATTTATCCGAAAGATAATCTTGTGGCATTAAATTTTAAATATGATTTCTGGCGTATGACTGCCACGGCTGGCTCGGATGTAGTCCGATCTGGACGTCCAATTTTCGATGACTTTTTTCCAACATTTCAAATGGTCAAGCGTTTGTAGCTTATCCGCATAAACCAATGACTTTACATAGCCCCACTGAAAGTAGTCTAGCGGTGTAAAATCACAAGATCTTAGAGGCCAATTCACAGGTCCAAAACATGAAATTAGGCGGTCACCAAACGTGTCTTCAATAAATTGATTGTGACACGAGCTGTGTGACATGTTGCGCCGTCTTGTTGGAACCACAGCTCCTGGACTTCATGGTTGTTCAATTCAGGAATGAAAAAGTTAGTAATCATGGCTCTATACCGATCACCATTGACTGTAACGTTCTGGCTATCATCGTTTTTGAAGAAGTACGGACCAATGATTCCACCAGCCCATAAAGCACACCAAACAGTCAGTTTTTCTGGATGTAACGGTGTTTCGACATACACTTGAAGATTAGCTTCACTCCAAATGCGGCAGTTTTGTTTGTTGACGTAGCCATTCAACCAGAAGTGCGCTTTATCGCTAAACAAAATTCGTAAAATACGTATTCCGCACAGAACCATTATTTTCGAAATAAAATTGCACTATTTGCAAGTGTTGTTCAGGCGTGAGTCTATTCATGATGAATTGCCAAACCAAACTGAGAATAAATCACTTGACAACTGTTAAATCGGTCGCCATCTTGAACAGTAATGCCAACTTAAAGTTCTATACGTCTATAAAAAACATCCTTTAGTTATTTTGAAAGGGTTTAATTTAATTAATTTTAACATTGGTTGTCCATTTCTGTACAGACAAACTATTGTTGTTCAAGCCTAAATTGGTAAAAGCGCGCCAATTTTTTTTATTTGAAAGGTTTTTGTCGCTGTTTTTTGAATTTCGCTAATAAAACAGTTTATAATTTAATAAAATTGTAGTATTGATTTATTTGAATGAATTAAATATACAATAAATATTATAAATTTTTGTAATTAATAATCTTTTTCTACTTAGAAACCCAAAAAAATCTAGTCATTTAGCACAGTTTCAGTAATTAAGTGCTTAAGTCAATTTAAGCAGTTTTTCCTTATCGTCGCGTAACTATTGTTGCTATGAAAAATCAATATTTTGACTAAAAACATTTAATTGCAATTTTGTATTTACAAATTAAACAATTTTTCATTCCGTTATGGCTGGGTGAATTGTTTTGTTTTATTTATTTTCGCATTTTTTTTTTATTTTCCAAAACGAAATAAAACAAAACTTTGCAGTTTTCAACCTTTTTTGTTGCACTAAATGAAATTAAAATTAACGTTTTAATTTTCTTTTTTGCCAACTTGAAATAGTCGTAAATAATGCTCTCAGTTCTTGTTGTTTCACTTTTATTTTTCTCTCTTTTTATTTGATGAAAACGTTTTGGTTGTTGCTTTTCACGTTGGAGTTGTTTATTATCCTTATTTCCTATTTTCCAGACACATGTTTGTACAGACTTTTAACCACAAATGTTTTAAAAATAGCACAATAAAAAACCTACACACTACAACACACACCAATAAATACTTGTACACACCCACACATACATCGAATTTACCGTTTACAGTTACACTGATTTAATATGAAATTAAGTATTTGTTTATACTCGTACGTGTTCCTGTGCAAAGGTAGAAAGATGGAGAGAAAGAGAGAGAGAGAGAGTGTGTTACTGACAAATTCGCTAATTAGTCATTAAAGAAAGCAACTGAAATAAAATAAACAACAAATAACACAAGGAAACCTCTTAATTGCTTTTAAATAGCAAACAAAAAAAAATTGGGAATGTGTTGAAAAATCACAAACACAAGTTGAATATTGTTGCTCTTTTAACTTGCTTTCATTTTTTTTTTTCAATTTCTTCTGTTTACACTTCAGCTAATGTTTTAGATTGGAAATTAATACACTAGGTAACTATTCGAATTTATGTTTAAAGTCAGTTTTACACACACGTGTAGTGAACATGTCACTTGACTGGTTCCTAGGGAAAGGAACACTGCAATTAAAGTGTTACCACCTATTGGTCATAAATTTGTATCCAAGGGGCGAAAATAAAATATTGTAATCGCAAACTGTGTTCAGTGAGAGGGAAATACAGACGAAAAAATTTAAAAACCTGTCGAAATTTCAGAAAAGTGCAGTAGTCTTGTTTCTATAATAAGAATCTATTTTTTTCTATCCTATTTTAAACTTGCCGGCGATATAACGCCACTGGCAAAGTAGAATTTTTTTAGAGGCAGATGAATGACAATTGAAATTGAAAATGCCGATTTTTGAGAAGGCATAAAAAGTGAATCTTTATTACAAAGTTGTCTTCTTTTTATACAAAATTTTAAGGTATAAAATAAACGGTATTCTTAAACAAAAATAATAATAATAATACTTAATACTTAATACTTAAAACTAAAGACAATTAAGAATAAATGTAAGTATAATATTAAAACAATAACAAAAACGATTTCAGTAGTAAACTATTATACTTATAAATATTTATTAACAATATTGTTATTATTACTTAATATCGCATTCGATATCGAGTAAAATTGATCGAAATTTGTCATTTCAGTATCATGACACTCGATATTAGTTTCAAAAAATTTAATGTAAAGAAATCTAAATAATTAATTTTAAAATCTTTTTACATTCACAGTAAACGTAAACTTAAAAATTTCGTTTTACAGTAATTCAGAAATTTTTTATACATCTAGTTTATAAGCTTTAATTTTCCCCTGTATGTGAGTTCATACCGCAAATTAAGAAAGATGTGCTTAAGCTTTAGACAATGTTTTAATTCAGCGATGGCAAGGACTTTCATGCAAATGCATGTTTTTATTCAGTAACTTAAAATCGATTATTTTCAAGTAATTTTTCGAATTCGAGAATATATTGGAAAGTGCATCAATTTCGTATTGCATATTGTGTTATAATATGAATTCCTTTTTATATTAGTAATATTCAAAAGTATTTTACACATTTGGCAGTATTTTAGTGTCCCATAGTCTTCTTCTTTTATTTGTATGTACTTGAATGTATTTTATCATTCCTCTTCAATACTTCACAATAACGTTGACAGTCTGGCAATGACAGATGAGTGCTATTGAACAAATTTCGATTCTTAAATTCATCAAAACAGCCAAAACACAAAAATTACTATTTTGCCCTTGCGACTGTTTCATGTTGAAAGCGATCAAACCGTCTAGAAAATCTTGTTTTCCTACTTAGTTTAATATAAATTTTCTAGAAGATTTAACCGTTTGTAGAATGAAAGGAAACACTGTTCATTTTACGGAATAATTAATTGATGTTGTAAACGAAAGCATTGTGAGTCAAGACAGTCTTGTACCATGTGGCAACATATTTGCGTACGAGTATATGACATTTAATTTTCAGAGTTTACCGTTTAAATTGTTTACTCAATCTAAAAGAAACTTATAAAGGTATTTTTATATGATAAGAAAAATAATTAATATTTTCTATTTTTCATAAAGATATTAGAGTATATTTTTCATTTTTTAATTGCATGAAATTCTATATTTTTGTGCCAATTAAGAGAAATCGCTTAAGAAAAAAATTGAATTGTTGTTGCAATTAAAACAATAGATGGAGTGGCTATATGTGTCACAATTGACGAGATGACAATGAAAACAAGACCGTTTGCTATATTTGAAACAATTGTATAAGAAAAACTTTAAGGGCTTGTAACGTAATAAGACATAAGCGACTTTTCCATATTTCCACAGATTTATCAGAGAATAAACTTTTCGATCGCGAACGCAACTCACTAACGGGTGTTACTATAGCGTAACTATTGGATAATTCAAAAATTTCATAACAATAACTCACTTTTAGTTGGCAACAACTACTAACAAATGTATATGTTATATGACAATAGTTAATTTTAATCAGACCCACCAACATTAGTAGTAAAGTCAGCCTAGTATTTCAAAAAATTTACTATCGTTAATATCACAGTGTTTGGCAGAAATCTGTTGTGTCCTCTATTGTGTTTTGTGCAATTAATTCGTATTTGTGCCAACAAGAAGCACTGAATATTTGCTATTATTAAATATTATGTAAAATCCTTGGACTCAAACACGAGTACAATTATTACTGTAACACCACACAGTAATTTATATTAATAGAGGCTTTCACCAATTGATGCAAATGATATTTAATAAGTGCAAAAGTAAAATACCGTAGCTTTGGATTTCATTATGCTATTGAAGAAATATGAAAATTTTGCATTTGCACTTTTGCAAGACCGTTTTCACCGACCAGTGAATAGCCATATTGTAAGTGAATATTTACATATTTGTAATGCAGAAAACTGTTTGACTTAAAATTTAGTAAATAAACTACAATGTGCACGTTTTAATGATATTTAAATATTGACTTGTAATTGCTGTTAAAAATAAATATAATTTAACAGATTTAAAGTGTATTTGATTTTAGAAACAATTCAAAATTTACATTAAAGAAAATTTTTATTTTGAACTAAAAACTTGTTAAAGTTTTGTCTAGCCTATGTTATTTAGTAAAGGAAAAATTAATTTCAAAGAGAGAGAGAGAGAGAGAGACAGCTTTCCATTCTGTTATAAATCAACTGATTCAATTCTCTTTCTGTGCCATACTGTTGCGCACCACGCTCTAGCAAACAGATCAATGTTATGTGACAGTCCAGTTTTATTTTTGTTTTTTGTGTATTTTTTTTTCTATGGATCACTTTAGCGCCCTATTTTTCTTATTCCAAAATAGACCAAAAAGTTAATTAATTGAATAGAGGATGTTCTAAAAATGTTCTTCGCAGTGTTTTAAATAGATCCGATGTCGATTTATAATAAACGTTTACAGCAAAGGAAGAAACTTTGACCCTTTGTTTTAATATTATGGGTGAAACGTAAGACTAATGAAGATATTCAGCATTATTACGAGTATCGTTCTGGTAGTTGAATTGCGACAAGCTAATGACAAACAATTGACCGGCGTTGCTGCATACCACTGTTTGCTTTCTAAGGTCTGTTAGGCCTTCATTATCGTGAAGGAAACAGTGATTTGTGGCTATGCCGGCCTTCGATTACAACAACTACTCTCATAAGAAAGCCTAGAACAGGTAATACACACACCAAATTTTAACATCAAATTATGCAAATCAATTGGTTTTGATTTTCGTCAAATTCACACACAATGTAAATTCCATTTTGATGTGTGTATCATCCACTTAATCTATATTTTCAGTTTGCTTGTTCACTATAAAAATGTTTGTTATCCAACCTAGTTGTCTGAAATTTGGTACATATAGTCTTCAAGGAAGGTCGCCATATGCTTTTGGACCGGCCACGTCCATTTTGAAGCCAACTTTCAATGATTTTCACTCAAAACTGCTCAAAAAGATGTGTGCCCGTACTTAATTTAAGCCTAAAATTATGCTGTCAAATATTTTACTTAGCACTTTGGCGCCCCTGATAATATTGCTAGCAAAAACATGAGCCACTTCATAAAGTAGTTGTGTTTATTTGGATGGGTTTTCCTTAACAATTAAAATTCTATTTTTGAAACGGATTTCTTGGTACGTACGCTCTCTAATGATACCCAATCTCCTAAAAAGGACTGGGCCGGGCTCAGTTGAGTTCCGTATTATTTTTTGAATTTTTTAGTTCTATTTCTGTACATGACAGTTTTTCTATAGTATTTTAAAATGAAAATTAATTTTCTAAAAACATTTTAAACAATTTATAAATTCAACAGTAATAATTTGATTGTTACTGATAAAATTTATTTTGTTGCCTGTCGTTCCAACACCAAAAGCCATGCGGTTTGATTTATAATTTTTTGTGTTGCACAGATTTTTTGCAACAATTAATAATGATGTAGTAATTGGTCAATGAATAACACAAAAAAGAAGAAAAAAAATGCAAAAACTGCCTAGATAAAATAATAATCAAAATGGCGAATAATGCAATGTTGCATTCGATATTATCGTTGTTAAGCTATTTTATTTATCTACACAGGATATTACATTGTTTCATTAAACACAATACATTCACAAAAAAAAAAAAAAAAATACGTTAGACACAAAATGTATATAAAACAAAAAATAAAGTTTGCTGAAAGGGTAAAAATAACCCCAAAAAGTCAATTTATTGCCTTAGAATTGTAAACATTCGCAACAAAATGTAAACAATAAAAAGAAAAAGAACAATGGTCGGTTGATAACACATACAAATATAAATTGTGGGAGTCTGCTAAGGGATATTTTAAAGTTTTTAAGTTAAAATGAAAATATTTTTATAACTATGCTTCCAAGGCATAAGTGCTTAAGCAGACTTGGGCTATTCTGTTTATTTATTATACAGTAGACGCTCGTAAATTAGAACTCTTACAAATTTTAATTCTTCGGAAATTAGAACCAACGTTTTTAATACATTGCTTGCTCTGAAATTAGAACCGTCAGTTCTAAGTTTTTAGCATTTTTATTTTTTGTTTGTTTGTTATTTGACTTCCCATAGTATAAAATAAAAGGAATCTCATGTTACTTTCGTAATTTTTATTTTTTGAACAACTTCGATCTGACGATGAGAACATATTTGCATTTTTTCCCGCCAAATGTGACATCAGCTATGGAACCAGTGAATCAAAATCCCATAAAATTAACTCAACTTATTATAGTTACAGAAGTTGCTTACCCAATTAATATTTAGCTAAAGGTGGTCAGCTGAATAATCTTTTAAAATCCCACTCAATACGTGATGCAAAAATATTACTTAAACAATCTGCGGATGAGTTGACTCAAAGAGTGTTAAAGAATTTTTTGACAAAATTGATAAACTGAGATTCTGACCAATACGACATCGACGACAATATTCCGATAGCCCACTTAATAAAAAAAAAAATGTTGACTGCTATGAAGTTATCCAAATCAATCAAACGTTTTTACAAGAACTTGACTCGAACAATTTCATCAGCTCAGACGAAATCGAAAAATGCAATGAGGACATGTTTGAACTAGTATTCAGATAGCAGCGATAAAGATATTGACCCCTATTCCAGTTGTCGTCGTTTTTATTTCAACTTCGCTTTTCATCGTTGTCGTCACTGATTTGGTATTTTACAACAGTCTTACTGAGACGACTAGAGCTTATCGTTTTTTTTTTTAATAAAACAAAAACCCATCTATAGTATTTCATTCAGCTGGCTTATTTTTCTTTGAATTTTTGTAATAAAATCTTTTCGCATGTAATTTGAATATAAATTCAAGTCATAAAGAAAAACAGATGATCTAGTATTAAAAAGAACTTATCAGCGGAATTCCCATATATTCAAGTTACCGAATGGAAAGTATGTATCGAAAAATTAACCATTAAATGCATGACTTTCTTGTTTTGTAAAGTTTTTAGTTATAAGAATAGTTAACGGTTCACAAAGTCAGAGAAAAATAATAAAAAAATTTTTAATCTCAAAATTGTCTCTTGTTGCCAAATGGCTTCATAGTGTATTCAAACTATTTATTTCAATTTAAATTAAAGTATTTAAAACAATTTTTTTTTTTTTTTTTTTCAAACATAATCTAATGAAACATTTCCCGCATATTGTGCGGATAAAACCCTGATATCTGAGACATTTGCATTAAATTTTCTTTATATGCAGAAATTTATGAGTCAATGCTCAAAAAATATCTGACAAAAAATATAAAACGACTTTAATTTAGAACTGTGATAGACAATTATTTGAAAAATTCTGGCTAAGACTCTTAGGTCAATTATGAATATTCCCCAGAATTTTTTCCCAAGAAAATTTCGTTTTTTGTGACAAACAATTCCCTAAACCAGGGTGCTTTGATAAAAAAAAAAAAAAAGTATTTTTAATAAGAGGAAAAGAGAAAAGATTTTATATCAATTTATTTTTAATTTGCTTTGACATTAAATGGAATGGTGCTTCCTACTGCAAAGGAAGGACTTTTTCCAACAAGTTTTCTAAATTGGTTTATATTTGTCCCTTTATTTTTAAAATTTTTCTTTTTTTTATTATTTTTTTAACACTTCTTAGTCGTTACCTAAAATGGTGACGAAAAAATCATAGTCGTTTCAATACAATATCGCAGTCGCATTTTCTTATAAAATACCAGTTATAAACAAACACTTACCCATAAATAACAATTGCGACAACTGGAATACTAATTTAAAGCTATCAACAATAAACGACGACGTTTTATATAGATTGCGAAGTCACACGAGTTACTTCTAATATTTTAGTCACTGAGAGCGTAAATAATTTAATAAATTTGTGTAGAACTAGTGAACTGTTGTCCAAAAAGTACATAAGCAATATTTTGGCGCTCCGCAACGATAATGGAGCCAAAAAATCAAACGGATAGTACAGATCATATGATTAACAATTAGTGATTTTGAAATTTGATTCACTGAGTACGGAGCTTTTTAATTTTAAAAACTTATTTTATGCGTAATTATTTTTATTTTATTTTTTTGCGATGAATTTCACTAAAATGGCGTGTTTTGAGTTCATTTTATGTAAATAAAATCTAAAAAATTTCTGCCAATGTTTTGTTGTGTATGTTTCAAGCTGCATACTGTTTTTTATTTGCAAAAAAGCTTTGGAAATTAGAACTTTCGAAAATTAGAACTACCCTAGGAACAAAGTGGTTCTAAATTACGAGCTTCTACTGTATTGCATTTCTGTTGGCGTTCTCCTCTTTCTTGTAATTTCTTTCTGATTTTTTGCACAGACATTATCAGCCATGTTCTGAAAAACGTAAAACGCTTAATTTTGACGATTTCGATTTGAAATCGCAAAACAGATGTTTTTCAAAAGGCTTAATTTTTGCATTTTCAAACCGCAAGCATACACTGAAGCAAAATGATAAATTTTGCACAAACTAAGAACATAAAATGTTATACAATTCAAATTAAATTATTTAATTTTCGCCTGCAGGAGAATTCATACCGGAAATTAAGAAAGATGTGCTTAATCTTTTGACAGCGATTTTGTTATAGATCAAAAATATTTAAAATCAAGTTTAATTCATCTGTAACGAGTCTTATATACCCCTCAACAAAAATATTATTTATTATTTTAGCGAAATATCGATATAAAAATAAATTTTTATAAAACGACCTCAAACTTTATAAACTAGACGTTTGAGTAAAACAAATTCAAATATACTTAGAAATAATTAAAATTATATAAAAAAAATTACAAACATTGATAAAAATAATTTTCTTTGAATACCAAATTTTTATTAATCCTAAAATAATAATGTCTGCAGGCACTAAATTTTGAAATGAATAAAAAAATAAATTGTGAGAAAAATATCCAATAGGAATGGAAAATAAATTTAATTTAATTAAAAATATTTTTATATAATTAAATATTTAATAAAAAAATCCAAAAATTCTCTTTCATTAAGATGCTATTAACTGAAAGTCACATGTACTGGTCGTGTGTGACAAAAATCAAGACTATTTAGTTTGATTTTTTAATACACAAACACAAAAGCATGATGTTGAAATTTGATGTGTGTATCTCCCATTCATACACTCTTTTGTATGAATGTGTGTTTTTTTTTCTTGGCCATTTGGACCGATTTTTCTAATTTTTGCACACACATTATGGCTGTTATTTTTTTTTTTTGTCCGTTTTGAATATTAAACAAATTACCCAAAAAAAAAAAAGAAAGATCAAAAAAAGTAAATAAAAGACAAAGTTCCACTTCAGAGCTCATACGTACAGCCATTTATGGACCCTTTGTGTTCTTTTGATGTTGTGAAATTAAGTTCAGTTCGCCAGTAATAATAATTTTTGTGTCTATGTGGGTATGTGTGTTTTTTAACCAATAGAAGGTAGTCCCAAGTGAGCCTGCCTTCTAATTATTTTTTTGGGGCACCCTATGTAGCCCAACCCATGCATTTCAATTCCTTGATTTTCTAAACAACCATCGTTAATACGTACACATTTGTTACGCAGAAATAACTCTAAATGACTTTCCTGTAAAATTATGATTTAGTGTAAAAGAGAATACGAGTATAATGAATAATAATAATAATTGCCTCTGTATCTGTATGTCAATATTAGCAGTTTGCGAATAACTTTTTTAATGAAATAAAAATCAGTGAAACGTTTGAAAATGATGCTTATTTCAGCATAAATTTAATAAATAAAAGCCAAACTGCATTTCCTATCCCAGCTACTACGCCAAGTTTTCTCCCTTTTTAATTTATTTTTATCGCCTTTTACCTTCTATTAGGGATTAAAAAGTTTCTGTCTCTTTCGCATCCCTCTTTAATAACCATAAATGACAATTTTTCACGTTAATTTGCACTTTTTGGCTATTAAACTCAAACTTATTAAGGAAGAAAAATAAAAAAAATTTAGACACTATAAAAAGAAAAATCGTTTTAAATGAATTTTAAATAATAGCAAGTTTTAACTGCCTTTTTATACCCCCCTTTCCAATTCCTTCAGCTCTGTCACAAATTTTTTACAATTTACTTGTTCGCGGCTCCTTAAATACTTTACAATCAAGCACTTTGCCCGTATGAGACCATATTGCAGTACAGCTGTTTTCTCTATCAAGGAAAAAGTAAGGAAGCAACAGTGTGTCAATAGTATTACAAACAATGACACAAAATAATTGTGGAAATGATGGTAGTGTAGTGTTAGCTTTAGTAGAAATGAAAGTGGAAATGGACTGATGATGACTAAATTTTGGCAATATTTTTTTAAATTTTTATTTTCCTTTTTTACTTCTTTTTTTATTTACTTTTTTTTTTTTGGCAGTCAAGTTGATACACTTTACAAAGCAGTGAGTGTGACCTCCATCACCCCCCTTACACGTTTTCTGTGATTATCTCATGTCTTCTCTCTCTCTCTCTCTCTCTTGTTCTTGTTATTTAACTATGCTTCTCTGTTTATAGTGTAAAAATATTTGTGCCTGGTATTGTTGAAAATTCAGGTGTTTTTTGATTTAGAAGGAGGGGGGGAGGTTATGTTTTTCATACAGAAAGAATTTCAACAATGCAGAATGATGTTGAAAATTCAAGTGGCTGGAAATTTATTTGATAGAAGGATTTTTTTTTTGTTGGTTATAACAACAACAAAAACGAAAATAATGTAAAACTGAATATTAGAAGAGCCAAAGGCTATAAAATCATATTATCTGAATTTGCAACAACAACAAGAAAATGGAATTTTTACAGCAAAGTAAAATTGGATAAATTAAAAACATAGGGTTGGCATGGTTTGGTTTTGGAACGGAAATGTCACCTATGCTCTCAAAAAGTCAGCGAAAAAGATAAAGGGATTAAAGCATCCTATATAAAATTCGTCATTTAAAATTAGTAAAGAATTTTTGTTTGTTTTACCTATACACACACACACACACTAGTTACTTTAACTTTACAAAACTATATGCATTTCCGATATGATATAAGGCATCTAAAACTAATCTTAGGAAGCTTCAAATTATTTAAAACAAATTCTTTCACATAAAAAACAAAAAAACTGCAGCATATTCATACGTTGAAGAAGTGGAAAATTGTTGTTAACATCTGAAAAAAAGAATTAAGAGAGTCAGTTTAAATGCAGGTTAAGTAACTAAATTGAAATGGATATTCGCTAGTTTATTATTTTGTTGTAAACCGTTTTGGATGTGCATATTTTTTTCAACTTCCAATTCATCTTGCACTCGCCATAATAGTTAACAAATCGAAGAATGCAAAGAAAAAAATGGTTGCATGTGGTCACCGCAAAGACAGTTTGTTCTCCTCAAAAATATTATTGTTAATTTGAAGCATCTAAGCATTATTATGATCCCGGTTAACATGTTTCTAGTTATTTTTAACCTACTACGTTTACCGTCTTAGATCATATTATTTTTAATAAAATTTTAACTGAATCCATAAATATGTTTATAGTAAACATAATAATTAGATAATATGGTTGAAAATAAATTGTTTTCTATTTTGTCTCTTCCGCAACCATTTAAATAAAGTGAGTATAAAACAAAATCTTGTGCTGTTTTTATAACACAAGCGATCAATTCGTTAAAAAAATTTGTATGAAAAACACTTGAGTACTTCACAGTGTCACAGTTTTAGTGACACGAAACGGCTTAACCGATTTTGATGAAGTTTAATATGTGTATTCAGTACACTCAATAAAGTTTTACATTTACTGTTTGTAGTTTATTTTAAAAGTTTTCCGTTAAGTTAAAAACAAATGAAAATATAGTTATTTAACGAAGAAATTTATTTTTTAACTTTTTATGTTTGTTGTTAAAAAAAACAAACCACAATAAAATAATGATTTTACGTACAGTTAAAAAAAATCAGTTAATTTTATATGTACTTATTACTTAAAAACAATATTTTTTCATTTTGCTTTACTTAAAATATTTTCAAATAAAATTTAAAGAAAATCAAAAAGTTGTCAAAGGGGAAAAATAAAAATTACAAAATATCAAAAAATAAAACTGAAAACTGAAAACTTTCAGCTCATATGCATGCATGTAAGTATTTAACATAAAACTGGCTAAAAATATTTAATTGATGTTGTAAATTCTCTTTAAAGGCATTTGTGAACCCCCACCTACCTTTCTTCAACATACATACATATGTAGAGTGATCTACTACACTTTTTATGCTACCATATGCACACGTAAGTATTACGTTATTGAAAATAATTATTTATTTATTTTAGTGGTTACAGTTTTCTAATTTACTCAGTGTCGGGAGGTCGGGAGGTCCGGTGATGTTTTCACTTTGCTTTAGTGGAGGAACTCTAACAGTCGAAGGTAAAATATAAGAATCCATATACAATATATATGTTAACATGTAATGTATTCTTGCAGGACTGAGAATTTTTGTCACATATGAGAGCTTGGATTCTATACCAAAGAATGCAAATATATGCAATTATATATTGATGTATTTATTTTGTATGTTACATGTGAACATAGAAAAATATTAAATAAAAATTTAAAAACAAATTGTTCTTTTTTCAATTTTTTTTTTTTGGAAAATTTTTTATTGTTTTAAAAAAAGAAAAAACAATAATTTTTACTGTTTTGGTAGCTTATTTTTCAATCAGTTGAAATAAATGAAATTTAGTTTATTTTTAGGAATTTTGATTGCTAAAAAAATTAACAGTAAAAAATAAATGAAAAATGTGTTTGAATCAAATGGAATGTTAGTAGTCTTCTTTTTAAATAATTTTTCATTTGTTCAAAATGAGTTTTCATTTGAATTTACCTACATAATATTTTGAGTGTATGTCTGAGAATTGGTTTCATCCACGACTGATTAGTTATTCCCAGTCAGTTATCCCCGTCAGGGGTCTACCGGTTTCACTTCTCACCACGTAAAGAGCACGGAGTAGGGGTGGGAGCGTTCTCATGTCTCTCTTGCAATAAGCTGTATCTCACTTCTTACACAGTTTTGGGGAAAATTTTCACTATATTTCACTAAGAGATTAATGACTAATAATTTTAGGATTCGTTCGTTGTATATGTAAAAAAATTAATTTACAATAAAAATTAAAGAATTTGTATTTGGTGTGTTTTTATTTTCACATTCCGTCAACGTTCATATACCAACAAATAAGATATATTTTCATACTCAAGATATTAAACAACGTTTGCGGGGTCAGCGTTTCATATAAAATTTCCAGACAAGTTGATTGCTTGTGTTATAAAAACAGCACATTAATCGTTCAAACTCAACTGAGCTTTGCCGCTGAAGTAGTTTAGTGGCGAGTTAATGCTTCTTAACTAAATATTCAAAAGTTAAAATCCTGGTAGAGTCAAATAAAATTTTATAAAACATAAAAAAATTTTTTTTAGCCTTAACCGGGGGTTGAACCGCAACATCTGTAGTTGAGAGGTATTTTTAATATATTTGATTTAAAAATATATATGGTTAGAAGCAATCATAAATCTAAGCATACTATGTTTCCACCAGAATATGGTTGCTGCAACCATATTTTTTCTTTGCCTGTGAGTGTACTGTACATCGGTGCTGCCATATATCACTGTTTTTGTCACAACAGCAATACCCATAATGAAGACTATTACCTAAAATCATTTACTTTTTCTAAAATAAAACACAAAAATATTTTTATTTATTTGTTTCTGCTGAAAATAAAAATCTATATTTGCACAAGAAGCACCCTTAAATAAAATATACTCGTAACTAATAAGATATAAAATTTATAAAAATCACTCAAAAATCAATAAAGAAAAAAGCATGGGTAACGACTTATAAATTGCAGTATACTCGTACAAGCAATCACCGCCACATTAAATATCCTATAAACACAGTATAAAGAGGTACATTCTTTTAAAATACAAAAAATACCTTTGCAAATAAAAGTATATTTGGGTGTGTGTGTCTATAAGTAGAATCAACCAAATTGATATTTATTTTCAATATATTTACTTACAAACGGAGGAAACTTTGATAAAAAAATAAATTCATACACATACTCGTAGTTGTACACAAATTGGCAACCTAGTCAACAGAATAGTTTGATATTAAATTAGGGATAAGTGTAAGTTGTTTTCTTGAATGTTGGATTAAGGGCCATTATTCCAAGTTGCCAATAAGATAAAGTGTATAATATTCGTAATGTAACACCACTGCGGCGAATACCGATAACAACTTTTCGTTTTTATAAATGCGTAGTGATAAGCATACCTTTTTTTGATAACTATTTTTCTAATAAATAAGAAATTTGATACTTTCAAAATCGAAATCGAAAATATGGCAACTTTAAATGGTTAAAGTTTACGTTAAAAGTTGAAGACAACACAATCCTGCTGTTACAATTTTCGTTAAAGCCAAGTTATAATAATGGAATACCATCCTGCCGTTAGTTATTGCTTAGTTGTAAGAAATGCTCCTAAGAGCCGTTTTTATAACTTATGAGGTGTCAGATAGCTATAACTGGGCGCGTTCATAAGACGTTGCGTCTTAGAAACGGTGTGATGAACAGCTGATACATGTAAACAATTAAAACAAATGAAAAAGAGGCAATTTAATATTATAAAATATTTTATATCAACTAGCTAATTCGTTTAGCCAAAAATATGATTTCAGTAAATATGATTTCCAGTGCGGTAGTCAATATCCAATTTTTCCATTTTTACTTTATGTTATATAAAATTTCTTAGCACGAAATATAATATTTGTTATTAAAACTTTGAAATTTTATTTTTAATTTTGATAAAAAGAAAACATTTCATTTGAATTGTGCAATATTTTATTTGCTCTTAACTCTTAGTCTGCGCAAAATTCGCCAGTTCATCATCAAGTATATAGTCCTTTTTGTTTCTCCTCAAGCGGTCCATAATACATATTAAAATAGCCTAAACCTTCGCCTGAGAGCTCATTGGATACTTTCCTATGGTAACGGTGTTTTGGAATTATCGTCAGCCTAAAGTGCCTTTGCAGCACTAGAGCAGTTCTCTTATCGGCTTCGTCCACTAAGAGTTTGAGTATCTCACCATCAGAACAACATATTCCAAGATTACATTAACTTTGTGTTTGTTGGGAAGCATAGAAGTGAATAACCACAAACATATGTACAAGCCAAGCATATCTGACATGACGTTATACTATTTTGAATGTTTATGCAACTTAACTTTTGCTACAATGTACGTACAGGCTCAAAGAAAAAAACTCTTTCTCTTATTTGTTCTGGAAGGAATTTTCAACGAATTAAATTTTTTTTTTGCTTTTGAAAAAAAATTCATCCTCCTTTCTTGTAAAGAGGAGAAGAAATGAACGATCCTACATTTATGTATTATCCAATTTTTGCTTACTTTTACGAGTTATGTTAAATAGACACATCATTATATACTCATTGGCTTTGCAAATATTAGTAAATCTCTTCCATGCAGTTTGTTTCCTTGTTTTGTTTTGGCTGGAATTCAAATACTTGTTAGCAAGAATTCCTTTGGTTTGTATTTTAGAATATAGAAAACCAAATATGCATTTTTATTCAGTCATTCATTTGTTCGTTCATTTTTATTCAGTTTCCTACATCTATTCAATATAATAATCTTATACTTTAGCCTCGTTTATAGGCATACTTACACACATGATTCATTCATTTTATTCAAACATCTGTATGAGCATAATATTTACACAAGAACGAAAATAGTATCGACAAACATACAAAAACTAATTTTTTTTTGTAGTTGAGAAAATCGTAAAGAAAATTGCATTCCTTTCAATGCAAATGCAAGAAAAAATTAAATAAAATAAAATAAAGTCAATAAAGAACAAAAAAGGAAAAATGTTTACATTTTTAAAATTAAATTGTGATAACGAACTTTTTAAAAAGTTTTTGTTTAAGGAAACAATTTCTTTTTCTCCTTTCCTTTCCTTTCCTTTCGTTTCTGCTATGTTTTTTTATTCATAAAGCAGGTAATCAATCTTCTGCTGGCATGACATAAAATAAAAAATAATCTCTATTAAGACTGTTGATATTAATTGGATATAAAAATGTATTTCAATATAAAAGTAAAAACTTTTTGTTAAAAGAAAAAAGAAAAAAGAAAAAAATTACAACACAAGTGCAAAAGTATAAATTTTTGTTCTATGAAAAGTTGATCAAACAAAAGATAAAAATCAATATGAGAACTTAATGCATTTAAATTATGTAAAATGTTAGTCGCAGCTGTAGTACGACTAAATAATTAACTTTTGTACGTAAACAAATTTATTGTAAGTACAAACCTCATGCGATTATTAGATGGGACATGAATTTGAAAGATGCTAATATATTTTGAATTTTCGTTTTATTTAGAGAATCTTAAGTCTATGTCATCTTTTCAGTAATAGATAAATAAAAGTCGGTATTTTTAATTAATGAAATTCTTATTAAAAAAAAGTCAGCTCTTAATAAAAGCATACTTTTTTGTGACTATGATTATGTCCCATTATATCTACAGTTTTTTTTTTTTTTTTTTTTTTTTTTTTTTTTTTTTTTTTTTTTTTTTTTTTTTTTTTTTTTTGTAAAGTTACTCATAGTTAAGTTTAATGCAAAATTTTACAGAATTTTACCACCTGAAATCCAGTTTCGGGCACTGTTTTTGCCCCATCTAAATATATATAAGAATGTATTAACCCTTAGTACCTTTTAAGTACTGACTTATTTCTGATGTTTAACTTAAATTTTTATCATTTGTGTGTTCAGATTCACGAAGAATATTTTTGTGGAGCATTTTAATCCACTAACTTTCCAAATTGTGAGTATTTTTTTATACTTTTTTAATTAGGAGTCCAAAAAACCCTGTTGTTAAAATATTAAAATGTTCCACAAAAATATTCCTCGCACTTTTTTAAAGTTTAGTGAAAATTGCATGTACATAAAATTAAGGATTTGTACGGTTTCTTTTGCCGCTTCACAATTCAAATTAAAAAAGGGGAAACTTTAAGCCTCCATAAGTGGTTAGGACCTTGTTATTTAAAAACAAAATGAGTTTTGTTTTGCAGTGTTATTTATCTAAATATGTATGTTTTTGTGTTTTAAAAAATAGTGAAAACAAGTGTTCGAATTGACTGTATCGAATCTTAAATATCCTTCACCATGTATCAATTTGAAAGTAATAATAATTTTTTGAGCTTTTTAATTAAAAAATAAAAATAAATAAATTGCATCAACAGTTATTACCCACAAATCTTAGTCTGTAGTGCAGATTAGTGTATTTACCTATCAATCTGAAGTTCGTGAGCTTAATTATAGTCTTGTGTTTTCTGCAAACAAGCCAAGAAGCTACACGCAAAGAAAAAATATGGTTGAGGCAACCATATTCTGGTTATGATTGCATCTATCCACATATATTTTCAAATCAAAAACATTAAAAATAGCTGTCAACTGCAGATGTTGCGGTTCAACCCCCTGCCAGGACAAAATTTTTTTTTAATTTTTATATTTTATTTAAATATAATACAGGGTGGGCCAAAAGAAACCAAGGGGTGTAAAAGTTTAATAACTTTTTTGTTTATTAACTTTTTTTTATTTTTTCTTTCAGATTATATAATATACAAAATGGATATTTTTTTACACTAAGTATGAAAAATGATGTCTCTTAAATTACCACCGTTTTCAGCTTCGCACTGATGGGCTCTTTTTAGAGCATTTTCCATAACATCTTTCAAAACTTGTGGCTGTAGCGTTCGAATTTCTGCAACAATGTTTGCCTTGAGTTCAAGGATTGTCTCTGGCTTGTTCACATACACTCGCTCCTTCAAAAAACCCCAAAGAAAATAGTCGGGTGCTGTCAAATCTGGCGATCGCGCTGGCCAAATAATTTCCGAATTTCGAGAAATTATTCGCTCTCCAAAAATTTGACTTAAAAGTGCCATTGTGTCTCGGGCAGTATGGGCAGTGGCTCCGTCCTGCTGAAACCACATACCAGGTCTGTTTTCAAGAGCAGGACGTAAAAAATTTTCTATCATAAAACGATACCGCTCTCCATTTACGGTTACAGCACTTTCATCTTCATTCTCGAAGAAGTAGGGCCCAATGACATTTTCAGATGTGATCCCACACCATACTGTACACATGATGGGGTGCAATTGGCGTTGATGAATGGCTCTTGGATTTTGAGAACCCCAGAACCCACAGTTCTGCTTGTTAACAAAGCCATTCAAATGAAAATGAGCTTCATCACTCATAATAAAATAATTGATCTCTGGTTTAAATAATAAAATTCTATTGTTCTGGTTCTCTGTTCAGTTGTGAACCTCTTCATTATAAATTCTCCAAGTGTTGTCTATATAATCTGAAAGAAAAAATAAAAAAAAATTAATAAACAAAAAAGTTATTAAACTTTTACACCCCTTGGTTTCTTTTAGCTACAGGGTGGGCTAAAATGTTGCACAATTCAAATTAAATATATTTTCTTTTTATTTCAACCAAAATTGGAAAGAAAATGGCCTTTTTCCATAAAAAATATGGTTTTAAAAAATTTACTTTGATTTTGTCAATTGTGTGTGTTAATTGTTTACTTATAAACTTTCGTTTTCTCATTCACTTTCTGTGAGAAAAACGGAAGCTTTAGCGTTTTGCAAAACGATTTTCGTTTTGAACACGCGTGATTCTCAGAACATGGGCGTTAGTTAAGAAGCATTAACTCGCCACTCAACCACTTCAGCCACTAAATTCAGTTGAGTTTGAACGATTAAGTTGTTGCTTAATACTCACTTTATTTGTATGGTTGCGGAAGAGACAAAATAGAAAACAATTTACATTCAGCCATATTTTTATCATTATTATGTTTGCTATGAACATATTTATATTTTCAAGTAAAATTTTATCAAAAATAATATGATAATTATATGATTGATCTAAGACGCTCAACATAATATGTTTAAAAATAACTAGAAAAATGTATAGATGCTTCAAATTAATAATAACATTTTTGTGAAGAACAAACTATGTTTGCGGTGACCATATTCAACCATCTTTTTTCTTTGCGTGTACGTAAGTTTGTCTTGTCCTAAAAGACATACCCCCGCTAAATAATGTTCTCAAGCTCTACTTTGTAATTAATGTTTGAAAGACACTTATTCCTATTTCAAACACATTATGGAGTAACATAAAATACACCATCAAAATGACTAGCAAAAATATCATTTTGAAGATCGTTGACTACTCAGCACAATTCAATCTCACTAAACACTAGATAATGTATCATTCGTAAAAACAAAATACAATTTAAATCACAATGTGCCTACGGATTTTTAAAAAAGGATAGTGAAATGAGCATGCCACACAAACAATACACATGCAACAATTTTTTTCTGTTTTGTACTGTAACACAAAAAGCGCAGAAAAATACAAAAAATGGTCAAAAATATTGATTTAAATTGGGTTTTTGTTCAGATCCGCTTTTTATAGGGCGATCGAGCTCAACTTTCGCCCTGTATAACCATTTATATTTTTAATTCGTTCTAACTAATGTTAGTCACTTCGTCTAACGTGAACTGAAAACTGCATCTACAAAGTCGGGAGTGTATTACCGGACGATAGGAAGAACTTATAGTGATGTTATCTACTTTTCTCGATGTTTGTGTAAGGATTCCAAAACATTGATTTCAGACGGACGTCACTTAAGCGACTTCGATATCCTCTAAATGTTCGGAAATATACATTAAGGAAAAAAACTTTGTTTATGAGAACTAAATTTGGTTACAAATCAAAAATTCAGTTGTGATAGTCAAATTTATTATAAGTGACAACAGAAAATCGGTGTTACAACTGGAAATAAAGTATGTCCCAGCAAGAATGAACTTTTTCATTTCAATCTGCAATAAATCGATTGTTGAAGAAACGAAAACGAATTTATCATGTTTGTGTAACGAATACCGTTCACAGTCACCGCAATTTTGGCCTCATCTTCAAAAAAGTAAGACCTGACCAAAATCCGCACGAGACAGTTAACCGTTGTGAGCCCCAAATTGGACAATTTTGTGTCTTCACCAAGCCATTCAGATGCAAAATGCGCTTCATTAAGAAGATGATTTTTTCCGAAAAATTGGCAGTTCGTAAAGCGCTCCATTTTTAATAATCGGAATAAACATATGTGACAGTTGGCAAATTTTAGGGTGCCCACTTTCAAAAGAACAAAATGACTCTAAATTTAAAAAGTGCACTCTTACTGAGACACCAATTATAGTTAACACAACTAAAATTTAGAGCGTATTATCGAATTACGGGTGCTACAATTTAAAAATTTGATTATCACAACAGAGTTTTTCATTCGTAACAAACATTTCAGATGTAACAAACAGAATGACAAACTTGTATATTTTTACACCAGCAGTGAAGTGTACAAAAAGAACACACACACACACACATTAAAAAATTTAAACCACTTTTCTTTTCAAACATAAGGTGAAAAAGAACAAATAAACACTTTTAATTAACTTAAGTAAATATTACCCCACAAAATGTAACCAAAAAACTTAAGCTTTTGTACAAACTAATACTCGCATAATGCAGCAATGGGAGTTAGTGAATGTTTATGACATGTTACAAAAATAGTACATGTCACGCAGCGTTACACTTGAAGATTTTTTTTTTTTTGTTTCTGCAGCCACTTTTTTTATAATCTTCAATGTAAGTAAGTAAGAAAGCTATACATACGCTTGTGATTCCGTTTGTAATTTCTACATCGTACACGAGACACCCTATCCTTATGAATAGCGGAATCGATTTAGCGATGTCCGTCTGTCCGTCTGTCCGTATGTATGTTGAAATCAACTTTCTGAAGTCCTTAGACCTGCACCTGCAAATAAACGACAATTAACTTAGCAGAAATTTATAACTTTAGACACAATTCAGACGAGTAACTGAATAAAACGCTTTGTTTTCAACATTCTCAGATTCCTCCAAATAACTATCAAGGTCTTCTAAATTTTGTTTTGCAGTTACCAATTGAACTATATCTTCATTAGAGAAATGGAAAGCGTATTCATTTGTTCAGCTACTTGTCTGATAAGTTTTCCAGTATGAATTGTGTCCAAAATTATAAATTTAAAAGTGTCGTCTTTTATTCTTGTTCATACTCAAATGTATAATATGTTACGCCTAACGGCAAAATAACGAAATACTAAAAAAACGCTTGTACGGACTACAGAGGTAAAATATCTACTGTCCGAAACATTGACTTGTCCGGATTACTGGATAGTCCGGACTATTGAGTGTCCGGATTATAGAGGCTGTACTGTATTTTATCTAAACTACAAAACTGAGAAAAAATGATTTTTACAGAAATATCATTAATAATGTCTGTGCACAAAACGAGATCAATAGGTTAGCAAATAACAGAAATATATCAAAAATACAACCAATATTTCAGATTTGTCATAGTTTTTGCTTTGCTTTTGTTTTTTATCGACATTTTTAAGCTGTCATTTGCATAATGCTTGTACCCACAAAAACGAAATCGAAAAAAGTGTATGGGTGTGTGTGTGGTTTTTAATGCCTTGCATTACGTATACAGACATCTTTATGAAAGAGAATTTTTTCTTTATTGATATTAAATATTCAATTAATTGGGTTTGGCTTAAAAATGTTTGCAAATGTTTCCAAAATTAAATTAAATTATATTTTTTTATTTATTGCTTTTAAAAATGAGATTCTCAAAAAGGATTTTTTCTTAGAACTCGTTAATTTTAGTTTCCTGAACTTAAATTAATTATTTATTTAAAATTTATAAGATAAAAAAAATTTTTATCAATATTTTTCATTTCTCTTTTGTTATTTTTATATAAGTTTTCATTTTTATTTCTATTTAAATTTTTTATTGAAACGGCTAGTTTACTAAGATTGAGATCGAATATTAAATAAATCAATTTTTATAATACGACCTGAAGCTTAATAAGCTTGCCATTCCAATTGTATAAATTTTTGTATTTTTTTGATATTTAAGAAGAATGTGGAAAGTGAAAAATATGAATATTTCCCTAACACAGTGAAGGGAATAAAAGACTCGACACAGCCGAATTTAGCTTGTTAAAAATAAAATATCGTATGTTAAAATAATTGTGTGAATTTGTTGCTGGTATTTATTTGATTATTGAAAAGATTGCTTTTAAATAACGCCATATATCCTGTAGGCTATGAAGTGAGCACCAAATTAAAGCGAACTAATCGTAATCCTTTATTTGGCAATGTGACAGTAATGTCGCATACCCTAAAAATGTGTTCAACCAATATAAATACTATAAACATTTTAACATAACTGGTAAAAACCGTGCATCACAAAAAAAAAATTATAAAATACAAATAACGAATTTGTTTATAAATTATAGAAATTTAAAATTTACTTAAAATGCTAAAATAAGTTTGATCAAATTTGCTTATTAAGATTGGAGTTAAATAACGATAATTTTTTTATTATCTGCAACAAAAAAAAATCTCGAAAAAAAGATTGTTTTTTTTTTTTTTTTTTTTTTTTTTTTTTTTTTTTTTTTGTGCAGATTATGAAAGTTCAGATAATTTCCAACAACTTTTATTGAGAAAATCGATCTGAAAAAAATCAACATTTTCAAGGTTTCAACCAAAAAACACTATTTTTACATTTTTAATTCAATTTTTTTTTTAATATTATTCTCGACCTTTCAAACAAGCCCAGATTGAGAAATCTACTATAATTCTATCCGATTTTATGACGAATTTAATTAAATTATTCTATGTATATATGGAAAAATATCTATTTTGAAATTTTGGGGGGTCCAAATCCGACTTAGAGCAAAATTTCGCAGAATCACCTATAGATTACGTATTTTTTTTTAATACTTTCTAGTCGTTACCTACAATGGTGACGATAAAATAATAGTCGTTTCAGTACAGAGATATTGTATCGCATTTTCTTATATATAGAATAACAAAAATAAACAAACACTCATTACGGCAACTGGAATACCAATTAAACTCCGTCGCCACTAAACGACGTCATTATCTGTGGAAAACGACAACTGGATAGGCGTGATATATTAGGACCTAAAAAGACATATTCCCTGATAAAGTGTTAATGAGTTAACCTTCTTAAAATTTACGTGAATTTTTTTTTTCCTAATTATGGCCACACACGTGTATTGCAACTACTTTTACAAGTGCTTTCATAATAATAAAAAAAAACAGTTTTAGTCCCTAAATTTAAATTTACGGTGTTATTATTTATTATAACGTTAACATTCCAGGGTTAAAATGAAGTCGAATCTATACAAGGTGACCGCATAAGTGAATTCGCTCAAGAGCTGTTATATTCCAAACTGTTAAAAAGTTTTTTAATTTATAATTTGAATTGAAAATATTAATTGATTTTTAAGAATTTAAAAGAAAATGTTGAGAGAATCGCTAATGCATTCTCCTTGTATAGATTCGCCTTGTTTGAAATCTTTTCCCTTCAAAACTAGTTTAACAGAATCACACGCTATTCTAAAATTAACATAAACACATATTTTTACAATGTTACTGCCAATTTTCCTTCAAATCAAACGATGAGTAATCTTTTGCGTTCTTTCGAATAAGCCCATGCAACTAGACATCTCTGGAAAAGAACTTACGATTTAAAATAACGATAAAAATAAACTGAAATCAACGTGGTATGCACACGAATGCTTAGAAATATCCACAAAACAACTTGAGTACCACATTTTTCTGTATTTCCACAGTTGATGTTTGTTGTTCTTATTATGTATTTTACAACACACAAACCATCAACCAAACGTGCTATTTCACTTAAATACTCGTAGCACACTCAAAAGTAAAATGTCAAAAAACATACAGAACTAAAATAGCAGACTTTTTTTTGCAAAGAAAAATTACATCGTAACAGAAAAAAGCAAATGCAAATATAGAAATAAAAGAAAATGTAGCAAAACAAACATTCTTAGTTAAACTTCATTCAGCTCAAGTATTTAAACTGCAGACAATATTTTTTTTTTTTTTTTTGTTTGTTAATTTTACCTTTATCCCAGTGTAAGTTTTAAACATCAGCAAAAGTAATTGAAGGTTTACCCTGGGTAGAATTTTAATTAGTTTGGACTAACTGACCTTAACGTTTGTTCGGCAATTTCAACTTTTCAGTTTAAAAAAGCTGCACTTGTTCTTGTTTATTTGGTATATTGTAGCTAGTGAATCGTCCAGGTTTCGTAAAGACAATAAAAAATATGTTTGGCGAAAAAGTAATTTCTTCATAAATTGCTAAGTATTCGTTGTAAATTTATTTAGACAATTATTCAATTCACAAACTGTCGTAAATGGCTAAGTTATAAATTACTACTTAGATAAAATAGTACTGTTGTGAACGGCCTGTCAAAGAATACACTCGCTTAAACGTCAAACTTATATGTAAATACACAACTTACCTCAATATTTCCTTGTGTTTTCTCCATTTTATTAATTTTTTATTGCATCAATTTAAATTTTGCTTCCAATTTTGAATTCATAAAAATGGGGGAAATTATTTTCGTGTCAACAAAAAACAGCTGATTAAGTAGCACACTAAAAAACAGTAAATACCGACAACATTTTTACTACAGTCATAAATTTAGGACAAATACTACACTTAGGACACTTTACCACACTTTATGATTTGGCTAAATATGTTATTTAAATACCGCGTTCTCCGTTCCAGCCTTTTTTATTTGTGAAACTATTACACAAAAGTATTAATTGTTCTCTAATTGAATGAAATTTTCTTTAAATCGCACCCACTTCGTTTTTAAATTGGCTTACTAGATTCATAGATATCGTACGTACAAGTTGTGATGAAAAAAAGATTTTTATTTTTATTTATGGCGTTTTCTATTCTCAAAAAACATTCTGCTTCTAAATTATGTAATATTTTAAGCAGGTTGCCTGAAACTGTACAAAGTGATGCCTTTCTTATGGTTGCAATAGAACAAAAATAAGTTTATCATGCAAAATTTTTATATGTTTACCGCTTTTAACACAACTGATAAACAAGTAACACAAAAAACTTTGCACCTATAATAAAATAGATAATAATTTTTGCTTCAAAAGTGACCAATAATGAATTTTTATGAAGAATATCTTGACGGAGAAAATGTTGAATCTCCTTTTTCATATAAATACTAATTAAATAATTTACTTAATTGTATAAATAAGTAGTTGACACTGTTGTAAAAAAGAGCAGTATCTCACCCTCACTTATAAATTAAGTGCAAAAGAGAACGTGATATTGATTTTAACTATTACATTTTTTTGACAATAGAACGCAAACATTCTTGGATGGTATAATATATGCAACACTTTTATTAGAAAAGAAAACGCCATTAGGGTTTTGTAATTAACAAAAAAATATTTAAATTTAAGCAATTGTGAGTTCCAAACAAAACGAGCCAGAATTTATTGAAATCGATTCACAACTTTTAATTTTATTCCCAATTAAGTGATTCTACGTCATTGTAAAAAAATCGCCAGAAAACATGCCAAAGAACCACTTTAGAATACATAATCCAACATTTGTTTCTAACAAATTCATTCACAATGCACAATTTTTTATTCACAATTAAATCAATTAAAAATATAAAATAATAAAATAATTCCGTAGGAATGAATAATAACAATTTGCATACCAGTAGATATTTCTTTCCGTTAATTATTAACAAAATCCAGAGTAAGTGAAAGTTGTACACAGATTTCATTAAAATATAGCTCGTTTTGTTTGAAACTTACTAGGCTCTATAAAGGCTTTAAAAAAGGGCTTTATAAAAATTAAAAAATAAATACTGTATTCGAGATTTTTATATAGCCACTGATAATAACATGGGCTTAACCACAGTCTATAATGACTCGACACTAAGAAATGTCGGTTGATTGGTTGGTTTATGTGTCGGCCTAATGGCTCTCAACTAGAATCGCAAGATTCCGTTTTTAAACCATCTATTCGCCCTTACTCCTTATATCTTAGGTAGTCCGCCCATCAGATGTGCACCCAAAAATCTTTGTCTCGAAGCCATAAGAGCCGGGCATTCCTAGAGAAGTTGAAAGACCGTCTACTTACTCTCGGGTGACCGACAGCTGCTGCAGTTTGCTGATCGCCCAGTGACCTCCTATTCCTGCCATCATAGCGGGGCCATAATGAACGCGTAACCTTACATGTTACCAGTCTTCGCCATCTGGTATCCGCCCTTGCCTGGTAGTAATCAAATATACCGCTCCTGATACTAATGAGCGATATCGGATACCGGGACTGTCACTGACATAGACACCTCCATGTTAGAATCAGCCCTATCCAATTCATCTGCCTGTTCATTACCAATGAAGCCGCTGTGTGCAGGAATTCATACCAAAGACACGTCAGCCTGACATTCCAAATTTGATAACACAGACTTACTATTGGCCTACTTGAGCTGAGGGTGTAACATTCGATTGAATTGCCGGGAGAGCCACTTCGCTATCTATAAAGATGCCTATAGCTCCCCTGATCCCCCTATCATACTTGCCTGCTTCCGCCGGAAAAAAAAGTCGGAGTGTCATACCTACTTACATATGTTCCTCGTTTCCACTGCCGCCTGGAAGGAAAGACCATCTTGAAAAATCAAAGTTCATATGAAGAACCATGAATCCGGATGAATCCGATTCAGGATCTTAGCATGCCAGATGCAGACAACCTAGTCGCACTGCTGCCGGATATAGCCATCAGATACAAATCTATAGGAATAAGGTATAGTACCGTATTCAGAGCCTCTAATGGACTGATACGCAAGCACCCGGTAATTCCTGGAAAAGCAGATCTCTGAACCCTGTACAGCTGGTTCACTAGTACAAAGTAAATTTAGTCTTGGAAGGAAAGTAAGGAAAACAACATTATCACAGGAAATATGAACTTTGAATTAAGGGCCCATAATCATAGTCACACTAAAGTCGGTTTCTTTTTAAAACCGACTTTAAATTCATATAATTCTTATGAACAAAAGTCAGCTCTTAATAAAAAGCCTACTTTTTTTGTGACTATGATTATGACCCATTATATTCGAAATCCATCAGAAATTACTTTCAATTATTTTTTTTTTAAATAACGCATGTGTTACAGTAATAGAAAATTTCCTGAGATAAATTCACACTCAGACACTATCGGACTATTTTCCCGGTAAAACGATGAGGACCTCATTAAATCTGATTGTGAATCTGAATACAGTCATAATTTTTAAATTACAGTAAGATACTCATTAAAAAGTTTTTTGAAGCAGTTGAGTTGAATTCGAAGAATGAATGGCATTTTCATGTCCTTGAAGGCTTAGCGTATCACGAAGCAATTAGTGCAAGTAATAACTTTTTAAAGTTTGTTTGACTTTCTATTTTCTCTTATAATTAAAATTTTTATTTTTCAAATTCAGGGTCTGATTGAATAATTATTTCCCTTCAACTTTGTGTCCGCAACAACAACAAAAATTGTTAATACGAAAATGATCGCAACAATGTTGTATTAGTTGTCGTTCAAATAAAATTTATAAAACGGCAAAGAATAGACTCTCGATTTACTATGCTGGCATGCAAAAAATTCAAAATTCTGCTGTTGTGACGGCCACACACTTAAATCATAAATTAGTTCATGTGATTCCATAAAATGCTTTAGAAACCTGGCACTCACTTCGATATCTAATGTAATTGATATAACATTTTATATATTTCATATCAAGCAATTTGAAGATTCTACACAATATATTTAGCCGATATTTAACGCTGTACTCGTGTGATGTGTAGCCACAAGGTTGCTGAATGGCAGGAGTTGTTTGTTCGTCAATATTTGAAAAGTCACTACTCGTGTTACTTCAAAGTGAATACAGCCTCTACTGTAGGCCATATACGCTACGGTCTACCGGAGAGGTAATATGTGCACGTATGTCTGCGCAGGTCAACTCGAAAGAAGCTATTTTCGATCTTACGTCAGTCGCCTGCGCAGGTTCAAAAAACTGCATAGGTCTATTCCCACACAAAATCCGGTCCACCTGTGCAGGTGTGCCTACACAGGTGGACCTTTACGGAAGATCGTAGCGTGTATGGCCACCTTACCGATGCACTGTTTCTTACCTCCTTCACTTTGATTCTACAGGGCAGGTCCGGCAGGCAAAGAGAATACCATCACAAAAAAGCAACGTAATAATAATAATGATTGAAAGAATGACTGAATACGAAATTGCAAGAATTACAATAAAAAGGGTGAACATTACAGTACATGTGCAAACGTGTGTATATCCAGGGAATATCCAGGCAATATCCAATGGTTAAGTTAAGGTTATTAAAAAATTAAAGAAAAAGTAGAAGAGGGTGGCTTGGCACAAGCTGAAGAATGAATGGTTTTGGGGAAAATAAAGGAGCGGTAGAAAATCCAAATGGTACGAGTGTGTAGCTGCTTGGATATGGATGTCAAAGAGTTTCAGAATTGGGTGTGTTATTTTACAATATGCTGCCACGCCATGAATAATCAAATAAATAAATGAGTGTGAAACAAGAATGAAATACAACAGCAACAATAAAAACAAAAACGTGAAGACAAAATACCTAGAAGCAACAAACATGAAACAACAGCAACATTAACAAAAGTTAAAAACATTTCAAAATATCA
Organism: Thelaira solivaga; assembly: GCA_947397855.1. Lineage (NCBI taxonomy): Eukaryota > Metazoa > Arthropoda > Insecta > Diptera > Tachinidae > Thelaira > Thelaira solivaga. The sequence goes on along the minus strand of OX377611.1, from coordinate 42,901,924 downwards.
GAATAAGAAAAGAACAGATTGTTTGTGGTGGGCTGTCTGACTTTATGCATGTGATTGTTGCCTGCCTGCCTGCCTGCAGGCATAGCTGACACTGCCATCCATCGTGTCAAGTGTTGCACTAGTTAGTTGCTGCTGCTGCACAACTCAAAATATATTTTTATATTGAAGGAGACAATCAGACAACTGCAATATTGCTTTCATTTGTTGTTTTTGCTGCTTCTGATGCTATAGCTTGCATTCATTTTCATTCTTGTTCTCATTGTCAGAGTCATCTTGTATGTACTTGTATTTAGTGTAAAAACACTCACACAATCTAAAAAATGTGTACTCGTATATACAAGTTAAAATACATAAAGCAAATTGTTGCCGGAACTCTTTATTATTATTTTTTTTTTTGCAAAAACATTCTCATTTTCTTTTATTTTTTTTTTTTTTGCGCTTTTGCTCATAACTGTCATTGTTTCTGTACATGTGAATTTTTACTTTGTCTGTCTGTCTGTCTATCATTGCACAGATCCATATGAATTATGAAAAAGAAGGTGTTGCTGCAGTTTATGGTATCGTCGTTGATGGGCTTTAAACAACTTGTCAGGGATAATGATTTGACTTTTAACAATTTATGATGTTACATTAGACAAAGTATGTACCTAAAACATGATTATACACCTATTTTTAATTCTCTAAGTTTTAGGCAAATACCCCAACAACCATAAAATTTATGAAAAAAAAATTAAATTATTTAAATTCTGCAATAATTGCTCTAAGGTTGGTCAGTCACACTTTGTTAGTGCTGACAAAGTTATATATCGTAATACGTAAATGCAATATTCCTATACAATATTTATGTATACAATTCTACTGTACGTTTGTATGTCACTGAACTCCTCCTAACGGCTAGACTGATTTGAATAAATGGATGGTTTAGAGTCACAAATCAGGCAGGTAGGTGGGGCTGCATTTGAATTGGATAAACTCGAAAACTACAAAAACAATTTTATAACTTCTTTCACCAATATAAAGCTAGATTATCAGCGAGTAACATAAGCTATTTAACATAACGCTACCCCTGCTTTTACGTCCACTATTCAACGATTTAACAATTAAAATTCTATTTTTCAACGGTTTTAATTTAAAATTTGCTACATAAAATCAATTTATTAAAAGAATAATCTGTGGGATCAGGTACGCTCACTTTCACGCGGGTCAATTTGTATTGGGCACACGGGACCTGGTAAAAATAGCTAATCAAAAACCAGATTTCAATTAGATTTGTGTGAATTTGTATGCATACAGAAACGTATGAGACCGGGAGCAACCGGGTACAAACAGCTATTGTCAATACAAAGAGGATTCTCTACCAAACGACCCTCTTCCGATGCCAATGCTGTATGGTTTAGTGGGGGCTTTACACAAATGATAAGATTTTCAGTGCCAGCTTTTTTCGTTGTTGTTTTCTTTATATGCACAAAATACAACCCTGATACAGAGAAATAAATAAACGGTTAGAAAATTTTCGAATACTTATTATAAATTACTTAAATTAAAGCAAATGATAAATTACTTTTTCTTTTATTACAAGTTGACAATAAGATAAATATTATAATATTTGTTATGTGGTACAATAGTTGGGAATACCGATTACTTTTCCTTGTAACGGCATATTTTTTTTACAATTATTTTTTAAAATATCTAAGAAAATTTTATTTAGAGATGTGTTTCAAGTATTCTGTAATTGTATTATTTTATCTTTGTGTATTAATAATATAGAAATGCAATGTCTTTGGCTTCTGCAGTTGCCATGTCTAAAATCGAAAATATGGCAACTTTAAATGCTTAGTTTATGGTAAAAGTGATGGGCATCACAAACATATCTTTAGCTTATCATACACTTTTTGTTTAAAGTCTGTTTGTAGTAACCAAAAACCATTTATCTATATCATAACATTCTACTTTTTGTTATTGCTTAGTAGTCATAATGACCCTTAAACTCATGCGGTAAGATTTTCATCCGTATTTTTTGATTTACTGTTTCCACACTATCATATTTTTCATTTGATTTGACTTTTTACAAGTCGTTTTATTCACACGCAGAGAAAAAATATGATTGAGGCAACCATATTCTGGTGGAAACATAGTATGCTTAGATTTATAATTGCGCCTAACCATATATATTTTTAAACCAAACATATTAAATTTACCTCTCAACTACAGAGGTTGCGGTGCAACCCCCGGTTAAGGCTAAAAAAAATTTTTTCATGTTTTATAAAATTTTATTTAACTCTACCAGGATTTTAACTTTGGAATATTTAGTTAAGAAGCATTAACTCGCCACTAAACTACTTCAGCGGCAAAGCTCAGTTGAGTTTTTTTTCTCATTATTATGTTTGCTATAAACATATTTATGAATTCAGTTAAAATTTTATCAAAAATAATATGATCTTTATATGGTTGATCTAAGACGCTAAACATAATACTATGTTTGAAAATAACTAGAAAAATTTAGATGCTTCAAATTAACAATAATATTTTTGCGGAGAACAAACTGTCGTGCAGTATTAATTTAAAACCCCCTTAAGTCGCGTGCTAAATGCAATATGTACTTGTCTGTTATGTTAAGTCCAGCGCCCTTCAGCTTTTAACATTCTTATACGATATTTGGGGCACTCTCAGCCGCTTTACATCTTGCAAACATCATCCCCCGTAAAACTCACAGTGGCAGCTCCCGTGTCTACTTTGATAATATCTTACGACCTTATTGGCTCTGTCAAGAAGCAGCTTAAACGTCAATCGGGTGTATCAGCAGGTCGTCTCCCTTTATCTCATTAAGTAAGATGAGTGCATTCATTATAACAAAGACCCCTTTTCGAAGTATTCACCCATCCAGATGCCAAATCGCTAACCTCAGTGTCGAGCAACATGTGCCGAAAATTTCAAATTATTTCATAGAAAAACACAAAAAATTCGATGAAATGCAAAGATTCGGTTATTCTGGGCTCCGAACCGCGGTTTGTTTTATCTGACTCCCTCTGTTACTTGATACTTATGTCCACATTTGAAATTCAAAAAACAGCAAAACCAAGCCCAAGAAAGTGCTAAAATAAACAACTTATACATAAAAATTTAGTGAAGTAAGCGAGGAAAGTTTTATAAAAGCAATAAAAACAGTGATAAAAGCACTGAGTTGATAACACTGTCAAGTGCGGTGAAAATTATTTTCTCCTTTACTCTACAAGACTTGGTGATAATCATTCATTTCACTGAATCGTTCAGATTTTAAATGAACTAGGTCATTTTCTCATTCATTCTTCATTTCTACACTGTACGATGACCTATGACTTTCGTCCATAGTACCTTTTGTTCATTGTATTTATTATACACTGTACTACCTTTATAATGAATGACCAACCAAATGTGATTTTCAATTAACTAGCAATTTTTGAAATGATTGCAATTTGTCGATTATATTTGCAATAACATTTTGTTACATTCGAATTATTTTCAATTAAATTTTGTATGTTTTAATCCTAAATTATAAAAGTCAGTAAACGATGAACAAAATATTGAAAAAAAAAAAAATTAATCGTCCGAATCGTTCAATTTGCTAAGTCGTTTATTTAAACTGGGTCGGATGTGAACGCCACAAGCCATGTATAATAGTATCCTAAAATTAATTTCTAAAAACAAAAATAAATTAAATAACAAAAAATTATAAAACAACTAATTCTCTACTCGCTTGTTATTTAAATTTACTGAAAAGCTTAATTAATTCGGTTTACTTTTTTAAATATTTTTTTTTTTAATTTATCGCTAATAATATTTAATCTTTATTTAGATGGCAGTTTTGTTTATTTTACAATGATTTAAAATAAACTCAACAAACAAAGAAAAAACCTATAACAACTAAAACAAACATTTTATACGCCCCACTTTGCGTTTACATGCGAGTACAAACACGCTTAGATAGATCGTCACATTAACGCCTCTTTATTTGTTTTCACAACAATTTCACATCAAAAATACCACAACTTATAAAAATATACAAATTTATTTTAATTAAAATGAAAATATAATCTCCCTCTTGACACTCATTTCCTAATGACTGGGAGAACGACTGCAGTTGTCATGTTTCGTTATGCGTTTGCATACACAAATGACAAAAAAAGAAAAAAAAAAAAAGCAACCAAACAAATACCACCAGAATATAATTCTGGAATTTATACATGCACAGATATGAAGGTACATCTGTAGCCTCGTATACGAGTGCATACAAAAATAAATGATTATGAATGAAGGTATTTTTGCTGTGCTTTTAGTCGTATATGACGTAGGTGTGTAAGTTTGTTGAATGTTTTGATGCATCAACTACGACAACAAAATTTCCGCTTAGCTTTCGGCAAATGAAGCATTCATTCATTCATTGTCTTAATGCATGCATGCATGCATGAATAGATAAAGGTAATGCTTGCTCACTGCAACTAAAGTTCTGTTTGATCGCCATAGTTTCCATGGCATTCACTAACGTTCAACAGTGGGAAATTTACAAGAGAAAAGAAAACAAATTTTTTGTGTTCGTATGCATGCATTTGCCATGTTTTTAAACCTGTAGCTTGGAGAAGTTTTGAACGATTTTTTTAACCTGATACTGATGATACATGCATACAATTTATTAAGCTTGAGGTCGTACTATAAAAATAAAAAGCTAGGCGTTCCAATTATATAATTTTTTTTATTTGTTTGATATTTAAGAAGAATGTGGAAAGTGAAAAATATGAATATTTCGCTAAAACATTGAAGGGTATAGAAGACTCGGCACAGCCGAATTTAATTTATTTCATATTTTTAATGTTTTGGCTCTTATTGTTTGAGAAAGCGAAATTATTTGAAAAATTTTTACGCGTAATTATTGTGCATTGGAAATCGAATGTGTGCTAAAAACAAAGCCAGGCATCGTCCAATATTTTTTTTATGTTTCATACATCAATTAAATATTATTATCTACGACATATCTGGAAAGAATCATGTATTGTTCCATTTTTTAAATCTGTGCCCATGTTCTGTAACTCTTACTGCGAGAAACTTTTCACTTGAAACATGTAAAATGAAACAAAATACATGAAATTGAAACAAATTGCTGCTTTTTCTCACTATGCTGTGTTTGTAACCATTTTAGTGAGATACAGCTGTCACGTAAGCGTGTATGTCTATAAGTCGGGACATCAAAATACATTTTAGAGATATGGTTCCTTCGGCAAAGTTTCTTATTTTGATCCCTAAAATACGATATTCTTTGTAATTTAAGCAATTTTTTTGCCTCCATACAAATCGACCCGCCTTATTGTGCAGTGCTCTAGTATATACCAACAGCTAACTCACGTTTTTATAGCAATTTTTTCTTTATTTAAGGAATTTTTAATTACCCACTGTGCGTGCATCTTTAGTATGGTGTGTCGAGTATCTGTTTGAACAACTAAAGGGTGTTTTTTATATATATATAGAACTTTAAGTTGGCATTACTGTTCAAGATGGCGACCGATTTAACAGCTGTCAAGTGATTTATTCTCAGTTTGGTTTGGCAATTCATCATAAATAGACTCACGCCTGAACAACGCTTGCAAATAGTGCAAAACGAGATTGCCGTTGTTCCCGATTTTTATAAGCGAATTTTGTTTAGCGATGAAGCGCACTTCTGGTTGAATGGCTACGTCCGTACTTCTTCAAAAACGATGATGGCCAGAACGTTACAGTCAATGGTGATCGGTATAGAGCCATGATTACTAACTTTTTCATTCCTGAATTGAACAACCATGATGTCCAGGAGCTGTGGTGCCAACAAGACGGCGCAACATGTCACACAGCTCGTGCCACAATCGATTTATTGAAAGACACGTTTGGTGACCGCCTAATTTCACGTTTTGGACCTGTGAATTGGCCTCCAAGATCTTGTGATTTAACACCGCTAGACTACTTTCTGTGGGGCTATGTAAAGTCATTGGTCTATGCGGATAAGCCACAAATGCTTGACCATTTGGAAGACAACATTCACCGTGTTATTGCCGATATACGGCCACAAATGTTGGAAAAAGTCATCGAAAATTGGACATCCAGATTGGACTACATCCGAGCCAGCCGTGGCGGTCATATGCCAGAAATAATATTTAAAATGTAATGCCACAAGATTATCTTTCGGATAAATAAAATTCATGTCAATCGAATAATCCATCGTTGTTTTATTGCAATTTAAAGTTCTATACGTCTATAAAAAACACCCTATACATGTATATGATAGTGTGTGTGTGTGTTTGTTTGTTATAAGCAGTTGAAATGGAAAACACATGAAACTATTCTATGCTCTTTTAAATATTATGATTTTTTTGTCTGTTTGTTTCTGTTTTAAATAGAAGTTAGCGCTGCCAGTAATGCAGTTGGTTGGTTTAATAGTCTGCAAAATTTCATAAAACTAATTGTTTTATTGATAGCAGTTTTTTCTTCTGTAGCGGCTTGTATTATTTATTTTTTAAAAGAGTTATTACCTGTTAAAGAATTAAGTATAAAAAGAGCTTTCAAATGGCTGTCTGATTAACTTTGTTGTTGCTTGTGTTATTTTGTTATTTAAAACGTATGAAAAAAATAAATGAAATGCATGTTTATGACTTTCGGACAGATTTTCTTGGCGTATTTAGCTTAAAATCAAAATAGTTGTTACACTTTCAAAATTTCAGCAAACCAATTTACTACAGTTTTACTACTCATTTAATGATTATTTTCAGTGATGCAGTGACGTAGTCATGTGTGGTGTTTTCCATCTTGAGTTAGAAACAAAGTTTGTTCTCACTTTTCCAGAAACGATGGAATATTTTGTTTCACAACTTTTCGATGCGAGAAGCTCTCACAAAAGTTACAGAACATGGGTACAGGTATGTCCTGTCACATGAAAATTTATTTATTAGCTGTTTGTTCCTGCTCTATAGGTATTGAATAATAACGGGTGTGTTTGTAACAACATATATATTTGTGTAATGAAGAAAAAGTTTATAATAAAAGGCAACAAAACAAAAGTAATAAAATATTTTGTACGACATGTGTGCCAAATAAAGATGAATACGTATTAGAACACACCTTAAAGTTGTCAAAATATCGTATGTGAAAGGTCAATTCGAAGGTAAAAGTTTATTTAAATTTTTTTCAATTACAGTATTACCCTCAAGTGTGGTCAAATGGACATACATATTTTCATGTATACCCCTGCATAAAAGCATTAAGATAAATACCAGAGATGCATTTTGCGGGATCAGTGTTTGATTTATAGTTTTTGTAAAATAAAACGTCACGTAGTTATTAAAATACCCTAGTATATTTTTCGAAGAAGTATGCCTTCGTTTACACATTTAAATGTAATGGTATCATTAGTAAAATTGTATCGTTTTCCGTACTTTTCTGATTTAGATTTCGGTAGATTCCTACGTTACTAAAGCTACCCATTCTATTTGTTTTACATATGTGACAGCTTTTATCACCTGCTCCTCAACACCACAATAAAATAGTGTTACGATTTTACACTATCTTAAACACGATTAATTTGTTAAAGTTCGTATTGTAAAATAAAACACAAGTAGTACACTTTTCTCAACACTTATTGTAGAAACACACTTTATTTATAACCGTCACAACGACACTTTATTGTTTTTGACACACCTTGTTTACTGCTTAACGTCTGAACTAAAACTGAACATATCTAATAATCTCAGCAGTGCAGTCTAGAGCCTTCTACAAATAGCCAAACGCTACTACATGTTTCTAGATATATCATATCTAACACTATACATTTTACTTTACTTTATAACTCACACACAAGCATTCCATACACAAATTCTACGTATTAGGTTTACCTTTGTGTCAGTGACACTTGGCATACCCGGATATATTTTACGTTTTAAAATCGCTATATTTTATTATAAAAAATAGAAATCTGACTGATCTGAAATTTTATGATATCCTCAAAAAAGTGTTTTACGCCATATTCTTGAGAATTATTTTGATTAGACAACTAAGGACAAATATGTGGCGACTTTTAACTTTCTGCCCCTTACGTCAATAGCAGACATACCCGCGTATGTAGAGCTAAACGATTTCAAATATATTGATATAAAGAAACCAAAATATAATTTTTTTCTCTCACTTATTAACATTCTAAAACAATAACAATTTAATAAAATATACATACGATACGAAAAGTTGTCGTTTGACCAGCGGCGTCCTTGAAAAAAAAATGGCCCGATGACTCCTCCAGCGTGAACAGCGTACCATGCAGTCACTTTGAGCGAGTGTAATGGCTCCTCGTGCATCACTCGTGGATTTTCGGTGCCCCAGAAGCGATAGTTCTGCTAGTTCACGTACCCGCTGAGGTGGAAATGCACCTCGTCGCTCCATGGCTTGTTCACTTGTCTAGTTCACAAATGTCAAAACAGATATGACATTGGCCGCCATTTGCAAAAATAAGCATCTTCCAATAGGGTGATTTCTTTTAGCCCAACTTGTACAACAATTGTAGAGCATATTTGTATGTTTTTGTAAATATTTTAATTTTTCCATGTTTTAGCGGTAAAAACAAAAATATTTCTCATACTATAATTTACCAATCAATTGATATACATAAATGCAAAAATCAAAATTAATTTAATGTCCTGTTGTTACTTTTACTTTATATATAAAATCCCCTCTTACCCGCTATGCACAGCAGTTATTTATATATAAGTGAAAAAGACACTAAAATAATTAATATTTTTGCGATTCAGAAACATCTTCAAAGATATGTATCCGGCCCTTCCATTGCCACCCGAATCAATTATAACTCGTTGCGGAACATGGCTTACTGGTGTGATTGCGTCAACAATAGCGCAGATTCTCAATACATAAAAGCGTCAATGGATGCATTAAAAAGTATCAGTGCAAATTTTGGCTTCATCGAAAACTTTATAAAAAAAAATTACAAACAAGTAATCTTACATTCCAGTTAACATTAAGCAAATAAAATCAAAAAACAAAGTACTTAAAGAAATAAAATTTATATGTGAACATGTGCCTATCACATCAGCTGATGTTAGAAGGTCGTATTTTCGATGTATAAAAATATATTTGGATATACATAATAGAAAACGCCTTTTATTCAAATAGATAAATAACTTAAGTCAATATTTTGTTGTTTATTCCAAAGCGATTACTACGAATAATAATAAGCCGCCTTATTTACTAAACATTCAAATATGTACTTATGTATGTACGTACATATATTCATATTGCAGTAAAAATTTAATTTTTGTTGTTTTCGGTTTTGTTTCTTGTTATGTTTATGTTTTCTAACTGAAATGTTGATTATTATTTTTGTTTCTTTTCAAGCATATTTCTTTGGCCTTTTAGAGAATATTTTCAGGTTTTTACGGCATTTTTCATGCACATAAAACACATTTTTTAGAGCACATGTTTGGTGTCTCTGGATATTAATTTTTTTACCATTAAATGGTCTACTCCAGCAAAGCAGATTTTTGTATAATTAACGATGCATTTTGATTAGATTTTCGTAACTGCTTTCATACTTTTAAAAAGACTAATTTTAAGCCCACATGGATAACTATGAAAAAGAACTGCAATTATTATGAAAAATAATAAAAAAATTTATTAATAAAATGTTATGACTTGAAGTACGAGGTATGATCAAAAAATAACCGTTATTTTAAATTTTTTCAAAAAGTATTTATTTATTCATCAATAACTATCTTGTCCCCTTCAAAGTATTCCCCCTCAGATATAATACGCTTATACCAGCGTTTTTTCCAATCCTCGAAACACTTCTGAAACGCCCTTTTTGGTATCGCGAACAGCTCCTGTTTCGATTTTTCTTTTATCTCCTCAATCGTAGCAAAACGGTTTCCTTTCATCGGTGTCTTCAGTTTTGGGAACAGGAAAAAGTCTCAGGGGGCCAAATCTGGTGAATACTGTGGCTGAAGCATGATTACGGTGTTGTTTTTGGTCAAAAAATTACGAACAAGCGACGATTTTTTTGGTCAAAATTCAGCAATTTTGGAACAATTTTCGCTGCCGCACGTTTCATGCTTAAAAGATCCGTAAAAATTGCTTGGCATGAGTCGAACGATATGCCAACATCATCAGCAACGTCTCTAATAATCATTTTCTTCACTGCTTCAATGTTTTCCATCGGTTGTTGACGTGCTCGGGCGACCAGGACGAGCATCGTCATTAACATCTTCTCGGCCTTCCTTAAACCGTTTATACCCACAATTGAACTTGTGTTCTGCTCATAGTAGACTCGCCAAACGCCACAGTCAACATTTCAAATGTCCTTGCACATTTAATTTCATTTTTTTTCTTTGATACATTTTTTGCAATAGTAAGAAATCGAAGAGCACACCAAAACACGACTAACCTTTTTATCTGTCAAAAGCAAACTGACAATCCAAAATGGCTGATATTGTCAACATATCGTATACATAAATACAACGTTTTAAATATTTTTTTTTATAAACGAAAGCTATAGCGCAATGTACAATGTTGTACATTTGCGATTATAAATTTATGCAGTTGTAAACATGTGCAATAGGGCGAGTCGATTTGTATGGAGGCAAAAAAATCGCTCAAATTACAAGGACTTTTGACCCGAATTGTCAATAATTTCTTTTTTTTATTTTCTTTTCTATTACTAAGTAAAACTCATTTTTTCATTTCATTCTAAAAAATTTCTAAAGAGAAAAATAAATTCCAAAAATAAAAAAACAGCCATTTCGCTATTTTTTTTTTGTAAAGTGCAAAAAATTGTGATTTTTTGAAATGTTTGTATGGGGAACCCCCCAGGGGTGGTTCCAGGGAGTGTGCCACTGGCATAGGTGGGTCGGCCCTCCAAAGTTAGTGGGGGTCGGTCATACCATTTGACTCGATTGAGGCACTCTAAATGGGTCAAAGTCAGATTTTTCAAAATTTGACCCTTCGGATCAAAAGTCGGGACATCAAAATACATTTTAAAGGTATGGTTCCTTCGGCAAAGTTTCTTATTTTGATCCCTAGATACGATTTTCCTTGTAATTTGTGAGATTTTTAAATCGACCCGCCCTAATGTGCAAGCTTTTTGTTTCGTGCATTTGTATACGTGGTTTGAGAGTTCTCTAAACTATAATGCAATTTTGAGTAACAGTTCAATCTAAATAGGAAACAAGCGTAGCGTTTTTAGCGCCCAGCACTTATGTCATACCTAAATAAAAGGGCTGGCAGTGCGTATTCTCTACAGTAATTTTAATCATCTTGTTTAATAAAACCCACTTAAGACGAAGAAAAATACAGTTAAAAACGCTAAATCCAAGAAAAAAACTAGCTAAAATGTCATTACTGGTCAACAATAAAAAAAAAACAATTGTTGTGCAGCCCACTTCACTAGAAAAAGCGCTGTAAAAATTGGATTTTCCAACCGCTCAGGGCCGCTGTCGAGTTATTTCGGTATGTTTCATACATTTAGTATGAAAATTGGAATTTTTAACAGATAAAAACGCTTTTCGTGCCAATTTAGGTAAATTATAAAAATTTTTGGAGGGTTTTTTCCCTTTCATTATACCAAGACCAAACAGAGCAAGTTTAGTTGGGCAATTCTTGATTTTGTAGGAGAGGTCGGCAATTCCTTTTTGTTCTTTCTTCGTATCTTTTTTAAAGATGTAAAAAAGAAGACAGGTAGCTTGAGGCTCAATGAATCACTGAATAAGAATGCTACAATTGCCGAAACAAAATTGCTGTGTGTAGATACACCGGTCCTGGTCGTATGAATACAAATTTTGGCTTTTTCATCTGATTTATTAAATTTTTGTACCCAAAAGCAAAGTTTTATCCAGGTAAAATTGTCTGTGAAATATTAACGATTGGACTGTTTAAATAAATTTTTATTTTGTGCGGACAAAAGTTTTCTCCATAACGATTATGTGTTGTTAGCTTTGCAATATATGTATTATTCAAAAGATGCTGAAGAAATTATATTTTCAATAGCATTCGTTGGAAGAAAAAGGTCTAATATAACTGTCAGCACTTGTTGCAAACTTTTTTACTATAAGCGGTTTTGCTTCTTGGAGATAATTTAATATTTTTATAATTTCCTTTTCGGTGCATTTTTATAAAGTTTGTTCCTTTTAATCCGTTTTTTTTAATGGGTTTCCCTTTAATTTTTCTTGACGGTGTCTTTTTTTATTATCAGCTGTTGCTTTGCAATTCAGTGTTGCAAATACTTCTATATGCTACTATTTCACGTGTTGCTCATGTGCAAAAAATTCAGCATTTGCATTTCTTCATTCATTTTATTGCATTTATAGTGTAAAGCAAAAATACAATCTACTACGTTGTAATTGTTACAAGCAGGCATGCCTTAAAGTCATCGTGTTAATTCCGTAAATAATCGATTGCTTTTCTTTACCGCCAGCTCTCTAACTAAATAAGTAAAACTTGGCCAGCCCCATTTAGTTCGTTATAACGAAACTGCATTTTATTCATTGAATGCATTCAAACTAAATTTGTGTGCTGTATTGTAGGAAAACAACTGCATTTATAACATGCCAAATGAACACACATGCAAACATGTATGTGCATGCGTATCTATTCGTCACATACATAGGAGTATTTATTGTTAGTAAAACACACAATAAATAAACACAAAGAAACAATAAGAGAAAAACAAAACTTGTTCATCCATCATAGCGCAATCAACAAAAAGCAATAACAAAACTGAGCAAAATGTAATAAATATTTATGCACTTGTTAACAACAACTACAACAAATAAAACATTATAAAAGAAGAATTTAAAAAAAAAATTATGCTTATTGAATACCCTTCTATATTCCCCCTCTATCAAAAAGTAAAAAAAATTTATTCTCTCCGGGGAATATGAAAACAACCTGAGAACAATAAAATATTCTTAAGCAAAATATGAGTGTGTGTGTGTAGCAGTGATTCATCTTGAGTTTTATTATTTTGGGCCAAGTTTACTATTTAAAAGGCCCAAAATGCCTTTGATAACGAAACTTAAATTGTTTTTAACCTAAAAAAAAATACAAGAGATTCCGCAAAGTAAAAGAATTCGTAAAAAAACATGATTTATTTCATTTAAAAAAAAAATTAAAAAAAAAAATTAACAAACAATTTTTAGAAGCATTTTTTTTTAAATAAATTTTATATGCAGCTAAACAATTAAATTTTAGATTAACAAATACATGAATATGTCATATGTATGTAATTTTGATTTTTATACCCTTCACTGTAAGTAAGAAAGTTGAAGTTTGTAATTCCGCTTGTGATTTCTACACCGTACATGAGGCACTCTATAAAGTATAAAAATATATACGTCTGTCTGTCTGTCAAGCCGTTGAAATCAACTTTCTGAAGTCCCTAGACAACGTACAAAAAGTATAGCATACCAATCTGTCAGGTGTTTCGGTCAGATACTTGCAATAGATGCAGCCGGATCGCTCTATAAAAGGAGCAGCTATGAGTCTTTGTCTTAAATGCATAACGTACAAAAAAAGTGGTACGCAGTTTCATCAGAATGTTTGTGCTAAAAATCAAAAAAATCGGTCCATAAATGGCCGAAAAAATTCAAAAATACAACTGAAATTTTAGATTTTCTTTATTTTTGCTTTGTTTTTTTTTTGCGTATTTAGTCTTAACTACAAAACGGATTAAAAAATGTGTTAACAATTTTAACAGAAATGGCATTCATTAATTTCACAGCTGATTTCTAGTTTTTGCTTTGGTTGCTTGTACAAAAGCAACCCTGATAAAGTGAGAAGTGTGATAGCTTAGAAAAAAATCTAAAAATGACAAAAACCATAACACCGCCAAAAATACTTAATACCCTGTTCAGACATAAAAGTTAATGAAGTCAATTAAGTTTTTAATTGTGTGACAACTGAAAATATTGACAGTGTTTTTTTGAAAATATGTTTGAGTATTTATAAAATAAAAAATGAAAAGAAAGTCAAATTTAAAAAAAAATGTTTTGAAGGCAAGCTATTGATTTAAAGAAATTAGTTATTTAAAAATTATTTTCAATAACAATTTTATAAAATTTATTTACCGGTAACTTCGGCTGCCATTTCTTTTTTAAAACATTTATTTTTAAATTTATTTACTTTTTCTTTTTTTAATACTGAAAATATCAGCTTTTCTCACTTCTGAGTTGATATTTAAGGGAACAACACAGAGTTGCATTTTGATTTTGACTTCATTAACGTGCAATCAATTTGTAATTGCGCAATTATTTAATGTAAATTTGTATGGTAAATTGAGCTCAATAAAGGCGATAATTGCGTAAAATGCTTAATTGCTCAATTAACGTGTATGTCTGAACAGCCTATAAGTATTTCACCACACTTGGTTAAAAAATTGTTTTTACACTATTTTATTTTTACTTAATACACGAATTTTTGACATGTTTTAATACTAAATAAATAGTCTGAAGCCCGCTTAATGCATTACGAATAGAGACATCTTTATAAAAGAGATTTTTTTTTCGATTTTTGCCGTTAATTTTAAGTTCTTTAATGAACTAAAAATTTAATTAAACTATTTGGCTTAAAATTTTTTTTTTGCAAATATTTGCAGAATTTAATTATTTTGCATTCCTATTGGATTCAGACATTTTATTGCTTTTAAAATTTAAGTTCTTAACAGGATTTTTTTCTTAGAATTCGTTAATTTTAGTTTCTTGAACTGGTATTCAAAATAATTTATTTTTATGGATTATATTTGTCATTTATTTTTTATTTATTTTTTTTTATTTGTAAATTTATTTGAACTTTTTTTTTTTAAACGACTAGTTTATTAAGCTTGAGGTCGAGCTATATAAATTTATTTTTATATCGATATTTCTCTGACTGACTGACTTATAATCATCGCCCAGCCCAAACGCCTAAAGTTGCGGACTTGAAATTCGGTTAGTAAGTTCCTGTCCCAATGTGTAGGACGAATAAAAAGGGATTTTTGGTAAGTCGAATAATAAGGGGGTAAAAACGGGTAAATCGAGTTTCATATATTTTCGGAACTACAACAGATAGAGAACCAAATTCCAACTACAAAATATTCTACTAAAAAATAAGCGGATGGGTATTTGGTACTTTTTAAATATTTGTAAATACATTTGCGGGATAAAAAGGGTAAAACACTAACGTTGGTACATTTTTTTAAACCAAATTTATCAGCAACAAAAACTAAATTGTATTCTTTTCTGCCTAAAAAGGTCTCCAATGTATATTGGCACTTTTTACTACTATTTCTAAGTATATCCTTCTATGTAAATTGATGCAGCATATAACCGTTTTGTTATTAATTTGTAACACCCAACTAAAATCAATAAAAAAAAATTTAGTTTTGTTTTATAAGTTGTGTGCAAACCTAGAATTGTGAGAGTAGAATTAAACGGTAGTGAACGAAAAAAGAAATCCTAAAAGGCAATTTTTTCTTGATTTTAATTGTACTAGCCTCAAACGGTGAAAAACCAGTAAGGAAAAAAATGGTACTTTTTGGTATTTTATTATTAAAGAACCTACGAGGAAATTACAAAATTGGGCTTAAACGGTCTGAGTAGAGTGGAAAATCGTTAAGGGGACAAATGTTACTTTTTATTGATTTTAGTGTCACTTTTTGAATTTTTCATACTAAAAACCCCAGCACTACGAGATTGTGCGTAAATAATTTTGAGCAACGTAAAAAGTCATTCAGGGGACAAAATGGTACTTTGTATTAATTTCAATGGTACTTTTTAATATTTTAACATTAACAAATCTAGAACCATCAGACCGACCTCAAACGCTGCAGAGTAAAAATAAAAATCAAGAAAGGTACAAAATGGTACTTTTTACACAGTCTAATGATACCTTTTGATTTTATTTGTATTAAATAGCATAAAACTGAGATTAAATGGTCTACAACGAAATAAAAAATTAATATAGTAATTGATAGTGTGTGTTAAATAGCGAGTTAAATGCTAGTTCTGTATAAATTTTTATATGATCTAAAGAATTTTTAGTCACCGAAATTTTTTTTCAAAATTTTCTTATACTTAAATCTTTTTGTCCTTGATAAACAAAACAGTGTTGCAAATAAAAGTAAGACAATTCATTTACAATGTTGCTGAAAGGGATGAAGTAGATACACCTAATTCTCTTTCTACACGAATTTTTTTTAACACTAGTTAAAAAGAAAAAAATTCTGTTTTAACACGATTTTTACGCAATGTAGAGATGATAATTCACAAGATGATGAACAAAATTAATCTGGTGATGGCAATGATATTCCTTTCTTCCAAATTTAATTTATTTTTTATTATATAATTAATGAATTAAAATGTGTAAGCACTATATAAATGAAGTGAACTCTAATATTTTAATATTTTTTTTTAAACGAATTTTCTTAGAAAGTATCTATCGTATAAAAGGAGAATTAGGTGTAGCTGAATTTCAAACTGAAATTGCCAAAAAAAAGATTTGAAAGTTCCACAGTGCCATGAAGCATACCAAAGTGCGACAAATGGCCCAATTGAGCCTGATTTTGCATTGTACTTTTTCTAGATTTTGTATAAGAAGTGAGAGAAGGAAAAATATCAATAACTCTCAGCTAAAAAAAAATTGTCTAAAGAAGCCAATAAAATCAAGTGGGCATTTGTTATGCAAATTATTTCTAATGAATTTAATATCAATAATCTTTTAAACATTTCCAACATCATATCATTAGATTCGAAGCATACGTAAACACTAGGGTGACCACGAAAAATCGATGTTGGAATTTTGTTCGTGTGGACCCCACAAAACGATTCCCCTTTTTCAGATATTGAGATAACCGAAATTTGAGCTCGATTAAAGGACGTTAACCCGTGCCGCTTGTCGCTCAAAGTTTAAAAAAATATAAATTTTTGGCCAAAAAGCTGACATATGGAGCTATAACTCCAGAACGGTAAATAATAGAAACACGCTTAATATCTCAAAGGAAAGCTAATGTTGTTCTTTAAAATTTATATTCTAACCGAGTTAAAACAGACTTTGTCCCGAAAAGCATGACCTGCTACCAGTAGGAGCCAGCTTGGGATTATTCTAAGAATTTTGCGTGCTTTTACATAATGTGTTTCGGAATTAACCTATTTTTGTTAAAAGGTATTTTGGAACTCAATTTTCAGCTTTGATAATAAGTTTTAAAAAAAGGAATGGAAATAAAATTGCATCTATTATCGTTGTCTACCTGCCTACCTACCTGGAATGTTTTGAGTATTTTTTTTTTTTTTTTTGTTTGTTCTCAGAACACCTTAATAAATACATAGAAATTAGTTGAAAACATCCACACAGCATTTTCGTTGCAGACCTGAGTTATTTACCTATTAGTCTCTGAAATGGCATTAAGCGTGTTTCTATTATTTACCGTTCTGGAGTTATGGCTCCATATGTCAGCTTTTTGGCCAAAAATTAAATTTTTTTTCAAACTTTGAGTGAGGAGCCGCACGGGTTAGCGTCCTTTAATCTAGCTTGTTTTGTGGGGTCCAGACGAAAAAGATTCCGACGTTTATGACCCCCTGCTATGAGATCTGGTCACCCTAGTAAACACTGAAGAGTCATAAAAAGATAAGGCGATTTAATTTGTTTTTTAGCCTTGAGAGATATGCGGGAGTTATTTAGTTTAGAAAATAATAAAGATAAAGCCAGAAAACACTTCTTCTTAAATTCTTTATCTTTATTTTTGTATTAAAACATTTCATTTTGAAATGGTTAGCAGCAAGACAAAAGCGATAAAGAAAGTCTGTATGCAATCTTAAGTTTTCGTTTTTTCTTTCTAAATCTTTCATACTTGCATAAGTGTGTATATCCTTGGCCTAAAGAAATTAACATTGTAATTTTTCTTATTATTATTGTTACCACAATTAGTTACGACATCGTTTAAAATTGTAATTAAAATAATGCCAACAAACTTGTTGTGAGTTGTTTTACTTTTAAACATTGTAAATTTTTTATTTATTTTGTTTTTTATTTCGTCTTCATTCATACTTTTTTCTAGACCGGCAATTGTAATGATATTAAAATGAGTGATGGTGATGATTACGGAGGAAGGTGGAAGGAAAGATGTGTGTTGGTGTGTGTGTGTGTGTGTGTGTGTGTGTGTGTGTGTGTGTGTGTGTGTTTGTGTGTGTGTGTGTTTGTTTGTGTGTGTGTGTGTTTGTGTTGGTGTGTGTGTGTGTGTTGGTGTGTGTGTGTGTGTTTGTGTATGTTTCTATTAAAAGCCAAAAAGAAAACAAGAAAAATCTCGTTAAAAAGAATTCCGCTGAGATGATGATGTTGTGTAACAACAAGAAATGAAAAGAGTAGTCGTTGTAAAATGTTTTGAGAAACGGAAAATGTATTATTTTCTTGATATTCAAATACTCATACAAATATTTCATTTACTATAGTTACCCAGCGGTAAAATTAATGAGTTAACAGGCGTTGGTCGGAGCTCAATAACTTTATTGTTGTGGTTCAGAGGTGGCTTGTCGATATACTCGTATTCCACAATTAACGAGATGAGAATGAAAATAATAGCGTTTGCTGGAATCGAAATAATTTTAAAAGAAAAACTTTTAGGCTTTTTAAACGACTTAAAACACAATGGTTTTTTTATTAAAGTATTTAAAATTTATATTAGACTTTCATACACAAATTACACTATGTAACAATTTTAAAAAATAATGAGTAACCTCTATTTTTATACCCTTCATTATAAGTAAGAAGGGTATATGGTATAATAGGTTGGGGAAAAAATAAATCCATATCTGAAATAATAGTCATAAGTCTGGGCAAAAAATATACACAATCGCTCCACAAATGGCCGAGAAAAATAAAAAATACAAAAGAAATTTTAAACTTTCATTCATTTCTGTTTTGTATTTTTTTATAGATATTTTTAAGCTGTACATGTTCGTAATGTGTGTAGGCACAAAAAGAAACCAGGCAGTCATTCTTTTACAAACATGTGTATGTATGTGTGTGTCTTTTAAATGACTTTTGTGTAATAATACTATTGAAAGATAGTTTTTGGGTATTTTTAACTTCTTACTTTTTGTGAAGGGTATAAAAAGGAAATGTGTATATTAAATATCATGGCATAACTATACCCGGTAAAACATTCTCTACAACTAACACTGAATTACAAAAACAGCTCTTTCGTAAGTGGCAAATAAAAAGGAGGAAATTCAAAGTAGATCCGGTTATACGTTTATAGTTGTGCCACGATTAAATATATTTTAAAATATTTAAAGTAAAACACCAAACAGACGTATTTAAATGTTCCCTTGATTTTATTTGTCTGGGTTTTTCTTTTTTCCATGCAGCATTTATTTATGGTTTTAGTTTACAAAGCTGACTAATCCCTCTTTATTTTGTTCTCGTGTAACATAATCCACAAATTATTTTTAATAAAATTAACATGAATAATTAATTTTCAGCAATATTTAAAAAAAAAAAGAAAAATACAAAAAACTTCTTTATTCATTTCTCCACTATACGAGTATGCATTTTTTCCACTACATCGCTAACCAGAAAATCCAATAAATTATTAGTACGAATGAAGTTTTAAGAAGAAAAAAATAAAATAATAATAAAGAAAAATAGAGCAGCTCAACACGCATTTAACTAGAGTAGAAATGAATCTGTGCAATCTGTAGAAGCTAAAAAATAATGAAAAGCGAATCAAGCTTTTTTTACTACAGGCGAAAATGCAAAAAGAGAAAAAAAAAACTGTAATTGTTTTTGTTAAATTTGTTATCACTCCAACAACAACAACCATAAAAAAAGCAGCAGCAACCGTTAGTATTTAGAGGTGCAACATATACCATCCATCTGCCTTCCACTTGCACCTTTTTTTATCTATTACGAGTATCTGCAACCCATGCTTTTAAAATATAAACCTTCACTCTTAACTTATTTTGCATTTAATCGCCGCCAAAACTTTTGCATGTGAAGGAGTAGTGGGTTTAAAGGAAATGCAATAGAATTTAAAATTCCCTAAGCGACTTTAAACGACGCACACAGTAGAGATTAAAGGGTTGCATGGGCACATACACATCACTACAAACATGTTTAATATTTATAATAAAAATGCTTGTAAGCCATTTCAAGTATGCTTGTGCAGCCTTTTAGTAGAGATGTGCACGTGTTGTCAGGCGTAAATCAGCCCTAAATTATGCATGATTGTGAATAAAATAAAAATATGTATGTCTTGCGTGAATGCATCTTAGATTATTAATTCACTCACAAATTTTTCTGTCACGACGCAAACAATTAAGGGCTAACCATAAAGTAAGTGTAAGAATTGCGAATACATTTGCAGTTAGAATTGTAATTAAAATTGTGAAACTACTGAGTATAATGTTACAAATCCTCCTTAAGTTTAGTGTTCATTAAGAATTCAAAGACATCCTTGGGTGATATGTCCCGCATTTCAGACGATTGCTACCCTTAATAACGAAAACGAGTGAAAATTAAATCATTGCAATGACACAATATGTGCTGTGCTGTCTCTTCGTCTTCGGTACTTAACCTGCAGTGGTCGTTTCCACCACTCTCAAGGTCCAGTTATGAATCCAGTAACAATGCGAGCTCCTTGCCATACAATTGACTAATGAAATGGTATCCTACTTAAAAAAAATCACATCAAAATATGTTTTTTATGGCCTCACTATTAAAATTATTTATGGAAACCAATTACGTTGCCACTACTGCTACAATTTAATTGTAAAACTTTTTGTGGTTTTCAATATAAATTAATTATAATAAAAATGTTTAATGATTAAAAATATTCTGTTCGTGAGTCTAAAAAGCACTCACGCTCCTATCTTTACCTCACAGTAAGAGTACATTAAGTTGTAGTGTGCTGTCGTTTTAAGTTCCTTTATACGAGGTTTGATCAAAAAATAACCGTTATTTTAAATTTTCGTGAGGTACGTATGTTCGATTTTCGGATTTTTTTTTCTTTTATGTTGGTACATATGTCTGTTATTTATGTTGACAATATCAGCCATTTTGGGTTATCAGTTTGTTTTTGACAGATAAAAAGGTTAGTCGTGTTTTGGTGTGCTCTTCGATTTTTTACTATTTCAAAAAATGGATCAAAGAAACTGTATTAAGTTTTGCGTAAAAAATGAAATTAATTGTGCAAGGACATTTGAAATGTTGACTGTGACGTTTGGCGAGTCTACTACGAGCAGAACACAAGTCCAATTCTGGTATAAACGGTTTAAGGAAGGCCGAGAAGATGTCAATGACGATGCTCGTCCTGGTCGTCAAGTTCGGTCAAATGTGAAGGTTTTGCTCACTGTTTTCTTTGATTGCAATGGCGTGGTGCATCATGAATTCTTGCCACAAGGTCGTACAGTCAATAAGGAATACTACCTTGAAGTTATTCGCCGTTTGCGCGAAGCAATTCTTCAGCAACGCACAGAATTGTGGAAAAACCAATCATGGATTTTGCACCATGATAACGCACCAGCTCACACGTCGACGCTTGTGCTTGAGTTTTTAGCCAAAAATAAAACCGTAATCTTGCCTCAACCCCCGTATTCACCGAACTTGGCCCCCGCTGACTTTTTCTTCTTCCCAAATCTGAAGACACCGATGAAAGGAAACCGTTTTGCTACGACTGAGGAGATAAAAGAAAAATCGAAACAGGAGCTGTTGGCGATACCAAAAAGCGCGTTTCAGAAGTGTTTCGAGGATTGGAAAAAATGCTGGCATAAGTGTATTATATCTGAGGGGGAATACTTTGAAGGGGACAAGATAGTTATTGATGAATAAATAAATACTTTTTGAAAAAATTTAAAATAACGGTTATTTTTTTATCATACCTCGTATACAGAGTTTGTTTGTTGCTTGGTTAGTAGTTGGATGTTGGATGCTGGTAGCTTATTTTTTATGGATGCAAATTGCATAAACCTGTGGTATATTTGAAAGGAATCTCTGCAGATGAAGCATACTTTTTTATAAATATAGCGACTGGAGTAAAATAAACAAACAAACTCCTAAATATGCTGAAATCAACGCGTGCCCTTGTTTTATTTAAATGAATGTATATGTACGAGTAGTTAGTTATCTAGAAGGAGTTCAATAAAGGAGAAAGCACTTAAAATATAAATTCTGTTTTTGCTATTAATTCTAATGAAAAATGACTTTAACTTAGCCAGCTCTATTGACTCACTGGAACACCGTCGCTACTATAACGGAATGTGTTCTAATGAAATTAGGGATCTTGTTCCCGAAACCCGCTCATTCACACGAGCCACTCGTTTTTCAGCAAGAGCACATCCCTTTGTGGTCGATTGGCCACTGGATCGCACTACGCATTACAGACAGAGTTCTTTTTTTTAGCCGTACAGTTCGTATGTGGAATAAACTTCCTGCTGACGTCTTTCCTGAATCCTACAATTTGGAAAAATTCAATTTGAATGTTCATAGACACTACTCCCTCTATTCTCCTTCCCACAACCTATTTTCCTAGTTCCATCACAATGCATTGCATGAGTAGGAGCCATCCTACTTGAGAAGTTTGTGATTCCGTTTATAATTTCTACACCGTACGTGGGACACCCTATAAAGTATATATATTCTGAATCCTTATGAATAGCGGAGTCGAATAAGCAATGTCCTTTTGTCGGCATGTCCGTGTTGTCGTTGAAATTAACTTTCTGAAGCCCCTAGGCAACGTACAGAAAAGTTTAGCATACCAATTTGTCAGTTGTTGATGTCTTCAAGTTGTTTCTGAAATTCAGCCTGATCAGCTTATAAATATTGGAGCTATCAGTGAAAACTCCCGAATAGCTTTATTATTACCCATTTTACTGAGTGTTTGTTTTGAGTTTTTCACCCTAAACATAAAACGAACAGAAGAAAACTTGGCTGTGCAAAAAATCAGAACAATCCACAGTTGGCCAAAAAAAATACAACCAAAATTATTTTATTATTATTAATTTCTGTCATACATGTTTCTAATGTGTGTGCACGTACACGAAAACAGACGTACGTACATATACGAGTATGTGTCCTATGTGTAATGGAATTCTTACATAAAGAGAGAATTTTTTTGAATTCGATTTATTTTTTCCGTTATTTTGAATTTCTTTATTTGATATTAAACATTTAATTAAATATGTTTGGTTTAAAAAATATTTACAAACATTTTTTTAAGCAATACAAAACTTCGCGAACGACAACTTTTTTCGTACATGTGTATTGAAAACAAAAACAATGTACTAAAATTTGTTTTTGTTTGCAATACTAATGTTAACGAAACTGGCGTTCGCATTTGCGGGGCCTGGCCGTGATTGTTTTTATATGCTGTTCGACACAATTGAATCTAAAAAGCAAAATTCAATCAACATGCTTTTGTTTTGTTTTCAATCATCAACATGTGACAATAATATTGCTTGCAGTGCCTGCTTTCTCATAATTGCTTGCCATTTGTTCAATCGCTTTTAAATATACCGTTAACCATAACAAATCAAAAATTATTACTATTTCTTATTTTTATGCAAAGTATTCATAAAAGCTCAATGATATAAGTTTTCACGTGTTATTTAAAAACAAAATTAGTTTTATTTTGATAAAATGAGCACCGAAATAAAAAATATTGAAAAAAGCAAAATTTGGAGTGTTTATATATATAAAAAATTTTATGAAGAGGCCATATGATGAATAGCGAAATATAAATAAATAAATATTTAACATTTTTATATCAAAACGGAAAGCTTCGTAATTAAAATTTAAATAAAATAATAATATTTAACTTTTTAAATAATAAAATATTGAATTTTAAGTACTGCCTTATCTCTTCTTTTAACATCTGAAAAATGTCTGAAATTTGTTTGAAATATTTTTTCTGTAAGATAATGCTATTTTTATTTATAGTACATGCAATTAAATACAGTCCAAAATATATTTGCTTAAAAAGATTTGATATTATTGATATTGATTCGTTGCTGTTGTGAATGGTAAGTGCTTATAGGAATATACAAGCAATAACATGCATTTTATAACAAACCACTTGATATTGTGAATCTTGAAATGACACCATTCATTTAGTTTATGTTTAATGACAATTCAAAAAACAATGACAATAAAAAAAGCATTTGAGTCGTATGCATGCTCATCTCTGGCATGCATATTCAACCATACAAACAAAAAAACCAGTCCTATTTTACTACGCAGTACTTTATTCAATTATGTGCCATCGTTAATTTAATGGCGTTTTGTATATTTGTGTTTTTGAGTGTTTGCATTTAGCTTTTTATATTCAATCGTGTTAAACAGCATAAAAACAATCAGTTTTTAATCGTGCCTCGAAAGTGATTTAATCGGTTTCAAATTTCTATTTGTAATATTGATTTGTAAAATTTATTTTAATAAAAATAAAATAAAAAAAAATTTCACACTTTGTAATTCCGTTCAAAATACTGAACAGAAAATTAATTTTATTCGTTATGTAAAAAAAATATTAAATCGACTCTTCTACAACTGCAATTATTACTTTCTTCAATCCATTAAAACAATAACTACAGTCGATGCTGATGTCCATAGTGCACAGTTTTTATTTCTTCTTTTTTATTCTGTTTATGAATTTTTTACTCCGTTCGTTATTCGTGCCAGCATACTTCACCTTTTTTTTTTTTCATTAAATATTCAGTTTGTTGTGGGCACTTTATGTTTTGATTTTTTTTTTTGCAGTTGTTAATGTTGTTGCAAACAGCTTATATCCATTCTTAACTGTGGTCTTGAGTTTGAGTGAAATTTCATAATTTTCGCTTTTTTTATATTTTTATTTTCTGTCCGCTTTTATTATATTTAGTTGTGTTTTCGTTGTAAGAAGAGTGATTTA
Organism: Thelaira solivaga; assembly: GCA_947397855.1. NCBI lineage: Eukaryota > Metazoa > Arthropoda > Insecta > Diptera > Tachinidae > Thelaira > Thelaira solivaga. Next base: position 42,877,005 of record OX377611.1, on the reverse strand, counting down.
CGAAACAAAAGTGCAATTCAAAAGGAAATTAAAAACGGAAATGCTTTTAATATTCACATTAAACTGTATGTGTGCGGTAACGACAGCACACATTTACGTACTCATTATAATTTCTTTTCAAAATTACTTGTATATTTCCTTTCTTTTTGGATAAACACACACAACAGTGTACTTACATATGAATATAATACCCCATTTAGCTTATTTGTTTAATATGTATGAATATTCTTGCCTTGATATAAATAATTAATTAATTTCTTTGGGTTGTTTTGTTTTCTTGCAGGCCCTTACCAAATATCAAACATCACAGAAAGTAACAACTAAAACTGGCATAGAACAAGAGGAAACCCTTTTGAATGAGTCGGCTGCCAGAGAAACTTCACTGAATCTGCAAATACTCGATTTAGAAAATGAAGTTAAGCAGTTGCGACATGAGTTGGAACGTGTGCGTAATGAACGAGATCGCATGCTGCAGGAGAATTCCGATATTGGTCGTGATAAATCCGATAATGAAGCAGAGAAATTGCGGCTTAAGGCCGAGCTTAAAGAACTTAAATTTCGTGAAACTCGCATGCTCACAGAGTACTCAGAATTGGAGGAAGAAAACATATCGCTGCAAAAGCAAGTCTCAAATTTAAGAAGCTCACAGGTGACTAATGAATTTTTGTTTGCCTAGCAGCAAGTCTTTACTTGGACCATTTTTGTTTATTCTAGGTTGAGTTTGAAGGTGCCAAACATGAGATAAGACGTCTTACAGAAGAACTGGAATTGTTAAATCAACAAGTTGATGAATTGACAAATCTTAAAAAGATTGCCGAAAAGCAAATGGAAGAAGCTCTAGAAGCATTGCAGGTACAAAATACAATAAATTGAATTAATTATACTGAACAAACAATATTTTATCTTAAAATGCCAACCTTACAAAAATTCAAAAGCTAGCAAAATACTAAAGTACTTTTTTAGTAGAAAACGAAATGGCTTGTCAACTTTGAAAATATTCTAGCAATGTTATTCCTTATTGTAAAATTTATAGTTTTCCTTTATGTAAACAAATTTTAATATATAAAATTCCAGTTTCATTTCGAAAGTACAATTTTTTGCCAACGTTCCAAATAGCAATCGGTCTACAACCACGTGTTCATTTGAATGTTGGCATAATGCTTTAATATTAGAAAGTACAATAGTTTGCCAACGTTTGCCTTAACGAATACTTTTCCAAGGTTTTCCCGTTTGCATTTTTCTGCCTGAGCAGCTTAAACTAGACATCTGCAACAAATAACACATTTGCCAAAATTAAATACGAGTTCGTACTTGCTCACGGAGCTCAAATAGTGAAGAATAGTGAACTGTTTCTTTTCAAGCGATGTCACAAGAAAACCTAAACGAGCGAAAGCAAAACACTCGAACTCGAATAAATTTGGGTTCAGCTTTCTTACGTGTGTCAGGTGCTGCAAAGTCGATAAATTTCAGTTTTTGTTATGATTTTGAGTGAAATTGTCAGAAATAGGTACTACTAATTTGCTATGTGCATGCATAGGAAAAACGCACAACCAACACAAAAAGTGGTTCTGAATAGGTGTGCACATATGCATAATCAAATACATTTTAAGATTGATACTTGCACATAATTGTTTATTTATACAAACATATTTTTTAATATTTAAATTTTTTTTGGTTAAAACTATTTTAACCATTTTGGTGTGTATGCGACAACTAAATAACAAGTGACTGATTTTGGCATTTTGCGTTCGCTATCGCTGAATATCGCTGAATTGGATTTTGTATGAAAGTACTTACGCTTTCTTTCTTGTTGTCTTTCGCATGACTATTGGCGTAGAAGTAAGTTAGCTGAACCCAAATCAAATTATTTTCGCTTAGCATGCGAACGAAGATGTTCTTTCGAAATCACTGAACAGGCCCTTACCCCCCGTTTCCACATGCAAGTGCAAGTTCGAAAAACTCAATACACTCTCACTTTTTCACTAACACACTAATACGTATACTCAACTTGCAAGCAATTACTTGCATGTGGAAACGGGGGGTTAGTACCTGTATGTGCGAAAACGCGTGTGTAGCAACGATTTTAAAAAAAAGTATACGTAAATTTTACGTAGATTAATAGTCCAGGGCTAAGAATTTTTTTAATCTTTCGTAAGGCGTTTTTGTGAATAAAAAGCGGTATTTCTTGAAAACACATATTCGACTTGAATTTTCTTTTTACAAATAACATTTATTTCCCTTTAGGGAGAACGTGAAACAAAGTATGCTTTAAAAAAAGAACTTGATAGTCATTTAAACCGTGAATCGATGTATCACATTACCAATATGGCGTACAACATACGAGGAACGATATGTGATGACAATACGAGCGCCAACAGTGATGGTGAAGAAGATAATTTGGCGCTGAAACGTTTTGAGGACAATTTGTCAACCGAACTAAAATCTCCAGATGGCACTAAATGTGATCTCTTCTCAGAAATTCATTTAAATGAACTGAAAAAGCTGGAAAAACAATTGGAATCTATGGAAAATGAAAAGACCCATTTGACCGCCAATTTACGTGAAGCTCAAACGAATCTGGATAAATCACAAAATGAATTGCAAAACTTTATGGCCCGCCTTGCAGTTTTAGCAGCACATGTGGAGGCTTTAATGCAGTTAAAGAAACAATACGATCACAAAGAATTCTCACAAGAGGCTATTAAGCAAAAACAGAATGAAGATAATATTAAGCAGCAATTGCGAGATACTTTAACGCAATACGGCAATTGGTTTGCTTTATCATCGAAGGAGATTGATGGTCTAAAGACTGATTTGAATGAGTTGCAAAAGGGGTTAAATTACACCGATGCTATGACTTCATTGCGCAATGAAATTACAAATTTGAAAAACAAACTAATGAATACTGAACAGAAGTCATTGGATTTGCAAAGTGATGTTCAAACGCTTACAAACATTTCACAAAACGCTGGTCAAAGTTTAGGTTCGGCACGTTCCACATTGGTGGCATTAAGTGATGATTTGGCTCAACTGTATCATTTGGTATGCACGGTAAATGGCGAAATGCCCACACGCGTACTGCTGGATCATAAATCGGATGATATGAGGTAAGTTAGTTGCTCGTTTACCCTCAAGACTTTCATAGAAATATTGTCTATATATGGAAATTGTGAATTCTTCTTTTATTTGAAAGTTTTGAAAATGACTCACTCACCGCTATACAATCCCAATTCAAATCGGATGTCTTTATATCAAAACCTCAAATCATCGAAGACTTGCAAGGTCTAGCAGATTCGGTGGAAATTAAGAAATACGTGGACACCGTATCAGATCAAATTAAACATCTCAAAACTGCCGTTGAACACACCATTGAACTTAACAAAAACAAAGTTCGTGGAGATATCACAGAGTGTAAGAAAATAAAAAAAGAAGAAAACTATAGTATTTGTTAATTTGCATATTGTTAATTACGATATATTTTCAGCCGATAAATATAATCGTGAAGAAGTTGAAGAACTGCAAGAACAAATTATTAAACTCAAGAGTCTGTTATCCACAAAACGGGAGCAAATTGCCACTTTGCGAACTGTGCTCAAGTCCAATAAACAAACAGCCGAAGTGGCTCTTACCAATCTCAAGTCAAAATATGAAAATGAGAAGATGGTCGTAAGTGAAACAATGTCTAAACTGAGAAATGAATTGAAGATTCTTAAAGAAGATGCGGCTACCTTCTCCAGTAAGCAAACGTTAAACACACAATTTTCTTATTATTTTAAAATATCCATTATTCATTTCATTAAAATTATTTTTTATTATAAAGGTTTACGTGCAATGTTTGCCGCCCGTTGTGAAGAATACGTTACACAAGTTGATGATCTTAATCGTCAATTAGAAGCTGCCGAAGAGGAAAAGAAGACTCTTAACCAATTGCTACGCTTAGCTGTACAACAGAAGTTGAATTTAACCCAAAAATTGGAAGAAATTGAAATGGATCGGTGGGTTCATTTGGGTCGCTAGAAAACAAAAAAAAAAACCCCAAACCTAAAGTATTTTACTCTCTACCACTTTTTTCCATATGAAAAACAAAACAACATCTTAACGAACCCCTTAATTATCCTTAAAATTCCTTTCGGATATAAGTTCCTTGTTTTTAGCATCAACTTGAATATTAAGTCTATATAGTTTTTTAATTTTCATTTCATCATAAAATATATTATCGTGTGAGTTACGGCTTGAGTTGCTCTTTTCATATTACGTCCACCATTTTAATAATCTTCCCTTCAGCATTTGGTGTGTGTGATCGTTGTATACATACAAATATTTTTATAATTTATACTTTTTGTTTTACATTTACCGAGTGTGTATATTGCTGTGATTATTTATATCATCGGTAAGCGTATACCATTTATTAGTGCTTATATTTTTCTCAATTACTTTATGTATCTTCATCCTCCCATTCCCATATACATACATACATGCCTACATGTCTTTATTTGGTTAGTGTGTATTACATTCAGTTTAACTACTACATTTATAAACGCTTGTAAAAATACTATATACAAAATTTCAATAATTCACAACATATACCAACCAACACATACATACAATTCTCAAGTGATCAATGAATGATCACAAGATGAATGATCAAAAGATTTCTCATGCAATTTGTAAATATTTTTTTATTCATTAATTTCAAACACATTTAATCAACAAAACCATAAAGTTGAATAGAAAAAATTTATATCATTCGCTTTAATATTTAAAAAATACATATCATACTTGCAGACTAGACAAAATATTTATTGAAATCAGTGTAACCACAAATTTGCATAAGTAAGGAAATTGTAGCATTAATGATTGTCTTAAGATATAGAAGTAATTTGAAATTACATTATGCAATGATTTAAAATGTGAAATTGTAGGTAAAAACCCGCTTTACCAACTTTATCACAAGGCTAGTATAATCGATCTATAAAGTAAGATAATTCTTCATTACCCTGTCCAAACGGCTCAAGCTACGGACCTGCAGTCTAATATAGCTTAGCATTATAAGGTATAAAACGAGAGTAAGAAGGCACTTTTAAGCCATTTATGGCTTAAAATAAAAGTTAAATTGCATTATTGCTTATTTTAAGTGTGGGTACTTTTTAAACCCTTCATTGTAAATAAAATTGTTTTACATATAACGGGTAGGGCCAAAGTCCCGCTACCATTTTGATTGCTTATAACTTTGCTCAAAGAAAAGATAAGTAAACTTGGTTTTCATGAAAAGTTTATTTGGTCTTTACATTTTTTTTATTTTCGTTATGATTGTAAAATTATATCGGCTAAATGGTGATTGCGTTTCGCTATGCAACTTTTGTCCTTTTTTAAGGCATTTTTCATGACATTCTGCAACATCTCAGGCTAAATTTCTTATATTTCGTGACGAATATTGTCTTTAAAATCGTTTGGGGCTTATTCACATAAACTTTTGATTTTAAAAAAATCCATAAGAAGAAGTCTGAGCCACATTTTCAGCGTTACGCGACATTCGTTATCTTCCACAACGTACCGTACTGTCGAAACTTCGTATGTAAACGATAAATTATGGTTTCATAAGGTATTTTTGACGCAATTTCCGCTGAGTGGCAATAATGGAACGATTATTTTCAATAAATATTGTCACTATTTCTGATGTTCTTGTGGCGTATATTTATCCATAATAAAATTGGGACGTCTACACAACACAATGGTTAAGGCAAAACTGAGCTAAACGTAGCGGAATGGTAGCGGAACTTTTACCTCACCTTGTATACGTTTGTCTTTCCCTGTGAAATTTCTACACCGTACATGTGTCACCCTATAAAGTTTAAATATCTTGGATCCTTATAGATAGCGCAGTCGATTTAGCTGTCTGTGTCCTTCTATCCGTATGGATGTTGAAATCAAATTTCTGAAGTACCTATAAAACGTACGGTATGCCAATTTGTTGGTAGTTCCTGCGTATTGGTTGGTATTTTAATTCAGCCTAATCGGTCCATAAATGACTGAACTATGAGCTCTGAAGTGGAACTACCTATATTTTTTTTTTTTAATTTTTCTGAAAAGATTTTTTGCGTATTTAATATAAAACGGACAAAAAAATTTCCCAGTTTTATCAGAAATTGTAGTCATAATAAATATATGTGCAAAAAATCAAAACAATCGGTCCACAAATGGCGGAGAAAAATCAAAAATACAACTGAAATTTTAGTTTTTCACTAATTTCTGTTTTGTTTTTTTGTGGAAATTCTTAAGATGTACATGTGCGTAATGTGTGTGTACACAAACACGAAATCAGACAATCAGTCTTATACAAGCGTGTGAACTATGAACACAGAAATCTTATTGAAAGATATTTTTGGAATTTTTTGACGTTAATTTGAAACTATTTACTTAATATTGAATATTTATTTAAATATATTTGGCTAAATAAATGTCCTTCTTAATTTTTTTTTAATTTAAAAATTCTAGAGTCCCCACATAAATTTAATGCTTTTAGAAATAAAGATCTCACAACGGAATTTTTTTTTTGAACTGAAATGAACCATTAACAAAATAATAGGAATTCAAAGAACATTATTTTAATGAATATTAGCCATTTCATTAAAAAAATTTATTATAATTTTTTTGTTTGTGATGTTGAAGAAGCATGTACAAAGTTAAAAATAAAATTGGCTACTACAGTGACGTATGGAAGACCCGACACACGGAAATTTTACTTATTTAGAAACTCCATTTTTATTAAGATTTTAAGAATTGTCTTTTATCAGCTCGTAGCATGAGTACAGGCATTTTAGCGCTTTTACAAATAAAAATGACAGATAATTAACTGAAATTAATATTTTATTTAAGGATTAACAAAGTTAATCATATGCCATTTCAATGAAAATCTTTCTCATTTTTTTTTTTTTTTTTTTTTTTTTTTTTTTTTTTTTTTTTTTTTTTTTTTTTTTTTTTTTTTTTTTTTTTGTATTTAAAAAGAATGCTTAAAATGAAAAATATGAATATGTAGCTACTAAAGTGAAGGACGGCATTGTAAGACTTCGCACTGCCGAATTTAACATGTTAGACACTACATACATCATAAAAAGAATAAAAATTTCACTATTTTGTTATACAAATACTTTTTGCACAAATCGTTAAAGTTAGGAATATTTCATTCATCATATTTTATTATCCAATAAACATGAATTATAATGACAGGTTATTAAAAAGCAGCCAGCATTGTGGTAGAATCTGGTACGTTTTGGGATGAAACTGATGAATTTACAACAACTACGAACAGAGTTAGAGTGGAAACTTACCAAGCCAAAAAAATGCACAGCTTTCATTACATAAAAATTAACATTTTGCGATTTATGATATACAAACAATATATCCCGCCACTAACAAGCATGCCTATCCATAGAAAGCTTTTTATACATATAAATACGCATACACGTGTATACCAGAGACCTGCAAAAATCGAATTTTTAATTGATTGTACATGATTAAAAAATTTGAGTAAAAACGATCGAGCCACGATTAATTTTTTTTATGTTCGACACGATTGATTAAAATACTCAACAATTTCAATATAAATACACGCAAACAAAAAACCCCTTTTTTTACTAAACAGTAGTTTACTCAAGTATGTGTAATGCCTTTTTTGCTTTTTATATTCAGTCATGTTAAACAGACTAAAAACCAATCAGTTTTAAATCGTGCCTCGAACATGATTTAATCAAATGTTGTGCAAGTTTTTTTGTTCGTTGAATAAATCACACATGCCGGTTTTAGCTCTCTGGCTTATACATAGATATATTTCTTAAGCCCCTTTTATACGGAATGTTATTTTCACACATGGCGGGCCAGTTTTGCGTAAATCTGCCATCTTACAGACGACATGTAATAATGATATGACTACGAAAAATAAACTTGTGCAAGTACGTTTGATATTAATATTACTTTTTTAAGTGATCGATCAAACAAAACATGTAAAATTTGTAAAATAAATCCATCAAAAAACAAAGAATTTTCTGCAAATTTTGTGAAATGACTTAGTTACAGACTTTTACGGAAGCAATGTTGGAGAGATTTTACAGAGGAAAATTTGACAAGTCATTTTTGAAAACATTTCGTGTAAAAGAGCTTTTTTTGAAATTATTAATAAAAAAATTACTAATTTTTTTTTTTACATTATTATTTTAGAGAAATGCGTACTGCACGTCGCTCAATGCCACCACAACGAGGTACTGGCAGTAAATCATCGTTTTCATCACGACCATCAACAAGAAATCAACCGAACAATAATCAAAATCCCTTCTAACATAAAATAAGCGTGCAGCGTAAACTTTTAGCTTTAGTTTACACCCTACTTAAGTTATAAATTATATGAATTGTTTGAAACAAATCAAAAACACATGCATACATACCTAAACTGATTTAAAAGAAAGCTTTTATAGTAAAATAATTGCAATCTTCTGTTCTTTATTTACACAGTATTTATATATATTATATCTGTGTGTGTGTTTCTTTATGTTAAAAAAATGTCCAATTCTAATGTCCTAACGAATTTTTAATTAATCCGTTTTTTACAACAAAGGCTGCCTTTCTAAACGTATTTATTCAATGACAGAGCAGTGATAAAGCAAATAAAATGCATTGCCCATCAAAATGATGTCATAGTGACGTTTTTATTTGCGATTCAGTTGATAAGACCATGGTTAGCAATGACATGCCTTGTCAAAGCTTGTAGATTTGTGAACTACAAAGCAACAAACTTTTAGGAAGGCTGCCGTATTAATAAACGAAATTGGATAGACTGCTTAACCAAAAGTTTTTCGGTAAATTGCGGTAACTTTGTTAATGTAAAGAAACACGCCTATTATTTTCATTTTTACTTTTCTAATTATTTTATTCTTTTTTGGGTATTTTATTTACAGTTTTTTCCTTTTTATGTTTTTTCTTCTATTGAGTACGGTAGTGGGTATTAAAATTTATATTATTTTTTATTAAATATGCAAAAACTAAAAAAAAACTCAAACTAAATTAATGTTTCCTGAGTTACAAAAAAAAATTTTATTACACAAGTGTAATAATTATTTCATGTATTATTAACCTGTAACACTATGCAGTACTATTTTCTTTGTTCTTATTTATAAGTTTTTATTATATATTTCTTTATCTAAATTTAGTTTAAATTTATTACTTCCTTTAACATCCTCCTTCAAATACAATGACGGGCAGATTAGTAGAAGCTACATTTATGCACACCAAATTAATATTTTTAAAATGTTTGTTTTAAGTGCAGTGGAGAAAGTAGACTACAGAAATAGAAAATTTTAATATTGATTTGAATGGTACTTTTTATCAGAAATTAAGTGGTTATGTTTTTTAAAATGAAAATTGATAGAAAATGAAGAAACCCCAAACAAAAAAATGCAACCGGACCAACGTTAGCAAATAATTTTTCAATTCGTTTCCAATGTTGTGCGAAACACCAGAAGTTGTTCCATTATTATTTTACATAAATAACCATATCTCCCATGCTCAGAAAAATATAAATCACTTGACTTTTTAAGTTGAAATCAAAATAGGTTCCGTTAAGCGTTTGCGTACAAATTTACCCTTGTTAATAAAAAATACAATTTTTGCTAATTGTGTATGTCAATTGTTTTCTTATAAGCTGAACTAAATGTTCTTTAAAAAAACGAGCAGTTTCCAGAGCATATGGTATATTTGTATATTAAAATGTGAAAATTTTTATAGAAAAGTCTTAGTTTGTACTAATAAAAACAACATATTTTCAAATATCAAACCATTTAGTTTTTCACTACAAAAGACCTTTGGCAATCTATTCATTTTAATGCGGTTGTCTAAAGTCTTTTCTGTGAGGAACTTGTTATTAATAATGATGTCAACTTTTAATATTGATTGAATAAAATATTTAGCTGAATTTTTGATATTTGATTAAAATTCCATCCCCATGTTTTAATAATTTTATACGTTTAGTTCAATTTTTCTCACAAATTTTTTAATAAAACAATTTTGAATACGTGGCCGGTAACACACATCGGTGTCAGGTGCTTGTTCGAAAGCACCAGTCTTTATGTTTCATAGGTTTCTGTCTGAACTATGTTCTTGGGAGTGCTACAAACATTTTTAGATATGAAGAGCAATCAAGATTACGCCATCCTGCACATAAAATTGACATTTTCTCCGCATGTAGCACAAGTGATGTCGCGCAATGTCTAATAATTTACAGCTAAATAAGAGTGAAAGAGAAAGAGAGAAATGTATTATTTTTTTCTTCAAACAGTGAACAATCTACGTCATCTATCAATCTTGAAGAGCAATATACAGTGCTGTTCTGTATTCAGAATCCGAATATATTATTCAAAATTTAAAAATTCAGCACCTCATTACTACTCGGTGGTTCACTTTAAAATTTTTTAAATTTTGTTTTATTTTTTGCTTTATTTTGGGTGCGAAATTATTGGTAGAATAAAAAAACATAAAAGTTTTCATTTAATAAGAAGAAAAAAATTTAATTCCACATTTTTTCAAATCCGTGGGGAATACAGAACATGCACGATAGTTCATGTTTTTATTTAATAAACTGACTGTACTTAGAAATTCCTTCTTTTTGAATTATTGTCCGTTATAGTATTTGTACGGAAAATCCAAAGTAATTCCTTTAATAAAAAAACTAATTAGTTAAAACAATAATTATATGTATTTACACTAATATGTATTAATTATAATACCTTTTTTATTGTTGTTGCTTTAACAACAGCAACAAAAAATACATCATTATTTTGCAATACAATACGGTCTGTTACTTATACTTTACACACGTCCATTTAATACAATTGAAAACAAAATAAAGAGTTAATTGCATTAACATTAAAAAACAAACAATTAATTAAAAACTTTTCTTAAAGAATTTTTTATGTATTTAATTTTGTTCAAAGAAAGAAATGCAAAACGAAAGAAATTTTATTTTAGAAAAAGTCATTATTATTAAAACTTTTAAATTTTCAACAAGTTTATAAAGAATGTAAACAAAGTTTAATTGTAATTATTATCTCAAACGAAATATATGTGTTGTTAAATTATTTTTCTGTTAAATTTTATGCAAAAGAAATTCTTTAAATTATATATATGTAATAAATTCGTTTGTTTTTACTTTCTTATTGTACAATTTATGCGTTTGTTTTTATAGAGAAATTATTTTTTTTTTTTTATTGAAAATGATTTTTTGAGAAAAAAGCATTTGAAATCACGTTGTACGCAGAAATTAAACAAAATAAAAACCAAGTAAAACATATTTTTTTAAATAAAAAATTAAAGAAAAACAAATAAATTTTTTGGTGTTTTTTGACATAAATTTTAGAGAAAAAATTATAAGAAAGAAATATTTTTATTAAAAAAAAAAGCAAAAGAAATGATATGGAATAATAATTTACATTAACATTAAAATGAAAATGAAATTTTGGTCAGTTTTCACAATACAAAACACAAAGTAGTTACAAAATAAAAAAAAAATTAACTAATTTTTAATCAAATAAAAAACTAATCTGTGTTATACATTATAAAGTTAATTGATTTTGCATAATTTAATTTTTATTGAATGAACTGGTCCCACAATATAGAAACAATGAAAACTTAAAAAAAACCGAGATGGAAAGACTTGCCAAAACAATTTTAAAATGTTTGAACGTCAAAAAATATAAAAACTATTTAATTAATTAATTGTTTTAAAAATTTATTGTTATACGAAAAATATATTGTATAATTTTTAATTTATTTAATAACAAAATTAAAGCAATATTTTATGTTTGAACTTTATTCAAGAAATTAAAATTATTAAATGTAAAAAGCACAGATTAGTTTTATATAAAAATATAGTTAAATGTTAAGCATATACTTCAACTATACAAATTATTCACTTTTATTTATAAAAGATTGTATTAAAATATGCCAATCAAATAGCGTTAGTAAGTTATAAATTATCCATAGAAGGAAACTTTTACAGCAACAACAAAAACATTTAAATTTACTTCATAAATGGCAATATTTAAAATGTATTCCAATATCTGCAGCCGTGTGCAAAAAACTTTTCTTCAAGGAATATACTTTCAAATTTCTTTATGAGTTTATTTCTATTTTCTCATCTGAAAAAAAAACAACTGTTAGGTTAACAAAATTAATTACAATATACATACTTATGCACCCAACTCCATGATATCTTTACGATTGCACAATGATTTCTTTTATGTTACTAAAAAAAATACTCATAGCTTGTGTATTGTGTGGTGGTAGTGGCATATTTCGTTTTAAAGGTGACCCTGTGGTTTTGAAAGCAACTGTTGTCAAAACGAAATGAAATATACAACAACCCCTGGTAAATTATTTTTATTTAACGCATTTGAATCTCTTTTTGTTAATTTCAGCTTTACGTCATTAGTTGTTTTCTTTATATTAATTAAGTTAACTAATTATAGTTTAATTAAAAAAATTATAAACAACATAATAAATCTAATTAATAAAGAAGATATATTTATTATTTTTTTGAATTTGTATTTGTTTTTTTTTTTTGTTTCTTTGTTTGTTTATTTTATATCGAACTTGATATGTCTTTGGTTGAACGAATGAATATTCTTTGCAAAACCAGGCACATAAATTAAACAATAAAAAAAAATTTGGGGGATTCACAGTAGTGTCATGTCATATCAATCATAAAGTCATAATTTTTTGTTGTATTTAAACAAAAAAAGTCATTATTTTGTCATAAGTAATGAGAGGTTGCTCACAGCAGTTATATTTTTTAGTATTGTTTTTTTTTTTAACGCATATGACTATGATTACTGTGGGAATCTCCTATAAATTAAGAGTATTTATAAGAATCACATGTTCTTCTTTTTAATCACACACAGATCTGTGAATCTTATAGACTTGGGAATAATTTCCTGAAGATTCAGAGTAGCGTCTGTTGAAACAAGTGTATAAATATGCTTTCCCTCTTAGTACTTATTGTACTAAGTAAACAATTTTTCTAAAAATATCAAGGAAAATAATGCATATTGCACACCAACATAAATTGGAATTAAGCACAAGTAAAGATTAAATTTTGTTTTTTAGTTTTTGTTTAAATAGACAAATAGTTTAAGCAATAAACATCAATTTGGTTCAGTGCCGTTTGCAATTTAAAACCGTTAACTTTCTAGCGCTTACGTTTTACAGAGCAACTATTTTGATTTAAAATCGTCAAGGTACAATTTAAGCGATTTCCGCTTTTCTTACATATCGACGATCACGTTTTTCTATTATTTTTCTAAATTATCTTTATCTTTTATTGAAATATTACTTGAAAAGTGCATAAGTATACACTTTATATTTTAAAGCAACAATCACTGCTAATCAAAGTACATACATGCAATATTTCTAAATTAATTCGGCTAAGCAGCAAATTGTATTAATAAAAATGTGGATTACAGTTTAAATAATGCCAAAGTATATGTTAATTTACATAAAATTAATAAAATTAATAAAAAAATAAATTTATTAAATTAAATTGCATGATTATTAAGTAAATAAAGAAAATATGAAAATAGAAACTAAATTAGTTGCAGCCACTATTTTTTCTAGACACCCTAAAAATATGCAACACAAGTGTTAAATACATAGTAGAAACAAAACTAAATTAACCGAACAATTCAATTAAAGCAGCATTCACTACATAAGAATATATACAAATAAATACATTAAATTAAACGGAATTAGAAACAGAAATAAAAAACTTTATGCAGCTAATACATACCCTCCTAATTTTCTCTTATTTATTTACCGCTAAAGCAGAACAAGCTTATGTTTAACTTACATAAATACAAATTTATTTAAAAAAAAAAAAAAACAAAACTTCAACTACCGAGCCATCAAAACTGAATTTATTTCTTTTCTACAAACAAAAAAAAAAAAAAAAAAAAAACACAAATTCATACATTCCATTCCACTGTAACATCATCGAATTGTTTTATATATGTTTTTCTTTCATTTTAAAAGTGATTTTAAAGCAAATAAAATTAAATAATGGTATTTAAGAAAACTTATATGTAATTTGTATATAAAAATAACTAAAATTTAAATTTTAATATTTTTAAAACAAATTGTTTAACCGTCCCTTTTTTCAAAACCAAACAAATGTAAAACTATTATTTATTTTACAATAAAAATATAATAAAACCAACCAACAAATTGTGATAAAACACAAAAACTTTTATGAATACACACTCGTATTTCGTTTTATTAATCATTTATATTTCCTTTTTCTTCCCTTCAAGTGAAGAAATTTAATTTTCAAACTTGTCCTCTAAACTTTAAATTAAAAAAATGAAACAATTAACAACATATTGATAAACTGATACCTTATTAGAATTCTAAATAAAAAATAAAGAACTAAAAAAAAATAACTAATAAAACATAATTTTACACAAAACATGAAAAATTTAAACAATATACGAGTATAATAAAATAACCAGTTTAAAATAATTTTGTATAAGAAACCATTTTTGGAAGAAAAACGATAAAAAAAAATTATTTGCCAATAAAATTAATTAAACATGAATTTGTAAATTATTAGTGTATTAAATAATTTAAAATGTTAAAACTTAAACAACAACAAAAATTAAAAACTTAAAAGTAAAACTACAAGAAAAATAACATTTTATTAAATGATATTAAAATATTATTCTATAATATAAATAAATTGAGATTATTGTCAAACGGATTAAAAAATAAAAACAAGAAGTATGAATAAACAACAACTTATTGTTTTTATTATTTTATTTTCAATATTTATTATTCTTTAAATTTATTGAAAATAAATATTATAGCAAAAAAAGCAATTTTAGGCAATTTTGTGATTTCAACAGCGTTCATCAGCTACCGCATGATGTATATACATATATTCTGGAATCTTATAAATAGAGGAGTCTGTCTGTCTATATACAGAAAAGTTTAGCTATCTTCAGACTGCTATGAAATTTAACCCGATCTATCCTCAAATGGCGGCGCTATAAGGAAAGACCGACACTACTTCTCTTTTTTATCATTTCTCTGATGGGTTTTTGGTGTTTTTTGTCTTAATTACAAATAGGACAAAAACCATAGCTTCAATAAAGGCTAAGGCAAATTTATAACAGGTAAGCGCAAGGCAAGAAAACAAATTTTTTTGGAAACATATTGTCAAAAAGCAGTACACATACATACAAAACAAACTTTTGTTTATTTTGTACATACTAAAGGGCTGCACAGGAATACTTGAAAGACACACATCACTACAAACATGTGTAATACTTTATAATAAAAATGCTTGTAAGCCATTTCAAGTATGCTTGAAATTGCTTAATATATTTTTTCTGCTTATTTCATGCGACTCACTCTCAGCCATATATTACCTTCAAAGTGATTTGGCACACGACTATCCCATTCACAAGGATAGCATGGATGTTATTGTCGCGGTTGTTAATAAATTTTTAAGTGCGTATGCTGTAATGCGATAAAATATGTACGTAAAAATTTATTTCCGGCAGTCACATTTAGACTTTTTCCTAGACAACCTGGGTCAGTTCAGCGCTGAACAAGGCGAACATTTTCACCAAGAAATGGTTGCAAAAATAAAATAAAAGTGATTTGAGAATATTTTTCGTTACTTAAATGATGATGCTAAGTTAAAAAAAACTGCCAAGCCAATATTTTTGAGTGAAGTGGCCAAAAATTTTATTTCTAGAAAAAATTTTTTCAGTAAAAAGCTTAATAAATAGCCCATAAAATTTTTATGGGATTTAGAAAAAACAAGTTTCGTTTTACTCATTAATAGCCATATTTTGAAAATTAACTCAAAAATTA
Source organism: Thelaira solivaga (assembly GCA_947397855.1). Taxonomy (NCBI): domain Eukaryota; kingdom Metazoa; phylum Arthropoda; class Insecta; order Diptera; family Tachinidae; genus Thelaira; species Thelaira solivaga. The sequence continues at coordinate 42,861,090 of OX377611.1, read as the reverse complement.
TACGGTTTGTTTATAAAATACTGTGTAAAAACGTTTCCAAAGTTGAAAAATGGCGAAAAAATTTAAAAAAAAAATGTGTTTGGTTGAAATTTCTTAAGTTTACTTAAATGATATACGAGTACATATGTATACTCGTATACCATTCGAACGGCCTCAATGTTTTCTTTCTAAAATTTCAAATCGGTTGATATTGAAAGTTACTGATTTAAAGGTCCATTAAGGTACGAAAAACCGGTTTTTTACCAGCAACTCAAGATTTTGGAGGTGTTTGGCAAGTTCTAAAAACAGATTCTTGTTGTACTCGACAGCACCTACCAGACAAATAATATCACTTCCCAGGTACTTGCACTTCATTCTTTTTTGTCGCACTGTGTAATTTGTAGCAAATAAAATAATTATGTTGTAAGTATATTAGAGTAAGATAGATATATTATATTGTATGCTAGCATAAGATTTTGTAAACTATTAATATATTAACTTACGCCCATGTTCTGAGAAACGCGCGTTTTCAAAACGAAAATCGTTTTGCAAAACGCTAAAGCATGTTCCGGAAACCACGCGTTTTGTTTCAGTTTTTCTCATAGAAAGTGAATGAGGAAACGCAAGTTTATAAGTAAACAATTAACACACACACAATTGTCAAAAACAAAGTAAATTTTTTAAAACCATATTTTTTAGGGAAAAAGGCCAATTTTCTTTCAAAATTTGGTTGAAATAAAAAGAAAATATATTTAATTTGAATTGTGCAACATTTTATTTTATCTTTAACTCTTAGTTTGTGAAAAATTCATCACTTCGCTTCAGTGTATGCTTGCGGCTTGAAAACGCCTTTTTGTGATTTCAAATCATAATCGCCCAAGTTAAGCGTTTTGCGTTTTTCAGAACATGGGTGTTAATTTAATAACTTGTTATTTAGTTACTTCTCTGAATATTTAGGCAGTTCCTTTGAACGCCTATCTTATAGCCTTCCAGATATTTAAAATAAATATAAGGGTTATACGATCCACATACATCCACAACATAGTAATCCTGCCAGACATATTCAGGCTAACACTACTTACTGTACCCACTGTACAGTACTGCCAAATATGTAGAATAGCAATTTAGGTTTAATATTGTACGTTATCAATAGTTAAAGTAAAATACTAACTTTAGCTGTAATAAAAAGCTTTTCATTAGACCTTAAACTAGAAGATACCGATAAATTTCATGCTGGATGATTCCATCTTAACATTTCACTCAACTTTATTATAAACAATAAGCCAGAAACCGATTATTTGTCTCATAATTAGTGGTAACTTGTAACCTTAAAAATAACTAACTTATTTGGAATAAAAAAATAATATAAAAAATCGTGCATTCCGTGCATACAAACCCTTTTAAATAAAATTCGAATTAGTTTTATATTGGATTTGTTTTTATTATTTTTTAAATAAATTTATTTCACATCAATGATAAGTTTTCGACCCTGTTCAATAGCGGAGAATCAGAATAATATTCAATATTTTTAACGGTAAAATCACCAACATTATTGGTTAAGCATTTTAAAGTGGAAATAGAAAAGGAGTGAAAGGGATAATTGTAGTAAGTGAAATATTGACCATTAACCGCAATAACAAATGCCTTGTCCCCAATGCCAAAGGCAATTTTAAATAATTTACCTCGTTGAAATGGAAATTCACCATCTGTTTCTTCGTCATCTAAACAGAAGCTGTAAAAGAAAGTTTTTTTAATATCATTATTATGATAAGCAGGGTAAATAACCTTTTATCCTCTTTTTGATAGTTCCGTATAACTGCAGTTCTTTCGAAATTAACTAGAAATTTTAAAACAATACGGCCGCTGTCGTTGCATTGGAAACATATAGAAAACTCAGTATTTATAGGCCCTTTGGCGATACATTCCATAACAACAACAGTGCCTTAAGTGAAAATGAAAAAAAAAGATGAAAAGAAAGCATTCATTCATTTAAAATATGTTACCGCTCTATAAATACTAACGCAATTACTCATACATAAACGACAAATAGAAGTACATGTTATGTAATAGCTAGTTGACTTGAGTTAAAATCAAAGCGAATTCATACAAGGTGATATCAGAAAAACATGTGTACGTTGCAAGTTTTCTCCCGATTTGTCAAAGTTGTGTACATTTATATGGTAGGAGTCCATAAACCAGAGATGTCGTTTTTGAGAAAAGCAAAATATTTTAAATACAGAGAATCATGATGATTCAACCTTGTATGAATTCGCCTGTTTTCATACAATTTTACGAACAGCAACGAATATTAATTATTTACCTGTTTCATATTTCCTCGGAACATCACTTTGAAATGCAATTCTTTCGGGACACACAAGTCCTTTTGGAAACACAAGAGGATACAGCATGCGATGATGAAATTGCGTTATTTTCTCAAAATCACCATAAATAATGGCAAATCGAATTTGTTTCGGAAACTTGATAAATTCAAATGTCCCATAGATGTTGTCATTGACGTACAGTTCAAAACATTTTTGCAAAACAGCAATACGAAATGTGAATGTCTGACCTGTAATTAAATGAATAGTAAAAGCAAGATAACAGAAAATTGTCGCCGTTTTATTTATTATTTTTTTAAGGGAGCCAAAGAACTCACTTGTAAATTATTTTCAAATAATTTCTTATTATTTATGGCAACGGTTTTTTTAATGTAATTCTTACAAAAAACAAAAAAAAAGTGTGCCTTGAGTGTACAAATTATAAAATTTTAGCTTTGTCCTTACATTGGTACCATCCACAAATACGTACTGTGGGATTAGATGACAAATGATGGCGTGGTATAAAGGAACAAGTTAAATTCTTATATACCCTTCACTGTAGTATCCAAATATTCATATATTCCTATTTCCACATTTTTCTTAAATATCCCAAAAACAAAGTTATGTAATTACAACGGCTAGTTTGTTAAACTCGAAGTTGTATTATAAAAATTTATTTATTTATTATTAAAGCGAAATATCGATATAAAAATAAATTTCTATAATACGACCTCAAGCCTAACAAACTAGTCGTTTCCATTAAAAAAAAATTTCAAATAAACTTACAAATAAAAAATTATATAAAAATAAAAAAAGAAATGACAAATATAAATCCATAAAAATAATTTTCTTTGAATACCAATTTTTTTATTAATCCTAAAGAAATAATTAATTCAGTTTCATTAACGAGTTCTAAGAAAATTCCTTCTGAAAACGTTATTTGTAAAAGCAATAAAATAAAATATCTAAAAGGAGTGCAAAATAAATATAATTTAATTATATTTTGAAAACATTTGCAAACAAAACATTTTTAATTTAATATTTAATATCAATAAAAAATGAATGGCCTGTTCAGCGATGTCACAAGAAAACCAAAGCGAACGAAAACAAATCACATTTGTATTGAAAACAAAAACAAATTTTTGTACATTGTTTTTGCTTTTAATACAACAGTGGTTTGTTTTCGTTCGCTGAACAGGAAATTAAAATTAACGGAAAAAATAAAATAAATTCTCTTTCTGTCTGTATTCTTAATGCTGTTACACTTAAGCCATTTAAAAGACACACATCCATACACGTATTAATGTGGAAGCGCACACATTCTACGAACACGTATGTATATATGTTTGCTTCTGTTAATATGAGTGTGTGTACACACATTACGCACATGTATGCTGTCAATAAAAAAACAACACAGAAATGAATGAAAATCCAAAATTTCGATTGTTTTAATGAATTCTCTCAGCCATTTTTAACCGATTGTTCTGATTTTTACACAAACTTTACAACTGTCATATCTGACAAAACTGTGTACCACGTTTTTTTTTAATCAATTTTATATTTTAGACAAAATAGTCAAAAATAGAGGTAGTCGCGGTTTTTGACTCATAGCGCTGTCATTTATGAAGCGATCGGGCTGAATTTCAATAGCAACTGAAAGACAGAAACGACTAACAGATTAGTACGTTGAGTAGGAACTTCAGAAAGTTAATTGCAACGACTACACGAACAAATGGACAGAATAAAGGTCATCGATAAATCGACTAAGGATCCTGTACGGTGTAGAAATTTCAGACGGAATCAGAAACTTATTTGTATATGTAAGCCATTCTGACTTACAGTGAAGGGTACTAAAATGTTTATAATATTTTAGGCGTTTGAAGGATTTTAAAGGAACGATAGTCCATTTACCGCTCTCTCGCCTAGTAGAACTTTCATTTACAAATAATAATTCGTTCAAACGTTGTAAAAAGTACACAAAATCTTCATATTAGCAGGTACGACTTTTGGAAAGGACTAAAGGCTTAATTTTAATGAAAAAAGTTATAACTCTTTTGTAATTAAAACTCTGTTTATTTAAAATGCTTAAAAAAAAATTTATAAATTTTCGTAGAAGTTGCTTGATGTCGAGCCTTTGGTTTCAAGAATATTTACTTTATTAAAGCACCATTAGGATTATTTAATACGAATATTATTTCTTTTTACTAACAACTTTAAACTCTATAAATACCAACCTGGCATTAAGTGATTATTTGTTCTTTCACTATTCCAATTTTTTGAAATTTCCTCTTGCTGCAATCCTTCTCCTGGTTGAAACATAGAACGTATTATTTGTGTCTCTCTAAAACTTGCCTCCAATTTAAGATAAACTCTTTCAGCTTCATTTTTTGCATTGACACTCTCTGCCAAATCTAATGAAATTCTTAAATATTTCAATACATACACAAAAACGATTTATAAGTTTGATTTACTTTAATTTATTTTTATTTTTTTTATTTTCTATTTCTCAAATCTTACTTGTTGGGATTTGGTTTGACTTTTCCACTAAAAATTAATACATGACCACAGGGTACATCTGTTAAAATTTGTCCTTTCCAAACGTTCATTTCGTCTCGACTCTTTGAGTTTAACTAAATCTTTTCAAATATTGCAAATTATGTCTTAACAAACAGTCCTTTTTTGATTTTATAGTTTATTGCTGTCATGTTGTTGTTTGTTTATGTCTCTTCACTGGTGGCTGTTACAAACTTTTGTAGTGTTAAATAGTTGAATATTTATTTTGTAACAAGTTAATGTTTCATTGATGATTATGTAAAAAAAAATATTGTATTCATACTTACTTCATTGTTATTCTTTTAAAAACAAATTTGTAGAGAACAAAACAACAAATTAAGATTGTATTATATGCTGAACAGTGGGAACAAAGTGAAATATTTAAGTTGATAATCAAACTGAATAATTTTGTGTATACAAAAATTATGCACATGACAGCTTAAAAATTTACATAAAAAAAAGCAAAAAAAATTTATTATACCCTTTTCACTTTTTTTTGAAGGGTATAATAATGAAAATCGGAAATATTGGTTGTAGTTTTGATATTTCTCTGCTATTTGCTAACCGAGTGCTCTCGTTTTTTGTACAGACACTGCGAATGGTATTTCTGTTAAAAAAAAAAAAATATCAATATATTTTATTCTTCGTTTTGTAGTGTTCATTTGTGGACCGATCTTTTTAATTTTTTGCACAGACTGTTATTCCGTTTTGTATTTTAGACCAACTAAGCAAAAAACCCACCAAAAATGGTCAAAAATTAGAAGCAATCGCGATTTTTGACTGATAGCTCAGCTATTTATGGACCTATTCAGCTGAGTATTGGTCCATTGAATTTGTCGCGTAAAAGAGCCATTATTTCGTTAGCTGTGTGGCAAGTGGCACCGTCCTGTTGAAACCACATACCGTCCACATCCATATCTTCCAATTCGGGCCATAAAAAGTTTGTTATCATCTCACGATAGCGAACACCATTCACAGTAACTGAATGACCGGCCTCATTTTGGAAAAAAATACGGCCCGATGATGCCGTGTGGGTGCATTGGTTTTCCGGTAATCACTCTTGGATTATCATTTGCCCAAATGCGGCAATTCTTCTTATTGACGAATCCACTGAGGTGAAAATGTGCCTCATCACTGAAGATGATTTGCTTCGAAAATTGATCATCCACTGTTGCCATTTCTTGCCACCATTCTGACCATTGACGGCGTTTGGAATGGTCAAGAGTTCCAATTGAATTAATCTAATATTGAGAAATATCAAATGCAATGCAAAAAAAACTTAACGTTTAGGTGTGGTTCACATTCAACATCGGCCCTTAAAATGTAACCACCCTTTATTATTTATAGCCTACAATGTCGTATATGTGTGTGTAGGAATGAAATATTTTTAATTAAATGTTTGACAATTGATTTTTTAAATTCAGAAAGATTGATTTTAACTGATTTCGTGAAACGATAACTTTCGGAGAAATTCCTTTCTCCTCATCAGAAGCATCTGTGTGCGCTATGTATTGGTAACGTTGAGTATTTAACTCGCGTATCAGCAGCTTTAATTAAATTAAATCTTGCGAAAAATATACAACATAATATTACTATCCTGATTTATAGTTCCTAGAAAACATTACCAGGCTTGGCGCTCAAGTGGGGTCATGCTCAGAGAGTGTAACAGGCCTTTGAGCAGAAGGCAACGTCGGATATGATCACTTATCGTTGTTTTGCAGAATCATGGGTGTATGGAACCTTTCCACTTAGCCATTGCCGCAAAGAGATCTATGAAGAAATAACGGAGTCTTTGGGTACTGTAAGAAGAATTAAAATTTGTATAAGAGGATTTTCATTTCAAAACCATTTACTAAATTGAATGTGAAATGATTATTTTTAGCCTGTTTCACTGTTTAAATAATATTTTTTTGAAAATGCAATCTTTTTTATTCCATAATTTCTTTGGCTTTGAAATCCATAACTGTCATAGTTTTTGTTGTTTCATGGGCACAAGAACTTGTACTTTTTTTATGTTTCTTTATTATAAGACTGTTGCGTGTTTTCTTATTTGGCGAGGTAAAAAGGCCAATTACACCGACCCACCACCATCGCAAAATTTTTATAAAAACTTGTATATATGCAAGTTCAATTTTATTTCCATAATTTTGTACCATAATTTAACATGTACTGCCATTTCACCCACTAAACTTTCTTAAAGAAAAACTAAAACAAAATAAATAAAAATAATGTGATTGTTTTGTGTTATATGGTTGTCAAGCTGTCGCAAATTTCCTCCCAAATGGAAATTTTTTTTTGTAGTTTCTTAATTTCTAACCGTAAAAATACTTGTTTTTATATTAAAATGTTGTAATACTTTTCTCTAGTTGAGGGACACACTTCACTCTACACAAATTGTATGTTTTTTTTAAGGATTTACTTATCAAACCTAAACGGAATGTCTGACACCACTTGACAAATATAAACATTTATTTGCTTTTCTAAGGATATCAAGTCTCAATACTTACAAAAATGGCTTTCTTATATTTATTTGCACATGCAAAACGTTTACAAATTACAAATTTGTAATTTTCACAAATACTTAAAACAATTATTTTTTATACCCTTAAAAAAGTGGTAAGTAGTCACGTCCCCATTATCATGTAAAACATCCCACAGCATAAAATGTTTTGCCTACATAAGTATCTACTCGTACTAAAGGGCTGTACAAGAATACTTGAAAGCCAGACATCACTACATATGTACATGTGTTATATTTTATATTAAAAAGTGCTTGCAGCCCTTTAGTATCTACATACAACACGCGGCTAAACAAGACGTATAATTACTTTCAAAAATTTATAATGCAAGAAATATATAATAAAACTAGTCCAAGCCGAATTTATGTAAATACAATCTAGTGCAATTTCAAATTTGAAAATATTTAAATGCATCAGCATTTTTCAGTTAAAAATTTTTTTTTTGTGATTTAGTTATCAAGAAGATATGTTGACACAACGCCGTGAACAGCGAGAACTGTGTTCCTATTAACTAGTAAATAAAACTAATAATGCAATATTGCCAACTCTTACATATTAAAAACCGTCGGTCCCCATAGACTTGCGTTTCAATACTTTTTCTACAAAACATAATATGCCAAAGTAATTGGTTGTTGAGCCAATTGAATTTTTTAAAGAAACATCAACAAAACGGTTTAGCGATTTTCTAAATATTTTCAGTTGAGTGGCAAGTTTACGAGTAGACTCACATAGATTCGTTCAGAATCAACAGTAATTCCAGTACAAACAGGTCGAGCAATAATTCTTTATGGCTGACAACCTACTGAATCCGAATAAACTATCGTATCGAATAATATTTCGATACATGTCTAGTAAGCAGATCATCTCATACGATATCTATCGAATCGTATTTAAATATTTCACAAAAAGGGAAAAGGGTATATATAAGTTTGTCATTATATGCGTGTAATTTCTATACCGTACATAGACCAGCCTGGATCGTTATAAATAGCGGAGTCGACTTAGCGATGGCCGTCTGTCCATGAAGATGTAGAAATCAACGTTCTGAAGTCCCTAGAAAACTTGCAGAGAAATTTAGTTTGCCAATTTCTTAAAAGCTTCTGTCTTAATTTTGCTATTGAAATTCAGCACAATCGGCTTACAAATAGCTAAGCTATGAGCTCTGACGTGGAACTATCTCTATTTTTTGACCATTTTTGGAGCGTTTTTTTTTTATTTTTTTTTTTGCGTAATTTGTCTAAATTACAAAACGTGATATGTGGTTGTATCAGTAATAATAGTAATAATGTCTGTGCAAAAAATCAAAATAATCGGTTCACAAATGGTTACGAAAAATCAAAAACACAAAGCGAAATTTTAGATTTTCATCAATTTGTTTTGTTTTTTAATGGAAATTTTTAAGCTGTACATGGGCGTAATGTTTGTATACACAAACACGAAACCAGTTAATCTTATACAAATGTGTATGCATGTGTGTCTTTAAAATGCCTTGAGTGTATAATTGAGTGCCTGCAGATATTTCCTGAACTGAAATTAATTATTTATTTTAGTATTAGATAAAATACGTATTCAAAGAAAAAAAATTTTTATTAATATTTTTTATTTCTATAATTTTTTATTTGTAAGTGCCTTGACCTTTTTTATTGAAACAGCTTGAGGTCGTATTATAAAAATTTATTTTTATAATTATTTAATATTAATCAAACTTAAGATTTTAAAAAATTGTCGAAATAGAAACAATTTTTTTAAGATCTTAAGCTTGATTAGTATTAAATAATAATAAATTTATAAGATCGAATAATTTACTAAAATTTATTTTTATATTTTTTTTTTCTTTTTTTGATATTTAAGAAGAACACAGTGAATGGTATAAGACTCGGCGCAGCCGAATTTAACTTATTTTTTGTTTGTAGAAAATGTGTAATAGATTTATACACAAGAATGTGTCCCAAATACAAAAAATAAAAATTAAAGCATGAATTTAGGCAGCAATTGTGCAGGAAGAATTTTTGTACAAGGAAGAAAATTAAATATTTTATTTAATGATATATGTGTGTGCTTGTACGTATGTAAATATGGACTTATAAACGTAAAAATAAAGAAAACTTTAACTAACCAAAGTTATAACGGCCTTAAAATTGATAAATTAAAAAATTTTTATTGAAAATAAATTTATTTGATTAATTTTGTATATCTTATAAATTAATTTAGTTTTTATTAGTTTTCTTTTCACATGTTGTATTAACAAAATTTCATACACACGTCATATAGGGTAAACGCTCCTAATTTCGGCATGTCCTAGTGGTCGTCAATTTTGATTTTAAAACTCAAATAAATAGGAATAATAGAGAGTTTTTAATTGATAAAAAACCATTTTGGTTAAATAATATACTCAGCTCTCTATTTAAAATGAAATGAGTAATTTATTCATAATTTGCCTTTATGTGTCCTCTGCAACGTCTGCAGAAGTGCTTGTTTTTTTAGGAAAAATTTAGTGACAAGGATAATATTGAATGGGTTGATAAAGTTATTATTTGAAACAATTTCCATATTAAAATAGTTTCAATGGAAAGAAACGAGGTGAAATATTGTCGTTGATAAATAAAAATTACCGAAAATAATAATTTTTTTACTTTTTAATGATGTCGCTCTTAGGAACAAAAAATGTTTATTATTTCCTGGGTGCGACAATTCGTAAATTGTGTTTTAGCAGCAGTCGGCAGAACGTTTTATTAAGTCATTTTAAGCCTGCCGAATACAGGATCAGCATCTGATTGCCTTGAAAAAATTTAAAGACTATCATTTAGTCGATAATAAAATCACAGTATGCCGACTACTGGCAAATTTGGTGTATTTTTAAAAAACTATAAATAACTCAATTTTATTAAATTAATTTTAAAAATAGCTTAATACATTTAAAACTGTGCACAATACTGTATCATTACAGAATGCTATCAAAGTAATACCATGATCATGTATAAAATGGTACCAATTTGTAAAAAGAAAACTCGTTAAACTGCCAACTACTGGCACATTTACCCTAGACATGCACGTATCTCATTTAAATTCCTATTTTTGTTGATACTTGGTTCTATTTGACGTTTGAATCATTGAAATATTAAATAAAAGTGCTCACATTTAATTACAGAAACACTTTGTACTCACAAATCGAGAAACGATGGAATTTCCTGTTTCACAGTGTTTTGCGAGAAATAAATAGTTACACCTAATAATTTATTTATCACCTGCAAAAGGTAAAAAAAAAAAAATATCATGAAAATTTCAGCTTAGTGAGTCGAATACAAGCCTACACTGTATTTTATACAAACCTTGCATACATCAAATTCCTTAACGTTCTGTATACGCTTGCTTGTAGGCAAAGCTAAGTATTGTACTGCATTATAATTTCCTCTTGTCATTCAATTAGTCAATATCCTCCGTTTTAAAATTAATCTAGTACACCAAGAATTTGTACAAATTTAGCCAAGTATGCAACGTCAAGAGTTGTTAAAGCAAATATACAGCGGCTTTTAAATGTGTGTATTTGTGTATTTCTCTTATAATTCGGATGTAGAGTAGGCAGATTTGAAATTAAGAAAAACAATCCATTTAAGAAAAATTACACTTATAATACATTTCTTTGGTAATATGGATTTGGTGACACAACCAATTCAATTATTATTATTATGACGGTTCATGGATGGTAGGGTTTTTAAAATTGTAATCATCTGTAAAAATGATCATAAAAATAAATAAAAATATATTTAATGAAGTAGCAAATATTTATTTAAATAATACTATTGGAATACCAATTTTTTTTAATCCTAAATAAAGAAATTCAAATTAACGACATTCACAAAATAAAATGGCTGTAGATCTGAATTTTTAAATACAAAAAAAAAAAAAAAAAAATTATAAATAAATTTTTTGAAAGATATTCAATACGAATGTAAAATAAATTAAATTAAATTTAAAATGCTTGCAAGCATTTTTTAAACCGAACTTATTTAATTAAATCTTTAATATCAAATAAAAAAATACAAATCAACGGCAAAAGTCAAAAACTTCCCTTCAGCATTCCTCTGTCAATAAGATTTCTGTATTCGTAGTTCTATTACACAACACATTTAAAACACACATTCACACATTTGTATAAGACCGATTGCCTGGTTTTGCATGTAGGTACACTGGCTTTCATTAATGCGATTGTGTGCACACACATTATGAACATGAACATCTTAAAAATTTCCATACAAAAGCAAAACAGAAATGAATGAAAAATTTAGATTTCGGTTGTATTTTTTAGCTTTCTCGATCATTTGTGGACTGCTCGTTCCGATTTTTTGCAAAGACCTTACCACTGTTATTTCTGACCAAACTACATACCTCGTTTTTTGTCCGTTTCATATTTTAGACAAAATAAGCAAAAAATCCACAAAAAAAAATTTTTTTTAATATAGGTAGCGGCTGAGCTAAGCTAAGCTGCTAAGCTTTTCTATACGTTGTCTAAGGACTTCAAAAGGCTGATTTCAACGACTACACAGACAGACGTATAGCGCTAAATCAACTCCGCTATTTATAACGATCCAGAATACATACGTATATACTTTATAGGGTGATACAGTTATGATGTAGAAAATACAAACCGAATCACAAACTTTAGGCAAATACAGACAAATTTGGCATACCAGGTTTCTATTGAAATGTAGACCGATCGGTTCATAAATGGCATACCTATGAGTCCAAAACCGCGGCTACCTCTATTTTTGGCAATTTTTCTGTGTCACTTTTTGTCTAAAATACAAAATTGACAAAAAACGTAGTATGTAGTTTTATTAAAAATAACAGTCAAAATGTCTATGTTAAAAACCAAAACAATCGCTTCACAATTGGCGACAAAAATCAAAAGCCCTATACAAACATGTTTGTGTATGTGTGTCTTTTAAGTGCCTTGTGTGTAATATAACTACGAAACAGAAATTTTATTGAAAGAAGGCTGTTGATTCTTTATCTGTTTGGGTTAAAACATGTTTGCAATGTTAGTAATCAATATTTGCCATTTAATAAAAAATCTTTTTTATAATTTATTTTTTAAATATTTAAGAAGAACGTTCAAAACTAAAAATATGAATATTTGTTTATATTTATAAGACTCTGCATAGCCGAATTTAACTTGTTCTATTATTAGTTCATTAGCTCAGTTAATATTCAGATAATAATGTTGAAAACCCAATAAACAACATTGAGAAAAATTTTAAATTAAACTAATTAGACAATATAAAAAATGTTGAACACAAAATTAAGATTTAAAATCTAAAATTGTTACAATTTCTAAAAAATATTTAATTAGATGAGATGAAAATTGGATATGAAATGTAAACTATCCATGCCTGCACTAAATGCATAAACTTTTATGAAACAATTTCGATGTATAACTAATCTTATCATTTATTATACATTTTTTATTACTTAATATTAAATAGAAGTCATTTTATGAAAAATATTTTCAATTCCCTGATTAATATTTTATTTGTGATTTTCACTTTTATATTTTTGTTTGGTATCACACAAATGTAATGTATATTCGTGTTTATGCAGTTAGCTTGATTGTAATAAATTGTCTTTCAATGTTATCAGTTTCTATTTATTACACTTTCAATTGCAATATAATTTCTTCAAAGAACTTTTCTAGCTACATTTTCATGATAAAACTCTCTTAGCACAAATTAAATATTAAAAGAAAAAATTTCAAAGCAAATTAAAACTATCGAATCAGTAACAATTTCTGGTTTTAAAATGAATTCGAATTTTTTGGTGTCCCCTAAGCCAAATTCACATAATTTCTTTCGTTTTAAGACCCAATAGACAAAATTGTTGAACGTAAATCGAATGAGTTCTTATTGAATTAAGTCACAATAAAATATAAAAAAAAGCTGCTTGCACACAAAATTGTTAGCCTTCACATTATTAAAATTGTTTTAAAAAACACTCTGAAAATCCTTCAGCTTTTCTGTCTTCTTCATATTTGGAGTCACCGTGTAACCAGAGGTGTCAGAGAGCAGATATAGTACATATGCATTTTCTTTCTGTCTTATTTGCACAAACCTATTATTTTTATTTTGTCTAGCTCGGGTAGTTCTAAAAAAATTGCATACTACATAACAAAAAACTTAAATGCAGTCATGTTCTGAAAATCACTTTCTTTTAGAGTGATTTCAAATCACGAAAAAGGTGTTCTGCGCACAAAATCATTTGACATCTCGTGATTTAAGACCGTACAGCTAACTGTCTTACGTTATCAAATCACTTGGAGCATTTTAAGCATTTTGCATCGTATTCCTTAACGAAATGATTAAATACACTTAATTTGAATTGTTGTTTATCAAAAAATTTATTATTTTTTACAACGGAATCGTAAATTTATTAATTTAAAAATACCCTTTATTTTGTGTGTTTATAGAACTGAACTTGTTCTTCTTTTTCTGAGCAAATTTTATTGTAAACAAAGCAAAAGAGCTGTAAGCTCGTGACAGTAACAGTAAAAATCACTACTCAAAAGCTAAAATCTCCAGATTTCCAGAACACCATAATTTCAGAACGTGGCTGATATAAATGTAACTCTGTTGTGTGAATTTTAATTAGAGAAAAACCTTTTTATTTTATGTGTTTTAAAACAAAAATGTTTAATTTTGCTTAATTCTTTTTTTTTATTCGTAATAATCAATCTTTATATCCAACTCTTTTAAACGGATGCCGAGTAAAACACTGAGTTTTTCAAAATTCTAACCTCAAAACTTAGTTTTTGGGCAAACTTTTATGAACATCACAACAAGAATCACTTTTCGATAATAGCAAAATAATGTCAAAGGGTCACACAGAGGTGTCAAGGCGAGAGAGGAGATATATATGGTATATCTGCTGCATTCATCCATGAGAGACCAATTTACAATTTTGTTTTGATTCTTATTTTCTGGTGCTGCAAAAATTTAACAAATTTTCAAATGGAAAAGTGATAAAAAGTACAAAATATAACAAGAAAAATGTTGCAATCGGTAAAAGAATATAAATTTTGTTTAAATTTTATATAAATTAAAAATTTTTAATAATTTTTTTGCATACATTGTAATTTATATATTTTTAAATAAATCATATATTTAATGTGGTTATACTAAAAAAAATAGTACACTTAAGGAAATGTCCAAACAAAAGATAACAAAAATGAACAAAAACAGTACAAACAGGACTTTTAACAAAAAGAAGTATGTACATATACTGCTAAAAATAGTACGAAAGGCCTAATGGTTTTTTCACAAAGAACTTGAACCATTGTTGGCACTATTTTCAAAACGGTTCTATTTGGAGAACAGAGACATATATGAATATTTTCTAAGAGGCTAAGATTGATTTATTTTAGAATAAAGTAAAGGAAAGTGTAACGAGCATTTCCGGCTTATTTTTACACATAATCAGTATCTGCAAAATCACATATTTAAGATTTAGCTTTAGTTACGAATTTACTCACACTTCTCGTAATCAAAAATCTATAAGAGGTTTGTCGACCAAATATGCTACGTGTTGATAAAGAAATATTAGTTTTCTGCACCTCAAGCCGATACATTTCCAAGCGGAATTTTAGATTTTCATTCATTTTTTTTAAGAAAATTTTTAAACTGTACATGTGCGTAATGTTTGTGCACACAAACACGAAAACAGGCAGTCGGTCTTATAGAAGCGTACGTATGTATGATCTTTATACTCCAAGGAAGGTCATCATATACTTTTTCTACTAGACACACCTACTGTATGTTCGGGTTTTTTATTAATTACAATTTTAGTTTTTAGCTGGTTTCTCTAATAAGTGGTAAATACATATGCTTTTTATATCTCGAGGAAGTTCTACATTTGGATCGACCATAACCACTGCCTACTTTTTAACAAATATTTCACTTGTTTTCTAAGTAATTAAAATCGTATTTTTTTAACAAATTTTTCTGAAAGTTGGTACGTATACTCTTCATACTTCAAGAAAGGTTGCCATCTACTTCTGTACCGATCATTCAAACTTTTGCGCCTACTTTTTGAACGAAGTAATTAAAATTGGCCTTTAAGTCATTAAAATCTAATTTTTTTTTTAATTTATCTGAAATTTTGTTACAAATGATGGTTGCATTGAGTTTTGAATTGGCCATCTCCGTATGGAGTTGTATATCTGAAATCGGGCGCGTCCCTGGGTGGCGGATAGGGGATCCTCTGGTCGGCTTATTTGGCTACTATAACATGGGGTTGGGGGTGGTGTCTGCTTCATGGGAAGGATAGCAGTCAGGTATGACATAATCTGATGCATACACCAGCGGAGCAATCCTACTTTCCCAGTACCTATAATTTACTTTCCCACCCTCCAAGCTCCTAATCCCCCACTTGTAATATTAAGGTAGTTGATAGCAGTGACCAGAACATGAATGGCTAGCAAGTGGTAAAAGAGAACTAGTTGCTAAGAGCTCTCCTCAGATGCTAGGGCACGGGCCGGTTGTAACCTTAGTTGCCTAGTCCATGTACGCCGTCACTGTATGAATAGTCCTTACCAATACGGGCATACTCGTGGGAATCATTTGGAAAGTATTGCAAAAAACAAAACAAAAATAAATAAAAATACAAAAAGTCAACCAGGGAAACCGAAGTTTTCCGATTGCAGAGCACCGGCTGTAACAGGCCAATGTTGGCATGGCAATCTTCGTCAACAAAGGTCGATCTGACACAGTGGAAGTCTCCACGTCAGCGGCAGGAACTTCCAAGGCGGCCAGAAAAGAAGCTGCTCCTGGAGCAATTGGTGAGGACCGACCCACAACATCAAGGCTGTGTACTTCCACCAATTCCTTTAGCGCCTATTAGACGATCACGCGCGGCATGTTATACATCAGTATCCAAGCAAACAGTGAATGGTAATCTTCGTTTATTATGTCGTGTATATTTGTTGCTGCTTTGATAATTTATGCGCTAATGGAACATGCCAATGAGAAAAAATGAAAAAAAAACCAATTTGGAACAAAAAGATGTTTGCTAAAAGACAAAATATTTTTTCATAATCCTTTTGCTTTACGTTTTTGTTATGATGTATTGCCTTTCTGAAAATTGTGCGTTAACAGAAATAACATTAAAAGAAGTGCTGTTTACACTAAAATATGGGGTTACGTTCTTAGCTACGACACTTCGAACTATAGTTCGAAAAGTTACTGAAGTCTATATATTTTCATCTCCAACGTCAAGCTTTTTCTAAGTTGCTTAGCATCATGTGTCTTTGGTTCGATTGATTTTTTATTTCATGAATTTTATTTGTTCAATCAAAATTACTGAGCTCCATATCAAACCATATCAGCATTTCGAATTAACAACTGAATAAAAATTTTCACATTTTGGGATTCCTCGAATTAAAATTATTTTTGATATTTTTTCTTTTCAAAAGGAAGGATTTCAAGTATTGTAGATTTTTTTTTTAAATATTTGAAATGTAATAATTTCTATTTGGAATTTAAAAGTTTAACAAAATATTAATCTTTATTTGTGCTTAATTCCAGAAATATTTTGTTAAAATATTTTAAAGTTAAAATAATTTTTTTTTTTAATTCATATGAACTTTATAGCGAAACAGCGCTAAAAAAGGTAGCGTTATCGAGGTGGGACCGTAGTTGGCTGACGCACCCGTACAGCCAGGATCTCCAGAGTATTCCCAATTTGCCACGAGCATGGTTGGGGAACTCCTGGGTAACCTGGATGTTGCGGAGGGCGAAGATAAGATTCTGGGATCGGATTCAGACATAGAGGATGTCGACGTCTCGCGGAGCGGGCGGTGTAGCGTAAAGTTGTTGACACAAATGCTGCCGAGGAGGAAAAAGAAATTTTTCCGAAAGCGTCGCTCCAGCAAACCAGTGTCTGGGAATAATTAAAATTTTTTCTTATTCAATAAAATTAATATAAAATGAAAATTTATAAATTAAATTGTCAATTTTCAAATTGACAAAGGTTGAAAATTAACTATAAAGCACAATAGTGTGAACGTATAGTCCCGATTATTGTAGTATTTTTTTCTATGATAATGTGAATAATCAAAAGTAATTTATGATAAAATTTAAAATGTGTGCTACTTGCACCGATAAGATATATTGATTACATTAAACTTTGCAATGATTCAAGACCATTGGTGAAAAAACTCTGATCAAATATTTTAGAAGCGATGGAAAATTCTTTTGTATCAAAAATAATTAATCTTGATTTCAACGGATATGAATAGTTAGTTATATATCGCCTATTGCAGTGTAGGGAGCCAATCTGTTATGTATGCATTTGCAGCAATGCCAAATCTAAAATTTTGTACTTCGAAGGCTCTAAAATAAATAAAATTTATCCATTTTAAGCATCGTATTCGAAATCTATTTTGAAATACATCCTCGACACTCAACGAAAAGTCGCCATGTAGTTCTTTACATATCCACTTTGCAATAAATACTATAAATTATTAATTTTTCTAATTAATAAACCTCAAAAAAATCCCATTCACAGGGTAAAAGACCGGGTAAAAAATATCTAGTATTAAATTTTTTTGTTTTTAGTTAAAAAAAGTTTGCCAACACACATTTTTATTAACCCTTTATCGGGCAACATCTCATTTTTGCTCCAAATACATATTTTTCTGTTCCTCTTAATAAAATAATTTTTCTTTCTGCAAATTTTTTTTTATTTAAAGCAACTGGAGCATTCCGAAATTTTCGTATTGCCTAAAAAGCTATAAATACGTTTCGAAAAATGAAATAACCGATCTCAATTATTAGATTTGGTTATAACACAGACACAAAACATTTTTTTGATAAAATTTATGAAATACGCAACGGAAAATATTTGATATAAAATATTTCCCGTTGTATTTTATTATTATTTTTTTCGCTTTTTTAGGCTACACGGCTTGCACAAGCTATGTTTTAATGTTTACAATATTTATATCGGTTGAACACATCAATATATAGCCATTTTTAGGGTATGTGATATTACTGTCACATGGCCAGATAAAGGATTAATCATGGTAAAATAAAACCAGGCTATTTCAAAAATACAAAAATAATAACATTACAAAAATCCCATATATTTTGTTATGGCTTTTGAGACTCCTCCTGTCAAAAACTATATCCGGTGGTTAATATTAAGAAGTGTGCTAGAGTGAAACAAAATATTTGTTTCCGCTTTTGATCTCTCTTTAACACACTGCTATCGCTTAGTTTTTGACAGAACGATCTTCGATCATGCAGGATTCAGTGTTTTCTTACACCATGGGATTAATTATTTAGTTTAGAAGTAACACAAAAATATTTATTCAATAAATATTATTTCATTTCATTGAAAATTATTATTTTGTGCAAAATTAAGAATATGAATATTTGGCACCATAGTAAAGGCTATATAAGACTTGGCTCAGCTGAATTTAACTTGTTTTCTCCTAGTCTATAGCTATAATAGTCCCAAAGATATTAAAGCAAAATTCCATTTGGTTTTTGAGATATAGCTGTGAAGAAAATTTCATCTTCTTTGGAAAAACCTAATTTTAAAAAAATATACTTGAGACCAAAAAATCTGGGGGCTATTAATTTTAAAAATATTAATTTTTTTCGAATGTTTTACATACATAATTAATTTTTTTTCAAATTGGAAATTCTCTTGGAAAGTCTTTTCGACTCGAATCGAAATTCATAACCTACTGAACAGCAACTTAACTAAGAAAAACCCATATGGGGCTTATTACTTCTAGGAATTTAAACACGCGAAAATATTACGGTGCGTTATCATATTATTTGAATGAATTTTATATTGACACGTCTTGTTAAATGAGCCCCATCTGATTTTTTTATTGGGCCGCTCTATGCAATCTAACCAAGTCTTGTTAGACTATATATAAATTTCAATATGCCAATCAAGCTGCAAAATACGCCACGTATATTCATACGTAGTAGTAATGTGTACTACAATTGACAATTTAGCTTAGTTATAGTCGCCACGTTACACCACGATGTAAAACCTAAGCCCGTAAATAACTTAAGCCAAACGAACAAACTTATTTATAATTCGTTATTACGTTTGAATTCACTTGGCTTAAGTAATCTGCTGCTTAATCCTTTTTAAGCGATTACACTCACACAAGCAGACATACAGACACATGCATTTTTTTTTTTTTGTCACTTCTCAATTAAATGAAGTTTACAAGTTGCAATAAAACAACAATTTTTTCCAACAGTTTAAATTGCTTCGTGGCATTTTTACTTTAACACTTTTCTTTTTAACAGTTATTTTAGACACAGTTGAGAGTGCTACGTATACTGATATTGATTGTAGCACCACGATCCGTTGACGACAACTGTTCAATAGGTTGTGACACAATTAATTATCAGTTGTCAACATTCACCTGTCGCGTAACAAATCGTAACTGAATGGTTAATTTTTTTATGAAGTTTAAAATGTTTCAAACCGAATATCAGTTAGCATAATAACAACAACACATACATAAGTAAACATTAATATCCCAATTAGCCAATTCGTTTTGAAAGACAAGCGCATTAATATGATAATCTGAACAATTCAAATTAAAGAACACTTTCGAGTTACATACTAATATTTTTCTGAAGAGAATTTTGTCACCCTTTCGAAGACTACTTTTGATGGCATTGTCAAGGAAGTGTTTCAACTTTTTGTAGTTATGTTAATATTATTGTCATTACCAAGTGTTATTCCAAAGCATGGTGTAAGTAAACCAGGTGACACTAAGACGACAGCTAATTATTGCATGATTGAGGCCCCTCCTGTCCATAGTTAAGAGACACCCATGCTCTAGTACAATTCTTGATCATTAATACCACTGGAAATAATAGGAGGGGCCTCAAAGCAAATAACAAAATATAGGACTTTTTGTAATGCTGTTATTTTTGTATTCTTGCAGATTTTTTAAGTTTTATGCTACAACACATTTAATTTTTTAAATTTTTTTTTTGTGAAGAAATCCATCAACAAAATTGATTAATGTGAAGCTGAAGATGAAGAATAGCAAGGAAGCGACAGTTATTCTTCTAAAAAGAAAA
Organism: Thelaira solivaga; assembly: GCA_947397855.1. Taxonomy (NCBI): domain Eukaryota; kingdom Metazoa; phylum Arthropoda; class Insecta; order Diptera; family Tachinidae; genus Thelaira; species Thelaira solivaga. Next base: position 42,840,609 of record OX377611.1, on the reverse strand, counting down.
TAAATTTAAATCAATGTTCAAGTCAGTTAATTATAAATAGCGCTCTTACCTAAATTTTATGTAATTTGAGCAGAGAAAAAAGAAAAAAAACTCGATTGTGACGAATCTAATATAAAATTTACCTTTACGTTGTAGCTAAATATTCATACTTTTAAGTTCGGCCACAGTGAATTTAATTAAAAGATTTGCACTTACAAGATCCAAATCACTTATGAATTCAATTCCAAAAAACATCAGCAGTTAAGTTGCGTACTTGTCGAATAGAGTCATAAGTAGAAAAATGAGATCTATCGTGGATGATCTCATTTGTGGTGTAAAGTATTTGTGTGCGTATCAAAAAAATTCAAACTAATTTTGATTTTTGTCAAATTCACACATATGACTTGCATTTTCAAGAAATTCATTGATTGATATTGAAATTTGCCGTGTGTATCACCCGCTTACAAGCATGGCAAATGAATAAAATATAAAATCTTCCACAGAGATGTAAAGTGTTTGCTTTCTAATGTTTTCTTTGATATCTGTACAAATTTGTTTTCATTCTTTGTTGATCGGTATTGTTTTTGTACTCAGAATTAGAGCAAAGGGATTTTCATGCAAATGCATGTTTTGATTCGGTAACTTAAAATCGATTCTGATCAACTACTTTTCCAAATTCGACAATTAATTGAAAAAGTGGCATCATTTTGTTATTGCATATTTTGTTATAACCTGTTTGTGGCTGTGTTAATGTTGAAAGCAATCAAATCGGCCAGAAAATTTTTTTTGAAAAGCACTGGTTTTCTCACTTATTTAAACACACATTTTCTAGACGATTGATCGCTTGAAAAATTTATTGATGATGTTGTAAATGGAAGCATTGTCAGGCTACATAGTCTTGTAACGTGTGTCAACACATTTGCGTACGAGTATATGACATTTAATTTTTAGAGTTAACCGTTTGAAAAAGAAATTTTTAAAAATATTTTTGACAAAGTAATTTTCTGATTGTTTATGTACATGAATTTCAACTTTTAATAAATATGTCTTAAAAATATGTGATAAGAAAAATAATGATCTTTTTTATTTTCCATAAGGCCATTAGGGCATATTTTAATGCATATTTTGTATTTTTAAGAGCATGTCTTATGTGCATACTCAAAACACATAGAGAAATGTATCTTTTTCAGCTCATGCATAATAGAGAGAGCCATTTTTGTATAATAATTAAGTGTTTGTTGTAGAGAAGACTTTACATGCATAATTATGATATAAATATTATGTCATGCTCCATGAATATCGCTTTTAAATGTATTTTTTTTATTCCTTCGTTTTGCAAATTTTGCCAAGACCTTTATAATCTTGTGCATTGAAATAATATTCATTAGAGGTGGTGCTTTTTTTGTCAAATATACAGCTGCGGTAAAACCATAACACTGAAGGGATAGTTTCCCTTCTTTTATTTATTTTACTTTTGTTAACTTGTCGATACAATCTTCCTACAATAATTAAAATAGGTATAAGAAGTGTCAGTGCTAAGCAAAAAAAGAAATAGTTCAAAATAAATCTAACACTCCCAGTTTTACCGTTAACAAAATAGCACTATTGTTGATAAAACATTTTAAACTGATCAAAACTCCAAATATTTATTATTATAAGAATTGATTATTTATGCCGCATGGCCTTTGGTGGAAATAACGGCAGAGTAGCGCTTCGGCTTCTTGTTAGTCAGGGCTTCATATTTTTCTAACTTCAGCTTAAAGATTTTATAGTAAGTTAACAACTGACGAGCCTTTTTGGTTGTTTGACGATCCAAAGTGGATGCTAAAGTACTTCTGAATAAGGCAGCATCACTTTTTCTAAAATATCAACGCAGAGATTTGGTCCATTGCTGGTTTATGTACTGAATTGGTAGCACTCTATAATGTGAAAAACAGGCCTATAATATTATGCTTGAAAGTTTTTTTGGATTTTACTCTGTCATCCGTCTATAAAATTTCCTCCATTTAGAAATGGTCAATTTAAGCGTTTACAACTAAATTTTAAACGTTTTCTTCTATGCTTTGCAAGCAACAATGCAAAACTCTAAGATTACAAACTTCTATATTGAACTGCTTCGACAGATCCATTTTATTTAATCCTGTAGGTAGCTTAAGGTGGTTCCTGCTAATATGGCTAGTCAATAAGCTTACCAATAAATGGGATATTGTCGCTATTTTTCTGCAAGCTTAAACTTTTTTAGAGTACGTTATTATATTACGTATCATTTTATTTTAGATATTGGGCAGTAGTCCAATTTCTGCATAACTTTTGCCTTCTAAAATCATTCTTTGAATAATGATTCCAACGTGCCATATCTGCCTTGTTTTTTTTTTTTTTTTTTTTAATTAATTTATAAAAGTGCTTTAGATACGTTTATTTTACAATAGGTATAACAATGAACTAAAAAAATACCAGGCATCATCCGGCACTATTTTATTGTTTCATATTTATGAGAAGAAACGTAAACTTTAGAAAAATAAAATTAACTTCTTTAAAGAGGCTGTATATTATGCACTTTATGATATTGAAATCCAAAAACTTAAAAAATAGATGTTAGGAACTTAGTACGGTAGTAAATAAAATAACTGCAGTCAGTGCTATTACTAAAAACTAGTGACGCTTTAGTGTGTGATCGGGATTAAAAAGAAAAATTAGTTTTTTTCCATTTTGCTTCTACGTAGTGGTCAACTGGGATAGTAAATACCAATACATACTTATGTCTGTGCATATGTACCCATATCAGCGTGTCGAATAATGTGTATGTGTAGTTCAATTGCTGTTGCTTCTCTTTTATTTGTACTAAAAATAATAACAGCAGTAAAAGTAAAAAGAAACAAAGGTTAAAAATAAGTATGTATGCACGTTCGTTTTAACAATTGAAAATAGTAAATAGAAAATGAAAAACACAAGGAATAAAAAATGCACACGAACGCACACTTGTGTTTATTAATAACTTTCTTGTAGGTATACGACGACACGTTACACGTCAAAACTCAATCCAATGATCGGCAAATAAGCTATATGTGTGTTATGTCTGTGTGTGTGTATTTCTAGTTGAATAAATTTCAATTAATAATGTGTGTCCATCAAGCATCTAACACCCAGCACCCACGAACAGTTAAGGGTAACACACCATATTTTCTTTTTTCCATTTAATTTTTGTCTCCTCATTCTTAATTTGAAAAATTTTAGCATTAAGTTTTCAATATAAAATGTGTTAAGATAAACAAAATTCAATGCAGTAATTAAAAAAAAAAAGAATTATAAAAAAAAAATCTCGTTTTTTATTAACAGAAAAAATAATTAAATTGTTTAAAAGTGGGCATGACCGATGTAAAAGTACATGATGATCTTTCTTGTAGCTCAATATACTCACACTTTTTCACTAACGCCCTCACAATTTTCTAACACTTGCAGAAAGTTGAACGTCGAAGAGATGAACAGTGTTACCCAGTAAAAAATTGTTCACAAAAATTTTTTAATTGTTACAAAAGAATAACTTAAATATTAAAATTTTTCTGTAAAATAAAAAATAATTGTAATTTGTAATTTATTTTCTTCAAATACATATGAAAGATGTAGGCTAAGTAGCTACCTCATCCCCCGATCGCTGTCGCTTTGTCGCTTCAGGAACTGGGGAGGAGGCGCCCAGTTCAGCTAGGCGCTTTTTTGCCCACGCCTAGGAGGACTTTTGCTCGCTAGTTAGCGATTCGATAGGTTTACTGCCATGTTTATTTGTAATACAACCCTGATGTTGTGGGTCAGTGCTCACCAAATGCTCCACCAGCAGCAGTTTCATTTTTGGCCGCGTTGGAAGTTCCCACCGCTTTCTTGGAGACTTCCACTGCGTCAGATCGACCTTTGTTGACGGCGATTGGCATGCCAACATAGGTGGTAGGCAACCCGTCTGTTATAGCGGGTGCTCTGCAATCGGCCAACTTCGGTTTCCCTGGTTGACCATTTCCGTTTTTTGTTTTATCTAGCATATTCTCCATGTAAGTCCCACGAGTATGCCTGTAATGGTAAGGACCGCCCATGCAGTGACGGCATACATGGACTAGGTAACTAAAGTTACAACCGGCCCGTGCCCTACCACCGGAAGGGAGCTGTGAGTGACTAGTTCTCTTTCACCACTTACTAGCCTTTCATGTTCTGGGCACTGCTACCAACCAACTTAACATTACAAGTGGGGGATTAGGAAGTACTAACTAATGGGATAGTAGGATTGGTGTTGTATATTTTGGTCCGCGAATGTCTGCATCAGATGGTTGGTCGGGGGCCGCGGATGACACATGGCGTTAGATTATGTCATGCGTGACCCCTATCCTTCCCATGAGGCAGACACCACCCCCCAACCGATCTGTATGACCCCATTTTATAGTAGTCAAACAAACCGACCAGAGGATCCTCTATTCGCCACCTGGGGACGCACCCGATAGGAGATATGCAACTCCACACGGGATGTATTAAATGTACATATAAATAATGAATTTTTATATACAAATCTATTAATAAATAATAATAATAGTAGAAAAAATTATATCGTTGTAATTTACAAAAAGTAATTATTATTGTTAATTCCAACTTTTTTCATACAAATAGACGTTTGTGATTAATTCGGTAACTTTAAATTATAAAGCAAATAAAATTATCAAAATTAAGTGCCACAATTTTTGCATGAACTTCTCTCTTCGACAACATTTTAAAAATTAACTTTTACTTTGATGTGTAAACACTCGTGCAACTTGCAAGACAGTAGAATATTTTTCCGACCTTTTTGGCGATAATACGTATACACAACTTGCAAGACATTACTTTCATGTGTAAAGGCACTGTTATTTCTAAAACAAAAAGATAAAAAAATATTTTTTTAACAAAATTGTCATGAAACATATGTATGTATGTGTATGTATAAATACTTACAGTATAAAAATTTCTTCAAACTTGTGAATATTTAGGCTGAAAACAAAATGTATCAGAGTAGCGAAAACATTCATGCCATTCCTATTTCGTACTTGACCCGGTCAGAAATTTGCATTGTGACGGGATTCATGACTGGACATTGCATAGTATTGAAGCACTTCACAAATATGAGGATCGGTCAAAATAACCTCTGCAAGTTATGTGACGAAGAGGAAGATCTAATGTAGACCCGTTTTCGCTACTTAAAGCATCTTTACCTACAACCGTCGGACATGGCGGACAAATCACACAAGAAAGTCTTTGAATTCTTAATACATTAAGTTTATTCAAATTTTTATTTCTATAGAAAAAAGTCAAAAGGCTTTTCCAGTTTGTTTTGAACGCTGCGTCTGGTCACAGCAGTTTTAATTAACCCGAGCACTGTTTAAGGTGCTGTTAGTTTTCTAAGTCTGAAAGTGATTTTTCTTTATTTACAATTTTGTGTCAGTATTTATTCAAATGCTACAATTTTTGGTATGCTTAATATTATTTGATTTGCCTAGTCACCTGTTTTCCATTATTGCTATAAAATATTTTCATTTCATATTTCTTATATTTTGAGTTTTAATAAAATTTACATGTTGAAATACACAAATGTGACACACTTTTATAGGTTTAGAATTACAGGAATAAATAACAAAATTTTTAACCTTATAGTGCATTTTATTATAGTACGTGCACTACACCATTGCCCTTAAGATTTAATTTATGTTTGCAAATAAGTAAATTGAACCTTATAATATAATACTTAATATTAGGTTAATACTGTTTTCTTTTATACAATTTAAGTACATTATTATGATAATTTTTTTCTTTTGAATTTATATTAAGTAAATAATTCACACCTAACCTTGCTACTATCTGATATGGTCCCTTATATGGACTTTCATTTTTCTTCCTAGATTCTAATTTTATTAATACACTGAAGCCAAATCTAGTACATACGAGATTTTGAACGAAATCTAGTTCATTTTGACTGGATTTCCCATACAGAAAAAAATCCAGTTTGTTACTAGGTTTTGCCAAAATCTAATTAAAATCTTGGTGTACTTAGTAATACAACTGTGGTTTTGTTATTAATACGCCAAAAAAAATATGACACTACATAAGAAAATTTGACATTTTGATAGAAAAAAAAAACACACAAAAAAAATTAAATTACAAACATTAAAATAAAGACAAATTATTTAAAATGGATGGAAATACATACACAAAAAAATTATAAGTGTTATTTATTATATTAATATGAAATTTAGTGCAGTTTGTTCTTGTTCTGAAAATGAAATCTTGTTATATGTCAAAAAAAAAGTAATGAAAACGGTATAGATTTAAAAAGAGATTTCCTATCAAATCTAGTAGATTTTGGTTCAATGTAAATGCACTATAATACCCTGTTCAGACATAAAAGTTAATGAAGTCAATTAAGTTTTAAATTGTGTGACTGATTTGGGTGTTCACACATATTCAATTAAGTTTACGCAATTAAGCATTTGACAACTGAAAATATTGACAGTGTTTTTTTGAAAATATGTTTGAGTATTTATAAAATAAAAAATGAAAAGAAAGTCAAATTAAAAAAAAAAAGGTTTTAAAGGCAAGCTATTGATTAAAAGAAATTAGTTATTTAAAAATTTCGGCTGCCATTTCTTTTTTATGATATTTATTTTTAAATTTATTTACGTTCTCTTTTTTAATACTGAAAATATCAACTTTTCTCACTTTTGAGTTGATATTTAAGGGCACAACAAAGAGTTGCATTTTGATTTTGACTTCATTAACGTGCAATCAATTTGTAATTGCGCAATTATTTAATGGAAATTTGTATGGTAAATTGAGCTCACTAAAGGTGATAATTGCGTCAAATGCTTAATTGCTCAATTAATGTGTATGTCTGAACAGCCTATAAATCTCCTATTTGAAAATTACTACTATTTATGCTTTTGTCATATGTTAATTTTGATTTTCTTTTGGCAATATTTATTAGTTCTTTAGCGTGTTCCAACGATCTCCTTAATATTAATTTTATTTCATTAGCATAGTTTTCAATATTATAAAATTTTTCTGACTTTTGTATCTTATCTGTCGGCAATGCTGCTAATTTGCCACATACTAATTCATACGGTGAATAATTACTATTTCCATGCGGTGTTGTACTATACGAGTATATGCAAATATATAGTATAGAATAAATGTGTCCCATTCACAATCATCTACAAAATTCAATAAATATTCGTTTAGAACTCTATGATTGCGTTCAAGTGTTTCACTTATGTTCAGCAATTTAAAAACTTCTTTAATTCTGTTCTTCTGTTGGGTTTCAAAAACTTAAATCATCCATTCTTTAAAATATGCTTTAGCAATTGTTTTGGCATCTGCATCGTTAAAATGTATCTGTAATTATTTGTCATTCTTAATGGTCCAACTGTATCTATTTCTATTACTTCAAAACTCGTGTTTGGGCTGTCAGTAATTATCATTTTCTCTTTGATGTGCTTGGTTTGTTTATTTCTAAGGAATTTATCACATTTTTTTATATAATCTCTAAGCATTTTTCTCATATTTTTCCATACATAACATTGTTTTATTTTTAAGACTTATCTAATAATAAATAAAATGTCCTGATATCGGTGAATCGTAGAATTTTTTAATAATATTCATTTGAGACTTTTTATCCTTAATATGTTGCAGCGGTTTATATAGTATAATATTCAACTATTCAGTTGATATGAGCTCAAAAATTTTATTTATGATAGAGTGAGATTTTTAATATTTCGTTTATGCATAGGAATTATTAATTTATCTAGCGACAAAACGTATTTTGCTAGATCATCACCAATATTCTTCACAAAGTATTATCAATGGACTCTAAGGTACCATTCGTATTTTTCGTATTTTCTTTATTTATATTATGTTTATTAAGTCTTAATTTACGAACATTCTTTATATCTTGTAAGGACGTACATTCCCATATATGATCTTCAAGGTGCGGGAATGTGTTACCTATATTATTTGCTTGTACAGGACGCAGAATGAGCTATATGATTTAAATGGTTTATAACTTTTTTATTTATGCGATTAATATAACTTTTTTTTTTTTAAATACAGTGTATTATTGGGGAATTTTTTGCAATTAGCTTTGAAAAATGATATTCTGTAAGTGATGTCAATTTTCTGCTTCGCACATACGTGCTCTTTTTAATATATTTTAGATAACTTTTCGCAAAATTTCGGGTGTAATGGCCATGATTTCATTTCGAATGTTGGTTTTTAGTTGAAGTATGGTTCTTGCTTTGTTAACGTACACTCTTTCTTTCAAATATCCCCAAGGAAAACTGTCAGGAGCTGTTAAATCTGTTGAACGTGGAGGATAGCTTAAATCGCTTGTACACGAAATAATGCGTTCGCCGAATATATCCCTTAACAAAGCCATTGAGGCACCTGCAGTATGTTGAAGCCACAAGTTTGAATAGTTTTCCACAGCTGGCCTAACCGATATGCACTACCGCCAATTATCCTTTCGGAGGATACAACGCACCAAACAGTACACTTAAATAGGTGTAATTGTCGCTGATGAACTGCTCTTGGACTTTCCGTAGCCCAAATCGTACAGTTTTGCTTGTTGACATGCCCATTTATTATTAATGGGCTTCATCGCTCATTACCAAATTGTAAATAAAGTCTGGATTTTCCTGTCTATTGGTTTGAAAAATAAAATTCAATTATCGTGTAATAATTCATAATTTATTATCCAAGTCTTCTTCACAAAATGCTGAAAAAAAGTAATAACTAAAAAGTTATAAAGAATTCAAACCATATAGCTCATTCTGCGCCACCCTGTATATTTTCAGAAATCTTTTTTGCTTGCATTCCACGTGTTGTTATTAAAACCTTTTTTTGGTTCGTTAATGTCGTCTTATATCGGAATCATTCCTTTAACATTTCCGAATTCATTCTTATCCTAGATAAAGCGTCTGCATTACTATTGATCTTACCTTTCTTATAAATATATATAATTTCAAAATCGTAGTCTAACAAGTCTGTACACATAAAAAGTAAAACAAGCGGTCTGTGATCTGTTGCCACAATAAATTTTTCGCCAAAGTCTTAATTAATTCCACTATAGTGAGGGAAGATTCAAGTTATCTATAGTTCTCTGTGAATTCTGGTATTGTCATTAAAGCAACCTCTAAATTAAATTGTTTATTCGCCATATTTGTTGAATTATTTATTTGACTGTTGTTATTATTAGATTTATTTTCCAATTCTTTTGGACTTTCTAACAAGTATTGTTTAATTTTTGTATACGATTATACTCGTATCTTATTAAATTCTATTCTCAAAGCAGATAACTTTTCTTCGTCTTCTTCTTGGAGTTCATTTGTTTGGAAATCATTTCTTATTCTATCTTTAATTTCTAATTTATTGTAAATAGTTTTTTCTGCATACGTCCTTCCTGGACTTTTCTCTAAAATTGTTAATGTAGTGTCCTCCTTAGCTCAAAATAAAAACTTGTGTGTTCTGTTACGAATTCAATTTCTTAATCTGGCTTAAATGACGTTTTATTACGTGATTGTTGTGAGCCAATACACAAGAGTATGACTGAACTCCATGTTGTTTTTTTATTGTAGCCAATGTCCAACTAGGTTTGTTAGGGTTTCTATAATCTTGTACTATTACTTTCTGTCCATTATGGAAAGATTCGTTTCTGTTGCCTTTATGGTTGATGATGTTTGTAATTTGAGAACGTATTATTTTTTCTTGTGTTGTTGGTGGTTTGAGATTACTGAAACACGTTTTGAGATTTCTACCGAAAAAAATTTTAGCCGGAGATTCACCTGTGCTGCAATGTGTCATATTGCGGTAGTCTATTAAAAATCTACATAATATTTGATCTAAGTTGTAGTTTTTATGTTGATCCAAGTTAGCTAAAATTGATTTTTTGAATGTTTTAACAAAGTTTTCGGCTTGTCCATTTGTAGCTGGATGACCTGGAGCCGTTAAAATATGCCTTATTCCATTTATTGATAGAAAACTTCGAAGTTCAGTTGAAGTAAATTGTCGACCATTGTCGCTTACTAATGTATCTACCAATCCATAACGTGAAAATAGTTCTCTTAATTTATCCACCGTAAAACTCGTGGTTAATTCCTTGGTTTTATATATTTCAACAAATTTGGAAAATGAATCGATGACGATGAAAAAGTAAAAGTTTTTTATTGGACCAGCAAAGTCAATATATATTCGACTCCACACGCGTTCACTAGGCATCCAAGGTATTAAGCTGCTTTTTTCAGGACTGGATTGTAGTTTCTGACAAGATTCACAAGTTTTAATTAAATTTTCAATGTCTTTGTCAAGTCCAGGCCACCATATATACGATCTAGCCAATGCTTTGGTTTTTACAATTCCCAAATGGGAACGATGCAACTCATTTAAGATTTTAGTTTTATATTTTTGTGGAATTATTATTCTGTATCCCCACATAATACATCCACTTTCAACACAAAGTTGGATATGTTTTTCTCGATAATGTGTGAAACTGTCACCTTTCAATTTATCTAAAGTGCCCTCTAAAATGCATTCTGCTACCTTGGATAAGATAGGATCTCGTCTCGTCTCTCGAGCGATATCTTTAAAATTTATGTCAAAATAATTTTCAGTCTCAACGAAATTTATGTAAGATTTTTCCATAGTTTTCTCTTTACAAGTTAAGTGAGGTATTCTTGAAATGCTATCAGCTTCGTTTTTACTACCTTTGATATATTCAACGGAATAATCAAACCCGGACAATATAAGTGCCCAGCGTTGCATTCGTGCTGAAGCCATGATTGGCAAACCTTTGTTATTGCCAAAAATTGTAACCAATGGTCGATGGTCAGTTCTCAAAATAAACTTGTTTCCTAATAAATACTGCTTAAGTTTTGTAACACAAAACACAATAGATAAAGCTTCTTTCTCTAAAGTACTATAATTTATGTGATAATATTCCGCCAACAGCTGTATTAGAGGCATCTGTGGTCAATAATAATGGCAATTTTGGATTGAAATGGACTAAAACTTGGTCTGATGTTACTGCATCCTTAATTGTGCTATATGCGTTCTGGCACTCTTTTGTCCATATAAATGGTACATCTTTTTTTAACAAGTGATATAACGGAGACATGATATTTGAAAAATTATTGATGAATTTTGAATAATAATTTACTAGACCAACAAATGCTCTTAATTCTGTAATATTATTTGGAATTGGTGCTGAAGTAATACTTGATGTTCTGTCCGTATTTTTACTTAACCCATTTTTGTCAATATTGAAACCTAGATATGAAATTTTTGGTTGAAAAAAAACTGACTTTTTGACATTTAGTTTCAAACCTGCATACTTTAACTTTTCAAGAACCATCTTTAATGTCTTAACATGATCTTGAAAATTTTTACCGGTGATAGTTATATCATCCTGGTAAACAACTACTAAGGGAATGCCTCTTAATAAATTCTCCATTGTTTTTTGAAATATAGCAGCGGCTGTTTTAACTCCAAAAGGCAAACGTTTTACTTTAAGTGTTCCTATGTGTGTACTTAATGTACATATCATTTGTGATTCCTCGTCGAGGACAAGCTGGTTGTAAGCATTAGACAAATCTAATTTTGTGAAAAGCTCGCCTCCTTCCAATGATGCGAAAATTTCATCAATTCTTGGTAGGGGGTATTTAAAATCTGTTAAAAATTTATTTATGGTGACTTTGTAATCACCGCATATTCTTAAGTCACCATTTGGTTTTAAAATTGGTACCAAAGGAGTACCCCACTCAGAAGTTTCAACTGGCTCTAATACTCCAGTAGTTATCAACTCACGTAATTGTTTCTCAACTTTATCCCTCCATGCCAATGGTAAAGGCCTTGGCTTAAAAAATATTGGTGCTGCATTCTGACAAATTTTCAATGACACTTTATTGATTTTGAACTTCCCAAGCTTATCTTCAAAAACTTCGAAAAATTCTGTTTTCAACTGTTGAACAGTTGCGGTTTTTGTGTCAAACATATTAATATTATTTACTTGCAAAAGTTCAAAATTAAATGAACGTAAAAACGATCGACCAAGTAAAGGTGGATTTGTTGAATCCGCAACAACAACAACAACAGATTTAGTATTACCTTCAAACATCACTGATGCATCATACTCGCCCAACAGCTTTAACTTGTCACCACTATAATCTACATATGGTACGCTGCACGGTCGAAGTGTCTTCATGATATTGTTCTCTTCATAAAATGAAATTGGTAACAACGTACAGGGTGCGCCAGTATCACACACAGCATTTAACTTGACACCATCTATTACAACTGAAAGTGAATACACATCGCTAGAATTTCGCTCTGTCACGCTAAAGATTGAATAATCAAATAAATCACTATTAATATTATTATTACTTAGATTATTTGAAACATAATTAATATTTTTGTTTTATTACAAACTGATGCTAGATGACCAATTCTCCCACAAGAGTGACATTTACTATCTTTGTATTTACAGATTTTTTTTTTGCTATCTCTGCCGCTGTCACAGCTGCCTTTATCTCTGCTATTAAAGTTACCTTTATTATTACCGTTATACTTTTTAACTGATTTTTGCTTGTTAACAAAATTAACTGCATTTTCTTCTTTTACTGTGCTTTTTGTTTCTAAGATCATTGCTTTTCTTAATGCATTCTGAAGTGTGAGATTTTCGTCTTCTTCACACAATCTTTCAAAAATAAAATTTGGTAAGCCCATCACGAATTGATTTAAAACAAATGCATCTAAGCTGGTTCCAAATTTACAGTTGAGAGCCAATGTCTTTACTACAGTTAATATATCTTTTAAGTTTTCAAAATCGTTCTCCATTAAATATTTTTATTATAATGGAAATTAAAAAATTAAAATAAATTAGAATAAATTTAAATAATCCAACACAATTTCTAGAATTAACCACGACTAAAGATTAATATTATGTTAAGCTTTTAAATTCCAAATAAAATTATTACATATGGATAATATTTATATATATATTTTTGCTGTAACAATATTATTATGAAATTTAAGCACATAATTTTTAAAATATTGATAAACCTTCCATGTTAGAAATTCTCAACTAATTTTACCAAGCTGTTGTTAGTGATAGTTTTTTCTTGTTCAATTTTTCTGATGGGATTTCCCCAAATAGGACCTAAATACTTGTATTAAATTGTTTTCAATTTTGTTTTAAATGTTTGTAATTGCTGGTCTGCAATAAATGAAATTTTCAATGTGAAATTTTTATAGTGCATTTTATTATAATAGGTGCACTGCAAATGAATATTAGACTGATGGAGAATTTGTAGCTTGAGAATAGTATCACAATAAGTATATTTTGGCCGCAATGACCAGATGACTTGTTCACGTTCCTCACTTTAAATCTAAGAAGAGGTAGTCACGGGTTTTTGATTCATAGCTCCACCCTTTATGAACTGAAAGACAAAAAATATATGTACTTTATAAGGTGGCACATATACGCACTCAAAGAAAAAATATGATTGAGGCAACCATATTCTGGTCGAAACATAGTATGGTTAGACTTATGATTGCATCTAACTACATATATTTTCAAATCAATGACATTAAAAATACCTTTCAACTGCAGATGTTGAGGTTCAACCCCCGGTCAGCGCTAAAAAAAAATTTTTAAACTATTTTTTTAAAACATACATATTTTATATAAATATTTTTTTAAAAACATTTTAATATAAATTTTTTGTATAAATAAATTTCTTCTTATGCCCTTGAGTTTTTCATTTCTATTAATTTATATTTATTTATTACATAATAAAGCGGGCTTGGATTTTTTTTTTTTAATTTTATTTGACTCTACCAGAATTTGAAACTTTGGAATATTTAGTTAAGAAGCATTAACTCGCCACTCAACCACTTCAGCCACTAAGTTCAGTTGAGTTTGAACGATTAAGTTTTTGTTTTTTACTCACTTTATTTATATGGATGTGGAAGAGACAAAATAGAAAACAATTTACATTCAACCATATTTTTATCATTATTATGTTTGCTATAAACATATTTGTGGTTTCAAGTAAAATTTTATTAAAAATAATATGATAATTATATGATTGATCTAAGACGCTCAACATAATATGGTTAAAAATAACTAGAAACATGTTTATCGTTATCATAATAAGGTACAGATGCTTCAAATTAATAATAATATTATTGTGAAGCACAAGCTATGTTTACGGTGACCATATTCAACCATCTTTTTTCTTTGTGTGCGGTGTAGAAATTACAAACGCAATCGCAAACTTATATATATCGTTCTTACTCTCAGTGAAGTATATAAAAATTAATTAATTTTGCAACATTTTAAATTATTTGGAATTATAAAGTTTAACAAAATGCAATTTTTATTCGTGCTTAATTATTTCCTTAGTACAATAAGCATATTCATAAGTAAATAATTTTTTGAAATTTTCCATTAGAATATCATGGTAAATAATGCATCTTGCACACCAACATAAATTGGAATTAAGCACGAAAAAAGATTAAATTTTGTAATAAAAAATAATAATTTAACTTACAGTGTATAATAAAATGAAATTTCACCGGCATTTTTTGAACACACCTCATTTTAAAAATAAAATATATTTTGGAGCCTACCATCTTAAAAAACGTTGTTTCTTTTGTTGAGAACATACGAAAAGCATTAAAGTTATTTGATATCAATTTGTCATTGATCCACATTGCGGTATGACATGTGTTGAAAAATATGTGTGTACAATATGTACATACGTAAATATGTATGTATAAAACAAATACAAATGATCTAGAAAACATTATCATTTAAAAAAGTTTTTTTTTTTCTTCTTTTTTATGCATGTATGTACATACTCGTACATACATACTTACATAATTGTATTTATGTAAATATATAGGCAAAAATATCAAGTGCGTGAATACATACATAAATATAAATATGTATGTATGCATATAAAAGAAGTTATATGTATGTACATACATAATTAACCATTTTCCTCATTAAAGTGGCATTTATTGAGCTTGTAAAAACATTAAACATCATGTACATACAACCAGTCACTATTTTCTTGAACGTATGAAAAGCATTTGTCCATTTACTTAGTCTAAATAAATTTACACATTTTTATTGAATTAAAACTTAATACCAAACTTGTAATAATTTATTAACTAAAGCGTCTTTTTTTAAAAGTTTACAGTTTTTAGGTGGAAAAACTGCTTTATTTGGAAACCCATTTAAAATCGAGATTCTCCGAAATTTGGTAAATACAAGGTGGGCCAAAAGAAGTCATCCGATGTTGTTTGGCTCTCATTTTTTTCTAAATGAAAAACTTCGATTCTGTTTTTTGATTATGTTTATTTGAACCTTTAGAATTTGATTGGTCAAGTCGAGAAGATGTATCGGTCAAATGGGCGCCGTCACAATTGATTGCTATCCGGACTCGTTTTTTTGGCATTTTTCATAACTTCGGCGAGAACTTCGGTTGACAGATTCTCGCACTCGTGTCGAATGTTGTCCTTGAGGGCTTCCAGGGTCTCGGGCTTGCTCACGTAAACACAGGACTTCAAAAACCCCCACAAAAAAAGTATGGATCGGTTAAATCGGGCGATCTTGCGGTCCAGTGCAAATCGCCCGGGAACGCCGACTTCAGAATATTGGTTGTGGCTCGCGCAGTGTGTGCCGTCGGTCCGTCCTGTTGGAACCACATGTCGTCCAGTCCTAATTCGTTCAATTGCGGCAGAAAAAACTAGGTTAACATTTCCCTATGGCACGTAACGTCCACAATTGTCCTTTGACCAGCGGCGTCCTTCAAAAAAAAAAATGGCCCGATGACTTCTATAGCGTGAATAGCGCACCATGCAGTCACTTTGAGCGGGTGTAATGGCACCTCGTTAATAACATGATCATAAAAAGGTAATTCAATACTTTCTATTTTACAAAAACAAAATATACATTAAGCACTTTTAATTTTAATTTTATAAAACCAAAATATAGAGTAATTTTAATTTTAAGAATCAATTTTATATTAAGACATATTTTGTAAATTATTAGTTAGTTAAAAAATGAAACTCAATCAGTATAGGTATATTTTTTTTGGCTCAATACATTTGATTGTATTTAACTCACGCGTTTGCGGTCGACAGGCAGCAGCTGATGCACGGACTGGACTTTGTACGGGAACATGCGCAGGTCTTTGACCAAAATTCGCGTTAGGGACGACCGGCTGATGGCTAATTGCGAGACACGGCGTCTGGTCTATGTTTCTTGCAACGGGCACTCCAGGGCCGCCCACTCTTGGCAACGTCTCGTGTGGTCCCATACTCTTCAAGGTTGGTGGCCAAATGGCTCAGTGTTTGCGCAGTCGGTGTCGGACGACCGGGGAATCGGTGACGGAATTCGCGCTGCACCAACACCACAGACGAATTGTTATGCAAAAAAATAGACACGATTATTCCGCGTTCTTGGAGAGTGTATCTTGTATTCTACATCTGTCTAGTTCACAAATGTCAAAACAGATTTGACATTGGCCGCCATTTGCAAAAGTAAAAGCATTTTCAAATAGGGTGATTTCTTTTGGCCCACCTTGTATTCTTTCTACACTTAAATATAATTCGGACAACTATGCCTATCTTTACTATTCTTCAAAGTAATTTGCCATACAATTTTGGACTGATCACACCCATTTTTACAAACATGTTTTTTACCCTTCACTGTAAATAAGAAATTTCTGATTCCGTTTGTACAATTTCTACACCGTACATGTACAATCCTAAAGCTGTATTCACATGATGTGTACAAGTCATATGGAATGTAAAAATTTTTTATTTTATGAATTTACATATGTATGTGTGTCAAATATTCATATTCCTGTATTAATTCAATTTATTTTATTTTCTTATTTTGATTTTTCACACCATTCAAATAGAACGAGCTCTAAATAAAAAGTAATATTGCCATCACACATAAGAAAAAACACATATGTTATATTTCAAAGGGATCACACGACGTGTACTAATTTTACATAAAGAAAATTGACATTGCACATGGACAATACACGTCATGTAAACACAGCTTAAAAATTATATATATTCTGTATCCTTATAGATAGGGAATTCGTTGTTCATCTGACAGTCTGTGTAGTCCTTGAAATCAACTTTCTGTAGTTTAGGCAACGTATAAGAGTTTAGAACACCATTTAGTCAGTTATTTCTGTCTTCCAGTTGCTATTGAAATTAGGTCTATCAATATCGGAGCTATGATTGAAAAATCGCAACTACCTTTACTTTTTGACCATTTTTCTTAGTGGGTTTTGCTAAACTTTTCTGTACATTACCTAAGTACCCCCGGGGTGTGTCTTCTCGGTGAAATGTCCCACCTTGATGTATCACTATCCAGGGTAAATAGGTGCGCCAGCACCTGGAACTTGGGCTTGAATCTGGCAGAAGGAAACCTTCGGGTTAACCTAAAGGATACCTTCGGGGTCCGACCAGTGACTCTCAACACTGGTAGCACGGCAGCCGGTAGCCCTACAGAGCAATCGCAGAACGACCTAGCATTGGGTTAAGAGCTGATGCTCATTTCGAACGCTGAATTCTGGAGTCTGTGAACCGAACTGCGTTCCAACCCTACGGGGTTTAATGGATGCTGTTCTGGGGACAACATCCCTGGCTTGTCATTCGGTCTATGGACTTCGTGCACACCCAAATGCATGGTCGGCGGAATCTGTGACCGGTTATTGGTGAGGTCCCCTTCGGGGGTTCACGTGGTAGCTATGGTTGAGACCAAAAGGTACGCTGGCAATTGAGTTCATGTCACCTCTGGCAGGGTGTCATGTTCTCCGATGTGATGTTTCATTGAAACAGAAAGTCATAGACACGGGTTTTGAATCGGCCCAACTCCCTTAACAAGGGTGGTGTGTGTGACATGCCAGAAACACACATAATTTGCTACCTGTGTCCTTAATTGGTCACAGGGGCTGTAGTGGTAGGCAGGAATACCACTCGCGGCTTGACCACGGTGAGATAAGGCCCTAGGGCAGTTGCTCACCTAAATCATCCACATACATTGTACATTACCTAAGGACTTCAGAAAGTTGATTTCGACAACTACACCGACATACGAACATTGCTTAATAGACTCTGCTATTAATAAAAATCCAGAATATATATACTTTAGTTTGCCTTTGATCATCCACTGTTGCCATTTCTTGCCACCATTCTGACCATTGACGACGTTTTGAATGGTCAAGAAGCTTTAGTTCTTAAGTCAATTGCACCTTGTAAGCGTGTAAATGCAAGTCTTTATGCATAATGTTCATCAACGACGAGCGTGAGAGGGGCAATTGTTGGGCACGACGACGAGTTGAGGTGGACGGCTCTTCGCCACACTATCGCTAACAGCAGCAATATTTTCTGCAGTACGAACTATACGAGCATGCACTGGAGCTTCTAAAGAGTGATTTTTTTGCTATTATCTTTTTGGCAACACTAGTTTTGACAGCTCACGCACGTTTTGTATCTTGTGTCACTGTCAAACATCTTCAGTTTGGTCTATAATTTAATCATGAATCGTCTTACAAACGAACAACGCTTGCAAATTATTTAATTTTATTACCAAAATGCGTGCTCTGTTAAGAAAGTTCATCGCGCGCTTCTTCCATTTTATGGTCAGTTTAATCGACCTACTGAGGCTTCTATTCGGGCTATTGTAACAAAATTTCGCACCAAATTTACATTGTTGGACATTAAACCACCAACACGCTTACGTAGAGTGCGAACTGAAGAAAATATCGCAGCCGTATCGGCCAGTGTTGGTGATGACCGTGAATTATCGATTCGGCGCCGTTCGCAGCAATTGGGCCTCTGTTACTCCACTACGTGGAAAATTTTGCGGAAGGATTTGGGTGTGAAGCCCTATAAGATACAACTGGTGCAAGAATTGAAGCCAAACGACCTACCACAACGCCAAATTTTTGGTGAATGGGCTCTTGAAAAGTTAGATGAAGATCCACTTTTTTATCGAAGAATTGTGTTCAGCGACGAGGCTCATTTCTGGTTGAATGGATACGTGAACAAGCAAAACTGCCGTATTTGGAGTGAAGAGCAGCCAGAAGCATTGCAAGAGCTACCAATGCATCCACAAAAAACAACCGTATTTCTTCAAAGATGATGCGAATCACAACGTTACTGTGAATGGTGAGCGCTACCGTGCGATGATAACAAACTTTTTTTTGCCCAAAATGGAAGAGCTTGACTTGCATGACATGTGGTTTCAACAAGACGGTGCCACATGCCACACAGCACGCGAAACAATGGACCAATTGAGAGGCGAGTTCGGTGAACAGTTTATTTCACGCTTGGGACTAGTCAATTGACCGCCCAGATCGTGCGATTTAACGCCTCTAGACTATTTTTTGTGGGGCTATGTTAAGGCTAATGTCTATAGGGACAAGCCCGCTTCGATTGACGCACTGGAAGCCAACATTGCCAACATTATTCGTGAGATACCGGCCGAAATGTTGGAAAGAGTATGCCAAAATTGGACTAAGCGGATGGACCATTTGAGGCGCAGCCGCGGCCAACATTTGCATGAAATAATCTTCAAACATTAAATTATATCGACCCAACTATCGATCAAAATAAATATTTCATGCATTTTTCTGAATTTTATGTGTTTTTTTTTTAAATTTCCGATAGTTCTTATAAAATCACCTTTTACATCTCCTAAAGACCCGGCTTGCTTAAATTTTTGCACAATTTTTCCGATTGTACGCTCATTTGGACGATTAAATTGACCGAAAGAATCACGAAGTGCCCTTAAAATTTTATTGTAAAATGTGATTTTAGTTGAGATATTTTATTTGAACTAACTAAATATTTTTTCACATTTTGATAATTTTTACAAAGCTTAAAAAAAAATAAAAACATAATTATTTTAATTTTAATTTTAAACAAAGTAATTTGTTTCAACACTCCTCCTCTTTGTTTATAATTTATATAAGTCCTAAATTTGCTCGTAATTTTAAAAACTGTTTTTTAGCAAGTGGCTTTGTAAAAATATCTGCTATCATTTTATCAGTGGAGCAATACTTAAGATTTATAAAATTATTATTACAATAATCTTTTACAAAATGGTATTTTATGTCAATATGTTTTGGTCTAGCATTAAATTTTTCGTTTAGCACCATCTTAATGCAACTCTGATTATCTTCCATATCGCAATTGGCGTATTTACACTGTAGTACATGTCTTGAAGTAATCCATGTATCCATTTTGCTTCTTTACAAGCTTCTGATAGCGCGATAAATTCGGCTTCTGCTGTAGAGAGTGACACATAACTTTGTTTTCGGCATGACCAATTAACAACTCCATTATTTAAATAAAATACATAGCCACTGTGAGATTTTCTATCAGTTTTATTTTCAGCCCAATCTGCGTCAACATATCCATGTAATTGATTATTTTCTGTAGAGCTACTTAATTTTAATGATAGTTGAGATGTTCCCTTCAGATATTTCATCACTCTCTTTACTTCATTCCAATCTTCTTTAGATGGAGGCCTGAGTTTTCTGAGCTAAAATAGCAATACTTGCAGTAATATCTGGTCTTGTATTAACTGATAAATACAAAAGACACCCAATAGCCTTTTGATATAATTTATTATCTAATAATTTTTCTGAATCAATAATTTTGTTATACGAAGGAATCAATGGAATATCTGAATATTTTGAGTCTTGAAGTCCGAAATCGTTTAAAATTTTCCTTATAAAAAATTCTTGATTTATTAAATAGTTCCATCTTTATCTTGTTTTACTTCCATCCCTAAATAATGTTTTATGGATCCAAGATTTGATAAAGTAAATTTTGAACTTAACTTGATAAAAATTTCTTCGATATATTTTAAGTCTTTGCTTGCGACAATCATATCATCTACATATACTAAAATGTAAATAATGCCTTCTTTAGATTTTCTGATATATAAACAAGGATCCATTATACTTTGCTTAAACTTCATCTCAATTAAAGCATTATGTATACATTGATTCCAAGAACGAGCAGCTTGTTTCAAACCATATAAACTTTTCTTAAGTAAATATAACTTATCAGGATTTTCTTTTGATGTAAAACCTGGTGGTTGCTTCATGTATATCTTTTTATCCAAATCCCCATTCAAGAATGCTGTTTTTACATCAAAATGATGTAAGTGCATTTTTTCTTTACCAGCAATTGAAAATAATATTCTTGTGGTTGCTTGCTTTACAACTGGAGCAAATACTGCATCATAATCAACTCCAAATTTTTGATTATATCCTTGCGCAACAAGCCTTGCTTTATATCTTTCTATTTCTCCTTTTTCATTTAACTTCTTCTTAAACACCCATTTGCAACCAATTGCTTTACGATCAGTGGGCCGATCAACAAGCATCCATGTATTATTTTCCTCAATGGATTTAAGTTCCTCCGTCATAGCTTCAATCCACTTTAACCTCTCCTCCTTAATTGAAATGGCTTCATTGAAATTACTTGGATCTGGTGTGAGCATTACAGAATTGACTTGATATCGACTCGGATGTACTCCCTTATTAATTCTACTAGAGACTCGTCGAACTGGTTCCGGACTTTGAATAGCATCTTCAAACGTTTCGCCAATGCCAGACAATTCAGAATCAGAAATTTGATTATTATAATTAAAGCGATCCTCTGTTACTACGGTGTTTTCTGATTCTTCTACACTATCTTCAAAAATATTACTTTCATCACAGTTGTTTGACTCCTTTCTGATTTCTTCAATATCTGCTAAAGATTCTGTATTGCATTCATGTTTATTAAAAGGAAAATACACTATATTTTTATTAACACTTGAAATTTCATTATGTAAATTATCATTCGCATCTGTGGCCTCTATAAAAACAACATCTCTTGAAATTTGTACCTTGTTTGTAGATGGATCAAAAACTCTATATCCTTTTGAATTAAAATCGTATCCAATAAATATTTTCCGTATCGACTTCAAATCAAGCTTTCTCCTTTTTTCTTTAGGAACATGCACATAGCATAAAGTTCCAAATGTATGAAAATGCTTTAGTGATGGTTTCTTTCCATATCTTATCTCGAAAGGCGTTTTTAAAATACTTCTCGAGGGCAATCTATTTTGTATATAATTTGCCATCATTAAAGCTTCACCCCAAAAATTTTTATTCAACTTTGAGTCTATTAACATACATTTTACCATTTCAATTAAAGTTCGATTCTTTCGTTCAGCAACCCCATTCTGTTGTGGGCTATATGGCACACAATATTGAACTTTAGTTCCACATCCTGAGAGAAATTGCTTTACATTTTCACTCATATATTCTCCACCTCTATCCGATCTTATACATTTCGGATAATATCCGACTTGATTCTTTATGAAATTCCAAAAATCAACTAACTTGCTGTAAACTTCATCTTTAGTTTTTAAAAGATAAACTGTGCAATACCTACTATGGTCATCGATAAATGTTACAAAATATTTATAACCGGTACACGTAGGAGGAGATATAGCACCACAAACATCAGAGTGAATAAGATCAAAACAATTTTTAGATCTTGAGGAACTTTGTTTAGGAAAAGGGTTTCTTGTAAATTTTCCTTGTAAGCAAGTTTCACACGGACCTATATGGTTACCACAATCACTTATTTCAATATCAGTAGCTAAATCATCTCTTAGTAGTTTTCTTATACCTTCTTCGTTATGATGACCAAGAACCCGATGCCAATAGTGTATACAACCTTTATTACAATTATGAACTGAGAAAACTTGATCAGGTGTTGCATTAAGAGTGTACAAACTATTTTTAATATATGCTTTACAAACAACCCTTGAATTTTTCTCTAAGATACATACATTTTTAATAAAACTTACATTATAACCTTTTTCAGCAATTTTCCTAACTGATAGTAAATTTGAATTAAAATCTGGAACATAGTATACATCGTCCACAATTAAAGACATATTACCAATTTTGATTTTGCACATTCGCAACACAAATAGATTGAGCATTATCACTGTAATTAATTTTGCTGAATAGAGATTTTTCATGGGCAATATGGCAACTTGCACCCGAATCTATAATCCAAGCACCTTGATTTCCTTGGGATAAATTACTTAATAAAACGAATTCTTCATCATTAACTTCCTCAATAATATTGGCAGATTTTTTGTTTTTGCTCCACTTTTGATATTTATAGCATTCTTTCTTAAGGTGTCCAGATTTTTTGCAAAAGAAGCAGGTTTTTCCATCAACTTTATTAAAAGTTTTAGATTTTAATGCAGAAATGTTAATTGTATCATCACGGGATAATTTTTTAAAATATTCCTCCAATAATTTTCCTTTAACCGTTTGCATTGTTAAGTCCCCATCTGGTCGTACTTCAAGAGCAGTAATTAAACCATCGTAGCTAGCAGGTAAACTGCTTAGAATCATCGAAACTTGTCAGTCCTCTGAGAAATTTTGATTTCCAATAGCACGCAATTTATCAAATAATTCCATAATTAAATTTATATGAATTTCCATATTTTCACCTTCACCCAATCGCATGCCTCATATTCTTCGCATTAAGTGAACTTTTGAACTTAATGTGACCCGTTCATGTTGATTTTGTAGCTTAGTCCAAGCATCTTTGGCTAAAGATTCATTACGAATGTGTATAAGTTGAGAATCTTCAACACACAAACTAAGTACTGCAAAAGCTTCCATATTCTTCTTTTTCCATGCATCTGTATTTTCAATTGGCTTTTCAATTACGTACCATAGATCTTCCTTGATTAAATACATCTTCATCTTGAATTTCCAATTATAATAATTGTCCTGATTAAGCTTCTCCATTCCATAAAATTTGTTTTCGCTCATTTTGACTTTAGTTCGTTAAATGATGAAAATGATTTCCTTGAACAAATAATCTCCTTTATTTATTTAAATCTCCTTTAAAAACAACAATGGCCCATAACCTATTGTAAAATGTGTTTTTAGTTGAGATATTTTATTTGAACTAACTAAATATTTTTTCACATTTTGATAATTTTTACAAAGCTTAAAAAAAAATAAAAACATAATTATTTTAATTTTAATTTTAAACAAAGTAATTTGTTTCAACAAATTTAACCACCCTTTATTAGTACTAAATACAATAGTCTGAAACCCGCTTTATTACGATAAAGCAAGTTAAGTATCAGAATAGAAATCGCACTGAAATCAAAAAACTATAATTAAAAATAATTGAATTCGCTTATAAGTATTTCTCTTCTTAGTATTGTATATAAATCATAATTTGTTAGTTTGAATTTTAAAGTATAACTTTTTAATTATTTTTTTTGCGTGATTTAGCTTTTTCTAGCCATTAAATGGT
Organism: Thelaira solivaga; assembly: GCA_947397855.1. NCBI lineage: Eukaryota > Metazoa > Arthropoda > Insecta > Diptera > Tachinidae > Thelaira > Thelaira solivaga. Next base: position 42,816,183 of record OX377611.1, on the reverse strand, counting down.
TTTTATACCCTTCACTGTAAGAAGGGTATATATAACTTTGTGATTCCGTTTGTAATTTCTACACCCTACATGGGACACCCTATAAAGTATATATATTCTGGATCCTTATAAGTAGCGGAATCGATTTAGCGATGTCCGTCTGTCCGTCTGTCTATTCGTGTAGGAGTTGAAATCAACTTTCAGAAGAATCTAGACCACATACAGAAAAGTATAGCATATCAAACGGCCAGTTGTTGCTGTAAAACTATTACTAATGAAATTTAGCTATATCGGTCCTTAATTGACGGAGCTATGAGTCAAAAACCGAAACTACCTCTATTTTTGACCATTTTTTGAGTAGGTTTTTTGCCTATTTTGTCTAAACGAAAACACGGACAAAAAACGTGGTATGCAGTTTTGTTTGAAGTATAAGTCATAATACCTGTGCTAAAAATGAAAGCAATCGGTCGACAAATGGCCGAGGAACATCAGAAATACAATTGAAATTTTAGATTTTCATTAATAATGGCTTTGTTTTTTTGAATTTTTTATCTAAACTGAAAAAAAGTAGTACGCAGGTTTTTCAAACATCACATTCATAGTATCGTAACCCAAACTCAGCTGGATGGGTGCATAAATGGCGGAGCTATGAGTCAAAAATTGCGATTACCTCTATTTTTGAATATTTTTGGTGCGTTTTTTGCGTAATTTGTCTAAACTACAACACGGACAAGCAAACTTGGTACATAGTTTTATTACAAATAATAATTGCAATGTCTGTGCAAAAAATCAGAAAAATCGGTTCACAAATGGACCAGAAAAATCAAAAAATACAACCGAAATTTTAGATTTTCATTAAGTTTTGCTTTCTTTTTTGCGTTTTTTATCTGAAGTATAAAAAAATTAGTAAACAGTTTTTTCAGATATCATATTCTTAGCATATGGACCAAAATTCAGCGAAATCGGTCCATAAATGGCTGAGCTATGAGTCCAAGATCGCGACTACCTCTATTTTTTGACCATATTTGGTGCGTTTTTTGCGTAATTTGTCTAAGCTACAAGACGGACAATAAAACGTGGTACGCAGTTTTGTTAGAAATAACAGTAATGTCTTGTGCAAAAAATCAGAAAAATCGGTCCACAAATAGACCAAAAAAATCAAAAATACAACCGACATTTCACATTTTAATTAATTGTTTGTTTGTTTTTGCTTTGCTTTTGCTTTTTTTGTGGAATTTTTTTAGCTGTAATGTGCGCAATGCTTTGTACACACAAACACGAAAAATAAAAAAGTGTATGTGTGTGTGTGGTTTTTATTGCCTTGAGTATAATAATACGAATACAGATGTCTCTATGAAAGAAAGTGCATTAGATCTTTCTCGTTAATTAAATATTTAATTAAATATGTTTGGCTTAAAAATTTGTACAAAAATTTGCAAAATTAAATGAAAATAAATTTTTTTGTTTTTGTATTTAATATCTTTCTTAGAATTTAGTGCCTGCAGACATTTTATTGCATTTAAAAATGAGGTTCTCAGAAAGGATTGTTTCTTAGAACTCGTTATTTTTAGTCGTATTATAAAAATTTATTTTTTATAGATATTTCGCTCCAATAATAAATAAATAAATTTTTATATTTAATACGACCTCAAGCTGAACAAAGTATGCGTTTCAGTCACATAATTTTTTGAAGTGAGTGAATATAAATATGGTTAGTTAAACTACTCTCAAGTTATTGCACTACTCACTTAGAAAAGCTTCACAAGTGAGAGGGATATTACAGTTTTCGTCATAATTAATTAAGAGAATTATTTCACAATACCTTATCAAAGATCCAAAGAAAACAATAACAACAATAATCTTAGTTTTCTGATTTGTATTTCATGTATTAACTCATCATTTCAAATATTTATTAAATAAGAGAGATTATGGATGAAAATACATTAGCATCATAGGCTATAGAAATAGAACGCAACAAAGTATGCAATATTTCGTTTGTCATATTAACTCCGTTTGATTAATATTATTTTTTCAACATTAATTATTATTATTATTAAAATATTTTAAGTTTTCCTATTCTCGTACATTTGTTATTGACATCTTTATTTTTTTATTTTTGCTTATTTTGAATAAATTATATATTTATAATGGAAGTGTAAATACTAATATCTTTAGTATCCTCGGTTAACATCCAGAGGATACAATTTAGTAAATTTTCAGTGATACATGGTAGACTGTCTGCTTATTAGCATGTTGTTGACCAGTTAGGGGCATAGTTCAGTTGTCAACATATTGGTCCACATTACAGTTTTTATTTTAAGGAGTTTATAATTTTATTTATGTATATCGTAACTTTCCTATCGGTTTGAGATTTGATAGAACAAGAAACCCCCCTTCCCGGCTGATTGCTAGCGGCTTCAATAGCTCCCGTTACTTCTTCATATCTCCCAGAGCAATAAATAAGATTCAATAATACCAGGAAAAAGCTATTGAGCTGATTTTGGCATTGAAGGGAACGGCAACAGAAATATTGGAAAGTATGCCAGCCAGCTGCAGGAAAAGCTATGATGACCTAATGGTGGCACTTCAACGTAAGTACGGTGGCGAGCATAAGAAAGAGATCTACCGAAGTGAATCACTCCAAGATTTCGGCATGGAGATAGAACGTTTTGTGCAGCTGACGTATCCTGGAGAAAATCACCCATTGCTGGATAAAATAAAAATTGATCCGTTTGTGAACGGTATTCTTGATCTCGATGTGCGGCAAGCAGTGTGCGCTCTACCCAAGTCAACTTTTGCAGAAACAGTTGTTCACGGAATAGGTTGAAAAATGGGTAGTAGGACTAGCGCCAGCGGAAAAAAATAAAGCCAAGCACCTGCTTCAGAGGCGCGCTTCTGTTTTTGCCATGAGTAAAGCCAAGGTAGAACGGCTATATTGAAACATTTGATCAAGTCCCATAATGCAATCGCCTAGAAGCATTTCTCTGGCAAAAAAAGAAATGAGGTGAAAGAGCTAGTCAGCGAGATGGAGAGGGATGGCATAATCGAACCATCGTCAAGTCCTTGGAGTTCGGCTATAGTACTGGTGAAGAAAAAAGATGGCAGTACCAGATTTTGTGTCAACTACAGGAAGCTTAACGATGTCACCAAAAAAGACAGCTATCCGATACCCAGGATTGACGAAACCCTGGAACAAAATTGTTCTCCACACTAGATTTACAAAGCAGACATTGGCAAGTGGAGATTGCAGAAAAAGATAAAGAGAAAACTGCATTCAGTGCTTGTGATGGGTTATGGCAGTTTAAAGTAATGCCATTTGGACTCTGTAACGCTCATGCCACATTCGAACAGTAAATGGAGCATGTACTGAAGGGACTTCATTACAAGATTTTCCTGGTATACCTCGACGACATTATCGTGATGGGAAAGACATTCAACGAACACCTGAATAACCTCGAAGATGTCTTCAAACGCATATTAACAGCTGGACTAAAATTCAGTGTGAAGAAATGTGCATTGTTCCATAAAGAAGTTAAATATTTGGGTCATCGCGTAACATCTCACGGCATATCTATCGATGAGGATAAAATACGAGCAGTAAAGGACTGGCCTCACCCGAAAAACTTACAAGAGTTACGCAGTTTTCTGGGACTCTGCACATACTACAGACGATTCGTTCCAAGCTTTGCCAACATCGCTGCAAGTCTTCATGAGCTGACCAAGAAATCCAGACAATATCAGTGGGGTGCGGCTCAAAAAAAAGCATTTCAAAGCCTTGAAGAGTTATGAAGAGTTATTGTGTAAGGCACCAATTTTAGCATATCCGATTGTTGGCCAAAAGTTCGTACTAGACACTGACGCAAGTGGATCTGGAATGGGGCGTCCTCTCTCAGGTGATCGATGGAAAGGAAAAGGTTATAGGCTATTACAGCCGAATACTTTCGAAGCTTGAGATAAACTACTGCGTAACTCGCCGGAAGCTCTTGGCAATATTAGAGTGCGTGAAACATTATCACAAGTATTTGTATGGTCAACACTTTACACTTAGAACGGACAATTCCACACTCAAGTCGTTGCTGCATTTTAAAAACCCTGAAGGCCAACTTGCCCGTTGGGACGAACTCCATTATTAGTTTATTAGGGTTCTTTGTTGTAAAATGAAAACACAATTAGTTCTATTTTCTCAACACGTGTTGTAGAAACACACTTTATTTATAACCGTCACGACACTTTATTGCTTTTGACACACCTTGTTTACAATCTAATGTCTCAACCAGAACTGAACTGCCTTAACAATCTCAGCACTGCCTTACCCCCAGTCACACGAGGCAGTATGTTTAGAAATTATTGCCGTAGCAACTGTTATATATATTGCCGTAGCAACCGTATATTCATGCGGTGTGGTTGGGGGGTTAGGTATACAAATTTTCACAAAACTTTTATTTGAGAAGAAAAACTTAACAACATTGGGCCATAATCATAGTCACAAAAAAGTAGACTTTTATTAAGTGCTGACTTTTGTTCATAAGAATTATATGAATTTAAAGTCGTTTTTAAAAAGATACCGACTTAAGTGTGACTGTGTATGGCCTATTTAGTATCTCAAAAACTTGCAAAAAAGATAAATAATACATTTCGACAACATTGAAAATATGCTCTTACTTACCATTTTGGTTGACGTCTCTGATAATAATGCTAGCAAAAACATGATCCACTTTATAAAGTAGTGAATGGCTGTATTTATTTGAATGGGTTTTTTAATAATTAAAATTTTATTTGTAAGCGAATTTTTGTAAAAAGTGATACATACGCTTCCTAGAGATACAGAGACTCACGTAATAAAGAAAAATCACGTAAAAATAAAAATCATTTCAAATAAATATAATAGAATTCGATAAAAAAGGAAGTTTTTGAACGAAAGACAAAGAAAATATGTAATAAGTTTTGTACTTAGTAACGCATCAAATACACTTATTTCTATAAGAAATTTATATTATTTTGTACAAAGTGTGTCAAACACTGTATGTTAAATTCTGAATTTATTAAATTTGCATTGTGCACTCAAAAGCAGCAATTAGTGGACTTAATGTTAAATTCAGAATTTAACTTTCAGTGTGAAGACACTATAAGATTCGGTACTTTCGAATTTAACTTGTTTTCAAAAATTTTTTGATGAAATGAACAATTACAATTAGGCTTCTAACCTCAAGTTTGCAAGCTAAAAAATTACGTTTAGATTCATGTTTCTATTTGTATTTAAACAAAATAATGAACAGTAAGTATTAACCTCGTTAAAAAAAATATTTTTTTATTACTAAACTAAAATATAAATTAAGAATAACAATTTATGAAACTGAATCATATATATTTTCATTGGATTGTTGGAGTTCTCTGATTGTTTCATCATTTTGTAACAAGTGTAAATCCATTTTATAGTTGCTCAAAGCCTTTTCCAAAATTTTTTCAACTGGTGAAAATGTTGAGCGTGAACGCAAACGAGCTTTCGTCATTTCTAAAGACTGTTAAAAAAATTAATAATTAAAAAAAAAACAAAACTGATTTTTTGTATGTGTGTACTGATTTGGTGCATGTAATGAAATGGATATTTTTTTAACAAAAATGATGAAGAATGACAGCGTAATTACTTGTTTTAACTAGAAAAGAGTTTTTTTTTATAATTTAACAGAAAAATTTTTATAATTGTTCTGCCAAAGTATGTAGTGATTTAAAACCGCATATCCTAGACATTGCAGAGAGAATCACATCCATTATTTTTTGATGGATAATAATTCGATTTAAAAAATAAAATCAGTAACCAAGCCGACTATATACATTCATACTAATCTTTAACTGTGGAGGTGGTGGTAAATTGTACTCTCTGTTTTAGTTTTTTTAAATAACTCACTTGTATGTCAGCCTTGGCTTTAAGCTTTTAAGTATCTTCTCATATTATGATCATAGCTTTTCAGTAGTATGTTGCTCGGTGGTAGTATTATCGCTGTTGTAGCAATAGTGAGATCGGATAAAACCAGGTGCAGGGGTAAAAGTTACAACTTGTTAAAGTTCGCATCATTTATTGAGAATGTAAGGACTCAATACAAGCTAAATTACCATACCTCCAACTTGAAGTTCCATTTTATTGTTGGCAAAAACATTTTTGAAAATATAAAATTTAAATCTCACCGATATTTCGTACTTGAATACAATTTATGTTTGCAGACTATGTCAAATTAAAAAAAAAAAAAAAAAAAAAAATTGATGATCTAGATACTCGTATAACTCACTTTCTTGAAGATGATGAAGAATTAAGAGAAAAACTTGTGAAAAGGAACGCCTGCAGTATTTTTCCGTTATAATTTTTTTTGTTGATCTCTTCTATTTTTGTAATAATACATAATGGGCTGTGAAAAATGCCATTTGTTTTTAATTATTTATTTATTATAATAAAAAAAAGGCTTGTGAAATTTTATTTAACTAAAAAACTAATTTTTAACTTTTTTATTATTTTCTATACTAAGGAAGTTAAAAAATATTGCAAAAAAGTTAATTAATAAAAAAAAATTTTTTTTTTTAATTTTACAAATATAAAATTTTGGGTGAAAAAATTTTACCAATACGTAAAAATGTATGTCGCAAAATTTGGCCTCCACAGTTAAAGGCTAAAGGGCTGCACAAGCATACTTAAAATGGGTAACAAGCACTTTTTATTATAAAATAATAAACATATTTGTAGTGATGTGTGGCTTTCAAGTATGCTTGTGCAGCCTTTTAACTCATTCATACATATTTATTTAGAAAACTATTTCACAATCAGTGCTGTTCTGTATTCCCAATACGAATATTTTATGCGGAATTGAAAAATTCAGCTCCTCATAACCAGTTTGTGTTCCATTTTAAGATTTTACAAATTTTATTTTTGCTTTATTTTGGGTGCGAAATTATTGGTAGAATTAAAAAAACATAAAAGTTTTCATTTAATAAGAAGAAAAAAATTAATTCCACATTTTTTCAAATCCGTGTGGAATACAGAACATGCACGTATATTTCAAAAATAGTATGTACATACATAAATATATTTTCTTATTAGTATTTCTGAAATTATAATTATCATAACCGTAAGTATGTACATATGTATGTAGAAGTGGCATTATTACATATTTTTCAAGAATAAAAAGTTTAAGCCCAACCTTTAAGAGATTCGTATTTCTTGCCATAGCCTCATCATAATTGAACATTTTTTCAGATGGACGCTTTTGTAATTTTTCCTTGGCTACAGCGTTACATTTTTCAAACTTTATTTCTTCCCGTTTGCTGCAATTGGATGTATTTTTTTTTATATATTAATTTTTTGTAAATTGACAAGTAATATTTAACGCAAACAAAACATAATTGTGGGCATGTTATAAAAATCAATTTTTCTTAAAGTGATTCCAAATCACGAAAGAGCTGTTCTGAGTACTAAATCATGTGAAATCTCGTGATTTAAAACCGGCCAGATAAACTGCCTTACGATATCAAATCACTTGGAGCATTTTAAACAGTTTACTTTTTATTCGTTAACAAAATGATTAAATGCACTTAACTTGAATTATTTTTCTCAAAAAATTAATTATTTTACACAATGAAACCGAAAATTTCACTAATTTAAATTGACACTTTATTTTTTGTAGATAATTTTTGAGCAAATTTTATTGTAAACAAAATGTAAGAGCTTTAAGCTCGTGATTGAGAACAGTAAAAATCTCTCATAAAAGCTAAAAATCTCGTGATTTCCGGAACACTAAAAAATCACTTACTTATTTTAAAATCGTTCGTGGTTCAAAATCACCGTGATATTTTGCAGTAGACTAATCATTTGCTCATCTGAAACAACTAGATTGATGAAACCTAAATTTTTTGATCCTTGTAGAAATGATGGGATGATATATACATATTAGGGCGGGTCGATTTGTATGGAGGCAAAAAAATCGCTCAAACTACAAATAAAATCGTATTCTAGGGATCAAAATAAGAAACTTTGCCGAAAGAACCATACATCTACAATGTATTTTGATGTCTCGACTTTTGACAAAAAGGGTCAATAATTTTTTTTTTATTTTCTTTTCTATTACTAAGTAAAATTAATTTTTTCATTTCATTCTGACTAAATAAATTTCTAAAGAGAAAAATAAACTCAAAAAATAAAAAAACAGCCATTTCGCTGATTTTTTCTTGTAAAGTGCAAAAAATGGTGATTTTTTGAAATATTTGTATGCGGAGCCCCCCAGGGGTGGTTCCAGGGGGTGGGCCACTGGCATAGGTTTGTCGGCCCTCCAAAGTTAGTGGGGGTCGGTCATACATTTTGACTCGATTGAGGCACTCTAGTGGGTTAGTGAGATTTTTCAAAATTTGACCCTTCGGATCAAAAGTCGGGACATCAAAATATATTTTAGAGGTATGGTTCCTTCGGCAAAGTTTCTTATTTTGATCCCTAGAATACGATTTTCTTTGTAATTTGTGCGATTTTTAAATCGACCCGCCCTAATACATATGTATCTATGGCAGGCCATTTTAAAATAAAACTACATACCTTAAAAATTTATTTTAGCAATATTGCCAAATAAAAATTTTTGAAAAAATTGATTTTATCAAGCATTTTCTGAAATCACGGTAATTTTAAACCACGAGCGATTTCAAAATCACGTTAGTGATTTTTTTGTGTTCTGGAAATCACGAGAATTTTGAGTAGTGATTTTTACTTTTTTGACAAAAACTAGTAAAAACTAATTCAAATTAAGTGTATTTAATCATTTTGTTAAGTAAAATGCCTAAAATGCTCCTAATGATTTCATATAGAAAGTCAGTTAGCTGGCCGGTTTTAAATCAGGAGATGTCAAATGATTTTGTGCGCAGAACACCTTTTTCGTGATTTGAAATCACTTTGAGAGAAAGTGATTTTCAGAACTTGGCTGTATATTGAGTTTTTATTTTTTTAATTAGGCCGTACTGCGATCCAAAGAATCTTTTGTATACAACTTTGCAAGCATAGATTAGTAGCATACAACGCCCTAATTTACGGTAGATATCTTAATTTTATTTTCTTTATTTTTTTTTAAATAACAGAATTTGTAAATAAAACAAAATTTCGAACACTAAGAATAAAAAAGTAGTGTTATCTTCGTTGGAGTGAAGAACACATCTCTTTTGCACGGGTTTTAAACAATATCTTAGATGACCAATTTCTCCGTTACCAAACAAAACAAATGCAAAGTTCAGTATCTTCACACAAGAGATTTCACTGTATTGCGAACATTGTATGTACTACGACGAGTATTTATTTATACCCGTGCATAAATATTTTCTTATTAGTATTTTTAAAATTAATGTTACATCTTTTCTAATTTACTATCCACTTCAGCTTCCAGTGTCAAATATTTTTCATTTATTTCTTTTGTTAAGTCCATATTTAATTTATTTTATTATTTATGTTTGATTATATTTTTTATAAACAAATAATTGTAGTTGCTATGTTACCAACTACCCTTAGGGTAATCAAGTGTAGTTTTGAATATCACTATGTTTCCAAAACAAAAAATAAACCAAAGGAAGGGCTCTTCGAAGTGACATTTAAAATTAAGTTAAAAATTTTAAATGATAACACTGTGCGACAAAAAAAATACCTTCGAAGTGATATTATTTTTCTGTTAGGTGCTGTCGAGTACAACAAAAATTTCTTTTTGGAATTTGCCAAGCACCCTCAAAAAAACCGATAAAAACCCGGTTTTTCATACCTATATGCACTTATAAACCAGTAACTTGAATATCAACCGATTTTAAGTTTCTCAGCGGAATTAGAAAGAAAACATTGAGGCCGTTCGAATGGCCTATATATCATTTAAGTAAACTTGAGAAATCCACCAAATATATTTTTTTTAATTTTTTCGCTATTTTTCAGTTTTGGAGACGTTTTTACACAGTATATTACAAATTAACCGTACAATTTTTGAAATTATTTTCAAAGTATGCTTATTTATGAGTAAAACCCAAAAATTTTTTTAATCTGTTAAAAATTGACTGAGTCATTAAATTTTTTATTAAAACAATATTTTTCCAGATATACAATTTTTTGCCATTCCACTCAAAAATGTTGTCTTGGCTGTTTTTTTAACTCAGCATCATCAGTAATCCCGTTGAAGTGACAACCAATATTCTGAAAACATTTTATTTTATTTTTGCTACCATTTCTTGGTGAAAATGTTCGCCTTGTTCATCGCTAAACTGACCCAGGTTGTTTAGTCCCCATTTACATTATGGACATTTCTTGCCGAATATTTTTTCAATTCTCTTTTGTTCTTTCCTAAACAGTTTCTATCTGACATTAATATCCAGATAGAAATCACTTGATCAAAATATTATAATAATATTAAAAATATATTTTCATTTGTAAATAATTCCGTAATTCAAACCGTATGGAGGTGGACAAATCGAACACTGATCCAATCCAAATTCAACTAACAGTAACAGCTGTAAAGTACAATAAGTACTAAAAGGGAAAGCATATCCACCTCTGTACCGTTTTAATTAAGGCATATTTATTTCCAAATGAAAATATTTTGTTAATATTATTATTTTAATATTTTGAAAATAATGCATTTTGCAAGCCAACATAAATTGGAATTAAGCACAAATAAAGTTTATATTTTGTTAAACTTTACGATTCCAAATAATTTAATATGTTACATATTTTTTTATTTTTTTCAATATTTATTACATGAAAACTCATCACCCGTTAGTATACACAAAAACAGCTGTTACGGTTTGTTCAGCCATTGTTTGATTTGTTTACCTAATTAATTTCTATATCGACTTCGTCTTTTGGCGAAGCAGCTGTTTTTGACCATTTGTAGATTTGGCATAATCGTTCATTTCACAGAATCGTTCAGATTTTTCGAATCACCTAATTGACTAAACCATTTTAATCGTTCATAGTTCATTTCGAACACTACTCGTATATGATGACTTGATTTTCGTTCATTTCGAATACTACATGATGACTTTTGGTTTTAGTTCATCGTTCATTTCGGACACTGTACGATAACTTTTGATTTTCGTTCATCGTTTCTTTCGTATACTGTAAAGCGGCAAACTTATGACTTTCGTTCATTGTATTTTTTATACACCGTAATACCTCTATAATAATATATTATTACAACTGATTATTGAATTTAAGCGTATTTGATTTTAAATTAACTAGCAATTTTTTAAGTTTAAGTCTGCAATGAAATTTTGCTACATTTTAACTAAAACAAAATTAGATATTTTAATCCTAAACAGTAAAGGCCAGTAAATGATGAACGAAATAATTTAAAAAATTGATGCGTCCGTATCGTTCAATTTGCTGAATTGTTCATATGAACTAGGTCGGTCATGAACGTCACAAGCCTAAGTCTGTGGGTCAAGGCGAATAGATTACAAGGTGTAGTTATTTGTATAAGAGAATCAGCTGTTTTCATCCTTTATATATTTTATTTGAAAAAATTTTACGAGTTTTTAAAATTCTATCCGATACAATCTTGATATTAAACAAAACATAAATATAAACCAATTTAATAATTTTTGTGTGAAAAATTATACATATATTATTAAGACAATAGTTTCTATGTCGTCATAAAATTTTCTTAAATTATGCGTTTCAATGAGGATTAAAAACATGAAATTAAAAAAATTTAAATAAATTTTGAAAATATGTACATACAAATTTGAAAAAAAAAAGAAAAAAATAAACATTTAACAAAATCTTCATACGATACAAATCGTAAAAATTTAACTTTAAAATGTGTTAATTAAAGTTTCACTTATATTAAAAAAAGAAATAACTATTTACGGTAACTTTTGACCAAAGTTAACTTGTTTCATATTTAGTATTTGTTTTACTCATTTATTTATTTTATTTGACTTTAATATACTTGATTTTTCTTATGAAAAGGTTTTTGGTCTTATTTATATGCAAAAATTTTTAAATTAAAGTGTACAAGTTAATTTTTTTTTCTCACTGTAAAATTAATTCGTCTTGAAATGAAAATATGAAAAAAAGAAAAAAACATATTTGACAAGTCGCTATATTTTACACAAACAAAATGCCTGCTGTTTCTGTATTGTTGTGTTTGTTGTTAAAGCGAGTTCATCTTGTATGAATTCGCCTTGCTGTGGGTGTTCTGTGTTTTTGACGGAGATTAACAAAACAAAAACATTGTGTGCAAGTAAAAGCAAAAAAAAATAAATGTCCATAATAGTTTCTTCAATTTAAAAAAGTTATGAATTTAACTTTAATTTATTACATTCGAAATAAAATATGGTGGCTGTACATATTTGTAATTGTGGTCACTGTAGTATTTTGTGAAGTTTTTGGAGATTATGTTACTATTTTTAAATGTCAGTGGCCTTCAGCGAATGGAAAAATATCTTCTCAAGAAAACTTAAACTCGAATGTGGTGCGAGCGATGGTAATAGCTGATACACATTTACTTGGCCCCTTTAAAGGACACTGGTTGGACAAACTATATCGCGAATGGCATATGAAACAAGCTTACCAAGCTGCTATGCTTCTGTACAAGCCTGATGTTGTTTTCATTTTAGGTGATTTATTTGATGAAGGTGAATTTGTAGATCACGACGAATTTAAAAAGTATGTACAAAGATTCCATAGCCATTTTCGTACACCGCCATCGACATCAGTTATTAGTGCGGTGGGTAATCACGATATAGGTTTTCATTACAAGTAATTTTTTAGTGAAAAGTTATATTTTTACAATGGAGTCATAAATTTAATTTTGTATGTTAGAATGCATCCTTATTTTGTGGATCGGTTTGAAAAACAATTCAATAATACTGGTGTTGATATATACTCTATACGTGGAAATCACTTTGTCTTTATCAATTCAATGGCAATGGAAAATGATGGCTGCGAGTTTTGTGAAAATGCAAAAGATAAGTTGATAAAAATTGCAAGTAAGCTACTTCCAGTTTTATTTTATTATGATAAAATACAAAAATAGTCTCGCATGTGGAATTATATTTTAGATAAATTAAGCTGTTTGAAGAATTCAAAACATTGCAAGAACATAAAAAGCATTGAAAATCAAGTCAGTTATAGTCGTCCTATTGTTTTGCAACATTTTCCTACTTATCGAGAGTCAGATAAATCATGTAGAGAATATGACTCTCCATACATCGAGATTTATCGTGAAAATTGGGATGTTCTATCCAAAAATTCTACTGATTTCTTAGGTAAACAGATAATATGCCTTTACGTAAAATTACTTGAAATAATAATTTTTACTTTGTTTCAAATTAGGAAAATTACTACATCCTCGTTTGTTATTTGCTGGCCATACTCATCATTATTGCTATTCCATTAATCGTGGAGGGATTGAAGAGTATACTGTTTCTTCTTTTAATTGGAGAAATAAAATTAATCCTAGTTTTCTTATGGTAATAGTAAAATATTATTTACTATTTCATATAAATTTACATAAGTTTTGCAGGTTTCCGTAAGTCCAACATCCCACAGTGTACATAAATGTGATATGCTAGAACAACAATTAGTTTATTATACTTATATAACTTCTTTAATAGTTTTAATATCGATATTTGTTTGGGATTGCATACAAATTGCACAAAGTTTTACTACTAAAGCGAAAACAAAAATAAACTAATCTTTCAAATCAGTCCCATTTATATACATATATGCATACATATGTGAAGTACGTGATACAAACTAATATTTGTATTATTAGCATTTGTAAAAATAATTAGTATGTACTTTCACTTGAAAAACTAGTTTCAAAAATACTGCTCTATTTGTCAAACGGCTTTATTTTGAAATATAAAATCTGAGATATTATTAAAATACATATCTGTCAAAGTGGCATCATTAGGATTAAGTTTAATTGTCGAAAAAATACAATAGGCCTGATTATGAGTGTCGTTGTCGTGATATGTGGTAACGTCGGCCATATGTTTTATATGGGCTTGTCGTGAATTCGACTACGACAACGACACTCATAATAAGGCTGAATATATAAGAATTTAGTAAAGAAGTATATCTGTGGCAATATGGAAAAATCGTTTATGGCTCATTAAGTCATATTAGAGGACTGAAAGTAGTTCTTATAAAAAAATATTTAGCGTCTAGCAGACGGTATTGTTTTCATTGCCATCTCGTTAACCACAATAATAGATTTTTTGAGTTAATTGCGACAACTAGTCAATTTTTACTAAACTCAAAATGAGCGATTTTTCCTTAAGATATGTTATTTATAACATGGTATAAGTACACTTCAAAAAAAGAAGTTAGCAGTAATTTTACTATGATGGAGTCTCTATCTTACTAATATTACCGCTGACTCATCTTTAAACAAGTTAAATTCGGCTGTGCCGAATCTTATAATATATACTATGTTAGCCTAATATTCACATTTTTCACTTTCCACATTGTTCTTAAGTATCAAAAAAAAAATATTTAATGGAAACATCTAGTTTATTAAGTTTGAGGATGTATTATATAAATTTATTTATTTATTATTGGAGCGAAATATCGCTATAAAAATAAATTGTTATATAATAATACGACCACAAGCTTAATGAACTAGTCTTTTCAATAAAAAACGTCAAATAAACTTACAAATAAAAAATTATATACAAATAAAAAAAAGGAAAAATATTGATAAAAAGTTTTAATTTGAATACTTATTTTTTTGTTAATTCTAAAATATTTATTTTCAAGAAACTAAAATTAACGAGTTCTGACAAAAAAAATTAATAAAAAATTATTTTTAAGAAAGATATCCAATAGGAATGTAAAATAAATATAATTTAATTTAATTTGCAAACATTTTTTAAGCTAAAAATTATTAATTAAATATCAAATAAAGAACAAACTAACGACAAAAATCAAAAAATTCTCTCTCATTAAGATGCCCGTATTTGTAATGGTAAAGGATGGTTAAATTTTACAGGCCGATGTTGAATGTGAACCACACATAAACGTCAAGTTCTTTTCTGCACTTCATTTGACATTTCTCAATTTCAGACTGACTCAATTTGAACCATGGAAAGATGCACAATCGAGCAACGCGTTAAAGTTATTCAGGCTTATTATGAAAATGGGCGTTCAAATCAAAATGCATATTCAGTGATGAGGCACATTTTCACCTCAGTGGATTCATCAATAAGCAGAATTACCACATTTGGGCGAATGATAATCGAAGAGTGATTGTCGAAAAACCAATGCACCCACAAAGAGTGACTGTTTAGTGCGGTTTATGGGCTGGCGGCATCATCGGCCGTTTTTTTTTTCCAAAATGAGGCCGCTCAAGCAGTTACTGCTTATTAGAAAGAAAAAGTGTACGTCGATAAGCCAGCAGCTAAAGGATGAAATAATTCGGCACATTAACGGCATAGAACCTCAATTATGCGTCAACGTCATCGAAAATTTGGACCATCGGATGGAGGTGTACCGATATTTTGTTTCATGCATAATTAAACCATACCTTATTATCATAATAAAAAAAATTACAATAATTTCCTAAATAATTTGTGTTTTATTCAAAATCAACATCGGCAATTAAAATTTAACCACCCTTTATTACTAAGGCATGTTATGTAATCTAACACATTGTTACAAATGGAAAAGCTGACAACGGTCTATTTAATAAAATTATGTCAATAATCTCACCAGACGATAACCGTGCGAACAATAATTATGCAAGCTCGGCAAAACCAACAAAACAAAATGCCATAACATCCGGCACATGCCACTAAATTCTGGGGAACAACTATAGTAACAAAATTCCGACTGATCACGCCACCAATGACAGAAAATAAGTATTTAAGATATTAGTTGTAATTATTTTTAGTTCAGTTTATTTGTGAATTTGGTAAAATAAATAAGTCGAAAAGAAGTAAAAAATAAAAATTTATTTATTTTTATTTCTGAAATTAAACACAAATAAAAAAAGATTAATATTTTATTTATTTTTTTAGTTCTTTAAAATAATAAAAAGTTAATTTGTATAAGGTAAAAGCAACAGGTTGAAACTTTTTTCTTTTTTTTTTTAGCCAGCAAACCATGTAGCTACAATTCAACATGAAAATATAAAAATTTTGAAGATACAGTTAAACCTCGATTAATCGGTTACATCTATTAACCGGCATGCGGTTCTTTTTATTTTTTCCCTCTATTATCCGTGGTTTACCTCTATTATTCGTGCTTTAGATTTATTCCTCTATTAACCGTGCAGCATTCATATGTTTTTTATTACGTAAATTTAAATCCTTTGGTTCCCCTTTTTAAGTTCATGTACCCACACATAAGAACATATTTGTGTTTTTATTCACCTGTTTTGGAATGATGGCTCCTTCAAATAGTAAATTACCAAAAAGACAAAGAAAAGTTCTTTCAATTAAAGACAATATTACTTTGATTCATGACTACGACAAAAACATATCTGTTAAGTTGCTGTCTGAAAAATATATAGTTGGTAAGCAAACAAAGAACAAATTTTGCTATATGGTTCTAAAAGTAATTCAATCGGCGGTGGCGGCTTAAAAATAGATATACACTCAAAAATTCCGAAAATCCAAAAGTAGATTTTACACTAAAAGACTGAAATAGAAACTCCAACGCTGGCACAAGCGATAGAGGCTTGTAATGTTCTGTTAAATTTTGTAGAAAATTCTCCAGTTATATCAGAACCAAATAAAAGAGGCAAAGTAATATAAACAAATATTTTAAATAAACAAATATTTCGTCAGAAGAAATAAATTTCTGTATATTTTAATATAACCTCTATTAACCGTGTATTTCGATTATCCGTGCTGGTGCCGGTCCCACGAGAGCCGGATATTCGAGGTTTAACTGTAATTATTATTATATATTTATGAAATATAAATATTTGTCGGTAATAAATAAAATTTATTTAAAATTTTGTTTAAAGCAAATTAAAATATTTTTTTAAATTATTATTTTAATATTTGTCTCAAGTGATTTAGTTTGTTGGGTATGTTAATTTTTCTTTTCACTACTACAACCACATAATTCCCCTATAAATTGATGTGTGTCCCATCCTGTGATCTAGTGTGGTTAACAACATTACTCACAGCAATAATTCTAGGGTATGAGGGAATTTCAAAAATATTTTAAAAATACTGCAACGTAATTGCTGCCAAATTGGGTGGCAGATAACAAATATAAACAACCTTCTCTTTAATTTGTACTTGAATTTACTTTAGAATTAAAAAGAGTAAGCGTAGAATTGGGTGTGAACAAATTCTCTTTTCACACCAACATTAAAAAAAATACAAATCTGTCCAAGCGTTCAAATGTGTATGGTATATTTTTCTTTTCCTGAAAACTTAAATTGAGTTATGACAAACGTTTGCTTTTTAGATTCAATCGTGTTGAACAGCATAAAAACCAATCGGTTTCTAATCGTGCTTTTAACATGATTTAGTCAAATGTTGTGCACGATTTTTACTCAAATTGTTCTCTTGTGTGGTTTGATTGATTATAGATACATAAAAAATTTTAATCATGCACAATCAACTAAAAATGCGATTATTGCAGTTCTCTGATTTGTATACATATACATAGATAATACAATAATATACATATAATAATATTCACTTAAGTAATCTAAATATCTGCGACCCACAGATTGATAGGTTAGCGCACTACTCACCAATGTACATGGCACCTAATATTTAAAAATAAAGGTTATGCAGAAAACGCGTTGAAAATTTTCAAGTTACTAATTTTAATTTATTTTATTTTTTTATCGAGGTACACAATAATTTTTGTATTATTAACTTCTTTTACAATTACTAATCTTATTAAATTAAGTGTAAAATATTTAAGTACAAAATGATTTTATTGTATTAACGTTATTTTTTAAGCTTTACACTCTAATACAATTTATTAAAATGCTACACCCCGAAGTTACTATAAATTATTTCATATAATAAAAATTTACTATAAATTCTCTTATATAATTTATTTATTTGCATGATTTTTCTGGCCGTTATAACTAATTACCGTGAAAATTATGCGATTTGCATATTATTCACATAATTTAGATGTAGTCTCTGATTTGCTTGCGTATGCAAGTTACTAACTTAACTTAATTTGCCAAAATATTTTATATAATTAATTTAATCTTTTTTTTTTAAGCCGTGCTTTTATTGATAAGATGTGTTAAGGTTTGAGCTGTGTCTTCTTTTGTAATATCGCTATCGGTTCTGTATTGCGCAAAACATTCCTTTGGCAGATATCTGTAAAGATACATTAAAATGAACATATTAGCGGAGTTCACGCTTCATTGCAAAGTTCCTAGCATCGAGCAAGGTATCGAGCCTACAAATGTAAAAATAAAATATATGTAGAAATTGTCTTACACACAACAAAATGCGCAACCAACTATTTTCTAGAACACTTCAAAGCTACAATATGAGAATCAAATGTCAATACACTCTACAATTGTATATCACAGCTGTCGCTAAATGGTGGCACCTTTTAGTTAGAGTTAAAACGTGTTGCTTACGCTTTAAGCATAGAATAAACTTTTAAGTGCTCAAAACAAGCTTATCTACTTGAAAAATTAATATGTTAGCACCATAGTCGTCTACATTTTATTAGTTTACAATTATTAGAAAAAAGTCGATCACGCTTTGTAGCTAAAATTTTTGCCCAAATATATAAGTGCATTAATTGTAAAAATTCTTCAAATCAAGAATACCCTACTATAAAATATATTCCCCACAACATATACGATTCGTAAGATCTTGCAAAAATAATATTGTTACGAAAATCACTCTATCGTATGACTGTTTTATTATTCTTATAAGAAATGGTGTTTATGTATGTGTAAATGTAGCAAATCAGTGTTTATGTTAATTCGTAGAATTTTATAGTGTAATGCTTTTGTGTGAGATGTGTGTTATTTATATCTGTGTTAGTGTATAAGCTTTATGATAGCTTTAGTTCTAGAATCTATCTTGTTGTTCTATACTTGAAATTTGTAGAACTTGGCAAACATCATAGACTACTTTAAAAGTTAGTTTGTGCCTGAATATTTCAAAGGCATTTTGTGCACCGAGTAACCAGAGTTGTAAGTTTTAAGGTTAGAATTTTGAAAAACTCAGTTTTTGCTTCGACGTTTGATTATTACGAATAAAAGAAAATAAGTAAAATTAAACATTTTTCTTTTAAAAAACATTAAGTAAAAAGTTATTTTTCTAATTAAAATTCACACGGCGGAAGTACATTTATTGAGTTTTTTGTGGGCGAAATGTAAATAATGAAAAAGTATTTTTTTTAGAACTAACTCAGCAAAACAAAATAAAAGCCTGATGTTTGTGCAAAAAAGACAGAAAGAAAATGCATACTGTCAGAACTCTGTCATCTCTTGTTACTAGGTGATCTTGTAAAACGAATTTTGTACAAATATTACTTTAAAAAATAAAATAAGATATATTCAATTATGGTAGGAAATGTTCAGTTTCTCTAATTATTCAGCTACCATTTTTTTTTATTTCTGCAAATATATTTCAAGGTGTAAAATACATGGGCATTCATTTAGACTACATATATTCAATGGAACACCAGGACCACACACGGCAATTTTAGTTGGGCAATTCTTGATTCTGGTACTCGGCAATTCCCTTTTGTTCTCTCTTCGTATCTTTTACAAAGATGTAAAAAAAGAAGACAGGTAGCTTTAGGCTGAATGAATGTTGAATAAGAATGCTAAAATTGCCGAAACAAAAAAATGTTGAAGAATTGAGAAAGAATTGCCCAACTGGTCTTGTATTGTAGTGATACGAGAAGAAAATAGTTACTTACCTATGAATGACCGGTGACAAAACATTAGCATCCAAATTCTTAACGATTGTAGGTCCTGTCAAAAATGAAACTATTGTTCCCACCAAAACAGTTGTAATTACACCAATTGGATTTATCCAGTGGAATGACAGGCGATATAATGGGAAAACATCTGATGCTTCAATTGGATTCGTGGTGTAATTTAATGAATTTGAAATATCATGACAATCTTTTAATGAAACCGGAAGTTTTTCGGCTGTGAGTTCGCCCACGGCATATGCTAACTGTGAGCCAAATGAAATCCAACCAGTAATGACAGCACCAGCAAGAGCACCAGCTAAGGCACCCTTACTATTACTCCAAGGCACTAACATGCCCAAGGTAAATAGACCACAAGTTGTTCCAGCAGCAATAGCTGTTACAGAGACAGTCACACTTAAAATTCCTTTCAATCGTTCTAACACAAAAACAAGAGATACAGCCGCACATCCAAGTACAACAATACAACTCTTTACCAGTATATTGGATGCTCTTTCAGATAATTTTAAATTAAAGCAACCTTTAGCAATATCCTCCAAAACAACCAATGCAGTTGAATTTAAAACTACTGATAATGAACTAAGAGCTGCACCGAAAACTCCAGCAATGAAAAGACCAGGTATACCAGGTAAAGTGCCAACAATTTGCATCACGTATACAGGCAAAAGTTGATCATCATGCTGAAATTGTTTAAATCAAAAGTTAATTATATTAAATTAAATTTTCTTTAAGAAATTAACTTTTCTTTTTATTTAAAATTAAAATTTTAATTTTTTGTATTTATTTTTCTTAGTGGCCGGACGTGTTAGTAACATAGCAGCGTTCAAGACCTTAAAAACTATTAAAAAAAATGTCTTTAATATATAAAGATTTCATTGCTTTTCATCAGTTCTATTATTTGGCATGATATGACTTAAAAATAATTAAAATTTTTATGAAGGATCTAAACCCTTGATTATAACAATTTTCTTTGAATATTCAAACTACGTACCGTTATTAAGCCAGCAGACAAGGGATCACAATTTTTATAATAATTGTATACAAGTAAACCTGCAAAACAACATACAGATACAAATAGCATGACACCAATCGCAAAAATGGCAACAGACCATTTAGCCTTTTTTAACGATGGTAAAGACATATAACGTTGTACCATTGTTTGGTTAACCGAATTAAATGAGGTCCAATAAAAGAATCCACCTATTAAAACACCCCATAAAGTTTGCCGATCGTATGGTGATGGATTAGTGCTGTAAAAAATAATTGAATAAATTCAAATTTTATAAACAGTGTTTATACTATCTAAAAGATATTGATGTACATATGTATTTTAAAATAGACTGACTGACTTGTTAAATATTAAACGACCGCCTTCAGAGGCACTTTTTATAACAATACTTAAACCATTAGCATAAACGGTACCCAATATGACCACAATAAGTACTGACAAGAACATGACTAGAATTTGCCAAGCATCGGTATGAACCACAGCCTTAATACCACCCTATAACACAAGTACAATGAATACATAATAGAATTTATATTAGAATTACAATTCATTCATGTTATACATATTTTTATAAGTGAAGTATTCAATTGGAAATAAATATTTATGCTCTTTTCCAAAAAAAATTAACGCAGACTTTAAAGTAAAATTTTTTTAAAAATTATATGAAAAATTTCGTTAACGTTGACATTAAAGTCTACGTTAATTTTTTTGGATTAGGGTGTTATTGTTCATAACATTCAACAAACTATGAAACAAAAATATATTTTTATAACATTAAATGCAAATAAAAAAATTATAATATTAGGTATGTGATGTAAAACGAACGATTTTTATACCCTTCACTATAACTGCACGCAAAGAAAAAATATGGTTGAGGCAACCATATTCTGGTGGAAACATAGTATGATTGCATTAGAAATACTTCTCAACTGCAGATGTTGTGGTTCAACCTCCGGTGAGAGCTAAACAATTTTTTTTTATTTATTATACAATTTTTATTATTTTTTACATATATAAATTTTTTTAATATAACAAAATATTAATCTTTATTTGTGCTTAATTCCAGAAATTGTGTTGGCTTTTAAATTTATTCTTTTACTCATGATATTCTCATGAGTTATTTATTCAGTACAATAAGTACTGAAGGAGTTAGCATATCTATATGGACCTTTTCATCAGACGCTACTCTGAATCCTCAGTAGATTACTCCCAATATTTCTTGCAAAGCAATTGACTAAATAAGAATTATTTGTCCATAGTTACAAAAAGATTCAAATATTCAAAACAAAAAACTCAGTAAGCATTGAACTGAATAAATAAATAAACTTCCCAACCAGCATTTTAATATTGAAAACTACATATTCTATTTTTATTCTTCTCTTCTCTTTTTGTGCCTATTGACAAATAATTCTTATTTAGTCAATTGTTCTAATTGTTTCAAGAAACGTTGGGAGTAATCTACTGAGGATTCAGAGTAGCGTCTGATGAAATGGTCCATATTGAATAAATAACTCATGAGTAAAAGAATAAATTTAAAAGCCAACACAATTTCTGGAATTAAGCACAAATAAAGATTAAAATTTTTTTTTTTTTTACTTTTTTGCATAATTTTTTTTTCTATAAATTTTTCGTTTCTATTAATTTATATTTATTTATTACATTATACACAAGCGAGCTACATTTTTTTAAATTTTATTTGACTCTACCAGGATTCCAACTTTGGAATATTTAGTTCAGAAGCATTAACTCACCACTGGATCACTTCAGCCACAAAGCTCAGTTGAGTTTAAATTATATAGTTGCAATCCAGTGTCTGGGAGTAATATTAATTTTTCTATATATTTCAAAACAGAAAAGCAAATATACATACTTGATAGACTTTCCATAAAAAGAATTGTTATGGGATTATTGAATATGTCGAAAATGAACTATAGCGCAAATAATAAATTACTAATTAACGGAAAACAATTTACTTTCAACCATATCTTTATCCTTATTATGTCTACTATAAACATATTTATGGTTTCAGTTAAAAATCTATCAAAAATAATATGATAATGATATGGTTGATCCCCACTTTCCGGGATGTTCTATGCTTTCGGACGCAATGGGCGATGATACTCAATACCGTAGGGTATTCTCCTCTATGAGAATAGAGACGGATTCGTTAAAATGGGCCCTTGACAGCTTTCAGCCTTATAAATCCCCTGGACCGGACGGTATTATACCTGCCGACTTACATAGGAACTTTAGGGTAGTTTCTCCGTGGTTGCTGGGAATATATAATGCATGCCTCGTATGGTCATATGTCCCAGTGAGCTGGAGAAAGAGCAAGGTGATTTTCATCCCTAAGGATGGGAAAACATCTTGCATAACTGCGAAGGACTTTAGGCCAATCTGTCTGACATCCTTCGTGCTAAAGACGCTGGAGAGGCTCATCGACATCAGAATTCGGCATTGCACACTCTTGTGGGCTACATAGAGAGGTCATTGGAGTTCAAGAACTTCACTTTGACGGCCTTTCTGGATATAGAAGGTGCTTTTAACAATGTCAAGTCAGCAGACATCGCGAATCTGTCTGGATACGTTATCCCTGAGAATGGAGATGGCACTTAGAATCATCACTAACTGGAGTAAATCAGTGGAACTAAATGTCAATCCGACAAAGACGGAACTTGTATTATTCACGGGTAGATACAAGGTTCCTGCATTTAGATTGCCAAGGCTAAACAGCTCGGAACTGAGCCTTTCTGCCAGTGCAAAATACCTGAGAGTAATTCTGGATAGTAAGCTCTCGTGGAAGGAGAATGTTGAGGTAAGGGCCTCGAAGGCAAATGCGGCGATATACGCCTGTAGGAAGGCCACAGGAACGAAATGGGGATTAAATCCTCGCAACGTTCACTGGCTATTCAAGATGGTGATCCAGTTCATCTTGTTTTATGGAGTCGTAGTGTGGTGGAAAGCACTAAACGATCATATTCCTTTGTTGGACTGACTGGTATGTAGTTCACATTAAATCCAGTGGAAAACTTGTGGGGTTGTATGGCTCGGAAAGTCTACGAGGGTAATGAACAAAATCAAAGAATAATCACGGAAAAGAATTAAAACTAAAAATTAAGCAAGACATTGGTCGGAAGTATTTTAAAAAAATTGTGGAATCAATGCCAAACCGCATTTTCGAAGTTATAAAAAAACAATGCGTTATCCACTCATTATTAATAATAATAAACTCTTTATTACATAAAGTGCATTTATAGAAAAATGCCCCTGAAATATTTAGTTTTGTAATAAAATTAATAAAGAACGAAAATGGTAATTGTTTTTTAAATTTAAGATTTAATAAATGAATTTATCTCTAAATGGTCTTTTACTTTCGTTCTTAGTAGTTGGTTTTAAAAAATTAAAGTGCGTTTATAGGAATATGCACCAGGGTATATAACTTTGTGATTCCTTTTTTTCTTATTTAATACACAAATAATAACCAAAAGAGAAATTGCGTCGTTCATGTTTACCCCTCGGCGTTTTTGTAATTCTGATTCTTTCGATGTTAAGCTAGCCATACACTTATAATTTGTGTGTGTGATTTTTGATTGGTTGGATGTTAGCGAACATGTCGAAATGGGCTTGACAAATTTCAATTACAATGGATTCGTTGGATGTTAATGGGCTAGTAAACGAACATTAAAAGAAAAGACTGCTATTTGAGAAACAAAAAGTGATACTTATAAAGACAGAACTGCAAGATAAAATTGCTGGTTACTCCTTTTAATTTTTTTTTTCGTATTGAGTACACAAAAAAATAACCAAAAGGGAAATTGCTTCGTTCGCTTCACAATTAACATTTACACGTCGGCGTTTTTGTAATTATGGTTTGTTTGATGTTAGTGGTTGTTATGCTCTTAAAATATCCGTGAAGACAAACTACGTGTGTATGGCTTGCTTAACACAGTGAATGGTATATAAGGCTCGATACAACCGAATTTAACTTTTTAAATTGTCAGTTTTCAAAAGTGTTCGATCGGTTTTGAGAACGTCATATTATGGCTATTAAAAAATAGGGAATAAAGTACAAGAATTAAAAAAAATTGAAGCGGCTGCAATAAATTATAAATTTTTACAATACGACCTTGAGCTTAATAAGCTAGCCGTTTCAATAAAAAAAAAGGTCACATAAACTTACAAATAAAAAATAATAAAAAAATATTTATAAGCAAAAATATTTGAAAAAGATTTAAAAAAGTTAAAGAATGTGGGCCATATTCATAGTCACAAAGATGAATGATTCTATTAAGAGCTTAATTTTGTTCAAAGTCGATTTTCATCACATACTTTATTTAATACAATAAATAATTAATTACGCACTAAGCATACTTACAATTAGCGTATAGATTACACAAATCGCACACATTACACTACTCACGATATGAATATTAATGTCGGTAACTGGAAAATAAAAAATAATCAATATAGAATTATTATTATTAATTTTGCTTAACAATTTTATGAGGCATCGGCATTTTTCGTATACACGCTTTTACGGGCGTTGCTATATTTTTTTAAAAACATCATTTACCTTGATTAAACGATATTGCTGGAACATATAAAATAATTGGCAGGAAAAATATCTAAAAATACGAATTTAAAAAGGAATTTATTTTAAATAAAAAAACATTGAGATTACCAAGAATGATAAAAGTACGAGATTATGCCATGTGCATGTTTTCCCGTTAGATGACGTAGATTGTCCACTGTTTGAAGAAAAAAACAATACATTTCTTTCTTTCTATTTCACTCTTATTTAGATGTAAATGATTAGCCAATAGGAACATATTGCGTGACGTCATTTATGCTACATGCTCAGAAAATTTCAATTTCATATGCGGGTGACGTAATCTTGTCTTTCTATCATTCTTGAAGCTTACCTCATCCATGACAAACATTATAGAAGCAATACTCCGTATTATTGAACAATACCGCAACTCCAAATACTTAAACAAAAAAAGAAAAATGTTATGTCAGTATTAAATAAATAAGCAAACAAATGCATGGATAATTTTTTTCTAATGTATATTGAGTTTTTATTGGCAATTTTCCTGGAATTTAGAGGGTGTATGTAGCAATTTTTAGATAACTCCGTTGAAAAATAAAAATTTGTAAAATGAACACAACCAGCAAATTTTATTTATTATTCAATTATTTTTTGCAGCTTCGTTTTAAACATAATTTACTGAGGTTAATGATTTTTCTTTTTAATTAACTCGCACACACGTACATGTTTTTTTTTTTTTTTTTTTAAAGAAAGTTGACTAGTAAAACTAAAAGAGAGCAAGAGCAACTCTGAAGAGGGTACTGCCTACTCCAGAGCAGTGTATATGGTTGATTCTGATATTACGACCTAAATTTCGCATACTTGTTGGTATTGAATGATGGCAGGAAAATGACAAAACTCTCTTAAATTACAATGAAAAACTAACGTTTAAAAAAATTGGCATGAATCAGAAGTTGGTATTAAAATAAACTTAAAAACACACAAAATTATAAATATAGAAATTAAAAAAAAAAGAACATCGAGGAATGACGAACTTAAATGTAAAAGCTCATCACGAAAGACAAAATGCAACTGACTTCATTTTATTAATATTGTTGGCGAAAATCCTGCCACTTTTATACGCAGTAAACGGAGTAGATATGGTGTTCTTTCAAATTTCAATTATTGCAAATCAACAATGGTTTGTAAATTTTAATTTTAACTAATATACTATTTTACAGGGACGTCATTCCCCTATACTTTCCGGGGCAAGAGATAAAATATTAATTATGTAATAAAAAAATTAAGCACATTGCAAGAAAAAAAGATAATTTAATATTTATTTTTTACTTTGCACAAATTTTATTAAAAAAGTATATCGTCATAGAAAATGCAAAACAAGGTATCAAAAAAAATATTTTTTGTAGTTTACACATTTTTTGCTTCTCCTTATGAAAAGTAATGTTACATTATTTTGCATTTTAGATGACGATATACTATTTTTTTTAGAAATTTAACAAAATTTGAGTGAAATAGTATTAGGCACAGGCAGAGTAATGATATTTAAATACTTTGGTAGACATTTTTTTGAATAACAAAACAATTTTAGGAAAAATTATTATAGTGACTACTGTGGAATATATTTTATTCTTCAGAATCAACCATATTTCATTTTATAGATATGTAAAAGTGAATACTGTTTCGAATAATTTTAAGTTTCCAATTTGTGGGCAGGCACTCCTATAGGAAAAATTTTAAATATTTTATTTTAAAAAGAACCTTTAAAATATTTTTTTTCATATTTTTACAGAGTAAAATGTAAAAATTGAGACAAAATTAACTTATTAACTTAAACAACATATTTTTATTTATTACATTATTGTACATATGTATGTATGTACATCTGAATGTGACATATTTAAATAAAACTTTTTTCAATTAATTGATTTTGTTTTGCAAAAACACAGAAATTATAAAACGAATAAATTAGTTTTCTCAATAAGTAGATACATACGAGTATGTAGATACATTCATAAAAGTAAACACACATTTGGACAATAGAAGCGATTAATGTAGTGTATGTACGTCTATTAATTTAAAATTGATTGAGCTGTATAGAACAACTGAATTGTTTTGAAAAACAAAAACAAAAATGAAACTGCTGTTAGAGTAACTTTTCAATGTCTTGTATCGTATAAATTGTAAGTAAACTAAACAATTAAATCAAATAATTTCTATCGATTATTTGAATAACAAACATATATTTTATACCAATCATTTTAAATAAGAAATTTTAGATTTTCACTAAATTTTGCTTCGTTTGCTTGCGTATTTTGTCTAAAGTACAAAACGGAGAAAAAAATGTATTGACATTTTTTAACAGAAAAAGTTCCTGACACACGAAATTTCAGAAATAAAAATGGTGAAAATTTTTTTTATTTTTTACAGTCCCTCATCCAAATTGGTTTTCTTACATCATCTTATTTTTTCTTGATGTGCAATCAGAATAAAAGTGTTTTACCGATGGCAAAATTTACTATTTTCATTTAATGTGTTTTGCCGACGGCAAATTGTAAGTCTTTACACAATAAGAAAATGAGATTTATGTATATCAGTCAGTTTGATGTGTGTATCAGCCAATTTAATTTTTCACCAGTGCAAATGCATACTTGGACATTGAATGATTGTCTAGCATCCCCAAAATCTTTGTACACATAAACACGAAATCTAAAAAAGTGTATGTGTATGTGGTTCTTAATGCTTTGAGTGTAAAAACATTACAAATACAGACATCTTTATGAAAGACAATTTTTTCGATTTTGAATTTAATTTGAAAATTTTTATTGAATATTTAATTATTTAGGTTTGGTTTAAAAAATGTAACCAAATGTTTCCAAAATTAAATTATACATAATTTGCATTCCTATTAGATATCTTTCTTAGTATTTCCTTTTTTATTATTAAAAAATTGTGCATCTGCAGACATTTTATTACTTTTAAAAATAAATTTCTCAGAGAAGATTTTTTTTAAGAACTCTTTATTTTAGTTTCTATCACTGAAATTAATTAATTATTTATGATTAATAAAAAATATATATTGAAAGAAAATTTGTTTATCAATATTTTTTATTTTAATATAATTTTTAATTTTTAAGTCTATTTAACTTTTTTTATTGAAAGGGCTAATTCATTAAGCTTGTGGTCGTATTATAAAAATTTATTTTTATATGGATATTTCGCACCATTAATAAATAAATAAATTTTTATAATACGACCTCAAGCTTAATAAGCTGGCCGTTACAATCATATAATTTTTTATATATATTATATTTTTGATATTGAAGAAGAATGTGGAAAGTGAAAAATATAAGACTTGGCACAGCCGAATTTAACATGTTAACAAGTTGATTTCAACATCCACACGGACAGATGGACATTGCTAAATCGACTCCGCTAGTTATAAAGATCCAGAATATATATACTTTATAGGGTGTTCCATGTACGGTGTAGAAATTACACACGTAATGACAAACTTTTCACTTTTTGTGAAGGGTATAAAAACTAATTGTTTTCTTATCAATTGAAGTTTTTTAATTATTGTTTCGTTTGTGGTAATATGGAATCTTATTCCACATTACCCACGGTGAGGTTCCACATTACCCACGAATTTTTTAAAGGCAGGTTTGTGACTTGCTTCAGATTTTTCTTATATAAGTATTCGTTATATAAAAAAATTAAATTTTTGTAAAATAATCAGTTGAAAATTTTATTAATACATTTTCCAGAATTCAAAAAAAAAAAAAAATTGGGATTCCACAACACCCGAAGTTCCTCTAAAAAATATCATGTCTGAAGAATGATGTCTGTTTTGCATGAAGTAGTGTAGTTTCCATTATTTTTTAGAAGTGAATTAAAAAATCGGTTAAAGTATACATTTCAAATTTGTGACAGTAAAACGCAATCAAACTTAAAAAAAAAATGAAATTTACTTGTTTATATATATATGTATATATGTATGTATGTATATATGTATGTATGTATATATGTATGGATGTATAATAGATGTTTAAATAAGTTTCCACTTAGTGATGAGAATGGAGAGGTTTCACTCAAACTTACCTCATATGAAGACCCAACATGTAATGCTGTAAAAACTGGTAAATACACTTTGACAACAGCAATTGCCATTAAAAGTATTGATACCAAAATTAGCCAATATTGTGTACCAAAGTTATAAATTTCAGATACGGTTCCCAAAATAGTAACACCTGAAACATAACTTTTTAAAGACGAAAACAAACAACATAATATAAAAAAAAATTCAATGAAATTTACTAACCTAGCAACTAAACTCATTGCAACCGGAAATACTTTCATTTTCCGTGACCCCAACAGATATTCACTCATTTTTGCTGAACCAAAATTGGTTTTTCTCTTATCTCTACTCTCAATATTTAGCTGCGGAATTTCTTTCCTGTAATTTCAATTTCAATTTAAAAATACTGGTCCTATTTTAACTGACATATTCGTGAAAAACATTTTCTAGAATATGATCGTAAATATTTATTAAAAAAATTTAATAATTTTAAAAATTTTAAATAATTTCAAAAAGGTTCTAGAATTTAAAGTGCAGAACATTGAAGACAAAAAGTAAATTTATATCAAACTAATGTACCTGAAGTATCCAAAATAAATGCCAATGCCAGTTGATAAAGTAGTCATTAGTAGAAATACTACATAATCTGCCCAATGAAAATAAAAATGTTTAAACGTTTGATATTCCTTCATCTGGAAAATTAAAACAAAGTTCACATAAATAAAATGTACTATGACTAGAATGATTTAAAATATATAAATAAAAAAAATTAATAAATCGTATATTAAAAATGAAAACTTTTTCTAATAAAGTAAAGGTTTAAAATTTGAATCGAAGTAATTTGTTTGTGATATCTCAAGCTTGTCACATCACAAAAGTGTTTTATGTCAAATTTTTAAACCGAATTCAAAAGACAAAAAAATGTCTCGTTTTAAAAAGAATTCTCATTTCTTGGTGTTGTCTAAACCGAATTCATTTAATTTTATAAAACCAAATAAACAAACTTGGTCGAAAATAAATCGAAAGGCCTTTTATTGTAATAAATGATTAAAAAAACATGAATAAAAAAACAATTAACACATAAAAATTGAAGGCTTTTTTTTATTAATTTTAGAAAAATTAATTGCACTTTAGTACAATTAACTTTAAAAAATTTTTTTTCAAATTTTCGCTCCAAGTATGAAGAAGATTAGTTAGATGAATAAAAAATCTGTTTGTTTAAATTTTATGGACATCACAGAATGTCCATAATGTTTAATTTTATAATACAAAAACTTGGAAGTTAAAGATTCAAAATTACAAGATATTTTTATTATGACGATAAAAGCTAATTTATCTTCGAAAAACAATAATATCGTACAACAATAAAAACGAGTGATTTGCAGAACAATAAATAGTCATTTATTCAGGTATAAAAATTTTTCGTTTTTCAAAACGATTTACAAAACAGAACCAATAATTCTTTTTATTTCATAGTGCATATATCTTGTGTTTAAAGCCAAATTTTAAATACACTTATTTTAAGAATGTCTTATTTGAATTTAACCATCAATTTTAAATAAGAATTTATAAAGAAAAATTTTATATTGTGAATTTGTTTAAGCAAGAAATGAATACAAATTTCACTTATCAAACAAATATCTATTCTAGTTTCCTTCAATCTCTAACTTTTATAATTTTGACTGGTAAAAATTATATAATAAATAACTGATTAAAATCTAATCTAACCCTGATTGCGAGGGGGTAAATCATCTTTCTTCACTGTGATTAAACCATATTGCTAGAACATATAAAATAATTGGCTGAAAAAGTACCTACAAGAACAAACTTAAAAACGAATTTATTTTAATAAAAAAAAGGAAATTCGGCTGTGCCGAATCTAATACACCATTCACTGTTAGCCAAATATTCATATTTTTCACTTTTCACATTCTTCTTAAATATCAAAAAATACAAGATTATTAAGCTTGAGGTGGTATTATTAAAATTTATTTATTTTATTTTAGTATGGAATTAACAAGATATAGCAAAAGTTCTGATATAAGAGGATAAACTAGTTTGACAAATGTGATTGATATTTCAAAAATGCCCATAGACTTAGACTTAACTTATAGAGGATGTCCCAACAAGAACGCAAGATTTAAATTTTAAATAAAACATATCGGGCAGATGGCCGCCGCGGCTTTGCTGGCACACACGCGATCTTTTAATGAAATTTTCAATAACCGTTTTGCATAAATGCTGCGGTATTTCATTAATACAGCGTCCAATTTCCTCTTTTAAGGCTTGAGTCGTCGTCGGCTTATTCGCGTAAACCATCGACTTCAAAAAACCTCAAAGAAAAAAGTCTAGTGGTGTTAAATCGCACGAACTAGGTGGCCAATTCTGGTCTCCAAAACGCGAAATAAAACGACCGGGAAATGACTGATGCAGCAGTTGAATTGTTTCTCTTGTTGAAACCACAAGCCCTCCACATTTATTTCTTCAATTCTAGGCAAGAAAAAATTGGATATCATTTCACGATACCGAACACCATTGACTGTTTGCGCTTGACCTGCCTCATTTTTATAAAAAAAGGTCCAATGATCCCTCCAGCCCAAAAACCACACCAAACAGTGACACGTTGAGGATGCATTTGCTTCTCGTGAATCGCTCGAGGATTTTCCTCACCCCTCAAGATGGAAATGGGCCTCGTCACTGAAGATGGTTTTATCGGCAAAATCAGCATTTTCATGTTGTCTCTCCAATACCTTATTAACGAACTCCCTTCTGTCCATGGTCAGCTGGCTTCAGTTCCTGAGTCAATTGAGCTTTGTATGCATGAAGATGCAAATCTGGAGATGCAATATATCTTTTTTTTTCTCAAAAATTTAATTCTTTTCCTTTTGGTATTTTTAGATCAAAAACTTTACGACTGCTCACAAAATTAACGAGTTTGCAACTAATTATGATGCAAAAACATATTACATACTCGAAGTGACATTTCAAGAGTAGGAATAAAAAAAAATAACGGTAGTCTTCAAAAAGCAAAATACTTTTGTGACTTTAAAATTACGCAGTTGATAAATAAAAAGCCATAAAAACTATAGCGAATTGAAAGTTGTTGTTTTTCTTTTTTTTTTTTTGCAAGCATCATCACAGACTATGCTTTAATACTACAAGAAAAAATTTATATATCTGCCGAAATAACCTAATAATTTTATATATAAAAAAATGTTTTGTTAAGAAAATTTAAGCTAAATATTTCTGTGAGTAACTGTATATTGTTTTATTGTTTTATCTAATAGGGGCCGCAGTATCAGAAACCTTGGAAAGCGTTGGCGAAGACAATCCTTATACCTGTTTTAATTATTGTCAAGAGTTTATATCGACAAGTAAACAAAGATAATATAAATAAGGTAAAGCCTTGACTTCAGTAATATTTTTTTTTTTTGCCGCAGCTGTATGTGTGTAATTACAGTAACACTAAAGTTATATATTCGTTAAAATTTCATTTAAATACTGTAATTACACACAACTTTCATTTATGTTTTTTAGTATTCAGTTCGTTGAGTGGGTATTAGATTGACCGATTATTCGACATAATCCTAAACATCTTGAATGAATCACATTTAAAAATTAAAGATTAAAAATTTATGTAGCTGTGGAGCCATATCAACAGAAGTTTTATTTACCTTTATTTTCCACTAAAATTAAAAATTACATTACTTTTTTTTCCAGAAAGAAACTAACATTAAAAAAAGTGGCTGAAAACCAGAAATCCAGTTTGACACAGTTATGTATGTAAGTAAAAGCTGTTTTAAAATACAGCTGAAACAATATCATGTTGTCAAAAATGCACGACTATAGGTTCACATTAGTCTAATATCTTTATACATGTTTATATATATATGTACATATTTAGTAGTCCAAAAATTTATTGTATTTTTAAAAAACTAATTATTAGAATATAAAGGGTAGTTAAATTTTGAGTTCCGATGTTGATTTTGAATAAAACACAAATTAGTTAGGAAATTATTGTCATTTATTTTTATTATGATAATATGGTATGGTTCAATTATGTATGGAACAAAATATCAGCCTAATGGCAGCCGCGACCTCGGCGACCCACCTCCATCCGATGGTCCAAAATTTCAATGACGCTGAGGCATAATTGAGGTTCTATGCCGTTAATGTGCCGAATTATCTCCTCCTTAAAGCTGTGTTCACATTATGTGTACAAGTCATATGGAATTTCAAAATTTAACATATGTACATAAAAGAATACACAGTGTGATCCTCTTGAAACATAACATATGTGTTTTTCTTATGTGTGATAGCAATGTTATTTTTTTTAGAGCTCGTTCTATTTGATGTGGAAAAGCGTATGTATTGAATGATGTCAATTTTTCATTTCAAATTTCCGCTCAAACAAAATTTAAAATTATTTTAACCATAATTTCCTTCTTTAGGCTTTTAGTATATAACTTTTGTTGATATTATTGTTCGTTTTATTTATATTTAAACTATTTTTATATGTATCGTTAAAAAAAATAAAAAAAATTACCAGCAAACATTTAACATAATTGTGTAGAACGTTTATTACGCAACAAGATATCAAAATGTTGTATGATTAACACTACTGGAAGCACTTTATAAAGCAGCTGCTTTAATAAATGTTTGTTTGTTTTGGTAAAAAATTACAAGACGTACCGTATGTAAAACGCAAATTTTGACGTACATATGAAAATCCATAATTAAAAACTTTTAGCATTCCATATGAATTGTTGCTGGCTTATCGACGTACACCTTTTCTTTCAAATAGCCCCAAAGAAAGAAGTCCAACGTTGTCAAATCACATGATCTTGCCGGCCAATTGACATCGACATCACGTGAGATAACACGGCCATTGAATTTGTCGCGCAAAAGAGCCATTTTTTCGTTAGGTGTGTGGCAAGTGGCATTGTCCTGTTGAAACCACATATCGTCCACATTCATATCTTCCAATTCGGGCCATAAAAAGTTCGTCACCATCTTACGATAGCGAACACCATCCACAGTAACTGCCTGAGCGGCCTCATTTTAGAAAAAAAAACCAGCCCGATGATGCCGTCAGCCCATAAACCGCACCAAACAATCACTCTTGGATTATTACTCGCACAAATGCGACAATTCTACTTATTGACGAATCCACTGAAGTGAAAATGTGCCTCATCACCGAAGATGTTTTCTGCAGTACGAGCTGTACGAGCATGCACTGATGTTTTCACATCTCCTACTGACCCGATTTTCTCAGATTTTGCACGATTTTTATGATTGTACGCATATTTGGACGATTAAATTGACCGAAAAAATCACGTAGTGCACGATATGCATTTTGATGTGAACGCCCATTTTCATAATAAGCCTGAATAACGCGTTGCTCGATTGTGTATCTTTCCATGGTTCAAATTGAGTTAGTCTAAAATTGAGAAATGAAATGCAGAAAAAGACTTGACGTTTAGGTGTGCTTCACATTCAACATCGACCCTTAAAATTTAACCAGCCTTTATATGCAGAACACTCTCTTTTTCATTTGCACTTGTTGCCAAGTAAATAAGTTCTAAGCTTACCAGTTTATGAAAGTAATTAGCGGTGGCCAAAATTTTACAGGTTTTAATAATATCAATACTAGAGCATCAATCTTATGCCCAATGTCTTGAGCACGGCAACTTTTATTTAATAATTGTATACTTTCACTTTTTTTGTATCTAATTTAGAAATTAATTTTATTTGTTGCTTTATATTTCTGTCAATACATTTGAGAATGCGTTTTTAGAAATATTAAACGTTCACTTGCCAATTTAACGCACAATAACAAACACATTTATCTAAATATAATATTATTAAAACACAAGCGAAAAATATTTTTTTTATTCCCAAAGAAATCACATAAAACAGCTGCTGATATTTAAGAACAAATTAATGAATTGTTTATTAAGCAAGATTAAATTCTGACATACATACACATGTATGTATGAACATATTTTGTATAATACATCCCAACAAACCAAATGGACTTAACCATAGTGTAATTATATATACTATGGACTTAACAATTGTAAAATAATCAAAATGGCACCCTTATGAATAATATTATATGTGCAAGCTCTCTTCTTAATTGTAGAATAGACTTACGAAAATAGTGTTTTCTTAACTTCAATATAGAAAATTTTACTCATTTCAAAAT
Organism: Thelaira solivaga; assembly: GCA_947397855.1. Classification (NCBI taxonomy): domain Eukaryota; kingdom Metazoa; phylum Arthropoda; class Insecta; order Diptera; family Tachinidae; genus Thelaira; species Thelaira solivaga. The sequence goes on along the minus strand of OX377611.1, from coordinate 42,780,466 downwards.
TGTGAAATGAGAATACATACATACATATGTAGATTTAGGACCCATTTCTCTACCCCATTTACGACAGTTTCTTTCGTACATTTTTATTCAAAACAAAATACGAAAATTTGTTTTTTTTTTTTCAATACAAATGTACGAAAGAATCTATCGTTCACATGGTTCGAAATAGGCTGTTAAATAAAATTTTCATTGTTTTATAATAGTTATATTGGTACACTTTTCTAGGAACAGAAAAAGCGATCTAGGGTCCACAATAAACTGGTAATTTCTAAATTGTATTGATACATGAAATATAGAAATTTCATAATTGTTTTCTTTAGTACAAACGAACTTACGTTGTATTACGTTTTTTGTGCTTAGACTTCAGACATTTTAGAATCCATCATAGTTTTTCATTTGGTTGGTCCTTATCGATTACTTTCCTGAAAGCAGTGGATAAATAAATTGTTTTATTTAAAAAACGCAATCTTATAACTGAAACTGAATTGTATTTTAAAACAAATTTTCAGTATTACAGACTTATAGATTACTTTCAGATTTTGTCAGACTTTCGCCATTATGTTGATTTATTACATTTGCATATAAATTTTTACTAAATTTTATTTTATTTTTATTGAAATTTTGGTATTTGACAATGCACTTTAGAAAAGGTTGTGTGTGTCAAATTCTTCTATATCATTATTGAAAACTGCTTGAGAATTTTTATTTTATAAAAATTATATAAATGAAAAAAGCTTACTATTTACTGTTTTTATTGCTATATGGTTTGTTGGGATATGCGTATGTATGTAAAATTATTAAATTTTCTAATACTTTGTATTTTTGAAATATGTATTTTCCAAAATAAATATACATACATATATACACACCTGATCAAAATAATAGATACACTTGTAAGTACTTTTGTAAAATACGTTCTTTTACGACTCGGGTAACTTTAGCTTGCAGCATGTTCTTCGCATTTTAGAATTACATTGGGAAACACTAAATTCTCCAAGCATAAGCAAATATTTAGTACCGTTATAAAAAAAATTAAGTTTTGATTGCTAAAAGTGAAGTTTGGTTTGATCAAAATAATAGATACACGTGCAATTTTACAGTTAAAACTAATTTTTTCTGTAATATTTTTAAAGAACGTGGCAAGTAATGGTTACTAGAAAAAAATGAAGTAATTGTATCCTCTAATTATTGTGCAGATGGGTCGAAACACGCACTGTACTTCAGAAGAATTGAGGCTTGTTGCTTAACTTCGTAAAATGGAAAATCTTTACGAGAAATCTTTAGATCTCTTCAGAGATCACTTCATTTTGTTCAGAATGCATAAACAAGTTGTTTACAGAAAGGTAACCGTGGTAAGCCATTGAAAACCACTGGCACTTGACCGCTATATTGTTACAATATCAAAAAGAGATCCATTTAAGTCATCCAGACAAATTTCTGCAGAAATTGGAAATACGGTTAGCGCTCCAACAATTAGATGACGTTTACAAATGTCCAATCTTCCAGGATTAATTGCTAGAAAAGTCCCTTTAATGGGGAAAAAAAATCTGGCGATAAGGTTACAATTTGCAAAAAAATCATATGAGTTGGTTGAGCCGTTTGTGAAAAAAAATGGAAAAACATTTTATGGAGCGATGAAACTAAAATTAATTTGTTCGGAAACGACTTCGAAAGGAATGTAAGACGCCCCAAAGGTAGAGAATTCCATGCAAGATTCACGAAAACAACCGTGAAGCATGGATTTGGAAACATCATCTTTTGAGGGTCTTTTTTATTTAGAGGTGTGGGACCAATATTTCAAATTACAAATAAAATGACAGCTTTTGATTATAAGGAAATATTGCAAAATATTATGCAACCGTATGCGGAGGAGAATATGCCATTAGTTTGGGTATTCCAGCAGGATAATGCTCTAAAGCATACAGCAGGTGTAGTAAAAATATGGTTTACCAACAACAATGTTATTCTTCTTCCGTGGCCAAGTCAATGCCCTGATCTTAATCCAATAGAAAATTTATGGGGTGACTTAAAAAAAAAAAGTTGAGCAAGGAAACATTTAGTAGTAAACAACAACTCTAACAATTCGTGCAAAAAACTTGGTATGAAATACTGAAAGAAACGTGCCACAATTTAATAAGTAGCATGCCTAGGAGGGTGACAAAAGTAGTTTAAAATAAGGGTAGCTGCAGTGGAGACTAGATGAAAATCTACAAGAACTAAAAATTATAAGTTTTAAACTACTTTTTATTTCGCAGATCTCAAGTGTATCTATTATTTTGAGCACTCATTATAGCAAAAGATTAAAAAATATATTTTTCTTGTGTAAATACTCTTATATCTTGAAAAATAAAGGGTGTTTTTTATAGACGTATAGAACTTTAAGTTGGCATTACTGTTCAAGATGGCGACCGATTTAACAGCTGTCAAGTGATTTATTCTCAGTTTGGTTTGGCTATTCTTCATGAATAGACTCACGCCTGAACAACGCTTGCAAATAGTGCAATTTTATTTCGAAAATAATGGTTCTGTGCAGAATACGTATCGCGCACTACGTCCATAGCGATGAAGCGCACTTCTGGTTGAATGGCTACGTCAACAAACAAAACTGCCGCATTTGGAGTGAAGCTAATATTGTTTGGTGCGCTTTATGGGCTGGTGGAATCATTGGTCCGTACTTCTTTAAAAACGATGATGGCCAGAACGTTACAGTCAATGGTGATCGGTATAGCCATGATTACTAACTTTTTCATTCCTGAATTGAACAACCATGATGTCCAGGAGCTGTGGTTCCCACAAGACGGCGCAACATGTCACACAGCTCGTGCCACAATCGATTTATTGAAAGACACGTTTGGTGACCGCCTAATTTCACGTTTTGGACCTGTGAATTGGCCTCCAAGATCTTGTGATTTAACACCGCTAGACTACTTTCTGTGGGGCTATGTAAAGTCATTGGTCTATGCGGATAAGCCACAAACGCTTGACCATTTGGAAGACAACATTCGCCGTGTTATTGCCGATATACGGCCACAAATGTTGGAAAAAGTCATCGAAAATTGGACGTCCAGATTGGACTACATCCGAGCCAGCCGTGGCGGTCATATGCCAGAAATCATATTTAAAATGTAATGCCACAAGATTATCTTTCGGATAAATAAAATTCATGTCAATCGAATAATCCATCGTTGTTTTATTGCAATTTAAAGTTTTATACGTCTATAAAAAAAACACCCTTTACATATGTATTTAGCTTAAGGAAAAATATAAAATCATTTTTTTTTAATGAAGTGAAATGTAGTTTTAATTTCATAATAATGCAACTAAAATCTGTGGTGTATCTATTAATTTGATCAGGTGTGTATGTATGTACTAATGGAAAAATGTTCTACAGTGCCTCACATATATTTGTGTGTTGTATACAAATAGCATTAGGAAAGGAAAATTTTTTTTTTTTTTGTATTGTTTAAACTATCGAACTAATTTTAAAAATGCTTTAACAATATAAAGCTACATCATAAGCGAGTAACATAAGCTAACGCTATTCCCACTTTTACGTCCATTGTCAAATGACTTATACTCTTATCCAAAAAAAGTTGACGTAGACTTTAAAATAAAATTTATGAAAAAATTATATAAAAAATTTCGATAACGTTGACTTTAAAGTCTACATTAATTTTTTTGAATAAGGGGGCTAAAAATTAAAATTCTATTTTCCAACGGATTTTTTTAAAATTGGTACTTAAAATCACTATATTCAAGGAATGGTAACCATGCTCACTTTTAGGGGGCCAGTTGAATTCTGACATAAGTTCCCAAAATATTTGTTGTTAGGTCTTAAGGGCTTTGCCATTACAGCTTTGAATAAATATGTAACTATAAAAAATTTAGATACTTAATTATTTTCCATTTTGGGTAGTTGTACATTAGACATTCTAATTAAAATGAAAACTAATTTAATATATCAATAAAATATTTTATTAATTTATTTAATCATTAGAATAAATTCTAAGACTAAATGTAATTGAGGAGCGCTAGCTGCATGGGCTATCGGCTCTCAATAAAATAATTTGTTTACATAACAATGAAAGGCATATAATATTCGGTATTTACTAAATATTTACTCTTATTTGTTAGTCTTCTTTTAAAATGTTTGTAGTTTATTTTTTCTCTTTCCTTTTTTTAAAAACACTATTCTGAATATAACAAATTAACATTTTATTTACTTTCTACGTCGATTTAATCATGTTTCATGTATTTGTGAGTTTTTTTTTATTTTATTTAATTATAATGAGCCATCATAATCATTAGCATACTATTATTGTACTGCATCGAAAAATCTTAGCCATGATTGATAACGATAGACTTATGAGTTACGTACTTTACCAAATTTTACTAAAAACATAAGGTTGCATACATGTATGCATGTACATACATAATATTCCCATTTCTTTAGGAATGCTCGTTGTAAACATAGAAACATTAACTGACCATATTTGTAAATAACCATCTTGCATTTGCAACAGTTTCAAAATAACATGTACGTATGTAATATATAATTTTATAAATTTCATTTTTAATGGCTATTAGTTTTCATATTAAATTTTTTATTATGCACTCTTTTAAAAATTATTTCAATTTTGATTTTTTTATAAAAAGATTTTTTTCTTTGAATGTTTTCGGTATAGGCTGTTTTTTATTGTCTGTGACGAAAACACAAAAAAAAATATTTTTATTAATAAATACATAATATTAATCTAATACTAATAACTGCGTTTTGAATATTACCGTGATATTAATATTCACGTTACGCAATAGCAGATGCACGTTGGTTTGGCGTAGCGTAAGTAAAAGGTAAATTTATTTTACTTTTATAATGTAATTAATTCGAATTGGTGTTCAACTTTTATTTTAATTATTTGCATGTGTGTTCAAACACTTGAAGTAAACTCCGCTTACCTTTAACCAACAACCTCTCAGTTAGAAGTTTAAAATTCCACTGATCACAAAACGACAAAATACGGCAAATACATATACAATATCAGCGTTGCCGTTTATAACACTAAGTAGCAAATTAGCCTTTTGTGACACTTTTTCCAGTAAATTTTGTTATTTCCTGAAATCGTAGTCGAGCAATGTTGAAATACATATATAATTTCTTATAAATTTGATCGACTATCTCAAAAATTAAGTGATACAAACTGAGCGGTTTTTGCAATAGGTAACTTTTTAAAATTGATTTTGATCATGGTCCTGAAAAATTTCGATTGTCATCGTTCCATTTTAGGGTACCTAGTTTTTCGTTAAGTTATAGAAAATTATTTAACAGTAATGACTATGGCCTTACGAAACTAAAAAATTTGCTTAAAAAGTAACTCGATATATAATCTTAGTTTTAAAATGTTCTTATTTAATTTGCAAAACACGCTTTTTCTGCACTTTTTATAATTTCTCAGCGGCGACTCCGTACCCTTTATTTCCACATACTTTGAGCTAAATGGATTGACTATTGTATTTTCAAAACCCATTAAATAAAATAAAAAAAAGCGTATGATGGTCCACAGTAGGAATGTTATGTAAAAAAGAAAAATATGACTATATTTCATGTGACTAGATCTAAAATGGATTCTTAAACCGTCAAAACAACTAACAGTTGGATTAGATAATCAATGTATTGTACTAAAATATACATATATTTATTATAAATATATTATATATTATTATTATAAACCAAATCAATTTTTTAAAATTCAAGTAATTCATTTTAAAATTATTAAACACTTTTCGTAAAATTGAGTTTTTGAATATTTTCAAATTCTGTTAAAAAAAACAAATATTTTGCTCTGTTTTGGTTGTAAAGTAAAAAAAAACTAAATATTTAGTAAGTATATACTACATTTATACTTCCTTAACTACACCCATATCAACGAGCATTTTTGGGATTTCGGCATACTGAGAATCAATTAATCGCACAACTAAATCATTCTTTTTGCTCCCAACAACTTCAACATTCATAGTTTGCTCAAGAATCATTACCACAATATTTTCCAATGCAGTTTTTAAATTATTTTTCTCTGAAGAGAGAATATTTTCCTCATCCGAGACAATAGATAGATTAGATAAATGAAAGAGAACAGCACGAAAGGGATCTTTTAGTTGTTCTTTAGAACACTTTGCCAAACTACTTAGAGGAACAAGTTCGGTATTTCCAAAATCAACGTAGAATACCTGAAATTATAGAATGAAACTTTTGTAATTTTGGTTTTAATTTTTTGTACTTATAATACATATACATAGGGCGGGTCGATTTGTATGGAGGCAAAAAAATTGCTCATATTACAAGGAAAATCGTATTCTAGGGATCAAAATAAGAAACTTTGCCGAAGGAACCATTCCTCTACAATGTATTTGATGTTTCGACTTTTGACTCGAAGGGTCAATAATTTTTATTTTCTTTTCTATTACTAAGTAAAATTTATTTTTTCATTTCATTCTGACTAAATAAATTACTAAAGAGAAAAATAAATTCCAAAAATAAAAAAACAGCCATTTCGCCAATTTTTTTTTGTAAAGTGCCAAAAATGGTGATTTTTTGAAATGTTTGTATGGGGAACACCCCAGAGGTGGTTCCAGGGGGTGTGCCACTGGCATAGGTGGGTCGGCCCTCCAAAGTTAGTGGGGGTCGGTCATACATTTTGACTCGATTAAGGCACTCTAAATGGGTCAAAGTGAGATTTTTAAAAATTTGACCCTTCGGATCAAAAGTCGGGACATCAAAATACATTTTAGAGGTATGGTTCCTTCGGCAAAGTTTCTTATTTTGATAACTAGAATACAATTTTCCTTGTAATTTGTACAATTTTTAAATCGACCCGTCCTATGCACAAGCATACTTGAAAGCCACACATCACTACAAACATGTGTAATATTTTATAATAAAAAGTGCTTGCTTGTAAGCCATTTCAAGTATGCTTGTGCAGCCTTTTAATATATACTAATACATATAATAATATATATCAGCTATTTTTCGGGGGAAAAGGAAAGGTCTCAATAGTATAGAATCTCACATTTCTTTCAATTTGTAATTTTCAATACCTATAAATACTATAAATGCATTCAATGTATTTAGGTATTACAAATTAAAAATTTAAAGAAATTTGAGATCCTATACTCTTACGACCTTTCCTTTTTCCCTGAGATACCGAAAACATGAATAGCTGATGACAGGACGGGAGCATGACATTGTAGTTATTTTACCAAGTTTATTTACACATTTGCGGCGTCGTGGAAAGAAGTAACGTATATAAGACAAGCTACCATAATGGCCATTTTAATTACATATTACAATTTATATTGCTTTTTTGTTTTAGGAAGTCTTACAAACTTTAAAAATACGTAAACCTGCAGTTACAACATTATCATCATGGGCTATAGTTGGACCGCGACCTTTAAGAACTATTGTGCAGTTCACTTACTAACTACAATCCAAGACTCCTTACGATCTCGTAATTGTTGTAGTACTAATCATGCTTAGGTCTCCTGGGACCAGTGTCCCACCGCCCAAGCAGCTCATTCTGCGTCTTGCCACCGATGGGCACTCACACAGAACATACCCCGACCATTCCCATCCTTCGCGACAGAAACGACAGGAGTCGTCTGGTACCACACCGATTTTACTCATCTGATAGTTACTCTACAATGGCCCGTAAGTAGCTTAACGTAGTTTTATGTCATTTCTGCTGAAGTTCAGAACAACCGCTGCCCTAATGCGATTGGGGTTGATGAATCTCTTTGACTGCAATTACATACATACAATATATTATCACATAAACACTCACCTTATATAAATATTTTTGCGAGTCTAGAACTTTTGCACGATACCAAAATCCATCTTTTATATACTGTGCCAAAACAACCTCATTTAATTGAATTGGTAGTGACATTTTCTTCTGGTTTTCAAATATTTGATTATCAGGCCAAGAAAAAACTTTATGATCATTCTTTTCAATAATACCAAAAAAAGATATTGGACTAACGACATGTGTTACAATAATTCTTATTGTATTGCCCACCATTGTTGTATTTAAAACTGCCTCTTCTGCGTGACGGCCGTCATAAGCAATTAATCTAGGTAATTGCAATTCCTCAGAGTTTAAATTTTCGAAAGTTTTACAGTTCAAAAAATAATTTCTTTGGCTATAAGTATTGATTGCAGATGAACTTTTCATCGTTTTCGGCGTTTCTATCATTACTACAGTTAAAACTTGGTTATTCTGATGTACAATTCGGAAACATACTTTCTCAAATTTATTTCTTTCCAATAACTGCTTGCATTTATCTCGATCATCTGTGATGCATTTTAGAAAAGAGCTCTCAACACCCGCTAATTTACATTTTATGGCTAATGGTGGTATTTGCTTGTAGTGTTCAGGTATTTCAAAAAATTCAATATGATCACCCAATTGTATAACTTCCCCGAAGTCCAGTAAATATATAAGCTTATGAGATCCTGGAACAATTGCAGCTCTCCAAAGACATTTCCTTGCATTTGCGTTTCTCTCTTCTAACACAAAAAATACATCATCTGATGGTAAAAAATGGGGCGAAATGGGCTTAGAATTGAAATTGCTACTTAAATCGTATAAAGTGTTATAATCCTCAGCTAAACATATAAAAAATTCAAGCTTTTTGTAATCGTGCACATGAACTATGTATGCCTCGAACTCAAAGCCACTTTCAAGATTGCAAAGATTTTTTGTAGGTAACAAAAAATTCAGTAAGTTACTGACTTTATTTGCCATTTCCTCTGCTTTCTGTGATACACATTTGTGCTTTGTTTCATGGATGTTATTTAACTCCAACAATTTCATTTCGTCTTTGTCGTTTCCATATAATACATGATCTTCAATCATTTCAGCAATATGTTTAGCTATTTTATTTCTATCAGCGTAGGCGTTTACTTCGCGCTCTAAGCTCAAGTTATTTTCAAAGCATTTTTTGTTCCACTCAATAGAATTTAAGCTATGCGTATGCAAATGTATGTTATATTTACGAGCCATATTTAAAGCAGCTACCATTTGTGTCATATACCGATCGAACACAATTAATTTAAATATTTTAGAAGCATCGTCCGTCGAACTTAACTCATTATTAAGCAATTTTTGGCAATGTTCACTATCTCGAATAAATTTATGTAAATTAATTTTTAACAAATTAATTTCTTTCCAGCATATGTTATGAATCATAACCATGTGTGCCTTGGTAGCGTCCATTCGTAATACTTATTATTTCTTTATAATCTAACACGACCAGAAAGCAGAGGACACGAAGGCTTGAAACCGTAAGTAAAAGCAGTACTACGTGCTTATAATTATTAAACACAGAAAAAAAATCAGTCTAGAAACCACAAAAATATATTAAATCTTTTACTTTTAATGAAGTTCCGTTATTTTTCTTATATATTTTACTGGCAACACTGCTACATAATTAAATTCACCTTGTATATATGTACGTATCATGTATGATTGAAGCTCGTTCTGTCAAAAATTAAGAGATATCAATGTGTTAAAGAGATGAAAAGGGGTAACAAATTTTTTGTTTCACTCTAGCATACTTCTTGATATTAACCACCGGCCTTTTTGTAATGTTGTTATTTTTGTATTTTTCAAATTACCTGGTTTTATTGTACCATGGTGCATATCAAGTCAAAGTCCATATTTAGACGAAGAAACATTTAGAAGGGAAACATTTCGTTTGTAGGCAAATTACGGGTAGAAAAGAGAGAATCATTTTTGTGTTCGGTACTAGGCGATACGCTTTGTTCACATATTCTTTGTTGATATTTGCTTTACTTTTATTTTCTTTCATTGTTTTGTGTGCAAATAGTAACAATAATAATGGAATGTTGCCGGCAACATGTGTGACCGCGAAAGAAAAAGCAAAGGAGAATTCAAGATGTTTTTCTTCCAAATGTTTCCTCGTCTAAATAGGGACAAATTCATACAAGGTAGATGAATTAGCGTATTCGTTATACTCGTAGCATACACACATCTTCAGAATTTTTTTTTATATTTATTTTGAAGAATTTAAAAAATTTCAAATTTGTTTTTGGTTTTGTCTATTTTTGTTAATCGAAAAATACCATTTTCAATATTTTTATAATATCGTAGTTCATTTTATTAAAATAAGACTAATTTTGTATCTAAAATCAGACGCGAAAACATATTTGAAACTAATTAATGCATTGATTTTACACTATTAGTTCAACTTATCATTGGGCTTTTATGAATACTTTGCACAAAAATAAAAAATAGTAATAATTTTTGATGTTTTTTGCTAACTTCATATTTAAGAGATTGAACAAATGGCAAACAATTGTGGGAGAGCAAGTACTGCAAGCAATATTATTACACCACGTGTTGATTGAAAGCAAGGAAAGCAGCGAGTTGATTAATATAGGAAGGAAGCGAATTAACTCCTGTACAATTCTGGTCTGTACCTAGCATACGTACTAAAACCTATTAATTTTGTCTGGTTTTACCATACACTGAAATGTTTTAATCATGGCCGAGTTATATACGATGAAGCATTGAAGACAGCTGTAAATATTTTGCTTTCCATCGTTTTGGACAAACTAATTCAGTGCTTCGTATGAATGTGGGTTTTAACTGTGGTTAAAAAACTTGTTTTTGTAGGGTTCAAGAGGAATCCAAGGCAAATTTGCTTGTGCATAAAATTTGTACATTTTTATTTACTTACGTAAGATTTGTAATTCTAAAAACAATTTAATCTATAAATTTTTACTATTCCCTAATGCCGCCGCTTTGTACAGATTCGCCTGAAAGCTCTTTTTTTAGAAGTTGGAATAGTCTTCAAACTTTAATTAAAAGCAAGGCGAATTTATACTACAGACGCATCGCCACTTTACATAGATTCACCTATGGCACAATATGGATTATTCTCACAATCGTAAATTAAAGCCAATGTTTATATTTTTAATTTTTCTGCTACAGTAGAAATTAAAAAATATTTCATACAGTAGCTATTTACTTTATTTTCATTAGCCTATAATAAAAAATAATGGTGTTTTTAATGTTCGCTTGCTATATTCTATAGTTGAATATTTTTTTATTAAATTTTCTCTGGATGTAAATGATAAGATTTCATATTGTTTACATTCTTACATTCTCTGATAATCCTTCTCCCTCTAATTCTAATATATTTTATTAGAAAGAAATTAATCAACAGCGATATCTTAATTACAAGAATTTATCGCCCTTCAACTAAAAAAAAAAAAATTATTAAAATTATATTTTAAGATGAATATATAATCTTACTGTAGGATGATAGATCGATTTCGTCTGGTAATTCAGTAATATTAACATCAAATCTATCTTGGACTTCATTTAAAATCTTGGCGTCAGCCTCGTCTGAAACAAACGTAATGGCTAAACCTTTGGTACCAAAACGACCAGCACGTGCCACACGATGCAAATAGGTATCAGAATCCTCTGGCATATCATAATTAAATACAATATTGACACGTTCAATATCCATTCCACGGCCAAATAAATTCGTAGCTACTAATATACGTTTCTGGAAATCCTTAAATTGTTGATAACGATTTAAACGTTCTTCTTGGGTCATACCACGATGTATACCAATAGCAGGAAAGTTTTGTTCCGTTAGCAATTGCGCCAAGGCCATACAACGTTGAACAGATTTTACGAAAATGACAACCTTAAGATAATATTAAGGTTTAATATTAATTAATTTAAAAATTGTCTTTACTTACTTGATTAAACTCTAATACATCCAGAAGTTCAAATAGCTTTTTATTTTTTTCATTTTCCTTTAATTTGACATAATGCTGCTGCAAACCATGTAATGTCAGCTTTGCTTCGTCATCAACGTACACTTCCATAGGCTAAAATTTCAAAACAAACGAGAGGATTAATATTAATATATATTAATTCATGTAATTATACTACTTAAAATAAATTTAAACGATCGATTTATGTTTATTTAATTATAAATGCTACATGTTTAATTTAATTTCATTCTACATACGGCCACACTACCACCAAAACGTTCTCACAACAAGCATTTCGCATTCAAAAAGGCGGTTTCATTAAGCACTCTTTAAACAAATGCTGCCACAGGCGCAAAACCCTACGGAAACAGACTGTGCTTAGCAGTGACTGAGAAAAAGATGTTGCATATTTATTTGTGTAAGATTGTGATTACATCATCATCATTGGATGTACGCCTAAATCGAAGTGAACATATTAATTGGCTGAACTTATTCGTCCCACCAAACCGAAGTTAAGCTTTCGTTTAAAAACAAGCGAAATTATATTTTTTAGTTTCCTTTCCATTTATTCGGTCGCATAATTACGTTGTAAAATTATTTTTTTTCTTTTTTCAGCTTCATCTGATTGCTGTTTTCATTGGCATGAACGATACACCACTATTTTAACATGTTAGATGTACCCCATTTTATTATTTATTTAAAAAAAATTCTTAGCTTTATAACGTTTTAATCATCACGGTTAGTTTTCTATAGTAATTTATAACTTTGTCATATAACAAAGATTAATCGACATTTTAGTTTATTATAAGCATCAAAATGCTTTGAACGTTTGTTATCCGTTTAGAAATATATTTCAATTTCATTAGTTATGCCCGTTTGCTTTATATTTAATTTCATACAGAATTTATTTAGCTTTTTCTTAAGCCGTTGCTTAAATTTTGCATTTATTAAATTGTATGCCAGAATTAATTTGAGATTTTGCGTGTGGTGGCGCATAGCCATTTATATTTTGTAGAACAACTAATTGGAGTAGTGGTGTTATAAGTATTGATAGAATTATAATTTCGTTGATATTTACATCTTGCATAAATTTTTTGCAAACCGGTCGAATTTCTTTACTTAGAGTTGCGGAAAACATCATGACTTGTTTTCCATGCGGTGTACTGCGGAAAATTTCCTGAACATCGCGGCGCATATCTAAAAAGAAAATAAAAACCAGTACTTAATATTTAACTTCTATTAGGTTGTAAATTTGATATGCATGTGTGTATTAAAAAATAATCATTGGTTTGTATAAAATATGCTTTGTGGCATAGAATTTATTTAGCATAACATACGCAAATCTGTATCTTAAACATTATGAAGTTGTTTTGGAGTCAGTGATTTTGTCTAGCAGTAAGTGGAGTGAATTTACACATAATTAGGCTTAAGAGAAATTTATTTAATTTTTATAAAGGGTGTTTTTTATAGACGTATAGAACTTTAAGTTGGCGTTACTGTTCAAGATGGCGACCGATTTAACAGCTGTCAAGTGATTTATACTCAGTTTGGTCACCGAGCAACCAGAGGTGTCAGAGTGCAGATATAGTATACATTTTCTTTCTATCTTTTTTGCACGAACTCAAAATTTTTATTATGTTTTGCTCCGGTATTTCTAAAAAATTTACACTTTCATTATTTACATTTCGTAAACATGAATTTTAAAACATGAAAATTTATGTTTGTTATCACTTTTACATTAAATTCCATACTTCATAACAAAAAAACGTAGATATAAGTATTTTCGGCATGTGCATTTTCATTACGGAAATAGCTTTTTAATTAATGTTTTTTAAAGCAAAAAATTTTTCATTTTGCTTATTTTCTCTTATTCGTAATATTAAAACACTATTTCTGTCCCTTACATACAAACTCCAAATAAAAAAGCTGAGTTTTCAAAATTCTAACCAAACCACTAAGCAACCAGAGATGAAACTTTTGAGGTTAGAATTTTGAAAAACTCAGCTTTTTATTTGGAGTTTGTATATAAGAGACAGATATAGTGTTTTAATATTACGAATAAGAGAAAATAAGCAAAATGAAAAATTTTTTGCTTTAAAAAACATTAATTAAAAAGCTATTTCCGTAATGAAAATGCACATGCCGAAAAACTGATATCTACGTTTTTTTGTTATGAAGTATGGAATTTAATGTAAGACACCATTTACACAGGGAAAGTTTACTTTGCAAAGTCTTGAGTTTATAGGAGATAGGGGTGAAGAGAACGGGAGGCAGTACAGACTTTCTTGTACTCGCAAATTCGTTTTGTTCTTTGTTCGTAGTTTATATAACTGAAGTTAGCTGCAACTTTTTATTTGAAAACAAAACAAAATTTGAGAAACAAAACTTTCCCTGTGTAAACACCAAAAAAATTTGTCAAAGTAAACTTTCCCTGTGTAAATGGTGTCTAAACGTGATAACAAACACAAATTTTCATGTTTTAAAATTCATGTTTACGAAATGTAAATAATGAAAGTGTAAATTTTTTAGAAATACCGGAGCAAAACAAAATAAAAATTTTGAGTTCGTGCAAAAAAGACAGAAAGAAAATGTATACTATATCTGCACTCTGACACCTCTGGCTGCTCGGTGGTTTGGTTAAGCAATTCATTATGAATAGACTCACGCCTGAACAACGCTTGCAAATAGTGCAATTTTAAAATTGCCGTTGTTCCCGATTTTCATAAGCGAATTTTGTTTAGCGATGAAGCGCACTTCTGGTTGAATGCCTACGTCAACAAACAAAACTGCCGCATTTGGAGTGAAGCTAATCCTCAAGTGTATGTCGAAACACCGTTACATCCAGAAAAACTGACTGTTTGGTGCGCTTTATGGGCTGGTGGAATCATTGGTCCGTACTTCTTCAAAAACGATGATGGCCAGAACGTTACAGTCAATGGTGAACGGTATAGCCATGATTACTAACTTTTTCATTCCTGAATTCAACAACCATGATGTCCAGGAGCTGTGGTTCCAACAAGACGGCGCAACATGTCACACAGCTCGTGCCACAATCTATTTATTGAAAGACACGTTTGGTGACCGCCTAATTTCACGTTTTGGACCTGTGAATTGGCCTCCAAGATCTTGTGATTTAACACCGCTAGACTACTTTCTGTGGGGCTATGTAAAATCATTGGTCTATGCGGATAAGCCACAAACGCTTGACCATTTGGAAGACAACATTCGCCGTGTTATTGCCGATATACGGCCACAAATGTTGGAAAAAGTCATCGAAAATTGGACGTCCAGATTGGACTACATCCGAGCCAGCCGTGGCGGTCATATGCCAGAAATCATATTTAAAATGTAATGCCACAATATTATCTTTCGGATAAATAAAATTCATGTCAATCGAATAATCCATCGTTGTTTTATTGCAATTTAAAGTTCTATACGTCTATAAAAAACACCCTTTACATCAAAATAGCATTCAATTACAATTTTATATGAAAATATCAAAATTTATGCACTTCCTTCGGCGCACTTTATAATTTTAAACTTCTGGGAGGGTTACTCTCTATTGCGATGCGAAAGAAAAACCATTCGCATCTGTATGATTTTTACATTGAGTTGCGATGCGTTTTCTTTCGCATCGCAATAGAGAGTAACCCACTGTAATTTTACTTCATACTTACCTAGTTGTTCCAACATTTTATCACACTCGTCTAGAATAAAGTGCTTTAAATGCTTTAAGTTCAATTTTTTATTTCGAATCAATGCCAATATACGACCAGGTGTGCCGACAACAATATGAGGAGTAACATTTTTCAAAGTCTCTTCATCCTTTTGTATTGACAAACCTCCAAAAAACACTCCAACCTGCAGAGAATACAATATATGTTTATATTGACAGAATATATACACCATCTTTTTACATACCTTAACTGTGGGCATATATTTTGAAAAACGTTCGTATTCCTTACTAATTTGGAATGCAAGTTCGCGAGTATGACACATGACTAGTACATACACCACATTTTCAGTGGGTTCTAGCTGCTGCAATGTGGCGAGCACAAATACAGCAGTTTTACCCATACCAGATTTTGCTTGACAAAGAATGTCCATTCCTAGGACAGCTTGCGGAATACATTCATGTTGTACTAAACATAGAAATCTTAATATATATACATAAATCAATTGAAAAACGTTTTGCAACATACCTTCCGAGGGATGTTCAAAACCACAATCAACGATGGCTCTTAAAATTTCCGGTTTTAAAAGAAAATCACGAAAACCAGAGCTGTGAATGGATACATAAGTGCCTTTTACATCTTTTTTAGGAACCTCTTGTGTTTCGGCAACGGTTGTCTCAGTTTGCTCCTCATCCTCATAATCTAAAAGGTCATCATTATCTGCCATCGTTTTGTTTCAACTTCTAACTATTGTGTTAAAATGCCAAAAGCCGCTAATAAATCTGAAAAAATGGTATAGAAAGTATGTATTGTATTAAATTCTAATCCAAAAATGTGTGAATACTGTATATCAATGCATGTAGCATATATCTCCACCAGTAGACGCCATTTTTAAACCTAGAGGTTAGAAAATTTTTGCTACAGCCAAAAAATTTTCATATTTCTATTTTTCTCATAACTTAAGACAATGTAAATCAACATTTTTAAATACTTACAAGAAATAAAAACTTTGTCTGTAATATGTTTATACCAAAAAAATTTCACAAATTTTATTGAGTATACAATAAATTCAGCGTGTCGACAATTTATGCTATCGGCTTGGTGGGTTATTTAGTGTTGCAATAGTACTAAGTATCTTTGTACTGATTACTCAGCAGTATTATACCAATCGATAAAAAAAACGGAGTTTGCAAGCGGCAAGTTCAGTAGCGCCATTCATGACTGTAACTTGGGGGTCACACGATCAAGTTTTCATTCAATTTTTAAAATTTCTCTCATTTTTTTACCAATTCACTCACACTTTTAAAATTTGCTGAGAGTTTGCTTTCAATTTTTCGTTCAATTGAGTGTTTCAAATTACAGTCAAGAAAACAGCTGACTGCAGTTTTTTTATTCCAAATTTGAATTCTTATTCTGCCGCCAGTATTGTTTTGTTTTTTTTTAAATATGTTTGTAAACAAATTAAACAAATATAACGACGTTTTGCAGTTCATAGAGATATACAGAAGGCATGAAGTTCTGTGGAACATGAATATTCCTGCATATAGACGGGTAATTTAAAAATTACGGCATATAACTCTATTGCCGCCGAAACAAAACTGTCGGTGGAAGAGGTTAAAAAAACACATCTTGTTGAAAATCTTGCTTTGAAATTGCGTGCAGCCTACGTCACAGCTTTCAATTTTTGTGAATTTTGACAAGCAGTATATGTAAATTTCTTGAAAGAGAATTGTAAAAAAACTTGATCGTGTGACTGCAGTGTAAGATAGAGGAGAAAAACTACCGTTTTTACACTGACTTTCGTAACAGAGTAGTTTTTTTTGGTGTTTTGAAAATTACAGTACAATTGCTCTGTGGGTATTTTATAGTAATTTATTTGCTTTAATACATTTATTTTATTGTGCAGATTTTTTGCTATTTATTGCAATTTTTTATTTGCTTATACCCAGTATTTGACTTGCGACTTAAGTGTGATTTGAACTTTAAGTTCCATTTGGATACAAAATTGAGTTTCTAGCTATAAATTTAAATCATATTTAAGTGGACAATCTTAGACATTTAAAGTCCACTTAAGGCGGGTTTCAGACTATTGCATTTAGTTATAATACATGTGAAAAATTCGTGTATTAAGTAAAAATCCAATAGTGTGAAAACAAAATGTTAAGCAAGTGTGGTGAAATACTTAAGTATTTTTGACAGTATTAGAATTTTTTCTAAGCTATCAATCACTCTGCTCATTTTATCAGGGTTGCTTTTGTACAAGCAACCAAAGAAAACTCTAAAAATCAGCTGTGCAATTATTTGCCGCGTTTTGTATTTTATTTGAAATGTGATGGTATGAAAACAGAAAATATTTTCCTTTAGATTTTTTGGCAGTCTATTTGATTTGCATCTGATTTCAGTCTCACTCGATCTAATGAAAATCTTAATACTCTGAATTATAATGTAAAACCCGCTTAAGTTGCACATATTAATCATGTGATTTTGACAGTTTTTTTTGAGTATCTCGTACAAAAAAGCTTATTGTGTTTAATTTAATAAAAATATTATAAAAACAATAAGTAATAATAATGTTTTCGATTATGCTGCTGTACTTTTCTACAACAGACAATAAAAAGTCAACTTCAGCTGAAACAAACTTTTCAGATCTTTTCATTTGATTTAGTGTTGTTTTTTTTCCATTTTCAAAATATTATTTTATATTACTTTTTTATTATCACTTTTTTTGCTTTGACACAGTTGTTTTTTTTTTGATAATTATTAGCTTTATTCGAGTACTTTTTGGGTAAAGTTCGTTAAAATGAGAGTAAGTTACTATCAAAAAACCACAAAAATACTTAAAAAGAAGCGAACGCAAAAAACCAATTTTTTAGCCCAGGAAAAAAAAAATGCGAAACATTTACAAAAAATAATATATAAGGTAGTGTTGATAGCAGTTTTAACGTAACAAACGAATTGTATTGATATCAAGTTTGACATATTCAGCCAGAAAACTTCATAAATTTGTAAATTTTTATCACAATTTGCATTTTGTTTAATTTTATTTATTTTTCAAACTGATTGACAATTTACTAGACCTGGGCACAATCGTTCATTTCCCTGAACTGTTCAGATTTTTCAAATCGCCTAAATAACTAGGTATTTTTAATCGTTCATTTCAGACACTGCACGATTACTTTTGATTTTCGTTCATCGTTCGTTTCGGACACTGTACGATGACGTTTGCTTTTCGTTCATCATTGCTTGCATACACTGTAACAACAAACTTATGACTTTCGTTTATTGTATTTTTTATACACCGTAATACCTTTATAATAATATATTATTACAACTGATTATTGAACTTAAGCTTATGTGATTTTAAATTAACTATCAATTTTGTATGTTTAAGTCTGCAATAAAATTTTGCTACATTTTAACAACGTTTAGTTATATTAATCCTAAACAGTGTCAGTGAACGATGAACGAAATAATTAAAATAAATAAAAACGTTCGAATCGTTCAATTTGCGGAATAGTTCATATGAACTAGGTCGGACATGAACGCCAAAAACCTACAATTTACCCAACTTGCACGAAGAAAATATGTGGGCTGTTTCGTGCAAAAAGAAGAAGCATAATTCTATCACACGACCATAGTATAATTATACAAAATATACTCACCATATATTTTGTTAGTGTAAAAAATTAGATATGAATGTCAAAATGAAGAAAGAGAGCATAGCATAATAATATTATTTCGTAAACAAACAAAGCAAAATGAAAAAATTTTGATATTCAAGTCTAACAAAATACAAATTTAAACAAAAAACACATGTAGAGTTGCTTTCATTTGATGTAATTAGACTATGCACACAACTGCTCTCATTTACACAAACTTGCAGTAAACGAACGCTTTTTGTGTAAATTCGGATCTTGGGGATCCCAATGTGGAGTAAACTAATTTTAATAATTCATGATGCTGCCACACTTTTGTCGCCAATATATAAGAATACTCATTTAATAGTGTTTTCAGACTGAAAGTGAAATACGGAATTTAACATTAAATTCACCAACACATGATTTTGCGTTCACTACAGATTTTTTAAATTCAGTATTTAACATAGTGTGTCAAATAAATTTCAACAAAACAATAAAAATTTGCCATAGAAATAAGTGTATTTGATGCGTTACTTTATACAAAACTTATTTGACCAGCTGTACAGCAGTCACAACATGTGTGACCTTTGGTAAATACACTTACGAGACACTTATTTTCTTTGTCTTTCGTCGACAAACTTCGTTTTCTTCGAAATGCTTTTATTGCTGCTGCCATTGAAAGCATTTTCTTCGGAAAATATTTGAAATTGCATCCGTGCAAGAGCTGGCGAACCCACGGTTTAACTTTAACATTTATAGGTGACCAGAATGCACAATTAATACATATATATAAAGGGTATTTTTTATAGACGTATAGAACTTTAAATTGGCATTACTGTTCAAGATGGTAACCGATTTAACAGCTGTCAAGTGATTTATTTTCAGTTTGGTCACTAAGCAACCAGAGATGAAACTTTTGAGGTTAGAATTTTGAAAAACTCAGCTTTTTTAGACACCATTTACACAGGGAAAGTTTACTTTGACAAATTTTGTTGAATTCTCTTTTAAACTTTCTTTGGTGTTTATACAGGGAAAGTTTTGTTTCTCAAATTTTGTTTTGTTTTCAAATAAAAAGTTGCAGCTAACTTCAGTTATATAAACTACGAACAAAGAACAAAACGAATTTGCGAGTACAAGAAAGTCTGTACTGCCTCCAGTTCTCTTCACCCCTATCTCCTATAAACTCAAGACTTTGCAAAGTAAACTTTCCCTGTGTAAATGGTGTCTTATTTGGAGTTTGTATATAAGAGACAGATATAGTATTTTAATATTACGAATAAGAGAAAATAAGCAAAATGAAAAATTTTTTGCTTTAAAAAACATTAATTAAAAAGCTATTTCCGTAATGAAAATGCACATGCCGAAAAACTGATATCTACGTTTTTTTGTTATGAAGTATGGAATTTAATGTAAACGTGATAACAAACACAAATTTTCATGTTTTAAAATTCATGTTTACGAAATGTAAATAATGAAAGTGTAAATTTTTTTAGAAATACCGGAGCAAAACATAATAAAAATTTTGAGTTCGTGCAAAAAAGATAGAAAGAAAATGTATACTATATCTGAACTCTGACACCTCTGGTTGCTCGGTGACGAGATTGCCGTTGTTCCCGATTTTCATAAGCGATTTTTGTTTAGCGATGAAGCGCACTTCTGGCACCGAGCAACCAGAGGTGTCAGAGTGCAGATATAGTATACATTTTCTTTCTGTCTTTTTTGCACGAACTCAAAATTTTTATTTTGTTTTGCTCAGGTATTTCTAAAAAATTTACACTTTCATTATTTACATTTCGTAAACATGAATTTTAAAACATGAAAATTTGTGTTATCACTTTTACATTAAATTCCATACTTCATAACAATAAACGTATATATAAGAATTTCCGGCATGTGCATTTTCATTAGTGAAATAACTTTTTAATTAATGTTTTTTAAAGAAAAAAATTTTTCATTTTGCTTATTTTCTCTTATTCGTAATATTAAAACACTATATCTGTCTCTTACATACAAACTCCAAATAAAAAGCTGAGTTTTTCAAAATTCTAACCTCAAAAGTTTCATCTCTGGTTGCTTAGTGTGGCTACGTCAACAAACAAAACTGTCACATTTAGAGTGAAGCTAATCCTCAAGTGTATGTCGAAACACCGTTACATCCAGAAAAACTGACTGTTTGGTGCGCTTTATGGGCTGGTGGAATCATTGGTCCGTACTTCTTCAAAAACGATGATGGCCAGAACGTTACAGTCAATGGTGATCGGTATAGACCCATGATTACTAACTTTTTCATTCCTGAATTGAACAACCATGATGTCCAGGAGCTGTGGTTCCCACAAGACGGCGCAACATGTCACACAGCTCGTGCCACAATCGATTTATTGAAAGACACGTTTGGTGACCGCCTAATTTCACGTTTTGGACCTTCGAATTGGCCTCCAAGATCTTGTGATTTAACACCGCTAGACTACTTTCTGTGGGGCTATGTAAAATCATTGGTCTATGCGGATAAGCCACAAACGCTTGACCATTTGGAAGACAACATTCGCCGTGTTATTGCCGATATACGGCCACAAATGTTGGAAAAAGTTATCGAAAATTGGACGTCCAGATTGGACTACATCCGATCCAGCCGTGGCGGTCACATGCCAGAAATCATATTTAAAATGTAATGCCACAAGATTATCTTTCGGATAAATAAAATTCATGTCAATTGAATAATCCATCGTTGTTTTATTGCAATTTAAAGTTCTATACGTCTATAAAAAACACCCTTTATATATATATTTTCATGGAATTGTATGGAAAGAATAAAAATATGGACCGCACACCTTTAAGGGTGCAGCATATAGCTTCTGAAAGCCAACAATTACACAGGTCTGCGACCAAAAAACTGCATAGGATTTTTTTACATTTTCTTACAGATTTTGATGCGCTAAACTCAAATCCGTTTTCGGTTTTTCTCCATCACGTAGGTATTTTTTTTAGGGGGGTGGCAATTTTTTCCCCTTAAATTAGTCAGGTACGAAGACATATTTCAGCCTAACTCGAGAACGGCTCATCCGATTTTCATAAACAAAACATCAAAAGATGCGTAACAAAATTATATTTAATTTAATTTAATGTAATTTTTTTCTATATTTTATCGTTTTTGAATTATTCAAAAATTTAAGAGGGGAAACATTTTTTTCTTGCAAAATTCGTTTTTTTTTCAGTTTAAAAATGCAATAAAAAAAAGAAAAAGCAAAAATTTTATATTTTGCACATTTTTCTGAAAGCTAAATACCTCAAGAATAAAATAAGGTGGATTTTATTCTCAATTTACCGCAGGTACCCAATATTGAACGAATATGTGTGACATTTATGGCCTTGAAAAAAACCAACCCTATTATCTCACACACCGATTACCGAAGGTCTGCTATTACAAGTTAGCGTATTTTCCGCAGAAAGGATTATTTGTTTTTCCTTGAAGTAATAAACGTGTACACTAATTAATAGATAGTGCTAATTGTTTCTTGGAATCTGTTTAAGACTTTAGGTACTACCTAATGTTAATATGCATTTGAAAAGATGACCGGAGAATCGTGTGTATGTATGTGTGTGGTAATAGGGGAAATGACAGGTACGCATGTGTACCAAATTAGTTTTAAGATTTAGTATTTAAGGAAGATAGTTTTTTAAAAATAAACAGAGTTTTTTATCGACCATCGTAGAGTAAATTTACAACCGCTCTACATTAAGTAAAAACAGCAGTGTTTTATTTTACATCGCTTGAAACAAAGAAAAGCTCTCAGTAGACATACTGATATTCAAGTGAACAGTGCTGTTGTCTGTTAATCATGGCTACAAGGAGTTGTGTTATTTCTCCAAACAGTTTTTGTTATATCTGTGGTGAATTCACTATTAAAAGTCAACAGAGAAATATAAGTGATTTTGTAAGGAAAGTTTATTTTGCCTACTTTAAATTAAAACTTGGTCATCAAGATAAACCATGGGCCCCGCATAAGGTGTGTAGAAGATGCGAAGAAGATCTTCGTTTGTGGTTTAAGGGAAAGAAAAATGCATTTCGATTTGGAATTCCTATGATATGGCGTGAGCAGAAAAATCACACCACTGACTGCTACTTCTGCTCAGTTGACCTAAAGGGATTCAATTCAAAAAACAAAAGAAACATAAGTTATCCTAATCTTGACTCAGCTATACGTCCAGTGCCCCATAGCTCCGAGATATCTATCCCGCAGCCCCCTTCCAGTTTGGATGAATACCCTAGTGAGTTGGAGGACGAAGCTACATTGCCTCCTCCGGGTGAATCAAGCTCAGGAAAAGGACTCGTCAAAGTATCAAGGAAAAGAAGAGGTTTCATAAAGAACATGAATAAGTATACATATGTCTCCCGTCAGCTCTTCAATAATGCAGAGGCCACTGGGGATTGGCAAAGTTATAATATAAAAGTGCTTTAACGGCATATAACAACGCCTTGAGAAGATCAAAGAGAGATTCAAAACTGATTAATTAAAATTTATAATTTATAATTTTTTTAAAATACATCACATTTTCTTAGAGTATGTGCATATCATTTTGCCTTTAAATTTTTTCAAGGTAATGAGCTGCCGACTCCAGAAACATGATCTTGGATTGGTCATTCTTTAAATTATTAAATAAAACTTTCTAAAGACTGCAAGAAATCACACAAATTTTATTGCGCCTAAGAGAGAAAATAAAACATTATTTTTCGCCAATTTTTACTTATAAACTCTTGTTTCTCTCCATAGAAAGCAATATAGCATGGAAATTGTTTGAAGTAAAAGGTTTGCCAGCTCATTAAAAATTGGACTAGCCGCAAAATTTTAGAAGTTTACTTTATTTTGCGTTTTTCCGTAATTAAGTTTTGTGTTTAATTGATAATTTTAATTTTGTCGCAATATTTAGTTTTTCTTTATTTCATTAATATTTTATTTCTCACTGTTTCTTTTTTTGCACAAAATTTAACTTGGTGTTAAAATGTTTACAAAATAACTTATTTTTTGTTCCTATTTCAAATGTTTCATAAGAAAACAACTGATATACGGGTATGTTCTGAAAATCACATTTTGTCAATTTGATTTGAAAGCACAAAAAAGTGTTCTCTGCAAATAATTTTGTGATTTCAAAACGCTAAGCTAAGACTCTTACATTTTCAAATCACTTAGTTATTTTCGCAACGTTAAAATATATAATTTAAATAAATTATTTAATCAGCCCAATTATGAATAAAAATTCCCCTGGAGTTTTTTCAATTTTCCATTTCTTCTTATAAAAAAAAAAAATTCTCCCTTTTTTAACATAAAAAATTCTCTAATTTAGGGAATTTTTTTTCCCAAAACCCAAAATTTTCCTTGGGAAAAATTCATAGGGAATACTCATGATTGGGCTGAATGTGTTCTTTATTACTTTTGTTAAACAATTCGTTGTTATAAAAAAAACACCTAAAAATTAAAAAAATAAAATGTGGTATGCATTATGAAATCACGTGATTTTCAGAACAGACCTGGACCTGATAGACACTCCAGTCTTTTTTTTTCTTTCGATGCCGTTTTTTTTCGGAATATCATCTTTCGATCGTACCGTAACCGAATGCAGGAATGTAATCGAAACATTTATAGTTCTGGTTTAGAAAATAATTCTAAAGACCCATAAAATTTTTCATTAAAAATAGTTAGGTAAACAAGCGCATCTTTCTTAAAACTAACACATATTAAGCAGCAAGTTACTACTAATAAAATTTTGACTTGCAATTAATTGTAAAAATTATGCATATTTGTTAATAGTTATATAAAAAATAATTACTTAACATTATGGTTTTTATGAAATTTACGTTTAAATTAATAACTAGTTTTAACAGCGAATAAATGGATTAGAAACATATTGTTAAACTTTTTAAATATTTCACAACTTCATGTTGAACGCTACTAAAGAAAATACACAAGAAAAAACAAAACGCAAATGCAAATAAACTAATAAAAAAATACAACTAAAAATACTCATTTTGGCACACATAAATGACATACAACACTAATATTGGTTGATAACTAAAACACAAAATAATATAAAATGTTTGCAATTTATCGTCTAGAGCGCTTTGAAGGTGGTTCTAGAAAATTTTCTTGATCTTCGCTTTCCATGGGTTTAATTTCCATGAGTGTGTTTGCTATACGTAGCATAGCTGTATCTTTAAGCCAAGCGCTCTTTAGGACATCATCTATAGCTGGTCTTCGTTGAGGATCAACAATGAGCATGCTTTTAATAAGAGAAGCCGCACGCTGTGAAACTTGTCTCCAAGAGGGATGATTAAAACGGAATTGGCCTTTTTTAATTTGATCACAAACTGGCGAGCCGTAATCATCCGAAAACGGTAGTGTGCCACTCAAACTACATGTAAAATTTAATATTTGTATGTTATATAAATATCTATTTTTATATAAGAATAACACACCATGTAAATAAAACAACTCCTAAACTCCAAATATCAACTTTTTTAGTATATGTTCCTCGACCGCCTGTTAACAACACTTCTGGTGCAACATACAGAGGTGTGCCACATAAGGTACGCATTACAGAATCTTTCTGTACAAACTTACTCAATCCAAAATCAGAAACTTTCAATAAAGTTTCTTCGTTCGCAGTTTCAAGTAATACATTGTCTGGCTTTAAGTCTCTATGAGTTATACCTAAAAAAGTAATAGATATATATTACATATATATTATTATATACAATTAATATATGATTTTTCAAATTAAAATAACAAACCTTTATCATGTAAATATTTTACCGCGTGGCACATTTGATAAAAGTATAATTTTGATACTTTTTCTGATAAACGTTTATTACACACGATGCGATTGAGTAAGTCTCCACCTTTCATAAATTCCAAAACCATGTATACTGAATCAGGCTTATCGACAATATCATGCATTTTTATAACACACGGCTAATTAAAAAGTTACAATTAAAATTAATGATTAATTTCTTTTGCTATGAACAAATTTTGAAATTAATATCTCTAAATATATCAATCGGAAGAAACTCTGACAAAATATATACATATGTATGGAAAAGAAATTATGATCTGGACAATTATACAAAAAAAGTAAGTGTGATGTTTTAGGATTTAAAATGGAATAATTCACTGGAGTATCGTACAAAATATGATTAGAAGGTGCACTTCAAAAATTTTAAAATTATAACATATTTATGTATTGCATTACAATTGCTTTAAGATTTATTATTTTATGGTAAGTATTGCTAATTGTTTTAAGTATAGTTTAGCAATTTTTCATAATCACAATGCATTTTCACTGTTGTTCTGTTTAAATACTTGATATTAACAAGCAAACAGTATCATAAAAGTTGTTGACACAAATGCTGCTGATGAGAAAAAGGAATTTATCGGAAAGCGTCGCTCTAGCAAACCAGTGTCTGGGAATTATTTAAATGAATATACAATTAAAAAATTGTATTAATAAGAATCTCAAAACAGCAATACAAATTAATTTCTATATAATAATTATAAGAGATTCAGCAATACAAAACAAAACGTAAAAACAATTATAGTTCTAATAAAATTTTTTAATATTCTTGCTTTGTTTAACTGTAAATATATTAAAAAAAGAAGACTAAATAAAGATTTAATTAATTAAATATTTATGTATGTACATATGTATGGTATGTAGATATATATCTTAAAAAAGACAATAAAATATAAAAACATGTTCTTGTTTTATGTTATTTTACTCAAGAAATTTTTAATTTATATTATAACACATGACAATTCTGTTCCTGTTGTCAAAACAAAAATATTGGTACTAGTAATACAAAGACAAATTATTGTAATTTTGCGATATCCAGTTTATGAGGTATACTTATGTATACTTTCTTAATAACCGATTTGGTTCACTCTTTTGTTATATGTTTGTCAAAACCCAACTTAGGTTTTTATAAAAATAAAAATTGACCACGCCTATTGCTACGAATTAAATTTATCTAAAACAGAGAGCGGGTTGACTAATATTTTTTTAATGTTTGTCATAACCCAATTTAGGTTTTGAGGGATACCCATTTTAACGTTCGGACCGATTTGGAAATTTCTTTTTAATGTGAGTTCAAGAGAATTTGTTTCACAAACAATTCTACGCCTATTTTTGTATGTAAATTTCACGATAAATAACAATAAGAATTGCGTATTGAATTTAAAAATTCAGACTCGAAGTGAAATTGATGGCGAATTTGTGACGTACAAGTCGATGGCTTCAATACTTCCTAGGAAGATGTCATCAACTATCTAATCAAGTTTTTAAACTCAAGGATTACCAAAACAAGTGCATGCATTTGCAAATACAAACAAAAATTATTTCATATTTCAGGAACTACTATTTACTTGTGCTCACTTGCTTTTGGTTTTCGTATCATTTGTAGAAATCGCAAATACATCAAATACTTCAAATGGATTTGGTATTTATAAGCTATGACTCATAGTTACAGGAATTAATACAGAGAATCATTATACGTCATTATTAAGAAGTATGTAGAGAGAGCGAGAACCTACGCTTCTTATTGATTCATCCAACTGTCAAAGAGATCACACAGTTGGCTTATCAAGTTTTGTAAATCCCTTAGCAATGACAGGATATTTTTCTATAAAATGCATAATTATTGATTTTTAAGTGCTATTTTTTTTTTGGTAGAGAAAAAAATTATGACTAAAAATTTATTTTTGTAGAATTAATATTAATTTACTTAAATTGTTATTGCATGTGAATTTTTAATGAGAAAAGTCCGTTTTAGTCACTTGCTTTATTGGAAATTAAACAAACCAACAACTGTCAACTGATTGGTTTCAATCCAATACAAAACCGATAACATTGGTTTCTGTGACACCTAAAACCGTTATTAATTCTAGTTCGAAAATGAAACCGACAACATTGGATTTCATGACACCAAAGTAATTTTTTTGTCGGTTTCAAATCCAATACCGAGAACATTGGATTCTATGACTGCCCTGAATAGTTGCAAATTATATTGTTGCGAAATATAAACCAACTACGTCTATGAAATGGCACTGAGATTGCAGTAAAAAACAGTTATCGAAGCAAGAATACTTAACGGAAAATACAAAGGAGAAGACGTTTCGATACCATTAACAACAATAGTTCCGACTAATATGTCATTCCATTTTAAACGCTTGCAGTATCCGGTACGACTTGCATTCGCAATGAGAATTACAAAATTTTTGCGACATTAACCTTGAAAATCACTTCTCCCATGGTCAATTATGTTGCTTATTCCCGTTTCGAAACAGTATCAGTATTATGTTTATGCTTATGAGTCAAAAAAGAAAAAATGTCGTGTATTATACAGCTTTATAATGAACGGAATTCTGATGTCACAGCAAAACAATAGGAAAAAATTATTTATTGATTTCAGTTGGTTATCTGAATATCCAATAATGACTTACGATTCATTATAATTGGAAATGTAAATTAAGCCTACTACAATAATGATTCGAAAACACGTTCTTTTCTTCTCTTTTTAACTATTTTCATGCACTGTAATATACATACGTAAAATTTGAAAGCAAAACGTTTGCCGGTTCAGCAAGTTAATTATATAAAACAAAAAAAACTCACACTCACCGAGGCTCGTAGATGTATTTAATTTTTTTTGAATTAAGCCTCGTTACATTAACCAATCTTTAATTTAAAAATGTGTAATAAATTATTTGGAATCAAAATGTATAATTCCAATCATGTTGAATTTGAGAAATGTTTTTCTTTTCATATATTCATGGTTAATGTATTTATTGTTTACTTAATACTATAAGAGTAGCTTCTGTGAAATGTTCTTCCGTACGGACATGCTATCCTTCTTAGTAATTGCATACAATGAGTGATAAAATGTTTTAAGGAATCTTAACTCACATGTTCTAAGCTCTTCATTATTTTAGCCTCGTTCAGTACTCTGTTAGGGTCGTTCAAATGATTTGGATTTGTACTAGTCGCCAATATATTTTTCTTTACAATTTTCATGGCATATTCTTGGCAAGTACGTCTATCGTAGACTAGACGAACTAAGCCGCAGGCACCTGAACCTAATTTTCTACTGATGTAATAATTAGAGGTGATATCAGCCGGTAATCCCATTGCCTCATTCGGGCTAAGATCTTTGAAAACAAAAGCTGAAATACAGTGAACACTATTTTCAAAGAAATAATTGTAATATAAAAATGTACTTCATTACAAACCTTTATAAGTCGGATGCGACAGTGAAATAACATCGTCATTTTGCAAAATGCGTCGTCTGTTTGTGCCAATTCTTTCGCTATTTACAAAAGTTCCATTTCGAGATAGGTCCTATAAAGTTTATTATTCATTGTAAATGTTATATTCTCAATAAATTGTTATATAATAGTTACTTCGATATAAACAGGATTCGAAAGGTCACAATTTGTTCTTGTAATAGTGAAGTGTATTTTGGATATCCGGCATAAAATTTTTTCTGGTAGATCATTTAACGTTAATATTAAATTGTTGTTTTCACCCCTTCCGGCAGTAAATACTTCCACATTCAAATCTATAAAGCATGGATGGTTATTTTAAAACATTAATTAACCAAGTATTAAAATTACTATATTTTTAAAGGTAGTTTTGGTAGGCCACGATAATTCTAAAGAAAAAATTTTATATGCTACATGAATGACAGATGTATCTATGTACACACATATGTATGTATGTAAGGTTACCAACAGAAAAGGATGTATTCATATAGAGGATTCTATGCGGACGTATTCTCGTACCCAGTGATTTAACTTTTATGTTTTTGCCATATAAGCGTCCCCAAACAATATTATCTATAGGCTGACTTTCAATTTGGCTCCAAAGATTGGAAGCTTGGCTTTGCGTAGCACCTTGAGTTTGAGGCTGTTCCAAAGGCTCACAATCGTGCACCATTGTTTCTGATTTTAATTGCGCACTAAATATTTTTAAAAAATTTTTCTTTCCTTTTTATTTATATATCAACACAAAATAATATTTTTGCAACACAAAAAAGCTAAATATAACTGTTTGCGCAAATTTCCAGTTATATTATTTCTTCTTTTTAATAATCGGTATTTGGGACTTCATTTTCACGACTTCTTCTTTGTTAATAAAACAAATCAACAAACGAAAGTTGAAATTTAACAAAATGCCGCCAATTTATCTGCATTTCAGTGGTGTCAACTATAATTTTTTGGACTTATATCGCCCATGTCAGAATTAACACGGTAAAGCAAATAAAGAAGCTGTAAATTTTTTGCTCTAAGTCGTTTAGCCTGCAAAGCTGTCAAAATTGTTCACATCCTGTGCGTGCCATTGTTCTTGTGTTCGAACGATAAGGTTGTTTTTGTAATTCAGTGTTTGTTGTACTAAATGCCTTAGGGTGTTAATTCTCCCATGGTGCCGACTAGACGTAACATAGCAGAATTGACCATAGTAAATATAATTATACGAAGTAGACGCACCATATATTTTGTTAGTGTAAAATTAGATTTCGAATTTAAAAATTAAGAAAGAGAACATAACATAATAATATTATTTCGTAAGCAAGCAAAGCAAAATGAAAAATATTCTGATATTCAAGTCTAATAAAATACAAATATAAACAAAAAACACATGTAGAGTTGCGCCCATTTTATATAATTACACTATGGTACTGACAGTAGAACAACCTACATATCATTTGCTTGCGACCCGATCAAGGCGAACTTACGTAAGGTGAAATCAAGAAGCATCTCTGCTTTTTAAATTTTCTTTATTTGTCAAAAAGAAAGCCATGGCTCATATACTTTGACCATATAAATGTAACAAATTTCATAAGTCCAGAAAGAATTTTCAGCACACAACTGCTTTCTTGATATCATCTTGTATGAATTTGCCTTGTAGACGATTATGGCAGAATTATACAAGGTAGCGACAAATTTACAACATACATTAAAATGCAAAAACAACAGGCGTCTCTTCTCTCCTTTGCATCAAACACATATACTACTCAAAGAGAAAATATCAATTTAATCCACTCATACACTTACACTTTTTATGTGTATAACACTGCAGTCATACGATTAAGTTTTTTTTTACAATTCTCTTTCAAGAAATTTACACATACTGCTTGTCAAAATTCACAAAAATTGAAAGCTGTGACGTAGGCTGCACGCAATTTCAAAGCAAGTTTTTCAACAAGATGTTTTTATTAACCTCTTCCACCGACAGTTTTGTTTCGGCGGCAATAGAGTTATATGCCTTAATTTTTAAATTATTCCGTCTATATTCAGGAATATTCATGTTCCACAGACCTTCATGCCTTCTGTCTATCTCTATAAACTGCAAAACGTCGTTATATTTGTTTAATTTGTTCACAAACATATTTAAAAAAAAAAAACAAAACAATACTGGCGGCAGAATAAGAATTCAAATTTGGAATAAAAAAACTGCAGTCAGCTGTTTTCTTGACTCTAATTTGAAACACTCAATTGAACGAAAAATTGAAAGCAAACTCTCAGCAAATTTTAAAAGTGTGAGTGGATTGGTAAAAATATGGGAGAAATTTTAAAATTTGAATGAAAACTTGATCGTGTGACACCCAAGCACTAAGCAACCAGAGATGAAACTTTTGAGGTTAGAATTTTGAAAAACTCAGCATTTTATTTGGAGTTTGTATGTAAGAGACAGATATAGTGTTTTAATATTACGAATAAGAGAAAATAAGCAAAATGAAAAATTTTTTGTTTTAAAAAACATTAATTAAAAAGTTATTTCCGTAATGAAAATGCACATGCCGAAAATACTTATATCTACGTTTTTTTGTTATGAAGTATGGAATTTAATTTTCATGTTTTAAAATTCATGTTTACGAAATGTAAATAATGAAAGACACCATTTACACAGGGAAAGTTTACTTTGCAAAGTCTTGAGTTTATAGGAGATAGGGGTGAAGAGAACGGGAGGCAGTACAGACTTTCTTGTACTCGCAAATTCGTTTTGTTCTTTGTTCGTAGTTTATATAACTGAAGTTAGCTGCAACTTTTTATTTGAAAACAAAACAAAATTTGAGAAACAAAACTTTCCCTGTGTAAACACCAAAGAAAGTTTAAAAGAGAATTCAACAAAATTTGTCAAAGTAAACTTTCCCTGTGTAAATGGTGTCAAAGTGTAAATTTTTTAGAAATACCTGAGCAAAACAAAATAAAAATTTTGAGTTCGTGCAAAAGACAGAAAGAAAATGTATACTATATCTGCACTCTGACACCTCTGGTTGTTCGGTGGCAATATTGAATAGAGTACAAAATTGATCGGCGACAATCACAAGATCATATGAGCTGTTTTGTTCTTAGTTAGAATTAAATTTTCTATCACTTATAATACTTTTATTTGAATATTTTATTTCAACAGACAAGAATTAGAAAAAATAAATTAAAAAACTTTCTTGCTTTATTCAAGATGCAAAATAATTTCATAAAAATTTTTCAAATACACCTACAATTTATTTGAATTTTTGGGTTCTATATAAGTTTTAAAAAAGATCATAAAAATAGTCTAAGCCTTGTCCTAACTCCCAGAGTGATATACCTACTCCCATTTCTTGTGCTAGTTTGATACGCTCGTTTAAGGAGTAAAGTGTTGGATAGAAAACGTAATGCCGTCCAGTTATTGTTCTGAAAAAGATAAGGACTTAGTGAATTAAAAAGCATCACTAAATTTTTAATACTTTATTTCAAAAAAATGCTCCACATCGTTGTCATCATATGTTAAACGCTTTTTCAAATTGCGCAAAAGATCCAAGTATTGACTGGCAACAATTGGGCCTCCACCATCAGGCGTATAATCGTTGCCGTACATATTTATGCCCATAAGAATTTTTTTTCGTTTTTCAATAATATCCGTTGTATTTTCGGGAGTTATATGTTGAATAGCTTGTTTTATCCAATAAAGAGGGGAATTAGCTCCAGGTCGTTGTACTGTAGAATAGTCGTATGTCATTAAGGAGAACGCATAGACATGAGGATATAGCTTTTCCATATTTTGGTCGTTAAACATGTCAACCAATTGAGGACGATAAGGCGGAATAACCAAAATCAGCTTTAATTTATCTTTGGCTAAAGCTTTACTTATTAGAACAGCAAGTTTTTGCAAGAATTTATTAGCAACTCGTCCCCCAAGCTGTAGCCAGTATTCTAACACAATTCCATCGAATTTGTGCTGCTTACATATTTTTACTAGGAGCTTAGAAACTGTTGCAATTTCTGGTTCAGATGATAATAAAATAGTAAAGTCCTTATCACTAAAGTTTTCAAAGAGGAATCGAGGAAAGACTAAACTTACGCAAAATACATAGGTATTTAAATAAAAAAAGTTAATATGGGTAGGTAGATTATATTTTTTCAAGCGGTTACTATATATGTATGTATATACATATAAAAAACTTACATTGCATTGATCTCTGATCATTCTCCCCATTTGATACCACATCTTTCATCCATTTATCGTCAATGTCATGAATACCATTTACTTTATAATTATCCCCTTCTTTCACAATCTGAAACCATACCGGTGATATAATATCGAATTTCCTAGCAAATTTCTTTGCTACTTCATAACCGTGAGAATTCCACTAAAGTTAAAAAAAAATTTGATAAAATGAATAAATTTGTTAATGAAATAACATACTGGTGTTACAAATCCCATAACAGACCCATTGAAACGCCTAGCTGATGTGTCTTTATAATAGGAACCACTATTAATGAGAATTTCTTTGGCAGATGGTTCCCTATCAATAAGGTTCAAGTCAAAAACACTTTTCTCCCTTGGACCGGTTTTAAGTTTAAGTGGTTTCGATTGTTTTTGTGATTTGTCTCCCGGTGATATGGTTGACTCCACAGTACTTACTAAAATCCCAACACATATTATCAGTCTTATTAAATGCATTTTACCCCACAAGTAAAGCATCTAATCAATAACTTTTTGGAATGATTAATACTCTATTGGCCTGCTATAATTAGGCCACGTAAAGCACAGTAAAACGTTTAGTGCTATGGTAAAACATTACCGACATTCGAATGTGCACAAATGCTATTTTTCTTTTATACATATTCGTAAACAAAATTATTTTTTCTCAAATAACTATAAATTTTGTTTTTGCAACTTCTCTTCCCAGTATTTTTCAAGACTTGGGCTACCAGATTTTATTTTCAAGGTTAACATTCCTCTTCCGTATTCCGAATGCAGTTTAAATTGTGAAATTAATATTTTTCTTTTTACGGCCATTTTCACAAAATCTGATTATTTTAAGGTGGGTGCAATCTATCGCTCCTATTACTTTGGGAAACTTCGCTATGTTATAAAAGTATGCAACAGTGCTCCTCATATCCTCCTGAGTATCTGACATTGATATAAATTTTGTTGAAGTTTAACAAAAGCTTTGGACTCTTTACGACCCGATTACCTGTTAAGTCAAGTCGAATTCAATATGAATTCGCCCTGGGTTACATAAATACTTAGATAAGGCCGAGTATTAAGGTTCTCATAAAATGAATGAAAAAAAGGAAAACAAAAATATATTGAATAAACATGGAATTTCGAAATTTTAATTAGGTGCTGTTGATCCCAAGTTAAACTATTATAAAATTGATTTATTATTGTTTTTATACTTTTTATAGTCTTAAAAGTTTAAATTTACTTAAATGTTCTTCAATTTTACAAAATTTTATTTAAACTTTTAGAAAACTTGATTTGTGAGCATAAGCACGAAACAGCTGTTTGGAAAATTTTTGCAATTAAAAATTTTACTAGTAAGAATTTTTAAGATTTTTTTCTCTCAATTTTTTTTTCTCTGTTGACGCTCCATTTCAAAACTTACCGCTATATTGCCATACTTGATGAATTGTGCAATCAATAGAAATATGTATTTTATCTTATGCAGCTAACTTCGACGGCATGATAAGCAAAGCAAATTTTAATAATTTAAAATTCTTATGACCTGAATTTATAAATTTTTTAATATTATATTTATATGAAAAGAAGAGCATAGTCAAGATATTATATTTATCTAAGTCAAAATTATTGTTGTTATATATATAATAAATAAAGTCTCGCAATTTCGTTAAATTGTACATATGCATCCATAAACTCAAAGAGATAATTTTTTTTTTATTTTATATTTTTTCCAGTTTAATATAAATTAATATAGCATATGTATGTATATGTACTAGATCTTTGATCATAAAATAATCAAACATACTTATAAACGAATAAAATAATATGAATGAATTAATGACATGATGTTAGATAATTATCATAATTATAAAACAAAAAAACTTAAAATAAGATATACGGCTAATAATTTATAATATTTAATATAAAAAGCGTACGTCGTAAGTATACATATTTGTAAATTTAATATAATACAATGTTAAAGATTAGTGTGGATAAGTTGGTTAATTTTAACCTATTGTATGAAAATGATACAAGCTTACAAATTATAATAAAAAATATGTAAAAACATCATGTATACGTTGTATTTAATAATTTAAGACATCAATGCAAATAAAACTATAAGTTGAACTGTTGTAGTTTTACCACATTATATATATATATATATATATATAATGTATCAGAAGGAAAAGGTATATTATATATTCTTAATAACTTTAGCTAACTTAAATTTGATCAAATTTTATAATTAAAAGTACAAACTCAAATTGCAGTTTTGAAATAAATATTGTAAAAGAAAAACTAACCTCATTATTTTTATTTTGTAAATAATAAAATGTATGGGAGAAAAGTGTCGGGAAAAGAGGGTTTGTGTATTAAATTTTAATCAATTCACTTATAATAACAGTAGCAATATTTTGAGTGAAAAAAGAGGTTAAAGTTTTATCTGTTATGGGATGAAACAGAGCGATATACTTTAAACCATACAACGTCCATTTTACCCTATAAAGTAGTGAAAAGCCAATAATAATTATCAATAGATAGTGAGAGAGAAAGAGAGTTAGATAGTACAAATAGTTCAAACAAAAACACGCATAACATTGGAGTCTGCAGACGTAACATTATTCGAAGTTGAGTTAATACCGCACTCAGCAAAATTTCGAATTAATTGCTGTTTTAATATTTTTTGCTGATGTTGTTGAGATGAAAGTTGATGTTCCAATTGCTGTCGCCTGAAAATTTGGCTTTTTTTATACGGTGAATGTCTATGGTTTTCATGCTGTTGAGCAATATTCATCAAGTTACGCCGCTTTTCATAAAAACGATTTACGCGATTATACTTTGCTTGCTTTTCCTCAGTCAACTCAGAACCAACTTCTTGGCCAGATAAAGAAGAGTTGGCATCAGTATTGTTAGCAGATATATATGACTTTTTTCCGTTTAACAAATCACTCAACTTTTTGCTTGTATATTGTTGCTGGCCATGCGACGCTTGAGATATGCGTGATGGATCTAGATGAATCTTGGCTATGAGACTACGTTTAATAAATTTATTCCTTTCAGCATTTAAAGCAGCTGTACTACTAATAAATATGGTTTTGGCATTGTAGGGTCCAATTGTACCAACAGTAGCACGGCCTGTGTTTATCGAATTATTAAAAGGTCCTGATGATTTATGCTTGGTATTGTTAGATGATGAGTTGTTATATGATCCTGTACTGTGATTGGATCCACCGGACTTTGTACGTCCTCTTGGTAAGTTCGAGACAGGAGATGTGGCCGATATGCCACCATTTATGTTGTTTAAACTGATTTCTAGAGGATTCGTTGCACCGCTGCTACTATTTAGCTTGTTGTTTTGCTGCTGTAAACCATTATTGGATCCCTGCTGCTGCATGTTAGAAGGCGTATTAGTAATAGTTATACTCCCAATCGAAAATTCATTACCCAAACTTGAGTTACTGTTACCACCATTATTTGCCAGGTTTGTAAAATAGCTAGGTAATTGTTTAGAATTATTGAATCGACAATTTACGTTTCCGGCAGCAGTAGCAGAAGTTTGTCCTACCATTCCATTGAGGGATCCAGCGCCTAAAGACATTAGACTATTATTAGCTTTGCGTGCGGTAAACAAATGTTTACGAAATGTGGTGGCCACACCTTGTGGCAATTTTATGAGACCAAAGCAATTTATGGCAAGCGGCCGCGGAATGCCCGCATAAAAGTAGACATTGAAGAAGAAGTCATCATGGTATTTAAAGCTCGAAGGTGATAAAGTTAACGACGAAGTTAATAAATTATCTCGTTCATTTTTAACAGTAGCACATGTATTGCTAACGCTGTTTGCACTGTTCGCGCCGCTACTGGATAGACTGAATGCCTTAACAGTCTCTATCAAACTGAAGTCGAAATCCAAAAGTTCATCATAACAATTTTCCGATTTTATTGTATTTTCTCCTAGAAAATGCTGTTGTTGCTGCTGATGCGACACCTGTTGTAATTCTTGATGTTGTTGTTGTTCATATGTAGTTGCTGCTTGATTAAGAAACTCAGCAATTACTTGTTGCTGATGCTGTTGACTCATAGTGGAAATAGAAGAATTATTCGTAGTTATTTCATATATCAATTGCTCCTCTGTTTCTGCATGACCAGGTAATACAAATTGTCGTTCTACTATATGGTGTGTTACTTGCTGCATGTGTGTTGGCATTTCAGGTTCAATGTCATCAGTCAGTGATGGAACATTAAAGATTTGAAATTGATGAGAGACATCCTCTGGTAAAGATACCAATTCCTCTGTTTTTAACAATTCAGTACCACTGGGCTGAACTCCAACAGTACCACCACATAGTTCTAAAATTTGCTTTGTATCTACTATGGTTCCACCATTGGGATCATATATCTGTTGATGATGCTGTTGATGCTGAAGATTCAAGTCACTACCAACATAAGTAGAACTATCAATAGCTTGATGTTGTTGTTGATATAATAATTGTTGTAATTGCATGGCATCTATGGGAGTTTGATATTGGCTATCTATCGCCAGACCATCATACTGCGCATATTGGGCTTGGGTTTGTTGCGTTTGCTGTTGTTGTGGAAATACTGTAAACTCACTAGTGATTTCATGATTTCCAGCACTAAGTTGTTGTTGAAGACGTTCCATGTTTGTGGATTCATCGAAACGCATACGCTTGGTAAGCGGTTGTTCCATATACACAGCTTGTTCTTCTTGCTGTTGATTATTACTGTGTTGACCTGTGGACGAACTGTCATTTAAAACATTTTCATCAAAATTCAATTCTGTTTCGGCATTTAAAATTTCATTTATTAATTTGCTGTCTAGCATTACATCCAAAACGTGATTTAACATGGCATTGTCATCAGAAGTATTATGCACCAATTGGCTTTCTTCTGTGTGAATTTGTTGAATATCTCGCTGTGTTCCAGTAAGTATTGAACAGTCTGGTTGTCCCATAGACAAATTACCACTTTCATTGACATCATTAGCAGTAGAATCAGATTTATTGCTATTGCCATTTGATGGACCACCTGTAATTGAAGAAACAGCTTGATCTAATTCACTGATTTGATCATCATAGTGATTAAGTGATTGCTGTGGCATCATTCTCAAAGGAGGCATATCCAATACTTCAGTCTTGATGGTTTCAACTTTGTCCGTCATACAGAAAGATGCAGCAGGGCTTTGAATCTGTAAAGTGTAATTTTAAGTACATATATAGAGTGAATTAGTTTAGATAGTTATTATTTTATCGCATACATCATAATTATGCTTTAAATTATTAAAAACAGCTCAGTTTAATAAAATGAAGATATTAAATACCTTAATGTGTTTTACATTTGCAAATAAGAAAATATATAAATTGTGTCCTATAAATAATAATAATAATAAAAAGATTTGTATGGAAGCAAAAAAAATCGCTCAAATTACAAGGAAAAT
Organism: Thelaira solivaga; assembly: GCA_947397855.1. Lineage (NCBI taxonomy): Eukaryota > Metazoa > Arthropoda > Insecta > Diptera > Tachinidae > Thelaira > Thelaira solivaga. The sequence goes on along the minus strand of OX377611.1, from coordinate 42,741,388 downwards.
CGTATTCTAGGGATCAAAATAAGAAACTTTGCCAAAGGAACCATACCTCTACAATGTATTTTGATGTTGCGACTTTTGACCCAAAGGGTCAATAATTTTTTTTTTATTTTTTTTTTCTATTACTAAGTAAAATTAATTTTTTCATTTCATTCTGACTAAATAAATTTCTAAAGAGAAAAATAAACTCAAAAAATAAAAAAACAGCCATTTCGCTGATTTTTTCTTGTAAAGTGCAAAAAATGGTGATTTTTTGAAATATTTGTATGCGGAGCCCCCCAGGGGTGGTTCCAGGGGGTGGGCCACTGGCATAGGTTTGTCGGCCCTCCAAAGTTAGTGGGGGTCGGTCATACATTTTGACTCGATTGAGGCACTCTAAATGGGTTAGTGAGATTTTTCAAAATTTGACCCTTCGGATCAAAAGTCGGGACATCAAAATACATTGTAGAGGTATGGTTATTTCGGCAAACTTTCGTATTTTGATCCCTAGAATACGATTTTCCTTGTAATTTGTGCGATTTTTAAATCGACCCGCCCTAATAAATACATATATATTATTTTAGTATAATTCTCTCAAATATAAAATTACAATAGCAATCATATGTATCTCGCCCCAGTAAAACAGGGAGGGAAAAAGAATGAGTAAAATCACTACAACTGCACCCAGAAGTACTTCTACGTCTGAGGAAAAACCAATGAATTTCATATCACTGTGCCATTGGAAGGAATTTTTTTTTTTTTTGAAAATTTAACAAAAAAGCGCATCTAAGAAGCTATATAAATGCATTACTCAGTCTACGGCGGAGTTGTAGTTGTGGTGATTTTTCTACTTCTTTTTCCGCTTTTTTTGTTGAGTACACTAACTACAAAGAACCAATGCCTACCTTTTTCTTGTTTAAAGACATGCTTTCTCCGTTTGCGGTCAAACTTATTGTTTCTTTGTCTTCAGAAACCGTTGTTAAAAATGTTTCATTTTTTAAATTAAGAAGAGCATTTTGATGAGAATCCTGGGAAGAATTGTTTGTTATCATTTTCGGTGTTGGGGGTAAGGAATATGACGAATTTGATGACGAAGATGATGATGATGATGAAGAAGATGACGACGATGATGATGATGATGAGCCGAACAGATTAGCGTTGCTAGAGCCTGTTGTAGAGCTATTTTGTGAAACATCCAGAATATTAGCGTTCGAATTTGCATTTGCGGAAATGCCGGCTACGGTTGGAGACGATGTTAATAATGTCGAGTTTACAGTAATAGTCGATGGCATTGCCGATAAGCCAGATACTACTTTTGATTCGGTTTCCTTAATAATTAATGGCGTGTTGCTTCTGGTAATATTGTTGTTTACAACGCCAGCGCCAATCATTACTGCTGACGTTGAGGAACTATTTGCATTTAAAGATGATGAGCTGGAAGAGCTTTTTTTAGATGAGCTCTTTTTGCTATTTGCTGAAGCTGATGAGCTTGTACTTGCTATTGCCGAAGAATGCGGCACTTCCGCAGTGGCATTAGACGACGAGGACGTTGTAACTGAGAAGGAAGAGCTATGATGTTTGCTTTTACTGCGTGAACGACTGCTGCTGTTACTGCTCCCTGAGGTATTCCCAGCTTTTGAGCTACTTTTTTGGCGGGAACTTGTGATTGTGAGTGGAGCAACATAATTAACACCAGGCGCAGTTGATGAAAGTGTGGAAATCGAGCCGGAAGATGCATTTGAGCACGACGACATTATTCCAGATAAGTCCGATGGTGACCCAATTGCATCACTTTGAGCGTTTACCGCTGCGACGTTTTGCCCCACTTCATTTCCTTTAACACTGTCTTGGCTGTTATCATTTGTTCCCAAAGCTGTATCATTTGCAGCTGATGTAACTTTGGCCGATACATTAGTCCACACTGAAGGATGTTGCAACATCATGTGATTAGTAAAGCCCACTTTTGTATATATGCCCATACATACACTACAAACTACTACATCTAATGCTGTTTGTTTAGGTACAATACCATAGTAATGCATATCTGTGCCATTCAGTCTTTGAACTTGTCGTATTGGATTTTTTTTTGTCTTGGTAGGCGTAGAATTGTTACTATTATTAGAACTTTTGTGTGAGCTATCGTGTCCACTTAAGCTGCCACCTTTACCTTTAATATGTATTTTCTCAGCCATGCGAATTTGTTTAAGAACTTTTTCAACATCGAAAATTTGATGCCATTTTTGACCTTGATATTTCGACAAAGAATTGTATGTAAAGGCTGAAGAATTACCCGACAGTGTTGAATCATGATTTTCGGCATTTGAGTGACTGTTTTGTTTATTTGTATTAACTGCGTTTGAGGCAGAAGTTGCAGAGTTTGATTTAGGCATGTTGTCTAATATTTTATCATAGCATGTAGATTTTACGGTGTTCAAAAAGTTTGCAAGTTTTGTTGATGGTCCAGTACGTTTTAAAAAAGATAATAAAAATTTTATTATTGTTTCTACAAAATGTACATTGTACACATTACATATCATGGCTCAATATTACTTTTTTACTTTCCGACTTTTTATAATAAAAATTAATATTAAAGAAAAGTTAAAAAATAAGATTTTGTATCAAATTTATATAAATAAAATTCATTTTCAGTTTGTTTGTTTGTTCGTTATATATACAATGTTTGTTTTCCAAAGGATTTTTTTAATATTTGAAATCAATAATCTTTATACTTTTTTAACAGGTACACCCAATTTTTAATAAACTGAAAATGAATTTTATTTATATAAATTTGATACAAAATCTTATTTTTAACTTTTTTTTAATATTTATTTTTATTATAAAAATATATACACTGTTTGTTTTCTAAAGAATTTTTTTAAATTTAAAATCAATAATCTTTATACTTTTTTATCAGGTACACCCAATTTATAATCAAATAAAAAGAAACTGAAAATGCATTTTATTTATATATTTTTGATACGAAATCTTATTTTTTAACTTTTCTTTAATATTTATTTGTATTATAAAAAATCGGAAAGTGAAAAGTAATACGGCCAAAAAATTGGCTATGTGAAGTTATTATAATTTACATAGGTCTTTTAATAATTAAAATTATATTTTTCAATGGATTTCTCTGAAATTTGGGACATACACTATCTATACTTCGAGCTAGGTCCAACCATTTATTTTTACGAAAACGTTTTTCTAGCAAAATATTTGGAATTGTGTTTTAATGATTAAAATACTATTTTTCAACCTATACTTCAAGGTAGGTTGGCATATAATTTTGGTCTGGCCAAGCTCAATTTTATGGTGGACCCGAAAAAAAGGCTAGTATTAGATACAAGATATTAATCTCAAAATGATATTGTTTACCATTTTTCTATACATTAAATACAAGTTTATTTCAATAACAGTAACAAAAATTGATTTGTGAATGTATTTTTTAACCAAAATTATTATTAAATTTTATAACGGAAGTTAGAATAAATTCGTTTTTCTAGTTTCAGTGCATTTGTTTGGTACTAGGTACGCCCCTAATGCTGGATTATAAACTTTAATAACAAAATCACGAGCTGCCAGCTCTTTTGAATAGTAATGTAAACAAACCAGCTGTTTAACACCCTCTACAGCTGTTTATTACTGAAAATACTATGTGGTACACAATGCAGTTCGTGTAAATTCGGCTTTTATGCTTATTCTTTGCATTTAAATACAAATGTTTTTTGCTGACAATGCGCAGTTGTTAACAAGTTCTCACTTTTCATTACCACAACCACAAACGATATAAAATATTGATTCGAGTTCACGCAAAATAAAATAAGGAACTAATTTTGCAATATATGGATTTCTAAATATTTTTTTTTTGAATGACTTTGTTTTTGGGTTAAAGAACAGTTCTTTATATTTCCTATATATTTTATTATTGCCCAATTTTTTTCACATCATAAACACTAGTCATAAAAACCCTTTGACATGCACTAGACTTAGCCATGTTTTATAGCTGCAAAAATAAAAGTTGTCACCGTTCCATTTTCCTTACCGCAGCCAAATTTGCTAATATTTGTTGTGGTGTGGCCCTTAAGTTTTTATACTCTCATTGCAGTCATCGGATTTTATGTGCAAAATTATGTATAGTTAATCGCAATTGCCGTAAAACTAAATAAAATTATGCGATTTTTGTGGTTTCGACAGCCGATGGCCGCACTAAAACGTACTCGTTACATGAGTATTGACTACTTACATCTGCTGAGTGCAGCTGCCAACTTTGTTACTCCGAAAATATTTTTAGTACAGAGTTGTATAATCAGAGCTGGATAATTACGTTATTTGGACAGAGGCCAACTTCCACTGATAAGACAGCAAATGTACTTGTATATTTATAAATACACTGCATAGACCACAACCACACACAGCAAGTTTAGTTGGGCAATTCTTTCTCAATTCTCTTATAAAATTGCCGCTGTGTCTACACACAGCAATTTGGTTTCGGTAATTTAAAATTAATATTCCGTCATTCATTCAACTTAAAGCTACTTGTCTTCTTTTTTACATTTTTATAAAAGATACGAAGAGAGAACAAAAAGGAAATGCCGAGCAAGTCTGTACCCCTTTCCATTCCTCTTTATTCTCTCTCTTACAAAATCAAGTATTGCCCAACTAAGCTTGCTGTGTGTGGTCCTGGTCTTATACAGGTTACTTTTTTCCCGAACTGGTAAAAAATACAATTTCAAGAATGTATTAATCAAAGGCGACACCAGTTGATAAAACTTATAACCAAACATATCCGAAAAATTCCGCATAATATATATTTACGCTAAAGACGTGTGAGAAAATATTGAAAAGAGTAGTAAAAGAGCAGTTAGAGCTCAAATATGGTACATATGTATGTACAATTGGCCTTTAAACTACTAAAATTTATTTGAAATTGTGTTGGTACTTTTTGAATTTTTCATACTAACAACCATAGAACTATGAGATTGGGGTCAAATGCTCTTGAGCAAAATAAAAAATTATTAACAGACGAAACAGTAATTTTTATTGATTGGAATGGTACTTTCTGATTTTTTTAATAGTAACGAACTTATTAGACTGGGCCTAAACGGTTCAGGGCAATATGAAAAATAATAATGCGACAAAAAAAGAGTGAAGTTCAAATATCTAGGACGTGATATTATTTTTCTGGTAGGTACTGTATGCACGAGATGACCATATAGTGCCATCATAGTGATTAGGTGGACGACCATCCCACTCAGAAAGATAGCATGGATTTTTTGTCGCGGTCGCTAATGAATTTGTAAGTGCGTTTGGTAGAATATGTCTATAAAAAATCATTTCTGCAGTCACATTTGGACTTCGTTCCAGACAACCTCGGCCAGCTCAGCGCTGAACAAGGCGAACATTTTCACCAAGAAATTGTTTCAAAAATAAAATAAAAATGTTTTCAAAATATTTTTAGTCACTTCGCTGAGTTAAAAAAAGCTGCTAAGCAAAAATTTTTGAGCGAAATGGCCCAAAATTATATTTCTGGAAAAAATTTTTTTAATAAAAAGTTTAATAGCTCATAAAGTTTTAATGGATTTAGAAAAGAAAAGTTGTGTTTTACTCTTAAGTAAACACATCTTGAAAATTAATTAAAAATTGTACGGTTCCTCTATAAAATACTGTATAAAAAGTGTCCAAAGTTGGAAAATGGCGAAAATAAATTTAAAAAAGTGAGTGTGGGTGAGAAATACGCTCACTTCTCAAGTTTACTTAAATGATATATGTATATACCGTTCAAACGGCCTTAATGTTTTCTTTCTAAATACGTTGAGAAATTTTAAATCGATCCGTGTTCAACTAAGTTACTGGTTTATAAGTGCATAAAGATACAAAAAACCGGTTTTTACCCGTAAATCAAGATTTTAGAGTGCTTGGGAAATACCAAAAACATATTCTTGTTGTACTTGACAGTACCTACCAGAGAAGTAATATCACTTCCCTGCTATTTTTTTGTCGCACAGTATAATTAAAAGAAGAAAACGATACTTTTTGATTTTTTAACATTAACGATTTTAGAACTTTTAGACAGATTTCAAAGAGTGCTCAATAAAGAGAAAAATCAATAAACTAACAAAATGATAATTTTTGTCTACTTCAATGATACCTTTTGATTTTATTTGTGTTAAAAAATTAGAACTGGGAATAAATGGTCTACAACGAAATAAGAATTATAATAGCGGCAGTATGTTCCTTCGCTAGCGAAATAGTGAGTAAAATGCTAGTACATATGCATATTCGTATATAAATGATATTTTCTAAATATTGGATAAGTGTGATATAATATTATGTGCGGGGAATGCTATGAAAATCTTAACAGAGAAATGAAAATATTCTTTTAACAGAAAACAGAAAATGAAAATGGATACAAGTGTATAACGAGACAATAGCTATAACGAAGTATTTCGATCCCCTGCAGATTCGTTATACAAAATTTTCACTGTAATTGAAATGGCTGGTTTTTAAAGCTTGAGGTAGTATTATAAAAATTTCTTGATTTATTATCACAAGCTTGATAAAGTAGCATTTTCAGTAAAAAAATGAAATAATTTTCTGTGAATGCCTATTTTTTATTATTCCTAAAATAAATAATTAATTTCAGTTCAAAAACTAAATTTAACGAGTTTTAAGACAAGAGCCTTTTTGAAAACCTTATTTTTAAAAGAAATAAAATTGCAGATACTCAATTTTTAAATTATAAAATGTATTTTTCAACACAAGTATTCCTTAGTCCACATTTACATTATGGACATTTCTGTCCGGACAAACAACTTTCTTGTTGCTTCACATCATTTTTGTACACTGTATTAATTTGCCCATATTTTTATAGAAATTAATTTTTAAAATTTATTTATTTATTATTAATTTAATTTTGTTTGTTTCAAAAGTTCTTTTCAATTGATTATCATACAAATCAATTAAGCACGAAAATAAATGGAAAGAAGAATTGAAAAAATTTCTATCTAGACATTATTGTCCGAAATGTAAACGGTTTAGGAAAGAACAAAAGAGAATTGAAAAAATATCCGACCAGAAATGTCCATAATGTAAATGGGGACTTAGTAATGTATATAATTAATCTACTATGCTCTGCTCTACAAAATTTATGTTTAAATAATTAATTAAGCGCCACGCAATGTTCATTTTTAGATTTTTTTCAGTTTTTATGTATGTATGTAAATTCTTTACACACATAAGTATCTTCCAATTTCTAATTTTTAGTCATAATGTATATTTATTTTTTTCTGTTAGAAAATATAAATTAAATTACTAGAAAAACTACACATTGAGCTACTTACGGGCCATTGTAGACTTAACTATCACATGAGTAGAATCGGTGTGGTACAAGATAACTCCTGTCGTTACTGTCGGGTAGGACAGGAAACGTTGGAACATATTCTCTGCGAGTGCCCAGCGGTGGCAAGACGCAGAATAAGCTGCTTAGTCTCGGATTGTAGTTAGGAACTGGGCTGCACAATAGATCTTAAAGTTAGCGGTGCGATCGTAGCCCACGATGATAATAATAATAAAAATTACTAGCATCTTAACAAATTTCTTATTTCTTTATTGGTGTAAGAAGGACATTGCCTATTCCAAAAAAGAAAAGAAAAACATTTTAAAGATAAAAGAGCTGCAGTTAAAAGCTTTTTGCATCAAGTACTTTTGACTTTGTATCTACTACGGATATTGAGAAGTACTCTTACTCATCTTAAAATCGCTTAAATAAAAAAGATCGTTATACACAAATATGAACATAACTTTAAAAATTTCCTATACATTCGAGTAAATTAAAAAACTTTGCCAAAAGTACTTCTCTATAAATACGAGTACATACATGCATATACATACATTTCTCTTAAAGAAATTCAAAACTGCATAATATACAGTGCACATTGCTATTTTCTCTTTATTAAAAGAAGAAATCTTGATGATAATCGATGTACGAATGGATGAGTGAATACATAATAATAAATCTATCAGTTGATAGATATAAAAGTTTTGTGGCTACAACAAATGATTTTAGTTGCATTTTGAATTTGACATTGTGCGGTGGTGGTGTTAAGAAAAAAAAAAAGAGTCATTGAAAATTCAGAAATTATAGAAAGTGGTACTTGAAGTGTTATACTTGTTTAATTTTTATTTCTTAAAAAAAAATTATACAATTAAGAAAAAAAAAACAGTATTACATATGTATACATTTATAATGTACTTGTTCATAAAAACAAATCCAATAAGAAAATATTGAAAAATAAAAGAATTGTTGTTTGAGACAGAGATGTATTTTGATATTAAAATAAAAAGTGCATCGAATCGTAGTATGTTTAAAGTCAAGGTCGGTCGAGATAGCTCTCAATTGGATAATGTAAAATATTTTTGTTACCGTTGTCTTTTTTCCGGTCGCCAGAAACAGTTAATAAAAAATGCATGCGCACCAACACAGTTAAAAAGTTTGACCAAATCTATTGTAAAACGTTCACAAAGCCAACAAAGTTGTTTGTTCACTTTAATTTATACCGAGCTGTTACTTCTTTCATTGGTGATTTCTGCTGTCGTGGGAATTGGTAATAATTTCTCCAAACAGTTAAAAGTATTTTTTTATATGCACCCAGCGAACAGAAAAAAGCAAAGAAATTTAACATTAGACAATAAACTTAATTTTAAAACCCTAATTGAAAACAGGCAAAGATTTAATAAATACTCATGTAGTTAAATTCAAAAATTCATAGTGCTTAACTCTAATTTAAAGCTTTTATTTAACTTGCTTTGTATGTGTGTGAAGGTGGATTCTTGCAAGTAAAATTTGACCCACTTCTTGGTGTCCTATTGAGTTGAAAATTTACATACTGGTCCAGTCCCGATGACAATGCATGTTTATGATAAGCATGACCTGATGCTGCTTGCTACCAGGATATGCTCAAGACGAGGGAACTCCTCAACGGTTAACAGTAAGGACTTGAAATTTTGCACACCCATTGGGGGATTAATGACAGTTAATGGGTTCACTATGAAACTGATGCCACCTCCAGGGTTGGCTCCAAACAAGAGACCTTCTCAACGATCAGCAGCCGAGACTTAAAACTTTGCATACCCTTCGGATATGATAGACGGTTAATGGAGCCATCAAAAATATCAACCATGTCAGAGTTTTTACAGAACATTAGTGGGACTCCAGGGATGTCGTAAATGATGAATAACCATACGATTCATACCATGACTTGTGTAATTTGTTATAAGCATCCTAGCCTTTAAAAGCTTTTATGTATAAAAATTATAATCTTTTTAACCTTACTTGTTTCTATCATATAGTTTTTTATCAAATCATTATACAGCTTTAAACTAAAATTAAAAAAAAATTAAACTACACTTGAAATGTATGCAATTTTATTAGAAACTAGTTGACCCGGCAAACGTTGTCTTGCCCTAAAATTTTTATATATTCGATCTTCTTACACTAAGAAATTGTACTTATAGAGTGCGAGACCGGGTAAAAAGAGACTATAGCGCTACCTGCCGGGCGGATTTGTGCCGTAAAATTGCCAAGATTATACATATAAACCTTCCTCTTGAATTACTCTATCTATTAAAAAAACCGCATCAAAATCCGTTGCGTAGTTTTAAAGATTTAAGGATACATAGGGATATAGGGACAGAGAAAGCGACTTTGTTTTATACTATGTAGTGATGACGACAATCATTATATCTGTGCAAAAAAATTGGTAATATCTTGACCAAAATTCAGCTAGATCGGCAAATAATGGCGGAGCCATGAGTAAAAACTCGCAACTACTTCTATTTTTGGATAATTTTTATTTCGAGCTTTGCGTAATTTCTTTAAAATACAAAACGGAAGTTTTATTAGAGATAACAGTTATAGTGTCTGTGCAAAAATTCAAAATGATCGGTTCACAAATGGAGCAGAAAAATAAAAATATAACCGAAATTTCAGCTTTTTGAGTATAATAAAATATAAAACGGAAAAAATGTGGTATTCAGTTTCAACAGAAATATCCGTAGTAATAAAGCATTTTTCACACAAAATAGAGCAGCATAATAAATTGAATATATACTTAAAAGAAAAAGCTGTTAAAAACTATCATGCACAAAATTATAGTTATTTATTGCTTTTTCAGAAAATATAAAAAAAAATTCAATTCAATTCCTCCTATGAATTTTTTGCCACTATATCGACCTGGTGTCTTTGAACCATTCCATCGCAGTTTTTCATTAATGACAAGACGCTAAATCATGCCAAAATTTTAGTAGATAGAAACAATTTTTTGATTTTTGTTGCTAATTAGAAATTCTTTATTTGTTTTAAATATTTAAGTAAGTATGTTTGATTAAAAAATGCTTGCAATGTTTGTTAAATTTTTGCATTCTTAATGCATATCTTTCTTAGAATTTTTTTTAATTTAAAAATTGAGTACCTGCAGACATTGTATTGCTTTTAAAAATGAGGTTCTCAGAAAGGATTTTTTCTTAGAAGTTGTAGTTTTAGTTTCTTGAACTGAAATAAATTATTTATTTTAGGATCAATAAAAAATAGGCATTCAAAGAAAATAATTTTTATCAATGTTTGTACTTTGTAAGTTAAAACTTTTTTATTCAAACGTCTAGTTTAATAAGGTTGAGGTCGTATTATAAATATTTATTTTTATAAAGATATTTCGCTCCAATAATAAATAAATAAATTTTTATAATACGACCTCAAGCTTAATATACTAGCCGTTTCAATTATATAATTTATTGATATTTAAGAATGTGGAAAGTGAAATATATGAATATTTGGCTAATACAGTGAAGGGTATATAATTCTTGGCACAGCCCAATTTAACTTGTTTTATTTTTAAAAGCATCATAGAAAAAAATTTTCGTACAAAATTTTTAAATACATATAGCTGGAAGCTCAAACGCACTCATCGAAAAGTACATTTAATAAAGAGTTTACATAAAATACCTATTAGTGTTGGTTTCAAAATCAAGTGTTTTCTGGAATATTTAATTTGAGATATTTTTCAATGCAGTTGTATTCACGCACCATCTTTGATATCTGGTTGCTACATTCAGTCTACATACTTTGCCTGTACTTGTTGCCTCATATCAATTTGTTAGTATAAAATAGTGCAAGTAGTGACGTAAAAATTTATACATAAAACCAAACTATTTTCCTTGGTTTTTTGAATGCATAGTTGACTACATGCAACTGGTTATCAATAAATACTATTAAACGTGTAAACTTTTGGATGTGTATGTACATACGTATGTATACGCGTAATTTGCTTAACATGTGCTCATTAAAACGTAGTTATGAATAGAGAAAACTAAACAGTGGGGCATAAACCTCTCAGTGTAAATATTATTACTACATATTATTTATTCTTTGATACTAGAAATTAATTCTAAGATAAAATTTTTTAGCGAGCACGGGAATCGAAAATGATTTTGATTTTTTTTAAAGGAAATTATGTATGCATATTTTGTAATGTAAGGGTAATACCTATCCGACCACCTCTCGCTTCCACTGATACACAAAATCAGCTGCTAACACCAAGTGTGAGGCAAGATCCTTTGCCTGCCCCATATACATCTCAGTATACTAAGTCAGTTTCATATCCCACTTAATCTCTAGATATTTCATTTTCCTAAAAATCGTATACTAATATATGTGTTTATAAATTTTATCTTTTCCCACTGTGTTTATGATAACGTGTATAAACGAAATGCATTATTTCACCTTTGGCTGTCGATTGCAACATTTGTTTGTGATTTACAGTCTTCGTATATAAGATTTTACTTTTTCTCGATGTGGTTAAACCATTTAAAATAACATTTCCACTTTAATATCTATTAGTTGCCTGTTTTCTTATTGTGGTGAAGAAAAAAATCAATGGTGGTTAATTAACTGCATTTACTTACCATTGTTTATATAACAACAATATTAATAATTGATTGTTTTAATTCTCAGGTGGTCAAAATCATACGCAAAGAAGTTTGTCTAACACTGTTGAGTGTTTGGAAGATTTACGCTTTTATAGAGACCCAAACAGACCTATCCACAAGATATGGACCAGCTCAGAATGTTCTAAATACTATTTGTGTTTGGAAAACGAGGTATTTAATTTCAAATGCTCAGAAGGTCTACTTTTCGATATTGTCCGACAAATATGCGATTTTAAGCAAAATGTAGATAATTGCCACGTAACGGCTGGTATGATTAAAAAAATATAAAAAAAGTTTTTAAGACCAATACGAACTCTTTTTTTTCTAGAAACTCCTGTGCCAAAACCATTATTAGATGAAGCTAATTGTGCGGAAGAGAATCATTGGGGCTGCGCGGATGGTACTTGTTTGCCAAACGAATACTTTTGTGATGGATCTGTCGATTGTCCTGATGAATCTGATGAAGGTTGGTGTGATGCTGAAAATGACCCGAATGCGGCGGCTTCATGTGATCCACAGCAATGTAAATTGCCTTACTGTTTTTGCTCCAAAGATGGCACACAAATACCAGGACGTTTGGAACCTCAATCTGTTCCACAGATGATTTTGTTGAGTTTTGATGATGCAATAAATTTTGAAAATTGGGAACTGTTTTCCCAAGTTTTATTCAAAGGAAATAAACGTAATCCTAATGGCTGTCCAATTAAGGCAACGTTTTTTGTTTCCCATCCATTCACAAATTACCAATATGTGCAAAAGTTATGGAACGATGGTCATGAAATGGCTGTACACTCAGTAACGTATGCCTAGTTAGGCCTTTTTAACAGCTTAAATATATTAAAAAATATGTATGCTTTTATATTTTTATCAAGGCATCGTGGTCCTGACTTGTGGTGGTCACATAACGCAACTATTGAAGACTGGTTCGATGAAATGGTAGGTCAGGCTAATATTTTGAATCGTTTTGCTAGTGTGCGTATGGAAGAGATTAGAGGCATGCGTGTTCCTTTCTTACGTGTCGGCTGGAATCGTCAATTTCTCATGATGAAGGAATTTGGCTTTGTCTATGATGCTTCAATGGTTGCTCCATTTACTAATCCTCCATCGTGGCCGTATACTCTAGACTATAAAATGCCCCACGTTTGCACAGGCAACCAACAAAGTTGCCCATCACGTAGTTACCCCGGAATTTGGGAAATAGTTATTAACCAGTTAGAAGCTGGAGATTTTACGTGTACGATGATTGATAGTTGTCCGCCACATTTCAATGGTGACGATATATATCGGATGCTTACCCATAATTTCAAGCGCCATTATCTTTCTAACCGAGCACCAATGGGTTTAAATTTTCATGCAACTTGGTTTAAAAGAGCTGATTACCTCAATGCATTTTTGGTACTTCTAATTTTACTTCTTTTATTTTTTTTTTAGAATCGAGTACTAGTAAATGATCTTTTAAATATTTTATAGAAATTTTTAGATGATTTGCAAAAACTACCTGATGTTTATTTTGTAACTAACCAGCAAGCCATTCAATGGATGAGACAGCCACAATCAAATAGTGATGTACATCAATTTAGTGCATGGGGCTGTAAACCAAAGCAATTAGATAAACATGAAGTGGTATGCACTTTATCCAACACTTGCAAGCTTAGAAGTCGAGTTCTACAACAAGATCGATATTTTTACACCTGCAAAGAATGTCCAGCTCAATACCCGTGGATTCGTAACGAATTTGGTTTAGATTAAACATATTTGTTAACTTGTTAATTTTTTTTATATAAATACTTTATTTTTATACATCATTCAGTTCATCATTTGGTTTAATAATGTTAAATGCTTTATAATTAAATTATTTATTAACATTCACTTTAACAAAATAAAAAAAAAACTTAGAGGAAAAATTGTGTTCATTGAGTTATAAATGGATTTGGTATAGATTCAACACCATCCTGAGGACATATAAGTACTAATGCTGTACCTCGACAAACCACCAAACCCAAATTTCGTGTTTCCTCAGAGGGTTTGAAGGGTTCATCAGGATCTCTCAAGTACTCTATTGTGTTGTCCAACACCAGATTTAGCAAAGCATCATAGCCTTTAAGTATTCCTGATGCTTCACGACCACCGGCAAATTTAACGCGGATTTGTTTTTCTAAGTACTTGGACAAATCTAAAATAGATTCTTTGCGGCGTTTTTCTTTACCCTCGATGTTTCCACCACTCTGGGTTAAAAAGGAAACCGTTTTGAATTAGTACAATGAATTGTTTTAGTTACACTTACCTTTTGTTTATTATCAGACATTTCGTAAAAAGCTTTTTCTTAACAACTTAAGGAATAATTTTATATAAATATAATCTAAAATGTTTTATTTACTGTGCGACTGTTGTTTTATTCTTTTTGACAGCTATTGGCGGCATGTCAATTGATATACAAGAGCTGCCAGCTCAAAAATAATAACTCCGAATATGTCCAAAGACTGTTGCACTGCCAGCCTTAAAGAAATCGAGTTTTTTGATAAAACATGGTGCAAGTTTGCTGGTATTGTTTTATATCTGTGGCATTGTGTGTGATGGTTTTAGCTCAGTTGTGTGTAATAAAGGACTGTAAAAGCATACTTGAAAGCCACACATCACTACAAACATGTATAATATTTTATATTAAAAAGTGCTTGTAAGCCATTTCAAGTATGCTTGTGCAGCCCTTTAGTGTTTAACTTTCAGGTATTCGGTTTTGGTACATGAGAAGCAATTGATTACAAGGTGTAGTTATTTGAGTAGAAAAATATCAACTGTTTTTATGTTGTCAAAAAATTTTTTTAAAATTTTTATTGCATATTAACAGGCGCAGTTAAACCTTGTCGATTGTTATTAGCAATATAAAAATATAAATTACTCTATTAATTTTGGTTTGAAAAAATATGCATATATTTTTAAGATACAATAGTTTCTATACTTTTATTATGTGTTCTTAAATTATGCAGTTCGATGAGGATTAAAAACATGATATTAAAAAAAAATTAAAAAATTTTAAAATATGTCCATACAAATTTGAAAAAAAAGTTAAAGTTAGTTTTGTTGAGAAATTTTATTTTCATACATTTCATTATTCTAATTTTACACAAAATAAAATCAATTAATAAAAAGAACACTTAAAACTGTTTTATTTTAAAAACAATGAAATTTTACCAGTAATAAAATATAACATAAAAACTATTAATAAGAGAAAATAAAAATCTTAAAAATTAATAGAAGAAAGTACGTCCTTGCTCCCGGGGCTAACAGAACTCTTAGAATACACCTAAATCTATAATTATAATAACAATAAAAAAAAATAATAATAATAATCTAAACTAAAGTGAAACACACAAAATTCACAAGAAGTTTTCATCCTCGATGTACGAGTCAATTCTCTAATTAATTAAACAATTAGAATTAGTTCAACTAATTCCCATTAGATAATTAAAATTTTTATTCCAATGGTAAAACTAATTGCAATTAGTTGCCATTAGCAAAACAAAATTGGTTTACCTTTACAATTAGAAATCTAATTGAATTCTGCTAATGCAATTAGATATTCAATTAGCTCGAATTAGAATCAATTACTTTGATGGTGGTAAGTTCTGCATAAGTGACACATATACATATATGGTATTTTTAGTAAATCAGATTACATTTTTGCAGAAGAAAGTACTGCTTCATTGTCAAAATTGACAGAGGAATATGATGCATCAATATTTGAATGATGCTTAAAGGATATCACTGTTTTGCAACACACGGCTTACGTCTTCAGGACCTGTGGAGCGACTATTTTCTTTTGCGGGCATTATTAATAGTCCAAGGCGGTGTCGCTTGACGGACTTTTCTTTTGAAAAGCTCGTATTGCTGAAAGCGAATATACCCGGTCATTGTAGTTATTAAACAGTTAGTACGTACGTTAAATAGGTGTGCATGTATGTAATATATGTAGTACATATTATGTACATAAGTAATATATATATATGTGTGAAATTCATATTATGAATATTTTAGTTTTTTTTTTGTTTTTGAAAATATCAAAATAATTGATTCTAATTCGAGCTAATTGAATATCTAATTGCATTAGCAGAATTCAATTAGATTTCTAATTGTAAAGGTAAACCAATTTTTGTTTGCTAACGGCAACTAATTGCAATTAGTTTTACCATTGGAATAAAAATTTCAATTAGCTAATGGCAATTAGTTGAACTAATTCTAATTGTTTGATGAATTAGAGAATATAAACCAATTACATCAATTGCTAATTCTAATTGGAATTTAACATGTATGGTACGAGCATACCTTTTTTTTTTATAAAACTGATGTCTTAAATTGTTACTGTTGTTATTGAAAACGCTATTTTCATTTAGAAAACCAATAGGAGAGAAATAATTAATGTTATTCCAACTAAAATCTCTTTATACATTAAATATTTCTCTAATATTATTATTTTCATGTATTGCTATTCTAGATATAAAATTTCTTAAAATATCACAAGTATATAAGTCGATCAGAGTTATTTTTGAATTACGATAAATATTTATATGAATTAGAATATCTTCTATTAACGGATTGTTAATTTTTCTGAATACAACATCTTAAAATTTTTCTTTCCAATATTTCCGTTTCTTTATATTGAAAATCCGTATAAGAAAAGCGGCCTTATACTCGATTTATACAAAAATAACTTAGTCTTAGACGGTAAATTCGTATTACATATATAACATTTTCGAGAACGCTCATATAATTCTATGTTTTGTTCAAAACAATCTTTGCATGTTTATTAAATTTAAACAAATTATTGAAATTAATTCCTAAATAAATTATTAACAAAATGAATTTCTATGTTATCAAGAAATAAACTTAATCTTTCACTTTCTGGAACAACATAATTTTTACATATTCCTGATGCATTCCGAATACATAATGCTCTACACCTTGATAGATTTAATTTGATGCCCCAACTATCATAAAACTGTTTCACAAGTTCAAGATGATTAGAAACTTGTCTTAAGACAATAACAAGATATTCATTATTAGAATAAAGGAGGGAATCATCAGCATAAAGTAAACTGGTAGAATTGCCAAACATATGAAGAAAGTCATAAATAAAAATGTTATAAAGGTGTGGCGCTAGAATCGAACCTTGAGGTACCCCACAATTTATAAAATCATAATCTGATAACTCGCTATTAAATTGTACACAAAACGTTCTTTTTGAGAAAAAACTTTGGAAAAGTTTCACCATTTCTGCTTTAAAACCAATCTCAATCATCTTAAACAGAATACCGCTATGAAAGGTGTTGACATCACTTAAATAATACAACGCTGTGTATATAAATTCTAAGGCGAGGTCGATCAGCTACTATATTTTAAAATAACGTCAATCGTCTTTTACTACCCGCAGAAGCAACAGCAAAGAAAACGAGCCACGCGAGCCACGCAAGCCACGCGACGTACAATAATATAATAATAATAGCCAAAGCGTCATTTACTTTATATTTTTTTTATTATTAATTACACTTTTAAATTACAAATAAATTAAACTTGAATTCATTTTAAATCTTTGTATTTGACGCAGTCACAAAAGGCATGATCAAAAGCTTTTTCAACGTCTAAAGAAACAGCTACTGTACAAAAACGATTTCGGAGATTAGAAACTACATCATTATGAAATTTTAATAAAGCATCAGAAGTAGAATGACGCGCTTTAAAACCATACTGAATAGGCAGAAAATATGTGTCATTAAATTGAATGTCCATTTTTATACCCTTCACAAAGAAGTGAAAAGGGTATATATAAGTTTGTCATTACGTGTGTAATTTCTACACCGCACCCCATAAAGTATATATATTCTGGATCCTTATAAGTAGCGGAGTCGACTTAGTGATGTATGTCTCTCCGAGTATATGTTGAAAACAACTTTCTAAAGTCCCTAGAAAACCTACAGAAAATTTTAGCATGTCAATTGGTTGGAAGTTCCTGTTATAAGTTTCCTATTGAAATTCAGCCCAATTTGTTCATTTTTTTACCATTTTCGGAGCGTTATTTGCGTAATTTGTGTAAACTACAAAACGGACAAAAAACCTTTATATGCAGTTTTATTAGAAATAATAGCCATAAAGTCTGTGCAAAAAATCGGAGCAATCGGTCCACAAATTGACGAGGAATATCAAAAATACCACCAAAATTTTACATTTTCATTTGTTTTTTTTTTGATATTTTATCTAAACTAAAAATATGTAGTATACAGTTTTTTCAAACGTCACATTTATAGTATTTAGACCAAAACTCAGCTTTATAGGTTTATAAATAACGGAGCTATGAGTAAAAAAACACGAATATATAAATTTTTTTTACCATATTTGGTGCGTTTTTTTCGTAATTTGTCTATAACACAAGCCAAACAAAAAGACGTGGTACGCAGTTTTATTTGAAATATAAATCATAATGTCTGTGCAAAAAATCAAAACGATCGGTTCAGAAAAATCAAAAATACAACCGAAATTTTAGATTTTCATCAATTTTTGCTTAGTTTTTTGGGTATTTTATTTAAACTAAAAAAATAGTAGTACGCAGTTTTCTTAAACATCACCTTCATAGTACCTGGAACAAAACTCAGCTGCATAGGTTCATAAATGACGTAGCTATGAGTCAAAAATCGCGACTGTATCTATTTTTTGACCATTTTTGACGCTTTTTTTTGCGTACTTTGTCGTCTAAAATATATTTACAACGAAAAATTTTAACTAAGAACGATCGGTTCACAAATGGCCGAGAAAAATTAAAAATATAACTGATATTTCACATTTTCATTAATAAATATTTGCTCTGCTTTTGCTTTTTTTATGCTGTCATATGCGCAATGTTTGTACACACAAACACGAAAAATTAAATATGTTTGGCTTAAACATTTTTTATAAATATTTGGAAAATTAAATTAAATTACGTACATATATATAATTTGTATACCTATTGGATATATTTCTTGGAATTTCTATTTTTATTAATTTAAAAATTGTATGCCTGCAGACGTTTTATTGCTTTTTAAAAATGAGTTCTCAGAAAGGACTGTTTCTCAGAACTCGTTAATTTTAATTTCTTTAACTGAAATTAATTTCTTGTTTAGGATTAATAAAAATTAGATATTTCAAAAAATTATTTTTATCTCTATATTTGTCATTTCTTTTTTTATTCTTATATAATTTTTAATTGTAAGTTTATACGACTTTTTTTTTTATTGAAACGGCTAAATTTTTAGGTTGAGTTCGTATTATAAAAAATTATTTTTTTATAGATATTTCGCTCCAATAATAAATAAATAAATTTTTATATTTAATATGACCTTAAGCTTAAAACATTAACTGTTTCAATTAAATACTACGCAAATCTAAATACATTTGTGCAGATGTCTAATACTTATAATACTAATAAGCATAGGACAAAGGGGAATAAAATTATAAGGACCAAAGCTGGAATTACATTTCTTATTCGTTGCAGAAACTCAGGTATTATCCCGAAATTTATTAAATTTGGGGCGGAGGGATTATCTGCAGTTCCAAATAATATTAAGATACACACACACATTACAGAACAAGATTTTAAGATTAGCTATGTATGTACGAGTATAAGAGAAAAACATGACAAACTGAAACATTTTCAAAATGAACTTGAAATTATTAAAAACATTTTTAACAAGAGACGAAATAGAAAAATTTTTTATATATGAAGAAAAATTAGCAGAATCTTTTTATGATAAAGTTAAGAAAATTCATAAGAAGAAATTTGACAATTTAAACATTTTACAAAAAGAAAAATTAGGAATTAAATTAAATAAAAAACGGTTTGCAAACAAGACTAAGGTAGATTTTCATACTAGAAAATTTATCAGACAAGTAGCTTAATAAAACGCTTTCCATTTCTCTAATGAAGATACAGTTCAATCGGTAACTGCAAACCAAAATGTTGAAGACCTTGATAGTTATTTGAAAGAATCTGAGAATGTTAAAAACAGATTTTCAAATAAAATAGAAAGTGAGCAGTTTATGGGCCGAATAAAGAAAAGTGACAGAAAAAGAAATTTTACTTTTAAAAAGAATTTAAAAATAGAGCAAATAAATTGCATAACGACATGTATATTCCAACAAAAGTAAGTACTAATTTTACACAGTGTAAAAGTTTTCTATAAATTTGTTAAATGAAAAGTCTTGGTAGTATATACTCGTATTTTTGTTTGTTTTTTAACTGAATTTTTGGGCAATTAAAAAAATTATTTATAATTATGTATTGAGTTTAAAAATTTTTTTAACTGTAGTCCGGCCGATTCAGTAATCCGGACAAAGGGTGAAACTCTATCTGTCCGGATTAACGAGGTTCTACTGTATAACGGAAAATTATTTGAATAAAATAAAAGTTACTAATAATGACAAATTTATTTTAGAAAAAGTTAGATAAAATAAAATGTTTTTAATGAGAAATAAAGATAATTGTAATTTGACTGTAACTATTGATAAAAGTGACTACAAATTAAGAATTAATAATATAATAAGAGATGTTAGTCAATATAAGCTTCTAAACAAGGACCCAACTAGTAGACTACAAAAGATTAATAATAATTTAGTTGAAGAATTATTCGAATATAAAATAATTTCAAATATAGGTAAATTTCGGTTGAAAACTTATGTTTCTGTAGCACCTAAATTATATGGGCTACCTAAAATTCATAAAGAAAATTTTCCATTAAGACCTATATGTTCTTTTGTTAACTCTCCTTCTTATGAATTATATAAATTTATTAGAAATATTTTAAGAGAAGCTTTTAAAGCTTAAAGATTCTGTAGAATTTAAAGAAAAAATTAAAAATGAAATAATTAATGATAATGAAAAATTAGTTTTTTTTGATGTAGTTTTACTTTTTCCTAGTGTTCCCATTGATTTAGCTATTAGTATAATAACTTTATATGGAATATAATAGAAACTTATTTTTTAGGATATTAAAATTTTGTATAGATGATAATAGATATTTTTAATATGATGGAAAAATATTTAGACAACAAAAAAGTCGTCCAATGGGCAATAGTAGCTGACATAGTTATGGAAAAATTATTAGATATGAGTACATGTATAGAAAAATTAAATATTAGACCAAGAATTATGTTTAAATATTTTGATGATTTATTCTGTCTTATACCTGAATCAGCAATTGAGCAAACCTGGAAGGATTTTAATGATTTTGATTCTCATATTAAGTTTACAATGGAAAAACAATTAGATTCCAAGCTTCCATAAGTAGATACATTAATAATTGGGAGAGGTAATAAGTTATTGATAGATTGGTATCAAGAACCAACAGCTTCAGGTAGATTAATAAATTATTTTTCTAAACATAGTAAAAGAATTATTATTAACACAGCTAAAAATTTAATTAACAGGATACTGCTAATAATAATTATCCAGATTTTTTAATTTATCAATTAATTGGACATTATTATAGGAATAGAAGATATAATATAATTCATTTAAATGAACAGGTTTCTTATAAATCAATTATTTATATACCAGGACTATCAGAACGTTTAACAAATACTAAGATTTATGATAGAGAAAAATTCCGTATGTCGTATAAAACATACAATACTTTAAATACATTATTTAGTAAAACTAAAGATAGAATAGAGAAATTTGATATGTCAAATGTAGTTTATAAAATACCATGTGATGGTAATAAAAATGACAAAGTATATGTAGGTACGACAAAAAATAAACATAAATCGGATCAAAAGTATAGGAAAATTTCTTCACAAAAAACGGCATTAACTTCTCATTGTTTTGAATTAAATCATTTGTTTTGAATTAAATTATTTTTGAGAATGTTTCAGTTTTAAATATAGAAAATAATTATAAAAGAAGGTACACATTAGAAATGTTACAAATAATTAATACACCTACAACACATAGAATTAATTTAAAAGTCAGATACAGAAAATATAGCTCAAAATTATAGACATTTAATAAAAAAAATATAAATTTTGTTAAATATTTTTGTTAATATTCACATATTATTTACATATAAATAAATGTGCCCATATTTATTTGAGCATATTAACAGAATTATGTTATTATTTAATATTTATATAAAAAAAAAAAATTGTTAATTGTTACATACATAATTCATTTAAACATACATTTTTATAACAATTGTTTTATATATTTTAACATATTACTTTTATTATTATTAATTGTATAATTTTTAGATTATTTTATATATATAAACACATAATTTTAAAGAATAGATCTGCCATTTATGAATTGATCTGTTTCACTTTTAATAGCAATAATATTACAGAAACAACTAAGAGATTAGTGGGCTATACTTTTCTGTACGTTGCCTGAGGACTTTAGAAAGTTGATTTCAACGACTTGATGGGCAGACAGACAGATGGATATCGCTAAATCGACTCTTCTATTTATAAAAATCCAGAATATATATATACTTTATAGGGTGTCCCATGTACGGTGCAGAAATTCTGCACAAAGTTATATATACCCTTCTTACTTACAGTGAAGGCTATAAAAAATAGTTAAGTTTAAAATGTGTTAATGAAAGTCTCAACTATGGAAAAAATTAAATACCCATTGCAAAATTTAACAAAAGTCTATGACAAAAGTTTCTTTGTTTTCATACTTTGTATTTATTTTACTTATTTATTTATTTTATTTGACTTGATTTTTCTTATATAAAGAGATATTTGGTCTGATTCAAATGCAAAAATTTTGAGAAAAAAAAATATGTACGAGTATATGTTATGAAAAATCACTCTGTTGAACCACTGTGTTATTATTCATTGTATTTATGTATGTAAATAGAACAATTTAGTATTTAAGTTAATGCATAGAATTTGTGAGTGTAATGCTGCACAAGCATACTTGAAAGCCACACATCACTACAAACATGTGTAATATTTTATAATAAAAAGTGCTTGTAAGCCATTTCAAGTATGCTTGTGCTGCAATTTAGTATTTATATCTGCCTTAGTGTATAAATTTCATGATAGTTGTAAGTGTTCTAGAATTAGCTAGAATAAGATTTTTCGTTATATGACGTGATATATCTAGAATAATGTAGTAATGTCTAGCTTTTTGCAGAAGGTTCTAGGCTGAGATGATAGATTGAAAATGACCGTTACAGTTTGGCATGGTTATTAGATAAATTTTTTTTTGTTTACCTGTGTAATATTTCAATTTGAAATTTTCTAAAGAATTTTTGTACAAATTTGTTGAACATGTTCCTTATACTCCAGCCAAGCTCACCATGTATTAGTCATGGGTTGCGCTTTCATTTACAAAGTGATTGTATTTTTTTTATTTTTATTTTATAACGAAATTGGTGATGGAAAAATTTTTAAATTAATGGTTGGTGTTGGGTTAACATAAAAACAGTGATAAGATAAAATAACAATTCTTTTTATTTATTGTGATTTTAATTTAATAACCGGACGTTTTTTGCTGTGCACTTTGGACACGATATAGAGAAAAATAAATTTAAAAATATGCCAAATTAAATAAAATGCGATTAGAATAAATAAATAAACATCCAAATTTAAGCTCTGTATGAAATTCATGTGAACTAAAGGGCTTTGCATATGAGTAGCACCATGATGACGTATCACATATTCAGTCCAAAAGGCAACATTGTCTCTAGCTGTTACTGGGCGATCACGATAGAGTTTAGAAAAGCGTTGTACATTTTCCTTGTAGTGGGGATTGTTTAAAACTTCAACGACTGCCGCTTTAAATGCTTCCTCAGCTAATGTTAGCAAGTCCAAATTTTGGCCATAACCAGATGAAACAATTTTTTTTGCGTTGCCATGTTGATCAGCAAAAACAGGTAAGGCCACCATGGGCACACCGTGATATTGAGCTTCTGCTATACCACCTTTTCCAGCGTGCGTAATAAATAATTTCAAATTTGGGTGTGCTAAAATGTCATCTTGTGGCATCCATTTTTTATAAAGTATATTCTGAGATCTTCCGGGTGTGTTCTCTAAGTCTTCCCATTTCCAAATTACTTTTTGTTTTAATTTTGATAAGACATTAAAAATGTATGTAGCAGTTTCAGGTTTAATACTTGATCCTTTAAGGTTGGAGCCTAAGCTGAATAAGATGGCCCCGGTGTCATTGGCGCTATTAAGATGATGAGCAATATCCTAAAGTAATAAAAATATATTTTTTTTTAATTATTTAAAAAAGTTTCTGTTTGTTTTACCTGAGGCAGTGGCTTTGGAGCATTTTTAATTTGTATGCCGCCAATTTCTATAACAGCTGGTACATTTGGCCTTATCGGACCCTCGCTAAAATGACCATTGCAAAACACCAAAGACACATTCTTCTCCATTTCACTTAAACTAGGAAATGATCCTTCAGAGGGAAAGAGTTCACTAACAAAATACGAGTATGTTATGGGAAAATTATAAATTTTTATTTGATGCATCATCTTACTTGTAAAAAGTACGCATACGAAAATCTAAAAATTCTTTTATTAATCTGAAAAATAAATACGAAAAAAAGTTCTGGAGACGTTCAAAAAAGGTCATTTGTGCACCAACTTTTACGGCTATATTCATGTCTGGTACATATGACATTTCAGCAGGATTACCGACAAGAAGATCTGTAAACAGCATGGAGGAGGAACTCCAACTAACTATAAGAGGTGCTTTAAATTTAGCAGCTACACCGTACTGGTAGGAGTTCATAAAATATCCAACAATAACTAAATCGAATTTAGTATTTGAATTGTCGTAAAGAGCCGTGAAACGGGGATCTTTTAACACATCGACCTGCATATCGATCAACAGTTTTAAAGAGCCAAACATGTTGGCAACTATTGTGAAAATATTATTTTTCTTTAGAGCCATACCAGAAACTTCTTTATTAAGTGCTTCCTCTTGTTCTTGAGTGGGAGGTATGATGATCACGTTAATTCTGTCATCATTAACTTTGGGAGCTTGAGATGTCACTACGGTGACATTGTGACCTTTTTCTGCTAAAACTTTAGCAACTGACATGTGCACAATTAAATGCGATGGGCTGTGACTTGTAAAAACACCCAATATGTGGGCCGAATGTGTCGGAGTAAAGTGACATACCGTGCACACAACCACAAAAAAAATACTTGAAATAAATAATTTCTTCCGTTCCATTGCTACCGATCGATTGTAGCTGTTTTGTTAACGATATTTATTTTAATAAAATTTTTACAATATTGTTACATGTTGCACACAAATTGAATTCATTCAAATTATACTCGTAATCGTACTTGTACGTACGTACATGCATCAAGTATCCAATTGAGAATTTATTTGTTTTTTTATTGTTGTGTTCTCACTTAATGCTTATATCAGGCGGTATTATTGGTTACAGAAGCTGTTCATACTACGTAATTTTTCTTGTTGCAGTTCCGACTTAATGAAAGAAATTGTAAAGAAAATGCGCTTGCCTGCAGGAATCATCCACAAAAAAAAATGTATTCGTATATGACATAAGGTCTGCTAATTATCAGGTGCTGTATGACATTTGCCTAAAGAGTGTGTGGATGCCAATAAGACCAACTACCCTGTCACCTGTAAGGGAGATAGTTATTTGCGCGACAAATATAACAATTTTGTTTATTGCTCTGTAAATGGTAAGCCAACCAGCTAAAAAAAAACTGGCGGATAACCCCCAGATTGGTAGACTAGCATACTACACATTAGTCTACCGGAAATCTCTTCCTTGAAGTATACGGCTACAATGATGGAATTTCTTTTATTTATCTGCTGCAAGCAAAAGATTTCATATCAACTTATCGATGCCAGCTGTCATCCGGGTGTTTATTTCCATGACTATCTTGAGGATTTTAGTCGATTTTCACTTTCGTGTTTATATTTCGGTTGGGATTAGCGTTAACATATTTGTTGAGGATGGAATGTGATTAGAAATTCGAAGAATTCAGTGATTATATATCAGATCATACCCTTTAATTAGAAATATGATTTGTGTCTCTACTTTATTTGATACTCACATTAATGTAGGGCGATACTTTGTCGTTAATATCTCCCTCTAAAGTAATATAAAAAGAACTTTTAAATATTTATCTAATCGCTATTTCATTAAAGTTTTTTCTCTCTCATACTCACGCTTCTAATCACTTTGGATTTCTTTAGAGAATAATTTTAATACAAACATATATATTCAAGAATACGAGTACGCGTATGTGCTTATATTATTTATAACTAGCTGTTTTACCCAGCCTCGCCCGGACCTTTACTTCATGATTGTTAATGCTTAGAGTATAACAATTCAGAAAAATTTGATCAACAATTAAACTAATGTGTGGAAAAGTGAGCATGAGCGACATAAAAGTACATGGCACTCTTTCTTGGAGTATAGATTTCAGAAAAATTCGCTGAGTAAAGGTTATTCTTGCTACAAAAACATTTTCCATCGTTCCTATTTTAATCAGTATTTTGTTTGCTTCTAAAATGTTTGATGAAAACTTTTTCGCCAATAGTCCAAGAGTGAGGGAATTAATATTTCTTAGAAGTATAATTCGCGTGACATCTTTTAAAACTAGTTCAGGCGAAGGCATTCCGGCTGGATATTATACCTGATAGAAACACTCAATTGAACGAAATGATCCGCTAATTTTATTAAAACTTTGTTGGTCTTTTGTTCGTTCGTTCGTTTGTGATTTCATTACGCTTTCATAATAAAAACAATTTGACAAAAATCTTTTGGAATTTTTTAATAAATAATTTAAAGTTTTTGTTTTGTTTTCTTTTTTGTTGTTCGGTCTGTTCTATCCTTCCTTCATGTCTTTCAACTGAAACATTTAACAATGATTTGGCACAGGTCTACTGGATATAATGAATTTAAAAATTCTATCGGTACAAAAGTAGATGTGCGGATACAAAATTTCAAAATAACCTATTTAAAAATAGGATTTCATTTTTTAAAAATCGAAATTTTCATTATTTTGTTAAAAAAGTAGTCGCAAAAGTGGGCATGGTCGACAGAAAAGTATATAGAGATCGTTGAAAAATAAAAGAAATCAATCCGTTGAAAAATACAATTTTAAGTATTAAAAGACAAATGTAATTTGTAAATTTGAAAAGTTGACGTATATGCGTACGAGGTATGATAAAAAAATAACCGTTATTTAAAATTTTTTCAAAAAGTATTTATTTATTCATCAATAACTATCTTGTCCCTTTCAAAGTTTTTTCCCTCAGATATAATACACTTATGCCAGCGTTTTTTCCAATCCTCAAAACACTTCTGAAACACGCTTTTTGGTATCGCCAACAGCTCCTGTTTCGATTTTTTTTTATCTCCTCAATCGTAGCAAAACGCTTTACTTTTATCGGTGTCTTCACTTTTGGGAACAGGAAAAAGTCTGAGGGGACCAAATCTGGTGAATACTGTGGCTGAGGCATGATTACGGTGTTGTTTTTGGCCAAAAAATTACGAACAAGCGACGATTTTTTTGGTCAAAATTCAGCAATTTTGAAATAATCTTCGCTGCCGCACGTTTCATGCCTAAAACATCCTTAAAAATTGCTTGGCATGAGCCGAACGATATGGCAACATCATCAGCAACCTCTCTAATAATCATTTTCTTCACTGCTTCAATGTTTTCCATCGGTTGTTGACGTGCTCGGGCGACCAGGACGAGCATCGTCATTGACATCTTCTCGGCCTTCCTTAAACCGTTTATACCACAATTGAACTTGTGTTCTGCTTATAGTAGACTCGCCAAACGTCACAGTCAACATTTTAAATGTCCTTGCACAATTAATTTAATTTTTTACGCAAAACTTAATACAGTTTCTTTGATCCATTTTTTGAAATAGTAAAAAATCGAAGAGCACACCAAAACACGACTAACCTTTTTATCTGTCAAAAACAAACTGACAATCCAAAATGGCTGATATTGTCAACATAAATAACAGACATGTGTACCAACATAAAAAAAAAATGCGAAAATCGAACATACGTACCTCACGAAAATTGAAAATAACGGTTATTTTTTGATCATCCCTCGTATATATATAAAGATCCGTTAGAAAAGAAATATTTATATAACAAACAGGCAAACAAAGATAAACTTAAATTTATTTATTTAGATAGATAACCTTAATTAATGTTCCTGAACTTTATAACATTTTTATATAACATTTCCATGATTTTGCAAATAACCATCCACTCATTCATACAATTTAAAATAGAGCTTTCTTTTGCCTCTCAGTAAAAACTTAATTTTAAGTAATAAATTTTTTTCTATAAAAAACTATGGATCTGTATTTACTAGTACTTATGAATAGAAGTACAATTAATTGTAAATATTATTTTATTTTTTTTGCATCAACTACTCAGGGGTATATTTTTAGATTTTAGAGATAACTTTAACTACATACTTCCTTTCTCTATCTTCTTTCCTCCCCTTGAATCTGCTATCACTATCTCTATACAGGTATCACAAAGGGACCACGTCAGAGGACCCAAGTGAGCCCAGATCTGTTTTATTTCTTTCGGGCGACCTGTTAACCTAACCTAACCTAACCTTAACTACATACTTACACAAATACACATACTTACATACATTCATACCTACTTACTTAGAATGCATAGAGTGTAGACCTGATTTATAAAATTTTAAACTGACATGGGATGAGATCAGCATATAATTTTCAATGAATTTAAAAGTCAAACAAACTAATTGCATCCAAATAAATACTTTATTTTTTAACTAAAAAATAAATACGTGGTTTCTTGCATTGGAACTTTGAGACAAATATTTTAAATAAAAATTTATAGCAACCACAAAAACAAACTATGCACTAATTAAACATTTTTATTAAAAACAAGTTAAATTCTGCAGTGACGAATCATATATACCCTTCAATATAGTAGCCAAATATTTATATTTTAAAATTCGCACATTCTTGTTATACTTACTTATGTATATTAAAAAATAAATAAATGCCAAATTATTGATTTTATGATATTTATAAATTTAACAAGTGACGTAATGTGTATAAAAAAGTTTTTTATTTTTTGTTGACCTGTGTAATTTTTCACTGTGATGCATAATTTTAGACGAACGTAAATCTATAACTCTTGGTTATAGAAAGACATATTTCAGTGGTGCCACGTTTCATTTTTTAATATGTTTAAAAATAAAATTATTTTTTCAAACTCAATAAAAAACATAAACCCACATTCATTTGTGTATATAGATACGAGTATACTACTTATTACACGTAATAATGTAGAAACAATTCAATTCATTTCTTTAACACCTCTTAATTGCCAAATAAAATGAAATATTTTCAAACGCTAACTTTTTATTATACTGGCAGCACTAAATTGTTCATTACCGCCAACGAGAATAGAAATTAGTTTGACTAGGATCACACAAGTTTAGTTGGTCAATTCTTTCTCAATTCTCTTTTAAAATTTCCGTTGTGTCCACACACAGCAATTTTGTTTTGGCAATTTTAGCATTATTATTCAATCATTCATTCAGCCTAAAGCTACCAGTCTTCTTTTTTTACATCTTTATAAACGATACAAAGAGCGAACAAAAGGGAATTGCTGAGTACGATCAAGTTTGTACCCCTTTCCATTTTTCTTTCCTCTCTCTCTTACAAAATCAAGAATTGCCCAACTAAAATTGCTGTGTTGGGTCCTGGTCTTTAAGTTGACTACAGCTACAATGGTGGTCGTGTAGCCATGTAGCCGTGCTGTCGTGAAAGTAATCATTTTCATATAAACAAATGTATTCTATTTTTGACAGGTTGTAGTCAGTAGCCTGCTGTCTTGAATGTGATCAATTCATGAAGCAACAATTTATATAATTTGTTTATTTGTTTTAATTTAAATTTGTTTTCGAGATATTTAGGTGAAGATAAAGCTTAATTGAGCTGTTATTCTTTAAAAGCGGACTTGTATCCCTTTACAAAATTACACGTCAATTTATTATTTACAAATAAATAATATTCATTAAGAAAAAACTTATTGAAAAATTTATTTGAATCCATATTTTGATTGCATAGAGTAATAAGAGTATCCAGTTTGCGAATACGACTGAAAAAGGTTAAAAAAAAATTTAAAATATTTAGTTAACGAAATGTCTGGAAAAATTCAAGTATATGTAAAATAAAATAAATTTTATTCTTGATCAAAATATTAGAAGAGTCCGAATGAGTAAAAGTAGGGCATCAAGGTGAATACATTTTACTAGTCTCTAATATACACACAGCTAAATATGCATATATTAGTAATAACAACTTATAAATACAACAAGTAGGAGTACATACATACGTATTATCATTAGCGTCTTCGTATTTTTTAACAATTTTATAAACAAACTTAAATGGGTGTTGTTTATTAATTTCAACTGTAAGCTTGATTTTGTTTTTAGATTGTAATTAAATACGAGTAAGCTTGCCATTAACATGGCTAACACTGCTCTCAGCTAAAGAAATCGTAATCTGAGGTTACAGATCAATTTAGTCAACGGCTTATGTAATTTTTAATTGCAATGAAGAACTGAATGTGCTTAATATTTTTATTTATTGCGTTTGCAAGCAATATGACTGACTTTCTTTCTAAATGTATCTATTCAATTGCAAAGTCGCTTTTTAAACTATAAAAATTGAAGTGTACACACACATTTTTTAAAATTATCCTTTAATCCAACCTAAAGCTTTTATATTTGATGTACAAATATACACACACAAATTTCTTGAATTCTTTTTCTAATCAATTTTCATATTGTGCTCACCTGGTGTTTATGTGCTAATTGATGTGGAGCATTGGGAAGAAGTAACGAACAGTAGAAAAGAGAAACGTAAAATGTCTGTACAAGTCCGGCAACGTGAAATTTAGCTTCTGAAGAAAAACAAAAACAGATATAATAAATTTTTTATGCAACTACCGCGAGTCTTTTTATAATACTAGATATTTTGTCAAGGATAATAACTAACGGAAGACTCAACATACGAGTATACCACAAAAGTTCATTGTTCAATATTCAAAGATGTAAGGAAATGTGGAAATGATTTTGATTTTCTTCAACAAACATACATACACTACACAAACGCCCCAGAGACTGACGTATTTTTGCACTAAAATTACATTGAACTTTCATTCTCTTCGTTACAGGTAAGCAAGCAATGTCTAATAAAGTCTGAGAGAACACAGAGCCATGTTAGTTGTGCAGCTTTTACGGAAATTTTAAAATTTTTCTTTACACAATGAACTTTAAAGTCTGCTCTTTTACAATTTTAAAAGGTACAAATAGAGTACGAAAGAAAATTGTCGCGTTCGAGCAAGTCTGTATCTCTTTAATTCTTCTTTCCTCTCTCACCCTTAAGTTCAGCGAGTTGTGGAACTAAAATTGCTGTGTATGTTCCCGGACAGATTAGTTGCGTTTATTTGCGATTCAATTGCCATACAGATGGCTTTAAGAATTCCATGTTTTGCCAACGTTTACTCAGTTAAGGAACATGAACCATTGTTGGCACTGTAAAGTGCTTGACACACGATCAACCATTCAACGTCAATCATGAGGGTGCGTTCGTGTTTTTTAAAGTTGGCCATCACACGTATATCTTGTGTGTGAATTTGACGAAAATCAAAACTAGTTTGATTTTTGGGCAAAATTTGCTGGTCTGGCACCATTTCTGTAATCATTATTTGTTTTTTGGGTCAGGTTGAGTGCACATTGCAGAAATCTTAAAAATAAAAATGGAGAAAAAAATTTTTTTCATTAATTTTTTACAGTCCTTCTCTGCCAGTGTCCATCCAGCCTTGGAAGAGCGGCGCATGATCCACTTCGGTGAGCGACGTCTGTAGGGTCTTACTGCGCTGTCGAATGCAAGAGTCGACATGCTATATGGCTTCGTTAGAAGTAGCGGTTGGTTTTTGTGACGGACTCACTAACTTTCTTTCTCTATCTTCTTTCCGTCCCCTTCACTCTTCTGTTACTATCCTTCCTTTTCTTTATTTTCCTCTATACAGGTATCACAAAGGGACCACGTCAGAGGACCCAAGTGAGCCCAGCTCTTGTTTTTCTTTTTGGGCGACCTGTTTAACCTAACCTAACCTAACCTAACCTAACCTTTACAATCCTTCATCCAAATTGGTTTTTTTAATATGAATGCAATAGTAATAAAAATATTTTTGTGACATCATCTTATTTTTTCTTGATGTGCAATTAGAATAAAAGTGTTTTGCCCACGGCAAAATGTACTATTTTTATTTAATGTGTTTTGCCGACGGCAAATTGTAAGTCTTTACACATTAAGAAATTCATATAAAAATGAGATTGATATCAATCAGTTTGATGTGTGTATCAGCCAATTTAATTTTTTCACTAGCACAAATGCATAATTTGACTTTGAATGATTGATCGTTTAGCACTCCCATAAAACACACGGTTAAACAGATCGTCTAGGCCGAAATCAATTTAAATACCCCAACACCTAAACCTTTATTTTGTTTACTACTAGTATTATTTTCACTATACATAGACAGGATATTTTTTTCTATTATTTAGTGGAAAGTTTTGAATAAAATTACATAATTATCATGCCCTAACCCTTTTTCTTTATAAATATTGATTTGCTGTGTAATAAATAAAATTAAATAGATTTTTTAATTCTTTGACATGGTGATATAGGATTTGGTTTTGATCTTAGTAGCTGTTGATTTTGTCCAATAATGTGATCGAAAAATGAACACTCCCTTAGCTCTTCTTTAAATTCGCTTAATGTTTTTGTAAATAACGGATGTAGTTGTGGGAGAATACCATGATCTAGGGTAGGAAATAAATGATGTAAAGCATGTTCACCAAAGTGAGTGAGAACCATAAACTGAGATCTATTGATGTCATAGCGATCAATAACTGTATCGATTTGATAAAGACCCCAGTCACGATCGTTTCGGTGGGCATCACCATCGTGATAAATTGTGGGCATATGATGAGCTGCACTAAGACCAATTAAACCGAAAAGAAAGCTTCCCAAGCAAATAATACGGAACCACTGCAGTAAAACATTTGTGAAACATGAATTGGAAAAGATGAACATTAAGGTGGGCAATATAAAACCAATTAAGTCATGCCACGAAAGTTCGTTTACTTTTAAAATGGAACGCAAAAATCTAAAAAAGAAATTTTTAAAATTCAAACACTCATAAATAATTTATTAACAGATTCAATTAATTTACCAGCAAAGAAAAGAAATATGTTAAAGGAAATCGATTAATATCAATAAGTTTGTGGCAGGTGTCTTCCAGTGGAGTAAAATGAAATAAGAAAGTATTGGAATTGAGGAATTTATAAGCTACTGGATGGATTTACCGATGATCCAAATTTTTTTTTTTTAATTACAGGATACCTTGGGAAGTTATTACGCCTTTGCATGCTTCGGTTTGTAAAAGCTTTTAGAATGTGAACCCACTGGAAAAATAATTAATTATTTTTCAAACAATGAAAATGTTTTATAGTACCAATGACATTATTTCATGAAATGAATGAATTTTTCCATTGGATTAATAAGCCAAATTCTTTCAGTGCAGATAATTTTTGTTCAAGAACAAAGATAAAACAAACTAAAATTTTTTTTATAATTTTTATTTTAAGCTTCTTATGAGCTGAATAATTTTAAAATTATTTATTCATCAATATCGAACGCACCAACAACAAACAGACTTTTACAGTTTTCTTTTCTTTGCTAGGACACAAATTATGAAGGGCTGCACTAGCAAACTTGTTTAATATATATAATAATTTATGCTTGTGCAGCACTCTAGTATGTATGCACGTTCATTTATTCCGAAAGTGTTACAACTTATAAAAAGTATTTTTGTTTTAATTTCTCTTCAGAATATTTAAAATTTTTTAATAATTTATTTTTGAATTGAAGAAAATTCGCGATATGTTTGTAAATGTATGAGTGGATTTGTAACTTACCTTTGGATAAAACTAACTGGAAATATGGCTGAATATATTATGGGTTGGCTTATTACTGATAAAATACGTTGTAATTTAGAAGAAATATGCTTATTGGGTATCCAACATAAAAATGGCTCAAATAATGACATTTCCAAGTCATGGAGGGAGTTGGTATAAACATGATGTGATATCGCATGAGATATACGCCATTCAGCAAAATTCATTAATGTAAAATTAAACGTATACATTTGCCAATTATCCCGTTGATGGAAATAATTGTGAGCCGAAATGCTGAGCCAACACAAAGATAAAGCGGCTAATAATTCAAATATTACACCAGCATTCAGTGCTGAGAGTATGGAACAAGACAATGTGGATATCAAAAGACCAATATGGATTAACTGGAAGTTATTTTTATTTTATTTTTATCGGTTGTATTTCAGATTTCACTTACGTTTGACTTTTGTACAGGACTGTAATCCAAGTCATCAAGTTTGTCAGCTACACGTTTCTTAAGCGTTTTATAAAATCCTTCATCGTGCATAGTGAAAGTGTAATTTCTTGGTTTCTTAGTCTCACGTACTACAAATTTTTGAAGTAGTTGTGGAGAAATTCCTTTGATATGATGTATTTCAAATGGTTCGGTTATATCGGTACCTTTAGTTTTTTCTAACCAATATGAACCACCAGGATGTTTTGATATGAAGGGCGTTAAATCATACAAGGTATCATAAATGCGCCAAAGACCATCAGCTTCATCGTCAGCTTGTTTACCTTCTAGCCAACTAAAATTAAAAACAAATTTTTTTTTGCAATTAATAAATAAAATTATTTTATTTATCTTGGCTGTATTTGTATTTTATTATATTTATTATGTATGAAACCTCCCCAAAGTGCCGAATATAATTTACCGCACGTATAATGCAGTTTATTTTCCAGCTATACAGGATCGACAAAGGTCTGCTTTCTTTGTATTTATGCCACCATAATCGTCTAATATATTATAAAAATAAAGTTGAACAATTAGATCTCAAGGAACATCCCCTTATCGGCTAATTACGATAATAAAAAATAATACGAATACAAGCAAAATTAATGGATTTCTCTTTCCCGAGCCTATTATATTTTGCAAAAATTTTCGCTTAGATATATCTTTTTAATAATAAAATAAATATAATAATGCAAGTCATATTAGACTATATAAAAATATATGTCAAAAAGAAGTGGTTCCGGATTTTTCTGAAATTTAATTTGTATACTTCATCTAATATTGATAACAAAAACCCACCTAGGTTTTTTTTAATGATTAAAAT
This sequence comes from Thelaira solivaga, assembly GCA_947397855.1. Classification (NCBI taxonomy): domain Eukaryota; kingdom Metazoa; phylum Arthropoda; class Insecta; order Diptera; family Tachinidae; genus Thelaira; species Thelaira solivaga. The sequence continues at coordinate 42,706,098 of OX377611.1, read as the reverse complement.
TCTATTTTCCAACAGCTTTCTCTAAGGATTCCAATCCAACGAGACTGGCTAAATTCGTTTATTTCCAAAAATAAGTATCAAACATGGAACATTTGGTTTTAAGTGTAAAGTAGAAGAAATTTTAATAGGAGAAATAAGTATTTTTTTTTCAAAACGTAGGGAATTAAAAAAAACCATTTAATTAATGTCCCCAGGGGGGCATTTTATCGCCCTTATGTCTATTGGTCGAAAATGGGCTACTGGATTTTCTTGACAATCTCGGATACGCGGTTCAGGGCAAGTTTAAGTGTGTGATTAGCAATCGAAACGGCTATTGACACCACTTACAGATGGTATCAAGAGAGGGGACTTTCGATAAATCCGAATAAAACCAAAGTGATTTCCTTCACTAGAAGGAGGTATCTAAGTCTAGTGATCTTAAAATTGGGGGACAGTGACTTGGTGATGTCCGAGGAGATGAAATATCTGAAAGTAGTTCTAGGTAAAACTTTTACTTGGAACAAACATTTATTTTATGTAACTGGCAAAGTCTTAAGGGTAATATTTTCTTGCCAAAGAATGTAGGTAAAACGTGGGGCCTACGACCAAAAATCATGGCGTTGTGCTACAAAACCATCATAGTACCGATGGTCACTTATGCCTCCTTGGTATAGTGGCCAAAGGTAGAACAAAAACGGGCACAGATAATCCTCAACAACGTGCATCGAACAGCCTGTTTGAGTGTAACGGGGGCTATGAAGACATGCCCTAAACTAGCCTTGGGTATGGTCACTGGGTTCACTACCCTGCATATTGTGAGTAGGAGAGTAACAGCTAGTTCCACCATAAGACTACCTAGCCTATCCTACCTTAAAGAGGACAATCTTAGTGGGCATGTGAAAATTCTAGAATCTGTCTGGAATTTTCCATGCCTTTCCGTCTCTAATAGGATGCTCACATTCTCTAGGCATTTTAAAGTGGTCATTAGTGAACGCTCTGCTGGAAGAAACGGTGAAATAATACTGAACCGAAATCGACAATTGTGGTATACTAATGGAACCAAAATGGAAAATGGGAGTGCTGGTGCGGACATTGCAGGACCACGTTTCCGTAGGGCAGTTGCAATGAAAAAAACAGCTTCCATTTTTCAGGCGGAGGTCCACGCCTTACAGCTATGTGCTAGGGAATATTTACGAAGGAGCACATCTGGTACCTGGATATATATTCTCTTAGACGGTCTAGCAGCTCTTTGTGCATTGGCGGGCTATTCCTTTCGATCAAGATTAGCTTGGGACAGCTATAAACTTCTGAATGCTAGGGCAGAGAGAAACACGGGTACCCTATTTTGGGTGCCGGGTCACAAAGGGTATGTTTGCAACGAAATGCCAGTCTATCTGGCTAAACATGGTGCGCATACCCCTCTCGCAGGTCCAGAGCCCTTCTGCGGGGTAAGCAACAACTTCACTCGTGTCCTACTGCGCAAGGAGGAGCAACAGAGTTTACAAGACTACTTTAGGGCCGAAAGGGCCACTGTAGACTTAATTATCTCATGAGTAGAATAGATGTGGTACAGAACGATTCCTGTCATTTCTACCAAGAAGGACAGAAAGCGGAGGAACATGTTCTCTGTGAGAACAAGCTGCTTGAGTAGTGCGTCATTTGTCACAAAAGATCTAAGTATGATTAATCTTACAGCAATTACGAGATTCGCAATGAGTTTCGGATGTTTACAATAAAATAATAAAAAAGAATTTAGCACTAAAAAAGATTAATTTTTGTTAATCAAAATTGTTTGGATTTTGATACTCGTACATACAAAAAATTATTTTTATTTTTGATTTTCATTTAATAAAGCTTGTTTACGTATATACGAGTATGTATATAGAAGTTGATATATTTAAAATGTTTTGTGCAGATACGAGTATAAGAACATTAAGTTGAACTTGTAACGTCATCGCATTCTAAATCTGTTTTAATTGAAAATGTTTAACAAAACATTTTTAATGGTTTATTTTTATAAATACTTGATAAGTTAACCTGCAGTAGCTTTGAATGCTAAATAAGTCAATGACTTTCAGATCAGAGAACGGGGACGTGAATTTTCAAAAAAGAAATAGTAATAAATGCACTTTACTAAGCGTTAGTGCTTTTGCATGTTATTAAACTGTGCAAACTTTGAAAAAAAAGTACAAAAAAAAAAAAAAAAATCCACAAGTTTTACCTTTGAACTGTTATAAAGAATTGATTTCTATACGAGGGAATTGTTCGCGAAATGTTAGATCTTTTCCAAACATTTGAAATTGTGCCAGACGGTTTTTGCTGTGGATTCATTTTAATTAATTTCCTTTTCAAAACTTGTAATAAATTTGAAACTTTCATAAGTTCATAAGTTTATTTCTTGATTGCTTTTCTCTTCTTTTTTCTTTGTTTTTGGTTTTTAGTTATTATAATAATTTATTTATTAACTGTAGAGGTCACACATTTGTTTTTTTAAATTCAAATTTAAATTGTTTTGTTGCCGATTCGAATATTAATAACACAACCAACAGTGTTCATGTTTTGTTTACACACAAAATACTGATTGTTGCGCTCCATCGACTGAAAACTGAAGTTCTGAGCAGAATTAAACAATCGTCACATACGAGCGTGTGTGTTTTATGATGGAACCTCGTTCAGTTGAAAAGATTGACTAAAATGATAAGTTAAATTCGGCTGTGCCGATTCTTCTATACCCTTCACTTTTCACAATCTTCTTAAAAAAATATATATAAAATAAAATAAATAATATAAAAAAGAATGGCAAATATTGATTAAAATATTTGTCTTTGAATACCTATTATTTTAATCCTAAAATAAATAATTAATTCAAGTTAACTAGATCTAAAAAAAACCCCCGTTCTGGAATCCTGTAGGTACTAAAGGGCTGCACAAGCATACTTGAAATGACGTACAAGCACTTTTTAATATAAAATATTACACCAGCTTGGAATGATGTGTTGCTTTCAAGTATGCTTGTGCAGCCCTTTGGTAGGTACCCAACTTTTTAAATTAATAAAAATAGAAATTTAAGAAAGGTATCTAAGAAGAATGCAAAATAAATTAAATTAAGTTTAATTCAAAATGTTTTTAAACATTTTTTGAACCAAAATTATTTAATTAAATATTTAATATCAAAGAAAGAACTTCAAGTTAAAGGCAAAAAATTTTCATTCAATAAGATTTCTGTATTCTGTATCACACGTTTAAAAGTTTGTATAAGACCGACTGCACATTTACACCTTAAAAATTTCCATAAAAACAACAGAGCAAAAATTAATGAATATTTAAAATTTTTCTCAGCAATTTGTAGACTAAATAATTGTCTTGATTTTTTGCACAGACATAATATGACTGTCATGTCTGATAAAACTTCCACAAAATTGACATACTAAACTTTTCTGTAGGTCTTCTAGGGGCTTTCTTCTAGGGAAAGTTGATTTCAACGACTACACAGGCAAATAAATCGACTCCGCTATTTATAAGGACTGAGAATATATATATATAATACTTCATATACTGCTTAAATGCTTATGCACAAAAAAAAAAAAAATTTAAACTTCAAATATTTTCCAATTACGGAAAAGCTAACTGCGAGTTGTAACAGTACATGATACTGGACTAGTCCCTAAAGTGCAAACAATGGTTCTTGCGTTTTGTTTTTTTCATATAATAGACTAGTCACTTCAACATTAGTCACTTTCATGTCACGTAGTATGATAATACTACTAATAATACGGTATCAGTCCCAAAAGCACAGTAGTGGTATTTTCGAAAAGCGAATGTGTTTTTAAATGAAAGTTAGGGGTTTTGGTTTTATTATCATATCGCCATATGATTTCATTAAAGCCCTAAGTTACATATAACAAATTTTAGAAGAAAAGCCAAAAAAGTCGATAAATTTCTTGGCCTGACCAGAGATTGAGCCGCAAAATCTGCAGTTGAAAACTATTTTTAATATCTTTGATTTAAAAATATATATGGTTAGACGCAATCATAAATCTAACCATACTATGTTTCCACCAGAATATGGTTGCCTCAACCATATTTTTTCTTTGCGTGCAGTATAAATAAATAAAAATATTAATGTATAAATTTATATGGATCACTGTACTCTAGTTTTCTAGCTGATACAAAAATTTAATTATTATTAGTGAGAGAGCATGTATTTAAATTATTTTGGAGATTTTGAAAATTGTGCAAAATAAAATTGGGCAACTAGTCAACTGTAAGCGAATGTCTATATGATGGTCTTGAAAATCTTGAACAACAGCTTAATTAATCATTGCTTATTATTATTCCAACTAGGGGTTTTTTTTATAAATAACGCTTGCTTAAAGTGCAAAAGAAACAAAAATAAAACATGTTTTCAATTCTATTGCCCTTTGGAATTTTAAATTTTTATGGGACTGCATCCATTTGTTATGCATATCGTTGCAAATTTGTTTTTATAGGAAGTTATAATTGAACTGTTATATTTGATAGTGGTATAAGTAAATTTTTTCATGTTTCGAGATATTTAAGGGTTTGCGTTTGAGAAAATTTAATATTATTGGCAAACGTTAATTTATTGAATTATGTTTTTTTTTATACTGTATACCCTTCAATTTTATTGTAATTATTTAAGAAATTAATTGCTTTTTTAATTCTAAAGAACTTATACCACTTTCAAAAATAACATTTTATAAAAAATGATAAGAGTAAATTTAAGTCCACATTTTTATCGTAATATATAAAAAATAAAATGGAAATATTTAAATACACTAGCAAACAAGTTTTTTTAAGAATTAATTATTGAAAAAAGTTGACCCAATTAAAAAAATTTAAATTAATCGTTAAAACTTAAAAAAATACTCGAATATATATTTTAAACTCGTTTAATTTACTGTTAATAAATCATCATATCGTTGTATTTCTCTTTTCTTATAGGTAGATCTCGAAGTTTCATACAGTGGTAATGTTGTGTGAATTGAATAGTTTTGAAACAAGTTAAATTCGGCTGTATCGAGTCTTATATACCCTTCACTGTGCAAAGTCACGGTCACACTACACAAATATTTTTCGAAATAGGCATAGCCACTATGTCATCTACATATACGCTTTTATATTTTGAAGAAGTTTTCGGTTAAAGTATTTAGCTTAATTTGTTATACAACATGTTTGCATTATCATATTAAAGTCATGTTAGACGATTATTTTGACCAATATTTGTGTAATATGACGGTAGCTTTACCCAAATAATCATATTTTTAATTTTGCACTTTCTACTTAAATACTAAAAAAAATTAATTCATTTCAGTTTACGAAAAATTCTGTTGTGCGATCTTTATTTTTAAAAACAATAAAATGTCTGTAGGTGTTCAATTTAAAATAAAAAAATTTAATTTATTTTAAAATATTTTTAAACCAAACACATTTAATTAAATATTTAATATCAAATTAACGGCAAAATTCAAAAGTGCCACCACTGGTACTTGGCATTATGGTACAAAAGCACTATTAACAAAAAAGCACTGCATTATCACAACGCACAACACAAAGTAAACATCAACCTGGAGGCTTATTATGTATTTCGATTCGAAACGAAATGGCTTTCGAAAATAATTTTCAATTCAAAAGAAAAATTTAATACAAAAATTTCAAAAATCCACCAGAGTTGCATTAACAATTTTGAGGGTAATTTTAAAAATGTTAATTTTTTTCCAATGTTCTACATTATTAGCTTTTTTTTTTAAATTGAAAATTCTCTTTGAAAGCCTTTTCGATTCGAATCGAAAACTTTTTTAATTTTAATGTCAAAACAAGCAGCGTTGCCAGGAGCTAGAAAAAAATAAGCTAAATTGGCCCAAAAAAATTACAGAATAAACACGCAGAAAAAAACGCTAGAAAAAAAGTTAAAAAGCTGCAGCTTAAAATTAAAAATTTTCTTCATTTTTTATTACTAGTTTGATTATATATTTATAAGAAACCAAGAAGAGAACATAAAATATCAAAAACTAAAGAAAATAAGGTCGTTTTCCACATGGCTTGAAATACTTATAAGCGAATTTAATTATAGTTTTATTATTATTAATTTTTTTTCAAAATTGTGCTGGGTTATTTAAAATTTATTGTTTTCTTCATAATATTCTCATGAGTTATTAATTCAGTACAATAACTACCGAAAAGGATAGCATATCTATATAATCATTTCATCAGACTATCCCCTTCGTCCCTTTTATACTCGTATTGAATAAATAACTCTTGAGAAAAAGAATAAACTTCAAACAAATAAAGATTAATCTTTTGTTAAAGTTTTAAACTCCAAAAAAATTTATTAATCAATTAATAATAGTTTTCTGCAGCAATATTAAGCAATTACGGAAAATATGTCCTAAAAAATAAAGCTTCCATACGAAGTATATACTGCATAAGCCCATTTGAAATACACGAATTGCTACTGGACACTAGAATAAAGCACAGTTTCTAGAGTCGTTTTTACAGTAGTTAAAAAAGTTCTATAAAAAAATTACGCAACAAAACAAGCATTGACACATTTAGAAATTTTTTTACAGTTCTAAGAGTACACCAATACCTCACTTTACGTCGTAGTTACGTTCCAAAAACACACGACGCAAAGTGAATTATGATTTTCTATAACAAACCATGTAAATATCGACGATAAGTTACAGGGTTACGAAAATACTACTTTTTAAAAAGACAATTTAACAAGTAAACATTTAAAACATTTTTATTTGGAATTGTCATCTCCACGTTTCATTGCAATATAAAATTTTTGACCTGCAACTGTTTTAAGTAAATTTTTTTTCAATCATTTAACTGACCTGTCGGATTTTTAAGATATTTGTGCACAACATTTTTTGTGAATGTTACAAATAAATTGCTACTGATCACATTTTTTGACGGAATAACGGTAAATATTTTTGGATTTTTTAATTCAAGTATTGCTGCTAAATGCTTTTGTAAAGCGGATAGATTTTGTGTGAACCTTTGATTTTCCTTTGATTAATTAATTAATCATTCGTTGAAAACAAATTTTTTAAACAAAAAAATTTTGATTGAATATGTGGCTGAGATCTATTGGATTCGGCTTCGGTCTAAAAATGCTTTTCGGTCTGACATAAACTCATCCGATTAGAAAAACAAAAATTATTTCAGATTATCAGTACGTCTACGAGTATATTAAATGTATAAACACTCTTTTAATAAATGATTAAAAATGTTTTAAATTGATAAGAATCTTCACAATGTGAGTGTAAATAACATTTTATATAAATAAAAATTTAAAAGTTTTAATATACTCGTACAAAAAAACATGCAAGCAATTTTAACGTCAATTTAAACATGCTTGCATCTGTGATAACTTTAGCTGAAATTGTGAATTGATTCTAAATTATGATCCGGTAAGCTACCTGGGTTACACTAATTAAAAAAGTAAATAAATTAAGCACGGTTTTTCCCTCTTCACCTAAAAAATCTCTTTTCTTACTCGTGATTTCATTGATTCCGGATTTATTGATTACTGAATTGTAAACGCTAAATTAGTTGAAAAATTCATGTAGATTCTAAAAGTAGACATATACGCTAGAATAGTTGATTGCTCATTGTGCAAGCTCACTGGTGTTGTGTATGGTGAAATTAGCTCTGTTGAGTAAACTTGTCAACGCGATACTACTTATTAAAAATTTTATTTATTGAAAATAAAACCATTCTTTCGGCCAAACACGTTGTTTTCTTAAAATTGTATTTTTTTATTTATTTGAAACACTTTTACAATCAAAGTCAGATCTAAATATATTCACTCGGACTGGTCTGGGATTGCCTAAGACTTCCAGCTAAAATCTAATAACGGGGTTCACTTGGTATGGGTGCCTGGCCATAGTGGATATGTAGGCAATGAGAAGGTAGACGAACTCTCAAGTTCAAGGGCGGCTAATAGATTCATTGGTCCAGCACTATTCTGTGGACTGTCTTGGAGCTCTATTAAGCTCAGTTTTAGGGAGTGGCTTTAAAACAGAATCGCAACTATACTGACTTGAAACAAACGGTATCAGGGTAGCGAAAACATTCATGCTATTCCGATTTCGGAAGAGAACAAGCTTGACGGGATTCCTAACTGGACATTGCAGAGTATTGAAACACTTGGCCAATATGAGGATCAGTCAAAATGACCTCTGCAAGTTATGTAACGAAGATGAAGAGACAGCAGAACACATATTTTGTCACTGTAATGGTCTAATTTAGACCCGTTTTCGGTATTTAAGGAAAAATTACCTACAACCGTCGGACACAGTGGACAAATTACCCAAAGAAGATTTTAACCTCTTAATGAATACTAGACTGTAGGAGGATTTGCAACTTGAGAGAAGTTTCACAATAGGTCTATTTTGGCCGCAGTGACCAGATGACTTGTTCCCCCTCCTCATTGTAATTATAATTCCAACAATCACAAAAAAAAATATTGAAGCTATTTACAACTACTTTTCCACTAAAATTTTTATAATAAAATGCATATTGCACCAAATTGGGGGTGTGATATGTGGTGTGAGAGCTTATTACCTCAATTATACTTGATTGTGCATGCATGCTGTTCTCGTGTATAAGCTGCTTAATTTTAGTTATTAGCCGTAATATTTAGGAGCATCAATATCAGTAGTATTCAAAGGTAACACAGTTTCCGGCTGGGTTCATACAGGTGGCGCAGAATGAGCTTTAAGATTTGAATTCTTTATAACTTTTTTAATTATTATTTTTTCTTTGTTTTTTTTTTCAGCATTTTGTGAAGAAGACTTGAAGAATTAATTATGAATTATTACACGATCAAACAACGTACAAAAATAATTGAATTTTATTTTTCAAACCAACAGTCTAATGTGTTGAGACAACGTGCATATCGTCGTCATATCAATGTGCGCATTGCACCCACAGCGTCAGCAATAAACCATTTGATTGGAAATTTTCGTCAACATGGGTCTGTAAGAACACTTCCTGGTGCCGGAAGAACACTTACCGTGCACACTGCTCAAAATATTGAACGTGTAGGGGAGAGCGTGCAGCATAGTCCATCAACGTCAACAAGGAGGCGTTCGATACAACTTGGATTATCACGGCGATCGCTGCAGAAAATTTTGAGTTCATTAGACTTGTTCCCATATAAAGTTTAACTTGTGCAAGAATTGAAGTCGACAGACGTGAAAAAGCGGAGGAAAATCCATACTTTATTCACAAGTTAGTAATGAGCGATGAAGCCTATTTCCTATTAAATAGCTATGTCAACAAGCATAACTGCAGGATTTGGGATACGGAAAATCCTAGAGCAGCTCATCAGCGACAATTACACCCACTTAAGTGTACTGTTTGGTGCGGTATATCCTCCGAAATGACAATTGGTACATATTTTTTTGAAAATGAAAGCGGTGTCTTAATCTCTTTCAGCGGTAGTGCATATCGGACGATGTTGAAAAATTTTGTTAAGCCAGCTGTGGAAAACCATCCAAACTGGTGGATGGAGCCACAGCCCATACTGCAGGTACTTTAATTGCTTTGTTAAGGGACACATGCGGCGAACGCTTTATTTCGAGCACAAGCGATTTTAACTGGCCTCCACGTTCACCAGATTTAACAGCTCCTGTCAGTTTTCTTTGGGGATATTTAAAAGAAAGAGTGTACGTTAACAAAGCAAGAACCATACTTCAACTAAAATGAAATGAAATCATGGCCATTACACCCGAAAATTTGCGAAAAGTTATGGAAAATATGCTAAAAAGAGCACGTATGTGCGAAGCAGAAAATGGACATCACTTACAGGATATCATTTTTCAAAGCTAATTGCAAAAAATTCCCCAATAATATACTGTATTTAAAAAAAATTTTGATCTTTCTACGCCACCCTGTATAAATTGATGGCATTAATTATATAAATATTTCATAAATTTTTTAATTGAATTACATTAAATACTTTATTTGCGATATGTGATTAATTAATTATAAACATATTGATTACAATGTCTTTTTTGTTGGTGCATTATGTTTCAGATACAGAACTTATAAGGCTTACAACTTTTTGTGTTGCCTACGTTTTCATAGTCATGACTTTAGGTGTTACCATTCAGTTATGAATGAATTGAAAATTCAAAATGAATATGGCTCATTTTATTTGCAACTTATGTAGATATCACAATTATAAACGATTTTGTTAAGTTACATTTTTAATGAGTTAAAAAAAGAATATTTAAAATTTTCTTGTATATTGGAGAAAATATTCTGAATATCTTCTAAAAATGGTAAAAAAAAGATTATTTTATTCGCAATGCTTATGTTCTTTTTATATAAATAAAATTCAAATGTCGTTCGTAGGTAAGGTCATCACTTGAGAACGGCTGGACCGATTTGGCTAGTCATAACTTAACTTTTGTTTTATTTAGAGAAAAATTGACCACTAATGCCCCCTTTTTCCAATTATATAAAGAACGGCTGAAGCGATTTTACGTTCACTTTTTACATGTATTTAGCATCAGAGAACGGCTGGACAAATCGTTCACTTTTACTGGGATAGCAATTATGAATAAATTCCCTGCAAATTCCTCTTACCGTAAATAATTTTTTCACTTTTTTTGCCTTAATTTCTTTATTTACTTTTTTCTGGCAAGTATTTTTGTATCCTTTTGTGCTTAAAATTTAATTTATCAAGCAGAATTTAGCAGTTTTTTAACAAAATGATTAAAAAGTGGTGGTTTACCTACAATAAATTCAATTATTTTCTGATAAAATTGTTTATCTATAATAGTTGATACCTTTACTACAAGAACTATTATCGAGGGAATTGAAGGGATATTTTTTTGACGCTTCTGGTGGAACTGGAAAAACTTTTTTGATTAAATGGATTTTGGCAGCGATACGCTCACAGAATGATATAGCACTTGCTTTATCAAGAATTCAGCACTCAAGTTGCTTTTGAGTGTTTAAATCAATGAAAATCCAACGTGTAACATTTCCAAGAGCAGTGCGATGGCCAAAGTTTTGCTCGCGATGTCATGGTTAACCCCAGCCGAGAATTGAATGCATTTTTGAAGTCGTCCGTTTTATGAAAACACGTCAAGAAACTTAAACTAACTACACGCAAAGAAAAAATATGGTTGAATTAACCATATTCTGGTGTAGTTGCATGTAACCATATATATTTTTAAATCAAAGACATTAAAAATACCTTTCAACTGCAGACGTTGCGGCTCAACCCCAGGTTACGACTAAATTTTCTTTAAAATTTTTTTATTATTTTTTTTTAATACATACATATTTTATATAAATATTTTAAAAAAATTTTTAATATCTTTTGTATTCCATTGACTTTTTCATTTCTATTAATTTGTATTTATTTATTATAAAGAGTGTCCCAACAAGAACGCAAGATTTAAATTTTAAATAAAACACAGATATTTAAAAAAAACCTTGAAACTTTATTATATCGTAAAGTAGACAGAATGAGGTTATGTATGGAAACACATATCGGGCAGATGGCCGCCGCGGCTTTGCTGGCACACACGCATTGAAATTTTCAATGACTGTTTTGCATAAATGCTGCGGTATTTCATTAATGCAGCGTCCAATTTTCTCTTTTAAGGCTTGAGTCGTCGTCGGCTTATTCTCGTAAACCATCGACTTCAAAAACGCCAAAGAAAAAAGTCTAATGGTGTTAAATCGCACAATCTAGGCGGCCAATTCTGATCTCCAAAATGCGAAATAACACGACCGGGAAATGACTGATGCAGCAATTGAATTGTTTCTCTGTGTCGAATTGAGGTGGATGGAGTTTGAGCGACATCATCACGTACAGCTGCGACATTTTCGGTCGATCGACCTGGTCGAAGGCGCGTTGTTGTCTTTACGTCACTAACAGACCCAGTTTCGGCAAATTTATCCATTAATCTTTTTACAGTTGACTCTTTTGGAGCATTATTGTGACCCCAAATTGATCGCAATTTGCGAACTGTTGCCGCAAAACTTTCACCATTTTGGTGAAACAATTTCACAATGAGAATGCGTTGTTCATTCGTGTAGCGCTCCATTTTTACTAACCTCGTACCTTCTACTAGCAAACAATAACAATTGTTCAAATGTCAAACAATGACACTTCGAATGGCGCCAAATTTAAATCTTGCGTTCTTGTTGGGACACCCTTTATAATACAGCGGGTTTGAATTCATTTTTTAAATTTTCTTTGACTCTACCAGGATTCGAACTTGTATACTCGTACACTTGGTTAAGAAGCATTAACTCGCCACTCAACTACTTCAGCCACAAAGTTCAGTTGAGTTTGAACGATTAAGTTGTTGTTTGCGGTTGCGGAAGAGACAAAATAGAAAACAATTTTAAATTCAACCATATTTTTATCATTATTATGTTTGCTATGAACATATTTATAGTTTCAAGCAAAATTTTATCAAAAATAATATGATAATGATATGGTTGATCAATGACAGTAAACGTAGTAGGTCAAAAATAACTAGAAACATGTTTATGGTGATCATAATAATGTTTAGATGCTTCAAATTAATAATAATATTTTTTGTGAAGAACATATTATGTTTGCGGTGAACATATTCTTTTGCGTGTATGTACATGCGTGTCGACCTTCAGAACGACCGATCTGAAGAAGTATTTTCAAAGAAATTACTGGACATTGGCAACGAAAAAAGTCCAGCTCACATTTCGACCGGTTGTATTTAATTTCCAGACGTTTTCTGTTAGTTTACCGAATCAAAATCTGAAGGCATTTAAAAGGTCCTTCCAAACATTGTATAAAATCAAAAAAATCATGATTGGCTGAGTGAACGTATTCATTTATTTTAATTGGTATATAAATAAAATACCTTACAATTCATTGTAATTGGAAATGTGGGCATACCGCAAATGATTATTCTTTTTTTTAAATTTTATGCATTTCAATATAAGTAAAATTTGAAGGCAAAACAACGTTTAATGGGTCAGCTAGTTATTAATATAATTCAAGAGCTAGTTTTGAGTTGTAAGTCATGTGCCGTAACCTCTTTTCTATTTTATGTTACGGTAAATACCGAGAACCATAGTGACTTAAAAAAGAAGTAATTAGTAGGGATGGGAGCACACTACCTTAAACTTTAAAATTCGTGTTGATCTATATTATTGAAAAGCGACTTGTTGTACTGCCATCAGGGGAACAAATGTCGGTTGAAGTTGAACGTATTTGTGATATTAATTATAGAAATACGGGCATACTTCGCTTAGCGCTCATTTTGCGTTCCTAAAAATTGAGAGTTAAAAGAGGTGCTATTTTCACTGAAATATGATGTTGCGTCCTAACTTAGACCCCTAGGACTGTTCTCAATTCGCCTACTAACAATAATAAACTAGATGTACGAGTATCTGTGGTTCAATTGATTTTTTAATTTAATGAATTTTATTTATTTAATAAAAAATTATATTTTATCAATTTTTATAAGAAATTAGAAAAAGAAGACCTTTTGAAATGTATTCTAAAATTAAAATATTTTTTTTTCAAACATTCAAAAAAGCGCTATAGTGAAACAGCGCTAAAAGAGGTAATGTTAATCGAGGTATGCCTGTAATACTATTTCTCTTGGTCAGGTAAAGATTTCTCAAATGGTGCATAAATTTGAAACGCATTTAAAACGTTACGTATTTGCATTTCCAAAGAAAATAAAATGTAAATACTACTTGTATTTGACAGATTGCGAATGCAATATGCAAAAATGAAATGCAACATGCATCTATTATTTAATGATAACAAAACCCGCAGCAATAGATTATAGAAAATGTGAGATTGATGACCGATCTTAAATAAATATCAAAACAAATTTATAAATTTAATTTAGTTAAATTTCAAATTGAAGTGAGAGAAGTTCTTAAAAATTATATTATTTAAGCCAGACAAGTGGGCTGGAGTGAAATTTAAATTTATTTACAAATTTATTATTTCTTTTTTAATTTTAAATAATATAAATATATTTTATTTTTTAAGCAAAGGCCGAAAAACGCAAATAATTCTTTAATAAAAATTATTTTCTTTTTAAATCAACAAATTGAATAAAGTGAAATGGTGATTGAAGAATGGAAGAAGTGTGGCATTGCCACAAAATTTCCCACATATAGAAATTCTAATTTTATTACTACCGAAAGGTAAAACCTTTCATGTAAAAGAGCATGATGAAGAAAAGGACTATTAAAAAAAAAAAATAATTTACAGTTGGTTAATAGGTAAACGACAGGATGATGAGGCTGAAGGTCTATGGCGTATTTATGATACCTTATACGATTTCACGGATTTTATTGACAAGCATCCTGGTGGTTCATTTTGGCTAAGGGAAACTAAAGGACTGGATATAACTGAAGCCTTTGAAGCTCATCACTTGACCTCAACACCTTCAAAAATTATTGAAAAATATAAAGTACGTGAAGCCTCAAAACCAAGAATTTATACGCTAACACTGCATGAAAATGGTTTCTATAAGACGTTGAAAAGAAGAGTTGCTGAAAAGTTGGAAACAATTGAATCCACACCGATGAAAACTTCAGAAGTAATTTTTTTCTTTTTTAATCAATAATCTGATTTAAAAATTTTATTTAAAGAAACATAAGAACTGCTTTGTAAATTTATAATGCGAAATTTCACTTACTTTAATTCGTTTACATATTGCATTGGCTTAAAAAATATGGATGATTAACAACTATTAGATTTTCAAAGCAATGTGACAAAACTAAGGCAAGAGCGAGACAGTTTTTATTAAAAAAAATGTTTAACAGACTGTAAATAGGTTTAATTTCGTCATCACGAAGGCTTACAAAATCTTTAATTAAATTTAGACTCTCAGACTATATTTTTATACTTAATTTCTCTCCAGGGAACTCACATGTTGAAAAAATTTCAACAAATTTTAATAAAGAAATTTCTTTTATATTTCAATTAAGGGCCATTATTACAACTTAACATTGAGGTTTCAGATAGCTATAGCAAACTTTAATTATACTGAAGGATAACCTGGCATTTCACTTTTTTTATGATTTTACAACTTCCCAATTAGATATTTTATTTGTTTTCTGGAACCCACTTCTATGAAAACTGTTTACAACAATCAAAAAGGACAATGGACACCATGGGTAGCAACCAACAAAAGCTACGCTTAGCGTGTACAACAACCTTTTGGGTAGCATAAAGCACAGATAACAATGAAATGCTTAGATATAGTTCATAATAAAATTTAGTGGTAAGACAAACGTGCCTTTTGTCTATCTGATATTCTTGGTTAAAGTCTATTTATAATAAGCCAAAACCAGTTATCCGCAGGATAACATCCTGCTGTTAGTTATTTTTTAGTTATAATAAATACCCTTAAACTCTTACATGATTAATATTAAATTCTTTTTATCGTGCTGAAGTTCATTTACAAAAGGACACATGAAAATTTTCGTGAATAAAATTTGTACTTAAATTTTATTTTGAATGTGCCTGGCAGGTATCAATGACGAATTTAAAATTGTGGTGAACGATTTCTTAATAAAAAACTTTAAAAAAAATTATTAAATTAAAAATTCCGCAGGGAAATAATTGTCTACTTCATAAAATTTTCCAGAGTCTTTGTATTTGTTTCGGTTAATTAGAAAAATAACACTCGTTTTCAACCAACTGCACTTAGGCTGACGGTGCGGTGCATATTATGTCATTATAAAGTTGTAAAATTTTTATTTAACAACAAAATTTTTTAACAAGGCGATGCAGAAAAGCCAAACAATTTTTGTGTTATTTTTGCCAAATAAATCTTTGCAAAAGTCGGTGATAGACTTCGTAAAATCTGCGCACTTTACTACTACTACTTTGAAATAAATATTTACAATCTAAAAAAATTATTGATGCCAAAATTGTATTGTCCCTTTGCAACAGCGGACAAGTGGAAAAAGATTTGCTCTTAAGTTCAGAACACCTATGATTCGGCGGCAGGCTTGCAATTATCGTAATCATCATAATAATTTTTATTTCTGTATGGTAAATATTACGGGTATAAACTCTGCAAAACAAGATAAGTGTTCATTCACATCCACGCCGTTTTCTGCTCAGCCACCGGTGGCAATATAACATGGAATTTCAAGAAGAAAGATATGAATCTGATTCTGATTTTACACCTAGCCGAGAGTCAATTCCTCAACCATTAAATAAAAGTGAGAGACTTGAATCTATCGAAAAACGGTTCCGAAAGTTTGATTTCGTAAAATTTCCAAAAAAAATTTTTTTTTCTTGGGAATAATAAATAAGAACACTATTTACCTAGGCTGTAACATGAGCATTAAACTACATTATATACATTCTCTTTTTGATCGATATAATGAAAGCCTTGGTGAATAAGGTGAACAACAAGGTGAAAGGTTGCAGCAAGATATTCGTATAATGGAAGCACTTTACCAATATTTCTAATTAGTTGCTGGAATCTTTGTCGGCATCTAAAACAGGCGTCTCTTTCAAAAAAATCTTATAAAAACCTCTTTTTCTCCAGCCACAGTTACTGTATGAAATAAAATAGTCATAATTTTGAACCTGCCCGTGAATTAAAAACGCACTTTAATTAATCGCATGTTATCACTCTGGAAAATTCTTTAGTGTTGACCAGAGTATTCTTGTTTTGTACATCAAACAACAACATGCTGTACTGGTTATTGTTATTGTTTTTTTATTTTTATTTAAGGTATATTTAAACTTGTCCGTGGGTAAAACATTTATTTAAAACTTAAAACACGACATTTTGAAAATATTTTTGGAAATAAAAATTGTATAACAAAGAACTAAAATTCATAACAATTGTACAATGAAAGTGAAAACAGCGTTTGTTATAGCGGGGCAGGACATTGCTCGCTCTTGCATTTTACAGTTCTAATGTATGAGAACATAAATAACCACTTATTAATCTATAATTTTGAGAAAAAAGTGAATGAAAATTAATTTATTTGTTTACAGGCAATCCATTCCGCTTTACTTTTAAGCACTTTTATATTTTCCATGGGCAGCGCAAAGTTTGATAGTTTATGGTGTATGACTTTGGCTAGTACAGCTCTAGTATGGACAACTATTTCATCTCACAACTACTTTCACAAGCGGGACAATTGGCGAATGTACGCATTTAATTTAAGCATGTTGAATTTTACATCGTGGCGTGTATCGCATGCCTTGTCACATCACATCTATCCAAATTCCTTTAATGATTTGGAACTGTCAATGTTTGAACCACTATTTTGTTGGGTACCTAGTCCGTATGTTAAAAGTAAGATGATGCGTTACGTTTCTTTAGTTACTGAGCCGTTAGCCTATGCAACCGCGTTTTTCATACAAATTTTAACCAGGTTTGTAATTGAAAAATATAACAGTACACGTACACATACAAATGCATATACATTATTGTTACTTTTGTTTGCAATTTCTAAAATAACCTTTTTGCTTATAAGTCGTTTTATTATTTTCTTTCATTTTATTTCAGAATCATTTATTCGCTACGTGAAAGTAATATTATGTATTGGCATGATTTAATTTGCCTTTCACTTCCAATATCAATTTACGTGTGTTCAAGTCATACAATCATGTGGTGTGTAAGTCAATGGCTGTGCATAACGGCAGTGGCAAGTTTTGCTTTTTCTGTTATTGCCTTGAATGCAGCACACCATGATCCCAAAATTTATCATGAAGGTGATGCAAATCGTGAAGATCGTGATTGGGGTCTATTTCAAGTTGATACCATAATTGATCGTGGCGATATTAAAGGATCACAATTTTTAGTTTTGACACACTTTGGTGAACACATTCTACATCATTTATTTCCAACACTAGATCATGGTGTTTTGCCGCAATTATATTCCATACTTTATCAAACTTTAGATGAGTTTAATTGTGAGTTAAGGGAGTGCAATCATTTGGAACACATTCTTGGACAACACAAGCAATTGTTAAGAATTGAACCAAATCCAAAGGCACCAGGTTCTAAATAAAAAAAAAAGAAAGTAATAAATTATTTTTAAAAAAATGTATATTTTTAAAATATACTTGTACAGTTCTGTTCTGTATTCCGAATCCGAATATTTTATTCGGAATTGAAAAATTAAGCACCTCATAACTTCTCTGTGGTCCATTTTAAAATTTTGTTTTTGCTTTATTTTGGGTGCGAAATTATTGGTTGAATCAAATAAATATAAAAGTTTTCATTTAATAAGAAGAAAAAAATTTAATTCCACATTTTTTCAAATCCGTGTGGAATACACAACATGTACGATAAGTAGATAAATTCAATATATATATTTTGTTTTGAAAAGTAAATGAAATATTTTCCTTTAAATTGGCATGAACTTGGCACAGAATTCAGTCTTCACAATCTAACTGAACTCTTGCCACAACGATTTACTAAATTTTTACTTGTTATAGAATCACTCGTTAGCAGGTTTTTAACTTTTTTAAACTTTGGTCTGCTTTTAATTTTGTTTCCAAACTTATTTTTGACTCATAACTTTTACAAATCCAGTGAAGATAATAAAAAAAAATAAAATTTAGTTTTTGTTTCTTTCTTTTGCATTTTATTTTAAACTTCCATTCTAGCATAATTGAAAATACAAAGGATTCTCTGCTGTATATAAAGGGTGGTTAAATTTTAAGGGCCGATGTTGAATGTGAACCTCACCTAAACGTCAATTTTTTTCCATTTCATTTGAAATTTTTCAATTTCAGACTAACTCAATTTGAACACCACCGAGCAACGCGTTAAAGTTATTCAGGCTTATTATGAAAATCAATTTCCGAAGAAAATTATCTTCAGTGATGAAGCATATTTTCACCGCATTTGGGCGAATGATAATCCAAGAGTGATTGTTGAAAAACCAATGCATCCACAAAGAGTGACTGTTTGGTGCGGCTTATGCGCTGGCTTCATCATTGGGCCGTATTTTTTCCAAAATGAGGCCGGTCAGGCAGTTACTGTGATGTTGTTCGCTATCGTGAGATGATAACGAACTTTTTATGGCAAGAATTGGAAGATATGGATGTGGACGATATGCGGTTTCAATGGGACGGTGCCACTTGCCACACAGCTAACGAAACAAATGCTCTTTTGCCCGACAAATTCAATGGCCGTGTTATCTCACATGGTTGCGATGACAATTGGCCGCCAAGATCATGTGATTTGACACCGTTGAACTTCTTTCTTTGGGGTTACATAGAAGGGCCTTCTACCTGACGATTCAAAGATCAGAATAATTGAAAATTATCCTGTACCATCTGACAAAGGCTCTGTGAGAAGATTTGTGACATTCGCCAACTACTATAGGCGGCTTATTAATATCTTCGCTACTTTAGCAGCTCCTTTAAATTACATAACACCCAAGAATGTTAGTTTTAATTGGGATGAAACTTGAAGTCTCCTAGACTACTACAATATCCGGACTTTTCTAGAAAGTTTGTTATAACAGTTGATGCATCAAAAGTAGGCTGCGAAGCAGTCCTAAGTCGGTTTTTTAATGGAAAGGATCTACCAATTTACTTTGCGTCCAAATACTTCAATACTGCTGAATAGAGAAAACCAACAATCGAGCAAGAACTCCTAGTTATTCATTTCGCTATCACACTATTTAGGCCATATGTTTCCGGCACAGAATTTATGATCAGGTCTGACCACAGGCCATTTGTATACTTGTTTAATATAAAGGATCCATCATCGAAGTTGAAAAAATAAGGTTGGAACTATCCGAATACAACTTTGTTGTAGAGCACATTAAGGATAAAGATAATGTAGCTGCAGATGCTCTTTCGCGTATTTCGATAGATAACTTAAGAGATGTAAACAAACAAATCCAAGACGTAAAAACTAGAGGAATGTCAAAACAATCACAAGATCAAACAAAAGAAACAGACGCTACAATAAACAAAATACCAATTTACGACAAATTCTCACATATTTTCAAAAAAAATTCCTAAAATTAGATCAGAACTTTTATATACGAACAAAAAACTAAGTTAAGTTTTAAGTTAAGTTTTTATTTGAGCCTTGAACAATTTTACATTAGATAAGAAAAGAATAAAATTACAAAGATAACTTAAAACTATAATGTTTTGAATTAATAAATAGTTTTTCTGATATTTTACAGTACCTAACTTAACATATTAAAGAATTTGAAAACACATGTTGACAATAAAATGGTTTAAGCTTGCTCCCGGCATACAATATATAGTTAGGATTAAATTAAACTTAGAACTAAACTTAATACTAATCCTAAATCTAAAAAAAAAAAAAAAATAAAAAAATAATAATAATTATCCTCTATGGGATCCTTCAATTTTGGAGATAAAAAATTTAGGTAATAAATTATTTACAAATATAATTTCTTGTTCTACATAACCCAATGGTGAGTAATAATTGGTCTTTACCCAATTTAAACCAGATTGATCATTCAAAACCCACTGAATCAATACATTATTCATATTATGTTGGGAGTCGATAAATTTTTTCATTAAATCAAAAGTATAAGAAGCCAAAAGTTTAATTTTTGTTAATTTATAAATGTGTACATTTGAAAATAATTTATTATTTCACAAGCTCTAAGAACTTTTCTTTCAAATATTTCAAATTCCTTCATAGCTGTTGGTGACAAAGAAAACCAAATTGAAAAAGCATATAATAAAATTGGTCTTATACTCATTTTATATATTAATAATTTTGTCACTTCTGGCAAATATCTGCTTTTAAACAATTTCCCAAAAGAGATTTTAATCCGACGAGCTTTATTAAGAAAAATTCTTGCATGTCTATTAAATTTCAAAAGTTTATTAAAAAGATAATCTACAAAAAGAATTTCGTGTCCATCTAGAATCAACTTGTGCTTTCCGGCACAATAAAATTTTTACATTTACCAGACGCATTTCTTAAAAAAATCGCTTCACTTTTAGATTTATTTTAATACCCCATAATTTGTAGAAATTATTTACTTCATTCAAATACGTTGCAATTGAACTCAAAGTATCAATTGGAGAAGTTCCATGAGAGTAAAGCAATGAATCATCTGCGTATAAAATACCAGTTGAACTTTGAAATTCATGTGGAAAATCATAAATAAAAATATTATATAAATGAGGAGCTAAAATAGAACCTTGTGGAACTCCACATTTCACATCACCAAAAGTAGATATTTCATTATGTAAATGTACACAAAATTTTCTATTTTGAAAAAAACTGTGTAATAATTTAATTATATGTGCCTCAAAACCAATGTTAATCATTTTGAAAATAATTCCATCATGATAAGCATGATCGAAAGCTTTATCTATATCAAGAGATACTGCAATAGTGCATCGTTTTTGCCCCCAAATTATTTACAACATCATTTTGAAATTTAAGTAAAGCATGACAAGTAGAATGACATTTTTTAAATCCAAACTGAAAATGTGGAATATAAGAATTATTTAAACGAATAACTTTTTCAAAAAGTTTACCTAAGTTAGATAAAAGAGATATTGGCCTAACATTGTTTAAATCGAAATTATTGGATTTTTTAGGAATTGGAGAAAATTTTGCTGACTTCCAAGAATTTGGAAAATAACCATTATTAATACAATTATTGAAAATAATAGCTAAGTAATCAAAAGCTAATTTTGGAAGTTTTTTTTATAATAACATTTTAAATTTCATTTAAACCATAAGATTTTTTATTATTTATAGATTTTGAAATCACTATAAGTTGATCAGAATCAGTTAATTTTGTATTACCTTGAGAATTAGAAGATGGAAATTAATCATCGAAATTGAACAAAAAATTTGGTGTCTGTGACAAATGTAGTCTTATTGTGTTTTCTATTTCTGAAACATCTCTACAAGGCATAGAACCACTATAAATAGAAGAAAAATGTTTTTTCAAATGTGATAATTTCTGAGAATTATCAATTATTTCCACACCGTTGACTATTATTTTTGAAAAAGCATTTTTTTTTGGATTTCCTAAAATGTTATAAATTTTTTTATAAGCTGTTGGACCAGGTTTTATATTTGTAAGACGATTTTGAAAAATTTCTGCTTGTTCAATTTGAACTTGTTCTCTAATAATTATTTTAAGCAATTGAATTTGTTTCGATTACAATATATAATCTGATTGAGATCTATTTAGAATTCTTCTAAATAAATGCCTTAAATCTTTCTCCCAGGTAAATTTTAGTTTGTATAAATTTTTTATTTTATCTGACACAATGTTTATTTTTCGTTTCTATTTTTGTACTATGATTATTAGAAGTTTAAGTTGATTTTTGAAGTAATTTCATTCCTAAAAGAATTCCAATTAGTATTCTTAAATGAAGTAAATATACGAGGCTGTTTTAAAATAAATTCTAAATTTAAAAATTTGAGTTCCAATTTTAAAGGAAAATGATCTGAAAATGTAGGAAGAGATTTAATTATAAAATTTAGATTAAATTTGAACTTATTACGAAATGGTCTAAAAAGGAATTTACATTAGGAAAGGAAGGCAATAATCTTATAAAATCTTGAGAAAAAAATGTTAGCCAATCAAATAAAGCATTACCATTACAATTATTTGAAATGTCTCCCCATGATGTATGTTTGGCATTAAGATCTCCACTTCAAATAGTTTGCAGATACTAATTTGATAGCAGATAATCCACTATAAATTAAATTATAATTCAAATTACCAGGAACGTATAATGAACCAAAAATAATTCTTTTAAAAAAACCAAACAAATTTCAGCAAATATATTTGGAAATGGTATATCATTTAATTTAACATGACTAAAAGAAAAATTTTCCTTCAAAATAATTGCTACGCCCACAGAACTTTCATCTCTAATAATCGAATAATTTTCCAAAATGATTTTATGACTTGAACTAAGATGTGTTTCTTGTAATATAAAAGCAACATCTATCTTATTACATTTTAAAGTATTAAATAAATCTATTCTTCTGCTAGAACTAACAATTGAACGAACATTAAAAGTTAAAATATCCATTATTTTATTTACCATAAACAGATTCTGACTTGGAACAAACTTTGTAATTACTAATAAAATTTCTTAATTTATCTTCTAATGACATAGTTTCTTCCTTACCTTCGCAATTTTCAGAAATTCTTCAATAAGTGGCGGTTTTTTTTATAGAAGTTTGATGAATACTCTGAGAATTACTAAAGCAATTAGCAAATGTTTTATTAGGATTAGTAAAACTAGATATCGTTGTCAATTTCTAACATTTTGTGTGGCTAATAAATTTCTCTCTTTTATAACATTAGCCAATTGTTTTTTTCTTTCAATAAATTTTAAAAAGCTAGGAATACCACGCCAACTAGCTGGATGTCCAAAAGTTTTGCAATTAATACAAAAAGGTTTTGAAATATCATTCATAACCAACTTACATTCACCAAGGTCATGTTTTTCAGAACATTTTACACATGCTTGCGGAAACGGAAATTTGTGATATGTTTGCAGAATTTTTTTTTTCAAATCATCATTACTTAGCGGTATACCAAGTTGTGTTTTAATTAATTGTGTATCAGCTATAGCCATTCCTTTATCAATTATTTTTAGTACTTCATTGAAATATGGTTACTTCCCGAAAAGCTGGAGAGAATCATATATAATTCCGTTATTCAAGTCAGGCAATAAATTCCTTATAACTAATTACAGAGGTATAGCCAAACTGAGTGCTATTCCCAAGCTTTTAAAAAAATGTACGACTGACTGTCTTATACACCAAGTAACACCATTAATCACTTCTTCACAACATGGATTTCGTAAGGGATATTCACCAATGACAAATATTCTGGAATTAACTACAATGATCAATAGATCCTTTAATAACAGATGTCACACTGATGTTATTTGCACCGACTTCAGTAAAGCGTTTGATAAAGTAAACCATGATCTTCTCCTACTAAAACTAGACAAAATGGATTTTAGCTCAATATACCTCCGCTGGCTTAAATCTTATTTGTTATTTCGAACGCAAAGTGTTAAGTTTAAATCTGCTGTGTCAAGAAAAATTGTTGTTAGTTCTGGAGTTCCTCAAGGTAGCCATCTTGGCCCTATACTATTTTTGTTATTTATTAATGATTTGCCAGAGGTAATTAAGCACAGTAATATTTTGATGTATGCTGATGTTGTAAAAATATTTAGTAGCATAGCAGATATGACTGACCATAATTCACTACAGGCCGGCTTGGACCGCTTCAGTACTTGGTGCAAACTAAACTTGATGGAGCTAAATATAGATAAATGCAAATATATGCAATTTACTAGACGTAACAATGTATTGTACCACTACACTCTTCATGAACACAACTTGGAGCTTGTGAACTCGTTCTTGGATCTAGGAATATTATTGGATTCAGGATTAAGCTTTGTTCAGCATATTACGTTGACTATTAACAAGGCACGCAGTACATTGGCCTTTGTGAAACGCTGGCAAAGGAATTCACTGATCCACATATTACTAATCGTTTGTATATGGCACTTGTTAGATCAGTCCTAGAGTACGGTTCAGTCATATGGGATCCGTACTATAATGTTCATATTGATCGCATCGAATCCGTTCAAAAACAATTTATGATGTTCTGTTTGAGACATGTGTACCGTGATCGTCTTACACTCCCCTCATACACAATAAGATTAGCGGAGGTGAACTTACCAACTTTGAAAAGCCGAAGAGTTATCCTGAATGTATCTTTTGTTTTGAATTTAATCAATGGAAACACCTACTCCGAGTTTTTATTAAGTAATTTATGTATTAATGTTCCACAACGTTCCTTGCGGTCACACAATTTTCTACACGTACAAACATTTCGTACAAACTTTGCTATGGCCGATCCTTTCAGAAAATTATGTTACTGTTTTAACGAAATGTTTTTGTATATTGATTTTAATAAATATAAACATTAATGTCATAAAAAGAAATATAATAGTTAATTTAAATTGCTAATTATTTTCATATAATGTCCTTATACGTTGATTAAATATTTCCTTAGTACTTTATAATAGTTCCAATTATAGATTTTTGTATGTAACATTGTAGTTTAGTCTGTAAGGAAATTGTCCATAGACTTAACTAAATAACTATTGCAATTGCTGGAATAATGTCCCCATTGTTGACAATGCCAGCATTGTACTTCTCTAGAATTTATTTAGAATGACTTAATAAATACCTTATATGTGTAAAATCATTCGCACTTTTGCCGGGAAGCAATGTAATTAAAAATAGTCCAGTGTCAATATCAAATTTTCTTGAATATTTTGTCTTGAATTTTGATATTGAGTCAACAGTATTTGGCAAAATTAAATCAAGTTCTTTTTTAATATCTTCAATATCTGTTTTATGATACAGACCTCTAAGAATGATATTTGTTTTCTTTAATTCTTTTGGAGTAAAAGAATATGAATCTATATTCTTTTCCTTCAGCAATGCCATAATTTCCTGATGAACACAAGTATCGCGTACATAAAGTTTACTCTTAAATCTTGATTTGTTTATAATTTTAAAATCAACATTTTTGCTTTTTAGCTGATCCACCAAACTTTTTATATTTAGATTATATACAATATAGGTGGACAATACTTCTTTTTTTCGATTTTTCAGATATTTTCACTTTTTGACTCTTGGAAATGTTAGTTGAGCTTACTTTGTCCATTTCAATTTCCCCCAATATTTGAAACCGATTGTTGTTATTTATTCCATCCGTATTATTTTCAAAATTCGTAAGATCAATCTTGATAGGTTCATTGTACTTACGTTTCTTGTTTGTAACAGTCACAAAATCCTTATTCTCTTTTTTCAATTTATTATCTTCAAATTCCATAAAAGAAACAATCCCAATCCAGAAGCTGACATGGAGTGCGTCAAAATCCTATTGTCAATAATAACAGGTTTATCCGGAGGCAATCTTAAAGGATTCCCAATGGGGTCCAATTGATCAAATGGCAAATTCATATCCGTTCTCCCCAGAAAAACTTATTATCCAACTAATACGAGTTTTTTTTTTTTTGATTATTTTATTAATTTCTACGAAATTTTCAACTTCAAGGCCCAGCAGACCTAATACGATTCTAAAAAAAAAAAACTAAAAAAAATTGCATATAAATATATTTAGAAAATCTAAATTGGCACTAAGCTTGAAGATATTGATTGAAAATGAATCATTAGATTTAGAACAAATGCTTTAGAGGCTGCAACAGGAAGCCGTCAATCAAGATATTCGAATTGTTGAGTGGCCTAAAGATGACTCATTTTTCAATATCTGTAATATACAGAAATTAAAAGACCATGGCATTCGAGTATTAACAAAGTTAGAAATTATGTTAACTGACCCTATTCAGCAAGTCTTCGATCGAAAAGAAAAACAAAAACTGATGACCGTGTATCATAATGATCCGCTTCTAGAAGGGCATTGTAGACGGAAGAAGCTATATGCAAAGCTAAGAACGAATTTTTTTTGGAAGAACATGTCGAGAGACGTAGCTACTTTCATCAAAAATTGTGACAAATGTAATCGCAACAAAGTAAGACCTGGAAATAAAGAGAAACTTGTTTTAACGACAACTCCAGCCAAAGCTTTCGATATTGTGGTTTTGGACACAATAGCTCCGTTTACAGTCTCAATTCATAAATATGATAGGTATGCGCTGACAATAATGTGTGATTTGACAAAATATTTGGTGACCGGATAAAAGTGCAAATACGGTAGCTCGTGCAATATTTGAAAACTTCATTGTAATTTACGGTTCAATTAAAACCATTAAATCAGACCGGGGCACAGAATTTAAAAATTAATTTATTCATATTTGCTTTAATATGTACAGCATAGATAAGTATTTAAATGTAAGTTACGTGATTGTGTTAAGCAGGGATGTGAATCCCTTACAGTCGATAGGCCAGCAACAATTCAAGAGCTAAAGGATGAGATAATTCGGCACATTAACGGCATAGAACCCCAATTATGTGTCAGCGTCATCGAAAATTTGGACCATCGGATGTGTGCCGCCGAGGTTGCGGTGCCCATTTGGTCGATATTTTGTTCCACACATAATTGAACCATACCATATTATCACCCTTTAGTATTTCGTAGACTGGCTTCGCTTGCAGAATATTTTTCAAAGGTAGCTTTCGGTTATTCCCTTTCGTATATCAAACAATGGTTTACAAAAAATTTTCCATAGCCGTTTGTGGCAGAAAAAGTTCCGTCCAAGTTGCTCTTTGTCTAATTACTATTTTGGAGGGTCAGTTAATTTTGTTGTGGACTTAATTAAAATTAAAATTTATGAAGTCTCCGAATTTGGGAAGTTATTTACAGTTATCTCACTATGGACTTAGTTCGTGCATCTATAGTCACAAACTTACAGGGTACCAAAGACTGACTGGTAAAAGGCTAACTTTAAATTAGCATGAAATTTATCGCCGGGTGCACACTACTGATTACACAGTACAACAGCCAATCTGGGTGGTGAGAAATTCCAAGTCAGGGTGATGGTACTAGGTCAGTATAGTAAAACCCTTAAAGGGTTTGGCGTTCGTATGTGTCAGTTTTTTTTTATGACCTTTTAAATTTTTTCCTTATCTTGATGTTTTTTCGCTTAGTTGTAACATTTTGGCAAAAACGTAGTTTAACATAACTCGAGAACCACTTGTCCGATTTTGCTAAAACAAACTCAAAAAAATTTAGAATTACAATTTCTCTAATCTGTTTCTATACCGTTTTCCTATATGTGCAACACTCGCGAAGTTAAAAATGAATGTATGAAGGGAAAAAAGTATTTTTTGCCTAAAAATTTAAATATTTTTTTTTTTAAATTCATAAAAAATCCAAAATGGCAGAAAGTGCTAAAACTAATTACTTTCGCGTAAAGTCACATAACTCATGAGCAAAAAAAGGCATAGATAATGAAAATCGATGCACGCGTTTCTCATTTATTCACAATTAGGTAAATGTATGAATTTCAAAAATTTGCTCCAGATATGCACAACAATTTTTGGAGAAAACATTGACACTCACAAACCGAACTCTCTCATATTTTTCTACTTTACTAAAAGAGAAATATTAATGTGGCAACACTGGTTCTGTAGTGTTCACAAAAAAACATGCATGGTTCTGTGATTTTTGTCATTCAACAAGTGCCGACGAACGCAAACAGTAAAAGTGATGTTTCTCCAGTTTTTTAAAAGTGAACAAAACTGAACAGAATATGGAACTATGCAAGCCAGATATAAATAGCTTTTGCTACTGCTGTGGTCAATATGTCTCAACACATAAAAAAAGGGGAAATTTCAGTACTGATTTTGTTCAAACATACGAGATGTACTTCAACCAAAATGTTATAGTGAACGAAAATTGGGTACCAAATATAGTGTGTAAAAGCTGCTACAACCGTCTAATGGATTGGAAAAATAGAAGACGTGAAAGTATGCCATTCGGTATCCCAATGACTTGGACTAATCCTGGCGAAGGTCACAATCCATTGAATTGCTATGCATGTGAGAATAAAGGAGCCGCAAAAAGGATAAGAAAATCGTATAATTACGTTGGTGTTGCAAGTGCTGCAACACCATTGCCTCATTCGGACCACATTCCTGTGCCAAAAGCTTCTAGCCCAGATATTTTCTCTTCTACGACTGCTCCGACATATCATGCACGTGATGATCCCCCATATGAGCCATCAGTATCCAATGAGCCAATTTTAATAAATCAAAATAAGCTTGATTCAATTGTTGCCAAGTTGGAATTAACACAGCATAAATCGGAAGAGCTGGCTTCCATTTTGAAATCAAACAATTTGTTGGCACCCGGTGTGAAAGTCACAGCTTATCGAAGTCGTCAGGCAACACTCAAAAGTTTATTCCTTGTGAATGATGAAAAAACTTCTGCATATTGCCCGGATGTAGGAAAATTGATGGACGCAATGGAAATAAAATATGAAGCAGATGACTGGAGATTATTTATTGACAGTTCAAAACTCAGCTTGAAGGCGGTTTTACTGCATAAGACCAATAAAAAACCTTCAGTTTCAATCGCCTATAGTACAGAAACGAAAGAAACATATGATGCACTGGAAAATATTTTAAAAATGGTTAACTACGCCAAACATATGTGGCGCATATGCTGCGATTTAAAAGTTGTAGCAATGCTTTGCGGTCATCAAAGTGGCTATATAAAATATATGTGCTTTTTGTGCGATTGGGACACACGATTTTCCGGTGACCAATATGCATGCCACGGATGGAAACTCAGAGAGCACAGCAGGTTACAAACGGCCAATATTATTCGTGAGTTTCTAGTGCCGAAGGAGAAGACATTGCTGCCTCCACTGCATATTAAACTTGGAATTGTTAAGAATTTTATCAAAACTGTCGTCAAAAGAGATGAAGTTTTCTTGTGTTTGAAACTAATTTACCCGAGACTCAGCGAAAGTAAAATTAAAGAAGGTAAGTTATAATATCACATTCATTTCCCCTGATTTTCCATCTTAACAAATTAATTTTTTCCAATCAGGCGTAGTAAATGGTCCAGATATACGAAAGCTGATTAAAAGTGACGCATTCAACAATATTTTGATTGACGCTGAATTGAATGCATGGCAGGCAATTAAAGAAGTAATAGAAGGCTTGTTGGGAAAGCATCGTTCTAACAACTACGATGTTTCTGTCGCAAGGATGTTAAGAGCATTCTCGGAAATTGGTGTCCACATGTCCTTGAAAATCCATTATTTACATCATCATCTGGACTACTTCAGCAAACAATTGGCTACCAAATCAGATGAACAAGGTGAACGCTATCATCAAGTTACTATGCCATTTTAAATGAGGTAATACTGATTTTTTATTTTTTCAAACTCATTTTAATAAAACAAAAACTTACAGATATAGAGGCAAAAAGTCGCCGAGTGCAATAATTGCGGAAATTTGCTGGTGGAGTAAGCTTGTGCGGCAAGACAAGGATGATCTTGATGATAAAGAATTTTCAGGAGATGCAGAAGGGCCAACAGTGGAGTCACACATTGACATTATGTGTGGTTCAGAAACTGATGATAGCGATGAATGCGATGCCACTAGTCCCGAACAACCACCATCGAAAAAGTCTAGGCAATATTTATTAAAATAAATAAAAATAAATAAATAAAATAAAAATAAAAAATTATAAAAATGTTTACTTAATCAAGATCAAGGATCAAGATAAGGAAAATATTTAAAAGGTCATAAAAAAAACTGACACACGAACGCCAAACCCTTTGAGGGTTTTACTATACTGACCTAGTACCATCACCCTGACTTGGAATTTCTCACCCCCCAGACAATAATCCCAAAAATGTTCCATAGTGTTACTACAGGGTGGGCCAAAAGAAACCAAGGGGTATAAAAGTTTAATAACTTTTTTGTTTATTAACTTTTTTTTATTTTTTCTTTCAGATTATATAATATACAAAATGGAAATTTTTTTACACTAAGTATGAAAAATGATGTCTCTTAAATGACCACCGTTTTCAGCTTCGCACTGATGGGCTCTTTTTAGAGCATTTTCCATAACATCTTTCAAAACTTGTGGCTGTAGCTTTCGAATTTCTGCAACAATGTTTGCCTTGAGTTCAAGGATTGTCTCTGGCTTGTTCATATACACTCGCTCCTTCAAAAAACCCCAAAGAAAATAGTCGGGTGCTGTCAAATCTGGCGATCGCGCTGGCCAAATAATTTCCGAATTTCGAGAAATTATTCGCTCTCCAAAAATTTGACTTAAAAGTGCCCTTGTGTCTCGGGCAGTATGGGCAATGGCTCCGTCCTGCTGAAACCACATACCAGGTCTGTTTTCAAGAGCAGGACGTAAAAAATTTTCTATCATAAAATGATACCGCTCTCCATTTACGGTTACAGCACTTCCATCTTCATTCTCGAAGAAGTAGGGCCCAATGACATTTTCAGATGTGATCCCACACTATACTGTACACCTGATGGGGTGCAATTGGCATTGATGAATGGCTCTTGGACTTTGAGAACCCCAGAACCTACAGTTCTGCTTGTTAACAAAGCCATTCAAATGAAAATGAGCTTCATCACTCATAATCAAATTTTCAATAAAGTTGATTTCATTTCTGGCCAACTCTTGAAATTTAACTGCAAAATTTAGACGTTGCCGATGATCTGCGGGTTTTAATTCTTGGACCAATTGCACCTTATATGGGTATAACTGTAAATCTTTTTTTTAAAATGCGCCGTAGTGACGTACGAGACATTTCTAGCTGAGCAGAACGCCTTCTGCCAGATGTTTCTGGTGCTTCGTTAACACTTTGCTGTACTCGTTTAATATTTTCCGCAGTTCGACTTAAACGTGGTCTACCGGTTCGAGGCAAATCTCTTACGCTGCCATGTTGGTGATGACGATTAACTAAGCAACGAATCATCGCTTCAGAGGGCGAAATTCTGACGTTAAAATGTCGACGATATGCTCTTTGCGTTAAAATAATTGATCTCTGGTTTAAATAATAAAATTCTATTGTTCTGGTTCTCTGTTCAGTTGTGAACCTCTCCATTATAAATTCTCCAAGTGTTGTCTATATAATCTGAAAGAAAAAATAAAAAAAAATTAATAAACAAAAAAGTTATTAAACTTTTACACCCCTTGGTTTCTTTTGGCCCAACCTGTACTTAGGACATTGCAATTTAAAAATAATCAGTTGAATTCGATAAATTTAACCTCTCACCGATTTCACTTGTTGCTATTCGCCGATTTTCTTTAACTTGTACTTTTGTTGCGTCTTTATCAGCTTCAACCGATATTTCATTACGTGCACCTTCGACATCAAAATTGCCGAATCGAAATTTTGGATACTGCCAACACATTGATTAATTTCTTTCTACCTCTTCTATATTAAAAAAGTAAAATAGGACGCAAAATTTTGCTTATTGATCTCAATATTTAAAAGGGCACTAACCAAAACCTAGATCTCGTATAAGAGAGGATCTAGATGTTTTTCCCGAGGGCCTAAAAATAGTTCTTCAGTTGGTAGAGGAGTCTATATTGAGGAGTGTGGGATTAGTATATCCTGCAGACTCCCCGATCAATGCAGTACATAAGCTGAATTGATGGCAATAAGAAAAGCAGCAAGCTGACTGTGGTACCATGGAATATTTGATAGGAATATTTCCATTTAGACAGACAGTCTAACTCCAATTAGATCTTAAGTGGGTTTTTATTCGATATTCGATCTGGTCCGAGAATGTCGGTCATCATTAAATAGAATCATCAGGATGCGCAGACAGGGAACTGTGGGAAGGATAGCCTGCAAGGAAAGGGTTTAGGTTTCCAGAGCATAATACCGACATACCCTGCGGCATGAGTGCATATTTTTGCGAAGAGCACAGTAAAAATAGAAGGACGAACGGACAAACAGTACGCCGAGTATGATCTGGGCCAGGCTAGATAGCAATTCCAACTGAAATTTAATAGGATTCCAAAGAGCTAAGCTAAGAAACTGTAAAGTACCTCCTCTGCTTTTGTCCTATCTTGGAGCAGCTGCGTAATCTCTATTTGGAGAAGCGTCATTGCACGGTAAGACATTCTATACCACAAATATTGAATTACAAAAACAACACAAAACAAGGAGAGCAAAATATGTACAGCTGTCTTAAACGCTTTGATTGACTTGCTGTATGGCTGCATTAGAAAGACCAATTGGCTTAGGTGACAGATCCATCTTTCTCTTCCTTTCACCCTTCTTTCTCTATTGCTATCCTTTTTCACTCCCCTCTTATACAGGTATCACAAAGGGACCACATCAGACGATCCAAAAAACGAAATTACTTTCCAAAGAACCCATTCGTTAAGAAATTGTGAGTTTACAGTTTATTTAATTTAAAATTAAAAAAGTTTTAATATATTTTTTTTAAATTGATTTACATTTATTTTGTTCCTTTTTTGTATACTTGTTCCTTTCTTTTTATTATTTTAAATATTATCATAATCATTATTATTTATTAATTTATGTATAGTTTTAAATTATTTAAATTAAATGTTTGATTAATTAATTAATTAAAAAAAAAAAAGAATAACATTAACATAAGCGCCATTAGATGACTGGGGAGGTTGGTTGTGTGTATGAGCGAGAGATATTATTGTAAGTAAAATGTGCATTTTGTTGTTGTTCTAGTTGTGTTGATTAATGAAATGAGTGTGATTGAAGGAAGTCTTTTGTAACCTCCAATTCAATACTTGTGCAAGTGTGTGTAAAGTGTGCATTTTACAATAAATACATAATAAAAATAAATAACATTTCTCTTTGCCATTTTCTTTTTTAAATTAAATTTTTATAACGTTTTTCCTTTTTTTTTCGTTTTTGTTTTTGAAAATGTGTAGATTTTTATTTTATTTTTGACTTTCGACACAGACGACAACTAGATTTAAACCTAAACGTACATTAATTTACGTATGTATGTGTGTTTGTTTATTTGTGTATTTATGATGGGATTAAAGTCATGTTTTTGTTTTCTTTCAATAATATAAAAAAATTATTATTTATAAAAATATATGTAAATATTTATTTTTTTTGTTGCTTTTTCTGTTTTCTTTTCTTGTTTACAAAAATATGAGTAAAAATTGTTGTATGTGTGTATGTGCGGGTGTGTGTGTTCTGATGATAGGCCATCATACATCATCATACTACATCATATGGCGAAAGCTACTACACAATAGTTAATTAACTTGTTATCATCTATCTCTTTCATCCATGAAAGGCTTCTTATGTTGGTATTTTTATAAAATACATTTATTTTTCTTACTACATGCAACTATGGCAGAAGCAGGTAGATCTTCTATAATTTGGTGATATAATTATTAATGCCTAAGTGCATTTTTATCTTCCCGTCGTTCGTTTGTTATTTTGTTTTGTTTTTGAAGTTGTTGTATTTTTAAATTGTTTTTATTTCTTTTTTTTTTTTTTAAATTAGAAAAACAAAAAGTGTAAAATATTTATAAATTAAATTAAAGTAAAATAAAATAAAATCTTTATGAAATAGTTTTAATAAAATAAATTAAAATGTTTTAATGGCATTTAGAAATCTTCGGGAGCAAGGTCGAATCTTGGTGGGAAAGCCAAACCGTCGAATTGTGGCCGTACAGACATACCACGGGGCTGTGGAAGATAAAATAATAAAAGTGAAACAACAAATTAAATGTAAAATATTTCACAAAAAAAAAAAAAAAAAAATTATTTACAAAAGCATGCATGATTTAAAAAAAGAGTAAATATGTGTGTATGTCACTGAAAGAACAATAACAAGAGTAATAAAAGTAAATATATACTGAAGACGTTACAATACAGAAGAATTGAGCATGAAAGGAAAATTGGTGGTTAAGAGCGTGTGATATCGGCTATTTGAGTTTCATCATGAATGGATTGGATAACGAAATGGCTGGCAGGGCTGTATGATATTAAAATGAAATGAAGTTCATTTTTAATTAAATTAATGTTAATATTAACATTTTAATTAAAACTGCTTATAGTGCTCTTATGAGAGAGTGAGAGTGAGAGTGATTGTGAAAGGAGGACAAACAACTCAACACGTTACAAGTGCAAGTAGTGAAAGCTTGAAATATATGTATGTTGTAAGTAAGTGTGTGTATTTATTCGATGATCTGACAGAACAAAACAATTATATAATTTTTTTTAATTTTCATTTGGATTCAGGGGTGCAGGATTTTGAGAGTTTTGAGCCGTTGGCCCCATTGCACTTACAAATGTAATGAAAGTTTTGTTTACTGATCCAACACACTTTTGCGACCACCTTTAGATGCTGCCGGCTGTTGTTGTACACACACACATACATATACATTTATAATAGTAGTAGTAGTAGTAGTAGTAGTAGTAGTAGTAGTAGTAGTAGCAGTAATAATATTTAATAATAATAAAATTATTTTATTATCGGTAAAAAAAAAGCAGAGAAGTATGTTTTATATTTCAAATTCAGCTCGATTTCTACTCATTTACGAAACTATGACTCTTTTCGCTTTGACTTTTGCGATGAAATTGATGCTTTTTGGTGATGAAATAAATTGGGTTTTGTAAGCTGGTTGTTTATTTTTTTTTTAATTTCTTTTAAATATATTTTTTATTTGATTTGGTTTAAAGTAATAAATTGAATGTTGAATGTTGCATATCTTTTGTTGAAAAGAGATGCATAAAGCTTAAAGTTATGATCTAGTTTCTCTCTTTTGTTTTTTTTTTTTTTTTTTTTTTGCTAATTGAATCTCTATGTGGACCGTGTAAATCATTTACAGTGCCATTTTGCGTGATTTAAATCTGCATGAGGTTATTGCAAGAGATTTAAGAGATTTGAAATAAAATAATAAAGAGAAAATGTGATTCGTTATTATTTGGCAAATGGTTGGCAGTTGGTAAAAAGCATTCAAATTTATAGATGGATGATTTTCGTTTGGACACTTACCGCGGGGCTGGCACCACGACCAACTGAACCGGCACGTCCCTTAGCGCGGAATTTGCTGATGGCTTGTTCAGCCAAATCGGCACGTTCTTCGGCTTCTTCGAGTTCTTGTTGGGCTTTGCGGAATTTGGCCAAGTTGAGGGCGGCAATTTCTTCTGCTTCTTCAATTTGCCTCTTGTATGTCTTGATCTTTTGTTGGAGTTTGTCAACCAAGTCTTGCATACGTTCGTGGTTCTTGCGGTCTTCTTCGGATTGGAAGCTTAGTTCCTTAATGCGGCGTTCAGATTTGCGGAGGTTCTTTTGGGCATCAGCGTGTCTTCTTTGTTCACCATCTAATTCGTTTTCTAATTCGCGGACGCGTTGTTCCAATTTTTGGATAGCCTTCTTGCCACCCTTGAGGGCATTGGCTTCTGCTTCATCCAAGCGGACTTGCAATTCCTTGATTTGTTGTTCGAGAGCTTTTCTTAGCTTCTCTTGGGTTTGGGCGTGGTCTTGTTCAGCACGGAGCTCATCAGCTAGACGGGCAGCATCAACCATTGCCTTCTTGGCTTTCTCTTCTGAGTTCTTAGCTTCGTTCAACAATTCGTCCAAATCAGAGTGAAGTGTTTGGAGTTCAGATTCCAATTTCCTCTTGGCAGCAGAGATGGAAGCGTTTTGGGCGGAAACTTCGTTAAGTTGTTCGTGGGCATCAGCCAATTCTTGTTCAGCTTGACGACGACCGCGGTCGGCTTGTTCAAGAAGGGTGCGGGATTCTTCCAATTCATTTTGGAGGGCGTTGGCACGGCGTTCGGAGATACCCAATTGTTCACGGGCATCATCACGAGCTCTTTGTTCTTCTTCAAGGGCGGTTTGGATGTCCTTAAGTTGTTGTTGGTAGCGTTTGATATTCTTTTGGGCTTCGGCGTTGGCCTGAAAATTATTGATAAGAAAAGACAAACACATACACAAATTAGTTCGTCGATATCACTTAATTTTATTGATATGAATTTTACCTTGTTAGCGTGATCCAAAGCAATTTCCAATTCGTTGATGTCAGCTTCCAACTTCTTCTTCATGCGAAGGGCCTCAGCCTTACCCTTGGCTTCGGCTTCGAGGGAGGCTTGCATGGAATCGAGAGCTCGTTGGTGATTCTTGCGGGTATTTTCGAATTCTTCTTCTTTCTCTTGGATGCGGCGATCAATTTCTTGACGAACTTGCGACAATTCCAACTGAGCGCGTAGTACCTTGTTTTCTTCTTGTTCCAAAGCGGCTTCAGCTTCTTCGAGGGCAGCCTGGAGTTCATCTTTTTCAGCTTCCAAGCGTTTGCGGGCTTTTTCGATTTCGTGAATGTTACGGCCACCTTCACCGATTTGGTCGAGCAAGTCCTTGACTTCATCAGCCAAGTTCTTGTTTTCACGTCTGACGGCTTCCAATTGTTCTTGACCTTCTTCGTAGGCACCCTTGAGACGGAACAATTCGGTGGAGTAGTTACGGCATTCCTTTTGGGATGCATCGAGTTCAGCAGCCAAATCATCGACCTTGAGTTTCCATTCACCAATGATCTTGTCAAACGCCTTTTGTTTCTTTTCAGCAGCATTAGCAATGGCATTGGCCCGGTCGACTTCCAATTGTAAATCTTCGACTTCAGTGGACAAGCGTTGCTTGGTCTTCTCGAGGCCAATGCATTTTTGGTTAAGAGATTCAATTGTTTCTTCAGCTTCGGCCAAGCGAGCTTGCAATTTCCTCTTGGCTTCTTCCAATTCTTCAGAGCGGGCAACACCATCAGATTCGTACTTGCTGCGCCAGATTTGAGCTTCAGCGTTAGCCTTGCTGAGTTGACGTTGCAAATCGGCCTTGCCTTCAGCTTCTTCTTCTACTTGTTCACGGAGGTTATCCAAGTCGTGTTCCAAATTGCGGAATTTACCCAAGAGGGTAGCACGTTCGCGGGCTTCTTCATCGGCCAATCGTTTGGTATCTTCCAATTGTGTAGTGAGGGAAATCTTTATCTTGGACAATTGGGAAACTTGAGATTCGGCTTCTTCCAATTGACGCAAGAGGTCAGAGTTTTCAATTGAAAGCTTCTTCTTGGCAGCATCAAAGTCGTTGAGGGTTCTGTTGGTTTCATCCAATTTAGATTGGACTTCATTGAGGGTGTGTTGCAATTGCTTAGCAATCTTTTCTTGAGCAGCCTAATTTACAAGTGCGTACAGTATAAGAAAAATCAGAAATTAAGAACAGAGAGCATAATACATGTACATGAGAGAGAAATATGTAGTTTCGTATTTGGCATTTGTGTGTACTATGTACAGTTAGTCTGTTGTTAGCAGGGGTTCTAAATAATTTGGCAAGGATTAATGCGGTACAGGTTATTTTTACAAAAATCTACAACATTAAAATCATGAGAATTGCACGAGGCCAACTCATGAATTTGTTTGTATTTAAAGCAGAGCTACCAGAATTTTATTTGAGAATCCAAAAACTTCAAACAAACTCTCTCAAATCTAAAATAAAATTCAGCAAAATATACAGCGGCGTTTTTCGATTCTAGCAAAAAGAAGTAGAATATTTTTGTATACCTTCTCATTGGTAATGTGGTCAACACCAGCGCGGAGATCATTCAATTGACCGTAGTATTCGTTCTTCTCCTTTTCAGCCCTAGATTAACAATAAATTAAGTATTTGTTTTAGTTAGACTGTGTTAAATGTGTGTGCGGGATATACATTAATTAAATAGTTTCATTTGATTTATTAAAAATTGAAACACGTTGCTTTGGGAAAATCCATCTTGTAGCCGTTGAAAAACAAGAGAAAGAGAAATGCCGCTTTTGAAATAAATTTTTTTCTTAAAGGAAGTTGTGTATATTCGTTTGTGTGTGTGAGTGTATGTATTTTAATGGAAATTTTTTATAAAGAGAGGTAATTGTGGTGTGTGTAAAATATGTGACGATGCTCCTCAAAAGGATTCATTACCTTATCACGAGAAAGTTGATCGCAGGCAGAACGAGTTTGGTTCAACTCATTATGGCAAGTCTGGCGATCATGTTCAGCCCTGTTATTATGGGGTAAAAATTTAAAAATAAAATTTAATGTTTGTTTCCGGTATGCTAAAGAAACACTCAATATTGAATGGAACACAACAATATAAAAAATGACTGACGCTTAAGATCCTTTTCCACAGTTACAACTTTTAAAGAAAACACAATCGAGACGATAATTTTAGTAAATACAAATACTTACTTAGCCTTCAACTTGTTGAGTTGATCAACTTGTTCAGCCATTTCAGCAATAGCATCGTTGTGCTTCTTGCGCAAGTTAGCCAAGGTGGATTCATGTTGAATGTTGGCTTCTTCCAAGTCACGACGCAATTTGCTGAGTTCAGCTTCACGCTTCTTGTTGAGTTCGATTTGGGCAGAAGTGGCACCACCAGCTTCTTCAAGACGTTCGCCCAATTCCTCCAATTCGCGAGCCAAGTCAGCACGTTGTTTCTCCGCCTTGGCACGAGCTTGACGTTCGGCTTCGACTTCTTCTTCCAATTCTTCAATGCGGGCTTGCAATTCCTTGATTTGACGTTGGTGCTTGCTAACAACAACTTGTTCATCTTCCAATTTGGCGGTGATGGACGACAATTCCTTGTCTTTGCGTTGGATGGTTTGCTCTAATTCCTTCTTATTGCGTTCCAAATCGGAAACAGCTTCTTGAGTAAGTTTCAAGTCACCCTCAACCTTGCGTTTAGATTTTTCAATATCGCCACGCAATTTCTTCTCACGTTCCAAGGAATCTTCCAATTCATCCAAGGTTTGT
The DNA here is from genome assembly GCA_947397855.1 of Thelaira solivaga. Taxonomy (NCBI): domain Eukaryota; kingdom Metazoa; phylum Arthropoda; class Insecta; order Diptera; family Tachinidae; genus Thelaira; species Thelaira solivaga. The sequence goes on along the minus strand of OX377611.1, from coordinate 42,666,820 downwards.
TCCAACTTAGCCTTAACCTTGTTCAAGTGGTTAATCTTATCTTCGGCAGCTTGAAGTTCTTCACCAGTCTTCTGGTTGGATTCACCTTGCATCTTCTTTTCCTTGTTCAACTTGTTAATGAGTTCGTCCTGGTGAGCGATTTCATCGTTCAAATTGCGGATTTGGTGGTCCTTGGTGGCTTTATCTTGTTCAGCCTTTTGTACATTTAATTCCAAGTCTTCAATATCCTTCTTGAGGCCAGAGATTTCTTGGTCAGCCTTCTTTTTCTGTTGGAACAATTGGTTGCGGGCATCTTCTTCTTGAGTCAAACGATCTTGAATATCCTATTTTTATGGAATGAGTTGTAATGGATAAAATGGGTTATTTCAGACAATTTTTAAATTCTATATTTATCATAAAGAAAATTGCAATAAATTTTATGAAAGAGTTCAATCTATTTCAATAGAATTAAACAAGATGAAAGAAATTTGTTTTGATGAGGAGAAATTTATGAAGATTAAATTATTTATGATTAGCTTCACTTATTTTCATAATTCATTGACAATTCGTGGATTAAATTTAATAAAAATTACTTACGCGCAATTGATTTTCGAGGTCGTTCTTTTGTGCTTGCAATTTAGCACATCTTTCTTGGTAATCTTGCAAGGCACCTTTTTCGCCAGACAACGAGTCTAACAAGGCAGTCTTTTCTGCTAACAATTTAGCATTAAGGGCTTCCAACTCCTTTCGCACTTTAACTTCAGCAGCATGAGCTTCTTCAGCTTTCTTAGCTTTCTCTTCAAGACGCTGAAAATCAGAATTAGAAGATTTATTAGTGGATTCAGAAGTGGACGATGGTATTGGTTGGCTGGTTTCTGGTTCGGGCTCTTGAACAGGAGGAGCTGTCACTGGTGTACTTTCAGCATCAGTTGCTGTCTCTGTTGGTTTTTCTTCTGCTGGTGGCGGCGCTGCTGGTGTTTCTTCAGCATTGGGGGCATCAGAATTTTTTGTTTCGGCTGGTGGTGTAGCTGAGCCAACTTCCTCAGATTTTTCACTTTTTTCAGATTTCTTCGATTTCTTAACTTTTTTATCTTCAGCCATTTTAAAAAAATTCTCTCTAAAACTTCACTGTATTAATACTTTATTTTTTATTGAAAAGCTTTAAAAATTTAACTTAAATTAAATTCAATTTGCTTTGGTTTCTTAAATTTATTTTCTTTTTTTTTAAATCGTATAATTTGCTTTAACAAATTAATTTGTTCAAATCGTTTGGATGAATTATTCGCTTTAGCCCAGGTAACTATTAGATCCGTTTAGCTACTGGTCAACAACTGGAATGCTTGCAGTTACAAAGTGCTCGATGAATTTTGAAAAAATTTAATTCAATTCAAATTAGCAACGCCCCACAACATCAAATCAAATTATGTATGATTTGAGTGTATGTGGCAAGTGTGTGTGAACTTGTATGTGTGTTGAGTACTTACTCATAATTTATGCACACTTGGTATGTTTCATCATTTTCAGAATTTCTTTAACGATCATGCTAAACGATCGATATAGCACAGGTGTGTTTTTCTTCTTTTTTTAATTTTTTTTCTTTTTTGTAAAATTTCTTTTCTTGCCATCTCTTTTCATCTTGCCACATAATGGAAATGTAAATGATGAGAATTCAATAAAAAAAATCCACACATACACAAAATTAAGTTGTTGCATGCGTATGTGAGAGGATTTAATTTCGGTGATTATTAATTACTCATGTTGTATAAAAAAAAAAAAAAAAAAAAAAAAAAAATTGATATCAAATGAAAATATTTTTGCACCTCTTTTTGAGTGTAAATGTGGCAATAAAGTGTGTACGAAAATACCAGTCTTGTATATCGTGTGTACGTAAGTACACATACTACATTGCTAATTGGTGGCCGCAGTCATTTAAACTTGTGAACACTCTACATTAGTACTATTTGCCAATAAATGGTTAAGTAGTTAAGTCTCAAGAACACCATTACACATGTTCACTTTATTAATTAATTAATTAATAAAAATAAAAAAAATAAAAATTTAAATAAAAAACCACTACAGGTTAGGTCAGCAATACCGAAATATATTCTGTTTATATTAAAATGAAAATATTCTGGCACACAAGCAGGGCAAAATAAACAAATTTGCAAACCTTAGATATTTTAGACCAAAATAACATTTCCTCAAGTCATTAATTATGGCTAAATATTTCTGTAAATATTCCAGATAGAAATCTTTTTATGGCCTTTATTAGCTTGCTTTCTTGTTCGTATGAATGTGTGATACGTATGTAGGCCGGTCATATTTATTATTTAAAATCAAAAATATAGTTCTTCGTTGCCTATGAATGAGTTATAGTGCCTAAAATAGAATTAATATTTCTGTTTTTATTAATTTTCTATAAAAATCTTGCAACCAAATCAATAATAATTTAGTCATCGTAAATACATAAATCGTACTCATCATCAATGTGATTAATTAATTAATTTTTGGTGTTTAAATTTAGCCCAAAACGCGCGCGCGTAGGTGGATGGGACAAAAGTTTCAAAATAAAATACTCGTACGTACGTTCATTATTGATTGCATCTGAGTACGTACACATACATTTAAGGAAAAAGTGATATTTTAAAAATTATTTTTGCAAAAAAAAAAAAAAAGGAAGAAGAAAACATGGTAATTGAAATGAGCATTTGATAATTAAATAATGAATGTTATATGCCACAACAGCTGCTTAATAATTATGGTTTGTTCTTGTATTGCCACGCGAAAATTTCAAATATTTGAGGGTCTTTTTAATTTTTATTTTTATTTTTTATTATTAATTTAATACAATATTTGCAAATACGAAAAATCTTCGATTGCCTGCTAGTGCGTTGCCAGCCAGCACAATATTCTATATGAAGAATTTCTTATTTTTTGATGTTGTTTTTTGTTTTGTTTGTCTATTTAGGAGTGAGTTTAGTGAGCACCTTGTGGCAATGCATCAAATAATTATTTTTCTCAAGTACCTCAATATATTAATAAATTTATGAGATTTTGTTTGTTTGTTTTATTTTTTGTTGCAGGAGATTAAACAGCATACAGCTAAATGAGGCAACAACAATAATTACACTTGTCTTACCAGTCAACCAGTCAACCAGTCAACTCCGTGAACAAAAACACTTGCCAGCATAATATGGATAATGTTAGTTTTTAGGATTACTTACAGCAATTTCATCTTCAACACGGGATACATTGAGCAAAGGTTTGACCTTTTGCCACAATTTGTACCAGGGCCAGGTACGCAATTGCAAGTATTTGCGCAAGTTGCGTTGAACAACCTTGAGGGCAACACGTTGTTCTTGTAATTTCTTGAAGCCCTTACGCGCCAAGTAACCCCGAGCCCAGGCTTGCATCCAGGACATGATCTTGCCCAAACGTTCATCACGGAACTCTTCCATTTGACCCAAGACACCAGCACGGAAGAACACCTAGATATTTTTTTAACATTTTGCAAACAAGGCAATGCAATTACGAAATAAAACAAGAAAATTTTTCATTTAATAATCAAATTTCCGTCCCTTTCGTTTTCTCTCAGCAAATCATAGAAAATGCAATATTTGCAAAGCCTTAGCAAAGCGATCACTATTTAAGAAATTCCACTAATAGTGTTTGCTTTTCTTTGCTGAAACTTATTTATTTTATTCTCGTACATGAGGTTAAAAAATTTTGTGTGGAAAATGTTGTTGGTTTCAAATTAATTAAAATACCAAATGAAAGAAATACAGTTAATGATTAAATATGATTATGCCACATATAAAGATATTGGCCCATAGTTGCAGCAACACTAGAGTTTGCCTAAGGCCCGTAATTACAATTTTCGATAGTTAAAGTTAGGATTTTGTGAGACTTTAACTATCGGTAACTTGTAATAATGGCCCTTAGAGTTCTTATGAACTAAAGTAAGTTTTTACCAGAAACACACTACAGTGACACTATAATTATGGCCAATTGAAATTATCTATTTATTCATTTAATTTAAGACTTTATTCTCATGTACGAGTTTGTGCGTATAATTTTTGCTAAAGCATAATTCTTCCAAAAACACTTTTTTTTCTTATCACAAATATTAGTTATCTCTCCTTGTTGAGGAGAAAAAAGGAGGCTATAGAAAGTTAGTTAAGAGGAAATAATAGAAAAAGAGACAACAATTGCACAAACGAATACAAATAAATTATATGGAATAAGGAGGAGCAACTAATAAATCAATGAGTTTTAAATTAATTTTGTTGAATGATGATATTAGTATGTACAAAATTGAAATGGCTTTCTGTGTAGCTTTATGGTGTGATTTGGCAAGTATATTGTCAATTATATACCTTGGTGCAACCGAGACGATATTGATCCTCAGGCAAATCAATATGTTTAATTATAATTTCTGTGGCTTTGATGTCTTTGTCGACACCCTTCAGTTTTGCCGGGCACATGATTCTATAGCTGTATTTGGTTTCATTTCCGAAGGGATAAGCGGGTCACATAAGAAATTAATTACGAATTGTGTATTTAATTTAGGTGTACATATACGGTTAAGCGTGTGTTTTGGTTGGTGTAATGGAATGAATTTATAAAAGAAATTGTTAGTTAAATAAATAATTTTTTTTAATATAAAACGAAAATAAAAAAAATATTGGCTCGTTCTAGGAGCTTTTGTATAGTAAAAGTTGATAAAACAAAATTACTAAGTGGGAGGGGCATTCAATATTTTATTGTTTTAAGCCCGATAACTGTAGAAAGTTTTCAAACTCGATTGTGTGAAGGGAACAGAGGGGAACTATTTAATAATAACAAGCAATAGTTTGTGTGTGTGCGTGTGTGTATTTAATGTGAAGAGTTTTTATCATTTTTGGAAGTAGCAGTATTTAATGAAACTTGGAGATGCATGCCTTAGTGTTACCAAAACGGTATTGATCGTCAGCAAGTTCAGTGGATTCCACTAAGATCTTGGTGCATTTCTTGGGATCATCAAGGCCCTTGATACCTCTGGGGTTAAGGATCTGGTAACTACATAATGGCAATAGTGTAACAATGATGTGTTATTAAAATGCATAAATAAAAAATAAAATTAAATTTAATAAATTGTGTAAAAGCAAACATATTCTAATGTCACAAGTAGATACCAAAAACAAACAAAAAAAAAAGAGAAAAAACTAATTTCTACTAATAAAGTGTGTTTGTATGTAATTTGGATATGATTGCTGGGGGTTGGGTATATGTTGTTGCATACATTTCTATAAGACCAGGTTATTATACCGTTTTGCTAGGCTCATAGAAAATTAACATCGTTTTAGTATAGAGTTCCACTGTCAATTGAATTGCTTGAAAGTGAAAGCCTTAAGAGAGACCGTCACACTCTCTCAGTGCTTTATTAAGAGGTCTCCATTATAGAGAAAGCCCATTACTGTTTACTTAAGTTTTTCAATGGGCCTTTCTTTCTAGATCTACATAAATACGAAAAACCCCTCACTGTTTGCAGTGCTTTGTAGGTACTTTTCATGTGATACATAAATAATTAATAGTGTTTTTGTTTTTGTTTGCTAAGTAACATTGAAAAAAATATTGTGGAAGGTTTACCCTCTTATCCAAAAAAAAAGCTAATGTAGACTTTAAAGTCAACGTTATCGAAATTTTTCATATATTTTTTTCATAAGTTTTACTTTAAATTTACGTAAATTTTTTCTTGGATAAGACGGTTATAATATATAGATATTGTTGTCATAACATGCCTTTGTATTACCAAGACGGTATTGATCTGGGTCTAATTCAGTTGATTCAAGCAGAATCTTGCTACATTTTTTGTGATCATCAACATCCTTGATACCTTTAGGATTTAAAATTTGGTAGCTAATTGTTTTGAGGGGGAAGCAGAATAATAAATCTTTAATATGTTTGTAGGTGTGCACGAGTATGTAATAAAAGTACTTAAAAATACTTGTGGGATAAATAAATAAATGCGTAAAATAAAATAAAATAAAATAGATTCTATGCCTGAAGATGCATTCCGTATATAAAGAAAATAAATAAATAAAATGCTCTCAAGTGTTTCGTTTATTTGGAGAGATGCTTTTGTTTTGTGTAAATTACAGTAAATAACGGATATAAGAACAGTTTAAATTGGTGAAAAATGTAGAATTTCCAAGTAGTCATGATGAAAAATGATTCTGTACATTTTTTTATACAACAACTTTTACGATTTCACACCAAAATGATCCTTAGTTGGAAATCAAATAATTGAATATTTTGTTGTGTTTTATTTATTTATTATTTTTTTGTTATTAATTCAATGAAAAATTCGTTATTTTTCAACACGCTTCATTAGATTAATTAAATATGTCGCGAATTCTTTGAAATATCCATTAATTTAATGAAACTATAGGAATTTGTGAAATACTTCATTGAATTAATGAAACAATTTTAATGAAATAATTTTATTCTATTTATGAAACATAAGAATCATACTTTTCATTTCATTGGTTTAATGAAATATTCATTCATTTAATGAAACAATTTCATTAACAATTTAAAAATATTCCATTAGTTCACATAATTTGTGAAATACTTCATTGAATAAATGAAAAAAAAATTTAATTGAAATCATTGGATTAAATGTATGAAACATTTTTCTTCCAGTGAATATTTTTTTCTCAATGAAAATTATTTCCGCAGTTTGTTATTATTTTTAGAATGTTTTCTACACCCCGAAAGAAGTTTCCCCATTGAATAAATAAAATGTTGTCTTTGGTTGAAAAATAATAAATGATTCTTTCAGAGTATCCTTTTTTACAAAAGAAATCATTTTTTTTCTTATTTTTTTTATCCGTTTTCTACTGTATAAACGAGTATGCTACGCTACGCGTATGTGTTTGTGGAGATGTTGATTGTATTATACCATATTTTTATCAACATGCCTCACATGCAAAAATAAAAGAGTAATAGGAAAATGCAACAAGATGTTTCATTCCTTTTGATTCAAATGAAATTTCATTGTCATTCGAAACCGTTCATTTCTTATATAACGGCTACTTTTGTTTTGGACATTTAAATAAAACAGAGTGAGAGAAATACAGAGATAGAGAAAGAGAGAGATATGGGGAGCATTGACATGTTTAGAAACTGGGAAACGTTCTACAGAACTAAACTAAACTTTTCAAAGTGACTGTACAAGTGTATTTATAAATAAAATTTCATGCCTTGGTATGGCCGATACGATACATATCGGGATCTAGAGGAGTGGCTTCTAAAATAAGTTGAGATTGCTTCTTGATTTCAGCAACGCCTACAATACCACCTGGATTAATAATTTGATACCTGTGAAACAACACAAACATACGAGTGTTAACATAAAAGAGGAGTGTGTAACATTTTGCAAACATACGGTGAGAGTGAGTTTATGTACGCGAAATATCCTCATCCCATGGAGAATAAATAAAATGTGTCGCCTCAATAAAAAAAAAAATTGTGCAGAATATGGAATGTATACAAAATACAGTTAAGAGTTAAAAGTGCTTTATAATTAAATACATACTACGAGTATTAAACTCTTTTACACAAGTGGGAGAAACGGGTATAGGGTGTGATTAATTTAATCTAAAATCTACTCAAGTGTACATGTAAAACTCTACATAAAACAGAAAATGATCAATTATTTGGTTTGTTTTCTCCAAGTTAAGTTAAAAACTACAAGTAGTAGTTGCATCAACTGCAGAAAATACTACACAACACGGAGAAAAACAGAAAAACAATATTAAGAGTGCGTAAACAAAGTTTTCTCATGAGAAACAAGTGAATTACAAAAAAAAAAAAAATACATTAACGAAAGTACACAAGGTACAGCACCAAGGATTACAAATACTACACAATAGATAAGGACGACTACTGGGGAATCTCTATATATTAAATAGGGAATATATTATTGATATAGCTTGCGTGCCTTGGTGTGACCAATACGGTACATATCGGAATCCAAGCCAACAGATTCCAAACACTTGGCTGCGGCATTCTTTGGTGATTTCTCAGCAGCCATAATAGCTGGAGCCAAAATCATATAACTGTATATTGAGAGGTAAATTAAAAAAAATTAAATACTTAATTAAGTAAAGAAATTATTTACTAAAAAAATTATTAAAAAAAAGAAAACTAAAATGAAAAATAAACTAGAGGAAAAAAGCCTCTAAACTTTCGGCCCTAGATATACACATGAGTTCATAAATATTTAAATGATTTTTTTTTTGTATATCGTACAAGGAAATGAATAACTTACCGTTGCTTGAAATCAGCGTATACCATTCTGTTGGGGAAACCTTTACGACAAATACGGATACCTTCAAGTACACCGTTACAAGTCAATTGATGCATTACCAAGTGAGCATCAACTACACCAGGTTGTTTCATTTCATTGGGAATGATACAACGTACAAAGTGAGGTTGAGTTGAACGCAGTGTAGTCATCAAGCTGTTCAATTGTTCTTTGTAGGCTGAAGATACAGTAGCGAAACCACCACCCTTCTTACCGCGACCTCCCTTAGCTTGTTCACCGCCACCAGATTGTCCAGGGTGATCAGCGAAGATTTCTACCAACAATTTGTTTTGAGACTTCTTGAATTGATCAACAACAGTGTCGTTCAAGGGATCTTTGTTCTTTTCTAACCAACCGGTGATGTTATATGATACACAACCAGCATAATGGCCAATGGCAAAGTGAGCAGCTTGTTGGCCAGGCTTTGGTGGTTTCGGCTTCTGGAAGGGAGCTGATTTACCCAAGTGAGTGTTGGTCAATTTTTCAGCGAATGTTTGATCAGTAGCCTTGGGGAACATAGATTCTTCTTCAAGGATGGACAAGATACCCATAGGCTATATTCACAAATAAAATGAGATAAAAAAATGAAAAATGAAAAAAAAATTAATTATCAGAGAGAGAGAGAGAGAAAATTTCCTTTTTTTGGAAAACAATTAGAGTTTTTTAAACAAAATTTTACAATTGAACGAGCCACTTTAAATTAATATTTTAGTGCAGATTTTTACGGTACTTACCAATACCAATGAAGAAAAGGTTAGTTGTTCTTTTAGAAAGCATAGAATTAAAAATTAAAGATCATTTTCTTTTCTTTGACAGCTAGACAGTAACACTTAAAATTGTGTGAAATAGATAGAGTGAGTAAATAAGGCAAGATTTTTAGCATAGTTAGTCAGAGCAGTAACAAAATAGTGATGAAATGCTTAAGAGAGGTAAAGATAGATCTGGAGAGAAAATAAAGGAAAGGAAAGGGAAGTGAAAGTGAAAGTGTGACAAAGTGATGGCATTAAGTAATTGTGTTTTATATTTTAATTTCCAAAACTACTGCTTTTGTTTTAGTAAAAAGCTTTAGTTTTACTTTTCAATGCTACATTTTGTTTAGAAGAGTGAGTAGCTTCTGTTATAGATTTAGATAAAAACGTCAATGAGCAGTTTCCTCAGTTGTATACCTTCTCAATCAATTCAATACACATTTGCAAGTCCATGCCGAAATCAATAAAAGTCCATTCGATGCCTTCCCGTTGATATTCTTCTTGTTCCAAAACGAACATGTGATGATTGAAGAATTGTTGCAATTTTTCATTAGTAAAATTGATACATAATTGTTCGAAACCGTTGTACTGTATGCCGGAATTAGAACAATTTTGGAATTAAGGATCAGTTTTATGAGTGTAGGGAATGTCATATTTTTTCTTTTGATTTGTAATGAGGTTTTGTAATGTTGATGATAGAATGGGGAAATGAATTAAATGAGTTTGATTAGACATCTGCACAAATGTACTTGTATTTGCGTAGTACTAATGTACTCTGCAGGAAGTGCAAATACCAACAAAAATGAGTTCCCGCTTCAGAAACAACAAAATTCTCGAATGACTACTTACTTATGCTTGCTTGCTTTTGGTTTTCCTATATTTGTGTATTTGTTAATGCACTACACGAGTATGCTCACAAATAATTTGTAGAAATCGCAAATACATCAAATACTTCAAATGGATTTGGTACGTATAACTTGGGTGTCACACGATTAAGTTTTCATTCAAATTTTAAAATTTCTCTCATTTTTTTACCAATACATTCACACTTTTAATATTTGCTGAGAGTTTGCTTTCAATTTTTCGTTCAATTGAGTGTTTCAAATTAGAGTCAAGAAAACAGCTGACTGCAGTTTTTTTATTCCAAATTTGAATTCTTATTCTGCCGCCAGTATTGTTTTGTTTTTTTTTTTTTAAATATGTTTGTGAACAAATTAAACAAAAAACATCTTGTTGAAAAACTTGCTTTGAAATTGCGTGCAGCCTACGTCACAGCTTTCAATTTTTGTGAATTTTGACAAGCAGTATGTGTAAATTTCTTGAAAGAGAATTATAAAAAAACTTGATCGTATGACTCATAGTTACAGGAATTAATACAGAGAATCTCTATACGTCTTTATTAAAGAAGTATGTAGTGAGAGCGAGAGAGTGTATTTAAACGAGAATGATTGTTTTTCATTATTTCTAAAATATACCACGGCTTATGTGAATACACATTACATTCTTACACACATATGAAGCCACATTTCTTTTATTTTTCGATAGAATTGTTGAATGATTTGCCGATTTTGTGTTAAGAAGTGTGGTAGCACTTAAAATTCTGTGCAAAGTATTTGGTGTTCCGCAAATACAGCACTTATTTTTGCAGTACTTTGCTTTTTTTTTGTTCCTATTTTCGGAACAAGGTTTTTGCAAATGCTTACGGATAAGAACTTGAAAAGGAACAAATCACTATTTGAGCTCTGTGAGCAAGTACGTACTCGTAGTTACTTTTGCCAAATGTATATACAAATAAAAAATAGTTATTTCTTGCAGATGTCTAATACACATACACAACTTAAACAAAAATACAATAAGGATTGAGGCACTCTTAGATTTGAGTTGTATGTTTATATCGTAATGGATGGGAAAACTTGATTTCTCATTTTATGTATGAGGTTTTATCAACGCAGCTGATGGAACCCTGGGATAATAGAAACAGATAACATCAAGCATTTGTTTCATGCCATTTCATTACTTTGTTTATGTTTTTGCATTCGATTAATTTGAGGCCTTTATTTCTTTTTTTTACATATTTTTTTTTTTTTTTTGGAACAAACCTTTTCAATCAAATCAATACAGGCCAACAAATCCATACCAAAATCAATAAAGGCCCAGTCAATGCCTTCTCTCTTGTATTCTTCTTGTTCCAACACAAACATGTGATGGTTAAAGAATTGTTGCAACTTCTCATTAGTGAAGTTGATACACAATTGCTCGAAACCATTGTACTAAATGTTTAAGTATCCAAAGGTTTCGAAACAACATTTCATGTGAAACAGACAGTATAAGTACAGAGATAGATAATATATAAAAATGTAATTAAAAAAAAGGAATAAAAAGAAATAGAAAGTGCTTTACATAAGATGTGAATAATTGTGTTTGATAAAAAAGTGTTGAAAAGTCTCTAGTGTTTATAGTATGACTGTTTCTTATTTTATTTTTTGTAATTATTTAGGATCGAAACGTGCAATAGAAGTGTGTCAGAAGAAGATTTATATACCACTGCCGTCTCTATTCCCAGTGGCATAATAAATAATATTTCAGCAACTATTCTCAGCCATTGTATTAATAAAAAATAAATGAAGAGAAGGTAGAAGAGATAGTATAAGTTCGAAGCCCGTCAACAGTTTATTTTTCAAATTAATTTTTTTTGTACTTTTGATTGCTGTTGCAAAAATTAAACAAACCTTTTCAATTAAATCGATACAGGCTAACAAATCCATACCGAAATCAATGAAAGCCCAATCAATTCCTTCCTTTTTGTATTCTTCTTGTTCCAACACAAACATGTGATGGTTGAAGAATTGTTGCAACTTCTCGTTGGTAAAGTTGATACACAATTGTTCAAAGCCGTTGTACTAAAAATGGGTAACATTCAATTTGAGGGATAAATTGTGTGCTCCTACATGTGTTCGTATGTATGTCGTATATTGTATGTCTGCTGCATGTTGTAACATATATAATTGCTGAGTGATATTGTGAACATACGGTTGCATTCATATACAGATCATTATATAAAATACAAATAAATAAATACAGAAAATGTGCTTTACAATGCTTGGGAGTGCTTTTCATTTGGTGCTTCGCTAAGTGCATACAAAATTTACCTGTTTCTTTATTTGACTTGTGGAATAATACTTAAGCGTTTTTTTACAACCCAATAGCGTTCGTTTCTTTTCAACTGAAAACATTTCTAACAGAAAATAAAAATACAACAAGTGGATGTGCAGACATAAAAAATATTATTGCACGTAGTATGTGCATGTGCATGTGCAGAAACTATTGTTGTTGTTGTTATTCAAAGAATAATAGAAAAAGCTTTGTAAAGTGAAATCTATACCGCTTTTGGGAAGAATGCATAATTTCACTTTACAGTGCTTTCACAACTGCACGTAACAGTCAAGGTGCAAGAAACCATAACGGATTTTTTCTTATTCACAATGAGGACAGATAACAAACATTTAAGCAAATAGTTTTCATTTAAGCACCTTTTCAATTAAATCGATACAAGCCAACAAGTCCATACCGAAATCGATAAAGTCCCAATTAATACCTTCTCTTTTGTATTCTTCTTGTTCCAAAACGAACATGTGATGGTTGAAGAATTGTTGTAACTTTTCATTGGTGAAGTTGATACACAACTGTTCGAAGCCGTTGTACTATAGCGAGTCATTAAGTAAGCAAGTGGATTACTGAGAAACTTTATCATTCAACAATAACAACAAATTTAAAGTTTTTTCCATGTGTGTTAAGAAGAAATTGTCAATTTTCATTTAGAAAAGAAGTTTTCTTCTTTGTTTAGTGTGCTTATCTTATCTTGGCTCTTGTACAAATGCACTTATGACACACATATCATAAGCACTTCATAAAGTGAGCAAAATATTGATAAATGTGCCTAAATGTGCTTGTGGATGTGTCTGTTTTTTTTTTTTTTTTTTTGTGTTTTGGTATGTTTATTAATGAATATGACTGTGTAAATATGGGTGTATTTGTGTTATGTTGGTTTACTGAAAACTTACGTCGAAAATTTCAAAACCAGCAATATCCAATACACCAATGAAGTGTTGACGCTTTTGTTTAGTATCCAAAGTTTCGTTACATTTCTTGACCAACCATTTGAAGAGACGATCGAACACACCCTTACAGAGAGCACCAATGGAGTTGGTGACTTGTTGTACGTTACGACCTTGTGTGACGAACTCGTTACCGACCTTAATACGGGGCTTCAGCAAGTTCTTGTACAATTCAGCTGTGTCACAACCGAACAACTTGGCAACACGACCACCTTCCTCTTCACCATCTTGTTCAGCCTGTTCTTCGCGACCACGTTGCTTGAATTTCATACCACCCATGTGCATGACAGCGGCTGTGATCTTGTAGACATCTTCTTTTTCTTGCTTAGTGAAGCCCAAGATATCGAAGGCTTGCTGTATTTTATATTTTTTTTAAGGAGATGAAAATAATATAAAAACAAAATTGTATGAAAAATTCCTTTTATTTTTATACGAGTGCCAAATCGGTGCATTCCATATCAAGCTTATGTTATCCACATTTTTGTACATGACTTTTTTTTTCAACAAGTTACTCGATATGGAGTACAGCGTTGTGGCGATATATGTTTTTTGATTTAAGGATCAGTTTCTGTAGTTGTAAGAAAGCCAGTTGTAAAGCGGTTTTTTGAGTTGAGTTTAAAGTGAGTTTTTTTTTGTGAGTAGCATGCCATTTTCAATTATTTACTTTTCTTTTCTGGTTAAATTATTTCTTTAACTTAATCTAGTGGGTTATTCAAATTTCATCAAGCCTTTTTTTTGCAATTGTTAGTATTTTCACTTGCATCTTAATATATTTCAAGTGTATTTACACCTAAACAAATTTATTTTTTAACATTCCTGTGAACTAATAAATCTTAAACAGTAAGTAAATCCGCTTTTAGGGATTTTATGGTTTTTACTAAAATTTAATTGAAATTCTGTAATTTCTTTATTGTATCTTACATTAATTACAAAAGAAATAAATACAAATATTCCGGAATTAAAAACAAATATGTGCACGAGTCTATGATGGGGAAAAGAAGAGGGTTTCTAATTAAAGTTTATTTTATGTACAAACCAAATTAAAACAAATCAAAACATGCTCTTTGTAGTCAAATGTGTATGATTTAAGTTGGATCTAAGGAAATGCATGATGGAAAATGAAATGAATTAAAAAATGTAGTAAAAGTTAACGACACAATCAAGTATTCTATTGATGGTCAGTCGTTGGTTTCTATTGGCGAAAACACTGTTTTTTTTTATTGAACATCAAACCATGAATATTCTCGTTTAACATGCCTATTAATAAAAAAAAAAGAAAAAACAAATCATTCCACTTTAGTCAACGATTTGTAGATCTTATTGGATCTCTGAACCAAGTCAATTTTTACAAATCTTACGAACACAAACACTAGGGGTATTAAGGGATGATACAAAATCCATCATGTATGAACTCTTCTTTATCTATTTTATTCCTTGTCTTCTACTTCATCCAGAGAGAGAAAGACACAGATATTTTAAGAGTTCAACACAAAGAGAGCTCAGGCCACATACACAGTACAAAAATTTTTAGTTAAAATTTTTTTTTTTTTTAGAAAACACAAGAATTGAACTGAAAAATTTAAATGTTGTAAGTGGGTTTGTGTCTACATGTGGCTTTTAGTGTTTATGTGTGTATTTATGGAATTGTACAGAATGGAGGATGGTAGGGCCATCATTCATAGACTGGCCGTTTTTTATATGTATGCGTGTATATGTGTACGAGTGTACTCTTTTACATTATGGGAGTTTATTTTTGTTTATTTTGGTTTCGTTTGGAAGTTTTTGGTGGTTGCATTTATTTTTCCTGTCATTTTGATGGAACTTACATCAGCAAGCTGGAATTCTTCACCGTCATCCATGTTGGGTACAGTGACTTTACCCTGGGATACGTTATAGTAGTCATAAATGTTGTCCGACAAGAGGCACATATCTAAGTCACGAAAAATTCAAGTTTTAACTTTTTGGCTTTTGATTGAATTAAAAAAAATAAGAACAACAATGTGCGATATACAAATTTATACGAGACGTCCATGTAACACTATCGAAACGTAGAATACTTTTTTTAAATGAGATTTTTCCAAACAAGATAAAAGTGGCGTTATGATGTGTGTGAATGTATTTTTATGATCATCTCAGAGTGTATCTGCACAGAGAAAACATACAAAAATGTTCCGAATCCAAGCTAGGAGCGGGCATTATTAATTTTGTGATTTATTATTGTTTTGTACATTTCGTAACTCTAGTAAAACTTAAAAAACCCAGTGTCTTGAGGAAGAAGAATTTCAAATTAAAGTTTGTAAGTATTTCCTGTAGGAAAACCCAAAACTGAGCCCTGCTCCTAACCCGATTTAAGACTTTTATGCTAAAAGTGTATTTACAGGCAAACATACTTTTGTACAAGTTCAAAATAGATTTAGTAGTTAAACAGTGACAAGAGAGCAAACTTAATTTTTTTTTTTTTGCTCTTCATATGGATTTTGATAGCTAAAAGCTAGAAACTAGAGCCCAAAATCATTGTCCTGCCAAAATCAACATCTTTTTAAAAACGACTTTAAATCAAGAATGTGTTTTTTACTTCTAAAGTGTTTTGATGTTAAGAATTACGTCCATTCCTATAAGGAATGGCGAACACCAGCTTCTATTGTAACCATTAAATTGTTAGTAATACGAAAGTATCAACTAAAGTAAACTTTTAATAAAATCATACTTTATTGGTACCATGATTGTAGGCCTATGTTTACTCTCCACATTGCTGTTTAACAACAAGTAATCTATTTTGCTAAGAATAGTGAAAAGAAGAGAAAGTTAAATACAGAAAAAGACAAATGCTTGCATTCAAAGAAAATTAAAGTCGACTTGAAATCGATATTATGACAAATTTGTCATAATCGTTATTAGTTTCTTTGAATACCAGCCAAAGAAATTGAAAGAGTGAGACAAAAAGAGAGAGAGAGAAAGAGAGAGAGAAAGAGACAGATATTGAAGATTTCTGATGTGGCAACTGTGATTTAAAAATTCAAGAGATAGCAATTCCGGAATAAATATTGAAAATTATATTCTTATTTACAAAGGACTAAAGAAAATAAATACGAATGTGTGTGATCTTAAATAAATGTATGTATAGATAATAAATATTTACTAATTTATAATATTTATATACTAATTTGTATAATCAAATACAAACTTGTGTAGTTAGAAAGCTGTGAGAGCTTTTCTAGAAAAAAAGTATTTATAAAACGAGAGAAAAGAAAACATATGGGAGCTTGAAGATAAGGTATTAATTGGATTTAAATATGTATATGTATGTACGAGTATATACATATAGAAACTTATATTTTTGTACATTTTTATAGAGTAAGGGGCTCTGGGTTTCTTTGGGTTGATTATTTGTTTGTTTTATTTATTTAATTGTTTATTTTTTATTTGTTTGTTGTCTATACGCTTCAGACAAACCCAACTTACATCGGTTAATTCAAATTCTTCACCATCGTTGACACCGGGTATCCTGGTTTTACCCTGACATATTCCGGGATAATCACCAATATGTGGTGATAGAAATGTCATCTCTTTTACCATAAAATACATACATAGAGATAATTTTAGCAAATCATACTTAATTGCATATTAAATCAAAAAGATAGAATATTCTTTGTATATACAAAACACAAAAAAAAAAATAAATAAATAAATAAATCGTAGACCATAGAAGGAGGAGTATCGGTGTGAGTGAGTAAAAAAAAATTTTATAAATCAAAAAGAAAACTAATATTTATAACAACCAGAACCTAATCATTGCTTTTACTAAACGAAAAGGTTTATCTTCTTTTTTTCTATTTTTGTTTTTTTGTTTTTAGATTGTTAGAATGTTAAAGCATTTTTTTAATACTTTCATTTTTGCACTTGATTCTACTAAAAAGTTAAATTTGTTGATTGAACTACTACATTGATAATTTTTGCTGCTGCGGCAAGATTGCATTAGAGGCGTTAGATTTAAAGAAAAAAAAATATAAACAAGAATTATAAAATTAAAGAAAATTACATCGGTGAGGGTGAATTCTTCAGCATCATCGATACTGGCAACTGTAACCTTGCCCTGGGAGACAATGTGGTAATCGTAGACGTTGTTGGACAACAAACAGTATTCTATATAAAATTATATCAAATGTTATATGAATGAGTGAGTGGTTTCTTGTAAAATTAAATGTTTTCAAGAAATACGAGTACTTATGTATGTATTTATGTATGTATGCATATTGAAAGTTACTAAATAAAACTAAAAGAGAAATGAAATGGTAATCAGTTGACCTCAAGTCTAAAAAAAAAAAAAATGGTAAACGACAGATATACAAATACATTTCGATTTTATCGAGTATGAGAAGGAGAGAGAGACAAAGAGAGATAAACATGGAGAGAAAGAATGATAAGTACAGAGATGAGAACATTAAATTATACCTTTTACGCCAGCAACGGAGCCAGACATGATCTGGTAGAAAATGTGATAAGAACGTTCCAAAGATTGTTGAGAGATGACACGGGCTTTCTCCAACAAGTCTTTATGAAAACAGAAAAACACAGAGAGTTGATTATTAAAACCAATGGATGTTTATTGTTGTAATACTTACAAGTTTCAATATCAGCACCAGCTAATTTACCAGTGGGACCGAAATGAATACGGATGAATTTACCCTAAGCCACAATAGAAAAAAAAAAAGGAAAAAGAGAGAGAGAGAGAGAGAGAGAGAGAGAGATAGATTAAAAGATAGTGTGCTTGTGCAAAATGTACAATAAAAAGTTAATACTTACGAAACGAGAAGAGTTATCGTTACGGACGGTCTTAGCGTTACCGAAGGCTTCAAGAACAGGATTGGTTTGTACGACTTGATCTTCCAAGGAACCCTTATTCTTTTGGCTTTCATCCTTCTTAGTTGAAGCACCAACGGTGGCGAAGTAAGCAATTACCTTTTTCGTGTTTTCAGTCTTACCAGCACCAGACTCACCGGTAATCAACATAGATTGATTGACGTGGTTGGTCAACATGTCGACGTAGGCACCATCAGAAATAGCGAAAATATGTGGTGGCACTTCATTACGACGCTTACCACGGTACATCTTAGCGCAACGGTTAGTATATACAGGGTAACGCTTGTAGGGATTGATGGCAACGCAGAAAAGACCGGAATAGGTCTATTTATGTTAAAAAAGAAGACAATTTTCATTATTAATTTGTTTGTTCTTTCCAATTGCTAATTAAAGTAAAATCCATGTGACTTATATTTTTTTTTCACATGGAAATTATTAACTGAATTTATTTAATATTTTCTTAAATAAGGAAAAACTTTTCTTTTTTTTTTGGTGGGGGTAAAATTTACTACAATGAAACACATATCATGTTCTGTATGATTTTTTTTATTTGGTTTCTTTTTGTAAGTTGGATGGGGGGAAATTTTTGTTTTCAATGCTTTGAAAATCTCAGCTCAGTTAAGTCATAATTTCACTGTTTTTTTTTTGCTGATTTTCTTCTTACGAATACAATTTCGAGTCTTCGTTTTTGTCTCAATTTAACGAAGTTCGTGCATGTGCTTATGTGTGTAGGGGTGTGTATGTATGTGTGTGCTTGCAAATGGTTTTTGAGGATTTTATATTCGCTTGCTGGCATTCCAGTTTGTTTGGAGTTGTGTATGCGAATTGTATGTGTCGGCCAGTTTAAGTTCTCAAGACTGGTGGCAATAAGAGCAAAATTTTTAGCATCATGCATTGATTGAGGCTGGCTTATGCTGTGCAACGTATAAATGTAAGTTGAATGAGTTTTATCAATGAGGCTGAACGATTAATGTATTAGGGGAAAATGTATTCGTGTATGAATTATCATTTAACAAATGTGATGATGTAATGGATTTTATAACAAAACAAATGAGCAAGCTTTTTGCTGGGCATACTTACGTAAATAAGTTTGTTGTAGTATCTTTGTCTCAAGTTATGAAGTACGGAGGCATCGTTAAGGTATGTCAAGTTAGACATATCCTCAGCCTTTTCATATTTGGGAGGGTTGACTTGTTGGAGCTGATCTTTCTTAAAATCTTTCGACTTTAAAATTGTATCGTTTGTGTTCATTTTTATTTTTTAACCCCATTTTGTTTACAAAATCCCAATTTATTTTATTTATTTATTTATTTTTTTAAATCAGTGTTTGAGAAAGAGAGAGAGAGAGAGAGAAAGAAACATAGATTAGTATGGTTTGTTGGTTGACACTTACGTAAATAAGTTTTGCATAATAACGTTGTCTCAAATTGTGCAACACACAAGGAGTATTTAAGACAGTCATATCAGCCATGTCTTCGACTTTTTCGTATTTTGGTGGATTGGTTTTCTCCACCAGATCGGCTTTAAAGTTTTTTACCTAAACAAATTGAAATAATTTTAAGCCTTTCATTCTCATAACGACAAAAATTTAAAACCTCAAGTGAATCACATAATTTTTAAGTTGGACCATATTGAACTCACACAAACTCAGAGAATTTGTTGCTTTTAAGTAAATTTATGAGAATGAATATTTTAAAATCATTTAAAAAGAGTGTGTGTGTGTGTGTGTGTGTGTTTGGGTTTGTTTTGTATTTTTGTTTGGATTACCTCACCGCCGGGCAAACCGACGCTGACAATATCACCCTTGGTGGCCTTAATTTCACCAAGGAGATAACCCTCTTTCTCATCAGGAACCCAACAGTTCTTCTTAGAGTCATAGGGTTTCGATTGATCGATACGCCTTTGTTCCAACGATACAAACAAGTATGGGGTTGGATCCTCATCTTCTTGGCTAGCAACTGGACGCGGCATTTTGAATTAGTTTCGCTTTTAAATAAAAATTAATTTAAAAAAACTCGTTTGAGATAGGGCTAGAGTTTTTGTTTTGCAAAAACGCAAAATTTCCTTTTTTTATAGATTTAGAATTTTAAAATAAACAAATTTTTATCTCGTCGTCTGAGCCCAAATGCTTCCCTGCAAATAGACAAAAAACACCAAATCGAGATTACAAACATGATCACGTGTTATTTATTAAATAGATTTTTAAGTTTATTTGTGATAAGTATTTTTGGATGGATGAAACAATTTTTTCTGTACTCGTACACAAATTGTTGACCTAATTTTGTTTGGATTACCCGATAATTTTTTACTTTTTCTCTTTAATTTTAATTGTGTGTGCATGTGTGTTTTACTTTTTTCGAAATTCCTAATAAGTAAGTTTTCCTCTTTTGATGCCTCGTTTATGTGTTTTGGTAATTGGATAGTTGTTTTCATTTGTGTACACGGCATGTAAAAATTTACTCTCAATTTTCTCAAGCACAAAAATTTTAATTTTAGCAAGAAAAAAATAAAATAAAATATTTTTTTTTCAATTTCGAAATTTCAAATGATTTTGTTTTGAGTTTACAAAAAGGCATTTTATTATTATTACTGTGCGTAACATAAGCGAATACACACTAAGCACTTGTTGAAATAAATATAAAAAAAAAAACAATTCTTGCTTTTTTTTGTTGTACGTAGATATGTATGTATGTAGTTGTAATTTTGCAGTGCTAACATGATTTGTTTTATTACAGTTGGGGTGGCGGAGAGGAGAGGTGGTCCGATCAAAATGCCCACCATTAACGTCTGTATAAAGAATTTTTGAAAGTAAAGGTGTGGGTTATATGATCTATTTATAAATCTATAAAACGCTAAAGAGCAAAAGAATGAGTGTGTGGGAGCAAAAACTTTGGGAAATTTGTAGGCGCACGCGTTTCACTTTAAAAAAAAATTAAAGAAAAAACACCTTAAAATGTTAAGCGGAAATATCTATCCTGCATTCAATATATGTTTGTATGTATGACCTCTTATGTATGTATTGGTAACTGTGTCACTCAAAAACATTACGTAAAATAAAAATATTGAATTTTAAAATTATTTGAGTTTAAAAAAAAACTATATAATACTTTTATTACTATTAAAATAAAAGAAAAAATTTTAATTAAAACAGAAGCAAGAAAAAAAATTTAAATTATTTGCTTTTTCAATTAAAACCGCTTTTTGTCTTCAGATAATTTTAACAGTTTGTTTTTATTTATTTTTTTAATTTAGAAATATTTAGTTTATTTAAAAATATTTATATTTTTTTTTAATTTAATTTAAAAAATAAATTTGTATTTAAATTTAATTTGTCTTAAAAATTATTTATTTTTTTTTTTTTCATTTACTTTAAATTATCTTTTTATGTTTAAAAAGGAAGTTCCAAATTAATTTTATTTTTATGCACTTCAACGTTTTTTTCTTTGATTTGAATTCAATAAAAAATATTTCTGATTTCAATTAATTATTTTTACTTGGCTAAATATTTCCATATAAAAAACATTTTTCTTTATGTATGTATGGAGAACATTTATTTATTAAAATTATTTTAGCACTGCTGCTGCACTTACTAGAGTTTTAAAAGAAGAAAAAAGTTTTCTTAAGTTTATTCAGAACACACACTGTTAAAAATGTTTTATACAATTAAAAAATAAAAACTTCATTTATTTTAATTAAGGACAATAGCCTTTTTAATCGCTTCGTTTTCAGATTAAAATTAGAAAAATTCGTTTAAAAATCAATCTGTTAGAATTCGTTAACGCAACCGCCAAAGGAATTGTTCTAAAACGACCGAAGTGCGAGATCGCAATGATTTAAAAATGTCTAAGAATTTCAACAGATTGTCTATTGAGTTTATTTTTAAATTTAGACTTTTTTTATTGTTGTTTTTCTTTTCCTATATATATATATATATATATACATTAGTATGTATGTATGTATATGTAGAGATATATTTTTTGTTCTTTTGATTCGAAATTATTTCGAAACTTTTGGATGTAGACACACATTTAACTTTAAGCAAACATGTGAATATATCGTACGAGTGCCTAAATTTACATACAAACATACATACAATATGTATATGTATGCATGTGTTCTGACACTTGCTCTCGTTCTCTATTGCAATTACTCTTTATAATTGATTTCATTTTAGTAAATTATCTAAGCATACATACACATCTTCCTGCATATACACATATGCTTGCGTGTAGAAATTTTTTTAATCAAAAAAAGCTTTTCAATTTATTCCTTTTCACCTGACATCAGGCCTATAAAAGTCTTACACGCATACAAAAATTATTGAAATTTCCTTTTCAATTTTACACCGTCGTTAATCAAATTCTTTCGCACAGACATTGTATTCGCTTTGATTTTGATTTCAAAAGAAAAAAAATATTAAAATTTTTCTTTAAGATATTTAAAAAAGAAAAATCTTTATTAAAAATTAATTTCAATAAAATTTGGCGTACATCCAAGAGTGTTACAGTTTATTTTTTATTTTTATTTTTGATGTTCTGAATTTATGTGACATTTCTTTTCAAAAATGTTTCGTATTGTCAATTATTCTAATTTATTTAATATTTTGTTTTCAATTGCATTTAGTTTTTCATTGGAACAGATTTCAAATTTATTTTCTCTAGTTCGTTATTAAAATATATATTTTTTTTATATTTTCTGCTAACTGAAAGGAAATTAAGAAAAAAATTTAAATTTTCTTAATTTTTTTTTGAAAATTAATTAAAGATTGATTTAACTTTTGCTTATATAATAAATGCAAACTAAAAAAAGAGTTTTTATATTTAAATTGTAGGAAACTTTTTTTTTAATTATATAATAACTTCATATTGAGTTGATGTTATAAGCTTTCGTTAGTTAATAAATAACTTTAATTTTTTTTTTTTTTTGGAAAAGAGCTGAAGTTTTTTCTCTTTTTTATTAGAATATGACTTGTTACACAAGCTCGTTCCGTTTAGGGAAAAGTATTCGTTAACGAAATTGGAGGTTATGTTCTCTCTTTAAATGTGTGTGTGTGTATGTGTGTGTGTAAATATTTTTGGAGTTTTTTCTTGTTATGCTATTAAAAATTAATCCAATACAGGTAATCCAATTCAAAAGAGGTTGAGTAATCCATTTTCATTGTAGACTGTCTGGTTTTTATTAAATGTTTTTTTTTTTTTTAACATTAAATTCACTTTTTCTTATAAAAATTTTTTTCTTCAATTAATATTTTTACAATTGTTTTTATTGTTTATTCATTAAATTTTATTTTTTTTTAGTAAATTCGTCTTCAATTTAAAATTTTTTTAATTTTCCTTATAATTTTCAGGATTTTCTTTTTTATGCAGGACACAAGCATATATAAACACTAAAACACAACTACCAAATCTTTAAAATATTTTCTTTATTAAAAAAAATTAATTTTTTCCACTTTTTGCTCATTCAACGCTTTTAAGCGTTTTTTTCTTTTCAAATAAATTTTTAGCAGTAGTATGTATTACAGAGAAAAAAATCAAATATCCAAGAATAAAAATAATTAAAAAAAAAAAAATAATAATAACAACAATCAGGTGTTGCACTTACGCGTTCGAAAGCCGTTCTGACCCACACAGCCGGTAATGTTCCTTTTTATATGAGGCAATTTGATACCGTTTATTTGCCACGATCTCTGTTAAAGCGATCGAACGTTCGTTTGTTTACCCTCTTGGCCTCTTTGTCTAGTGTCGTTTTCCCCTCAGGGGGTGGTAAATTTAATTTTGCTCCCTTTTTCGGTTCACACATCTACTACATCGCGTTAGAGCAGTGGTCATTGCTTCAACGCTTTAGATGATCTTTCATTTACATATAGTGTACACCCATACATGCAAACACAACAAATGACTACAAAACACACACTCACTCTCACCACACGCACACTTTTGCAAAACTAAGCATTTATTTGGAGGCAGACATAATAGCCGATTTGGTAATACATACGAGTACATTGTGTATTGTGAATGTCTTGTTTGATTAACAAAAAGAATATGAGCATTTTATTATGAGTCAGTTCGTAGGTGAGTAGGTGTTTATGTGTGTGTGTGAATGTGTGTAAGTATTTGCTTTGACTATGATGCAATCAATTGTGTTTAGTATAAAGTTAGCACAGAGTAAAAGGACATTTGAGCGAAACATTCGCATAAGAGCCATTCATAATTGAACGAAATTGTTAAAAAAAGCTTTTAACATTCTCTAAGTACAATCTCTCATCCGTATTGCATATGCGCTTTACTTTTCTCTCACGCAATTACTAAACTAAGTATGAGTGCAGCACTCTCATTCTTTTGCAGTTAGTGTGGGTGAAAATCTTTCTTTCTTTCACTTTTTATATTTAAAATTTCAATGGCAAAAAAAAAAAAATATATATACGAGTATATATCTGTAAGAAACTAAATTCCTTTCAAGGATTCTTTGTAAACAGTATAGACGTTGAAGTAGAGAAAATGAGAGCATAATGAGTCAAACGTAGTTTTTAGCAATTATTTTTGATCTTAACACCTATTAAATGATCATAACGAAACAAATTTAGATTCCAGAATAATTTTACTAAAAAATAATTGTTGTTATTCGTTATTTACTATTATTCTTTTTATTTTGTTCTTATTATTGCTGTTAAAATAAAAAAATTAATATTTATTAAAAAAAAAAAAGAATTATTTAAATGTTGCCATGTTGTTGGCTGGCATTGACTGCGTTGGTCTGGTCAATATTACCATAATAATTAAAAAAGAACACACACACAAATACATTGATAAGGCAGAGAGAAAGCAACAATACGCGGTAATAATTGTGTGTGATATTTAGCAGAAGAACAACATACGTATAAAACTAAGTTGAGTAGAAAATAGTAGTGGGTGAGACTGTGGATTCATATTAAAAGATTCGTATGTTTGTATTCGTATGTGTGTAAATAGACTTTTTATATACTGCACACATTTACCTCTGGTAAATTGTACATAATAAATAAAAGCACAATTCTCATTTAAATGAAGATAAAGGAAAAAGAAAATATTTTCGTCAAGGTGTTTACTTATGTATGTTGGTATTTTGTTGTTGTTATTATTTGTATACATAATCGTTTTGTTCATTACCTAACGATATTCTTCTTATTCATTTAAATCATCTTATCCTATTTCAGTAGTAAATAATTATTTAACAAGAACTTGGCTGCATTCTATACACGAGTAGGTTGATATTATGCATTTCTTATATGACTTTTTGGTTTTGTTGCTTCTGTTGTTTGTTAACTATGCTTCAATAGCTTCGCAAATTCTTCACTAAAAGTTCTAGTGTGTTCTGTTACTTGAATACCTACATACATATTCATACGTACGTAACACTTGCATTATTATTAACAGCTGATTTTGTGTTTCTTTAATTCCTTTTATCTATAATAACTTGAAAAATAAAAACAGCGAAGACTAAAATTTAATAAAAATTATCCTCCATTTTATTCATTATTTATGAATTAATGCAGAATCATAAAAAAGAAAACATATTAAAGTTTTGTGATTTAGAAATAACTTGAAAATATGAAGAAAAATTTACATGCAAACATATGTGTAGATGTGTGTATGTATGAATTTTTAAATATCCAAATATATGCACATGCACACATGCATACGTGCAAGTATTTTTATATGAAGGTGAATAAAACAGTGACAAAAAATTATTTTAAGCATTCTTATTAACAAATACATACATACATGCCAGTTTAGAGTACATTCAACCTAATAGAGAAATACAACAACTCATTTTAACTAGTACATAAATGTTAAAGTTTTTATCAATAAAAACACTTCAGTTCATATTTATATAAAACGTTATAAAGAGCTTTTACGTTATCGAAATTAATTCTGCAAAAGTGTGTTGTGTTACAACAGATTTTCATTGTTTTCTTAAATGGTTAAAAAGGCCCAGTAGATAGTGGTAACTTATACAAATAAATCTAATTTAAAAAATTTTAAATCCTGGCAAGTCTGTGGGTAGCCCACTATTTCGTTGCACAAACTTTCAAGCTCATAAACATGACATATCGTCATCTAAAATGCTAAACTACGTATCAAAACGAAATTCAAAATTAATTTTTTTATTGATTACGGTTCACTACATCATATTACATGTGTCTACAAAATTGTAAACTTCTAATATAAGCAATAACCACGTTATTAACCCTAAACGCACTTTCTTATTTTTAATACATTCATCGCATCGACGAAGCCCATTTTTAATCCACCTCAGATCCAACAGAATATAAGAAAATGATTTTTTTTTTAGATAGCAATTTTATTTCATTTTTATTCATGTAACGTAAAAATTCAATTCTAAATTTTAATATGTTATAATTTTATTTGGAATTCAAAAGTGTAACAAAATATTAATCTTTATTTGTGCTTAATTCCAGAATTGTGTTGGGTTTTTTTAAATTTATTGTTTTCCTCATGATATTCTCATGAGTACCGATGCGGATAGCATATCATTACATCAGACACTGCTCTGAATCCCCAGTAGATTAGTCCCAACATTTCCTGGAGTTATTGAGTTTTTTGCTTGAAAGTTTTATTTTTTAAACTATTGACAAATAATTCTTATTTAGTCAATGGTTTTTATAATGTAGAGGTTCTAATGTTTGCCAAGAAATGCAAAGTAGCGTCTGATGAAGTGGTCTATATAGATATGCTACTTATTGTTCTGAATAAATAACTCATGAGAATATCATGAGGAAAAAAATAAATTTAAAATAACTCAACACAATTCTGGAATTACTAGAAAATTTACACTTCAGCAAAATCTAGTTCAAACAAAATCTAGCTTGTTACTAGATTTTGCCAAAATCTAGTCAAAATCTTGGTGTACTTAGTCATACAACTGTGGTTTTTTATTAATACACCAAAGAAAATACAACACTACACACGAAAATTTGACATTTGATAAAGAAAAAATAAAACAAAAAAAAAAAATAGGAAATTTAATTAAACACAAAACAAAAATAAAGAATAATATTTTAAAATGAACGGAAATACATACACAAAAAAAAGGTTAAGTGTTATTTATCATATTAATATGAAATTTATTGCAGCTTGTTTTTATTACGAAAATGAAATCTTGATATGCCTAGTATGTCAAATAAAAAAGCTCATGTAAACTGTATAGATTTAAAAAGAGATTTCGTATCAAATCTAATAGATTTCGGTTCATTTTAAATGCACAATATTAATAATTAAATTAATATATTGTTAAACTAAATTTTAATTTTATTAAAAAAAAAAATATATATATAATTCAAGTTTGTTATAAAATTTTCAAAAAAGTAAACACGATGTTCGTGATTTAACGAAGAAAGTGCGTGCAAGGTTAAAAAAAATTGTTTACATATTTTGCGAAAGTGCTGTTAGGTTATTTTGCATTTTAGATGACGATATGTATTCTGCATACACAAAATACACTTGGCTTAAGTCGATAACATCATTTGTACTACTAGTGATACTATTTATTTAGGTCTCCTTAGGTTTCATGGGCTCACAATTTGTTTATGTCTGAAAGGATATAAAATCACACCATAATATTTCAGTACAAAGTGAATATAAAATCCATATGTATGACTGACTGACTGACTGATTTATCATCATCGCCCAGCCCAAACCGCTAAAGCTATGGACTTGAAATTCGGTAAGAAGGTGCATGTCCCAATGTATAGGACGAATAAGAAGGAATTTTTTGGAAATTCGAATATTAAAAGGGTAAAAACGGGTAAAATCGAACTTCTTATATCTCCCGAACTACTACAGATAAATACAAAATATTCTACTAAAAAAATAAGCGGATAGGTATTTGGTACTTTTTCGATTTTTGTACATTTGCGGGATAAAAAGGGTAAAAACTAAGGGTGGTACGTTTTTTTAACCCCATTTATTTTTCAAAATAACAATAAATAACACAGCAACAAAAACTAAACTTCTTAAAAAAGTCTCCAAGTATATTGGCACTTTTTTAAAATTGGAGCAAATAAAGGGTAAAATATGTGCCCCTTTTTATTATTATTTCTAAATATGTACCATAATTTAAATTGATGCAGCATATAAACATTTTATTACTAATTTGTAGCACCCATAAAAATCAATGGTAAAAAAATTGTTTTAAGGGAGAAAAAAGTACCAAAAGAAAGATTTGTACTTTATATTTAAGCAAGTTTAATAGTATTTTTAATATTGTGTGCAAACCTAGAGTTTTCACAGTAGAATTAAGCGGTCCTTAACAAAATAAAAAATCATTAAGTGGACAAAATGGTACTTTTTACTGATTTTAAGTGTACTTTTCATATTTTAGTATTAACAGCCCTAGAGCTACGAGACTAGGCTCAAACGGTTCAGGTCAAATTGAAAAATCATTAAGGAGCAAAATTGGACTTTTTATACATTTTAATGGTAGTTTTTGATAAATAAACCTGGCAGTACAATATTGGGCTCAAATGGTCCAAAGTAAAGTGAAAAGTCATTAAGAGGACAAATCGTACTTTTTATATATTTTTTGGTACTTTATTATTAAGAAATGTAAAAGTACGGGATTTGGCTGAAATGATCTGAAGTAAGGTGGAAAATCATGAATGGGAAAAATGATACTTTTTATTATTTTTATTGGTACTTTTTCAGTTTTTCATACTAACTACACTAGAACTATGAGATTGGGGTCTAACGCTCTTAAGCAAAGTAAAAAATTAATAACAAGCAAAACAGTACTTTTTATTGATTTCAAGGTACTTTTTGATTTTTTAATATTAACTAACCTAAAACTATTAGAATGAGCTTAAACGGTTCAGGACAAGGTGAAAAGTAATTAAGAGAAGAAAACTGTACTTTTTATTCACATACTATAATGATATTTTTTGATTTTTTAACATTAACGAATTTTCATATAACTTTTAGAACGAGCTCAAAGGGGTATCAGTAAATATAAAAATAAATAAATTGACAAAAGGGCCTTTTTTCTATATTTTAATGATACCTTTTAATGTAATTTGTATTAAAAAATTTTAAACTGAGTTTAAATAGTCTACAAAGAAATACAAAATTATAAAGCGACAGTATGGGACTTCGCTGACGGAGTAGCGAGTTAAATGCTAGTGTATATATAAAGAAAAAAACTCGCCAAGATTACATCTTGATTGGTCAATTGATTTTGCTGTTGGCTTACGTAGTGAGACCAAAACCCACTAAATAGAATAGCAATAATTTTGTTATTCTTTAAAATATTTTATTTTATTAAAAATTTTTTTTGTGTTTTTTTGAGAAATGTCAAAGAAACTATATAAAAAATGTATGTAAGTCCCCGGCGAGTAGAAACTACAGTGACATAAAAATAGTATTGACAAAGTCGCCATTAATCGATTACTATTGATGGCTATTTAGTATTATATGAGCCGCTTTAAAGTCGCCGTTTAGAATTAATACGGTACGGTTGTTCTAAATACAAGCACTGAACCACAAAAACAATCTTATCGTATGTGTCAAATAAAAAGAATTAAATTCAATGCAGATCCGGTCATACTATCACACACACCCCTGCCAGAATTGTGTGATAGAAACTAACACATACCACTTTCATAATAATTTTATTAAATTATTCGATCTTATTAATTTATTATTAGTTAATATTAATATCAAGCTTAAGATCTTAATGAAAAAATTTTTTGTTTTTATTTGCCAATATTTCGACTTTAGGGAAATTTTTTTTTTCACAAATTTTTTCATTAAAATCTTAAGCTTGAATAATATTTATTAACTAATAACATACCACTTTCTTTCACTAATAAATTTACAACTTTTTTATATTAAATTAAGAACAAAAACAGTGAAATCGATTTAATCCATCTGTAGGAGTGAAATAACTTATAGGCTATTTTGTCGACTTACATATTTGACATAAAAAAGCTATCACCCCTATCGCGAATAAAAGTGAAATTCTTGTTTCTTTGAAATTTTGCATTCCCCTCGAAGGGAAAATTGCTATCGGGAATCTCACGTGAAATTTTGGTACTGCTATCAGTGCATAGTGAATGTATAATAAAGAAGAATTTATTAAATTTATTAAAATTTTCAAGAGATAAACAATAAATGTTTGTAATTTACGAACGGTTCTTGTAGTAAAGGTGTCAACATTTGTGGATAAACAATTTTATCAGAAAATAATTGAATTTATTGTAGGTAGACCACCACTTTTTAATCATTTTGTTAAAAAACTGCTAAATTCTGCTTGGTAAATTAAATTTTAAGAAAAAAAGAAACAAAAAATGCTTTATTACAGTCTGAAATTGCTTAAGGTCCCTATACACGACATGTTGCTTCTGTAAAAAAAACATGAGGAAAACTTCTGACAAAATTTCAATTAGAGCATGCTCTAATTTCTCATGTATAGTCATGTGTTTTAAATGTCTACGCTTTGTGGAAATATTTGTCGCCGTATAATAATTTTCTGTATCGTTAGCCGCCTGAATAAAAAATTTTACAAGAAAAATATATTATTTTTTTATCTAGTTTTGCTTTTTCAATAATATTGAAGCAAAGAATATACAATTTTTTTGTACAAGCTTATCATTTTATAGCTTAAAAAGAAAACAAAATAGCTGTCTCGCCACCACTACAATAACGCAATGAAAAATATTTTCAGCGGCTATAAGCCATTTTTCAAACGAAGGACGTGGGTATTTATGTAGTAAAAAGAAGAAGCACAGAAATAAAAATAAATATGCAGGTCTGTTCTGAAAATCACATGATTTTAAATCACATGTGGTTTTGAAATCACACGTGTGATTTTGCGCTGTTCTGTAAATCACACTGCTTTTGTATTTTTCTGTTTGATGTTATCTATTTCAAAGCACAAAAAAACAGCTGATTCTTTTGTTTTGTTCACAAAAGAAAGCACAAGAGCAAATAAAAAATTATACAGCAAAAAAGGCGTCTTTATTTTTTTTAATTTTTAAGTGTTTTTCTTTTATAAAACAACTAATTGTTCTTCAAAATTAACAAAGAACACATTAAATAATTTATTTAAGTAATTTATTTCAACGTTCGTTCTATAATAGCCGCGAATATAACCAAATGATTTGAAAACGTAAGTGCCTTAGCTGAACGTTTTGAAATCACAAAATTTTGTGCACAGAACACCTTTTTTGTGCTTTCAAATCACATATTGACAAAATCTGATTTTCAGAACATGCCTGATTGTTTTTATAAAATTGGATATTGCAGATTGGTATTTATTATTAATTATATTAAAATTAATAACAATTGTATTTAAATATGGAAAAAGATTTGATAAAAGTGAGTAATATTTTTGAGTAGATCAGCTGTTATAAAAAAAACAGAGTCTATGTCAGACGTATTTGTACATGTCGTTTGTGAGCAAAAATTATAAACCTTCTGTAAAATAACAAATTTTGACAGACATGAAGAAAACATGTGTATTTTAAAATTAAAATACATATGTAAAAAACATGTTGTGTATAGGGACCTTTAGCGATGTATACAATATGTATGTACTCGTATACAAAACATACTAATTGAAATTACAATTTTAATAGTTAAAAACTGCAGCAGAAGCCCTAGAATTTCGACATATGTATATAAAAGTGTAAAAAAATAATAATAAAGTTTATATAAAATATAAAAAAAAAAAATATTGTACATCAAGTATGACAATCAAATGATTAGTCACATTACGAGTACATCATCGTTCATTAGGAAAGAGTATTAGAGTAAGCAGTTTAGTTATATGTTACGAGAGCGGATCAATAACCGTGACTTTTTGAATGAAACACATTTTTTTTTTGCAAAACAAAAATTTATTTTCCACCATAATCTCAATACACTTATTCCAACGTTTCTCCAGTTTTTGTATCCCTTCCAAAAAATAGGATTTTTCGAGGTCCTTTGTTTGGTCAATAATTTCATCGTTGGAGCTAAATCTCTTTCCACCGAGCCATTTCTTTAGGTTTGGAAATAGGAATTAGTCACAAATGGCTAAGTCCGGAGAATATGGTGGATGAGGTACCAATTCGTAGCCCAATTCATAGAGTTTTGTCATTGAGACTGCACATGTCACACGTTTACGTTTATGGTCAATTGAAAGCAAATGCGGCACCCATCTTGCAGACAACTTTCTTAAACCCAGCTGATAATTTAAAATCGAAACCACTCTGCCATATAAAATGCCTATGGCATCAACAATCTCATGCACTTTTACTCTTCGATCGGCCAACACCATACCGTGGATTTTTTCGACATTTTCGGGTGTACTGACCTCAATTGGCCGTCCAGAACGTTCAGCGTCATTTGTACTCGTAGTTGTGCGATCACAACGAAAGTCAGTAAACCACTTTTTTACCATTAAAATCGATAGTGCAGGGTCCCCATAGTATTTATCGAGCCTTTCCTTGGTTTGATCGAGTTCTTTTTTCGCAAAAAATAATGTTTAATAAGCACTCGAATTCCACTTTTTTCCATTTTTAGAAAAATACACAAGGTATATGTTTTGAACAGCTGTTAAACGCAAAGTAAATGACGACACTTGCTCAAAATTTGACAGTAGTCTATTAACAGGTGGTACTTGATGGGAACAGTGTTGCATTTTATATAATTACTAGGAAGTTCGAAAAATCACGGAGTTATTGATCTGCCCTTGTATATAGTTGTCAAAATGTAACATGATAGAAGACAATATCTACAATGATGATCAAATGACAATCACTGTTTTTGTAGGGACTGAACAATGGCGCGCACAGAATCTAAGCAAATTTTGACATTTTTGCAGACAAAACAGTGGGAAGCAAAAAATGTACAGCTGCTTTATTTGCTCTACCGTGTTTGTTCTGCCGTGCTGCAAAATGTTTGAATCCTTGCAACAGAAATTTTTTTTAAAGTTAAAAATGAAAAGTTCTAAAAATTAAAAGTGAATAGTATTTTAAACAAAGAAAAAGAAAAAAATGAAGGCACCAAATTTAAAGCAATTTCTGAACAAGCAAAGTTTATCAAGATGGTTTAATAGAAACACAAAGCCCAGAAATTTTAAAGTAGACTGGAAGAAAATCACTACCAAATTAAATTTGAGTTGATCACTAATAAGGGATATTAATGGCTTATAGCCTGTTCAGACGTAAAAGTTTTAAATTGTGTGACTGATTTGGCTGTTCACACATATTCAATTAAGTTTACGCAATTAAGCATTTGACAACTGAAAATATTATGACATTTTTTTTTTTGGAAAATATGTTTGAGTATTTATAAAATAAAAAATGAAAAGAAAGTCAAATTTTAAAAAAATGTCGGTAGCTTATACTAAAAATATTTAACTACTCCGATCAGTGCAATCCAGTTGAAAAGGCAAGCTATTGATTAAAAGAAATTAGTCATTTAAAAATTATATTCAATAACAATTTTATAAAATTTATTTACCGGTAACTTCGGCTGCCATTTCCGTTTTATGACATTTATTTACGTTTTCTTTTTTTAATACTGAAAATATCAACTTATCTCACTTTTGAGTTGATATTTAAGGGCACAACAAAGAGTTGCATTTTGATTTTGACTTCATTAACGTGCAATCAATTTTTAGTTGCGTAAAATGCTTAATTGCTCAATTAACGTGTATGTCTGAATAGCCTATTACATAAATTTTATTTTATTTTTTTAAATTATCGATAATGTGTCGCCGGCAACACAATTCTCTTAGATAATGACATTTAAGCATCGATTCGTCAGTATCGTTGCTTTAATACGACCGTGGAAATAAAATCTACAGAAAATCACCGGCGACTTACAAAATAGGGGTGACTATTTTTTGTTAATATGGAATTATAGTGCGTATTATAAGTTAAAATCCATATTTTACTGTTAGAATAGTACATTTGTTTTAGTTAATGATCTCGTATATCTGTTGAAACAAACAAAATTAAAGTTTTCAGAATTGCGTTTTCTTAATGAATATAATTTTATACTCGTATGTGTGTGGATACAAATAATAATAAATAAATCTGGCAAATGGGTAAAAATGCAATTATTATGACAAAGTAGTAGTTTAAGCAATTAAAATTTCGAAATTGTAATCTTTTTTCGACATAATTTTATAATAGAAACTCTTACTGCTTCCAAAGATGTATTCCTCTAAAAATGACTTAATAATACGTAAGCAGTTTTCTTATATTACCTCAGACGTTAGTAACAGTAATTTGACAAATTATTGTTAAATTTTACAATATAATTCAAGTTTCATTGTTTTTGGAAGGTTATGTTTTCAAAGAATACTATCACAGTCTATATTCATCAGGAAGTCAATTCTTGTTTTGTGATGAAAAAAATTTTTTCATTTCATAACTTCTGACTCACGTTCATGCAGTGAAAAAATATTTCATTACACAAGTACCTGTGACACTTGTACATCTATGTTATTACTATCTTATTAAATGTCAAAGTGAAAAAAAAAATTATTTAAATTGACGGCGGTCAATATTACATTTCATCCGTCTAGTAGTGACTCCGTGACAGTTATGGGTCATTTTGTGAATATTCATACAAGTTTCGTAACGAACTTTGTTCAAATTAGGAAGCAAATGTTTTTTAATACCAGGAACAGAACAAACTTGAGAGTTCCAAAAAGTAGATTGGAAGTCACAAAACGAAAGTTTGACTCAGTTGGCAGTAGATTATATACAAATTTACCCACTGAGATAAAAACAATCAACCGTTTCTCGTTATTTAAACACATTGCAAGAAGTACCTACCCAACAGACTTGAAAAACAGACTTATTTAGCTATAAAAAAATTATATTCGTAAGAAACTAAATTTTGTAAACATTAATTAAATACATGAATTTGATAAATTTTTATTTAAACATACCTGTACTTTGTAATCTAAACAATTTGCCTGTAAGACGCTGTACCAATTTAAAAAATCTGAATACTGAACCTTGTAAAGGGTGTTTTTTATAGACGTATAGAACTTTAAATTGCAATAAAACAACGATGGATTATTCAATTGACATGAATTTTATTTATCCGAAAGATAATCTTGTGGCATTACATTTTAAATATGATTTCTGACATATGACCGCCACGGCTGGCTCGGATGTAGTCCAATCTGGACGTCCAATTTTCGATGACTTTTTCCAACATTTGTGGCCGTATATCGGCAATAACACGGAGAATGTTGTCTTCCAAATGGTCAAGCGTTTGTGGCTTATCCGCATAGACCAATGACTTTACATAGCCCCACAGAAAGTAGTCTAGCGGTGTTAAATCACAAGATCTTGGAGGCCAATTCACAGGTCCAAAATTGAAATTAGGTGGTCACCAAACATGTCTTTCAATAAATCGATTGTGGCACGAGCTGTGTGACATGTTGCACCGTCTTGTTGGAACCACAGCTCCTGGACATCATGGTTGTTCAATTCAGGAATGAAAAAGTTAGTAATCATGGCTCTATACCGACCACCATTGACTGTAACGTTCTGGCCATCATCGTTTTTGAAGAAGTACGGACCAATGATTCCACCAGCCCATAAAGCGCTGGTGGAATCAGTTTTTCTGGATGTAACGGTGTTTCGACATACACTTGAGGATTAACTTCACTCCAAATGCGGCAGTTTTGTTTGTTGACGTAGCCATTCAACCAGAAGTACACTTCATCGCTGAACAAAATTCGCTTATGAAAATCGGGAGCAACGGCAATCTAGTTTTGGGCCCATTCGACGAATCTACGTCTCATTTGATGATCGTTTGGCTATTCATGATGAATTGCCAAATCAAACTGAGAATAAATCACTTGACAGCTGTTAAATCGGTCGCCATTTTGAACAGTAATGCCAACTTAAAGTTCTATACGTCTATAAAAAACACCCTTTACATATAAAATAAACAAATAAATAGAAAAAAGTCGTTTTCGTTCAAATAATTAATTAAATACTTTTTTGGAAATTTTTTCCATTTTTTTTTTTCAGGAATGAATTTCAAATGAAAACTATTTTTTCAAGTGAAAAGATTTTGACAGTTGTTATCACTACACGAAATAAGAAGCAGCATTGTTGTTCTTGTTTCGCTCTATTTGTTTTTGATACATTTTTTCATATGGAAAAATTCTTTACACCTTTTCACTGAACAAGAACCAAAAGTTCTAAGAAAACCTTAAAAAACTTTTTATTTCACTTTATGACGGAGCAGGAACTGACTCTCAGGATCGTGATAAATATTATTTTGTATAGCAAGATTTATTTGTTCATTCACTAAAGTAACTTTTTATTTTTGTGCATATTCTATCTTGTATTGGAAAAAAAATTAATAAAATATTATGAGCCATGAGCTGAAGATAGAGGTGGAGGTAGAGATAAAGAAATACAGAGAAGAGAAGTCGCAAGTGATAGCAATCACCCAAATCAATTACTGTTTTTCAGAAAACCATGTGTCCTCCGACAATGAAAAGAGAACTCAATTCTGCAGTGTATAGTAGAGCTGGATGAAGTACTCTTTAGCATCGAATTTATCTTCGTCTTAACAACGTCTAGAGTAGTATTCTATTATCGCTGCTACATTAGAGTTCTACTCGATCCAATCTAGGCCACAGCAAATATTTTTTGTACAATTTTAAAAACTAAAAATTTTAAAATTTGATTTGTCATAAGCATTATATAAAATGAATTATACAATACCTTCTGAAGAGTGTAAGATTTTTTCTTATGAATTCATACGAAAATACGTGTGTGTGGATATAAACAAAAGTTTTTCTGGGTTGTAAACATATTCTTGAAAAAAAAAAATACCTAAAATTTTTGTTCGTTTTTTAGAAAGGAAAAAAATAAGAACCAGCACACAACTAGTTAGAGCAAAAGTTTTCGGGTCTCAACCCACATATAAACTGAGAAAATAAAAGTAGTACAAGCTGATTGTGAAGTGAAACGATTGTCTATTATTGTATATTTTTGTTATTTTAAAAACTAAATTTTTTGTTTTTCTTTTCAATGTTGAGTGAGCTTCTATATTATTCGCTATTATGATCAGCTTTTCAAAATTAATCTTGTACGTATTTTCATTTCCAACGGAATACTGAAAATTAAATGAACGGAGCAAAATGATTTCAGCTGAATAGAATAAAATAGAATATTTGCACTTCCATACTGACTGACTCATTGACTGTATGGCAGCCAGTATGGGAGTGAAAATATTGTGATGAGCTATTTTTACACAGTTAGTTAGTACATACATACGTGATATTCAATAATGATGAAAACGATGATCATATTCTATTCATTCATTCTGTGCTACGAATAAATTGTTCAGTATCTATTCTCTATCTACCATCAGCCAAAAGTGCTTTTTTTATTTCTTTAAATTTTCAAGAAGAAATTTTAGTATAAAATAGACTACAATTTTATTTTATTTTTACTTATTTGTTTATTTTTTTTTTTTTTTTCTATTTCGGTATTGGTAAGAAATTGTTTTAGCTAAAAGTTTCCTTTAAAATTATAGAATAATGAGAAGCACACAGATGAGATGGGATGTATGACTGTGTTAGAGTATGCGTCAATATTTTTTTCTTTTTTTTTTTTTGAAATGCTACAATTTCTTTTTATTTTCTATTTAGATAAAAACAACATAAATAAATACATACAATAAAAATTGCTTGATTTTTAATATTTAATAATAAATCAAATATTTTAAAATAAAAAAAGATTAATTTAAAAAATATTATAAATTATTTGCATACGCTTTAAACTGTTTGAAAAAATAATTGCAATGCCTCCTGCAGCATAAGGACATTTTAAATATGCAATTTTTCACACAAAGAATGGGGTGAATTTTTACACTGAAAGAATTTTATTCATTAATCCAAAGAAAAAATTCATTATTTTTCAACCAATGACACTAATTAAATATTTCATCAATTCTATGAAATTTTAATTAATTTAATGAAATATTTCATTGAATCAATGAAATGTTTGTGATTAGGCTAATGAAACGTTCTCATTTGTTTGAAAAATAATAAATTGATTTTGCCTATTTTTCATCACCAAACTAGAAAATATTTAACAGATTTTAAAGGAGTACCATTTCGCATATGCAGTTTGCTTAATTATAAGATTAAATTTTTAACGAGCAGCGGTGAGTTTGACCATTTGATCCGAGGGTTTAGGCAGGAATCAAACCTGAGACTCTCAGATTTATATAAATTGTTTTATTCTACTATGGACTTTAAATTATTAAAAATTTTCTAGTAAAATCTGACTTCATTGCAAATTTTCTGAAACAAATTTTTTAAAACCATTTCAAATCAACACTGTATTTTAAGCAAATGTGGCTGTTTTTCTACAGAAGCTGAGGATACTATAGGGTCCGCCATCGAACGTTTTTTTTTTCAACTAGTGCTTATTTCGTGAATGGTAACACTTAGCTCATGTCTGATTTGACAGATAATTAGGTTTATCCTTCCGCTGAATGAATATGGTTGTGTTTTCGCTTCGCTAAGTGGGCCTGCGATCGACTTACAGAAGATGCCGATTTTGCCAAAAAAAAAAAAAAATCATCTTTTCATATGAAGCTCATTTTGATCTTGGCGGGTATATAAACAAGCAAAATTATCGCATTTGGGGCACAGAAAACCCGCACGCATACATTGAAGCCGACGCACCCAAAACGAGTCACTGTTTGGTG
This sequence comes from Thelaira solivaga, assembly GCA_947397855.1. NCBI lineage: Eukaryota > Metazoa > Arthropoda > Insecta > Diptera > Tachinidae > Thelaira > Thelaira solivaga. Next base: position 42,628,023 of record OX377611.1, on the reverse strand, counting down.
CGGATTTTACTCCAGAGGCATAATTGGGCCATTTTTCTTTGAAAATGAGCAAGGAGGGGCCGTTAGTCAATGGCGATCGTTATCGGGCCATGTTGAACGAATTTTTGTTCACAAACATTGAAGAGGAGGATATTGGAAACATTTTATTTCAACAGGACGACGCTACGTGCCACACAGCCGAAGCTACACTCGATGTTTTTATAGCATTTAAAAAAAAAAAAGTTATTTGGCGAACCCTATATTTGTTGTAAAGACATATGACCTTCATTTTCAATTCAATTATTATCATAAGCAGCTTCCATGATTGCTTTTTTAAACATCAGTTGGCTTACAGTGCAACAATGCTTCACATTCCTAAATGCAACTGAGCAAACTTCCACAATACATGACTTTTCCAGTCATTTATCAACAAAAATTATGACTTCAAGCCGATTTTGTCAATTTTTAGGTTTAAAATTAACAGAGTTAAAAAAAGGCGTTTTGAGCTTTATTAAAGTTGTATCTATGTATGCGTTTCTCTTAAATAGGCTTCATAATGAATGGCTAGGTTGTAGCATATGGATGCCTCACCAAAACGATTAACTTGAATTGATTAAAAAAAACAAGAAGTTGAGAAAAATGATAAAATAGTATACAAATTAGCTGTTATATTTGATAGTGGTATAAGTCCACATTTCAAAAAATATGAGTTAGCGGCATTTTTTGTAAGATATAGACACCATCTACCCATATTATATCATAAAGCAATTAAACGAATTTTACTACATAAAATTATCCCAAAATATTAATTTTGAATGTGGAATAAGTCCATTCTTTAAACCAAATTATAATTTAAACAATTTTCTTATTGCAATTATTATTGGTTTTAATGGCATTACCAGACATTACTGTGCCAGTGTATTAAAAGAACATGTTCGCGAGATATCTTATTCGGAAGAAAATGCTAAATTTAAAATAATATTTTTATTTTGTAAACAAGCTTAACAAGCTAGCCCTTTCAATAAAAAAGTTCAAATAAACTTACAAGTAAAAAATTATATTAAAATGAAAAAAAGAAATCAAAAATATTGATAAAAAATGTTTCTTTGAATATTAATTTTTTATTAATCCTAAAATAAATAATTAATTTCAATTCAAGAAACTAAAATTAAAGAATTCTAACAAAAAATCCTTTTTGAGAAATTTATTTTTAAAAGCAATAAAACGCTTGCAGGCACTCAATTAAAAAAAAATTCTATTCCAAAAGGAATGCAAAATAAATTTAATTTAATTTAAAATGTTTATAAACGTTTTTTAAACCAAGCAAATGCAAAAAATCCTCCTTCAATAAGATTTCTGTATTCGTAATTTAGTTACACTGTAGTGCCATCTGTTACTGTGTAGTGTCTGCTGCACGCAGAATACACACATCCATACACACCTTTGTATAGGATCGTCTACCTGTTTCTTAAAAATTTCCATAAAAAACAAAGCAAAATTAATAAAAATGCAAAATTTAATCACAAGCACATTTAAGGGTATAATAAAAAAAGGAAATGAAAAAATTTATAAAAATAATTTTCCAATTTGTAATATTAGTAAAATCTTAAAATAAATAATTAATTTTAGTTCAAGCAACTATTAATTATTATCATTAAGGGCTATAATGGCACTGCGACCTTTAAAGATCTATTATGTAGAAACTAAAATTAGCCGGTTTTAAAAATATCCTTTCTGAAAAACTTATTTTTAAAAGCAATAAAATGTCTGCAGACACTTCATTTTTAAATTATAAAAAAAAGGAATTATAAGAAAGATATCCAATGGGAATGTAAAATAAATATAATTTAATTCATTTAAATGAACAGTTTTCTTATAAATCAATTATTTATATACCAGGACTGTCAGAACGTTTAATAAATACTAAGATTTATGATAGAGAAAAATTCCGTATGTCGTATAAAACATACAATACTTTAAATACATTATTTAGTAAAACTAAAGATAGAATATAGAAATTTGATATGTCAAATGTAGTACCATGTGATGGTAATAAAAATGAAACTTGTGACAAAGTAAATATATGTAGGTACAACAAAAAATAAACTTAAGATTAGAATGGCTGGAAATAAATCGGATCAAAAATATAGGAACATTTGTTCCCAAAAAACGGCATTAACTTCTCATTGTTTTGAATTAAATCATTTTCCTAATTTTAAATATAGAAAATAATTATAAAAGAAGATACACATTAGAAATGTTACAAATAATTAATACACTTACAACACATAGAATTAATTTAAAAGTCAGATACAGAAAATATAGCTCAAAATTATAGACATTTAATAAAAAAATATAAATATTGTTAAATATTTTTGTTAATATGCACATATTATTTATATACAAATAAGTGTGTCCATGTACAAATATATAATTTTATATATTTATTTGGGCATATTAACAAAACTATGTTATTATTCAATATTTTTATAAAAAAAAAAAAAATATGTTAATTGTTACTTGTTACATACATACATAATTCATTTAACACATACATTTTTACAACAATTGTTTTATATTTATATACATTTTTAACATATTACTTTTAAATATTTTTCAAATTTTGTTTGGGATACCCTTATTATTGAACACCCTAATTTAATTTTGTCAAGAAAATTTTTGAAATATGTATTTTTTTTTTTTAATAATTTGATTAATTTATAATTATATCCTGAAGAAGCTACAAAAATTGGAGCGAAATATCGATATAAAAATAAATTTTTGAAAAATAAGACCTCAAGCTTAACAAAATAGCTATTTTAATTAATTTTTTAACCAAAGATATTTAATTAAATATTTTATATCAATAAAGAATTGACGTCAAAATAAAAAAAATCTCTTTAATAAAATGTGTCCATTCGTAATGCTATTACACTGAAGGCACTTAAAAATACACACACATACATATATTTGAAGGTTTCGTGCTTGTGTGTACAAACATTACACACATGTACAGCTTAAAAATTTCGATAAAAAGCATCGCAAAAATGAATGAAAATTTAAAAATGTCGATTAAGTTTTTGATTTTTTAGGTCATTTTGTGAACCGATTTTTTTTGACTTTTTGCACAAACATTGTGACTTTTATTTCTTTAAAACTGTGTACCACGTTTTTTTCCGTTGTGTATTTTAGACAAATTACTCAAAAATTTTACAAAAATAGAGGTAATCGCGATTTTGCGATTATAAATCCGACATATATGAATCCACCTGGCTGATTTTTAATAGCAAGAATCTGACAGAAACAATTGACAGATTGCTATACTTTTCTGTATGTTACCTAAAGACTTCAGAAAGTTTATTTCAATGACTGTGCGTTCGATCCGAGGCACCAACATTTATTCTGACCATTACCTTGTAGCAGCTAAGGTGCGAACAAGACTTTGTACGGCGAGAAATGTACGTGCGTATAGCGAATCGTGGTCACCATTTAGCCGATATAATTTTCAATCATAACGAAGAAAAAATGTAAAAACCAAATAAACTTTTTATGAAAACCAAACTTACTTGTCTTTTCTTTGAGCAAAGTTATAGGCAACCGCCGGCCGGTCAAGTCGCTTACGTCCTCAATGTAAATTCAATGTCAACATAATTACGTATGCACATAAATACATGTTTTGTAAAATAAGAAATAAATTCATTTCGAATTTTATGATAAAAATTTTTACCCACAGATAAAATACAGAGGATGTTTGTATGTATATACTAAAGGACTGCGCAAATTCATTTGATATACAAGAGACACTACTGTATACTAGAACGAAACAGAATTTTTAGTGTCGTTTGTACGGCTGGCCCATTAAAAATTTTAAATTTGAATCGGCTATAAAAAAAACTACTGATTATTTAAAAAAATTTTTGTTTTTATTACAAAGGTTGAACTTTGTCATTTCAGAATGGAATACAATATCATTCATATAACTACCAAGACTGGCTCGACAGTACCCCATTCTCCGTACAGTATATGGACCAATTTATGTTAGCGGGCGCTATCGGCATCGTATGCTGTATGCCGACACTGATTTGATGAAGTCCATAAAGGTGTAAAGATTGCGCTGGCTGGTTCATGTTGTGCGCATGGACGAAGATGCTCCGGCTGGAAAAATTGTTGAGTTGGATCCCGAAGGGATACTCAGGGAGGGCGTCCGAAACTCCGCTGGAAAGGTCAGATCCAACAACATCACCGATGAACGTCTCAAATTGGAGACAATGCGCAGAAGATCGAAGCGCATGGAGACCCATTCTTAACCTCGGGTGAAAACCTAAATAGAGTTGTAAGAAGCCAGTTAACTAAGTAAGTAAGTTTTTCCACTAAGACTTTTGGCATGGCCAGCCAAATATCCGGATATAATTCTGTGAATAATTAAGCAAAGCAACAGGCGCTGACACGTTTTGAAAATTTGTTTTATGTGGAAATAGAAATTTAAAACAAAATATTATTTTGAAGCAGTGACATCAAATTACAGTATGTATAGTACCGATGTACACTAGATAAAAGCATTATATATACATCCCTACAATGCAAGTTTAAAATGGATGATAGACACATCAAATTCTCCATTTGTGTGTGTATCCAAAAAATCAAACTGCTTTTAATTTTCATCAAATTCACACAACGTGTATAATGTGTTAATTATGTTGAAATTTGATGTGTGTATCCCCCGTTTAACAAAACTTACCTACACACGTTTTTATAAGACCGAGTGCCTGGTTTCGTGTTTGTATGTACAAACATTACGCACATGTACAGCTTAAAAATATCCATAAAAAACAAAGCAGTTTCCTGCGGATACAAAATATATAGCACGTTGCTGTGTAAGTCCACACATACGTATGTGTAAAGAAGTTCTAAAAAGTTCTGCTGTCGTGTTGCTAATTTCACTGCATTATTGTTATGTTCAGTTTTGTTTTAGTGAATTTGTGTTCTGTTTGTTCCACGTTCTAATGGTTCTAATTGTTATTCAGTGGAAAACATTTTGTCACCAAAGAATTTCTATATGAGTGCGCTTTTGTATGCTTGTGCAGTGCTTTAGCATATACGTATGGTTGTAGCAGCCATTCTGAATAATATTGACAAGCGTGTCGTATGAGCAACATATTTTGTAGTACACATGAATGTCGAGCCTGTCTAGTCTCAAGTTTGTTATGAATATTCAATGCAAAAATGTTGTACAAATAGGAACATAAATTTATATAGTTTCTCTTGGTTTTTTTTTTTTTTTTTATTTATGTATTTCATAATTTATTATTTTTTTTCTAATGCCACATTAAAAAAAACCTGAAGAATTTGTTGCCAATTTGTTTATTAATTATTTGTTGAAGTGAAATTATGAGACAATAGTTGGGTTATGCGTTGCTTCTTGTCATTTATTTTTTTTTTATTTTTTTTTATTTTTTTTTTTAAATTCAATTAAATTTTTTCATTTTTAAAATTTCTATTAAAATAATATTTTTTGTATAGAGAAGGAAAAGCTTCTGTCGTATAAAATTTATTGAAAAACTACTATGTAATCACTCATACGATTCGAAGTTTCCAAGTTTTTCTTTAAGTACACGCACATACATTAAAATGCATACAAATATGAGGCTGAGCCAACTTCAAAACTGCTACACATCCGCACGCACACGCATATGTGCTGCATCTGCTTTAGAATAACAATTACATTCGTATTATGTATGTAGGTATGGATAGAGAAAAAAAGTTTATAAAATAATGAAATTGAAGAAAAAATACTCGCATATTTTTCAAGAACATTTTATTTTTCTCATTTTATGAATGTATAATTTAAATTTTTTTTTGTTTTTGTTAATGCTGCCATTAGAAAATTGTATTTGTTTCTCACAATTTAGTGCATGTAATTTAGATTTAATTTAAATTCTTAAATTAAATTTTTGTTTGAATTTAATTTTCTTTTTCTATTTGTCTTTATATATTTTTTTAAATTTATTTTATCTTATTTTCTTTTGACAAATATATGTATATGCATGTGCGCTGTGTGTGTATTATTTATTTAAAAAAAAATTTTATGAATAAATACTAAAATATTTGACCGTTTTATTTAAATCATTTTAAAACAAAACAAATTTTTAAATTGTTTTGTTGTTGGGGTGTATATAAACGTTGCTGTAATATTTTGTTCTAAAAATGTTTTTTTTATTTTGTTTAGCCCATGTGTATGTATGAGTAAATAGTATATAAACATGTATATATAGCCTATACACTCATAAATATGTATTTACTACTCGTCATTTAAGATTATTTTGTTTGTTTGTTTTATTTTTTATTCGAGTGGACCAACACAGCAAACACCCAGTCACAGATTCTAAATAAGTTAAATACTTTAACTATTTGAAATGAAGCTGTTTGAGAACTCCGTAACTTTTTGAATAATTTTTTTTTTCTTTGCAAATAAGAGTATTATTTTCCAACATATGTAATCTCCTTTTAGATCAATACTTTTATTCTAATTTTTTTCCAAATGGTTTATTCCATTAAAATAATAGGTTTTCTCAAATCTCTCAAAATAGGCCCTCTCATTCGATCCAAATTTCTTAGCACCCAGCCATTTTTTCGAGTTTCGAAAAAGATAGTAGTCTGAAAAATATATTGGATGGGGTAGCATTTCGTAGCCCAATTTATGGATTTTTACCACAGCGCTACAAACGTTTTCACTCGTGCATTATTTTTATGGAACAGCAATTTTTTTAGCCAAATGTGATCGTTTTTGCGTTAAATAAATCTCGAATCTGTTTAAATGCTCTAAATAATATTCGTTAGTGATCGTTCTATCCTTTTCTAGGTAGTCTATGTGAATGTGCATCCTAAGAAACTATAATCATGACCTTGTCTGCTGACAAACAGACCTTGGCCTTCTTTGGTGCACGTTCACCCGGTGAAACCCATTGTTCTGATTGTTCCTTGATCTCTAGGGTATTGTGTTGGATCCATGTTTCGTATACAGGTATACTCGTATAATCAAGTAAATGTGATGTACTAGCTCAGCTGAGATGCCTACAACCTCAGTCAACTCATTCTCTGATCGTCCAATATTATTCCATGAAGACAAAAGAAAAAAAAATTAACAAATCAACAAAGAATTGATAATACAAGCAGTTATTCAATTAATGGTAACACCTATGATATGAAAAATAAGGAAATGCATCGGTGGTAGCACCAAGATGAAAATACTAAAATTCTCGTATTTCTGGTGATACTTGAATTAAATACTCAACGTTAACAATATATAGCATCCAAAAGTTGGTGACAGAGATGGTGCTGATGAGGAGAAAGGATCGCTCCACCAAACCAGTGTATGGGGTTAAAATCAATCTTTCTGCATTTCAAAAAATAATGTCATAATATCGAAAATTGAATAAAAAAATATTTCATACATAAACAATACGGAATTGTACGGTATAAAATTGATATGGGTACATACATATGTACCCATATATGTACAAAAAAGAACTAATTAGCGTAAAAATATACAAAAATACATAATGGGGCAGTTACATTGAACCGAAATCTATTAGATTTGATATGAAATCTCTTTTTATATCTATACAGTTTACATGAGCTTTTTTATTTGACATACTAGGCATATCAAGATTTCACTTTCGTAACAAAAACAATCTGCACTAAATTTCATATTAATATGATCAATAACACTTAACCTTTTTTTTTTTATGTATGTACTCGTATTTCCGTCCATTTTAAAATATTTTTCTTTATTTTAATGTGTTTAAGTCAATTTGCCTTTTTTTTTTATTAAAATGTCAAATTTTCTTGTGTAGTGTCGTATATAACAAAACCACAGTTGTATGACTAAGTATACCAAGATTTTTACTAGATTTTATTTTGTATGGAGAATCTAGTCTAAATGAACTAGATTTCGTTCAAAATCTCGTATGAACTAGATTTTGCTGCAGTGTAAATTGCCTACAAAATAAAATTATTCTAGCAATAGAGAAATTTAATTCTATATATTATAAAAACAATGAATTCTTCTTAACCATTGAAATTGATTCTGCTGAGTTCATAAGACTTTTCTTCGTTTCAGTGATAATTTTTTACTAAATTTTTGTCTACGAATTGTGTTTATAATTTTATTTGATAATGAGTAATAGAATCGCAAATGTTTTATTTTTTAATTTGGTAAAAAAAATGTTTTGCTTCAACAGTTTTAATTCATAAATCATATTTTATTCACTTTCAATTTGAAATCAAACCTTCATGTTTGTTGGGAACTTACAGATATATTCACGTAATACATACAATGAGAGAGAGAGAGAGAGAGAGAGAGAGAGAGGAGCAGAGGTAAACTGCTTCTATTTTTATACGAATAATTGTTAAAGCAAACACACACTCACACATATGTGTGTAATTCAACTACTGACTACAATTTTTGTATTAGTTAGTAAAACGTTCCAAAGTTTTGATTGATTGATAATAAATCCTTAGATACACAAATGAACTGATTTACATATATATATGTACATACTCGTACATAAGCCTTTCTTGTGCGTTTGATAAACAAGCACATCGAAATATTTATAATTCAGGCGTACAAGCACATTCATAATATTCTTACTAATGATTAGATAATGTTGATATATAAAGTCATATTTACTAGTATTAAGTCACAAGCTCAAGGTCATTAACACTAAAGCAGAAAGACAAAACTAAACCTGAGCAAAAAAATGTTTCTATTGATTAATTGAAATAAATAACTTTAGAAACGATACTGTTTGTTATAATTAGATCAAAGCGAGATTATATTTTATTTTTATCCCAGAATATCTGCTGCATGCACATCAAAAAAAAAAAAAAAGTTTTTTGTTGGGCAAATGCACCGCCGGTCGGCAATTTCAGTTTCTTCTTTTTATTGTTACCACTGGTACCATTTTATAACTCTGATAACGCACTGTAATGACACAGTATTTGGTCTATTTTTTTAATGTACTCGTATTAAGATATTTTTAAAAATTATTTTATTAAAGATGAGCAATTTATAATTAAAAAAAAAAAAAAAACCAAATTTGCCAGTCACACTGTGAAACTATTGTCGGCATAACATTTTACCTTTAATGATGACTACAGGAAATCATACATACAAGGTGGGCTAAAAGAAGTTATCCGATGTTGTTTGACTCTCATTTTTTTCTAAATGAAAATGAAATGTGTGCCGTTGCTCCGTCCTGTTGGAACCACAACTCGGTTAACATGGCCCTATAGCGCGCACCGCACCGTCCACTGTTGTTGTTTGACTAGGCCGATGACTCCTCCAGCGTGAACAGCGCACCATGCAGTCACTTTGAGCGTGCATCACTGGATTTTCGGTGCTCCAGAAGCGTTAGTTTTGCTTATTATGATTTTGGTCGAAAAATCGTCCACTTCGATTATTCCGCGTTCTTGGGGAGTGTGTTGCTGCATGCCTTGTTCATTCGTATTCTATATCTGTCTAGTTCACAAATGTCAAAACAGATTTGACAATGACCGCCATTTGCAAAAATAAGAGCATCTTCCAATAGGGTGATTTCTTTTAGCCCACCTTGTACTTTTGTGCCTAAAACTAACATTTTTTTTTAAATTTTTACTTATAAAAGACAAAATTTTTTTAATACTTTTCTCTCCATAGAAAACCATTATAATACCTATAATATGTCACAATATTTTTTCTAAGGAAAGCAAGCACTTCTGCACTCTGCTGTTGAAGAGGAGACATTGGATAAAGTCAAACTGTGAATAAATTACTCATTTCAGTAAGATGAACGCGTGTGAAATAATGAGCTGAGTGCATTAATTAAACAAAAATTATTTTTTTATAAATACTCGTATAAACTTCTGTTATTTCTATTTGGGTGCCCTGTAGATTGGTGGGTAGCGCGCTAGTCTATCAATCTGGGGGTCGCAATTCGATTCCTGCCTAGACCCTGGGAGCCGATGGTCAAATTTACCAGTGCTTAAAATTAATTTATAATATTAAATAATAATAATATTTATATTTATCTTCTTCTATATAAATGAAACTAAATTTCTCTTTGTTTGTTTGTTTGTTTATTCTTTCTCTATATAAATTTTTGTTTTCCAACGGATTTGTCTGAAATTTGGAACATATAGTCTCTATACTTTTGAATCAGCCATGACCATTTTTACGCCCACTGTTTACCGATTTTCAATCGCTACTGTTGGCAAAACTGTGTGCCCGGACTCAGTTTAAGCCTGACATTATACTTTAAAATAATTTATTTACCACTTTAGTTGGCGACTCTGATAATAATGCTAGAAAAAACAGGAGCCACTTTATAAAATAGTGAATGGCTGACTTTATTTCAATGGATTTTTTACTTTTTAAAATGGTATTTGTAAACGGATCGCTCTAAAAATTGGTACATACGCTCTCTAGGAATACAGCGAAGTGTAAATACCACACAAACATTATAATAAAAAGTATTACCAATACCTCATTAACTTTGAGACACATTTAAGGGTGAAATTATTTATGAGTATCAAATTATTTGTGCCATGTAAGTGGAACAAAAAACCCAATTTGCAGTAATGAAAATGTAATCAACACACAAAGAATAACATAGAATAAGTAGACTTAAGAAATTGTGACATCCCAATGTTGTGGCAGTTCTTTTGAACGCCTAAATAATTCTGAGCTGGTATCCGTGCAGTTGGATGTGAACCACACCTAAATGTCAAGTTTTTTTCTGCATTTCATTTGACAGTTTTCAATATCAGACTAACTCAATTTGAACCATGGAAAGATACACAATCGAAGCACGCGTTAAAATTATTTAGACTTATTATGAAAATGGGCGTTCAAATCAAAATGCATATCGTGCACTTTGTGATTTTTTCAGTTAATTTAATTGTCCAAATTTGCATACAATCGGAAAACTCGTGCAAAAATTTGAGCAGTGCATGCTCGTATAGCTCGTACTGCAAAAAATATTGCTGCTGTTCGCTGAAGAGCCGTCCACCTCAACTCGTCGTCGTTCCCAACAATTGTACCTCTCACGCTCATCGTTGATGAACATTATGCATACAGACTGACTTGCATTTACATGTTTAAAAGGTGCAATTGACTCAGGAACTAAAGCCTCTTGACCATTCCAAACGTCGTCAATGGTGGCAAGAAATGGCAACAGTAGATGATAAATTTTCGAAGAAAATTATCTTCAGTGACGAGGCACATTTTCACCTCAGTGGATTTGTCAAAAAGTAGAATTGTCGCATTTGGGCGAATGATAATCCAAGAGTGATTGTCGAAAAACCAATGCACCCACAAAGAATAACTGTTTGGTGCGGTTTATGGGCTGGCGGCATCATCGGGCCGTATTTTTTCCAAAATGAGCCTGGTCAGGCAGTTACTATGAATGGTGTTCGCTATCGTAAGATGATAATGAACTTTTTATGGCCTGTATTGGAAGATATGGATGTGGACGATATGTGGTTTCAACAGGACGGTGCTACTTGGCACACAGCTAACGAAACAATGGCTCTTTTGCCCGACAAAGTCAATGGTCGTGTTATCTCACATGGTGGCGATGTCAATTGGCCGCCAAGATCATATGATTTTACACCGTTGGACTTCTTTCTTTGGGGTTATTTGAAAGATAAAAATGTACGTCGATAAGCCAGCAACAATTCAAGAGCTTAAAAATTAGATAATTCGGCACATTAACGGCATAGAACCTCAATTATGCCTCAGCGTCATTGAAAATTTGGACCATCGGATGGAGGTATGCCGCAGAGGTCGCGGCGGCCATTTGGCCGATATATAGTTTCATACATAATTGAACCATACAATATTATCATAATAAAAAGAAATGACAATAATTTCCTAACTAATTTGTGTTTAATTCAAAATCAACATCGGCCCTTAAAATTGAACCACCTTTTATAACAAAGGCTATAAGGAACAAGTCCTACTACTAAAAAATTAAAATACCATAACAGACTTAAAGAAACCAACTTACGTTATAAAGGATCGGGCCGGGCGAGACCGGACAAAAACGTTATGATTGCGTTATGAAAACAAAAATGACGACTTGAAAATTATAATTGAAATTCAAATCTTTAAATAAATTTAAACTTTACACATACTAATAACAAGATCGCACCCAATATGCATTAATATTTTAAGTGGGAGAGTGAACAGTTACACAAGTAGGAATATGCGGTTTTAGACTGGAGCAACTGAAAACTGTTTGTTTAAAAAGTATTTTAGGATGATGTTTACTGTTATTGTTGCACTATGTGATCATTTTCTTGGTAATCACGGAAGCGACGACTATATCGCGTTTGTTAGTGAAATTTTAAGTACGTATAGGCTGCAATGCGTTCATAAAAATGCATTTCCTGTAGTCACTTTTAGACTTCTTCCCAGACAAGCTGGGCCAGTTCAGCCATAAACAAGGCGAACATTTTCAACAAGCAATGGTTGCAAAAATAAAATAAAAATGATTTCGGAATATTGTTGGCCACTTTAACGAGATACTGATGATGCTGAGTTAAAAAAAAACGGCCAAGTAAATATTTTTGAGTGGAATGGCTAAAAATTGTATTTCTGAAAAAAAAAATTTTTTTTAATAAAAAGTGTAATAATTCAGTAAATTTTTAACAGATTTAGAAAAAAAGAGCTGGGTGCTATTCATTAATAAACATATTTTGAAAATTAATTTAAAACTTGTACGGCTTCTATATAAAATACTTTGTAAAAACGTTTCCAAACTTCAAAATTGGTGAAAAAATAAAAAAAAAAGTTTTTTGGTTTAGAAATACGCACAGCTTTCTTAAGTTTACTTAAATGATATATATATCATTCAAATGCCCTCAATGTGTGCTTTCAAAATCCGCTGAGAAACTTAAGCAGTTGATATTCAACTTAGCTGCTGGTTTATAAGTGCATAAAGGTACGAAAACCCTGTTTTTCTTTACAAGATTTTGGTGGTGTTTGGCAAATTCCAAAAACAGATTTTTGTTGTACTCGACAGCACCTACCAGAAAAATAATATCACTTCCCTAGTATTTTTGTCGCATAGTGTTATTTTAGGATGTTCTAAGAAAAAAAAAACGCTAAAATCCTTGTTTTGCACTAAATCGAACTGCTATTCATCGATTGATAACATGAAATAGTAGCTGCTTTCCCACTCTTTAGCTAAAATCTTTAAAGTAAAGTGAGTAATGTATGTCTCAAACTTCAAAGAATTCCCTTGAAAAATAAAAATTTTGTTCTTAATCCAAATTATTCAGTTAAAAAAAGTATAAGCTTCGCAGGAACATGGAAATTTTTCAAATTAAAAAACAATTTTAATTTCTGTTTTTTTTATAGAATTAAATTTGTAATTAGTTCTTTTTGTATATATTTACATACAATATTAGATTCGTTCGAGAACCCACTAGCTAGAAATAATTTTTACATAAGCTTTGGTAAATGAAAGCAACTTTTGAGAGAGTAAACTGATAGTTCGATAACTGAGTATTTATTCCGTCATCTGTACTGAAGAAATTTTTGTTAGTAAAATTTAGTTATTAAAAATCATAAGATTAAAAATTAAGCAACAAATGACACTTGATAAATTAATTAATTAAATTTTAATAAAAATTCTTTAAAAAAATAAAAACTGAAAAAAAAAAATATCTTTTTATACTTTCCATTATCTTCACTAGTTTCAGTTTTCGAATGTTGGGTAGTCAAAATGCTATATTTTTTCATTTTTAATCAGCTGATTAATTACTAAAGTTCCGTTCGGGTACTTTTTTGTAAAGGGTGTCCCAACAAGAACGCAAGATTTAAATTTGGCGGCATTCGAAGTGTTTTTTCTTGCCTAGAATTGAAGAAATGAATGTGGAGGGATTGTGGTTTCAACAAGACGGCGCCACATGTCATACAGCCAGAGAAACAATTCAATTGCTGCATCAGTCATTTCACGGTCGTGTTATTTCGCGTTTTGGAGACCAGAATTGGCCGCCTAGATCATGCGATTTAACACCATTAGACTTTTTTCTTTGGAGTTTTTTGAAGTCGATGGTTTACGCGAATAAGCCGACGACGTCTCAAGCCTTAAAAGAGGAATTTGGACGCTGCATTAATGAAAGACCGCAGCATTTACGCAAAACGGTCATTGAAAATTTCATTAAAAGATCGCGTGCGGCCATCTTCCCGATATGTTGTTTCATACATAACCTCATTCTATCTAAATACTTTACGATATAATAAAGTTTCACGATTTTTTTTTTAAATATCTGTATTTTATTTAAAATTTAAGTCTTGCGTTCTTGTTGGGACACCCTTTATAAAAGCTTTCTTGAGAGCAAATTTTGTAAAATTTACTCAGCATTTACTCAGTTACTAAACTTTACTAAGAAAGTACTCGAAGTACCATGCCGCTATTTTAATTTCGTATTTCGTTGTAGACTATTTAATCTCAGTTCTAAATTTTTTAATACAAATTACATTAAAAGGTATCATTAAAATGTAGAAAAAAGGCCCTTTTGTCAATGTATTTATTTTTATATTTACTGATCCCAATTTGAGCTCGTTCTAAAAGTTATATGAAAATTCGTTAATGTTAAAAAATCAAAAAATATCATTATAGTATGTGAATAAAAAGTACAGTTTTCTTCTCTTAATTATTTTTCACCTTGTCCTGAACCGTTTAAGCACATTCTAATAGTTTTAGGTTAGTTAATATTAAAAAATCAAAAAGTACCTTGAAATCAATAAAAAGTACTGTTTTGCTTGTAATTAATTTTTCATTTTGCTTAAGAGCGTTAGACCCCATAGTTCTAGTGTTGTTAGTATGAAAAACTGAAAAAGTACCAATAAAAATAATAAAAAGTACCATTTTTCCAATTCATGATTTTCCACCTTACTTCAGATCATTTCTTAATAATAAAGTACCAAAAAATATATAAAAAGTACGATTTGTTCTCTTAATGACTTTTCACTTTACTTTGGACCATTTGAGCCCAATATTGTACTGCCAGGCTTATTTATCAAAAACTACCATTAAAATGTATAAAAAGTCCAATTTTGCCCCTTAATGATTTCTCAATTTGACCTGAACCGTTTTAGCCTAGTCTCGTAGTTCTAGGGCTGTTAATACTAAAATATGAAAAGTACACTTAAAATCAGTAAAAAGTACCATTTTGTCCACTTAATGATTTTTTATTTTGTTAAGGACCGCTTAATTCTACTGTGAAAACTCTAGGTTTGCACACAACATTAAAAATACTATTAAACTTGCTTAAATATAAAGTAAAAATTTTTCTTTTGATACTTTTTTCTCCCTTAAAACAATTTTTTTACCATTGATTTTTATGGGTGCTACAAATTAGTAATAAAATGTTTATATGCTGCATCAATTTACATTATGGTACATGTTTAGAAATAGTAATAAAAAGGGCAGATATTTTACCCTTTATTTGCTCCAATTTTAAAAAAGTGCCAATATACTTGGAGACTTTTTTAAGAAGTTTAGTTTTTGTTGCTGTGTTATTTATTGTTATTTTGAAAAATAAATGGGGTTAAAAAAACGTACCACCCTTAGTTTTTACCCTTTTTATCCCGCAAATGTACAAAAATCGAAAAAGTAGCAAATACCTATCCGCTTATTTTTTTAGTAGAATATTTTGTAGTTTGAACTTTGGCTCTATCTGTAGTAGTTCCGGAGATATAAGAAGTTCAATTTTACCCGTTTTTACCCTTTTAATATTCGAATTTCCAAAAATTCCTTCTTATTCGTCCTATACATTGGGACATGCACCTTCTTATCGAATTTCAAGTCCATAGCTTTAGCGGTTTTGGGATGGGCGATGATGATAAGTCAGTCAGTCAGTCAGTAACGTTACTCTTTTATATATATAGATGACCTGATAGATCTGTTGTAGGGTCAAATATCCTACTAAGAAAATTTAAATGGCTCTCCGACGTTCTGTTATCAATTCAATGTAAATTTTCCGCTCAGCTTCAGAATAGTCTCTGGCTGTTGCATGCCTATTTTCGCTCAATAATCTGAAGGTCATGTTTTCTTTCTATCGTATCGTAAGACACTAATGAAGCTATTTTGTGGACTTATGGAAGAGGTGCCCGCATTACTTTTAATTTTAAATTGTATCCCACTTACAATACGAGTCAGCCAGTATTTATTTTTTCATTTAATTCCCACAAAAACAAAATTTATTAATAAATAAAAATTATATTCATTAAAATCTATCTACACCTACACACATACATAGAAGTACAATCATAATTTTAGTATTAAATAATGGGCATCTTCTCGTTCAGGTAATTAAATTATAAAAAAAAAATTTTAATATTTTTTTTTTCTAAATGAGAATTTTAAAAATTTAATAAAAATATTTAAGCAATTAAACAATTGGCAAACTGTTATGGCACCACATTTAAGTAGGATATACTCGTATTTGATATAAGCACACAAAACAATGGCAACAACAATAATAACAAAAATCAGACGAAAAGTATACTAAATATTTTCAAGAGTATAATATTTAATTCTAGCGCCGGGGTATTGAAAAAAAATTGATTTGGGCAACTGAGAATTGTCATATTTGCTTTTTCTTGTCTTTATTACATAAATGGATTTGTATTCAGTCGTTGTAGGTCAGATTTCAATTCAAATTGAACATTTTGTTGACACTTTCCGACTTTGAAACAAACAGGCGCACTTTTTTTTTGTGTTTCTTTTATTTTTCAAATTATTTTTTTAGCCAATTCTGATAATTTTGAAATAAAATATTGTAAAATTTTTTTAATTTTTGTGATCATTCATTCGCAACAAAATTGCTAAATTAATAAAATTAAAATTTTTGAAAATTATTATTCTATTTTCTGATAGAAAATTAAATGAATCAAAAACAAAATGCATTTTATTTTTATTAATTTAAAATTATGTACATACTTACATGCATATAGAAACATTTTTATATGTGGGTATGCACGAGTATGCAGTGGCTTGTTATATGGCATGGGAATGAATGTTTTGGGTGCATAACAAACAAAAATGTCATAATAAAACTCACACAATATTTTTATGACATACTAACATACCCACATACATAGTATATACAGATTCTTACATACATACGCACATCTTGAACATTTTACAAAGTGTTCCACAAATATTGTTGGCATCTACAAAAAAATATAATTTTTTAAATATGAAATACAGCGAGAGAGAGATAGAGAGAGATAGAGAGAGACAGAAAGTGACAAATAATAATCGTGTTTGTATGTATCGATTATTTGTTTTCATAAGTAACGGAAACCGGTCCAAATTAGACCAGTACATATTCTTCTATCTCTTCGTCTCCGTTACATAACCTGCAGAGATCGTTAAGCTGATCCTCATATATGTCAAGTGTTTCAATGCTCTGCAAAGTCCAGTTATGAATCCCAGGACAATGCGAATTCCTGAATAAGTCAAGCCCAGTAAATTATTTGTTCGCTTTTGAGAACGGATTGCCATGAATGTCTTTACTACGCTGATATCCCCTGTCTCTAATCAATATTGTTGTAGTTATTTTTCCAGCCACTCCCTAATTCTGAGTTTAATAGAGCTCCAAGGCTAGTTCGTCTGTCTTCTCGTTACCTAGATATCCACTATGACCTGGCACCCATATCAGGTGAACCCTGCTATTAGATGCTAGCTTCTTCAGAAATGTTAGTCAGCTAAAGATTATTTTTTGGACATAGTGGTTCCACTTAATTAAAGTAGAGCTACACTATTCAAGGCCATTATTACAACTAAACGATAACTAAAAGTAGGATGTTATCGAACACATAAACGCTTTTTGATTATTACAAACATACTTTAACTTAAAAGTGTATGATAATCTAAAGATAGATTTGTGTTGCTCATAACTTTTAACGTGAACTTCAAGCATTTAAAGTTGCCATATTTCCGAATTTAGATATGGCAACAACAGCAGCCATAGCCATTGAAAATTTTTTTTATTAATACACAAAAATAAAACAATACAATTACATAATAAAATAACAAATATGTATTTAAATAAAACTTTAAAGTTAAGAATTTCTTAGTTATTTGAAAAATAATAGGCAAAAAAAGGTTTGCCGTGTTCGCTTTGTATTTACAGCAACGACAAGTAATCGGTATTCACAGCAGAGGTGCCATATAATATTTATCGTATTGAGAAATTGTATTAATGGAAAAAAGTTCTTGATCACTTTATCAGTTACTTTAACTAAAGTCATTTATAGCTATCTGAGACCTTATGAGTAAGTTGTAATAATGGCTCTCAGGGTTGCAAGAGCCCCTTTGAGAACATCGCGTTATAAAAAAGACCATCTTTACTTCACCTTAGAACATGTACTTTGCTGTAATGGCAACATGGGTTACAGAACTTCCTCTAAAGGCATCGCAATGTCACTCATTATAATATTGGTTTAGGTGGCGGCTTAGTGGCCGTCAATTAGAATCGCAAGATTCAATATATCAACGTTTTCTGCATTCGCATTCATACTTCAAAGATTTAGATGCTGCATATGAATTAGGAATCCACCCTAATGACTGGAGATAGAGCCTAGTTATGCTCTGAAAAAATTTTGGGATATAAAAGTATTATGAGTTGGTCAAAATTTTTGCCCCCCCCTGGGGGTACTGGTTACGACCCCCTTAAGGAAGGTAGATAGGGGTAGGTACTACTGTAGAAGTTGTCAGGACGAGCAGGAGGAGGAAACTGTGGAACACCTTCTCTGCCAGTGTCCGGCCCTTTAAGAGCAGCGCATGATCCACTTCGGTGAGCGACGTCTGCAGGGTCTCACTGCTCTGTCGCATGCAAGTGTCGACATGCTATATGGCTTCATTAGAAGCAGCGGTTGGTTTTTGTGACAGACTCACTCACTTTCTTTCTCTATCTTCTTTCCTCCCCTTCACTCTTCTATTACTATCCCTCCTTTTCTTTATTTTCCTCTATACAGGTATCACAAAGGGACCACGTCAGAGGACCCAAGTGAGCCCAGCTCTTGTTTTATTTCTTTCGGGTGACCTGTTTAACCTAACCTAACCTAGGGATAGGTATCTTCATGAAAAATGTAGGGGAGCACATATTAGTAGGAGTAGGTCTTAGGTTTTACTCCCTTAAGAGCGACTCAGGGACAGTTATTGAGTATTTCGTGGATTTTTTCCAATTTTTTCCAATTTTTCCCCACTTTTGACCCTGATGAGAACCCATTTACCCTAATCCCCCCTTAATTTTTTGGCTCATGAATTTTTTTACCAAACCCCAAAAAATTATTGGTTCTAGCGTACCGAAATCAAAAAGTCGTGCACTATCCCACACCTAGTGTACACGCGACTTTAATTTTAAAAAAAGGACAAAAATATCATAGATTGATGTTGCAATTTCAGGTGTGTATCCCCCGCTTAATAGCATTAAAAATGCAGACATTTTAATGAAATAGAATATTTTCGATTTTTGCCGTTAATTAAATATGTTTGGTTTTAAAAAATGTGTGCAAATATTTCCAAAATTAAATTATATTTATTTTGCACTTCTCTTTTATATCTTTCTTAGAATTGCTTTTTTTATAATTTAAAATTTGAGTGTTTGCCGACATTTTATTGCTTTTAAAAATAAGATTTTCAGAAAGGATTTTTTAAGAACGCGCTAATTTTAGTTTCTTGAACTAAAATTAATTATTTATTTTAAGACTTTACTAATATTAAAAATTTGGAAAATTATTTTTATAAATTTTTTCATTTCATTTTTTTATCATATCACATCACTCTGTTTGTGATTAAAGTTTAGATTTTTATGGAAATTTTTAAGCTGTACATGTGTGTAATGTTGTGAACTAAAACATAAAAACATGTAGTCGGTCCTATACAAATGTGTGTGTGTATTGTGCGTGCAGCCAACACAACGCAGTAATACCCTGTTTAGACATAAAAGTTAATGAAGTCAATTAAGTTTTAAATTGTGTGACTGATTTGGGTGTTCACACATATTCAATTAAGTTTACGCAATTAAGCATTTGACAAATGAAAATATGTTTGAGTATTTATAAAATAAAAAATGAAAAGAAAGTCAAATTTTAAAAAAATGTCGGTAGCTTATACTAAAAATATTTAACTACTCCGATCAGTGCAATCCAGTTGAAAAGGCAAGCTATTGATTAAAAGAAATTAGTCATTTAAAAATTATATTCAATAACAATTTTATAAAATTTATTTACCGGTAACTTCGGCTGCCATTTCCGTTTTATGACATTTATTTACGTTTTCTTTTTTTAATACTGAAAATATCAACTTTCTCACTTTTGAGTTGATATTTAGGGGCACAACAAAGAGTTGTGCTTTGGATTTTGACTTCATTAACGTGCAATCAATTTGTAATTGCACAATTACTTAATGGACATTTGTATGGTAAATTGAGCTCAATAAAGGCGATAATTGCGTAAAATGCTTAATTGCTCAATTAACGTGTATGTCTGAACAGCCTATAACAGATCGCACTACAGTGTAACAAAACTACGAATACAGAAATCTTGAGGTCGGATTTTTAAAAACTTGTTTTTATATCGATATTTCGCTTTAATAATAAATAAATAAACTAGCCGTTTCTACAGGGTCTGCAAATAACTTTTTTTTTTTAAACAGGGTGCAAAACATCGAGCGCAGCTTCGGCTGTGTGGCACGTTATGCCGTCCTGTTGAAACCAAAGGTTGCCAATATCCTCCTCTTCAATTTTTGTGAACAAAAATTCATTCAACATGGCCCGATAACGATCGCCATTGACTGTAATGGCCACTCCTTGCTCATTTTCGAAGAAAAATGGCCCAATTATGCCTCTGGACCAAAATCCGCACCAAACAGTGACTCGTTTTGGGTGCGTCGGCTTTTCAATGTATGCGTGCGGGTTTTCTGTGCCCCAAATGCGACAATTTTGCTTGTTTACATACCCGCCAAGATCAAAATGAGCTTCATCTGAAAAGATGATTTTTTTTGGGCAAAATCGGCATCTTCTGTAAGTCGATCGCAGGCCCAAGCGAAAACGCATTGGATGGTCAGTTGGCTTCAACTCCTGAACCAATTTTACTTTGTATGGCGTCCTACAAAGGTCTTTATGCAAAATTCGTCTCAATGATGTCTCCGAAATGTTCAATGGTTGAGAACGACGGTGAATTGATGTTGATGGCGCTTCACGCACACTTTCTGCCACAGCAGCAATATTCTCGGGTGTACGCACTGTTTTTGGCTTTTTGGCTTTTCACGCTTTGGTTTATCGATGAGGATGCCAGTTTCTTTCACTCTTTTCACAAGATACCGAACATACGGAGCTGACGTTGCTTCTCTTCTTCCAAAATCTGAACGCAATTTTCGCATACATTCTGCAACATTACCATGATTTTCAAAATAATGTCGCAATATTTCCCAGCGTTGTTCAAGCGTATACACAACCATATTCGTTCAGCGGAAGGATAAAACTAATTATCTGTCAAATCAGACATAAGCTAAGTGTTACCATTCACGAAATAAGCACTAGGTGAAAAAAACGTTAGATTGCGGACCCTTTATTATAAATTTTTTATTTTAAGAAGAATGTCTAAAGTGAAAAATATGAATATTTGGCTAACACAGTGAAGAATATAAAAAACTCGGAACAGGCGAATGTAACTTGTTTTTGATATCCTGAACTTAAGACTATAGTGCCTGTTCTGTATTTCACACGGATTGAAAAATATGTGGAAGTACATTTTTTTTCTTCTTATTAAATGAAAATTTTTATGTATTTTTAATTTCAACAATAATTTCCTACTAAAAATAAAGCAAAAACAAAAATTTTAAAAATTATTGCATGTACCGCAGATTAGCTATAAGATGCTGAATTTTTCAATTTCGAATAAAATATTCGGATTCGGAATACAGAACGGCACTGAATATCTTCTTCTACTTGAGCATTGTCGCTAAGAGACAACACGTAAAGGTGTATTCACCAAAAATAAATATTTTCCACTTTTAAATAACATAACATACACCGTCACTTTAACTGCAGGTTGGTTGAAAATTTTCACAAGTGGTATTTGGAAAATGACACATAAACACACTACATCAAAATGTCGTAAGGTGAGCATTAGTTGCCTTGTGTAATATTAATGGCAATTTTCTAATTATACATACGGAATCATAAAGCTTGGAAATGTTATGTTCCAGGTTACACATATTTTTTTATATTATTTTTAATGATGACATTTAAATTATTGTTGAATTGTTAAATAAAAAAAAATTATTTGTAGAAAAGAAATACAGAATAATATTCATTTCACTTTATTTAATTTATTATTTGCTTAAATGGTGGGTATCATAAATAATTTCCTGTTTTAAAGTAAAATAAAACAATTTTCTTAATGTCTTTAAATAATTGATTAAATGATAATGAAATTGAGCAAGAAAATACAAGTAAAATAATCAATAACGCGGAATCAGTAAGGAAGGACATTATGAGGAAGTTTATTTTTATTTTTGTTTTTTAATTTAAATTGATGCTGTAATGACTTTAATTTTTTTTGTTAGTATAAAGAAAACATAGATGTAATCATGCGTTTGTGTGCCTTGGTAACAGAATTTTTGTAGAAAATTTTCGAATTTAATTAAAGCATTTAAATTATTTTAAATTTATAACAACAAAAAAAATTAAAACAAAATCTAATATAATACAACAAAAACCACTAAAACAAATAGAAAAAACAATAAAAGCATTCAGCTGTAGTGAGGGCATGATGTAAATTGAAAACATACAACAAGAAAAAAATGTACGAAGCTGACCGACAACGATCCTGATCATGAGTATTTATAAACTGACAATTTGGATCTCATCCAATGCATTAGCTAAAATCTAAACTCTCTACAAAACACCTATATTATACATTATACACTGAAAAAAAAACACAATTATTTTTTGAATATTTTTTCCTAAAACTAGCATTCACTTAAATAAACAAATAAATTTTAAAGTAATACAGCAAACGCAGCAATACGTTGTCAAATAATTAATTTGAATATTCATAAAAACAAAAAAATGTTTTTCCGCGAACTAATTTAAACGTCATAAAATGAAAAACAAACGAATTCTTCATGTGTAAATGCTTTAATTTACATTCACACAGGAGTCTATTTACATTTTTATCTAAATTTTTTCAATTGCTGAGTGCACTCATCCACACACACACACACACACACACAAACACAATGGTCATTGAAATTCACAGCACTATAGATAGACCGCGCTGTGGACTTGTTTGTGTGTCTATTGGAATTCATCAGATTGCATTTAAAAACATTTTAATACAACTGCATTCGCCTATTGGGGACCTTTCGGGTACTCGTAAGAAACTGCAGCCGATAAACATGTTTATCGTTCACCAAACACGTACGACATTATTTAAAAATATTTATGCAGTTTCAAATCTGAGTGTCTGTTTGCAATATTAGTTGGAGATGAAAAAATTAATAAATAGAAAAAAGGAAAGAACTGCCTGCCATTCACAATCATTTTAAACAGACCGTTCAATACATTAATTGTTTTCTATATGTGCCCGTGCCTGCAGGCATTCAATACCATTAATATCTGCACACATACAAATTAGCAGATACCTAATTTGTAATAAATAACAAAATTCTGTAAAAGACGTCAACGCGAAGAGAAAAGAAATACTTTTTAATTAAGTAAAATTTGAAATTTAATTATGGGCTGTTTTAAATGTTAACACAATAATTTTTATATATTAAGGTTGGAACCAGAGTTGCCATTTTAGCCTTTTTAAGGCTAGACTTACCATTTATTTTCCTAGTCTTTTTTTCTTTTTGAAAATAACCTTAACCCTGAATAATCCATTCTATTTTTAATACACTTATAAATACCAATGTTAGTTATTTCGACTAACATGCACTTTAAATCGCATCTTAGAAACCGGGAGTACACCAAGTGCTTCAAAAATTAATTAAAAGCAAAATGCTATAGGTTTTTATATTTTTAAACTAAATTAACTGCTTTTATAATTGAAAAATCAATAAGGGACAACGAGATATAAAAGAAGAAAATAATGGTAGTCTAGAAGTGTAATAATTTTTTAAATTTTTTGCTAAAATATAAATTGTAACAGGTTATCTCTCTGGATTTTGATATATACAGGGTGGGCCAAAAGAAACCAAGGGGTGTAAAAGTTTAATAACTTTTTTGTTTATTAACTTTTTTTTATATTTTCTTTCAGATTATATAATATGCAAAATGGAAATTTTTTTACACTAAGTATGAAAAATGATGTCTCTTAAATGACCACCGTTTTCAGCTTCGCACTGATGGGCTCTTTTTAGAGCATTTTCCATAACATCTTTCAAAACTTGTGGCTGTAGCGTTCGAATTTCTGCAACAATGTTTGCCTTGAGTTCAAGGATTGTCTCTGGCCTGTTCACATACACTCGCTCCTTCAAAAAACCCCAAAGAAAATAGTCGGGTGGTGTCAAATCTGGCGATCGCGCTGGCCAAATAATTTCCGAATTTCGAGAAATTATTCGCTCTCCAAAAATTTGACTTAAAAGTGCCATTGTGTCTCGGGCAGTATGGGCAGTGGCTCCGTCCTGCTGAAACCACATACCAGGTCTGTTTTCAAGAGCTGGACGTAAAAAATTTTCTATCATAAAACGATACCGCTCTCCATTTACGGTTACAGCACTTCCATCTTCATTCTCGAAGAAGTAGGGCCCAATGACATTTTCAGATGTGATCCCACACCATACTGTACACCTGATGGGGTGCAATTGGCGTTGATGAATGGCTCTTGGATTTTGAGAACCCCAGAACCTACAGTTCTGCTTGCTAACAAAGCCATTCAAATGAAAATGAGCTTCATCACTCATAATCAAATTTTCAATAAAGTTGATTTCTAAAAAAATTCTATTGTTCTGGTTCTCTGTTCAGTTGTGAACCTCTCCATTATAAATTCTCCAAGTGTTGTCTATATAATCTGAAAGAAAAAATAAAAAAAAATTAATAAACAAAAAAGTTATTAAACTTTTACACCCCTTGGTTTCTTTTGGCCCACCCTGTATAAATTTAAGGTCGATAAAATTATCAAAAAAAAAAAAAAAAAAATAGCTACACTAAGGGCCATTATTAAAACTTACTTATAAGGTCTCAGATAGCTATAATTAACTTTATTAAAATAACTGATAAAGTGATCAATAACTAGTTTCCATTATTACAAGTTCTCAATAAGATAAATATTATAATATTTGCAATGTGGCACCACTGCTGTGAATACCGATATCTTTTTTTTGACGGTTATTTTTCAAATAACTAAGAAATTCTTGACTTTTAAAATTTTATTTCAATATTTATTATTTTATTGTGTAATTGTTTTGTTTTATTTTTGTGTATTAATAAAAAAATTATTCAATGTCTATGGATGCTGAGGTTGCCATATCTAAAATCAAAAATATTGCATTTTTATATGCTTTAAGTTCACGTTAAAAGTTATTAACAACACAAACCTATCTTTAGCTTTTTACTTAAAGTATGTTTGTAATAACCAAAAAGCATTTATCTGTTCGATAACATCCTACTTTTTAGTTATCGTTTAGATGTAATACTGGCCCTAAGTCTAATGTTAGTCGTTTCGACTACGTAAATTTTACAAAAACAAAAGTTTTATTAAATTATTCGATCTTATAAATTTATTATTATTTAATATTAATCAAGCTTAAGATCTTAAAAAATTGTTTTTATTTAAATTTTCCGATATTTCGATTAACAAGTCGAAATGTGTGGGTGTATGAGCTATTGGCCGTATCACCAAAACTAAATTGGTTTAGATACAATTAAACGACTATTTTATATTTATTATTTCTTTTGTTATAATACATAATTAATTAAAGCTAAAAATGCATAGCTTAGGACTAATGCTAAATTAAAGAACAAACAAAAAAAACAAGAAAATTGTTAATGCTGCTTAACACTAATAATAAACTGCACAAGTGAAATTGCTTCACTTAAGGCAATGACCAATTAAACAAAAACAAAATTACTAATAATATTGCTTAATAATTAACATAGCAAATGAAATTGCTAACCTAAGCCAGACAACTGACCTAATTATTATTGTTAACTTAAACAAATAAACAATTTATTCTTATAACTTATTGATATTAATAAAAACAAAAATGTAATTTGTCCCAGCAAACAATATGTATTAACACGACTTTCTTTTGAAGGTCTTCTTCAGGAAAATTTATTTTTATAATAAAATAAAATTTTATATGTCAAAATTATTAAATTAGAAAAATTAAAATATGAAAACTATATAAATATTTGTTTCCTGTTCCTATTTTAACACACTACGAAACAATTAATTATATACAATAATTAATATTAATAATCATAACAATTAGAATAATAATTAAAATAAAATTAATATATGAAAAACATTAATAATACTAAAATTTATTTTTTCTTATATTTACAAATTAAATATCTATAACTATGAGCAACTTTATCTGTATCTGCTTTAAAATTAATTCTTTTTTCTAAGGGTATATTTATAATATTTAACATTTCTTACATATATTTGCGTTTATAATTATTTGCTGAATTTAATATAGTTGTATTATCAAAATCTGGAAAATTATTACAACTAAAACAATGTGAACATAATGCAGTTTTAAGTGCAGATGTGTTATTTCTATTTTTTTGATCTGATTTATGACCTGCTAATCTAGTTTTTAATTTATTTTATAATAAAATTTTATTTTATTATAAAAATAAACTTCCCTGAAGAAGACCTTCAAAAGAAAGTCGAAATATCGGAAAATTTAAATAAAAATAATTTTTAAGATCTTAAGCTTGATTAATATTAGAAAACAAAAATTTTAATTTTCCGCGCATATAGCACAAGCGACGTCACACAAACTGTGTTCTTATTGGCTAATAATTTAAAGCTGAAAAACTAAAAATAGTAATGTTAACATAACAGTGGAGCAAATTATTCCTTCAAATTTTTTTTACATTACGTTGTAATTTTATTAAATTTTCTTTTTGTCATTTGGAGTATCGCTTGTCTCTATGGTCGGAACTGCTCCCGGCTTCGATTTTGGTGCACGGCGATTGCTAAATCATAATTATTGAGTAATAAACTGAAAAAATAAAATTAGTTGTAACTTGCCCAATTCAAATTTCTTTGAAATGGAAGTCATAAATCCTCTCATTGTTAGCATTTATTGTATTCTTGCGATTACAAAACATTACCCAAAGTTTCCTTTTTGTTTCAACTTAGAGAAAACTGTAGAAGGATATAGGTTTTTCCACTAGCTATAGTCAAAAAATATAAGCACTTCATTAGAAATTTTAGTACAATTCTTCACTTGATTTTTTATTATTGCTTTTTTTTTCGTTTTTCTTCGTCAGTGATTTTAATTGCAGGACTGCCAGCTCTCATACAATAAATACATTGGTTCGCACGAAATTATAATATTTCCAGGGTGAAAAAAAGGTTGCATGTATTCGAGTATATAAATATTCAGCAAAAAGTTGTCATCCGAGTGAAGAATTTAAGATTGGAATACAGAATTAAGAAGGGCTTAGGGATTCATAGCCATGGCAACCCTTACAGTGGGCAAACTACGTCATTCTTGCCTAAATCTTCTAATTTTAAATGCGTTGGTCCACCGTGTAACGCCAAATTACTTTCTGCTGTTAAAAATAAAAAGAACAAACTTTATAAAAAGTATAAATTGTCTGGATCTCTAGATCTCTGACTATGCTAGATATCCTCTTGCTCGTGCTCAATATAACCCAATTAACAAGTTTTGTTACTACAGCTATTTAAATAAACTTAAAAAATTTTTAAATCTGATACAAAGACTTTCTATAAGCTTGTAAATTCTAAAAAAAATATCTAACTAGTTTCCAACTATTATGCAGTATCAGCGTATTGAATCTGACGATGATCTGTTAATTTGTTTGTTGTTTTTTTTTTTCGTCTACGTAATCTGATTATATTTTTGATGACTCTAATTCTTTGCCTCTAACTGACCTATAGAATGTACCAGTATCAATTATCGCCCATGTTCTGGAAAACGCGCGTTTTGCTTACATTTTTTTCATAGAATGTGAATGAGAAAACGCCAGTTTATAAGTAAACAGTTGACACACACAATTGCCAAAATCAAAGTAAATTTTTTTAAATCGTATTTTTTATAGAAAAATGACAATTTTCTTTTCAATTTTGATTGCAATAAAAAGAAAACATATTTAATTTGAATTGTGCAACATTTTATTTTCTCTTTAACTCTTTATTTGTGCAAAATTCATCACTTCGCTTCAGTGTATGCTTGCGGTTTGAAAACGCCAAAATTAAGCGTTTTGCGTTTTTCAGAACATGGGTGTATATTTCTTCATAAATTTACAGTGGTTAACCCTAGAACGTCATCCTTCGTCAAAATGACGACGCCCGATCTTATTTTTGAATTAAAACCTGTTTTTTCTGTTTGTTTTGATCTCATTTTTCGTATAGCGTTAGTCGCTAACAAGCTGTTGGTGGACAAAGACGTGCAGCGAACTCCAAGCGTTGTAAGTGCTTCTTTTTGCTTTTAATTTCTTGCCGTAGTCAAAATGCCAATTTAAAGAAGATTTTGCAATGTTAATTTTACATTTAAGAATTTAAAAAAATATATAAATTTCTTTATTTATTGATTAAAAAAGAACTAAATATGAATAATAAATCTATTTTGGTATATATATTTTCGCTCACGGCGTATTTTATAGTTCCTTGAAATAGGTCGTTGTCAAAATGACGAAGGATGACGTTAGTGTACAAAAAATAAGGATGATATTCTAGGGTTAATGGCTTAAAAAACTAAAATTTTCATTTAACTGTGGCCGAATGGAATTCCGAGCTGTTTGCAGAGGCCCTAGCAACACCTCTTACTATTATTTTCAATGAGTCAATCAAATATGGTTATTTTCCTTCCTCTTTCATTATTCCATTATAAAAACTGGCATCGTTAAACTGAGCACCATTCCGCAGCTTTTTGAGAAGATAATAACTGATCATCTTAGTCACCAATTAAAATCTGTACTATCTATTTTTCAACATGGTTTTCGCAAACCACAAATCTCATGCAGCTAATATCACTTATACTCGTACATCGTGTATTTTTTTCAACAAAAACGAACTGATGTAATTTACACTGATTTTAGTAAGGCATTCGATAAGGTCAATCATAGACTATTGATAAAAAAAAAACTTGACTTGAAGGGATTTACACAAACTCTTTAATGTGGATTAAATCATACTTAGTAAATTGAAGACAACATGTTTGTTTCAATACCTTTTTCTTTTAAGTCGATTAATACGAGTATTTTATCTGGGGTGCCTCAGTGTAGCCATCGGAGCCCATTTTTATTTTCTTTATTTATAAATGATCTACTAAAGATAATATGACTATTTTATTAATATTAAATAAATATTTATAATTATATCCTGAAAAAGCTACACAAATCGGAGCGAAATATCGATATAAAAATAAATTTTTTAAAAATAAGACCTCAAGCTTAATGAAATAGTCATATTATTTAAAAGAAAAAGGTCAAATAAATCTACTAAAAATAATAAAATTTTCTCATGTCTTAATGTTTGCGGATGGCAGATCACCTTTACTTTCGAAATGATGTAAATGCATTTATCTCCTGGCGTGATCATAATTTAATGGAATTGAATCTCAAAAAATGTAAATATGGTATATGTGCTTCTCCCGTGGTCAGCATTCAAGTGTAAACTATGCTTTAAATGGCCAGCAGATTGAAAAATTAACTATTATTTCTTATCTTGGAATTGTACTTGATGTGAAGTTAAACTTTACACATCATATTTCTACAACTATTGCTTAAGCACGTAGTCTCCTTGGGCTAACCAAACAGCTGCATACATCTTTAGCAAGACCTATTATTGAATATGGCTCGATAATTTGGGATCCGATATATGTATATGATTTATGTCAATAATATTGGAGTGGATTACATTGGGTTCCATTAAACTTGTCTTGACTTTAAAAAGTCGTAGAATATTGCTAAATGTTACTTTTGTTTTAAATTTGTGAAAAGGAAATGTATGTTTAGATTTATTGATTATTAATATCTTTCTTATTGTTCCTTTACGTGTTACACGTCATTACAAAAGTATTCAAAGCAAATTAAGCCAAATCCAAACCTCTTTTAAGAATTTGCAACCAATTTAATAAATTTTATAAAGATGATAATTATTCGTTAAATATTGATATTGTTAAAACTAATTTAATTGTATTTTTAAATAACTAATTGTGATAATTATAGACTTTAAGGATCTTGAATCTATAGATAAAGATATAAAAAGTATTCAGCTGATCCTTCATATCGCAGCTTTATTTTTCAAATCAAAATTATGCGAAATGGCTTATTAATACTACAGAAAACTATCATTAATAAAATCTCGTGCAATGAAAATTTTGTTTTAATGAATTCTGTATAAATAAAAAAGCAGCCGTTTATGGATTTGATGAATTTAGTATTAAGTTTTCTGGTGCCGTTCCTGGTATTCCTGCTATTCCGCGATTTTTATTACGATAAAGCAAGTTAAAGATCCGCTAAGCCAAAAAATCGCATTGGAATCAAAGTACTAAGTTCTTTGATTATGTAAATGATGCCATTTTTAGCCAAATTACGAAAATTTTGAATTTTAAGCTCTATTTTTCTTTGAACATTTTTTCTAGCATTGTTTGTGGTTCTGATTTCTGACTTGCTTTGTGCCTTAGCTTTTTTTTAGCCAATCTAGCGTATTTATTTTCTAGCTCTTGGCAACACTGGTAACTTATCTTTGAAAAAACTAAATATTTAAGTTAAATCAGGGGTCTAATCACCGTATTCGATAACGCCTAAAATTGATCGAAATTTTTCATTTTGTGTCATTCGACACCGAGTTTTCGATCAAGTATACCCTTGGTAAATATTAAAGGGTTGCACACGCATCCTTGAAACGGCTTACAAGCTCTTTTTATTATAAAATATTAGATATGTGTGGCTTTCAAGTATGCTTGTGCAGCTCTTTAGTACATAAATATTATCCCATAGCAAACTAGCTATCGTAACCAAAACAAAAAGGTTAAAAAAATTTCAATTGCAATTTTTAATAAATTTTCATGTTTTGAATTTGAAGAAAAAGATATCAGAAGAAAAAATTGTTCATTCATATTATCAAAAACTCTTTTTGCAAAATTTTTGCCTAAATTCATGCTGTAGTTTTTTTATTTACTTGCACTTGATAAACATTTGTGTGTAAACCTATTTAAATATAAAAAAAATAATACGATTCGATAGATATCGTATGCAGTGATTTGCATACTCGACACGTTTCGAAATATTATACGAAATGATAGTCTACTCGCTAGAATACTATGATCTCAAATTACAAGTGCCATGATACCAAAATGAAAAATGCCGATCAATTTTACCCGATATGGAATGTAAATGTGTCAGTGCTGCGACATTACAAATATTATAATATTTATCTAATGATGCTAAACAATCAATCATGAGGGTGTACGAGTCTGCATGGGTCTTAAAAATGGACGAATTTAACCAAAATCAAAACTAGTTTGATTTTTAAATAAAATTTGTTGGTCATAATTTTTTGTAAAGAGCACATGGCGGAAATTTTAAAAATAAAAATGGAGGAAAAAAATTTTTTCATTAATTTTTTACAGTCCTTAATCCAAATTGGTTTTTTTTCTAGTACCAATGCAATAGCAATAAAAAAATTTTGTTACATCATCTTATTTGTTTCTTGATGTGCAAATCAGACCGACGGCAAAATTTATTATTTTTATTTAATGTATTTTGCCGATGTAAGTCTATGCACATTAAAAAAATCACATAAAAACGAGATTGATATCAATCAATTTGATGTGCGTATCAGCCAATTAAATTTTTTCACCAACACAAATGAATAACTTGAAGTTGAATGATTGATTTTCTAATAGGGTTGCTAGACGATCAATCATTCAACGCCAATCATGAGAATGTGTGCGAGTTTTTTAAAGATGGCCATCAAACACAACGTATACATATGTCGGCCATCTTTAAAAAACACGCACACATTGAATGATAGACCGTCTAGCACTCACTTAACACCCACTTTATGGTGTTCTTACACTACGGCACATCTCAAAGGAAAGCGTGGAAGATATTGAAAATGGAGAAAAGTTGTTCACACTCACAACATCTACCATCAACTAAACTGTCAAAAATTAAAAGAAAAGAAGACCCCTAATTTCTGAAAATAAAAAATATGTGAAAATTAATTTAGAAAAATCATTCATTATTGGAATAAGTGTTGCTTTGCAAGATCAAATCCATTTGGCTTGAAAATTATTTTTTATTTTGTTTAATGTGTGAACATACTTATGGTATGTATGTATACATAAATAATACTATATCAGTGATGGCACTAAAATCCAAAATATTGCACTTTTTCTAGTGATGGCACGAAAATTATCGAAAGATGTTGAGTGAAACAAAATGAGATAGGAACATCTTGTAATAGGGTTTTTACACTACACCACATCTCAGAGGAACGCGTGAAAGCTGTTGAAAATGATGAAATGCTTTTTACATTACCAACATCTAACATCTAAAATCAACTAAACTGTCGAAAAATAAAAGAAAAGAAGACGCATAATTTTCGAAAACAAAAAATATCTCAAAATAAATTTAGAAAAATCATTCATTATTGTTGCTTTGCAAGATCAAATCCATTAGGCTTTAAAAT
The DNA here is from genome assembly GCA_947397855.1 of Thelaira solivaga. Taxonomy (NCBI): domain Eukaryota; kingdom Metazoa; phylum Arthropoda; class Insecta; order Diptera; family Tachinidae; genus Thelaira; species Thelaira solivaga. Next base: position 42,595,133 of record OX377611.1, on the reverse strand, counting down.
TTGAATTTTTATTTTGTTTAATATGTGTACATACTTATGTTATGTATGTATAAATAAATGTTACTTTATAAGTGATGCCACTAAAATCGAAAATATTGCCATTTTTCTAGTGATGGCACGAAAATTATCGAAAGATGTTGAGTGAAACAAAATGAGATAGGAACATCTTGTAAAGTTGTTGGAAGATGTTGATTTTTTCTACATGCATTTTATATTTGAAGATGCTGTCATCTCGCCGAATAGATGTTAGATGTTAAATGTGCTCTAGTGTAAAAACACTATTATTCGGAACTTTTAATAATGAAAAAAAAGTTATTGGTCACTTGCCATTTACTTTAACTAAAGTCAATTATAACTATCTGACACCTTATAACTAACTTATAATAATGAAATAATGAACCTTAAATAACAATATTTTTTTTTAATAAAGCAGAAGTCATAATTTTTAAATGAATTAATTTTTTTGTTATTTATTTCAATTCAGTCGATTTATTGCAGACTTAGCGTCAGCATAAATAAATATTCAAATTTTTAACAGAAATTTATGTTGAAAAATAAAATATTTAGAATACCGGATGTTGAAGAAATTTAAAACTTGTAATTTTTGTGTGGCAGTACTCACATTCATTACTCAATATACATAAATAATAAAAGATAAATTTAAAATGCTTTTATGACTCTAACAAGAAATATTATTTGAACAAATATTTCACAGTTCTTTTTTTATTATTCTCCCAAAAGGCATGCGTTCAAGACTATTTCGTTGACAAAAAAAAAAAAAAAGAAATAGAAAATAATTTATTAAATGAATTTGCAATGTTATGACTCAGAATGTTGTAAGAAAAAACATTATTGAAATGAAAATATTACAAGATTTTTTACATATACTAAATGCAAAAAAAAAATGAAAAATCCATGACAAATAAGCATTCATATTCTTAATTCCTACATGCGGTTACAATAATAAACTTATTCACCATCATCAAATGCATATTATGTGCCGTAAGACGACAACACTTTGAATTATTTAATGAGTTTGTTATTGTAAACAAGTAAATAGGACTAACTATTTGTGATTCACCTCGAAAGCAACAAGAACACCTTGCGCTTGTTGCTTTAAAATTTTGAAATGTAGTTGTATTCTGTATTATTGTCTGAATTTAAATTTAGACTTACAAAATATCGATTTACAAGCTTTGTAAAAATATTTGCACTAATATTTTTAACTTTACAATATGAGACTCTGAATCGAAGGAAAAATTTCAAGTTGACTTTTGAACCAGAGCAGTGAAAAACTGCTAAATACTAAAATGTTATGAGCGTTGATTCTTTTTTCTTTTAAAACGCGTCAAGTTTGCAAATTTATTATTACAAAAAAATTAGGTAAAATAATAAAATAATTCCCTCATTACATTTGGTGTTATCGCCACAAAACATTATCAATTTTAATCGTTTCTGGAAAGTCTGCCCTACCAGAAATGTGTGATGAAGACTAACTCATACTCATTTCTTTCAGTATTACTTTTACATCTTTTTTTATGCTGGCATTTATTTGATCAATGTGTAAGGGTGAAATACAAAATCACACGTTTCACAATGCCCTTAGCTACGCTGTGATAAATATTTCTATCAACACTACCCGTCAAATGGCAGATCAACTGAGTGTCACTGTTCTTGTAGGGCACACTTAAAATAAACTTTAAAAAAAATTATTACAAATTTTGAAGAAACTATGAAAACTGAGTAAAATACTAGATATGTGAGCTAGGAAATACCAAATTATTAGTGAATTGATGTCGACGACGACACAAACTGATTTTACCGACTCTAAATGGAAAAAGGGTGAATAATTTCAAAGAAAACGAGCCATAGTCCATTTAAACACACACAATTTTGTTCGATATGTTTAGATTTGTTTATCTGCCGTGCCTGATCGTGCATCGAATTTAACAATATGACTCATTTGTTATCAACTTTTAAATAATATCATACAAAACTAAAATTACGATCGAATGCGACGATTTGGACTCTGCTTTTAAATTCATCTTAAAATTATTATTTACTTCTCTATAAGCAAGATTAGCAAAAATAGGAAAAAATTTTAAGAATTTTTGCTTGAAGTATTTAACTTTCCAGTACTTTTCATTTAAAAAAAAGGAAATGTAGTAGCATTCCCTAACTTAAATTTCCCATACCTGAGTGGATTTTTTAGCTACGACATGGGATTGTTGTTGTAAATGATTTAACTGATTGACACACGTTAAAATACTGTAAATATGCTGCCATTAGCCATTAGCACTTTGGTTATTACTGCAGCGGCTGTCAAAGACAAAAGATAAAATTACATTTAGGGTACATAACGTACGACCACATCAATTCTATTTCTTTCTTCCTAGACTTCGATTAAATTATATCTCATTGCCAAAAATTAATGTTACAAAGAAAGAAAAATAAACTTTAAGAATATCTATCGTCATCATTTTAATTTGTCTGTGAATTTTATTAGTCAAATATCTGTGTGTAACTAATTTCTTATAATTAATAAACATTTTAATTCAAAATTAATTATACTTGCAAAATTAAATAAATGAATGAATGGATGTACACTAGAGTGAGTGTGTACAAGTAAGATGCATGTTGCCCACAGATGGTGCGCATGTTGTGCACGAGTATAGATCGTAGACTAGGAAAACATCTACAGTAATTCAGTCACCAACTTAGAAATTATTAATTTAATTACAACATCGTTTAATAAAATGAATTCACTTTTCCAAAGTGAAATAAAAATTTAATTTATATTTTCATTTTAAATTTAGCAGGAAGTGGTAGATGAAAATAAACCCTAAAACTTATAATTTGAATTGTTAAAATAAAATAATTTTAAGAGTTGCGATTTGATATTTGAAATTATTGGAAAAAATTTGATTTTAATTTTGACATCTCGTCTTAAAGAACAAAATTTATTCAAACAACTTAATTTTTTTTGAACACACTGGATTGATTTCCTCACAACCTTGGAGATTACATTGAAGAGGAAGAAGAAAGGTTACACCAAGATATTCGTGTTAGGAACGAATGTTGCTAAAGCGGGTTTCACATTATAATACAGAGTATTAACATTTTCATTAGATCGAGTGAGACCGAAATCATATGCAAATCAAATAGATTGTCAAAAAATCTAAAGGAAAATATTTTCTGTTTTCATACCATCACACTTCAAATAAAATACAAAATGTGGCAAATAATTTCACAGCTGATTTCTAGTTTTTTCTTTAGTTGCTTGTACAAAAGCAACCCTGATAAAGTGAGAAGTGTGATAGCTTAGAAAAAAATTCTAAAAATGACAAAAACCATAATACTGCCAAAAATACTTAAGTATTTCACCACACTCACTACATTTGTTTAACATTTTGTTTTCACACTATTGGATTTTTACTTAATACACGGATTTTTGACATGTAAAGGGTGTTTTTTTATAGACATATAGAAATTTAATTTGGCATTTCTGTTCAAGATGGCGACCGATTTAACAGCTGTCAAGTGATTTATTCTCAGTTTGGTTTGGCAATTCATTATGAATAGACTCACGCCTGAACACCGCTTGCAAATAGTGCAATTTTATTTCGAAAATAATGGTTCTGTGCGGAATACGTATTTTACGAATTTTGTTTAGCGATGAAGCGGACTTCTGGTTGAATGGCTACGTCAACAAACAAAACTGCCGCATTTAGAGTGAAGCTAATTCTCAAGTGTATGTCGAAACACCGTTACATCCAGAAAAACTGACTGTTTGGTGCGCTTTATGGGCTGGTGGAATCATTGGTCCGTATTTCTTCAAAAACGATGATGGCCAGAACGTTACAGTCAATGGTGATCGGTATAGAGCCATGATTACTAACTTTTTCATTCCTGAATTGAACAACCATGATGTCCAGGAGCTGTGGTTCCAACAAGACGGTGCAACATGTCACACAGCTCGTGCCACAATCGATTTATTGAAAGACATGTTTGGTGACCACCTAATTTCAATTTTGGACCTGTGAATTGGCCTCCAAAATCTTGTGATTTAACACCGCTAGACTACTTTCTGTGGGGCTATGTAAAGTCATTGGTCTATGCGGATAAGCCACAAACGCTTGACCATTTGGAAGACAACATTCTCCGTGTTATTGCCTATATATGGCCACAAATGTTGGAAAAAGTCATCGATAATTGGACGTCCAGATTGGACGCCAGCCGTGGCGGTCATATGCCAGAAATCATATTTAAAATGTAATGCCACAAGATTATCTTTCGGATAAATAAAATTCATGTCAATCGAATAATCCATCGTTGTTTTATTGCAATTGAAAGTTCTATACGTCTATAAAAAACACCCTTTATTAATACTAAAAACAATAGTCTGAAACCCGCTTAAGTGAGTTGGGATATAAATACGGTTCGGTATTCTCTAAAATAAAACACAAGTAGTACACTTTTCAACACACACTTTTATTATTTATTTATTTGATTAGTAGTCTTTGGAAATTTTCCTTACAGACATTTGTAATATCAACTAATTTAATACTTACCGTGTAAATTCTGCCATGTATAGAGCAGTGCTTGACAGTATTTGAAATCAGGGATGATACTTGAAAGCTATTTCAAGTCTGCTTGTGCAGCCTTTTAGTAAATACAGATTTATTAACCTACAGTTAATGTGAGCCTTCATAAACAAAGACTATATTGGCAGAAAATTAGTAATATGAACCTATTTTGTAAGAAATGCTCTTTCCCCCATATTTCCAATTGAATGGTTTGCTTGTAATTTCTATGAGAAAGAATGAAGGATGTTAACTTGTCCATACGATATTTCATCCAAATGCGGTGATAAAATTTCTTCACTGAGTGCCTTTCTTTACAGAAAAGAATTTTTTATTTGCAGTAAATGAGCAAAATATTCATGTGAAAATTGTTGCCTCAAGTAATTTTATTGCTAGTTTTCTATTAATTTGGTAATTTTGTTTCAAGAAGCCAACCATGAAACCAATGAAAAAAATTTCTTCAAGCAACGTACAAATTTATATTATTCTTTTTTAGTTTCTTTCATTTATTTCGAAAATTTATAAAAAATACATAAATAAATTTCACATTCTGCTTTTGTAATGTAAAAAATCAAATCATCTAAAAATTTGGTAGCGAAACCACTCATTTCTTAAAAATATTTTAAAGTAAATTCCATACAAATTTTCTTCATCTTTGCATCACACAGCATCTAAAAGAGTGGAAAAGTATTTCAGAATAAAAATAGCTAGAAAAATTATAATCAAAAACCAACAAAACATTTAAAAATAAAATAAAATAGAGAATGACAAATTTTAAAATTTATAAAAAATAAAACTAAAAAGAGTTAAATGAAAAACAAGTTAAGTTCGGTTGTGCCGAGTCTTTGTTAGCCAAATAAATATATCTCATTTTCCACATTTTTCTTAAATATCAAAAAAATACAAAAAAATATGTAATTGAAACGGCTAGTTTATTAAAAAAAATAATTTATTTATTATTGTAGCAAAATATCTATATAAAAATAAAATTGTATAATACGACCACAAGCTTAATAAACTAGCCATTTCAATAAAAACAAGTTCAAATAAAATTACAAATAACAAAAATATAAAAATAAAAAAAGAAATGAAAAATATTGACAAGAATAATTTTCTTTGAATACCAAATTTTTTATTAATCCTAAAATAAATAATTAATTTCAGCTCAAGAAACTAAAACTAATGAGTTCTAAGAAAAAATACTTTTTAAACGCAATGAAATTCTAGGAAAGATATCCAATAGGAAAGCAAAATAAATTTAATTTAATTTTTGAAACCAAACATATTTAATTAAATATTTTGTATCGAATAAAGAATTTGAAATTAACGGCAAAAATCAATAAAACCCTCTCACAATAAGATTTCTGCATTCGTAGTTTGTTACACTGTAGTGCCATCTGTTACTGTGTAGCGTCATCACTGCGCACATAACATGCATGGGACCGACTACTTGGTTTTGTGTGCACAATATAACAAACAAGTCCAGCTTAAATATTTCCATTGAAACAAATTAAAATCTAAAATTTCCGTTGAAATTCTTATTTTGAAATTTGTGGACCGATCTTTTTGATTGTTGCCCACACATTACGGCTGTTATTTCTAATAAAACCGCATATCACTTTTTACTGTCCGTTTTGTAGTTTAGACAAAATACGCAAAAAACTTACCTAGAAAATGGTAAAAAATAGAGGTAGTTGCGGCTTTCAGCTCATAGCTCCGCCATATAGTCCGTGTAGTTGTTGAAATAAGCTTTCTGTACTCCTTAGAAAATTTAGAAAAGTATAAAAAACCAATCTGTCAGTTGTTTCTGTCTTTCAGTTGATATTGAAATTCAGCCGGATCGGTTCACAAATGGCAGAGCTGTGGGTCAAAAACCGCGACTATGTGCAAGCAAAGAAAAAAGATGGTTGAATATGGTCACCGCAAACATAGTTTGTTCTTCACAAAAATATTATTTTTAATTTGAAGCATCTAAACATTATTATGATGGCGATAAACATGTTTCTAGTTATTTTTAACCTACTACGTTTACCATCATTGATCAACCATATCAGTATCATATTATTTTTGATCAAATTTTCACTGAATCCATCATTAATAATGAGACAAATATGGTTGAAAGTAAATTGTTTTCTGTTTTGTCTCTTCCGCAACCATATAGACAAAGTGAGTATAAAACAAAAACTTAATCGTTCAAACTCAACTGAGGGCGAGTTAATACTTCTTAACTAAATATTCCCAAGTTCGAATCCTGGTAGAGTCAAATAAAATTGGAAAAAAATTTAAGCCCGCTGAATAATATCATTACATAATAAATATAAAACAAAGTCGCTTTCTCTGTCCCTATATCCCTATGTATGCTTAAATCTTTAAAACTACGCAACTGATTTTGATGCGGTTTTTTTTTGATAGATAGAGTGCTTGAAGAGGAAGGTTTATATGTATAATCTTGGAAGGTTTAACGTCACAAATCCGCCCGGCAGGTAGCGCTATAGTTGGTATCTGGCTTATTTGCCTACTACCTGTTTTTACCCGGTCACGCACGGTTCTTTACTCTATGAGTACGATTTCTTAGTGTAAGAAGATCGAATATATAAAAATATTAAGGCAAGACAACGTTTGCCGGCTCTACTAGTAATAAATAAATATGAATTAACAACAAACAAATTTTCGTATTTTGTTTTTGTTTTGCATACAAATGTACGAAAGAAGCTATCGTAGCGTGTTAAGAAACAGACATTAAAAGAAACGAAAAAGAACCATGAATATTTTAGGGTAAAATATTATAAAATTTATAGATGCAGTTGATGAATTAAAGTTGCGTTGATGTAACAATATTTATTTACTTCAATATAAATTTGAACTTCAATATAAAATTTGGTAACAATTGATTAAACCTTTAGGTTTGAAGGATGAGGAAAAAGTACTTTTAAAAATTACAATATTCTTTGATTTGACCAACTTAACAACAACATTATTCATAAATTGTAGATTTGTAGTAAAATAAAAAAGATGGGAAATTTTACAAATAAATTTTCCCTCACAGTAATAATTCAATAATAATAATAATTAAAAAAATGTTTATTGTTCAACCAGCTTGAACACAATAGTATAAAAAAATTTATGCATTTAAAATAAAAAAAATATATAAAAATTGTTTAACAAAGTATTAATCTTTATTTGTGCTTAATTCCAGAAATTGTGTTGGTTTTTAAATTTATTCTTTTCTCATGAGTTATTTGTTCAGTACAATAAGTACTGAAGGGAATAGCATATCTATATGGACCCTTTTGTCATACGCTACTCTGATTCCTCAGTAGATTACTCCCAACGTTTCTTGCAAAACATTAGAACCTTTATATTGTAAAAGCAATTGACTAAATCAAAATTATTAATCAATAGTTACAAAAAGATACAAATATTCATACAAAAAACTCAGTAAGCATTGAACTGAATAAATAAATAAATTACCCAACCAATGTTTTAATATTGAAAACTAAAAAGTCTATAGTAGGTAATATAAATTACGATCGAATACCGTGATCCAAAAAATTTTAGCTATCGAAATATTTTGCTATACGAACATGCACTCAAATGCGGTGATACGGCCCCTGATTGGTTGTTAAACCGCAACATCTGCAGTTTAGATGTATTTTTAATATGTTTGGCTTGAAAATATATATGGTTAGTTGCAATCATAAATCTAACCATACTATGTTTCCACCAGAATATGGTTGCCTCAACCATAGATATACAACCGAAATTTAAGTTTTTCATAAATATCGGCTTCATTTTTCTGTGTGTTTAACTACAAAATGCATAAAAAATGTGGTACATAGTTTTGTCAGACATTACATTCATAATACATACATATGTGGACAAACAAATCAGCTGGACCTTTTTTCACCATTTTTAGTGGGTTTTTTGCCCATAAAGTCTATTGAAAAAAGCATATGTAGATATCCATATCTAAACGTGTTTACATTCCAACTTGTTTTATTCATTTGCAATCATCTGTTCTTTACTTTTTGACATTTCTTTATACTGCAGATTATTTGTCTTTTTTATATAACTTCTCTCTTCCGGTTTTCATCTTATTAAAAATACGTCATAAATTTTATTCAATAAAATTACAATTACAATTTAATAAAACATCACTGTGCTTTTCTACAATGTCTGTGCAAGAAATCAAGAAGATCGGTATAAAAATGGACCAGAAAAATCAAAAGTACAACCGATATTTCACGTTTTCATTAATATTTCCTTTGCTTTGTTTTTTATGAAAATTTTTAAGCTGTCATATGCGTAATGCTTATACACACAAACACGAAGCCTAAAAAAGTGTGTATACGAGTATGTATATGTATGTGTTTTTAATGCCTTGAGTGTAACAGCATTACGAATACAGACATCTTTATGAAAGAGAATTTTTTAGATTTTTGCGTTAATTGTAAGTCCCTATTTACATTATGCATATTTCTGTCCGGACAGACGAAGTTTGTAGGCAAGAGGACAAATACGCAAGGTGTGTAGTACACGACCGTCTGTACTAGACATTTTTTTGTCTCTCTTTTCAACTTTTCGTAATAATCATTTTTGTACACTGTATTAATTTGCCCATATTTTTCTCAAAATCAGTTTTTAATTTAATTTGGTTTACTTCAAAAGTTATTTTCAATTAATTTTCATACAAATCAATTAAGCACGTCACGAAAATAAATGGAAAGAAGAATTGAAAAAATTTCTATCTGGACATGTAAAGAGAGTGCATTAGATCTTTCTCGATAATTAATCATTTAATTATAATTAATAATTTAATTAAATATGTTTGGCTTAAAAATTTTTACAAAAATTTGCAAAATTAAATGAAAATAAATATTTTTGTTTTTCCTTCTAAGAATTTCTTTTTTTATTAATTTAAAAATTGAGTGCCTGCAGACATTTTATTGCTTTTAAAAATGACGTTCTCAGAAAGGATTGTTTCTTAGAACTCGTTAATTTGAGTCGTATTATAAAAATAAATTTTTTTTATAGATGTTTCGCTCCAATAATAAATAAATAAATTTTTCATATTTAATACGACCTCAAGTTGAACAAATTATGCATTTCACTTTTTTTTTTGAAGTGAGTGAAGATAAATATGGTTAGTCATATATGTTTTCACGTAATTCCTTATGTTTTTTAGTATTTGTAAATATCTTTTCAGTACTTATGACATACTTATAAATATGTTTAGGAGACATAGATAGAAATGTGCATAAATACGTTGATTTCTCTAATAGATTGCAAACGAACCATAGAATATTACGGGTTGAAACACATATCATTTTAAAGAAGAGGTCGTCTAGATTTGTAATCTATCGCCCAAGTACTCAGAAAAAACTTTGCATTATTTTTAAAATTTTTTTTAATTCCCTCATTTCCCAGTACCTTTCTTCTGAGGGATTTATACCATTACCCACTTTGCTGAGGTACCATTCCCGATTTTGGCAAGAAAAATTGCCAAAATCAAAATGGAATTTAATCTGTAGGCTCTAAACTTTCTGGAAGTGTTTTAACATTTTCTGAAAAATTCGTAGTTTTTATTTTATGGTGCAAAACGGAAACTGCCAAAATCCTTGAGTCAACACAACTGGAGTATATAAAAATTTCAAAAAAAATTTAAAATATCCAAAGTAATATATCAGTATTTGGTTGGTAGGTTACAAATATAGATAATAATATTTAATGACGTAAGACGTATTTAATGACGTAAGACGTATTTGAAAATATATTTACAAATACTAAAAAACGTTATGGGGTACGTTAATCATAAGTATTAAACTCAGCATATATATTTTCTCTCACTTAATTTGTTGTATGTTTTTTATATTGAAGAAGAAGGTGGAAAGTGAAAAATATAAATATTTCGCTAACACAGTGAAGACTCGGCACAGCTGAATTTAACTTGTTTATTTACAAGTTTATTTGACCTTTTTTATTGAAACGGCTAGTTTATTAAGATTGAGGTCGTATTGTGAAAATTTTATTTTTATATCGTTATTTCGCTCCATTAATAAATAAATAAATTTTTATAATACAATTCCTTGCTTAATAAACTATTTAGATGGTTTAGTTAAATGATTTTTTTTTATTTTTCTTTTTTATTTTGATATTTAAGAAGACTGTGGAAAGTGAAAAATATGGGTATTTGGCTAGCACAGTGAAGTTTCGATGATATAAAAATATTCGTTAAGAGTTACGAACACTCGGAAAACATATTTATACCATCACTAAAACATGAATTGGCGCAAGCCACAGAAATGTTAGAGTCACTGCTTCCATCAGAGAAAACAAGGAATAAAAGGTAAATAAATTTCATTGGAACTGTGTGGAAATACATTGCCGGTTCTCCCGACCATGACGATTTCGAATTACTCAAAAATAACCTTGACGAATTAAATTCAAACAACAACAGGCAAATAATCATAAATAAAAACTTTATAAATAATCTTAACAAGTTGACAGAGTATACGAGTACTAATGAAATAAGTAAGGCCATAAAGAGCTATGCTGCTATAATATTTATTATAAGTGTGCAAACGAGATTAAGATTAGCTAAAGAAGATTTGCAAAATATTAAATATGACATTCAGTGGCCGAAAACTAACATAATAAACTCAGTTATAAATATTAAACAAAGAAGAAATAAATATAGTTGTTAAAACATTAAAATAAGAAATGTTTCCATTCGCATCAATTGAAGAAGCTTTAGATTTTGCCAATGTAAAAGTTTTATATAAGAACTCTACTCTTATGTATGTAATAAAAATCGATCTTACTTCTGATAAAATCTATGATAAAATATTAATTTTGAAAAATAAAGACAATATTTTTGCTATTAAGAGAAATTGTAACATTATTAACACTATAACTATTTGTAAAAGAAATGGTGTAACAGAGTAACAGGTGTAATATTGTTAAATGATTTCAAAGGGCTAGTAAATAGCGCATCAATGAACGGTACATTTTTAATAATCTTTCAAAATGAGTCAGTTTATATTGACAACAAAGTTTATCGGAACTTAGAAGCACCAAAAGCAAAAGCTTCAGTTCAGATAGTGCAGCAAGCTCCTCTGGAGAAGCAATACATTAAAATGCTTTCCCTAGAAAAATTGAACGAACTCCATATAAATAATACAAACAAAATCGAGTTCTTAGAGACCGAAGCAGTCGTAAATAAATCGCTAGCCGTCGTCATACTTATCATTTCGCTTTTAACTATAACCTTATTCAAGTTAATTTACACAACAAAAATAAAAATAATATTTCAAAATAGCTCACCCAATAAGCCTAGAAATGAGCAAAACTCTGAAGTCTCCCCAGACGAACCAATCATTATAATTTCCGGTCGACCTAAGCCCCCAAGATTGTCCATTTCCAATGTTTGAGGACAAACATCCTTAAGAGGGGAAGAGTTAACACCATAATTAATTAAAGTAATAATAATTTTCATCACTATGGTTGCCTTTAAAATATTTTATGAACGTTTTTTCACCATTTTTGACTACGTTTTTGAAGTTCCTGAAATCACATCTTAAATTTTAGAATAATAATCATTAAAAACCCATTTCAATTATATTCTTGAGAAATCTGTTCAAAAACCCATCCATGTTTTTCTATTAAAAACTGGGTTCTTTAAATAGTGGGTCCACAACTTTCTTTGAAGTATAGAGAGCGTATGTTCTAAGTTTCTGAGAAATCCGTTGTTAATTTTAATTATTTTGTTAAGAAAGGAAGAATAGTAGTGGACATGATCGCTCCAGAAATATACAGCAACTTTCCTTAACATATACGAGTAGATACCGTATGTACAAAATTTCAGAGAATTCCTTTGATAACTAAAATTTTAATTGTTCAAAGATTCATCTAAATCATTTTAATAAAAAGTCTTCAGAGAAATCCGTTTGAAAATGAAAATGTGTTGTATAAACATACGAGTACAAACAAAAAGAAAATGAATTTTGCTTTTATAGATTGTGACTGAGTGAATACGTTTTTATCAACGTATAAATTAAATGTACGTCTTTTTGTTTGCGAGTGTACTCAAGTCAAGTTTCCTGGTCTAATATGGGTCATTTATTTGTAAATCAAATTATAAATATTTGTGTATGTACGAGTAGATCATAAATGGATAAAATTTAAACTACTGTCAGTGTGCAAGAAAAAATTGTGAGAGAGCAACCACGCAAGCATGATTGCAAACATATGTCTTTTCATAATTATATCCCCACTTTATTTTAAATTCCCGGTAGCATAAGAGGCATTCTATATTACCAATTGCGAAATATTTTTCACAAACATTATCAATTTTATATATAAATCTATTATACGTGCTTACTGGGTTAGTGTCAAAACCAATAACATCGACAACTAAATGAATGAGCGTAAAGGGCCCCATACACGGCAACAGCACACTGGTGCAATCAAGCGATTGCACCATCAAACGCAAACATCTATTACAGCAGCATGCTGGTACAATTTTAATTTTTTCTAAATCGTTTCTAAACAAAGTTGAAATGAATGAATAGAGTTTGGGCGGAAAACAAATATTTTTTTAACAACTTTTTCTCTATTTAATTTTTTTACCATTTTACTGTGGCATTTATTTTTAGGTCACGATTGCAATAATATTCGCTTTTTATTTTATATAGGCACAGCATCGATTACTATAAATCAAAGAATTCCTCCCAAAAAAAAAATGTTCCCGCGCGTTCATTATCATGTTACGAGTATCACTTAAAAAATTTTGCTTTAAATGAGCTAATTTACAATACACGATACCAGCATGCTAGTGCCATCACAAAACTATCAAACTCCTTTTTTTTTGCACCAGCAGCTAGTACAATCATACTACAAGCCCATACACGGTCAATCGGCTGGCACCATCACTTGATTGTGGCAGCATGCTGTCGTCGTGTATGGGCCCTTTAAGCACATGTGTGAATTTGTTGTTTTCACCAAAGTGTATGAAAATTTGAATTTTGCCCATCTACATTGTAGATGGCATTTTATTGTACCTTAAGTGGCTAATACACACATCAAATTTCAACATCAATCATTAATTTGTGTGCGCTTTTTTAAAAAATGTTAATCACATGTATACGTTGTGTGTGAGTTCCACGCATCAAAACCAGTTTGCATAATTTGAACTTGAAACTTGTTGTGTCTATTCCCCCTTTTAAGCTACGGTAAAATTAGACAAATATTTCTCAAATATTGGTTACGAATGTCGAAAAATCATATGAGGGTTTTGCACTATAATACAAGCGTTAAGATTTTGATTGGATTTTGTCAGCTGTTTTCAGTATTTTTTTGGTCGTAAATATTCAAAAATACAGCCCTGATACAATGAAATGTATAAACGTTTAGAAACTTTTCTAAAAATAGTGAGAGCCATACGACTGTGAAATTTCTATCCGTATTTTTGGATGTATTGTTTTCAAAATATTATGCTTTTTCATTTGATTTAAATTTTTGACAAATCGTTTCACTCAGTATTACAGTGTAAAACCTCCTTAAGATTAGTATTTAGGTTTATTGGTGAAGAATAACATGAACACTTTTAATTTAAATACGTTTGTTCGTCTAAATTAATTAAAATTTAAATTTTAGACTCTCTTCTAACTGAGAATGATTGGTAATTATTGCTGCTTCATTAATATAAAAACTCTTGGCCCTGCAAGAAGTGATCGAGTAGTGTCAAATCGCATGAAATTGGAAATTCATTTCTCGAAATCAACTTACCACCACCAATGGTCTTTTGTTTTGGTTATTATGATTTCACTCAATATGTGGCAATTTTGTTATTAACAAACCATTAAGAGAAAAATAATCCTTATCACTGAACAATATTTTGTCATAAGCTTCGGATTAGATTTCAGCTGTTTAAGAAGTCAATGAATAATTTTTAAAGCAAATTTATTAATTTTATTCAAACATCAATCTGATGTAAGCCGCTACCAAAAGAAAACTCGATTACTTTTTTCTATTTAAGTAATCTGCATTTCTTTTTGTAGATTGATCTTCATATTTAATAAAAATGGAAAACTGGGACACTGAAAAAAAAATCTGGAGTGTCCGCCGCTATCACGCATTTAAATCTGTAGTTGTGATTCAAAGAGAATATAGGCGATCCTCCGAGTAGATGAACCGTTATAAGATCGGCAGAGCATGGGCCGGTCTCTGGAGGGCCTTATTATCGAAACAGTTAGTTTCATACAGAGGAAACTATTGTTTCAACAAGGACTTTGCAGACAATAATTCATAAGGATTTGAACTTATTCCTCTACAAAATTTCCCTAATAATCTTAATGCAGCAGACTTTCTTATTCGTTAGCAATTTTGCCAAAGGATGCTTGAAAAGGTGGGAGAGGACGAGAACTTGCTGAATTCTCTTTTCATGTCTACCAAGGCTCATGAGAGGGAATTACATAAAATTTGTGTCACAGTATGGTGTACAGCCATTCTTCTTTGAACAAAATGGACACAGTGTTACGGATACTTTAGACCGTTACTTGAGCAGCCTAAAAGTATTTTTATTTCTGGAACTACGCCGAAAGAGAAGTCCCTTACAACTCTGTATGGTTTCAACAAGATTTTGCAACTGCAAACATATTTATTCCAGTTTCTTAATGAAGCAAAATTCAACCTGTATAATGATTTGCCAGAGTATGCTGAACATAAATTTAAAAAAATAAGCGCAGTATAACAGTTTGGCAGTTAACCATTCAGTAAATTCTATCCCCGTTAAATATGTATTTCGTTAAATTCTTAATTATAAAAGAAACAAAACATGAATAGCACTTTCTTATTTTTGAAATATTTTTTACATACGAGTATTTAAAAAATTAGAACCCAAGGACTTCCGGTGATAAAAGCTTTATCAGACTCGGATCAAGCAATTCAAAGTTATTTGTCGTTAAACTTTTGTTCAATTTAAAAAAAAAAAAAAAAAAAAAAAAAAACTCTTCTCAGAAGACCTAATCGATACATCGGTACACTTTCAACGGCTGTATAATCTCAAACAGGCCATATAAAAAGAAATATAAAATAAAAGTAGGGATATCTAGAGATACACTGCGATTAAGAAATGATCATATTAAACGATTTAACATATTTAATCTTAATTTCCTAATCTCTCAAATAAAACATTAAATAATCTATAATACAATAAAAAGTTATTAAACAATATAATCTTAATAATAATACTTATGTAGTTACATAACTCAAAATATGAAAGCAAATTTTTTTTTTCAGAACGAGCGGACGTAACACCTGAATAGCCACATAATTGCGATTGCCACCACAATAGCTTCTGTCGCTATAAAACGTTCTGAACTAGCAGATGTTTTGTTTGTGGTATTGTTGTTGTAGGTTCTAGTATTCGAATCAGTATTGATAATTTCTGGCGGAGGTTTTGTAGTCAGATCACAAGCGGTATTTTCAATGGCATCTTTAATGTTGGCAGTTAAAATGCGGAAGTTTATGGAATTTGGAAGTAGTTCACCGTAAATGAATTCTGGTAAGCGATTTGATAATACCCAAAGATTTTGGTCATTGATTTTAATATCACTGGGAAAAATCATTTCAATAGAGTTCATATAGACACGTCCCTGTGAATTAAATGTGTAGTTCTGATTGGAAGTTTTCCAGCAGGCTACGGCATTTAAATTGGGCAGAGTATAAAATAAAACTTCAGTTTGTTGATCTAAAAATGAAGCTCCTGCCTGTGCATTAACACCTCTGGATCCCAAAATTTTAAAATCTTTATAAATCGAACCCTCAGTAGCTAAGGTTTTGTTACGTAAAATCTTGGTATTGACTGCAAATTCCATCGTTGAGCTTAAAGGATGAAAGTACAGCATGGAGTACCCATCTAGTTGCTTTTTACTTATGGCAAGTCCGTAAAGGCCATCATCCCATTGAAAATCATGACCGCCAATACTGTAATTCCCAGCTAAAGGATCGGGATGGAAATAATTATGTTGTATTCGCCAAGATTCGTCGTGTTTCCAAGAGTAAACCACCAGGCCAGGGCTTCCTAAATCACCAGCATAAGCAAAAGTATCTTGGCAGTTATCGTCTTCTATTGCTAAATTGGCATAAAACGAAGATTTCTTCACTTGATTGTGGGTAAAGATATGACGTCTCAAAAGATTATCATTATGTAAATCATACACTAAAAGCTGAGTTCGTCCATAAATCGCAGTCTCTTCTAAGACACTAGATATACGAGAATCTAAAACCCATAAACGTCCACAGCGATCGGCACGTATGCGAAAGGGCGATACCAGTTCTGGATTCGTTTCTTTAAGGTTGTGAGCTTCCCAGCTCGGATATGGCGTCAAAGCTGGAGATTTACTTGATGTGTCTGCGATTACAGAAAAAATTAAATTTAAATTAAAATGTAATACAGTTGTCATTCCTTAATACTCGTATCTATGCAATTAAATTAAGACTAGAAATGACAAGCTATTTTTGCTAACTATTAAATAGAATTAATTTATTTGATTTGATTAAAAATTAAACAAATAATTAAAAAATGATTTTGTAGTTTTTAAAAATAAATCCCCCTCCCCCCTTTGCAAAAGGAAGCTTTTCATGTTTATGGGGAAAACTAATCACATAAATTCCAAGTGTTCTGTAGCCTGTAGATTTGGGCATTATTGTTAATTTTACGGAATCGTTCGAATTTTTTAAAAAGAAAGAACTAGATCGTTTCTTTTGTTCGTCGTTACCTTCGTGCACTGTACAATGACTTGCGATTTTCATGCATCGTCTATCGTCTATGGTCATATCATGTATACAATTACATAATTATTAGAACCGTTCAATTTTGTTCAATCGGTCATTTGGAAAATGTTTCAGCTTAAACAAATGAACGATAGAAAAGAAAAAAAAGAAAACTAAACAAAGTCGGTCCTATTTATTAATCCCTAGCTGTTTTTACCGGGTCTAGTGGGTATTGTTAGATTAAGGAGATCGTAAATAATGGGCCTCATGCATAAAACGTGAGCTTGAGCTCTGACTCGTTTTTTTGAGTAAAAGGTGCTTGTCGTATGCATAATAAAATTTGATGAATTTGCTTTTACTCACTGCTTACGTTTGAACTCGTCTTGCTCTGGTTGAACTAAGTTAGATGAGTATGTGCTCATTTTCATATGCATAAAAACAAGATTTTGCTTTCTTTTGTGAGCTCTTGCTCAAATTTTGTTGAGCATGCCTTATAGTTGACTCGCGTCCACTAAAAAGGAATCATGGCTAAATATTTTGTACCGCAAAGAAATACAAAATGTTATCAACAGCGTAAAAAAAATTTAGCAAGTGAGGATAAAAAATTCTACAGGTTTGTATTCTTAATTATTTTTTTTTTTTTTTTTATTTAATTAATAATAAAATGATAAATACATACATATGTAGGTTTGATGATAGTAGCATCTGCTGGTTGGCTAATTACTTTTTTGAGGAGTCAGAAGAAACACGTGGTGGTGCCCTCAGCAACTATGATAAAATTAAACTGTATTTAAGATTTTGTGCCGATCCTGGATTCCAAAATGGTATAGCCACAGATATTGGAGTCCATCAATCAACTGTGTCGCGAGCTATGGCGGAAGTTGCGAAACTTATATCTGCCAAAGCAAGCGAGTGGATAAAATTCCCGAAAGATGCTGATGAAATAAAAGATGCTCAAATGAAAATTAAAAAACCCTCAAATCAAAGCGATGAGTAGATTTGTAGAAAAAGCTTCCACTCTATAAATGTGCAGGCAACTTGTGTAGCAAACGTACAGTTGTCATCATTAGTTCCAAGAGAGAGATGAACTGTAAAAAAATAAACGAAGAGCGAAATCAACAACAAAATTTGAATTCGATAACGTTACACTTACCTGGAAGTTTGTTTGTTGAGGGATTTGAATTAGCACAAAGCAATTGTGACAAATCAGTTTCCCAGTTTTTTAAATTTATTTTTTTATTGCCTGTTTTATTTATGTCTATTTTGTTTTATACGACATTTCATATTAGCTATTTTTTTTATTATATTTTTCCCTGTTAATTCAATTCCAAATTTCTGCTTAATTTCTTTTACACATTCTTCTATAGTTTGTTTTTTTTTTATTTTTTATACTTGGTAATTGACTCTATTCTAATAAATATTTATTTTGTTTCATTTTTTCCACTAAAAATTTAGAAATGTCGTCATTTTCTATTTTATTATTATTATTTAGTTCTATTTCTACTTCACTTTCACTTGACGACATGTTTACACTTCAATAACAATTACACGTTTGAACTCCCTTTGCTCAAGTAATTGCAATTGGTTTGAACTCTTTTTTATGCATACGAAATTGAGCAAAAGCTGTTGCTGTTTGATAGAACTCGACTTTATGAGCAATTGCGCACCTGCTGGTTAAAGCGAAACTGAGCTAAGCGTCACATAACCAAGATGGCTCGCAATCGAAATGGTAGCGGGACTTTTGCCCACTTATATATCTTTCACTGTAGTAACCAAAAAATTTTAAATTTGGTCATTCTTTTCTATTAAAAAAAAAACATTAAAAAAATTTTTAATGAAATGACAAATATTGATTAAAATAATTTTGTTAAATTTTTTTTAATTACCGTTACAAAAAAATGCTTTGGTTTAAATTTTAGATAAACTTTCTTTTTAAAATTGCAATTAATTTTGTAAATTTTTTTACATGAATTTTTTTAGAATTAAAAACTAATTTCTAATTCATTTGATACACTGAATGACACTGCATGCCTACTGATTAAGCGCGACGTGCAGTTCTTGAGGTAGCGTTATATATAAAACATAAGTATGGCAAAGAAAATAGCCTTGCAATTATATTATTATCAATTTTTACCAGTCGTATAGTTTAGGAAACATTCACAAAGTTTTTTAAAAAAATTTCAAAAACTGTCTACTTAAAAACTGCTTAAAAATTTTATATAAACAAAATCTTATATATTGTTTTTAATGTTGATTTCTGCATATGTTACAAATAAATTTAACCATATTTCATCAAAATCCATTTATAAATTCTAAATTTATTCACAATTTAATAGAAGCATGTAAGAACCTCCGCCATACAATTTTTTTTTATTTACTTATGGATGGATTTTAATGAAATATGAATCATTTCATTTGTAACATATGCAGAAATCAACATTAGGAACAAAATTAAAGTTCTTATTATACCCTTCACAAAAAAGTGTGGATGATTAGAGTCGGCACCGCCGCGATGGCTCAATCCGACTGTGTTCAAACCACGAGTGGTATCCGTGCCCACCACTACAGCCCCTGTGACCAATGAAACAGCACATCGAGGAACATGCCACCCTGCAAAAGGTGACATGAACACCATTGACAGCGTACCTTTTGGTGTCAACCACAGTCATCACGTGTACCCCCGAAGGGGTACAATAACCGGTCACAGATTCCACTAGTGCACGAAGTCCACAGACCGAACAACGAACCAGGGATGATGTCCAAGTAACAACATAAATTAAGCCCCGTAGGGTTGGAACGAAGTTCGGTCCACAGACTATAAACATTCATTATTCGGTATTCCAGTGAGCATTAGCTCTTAACCCAATTGCTCGGTCTTTCACGTTTCCTCTGTGGGGCTACCGGTTCTCATGGTACCAGTGTTGAGAGTCACTGGTCGGACCCCGAAGACAAAGTAGTGAAAGGGTATATGTAAGTTTGTCATTACGTGTGTAATTTCTACCCCGTACATGGGGCACCCTATAAAGTATATATATTCTGGATCGTTATAAGTAGCGAAGTCGATTTAGCGATGTTCGTCTGACCGTCTGTCCGTGTGTATGTTGAAAACAACTTTCTGAAGTCCCTATAAGACCTAAAGAAAAATTTAGAATGTCAATACGTTTGTTATTGAAATTCAGCCCAATTGGGCCATAAATATCTGAGCTATGAACTCTGAATTAGAACTACCTCTATTATTATTCTAAACGTTATTTGCGTAATTTGTGTAAACTACAAAACGAAAAAAAAATTCTTTGCAATTGGTCCACAAATGGTCGATGAATATCAAAAATACAACCGAAACTTTAGATTTTCGTTAATTTCTAATTTGTTCTTTTAGATAAAATAAACTAAAAAAAAAAGTAGTACACAGTTTTTTCAAACATCACATTCATAGTATATAAACCAAAATTCAACCACATAGGTCCATAAATGACGGAGCTATGAGTCAAATATCTCGACTACATCTATCCTTTGACCATTTTTGGTGCGTTTTTTGCGTACTTTGTCTGGAATACACAACGGTCCAAAACATGTGGTACACAGTTTTAACATAAACAGCAGTTGTAATGTTTGTGCCAAAACTCAGAACGATCGGTCACCAAAAATTTAATCGATATTTCAGATTTTCATTAATTTTTGCTTTGTACACACCAACACCAAACCTAAAAAAGTGTATGTGTGTGTGTGTGTGGTTTTTATTGCCTTGAGTGTAATAGCATTTATGAAAGAGAATTTTTTCGATTTTTGTCGTTAATTAAATATTTTTGGCTTAAAAAATTTTTACAAATGTTTGCAAATTAAATTAAATTATATATAATTTGTATTCCTTTTGGATATCTTTCTTAGAATTTCTATTTTTATGCATGTTATTGCTTTTAAAACTGAGGTACTAAGAAAAGATTGTTTCTTGAACCGAAATTAATTATTTATAGGATTAATAAAACAATAGGTATTCGAAGAAAATTTTTTTTATCAATATTTGATGTTTCTTTTTTATTTCTACATTATTTTTTATTTATTTGTAAGTTTATATGACTTTTTTTATTGAAAGGCTAGTTTATTAAGTTGAGATCGCATTATAAAAATTTATTTTTTTTTATCGATTTATCGCTCTAATAATAAATAAATTTTTATATTTAATATGACCTCAAGCCTAATAAACTAGCCATTTCCATTATATATATATTTTTTTTTATATTTATGTGCTGTGTTTATAACACAAGCAATCAAGTCGTCTGGAAATTTTATAGTAAAAAGTATTCAAAATATTGAGTCTTTTTCATTAAAATTTTTTTGACGAGTTGATCGCTTGTGACCGCTCATTAGAAAGAATTTGGAAAGTGAAAAATATTAATATTTGGTTAAAACGGTGAAGGGTATATAAGACTCGGCACAGCCGAATTTAACTTGTTTTTATTTTATTTTTAATGAATTTTTTAAGAAAAAATTTTCCTTGACAAAAAAAATTTACATAATTTTCAGAATATTTCAAGAACAACAAGATCGGTAAGAATAATATAATAATTCAGAGGGTATTTTATTTCCCACCACTATAAGCTTTTTAAGTTTAATTAGGATCTAATTTTCGAGTTATTGCAAATTTTATGGCGGAACCTCTTCTCTTTCTATATAAGAATATATATCGGGAACTACACGTAGTATTAAAAAACTAGTTTATAGCGATTGGAGCTCGCCAGCATAGATATTCAAATTGATCATGAAACCACAAAAAAAAAACTTCATTTTATAGGCCTGTGTTATAACCCGTTTTAAAATCAATTTTGGAGATGGTATATATACAGTCAGAAAGCAACGAACAGTGCGAAACGAACGTTGAAATCTATGAACGACGACCAAAAAAATGTTTCATTTAAAATGTTTTCTCTCTCTAAGCTGCTTCAAATGAAGTACTATTATTTTACTGGATGTAGTTATTATTACTCTAGATGTGTTAAAGTAACCAGTCCTCGTTAAAAAAAAAAAAAAATTTATCTTAAGCTACGGTCACATTACACGAATATTTGCCAAAATAAGCGGAACCACTACTTTCTCGCAAATATTTTTACAGTCTAACATGACTTGGAATTTATAAAATTAATTGAAATAAAATAATATAATGTAAGTATTTTATAATAATAAAAAAAAATAATAATCTAAGCGAATATTTCTTCTAAATATATAAACGTACTCGTATATGTATGTAGATGCCACAGTGGTTATGCTTATTTCGACAAATATTTGTTTAATATGGCCGTAGATGTAGAATTAAATTCTAATATTAAGTTACGAGTAATAAATATCACACGAGAGTGTTAATTTTATTTGCCAACAAAATGGAGATTTATGGATTCATTATAATCTTTTGCAAAATGCATTAACTTACAAAATACTTTACAAAAAAAATTATCAACAAAAGTGATTTTTGTGTTAAAAGCTTTTTTCTTTTTATTGTTTGATATGAAACACTTGAAAAATAAAATAAAGTCTTATAATAAATAATAAAATTATTTATACCCAGAGAAAAATTTAATATTTTAATTGTTAAAGTGAAAATGTTGAGTCTATTTAAACAACTAATTAGCAAATTATTTAATATTTTACTTGCATCGAATATATTTAAATAAACAGTTAGCAATTAAAAAACGGATTTCTGATGTTTTAAGCAGTTAAGATGGGTGATTGATCTTTTTTTTTTTACAAATCACACAAAATATTTAATATTGATTCTCTTTCCTCTTTTTTTATAATTTTTTAAAACGCACAATTAGTGAGACATTTATTGAGTATGAAAAGAAATATTGCATTAAATTAAATGATTAAATAATACTCGCAAAATCCTACGAAATGCAAAATGATTTTTTATACTTTCGAGTACAAATTTCGAGCATCTTCAATTAAGTTTCAATCAAATGACAAATTGTTTTTTGAAAGGTTTAGCATTTAGTAAGTCATTTGTCATGAGAACCTGCTGACAATTAATTTTTTTTTTTTTTTTTTTTGTTTATTCGTTTAAAATAAAATTTTTAATTTTTTTATTTTCCTTTAAATTTGAAATGAAACATTTTTAGATCAAGGCAACAGCTCTTTTCCAAATAAAGGTGTATGTGATCATAAAATATATCCAAATTGTTTTTATTCTTTCTCATAATTTTCTTATTTCATTAATTTAAATTTAGAAGAATAAAAAAATCAACTTAAATAAATAAGTGAATTATCAAAAGAATTTCGTGTACGAGTACATTCATCTATTTTTTTTTTATTTCAAACAAACATGTTTAATTTTAAATTTTACATTAAAACGTATGTAGGCGGTGTTTGTGTCAGTGCTGGTTTAGCTGATGGTGGCATTAAAATTAATTAATGAAAGTAGAAATAAATATATTTTATAAAATAAAGAAAAAGAAAAAATATGGTTGAGGCAACCATATTCTGGTGGAAACATAGTATGGTTAGATTTATGATTGCTTCTAACCATATATATTTTTAAATCAAAGATATTAAAAATAGCTTTCAACTGCAGATGTTGCGGTTCAACCCCCGGCCAAGGCAAGAAATTTAAAAAAATTTTTTTTTAACACGTACATATTTTAATATGATTTAAAAAAAAATTTTATTTAAATTTTTTGTAAATATAAAGTTTTTTTATTCCATTGATTTTTTTATTTTCTATCAATTTGTATTTATTTATTACATAATATATCGGGTTTAAATCTATTTTTTTTAAATTTTAGTTGACTCTACCAGGGCTCGAACTTGCGAACACTTAGTTAAGAAGCACTAACTCGCCACTCAAACACTTCAGCCACAAAGCTCAGTTGAGTTTGAACGATTAAGTTTTTGTTTTATACTCACTATATTTACATGGTTGCGAAAGAGACCAAATAGAAAATAATTTACATTCAACCATATTTTTATCATTATTATGTTTGCTATGAACATATTTATGATTTCAAGTAAAATTTTATTAAACATAATATGATAATTATATGGTTGATCTAAGACACTAAACACAATATGGTTAAAAATAACTAGAAACATGTTTATCGTGATCAGAATAATGTTTAGATCTTTCAAATTAATAATAATATTTTTGTGAAGAGCACACTATGTTTGAGGTGACCATATTCAACCATCTTTTTTCTTTGCATGCGGTCGGCTAATTACGATAATATAAAATAATACGAGTAAAACACTCTGTCGAGGTAATACTTCGACCTGGACTATGATGACCAAATCTACAGGAGCAAAGTTGTTAAACTTGATGTTTTATGCATTCTCCACTTAATACGCAATGAGAATTATAAGTGTTACTTTTGTATGACTGGTATCATATAAGGTGTACGCTACATATTTCGTGTTAGTTTGTTAAGTTAACTTAAGTTTGCAACGTCACGTTACAAAGACAACACAAATTCACAAAGTTGCTGGATTGTCTACAGAAAACATTCAGGCTGAATGCAGAATTTAAAACCTAAAGCTACTGTAATGGCCAGTTTCTTAATTCCTAGCTAAGTGCCATTTAAGCTTGAAGTCCGCTTAGGACGTGCAAAACCTCTTAACGCTTTAAAACTATAGCTATAAAAAACAGGCTTGAATGTGTTAGCCAATTGTTCCTTCTGATCGAGATGGGATTAGGTAATTTGGTATGGATACCGGAACATGAGAGCATGTGGGTAATTAACTGGCTAAAAAGGGTGTGAATACCCACCCTTCTACAGGGTGAACAATAACTTTATTCTTCCGCTAATTTGCGAAATTGAAAATCAAAATCAATAAAATTTCTGAAGGGCTCAAACGGACATGTGACAATAAAGGGGACTAATTAAATCGAACGTAAATATTAGGCCATAGGTTAGTCTCAACCTCATAAGAAATAACATTAAACTCTTCGTCGAGAAAGAAGGAAAACATTGGATTCAGAGTGTTGAAACCAGTGATTTATTCAACGCACAAAAAATTGCGTTGCTTTTACTCAGTTAAAATTCAATCATTCTTTCAATTTCAATCATTCAAAATTATGATGTTGCTCATTTTATTAAATCATGTTCGAGGCACGATTAAAAACTGATTGTGTTTTTATGCAGAACAACTTTCTATTCACACAAGTGCTTTGCTTTTTGCTTTTTAAATTTTTGTTCACGAAAAGGAAAAATATGGTTGAATATGGTCACTGCAAACATACAGTTAAACGTCGATTAAACGGGCCTCTATTAATCGGTGACATCTATTAACCGGCATGCGGTTCTTTTTATTTTTTCCCTCTGTTATTCGTGGCTTACTTCTATTAACCGTGCTTTACATCTATTTGTTATTATGTAAATTTAAATCCGGTGATTCCTCTTTTTGGGTTCCTTTTTATTCATTTAGTAAGTGAAATTTGATCTGCTAACACCTGTTTTGGAATAATGGTTCCTTCAAATAGTAAATTACCAAAAAGAGCAAGAAAAGTTCTTTCAATTAAAGACAAAATTACTTTGATTCATGACTACGACAAAAACATATCTCTTAAGTAGCTATCTGAAAAATATGGAGTTAGTAAGCAAACTGTACGCAATTTGGTGAAAAACAAACAACAAATTTTCCTATACTCGTATGGTTTTGAAAGTGATTCAATCAACAGTTTTAAATACACTCAAAAATTCCGAAAATCCGAAAGTAGATTTTGCACTAAAAGACTGAAATAGAAACTCCAACGTTGGCACAAGCAATAGAAGCTTGTAATGTTCTGTTAAAGTTTGTAGAAAATTCTCCAGTTATATCAGAACCAGATAAAATTCAGATGCATCGTATTCAAAACCAATTATTGAGAGAAAAATTAAAAGCAAAAAGGCAAAAGTAATTTATTAGTTAGTTATATTTGACCTTTTTCTATTAAATAATATGGCTATTTTGTTAATTTATAAATATATTATTTATAAATATATCCTGAAGAAGCTACAAAAATTGGAGCGAAATATCGATATAAAAATAAATTTTTGAAAAATAAGACCTCAAGCTTAACAAAATAGCCATATTATGAGGCAAAGTAATATAAAAAAATATTTAAAATAAGCAAATATTTCGTAAGAAGAAATAAATTTTTGTATATTTTAATATAACCTTTAATAACCGTGTATTTCGATTATCCGTGCTGGTGCTGGTCCCACTAGAGCCGGATAATCGAGGTTTCGCTGTAGTTTGTTCTCCGAAAAAATATTATTGTAAATTTGAAGCATTGAAACATTATTATTATCACCATAAAAATGTTTTTAGTTAATTTTAACCATACTATGGTTGACGTTATAGATATGGTTGAATTTATCCATTAATATGATTACCATAAACGTAATTTGTTTAACTAAATGTGAAAAATATGGTTGAAAGTAAATTGTTTTCTATTTTGCCTCTTCTGCAGCCAAATAAATAAAGTGAACCTAAGACAAGAACTTAATCCTTCAAACTCAACTGAACTTGTGGCTAAAGTGGTTGAGTGACTGAATTTGCTCAAGTTCAAATATTGGAGTCAAATAAAATTAGAAAAAAATTTAAACCCGCTTTATAATGTAATAAATAAACATAAATTAATAGAAACAAAAAAGTTAATAGAACTAAAAAATTTATTTATATAAAAAATTTTACATTTAAATAATATAAAAACAAGCCTTGCAAATTAAAAAAAAAATTTTTTTGACCCTGACCACGACATCTGGAGTTGAGAGGGATTTTTAATATGTTTTGTTTAAAAATATATATGGTTCCACCAGAATATGGTTGTCTTAACCATATTTTTTCTTTGCGTGTTCACTTTTTTATTTATTTAAAAAAAAATAATTTTATTATTTAGTATGTAAACTAAATTCTTTTATTTTCCAACAGATACCTTGTACCATTCTTTTTGAAATACTGTTTTCAATGCTGTTTTGGATGAAATATTATGTTCCCCAACTTTTTCATCTAAATACCAAAAGCCCAAAGCTTTTTCATTTCGTAAAAATCCGTCATCCAGCCATAAAATGTTTCTAAATTTATTTATTTTCATTATCATATAAAAATTCGTCTAACAATACCCATCAAAGATACAATGTTTAAGCAATAAAAAAATAATTAAAAATTTTAAATTTTAAATTTTAAAACAATCTCTGTTTACTGTATCTCTTTCTATTATTAAGTGAACAAATTTAATTTAATGGTTTTTATTGCTCAGCCTTAGAAAACAAATTCAAAAACAAACAAAAAACTTACCATTTAGATTTAGGTACGCTAATGAAGCCGGCACACCATCACGCCAACGTGGCAGAGTTACAAACAATCTTGATTGATAAATTTCAATGCCAAATGGTACAACATTTTCTGGTTTAAACTCATGCAGTTCAATAGCTATCAAACGTTCTTCAAAGTTGGCATATTTAAAATCAATTTCTTTCCATTCGTATGCAATACGCAAGTTGTCGTTTGACTGCACATGAATGATTAAATGCGTTGCCAAACTGACAAGCAAAATTGTTGTTCGCGTTGTTGTCCACAAATTTGTCATTTCAAATGAATTAAATGAATACTCAAGTAGTATTTCAAATGGTTGTATATAAATCAATTGAAACTTAATAATTCCATAAATATTTTCTTATTAAATAATTTCGTGCACATAAATTATATTTTGGCAATTTATTTAATTTTTTTTTTTAATTTTCATAAGATATTTGTATAGATCTGTAATATAAAAGAGAAAGGAAATTATAATAAAGAAAAAAATTATATTTAATTTATTCATTTTAAAGTCAGTAAAATAAAAATTAATTTGTTTTGTTATTCAGTCTATATTTTATTGTAATTTTTTAAACTTTTTGTTATTATTTATTGAATATAAAATTACAAGTAAAACCAGATCCGGTTAAAAAAAAAACAAAAACAAGTGTAGTAAAAAATATTCACATTCTTCTTAAGTATTAAAAAAATAATAAGAAAAAGGAATGGCAAATGTTGATTAAAATAATTTTATTAATCCTAAAATAAATAATTAATTTCAGTTTAAAAAATTCAAATTAACGAGATCTAAGAAAAAATCCTTTCTGCGATCGTTATTGTTAAAAGCAAATATTTTTTAAAGAAATCAAATTACCCAAAAAAATCCCCTATTGCTTTAAGATTTTTGTATTTGCAGATTTTGTTATAGAAAATAAATAAAAAAAGACATATACGAGTATCATACAAGTTTGTACAAGACCGACTGCCTGGTTTCGAGTTTGTGTGAAAAAATTTCCATAAGAAAACAAAACAAAATTAATGAAAAACTAAAACTTTAGTTGTATTTTTAATTTTTCTCGGTTAATTGCAGACCAATTCTGACATTTTGACTGTTATTTCTGATAAAACTGCGTATCAAGCTTTTTTGTTTTAGTTTTGTAGCTTAGACCAAAACTAGAGATAGTTGCAATTTAGAGCTAATAGCTCAGCTCAGGATTGGGATAAATTTAAATGGCAACTTGAAGATAGGAAATTCCAACAAATTTTTTATACTAAAGTTTTCTGTAACTCTTCTAGGTATTTTAGACAGTTGATTTAAGCATTCATACGTACAGACGGACATCGCTAAATGGACTCTGCTATTTATAAGAATCCAGCATATATATAGGGTGGCCCCTGTACGGTGTAGAAATTACACACGGAAAGACAAACTTATATGTACCATTTTCACTTTTCGTGAAGGGTATAAAAATCAAATAGTAAAAATTCTAAACAGAAAATTTAATTTCAAATGGCTAAACTTATTACGTATTTCATGTGATGCTTTCAAAAGAAAATGAAATGATAAAAACATACTCGTAATGTACGTAATGTTATTTTTAACTTCAGCAGAAATGACATCAAACTCTCACTGAACTGTTGGCAGGACATTGTAGACTCAAAGAGCACATGAGTAAAATTGGTAGGGTACATTATGAGTCCTGTCATTCTGGCGAACACGGCAGAGAGCGTCGTAATACATTTTGTATATTTTTCCAGTGGTGGGAAGATGCAGAATAAGCCACCTAGGCAGTGGGATACTGGTCCCAAGGGACCTGGGTAAAATGAATAGAATTAAAAGATTCGGGAGGAGGCTTAAACTGTTTTAGTGGGGAGTTGTACTGCACAAGAGATGTTACAAGACACGATATTATAATAGACAAAAGATTATAATAGACAAGAAGTAAATTTAAAATTTATTTAAAAATGTAATAAATTATTTTTAAAGAAAATAATTTTAGTAAATTATAGCAAATTAAATAAATTATAATAAATTATAATTTCTAAAAATAAATTTCCCTGAAGAAGACTTTCAAAAGAAAGTCGAAATATTGGAAAATTTAAATAAAAATAAATTTTTTGAAATCTTAAGCTTGATTAATATTAAATAATATTTAAAGAAAATATTTTTGTAAAAATAATCTTTTTTACAACATATTAAATTATTTGGAATCAAAAAGTTTAACAAAAATTAATCTTTATTGGTGCTGAATTCCAATTATGTTGGTGTGAAAAATGTATTATTTTCGCTGATATTCTCATGAAAATCGAAAAAACTATTTATTCAGTACAATAAGCGTTAAGATTAATAGCAAAGATAGATAAAAATTATACAGATTGCTTTTGTGAAACATTTTGTTGAGTAAATAATTTTTTGATTTTCCATAAGAATATCATGAAAATCATGAAAATCCATGAAATTGCTGTTAAGGCAACCAAGTCAACAAATTTACTATTAATATTTTTATCGAAATCATATAGAAATAATTTAAATTATTTCAACTAATAATTTTGTCAATCGTTGCCAATTTAATTTGAGATCAACTTTGTTCATAATTGATAACAGTGCTTTCGTACTGAAATTAATATCAACACATTACATCCCTTAAGGCTTGTAGCTGAACGTTGTTGAAAACGTCCGTCGACGCCCATTGACGTTAAAACGTTTGCGTAGTTATAGAACATTTAAAAATGTGTCATATGCTTTTCACATAAGAAAAAAAATAAAAATTGTTTTTACAAAAAACTGTATCACACTTTTTGTTGTAGTGTTTCATTATTAAATATTGTTGTTTTTAGTTGATTTTTGTTATTTTTAGAAAAGTTTTAATCACTTTAATTATACGCGCTTCACTTTTTTTTTTTTTCAATAAAAAACCACTCTGTCTCAGAGTAGTAAATTCTACTTTATACAAATCTTGCCGTACCGTCAACGTGACATTTGTTTTCGATAAGCACTTTCATTGCTTTTCATATAACAAAACGGATCAGCTGGTAACGAAATCTTACGGGACGTTCAATTAATTCTAGCTTTAGAGCAAGAGTACTGGACTATGAGGGAATTTCAAAATTTTTTTTAAAATAATAGATTACAAGTCTAGACGACCTGCCCTTTAAAATGATACATATCCCACCTCGGAATCTTCTATAGTTCGTTCGGAAGTTACTTTCGATTATTTTGTAATTTCCATATACTCCAGTGCTGTTGCTCTAAGTGATTTCAGCAACTTCCCAACGAACAAGGTATAGTAAAATAGAGAAAAAACTCAGTATTATCGTCATTTACTGGGATTCTTTAAAAAAGTAATATCGCAACAACAAAATTTTCATTAAATTGATTTTTTAAGTAAGTGGGTTGCGACCCATAGTTTGGAAGCCGCTGATTTAAATGCAATAAAAAAATTTATGAACAAAGCAATAGAATAATGTTTTTGAAATGTATTTTTCTACGTGTGTGTGTGTGTGTGTGTGTGCCGAGTTTTGTGAGCAAAAAAAATATTCATTATCAAGTTTGTTACTTGACTCTTTTAATTTGATTAAAATCAATGCTGTCAGTTAACCCAACCAACATGTATTCTCTTTAAAAACTATATTTTTTCATACCTTCAAGTGACTTGAAATATATTTTTTGTAAGTGTATTTGGCCGTTTTTTACTTCAAATTGTATATTAACAAAACTCATCATCTTATAAATAAAATTAATGAGTTTTGGTTCAAAAAAAAAAAAAAAAAAAACATTTTAAAGAAACGCCGAAACATGTCATTTATTTGTATATTAGGTGGACCATAGAAAAATGTTAAGCTTTATATAATTTAGTTCTGTAGCGGCTTTAAAGAATTTAGATACACCGTGATTGCTATACCCATATAAGTTTACCATGTCTTTCTTTAATATGCACTTCTGACCGAATAAAACTCCGGAATTCTTGTAGATAGTGGAGTAAGTTTAGATGCACATTTAAATAAGTTTATTTATTTTACAAGAAATTGTTATACGAGTAATTTGTTTAAGCTGTCTAAATAACCATATTCAATATAAACATACTTTTGCAAGCAACAAACTTTTGTTTCAGTAATTGTTGCTCTTAAATCGATTGTACAAGTTTAGACATTTAAGAAAAGTAAAAAAAAAATATTATTTAAGTATGTAAGTAGGTGTGTACATCTACACACAAACATATATCTGTTTGATTTTATGCACTATTATATTTTTTGTTTTCTTTTTTGAGGCAAATAGATTATCATAAGACTATTTTACTGTAATCATTTTTGAGCACTCCTTAATTTGTTTAGATATTTGTGAGGGTTTTGGTAATCACTTGGATTTGTAAAAATAAAATTCAAATTTGTTATTTTTTTTTTTAACCCAAAACGAGAATTCAACCAACCTTTTCACAAGTCATAAAAATACTAAACGTTATAATTTAGTTACGTTTGTAGTGAAGCCAGTAAGTGAATTTAACAGAGTAAATTTACTTTAATTTCATATTAACGGTTAAGCTTATTATTTGTATTTCTCTTAATTTATTTTGCGTTGTGCCCTCTCTTTTTCTCTCACTCTCTATGGTGAGCAATTTCTATGAAAAATAGATGAACAAATCTAATTCTTGAAACAAATACGTGAAGTTTATTATGAAACTCCTGGTAAATTCATAACTTTTAATACTGGTAAACTATTTTCAATAGAAAACAAGTATGAATCATAATGTTGTTTAATAAATCTGTAACATCAGCGATGGAAAGTCTAATTTTGAAACTATATACTTCACAGTGGGTAAAATACAAATTTATCAATCTGTAGGTGGGGGGTGGGATTCCTACTTATACCGTGGCTATTTTCTGTAGCCAAAAACTTGGCGGATTTATATTCACCCCTATTCTAGTTGTCCAAATCATTATTTATCGATAAGTGTTTGTTTATAATAGGTATTTTATAAAAAAATTCGACTGCGATATCGTATTGAAACGAATATAATTTTGTCGTCACCATTAAAAAAAAAATAAGAAAGAAGAATAAAAAAAAATTAAAAAAATAACGGGACCAATTTTAAAAACTTGTGAAATTGTTGTGGAAAATCTTTCTCTCGTATTAAAAGCTAACAATCCATTAAATTCCAAAAGAAAATGGCTTTCAGAGACTGAAATAGAATTTTTCAAACGAGTAGCTGCGGCAATTCGTTTTCCACGCTGAGTTGATAAAGATCTTAATGTAGGTTCCAACTCCGTTTTTTTAATGAATCTATTTATATCTAACTCATTTCTTTAAATTACATGCCAATTATTTTGAAAAAGTTTATTTTCGATCTTGTGATGCGGTATTGGAGTTCTTTCTAATACAAAATTATCTTTTTTTCATCACTTGAATCTAAATTTGAATCCCAAGTAAAAATCATTTTGTCACAAAAATTCAAAACAAATAAATCAGATTAATAAAGTGCTAGATATAGGATTTTTATTTTATTTAACTATCGTCGTCGTCGCAGTAAGACTTTTGAGAATACCAATTCAGTGTCGAAGTGATGACGATGACAATGAAAAGCGAAGTTGAAGTAAAAACGACGACGAATCGCAAATTTTAAATTAAGTTCACATTACGCAAATATTTGATTAAAAAAAAGCGTGACCACTACTTTTTAGCTAAAATATTTTAATACTATAACATGACTTGTATTACATAAAATTAATTCAAATAGCTTAATAATTTAAGTATGTTTGTTGTATTTTTATAAAACATTAAACTAATCTAAACGCTTATTTCTTCAAAATATGAATATTTATGTAGCTGAAATAGCGATTATGCTTATTTTGAAAAATATGTGTTTAAGGTACTGACTGACTATCCTACACGATCGTACGATTATGTCAAAATAATGTGTGACAGAAATCTGTCCTACTTGAAGAAATCGCTTTAAAATGGCGAACTTTATGCCACACTATTATACAAAAAAAGATGCAAAAACATATGTTTACTCATCTTAATACTTTTAAAAGTATTCATTTTTTTCTTTGCCGCAAAATATCTTTTTTACAAATATGTACAATGAAAAATAACTTAAATATTTGTATAAACAAAACACAAGTTTGGTATTGTTGCTATTTTTCTTCCTTGAACATAGAAAATGCAACTCTGATCGCACAGATAAAATTTATTTTATGAAAATTTTCATAACATTAAAAAATCGGACAGATCTGTCAAAAAGTCTGCTGGTTCAATACACACTATCATACTTTTTTAGCACACATGGGTTTTTGACAGATCGTACTACTAAGTAGGCTAGTGAGTCAGTACCTTTAATGTGACTGTAGCTTTAAGCGTTTTGCGTTTTTTCAGAAAATGGGCATATAAATTTGTGTGAATTGGTAGTACAGTCGTATCTAGTAACGAGAAATTACATTGGTCTAATAAAAAAATTACTAAGTCCCCATTTACATTATGGACATTTCTGTCCGGATAGACGAATGCTTGTATTCAAAGAAAATTAAAGTAAACTTGAAATCGATATTGTGAAAAATTTGTATGAAAAATTTGTCATAATTTATACTTGAAGGTGTGCAGTACACGACCGTCTGTACGAGACATTTTTTTGTCTCTCTTTTTAACTTTTCGTATTAATCGTCTTGTTTCTTCACATCATTTTTGTACACTGTATTAATTTGCCCATATTTTTATAGAAATCAATTTTTAATATGTATTTATTTATTATTAATTTAATTTGGTTTTGCTTCAAAAGTTCTTTTCAATTAATTTTCATACAAATCAATTAAGCACGTCACGAAAATAAATGGAAAGAAGAATTGAAAAAATTTCTATCTGGACATTAAGGTCCAAAGTGTAAACGGCTTAGGAAAGAACAAAAGAGAATTGAAAAAATATCCAGCAACAAATGTCCATAATGTAAATGGGGACTTAGACGAAAATGTTGCCCCATTTGTGAACAGACTGGTTCGTTCACTATTCCCTCACTTGATCTAAGCGAATTAGTGTATAATTTTACTTTCACCCATGTTCTGAAAAACGCAAAACACATAACTTTGGCGATTACGATTTGAAATCGCAAAAATGTGTTCTGCAACGCAAAACGCTTAATTTTGGCGTTTTAAAACCGCAAGCATACACTGAAGCGAAGTGATGAATTTTGCACAAACTAAGAGTTAAAGATAAAACAAAATGTTGCACAATTCAAATTAAATATGTTTTCTTTTTATTTCAATCAAAATTGAAAAGAAAATTGTCATTTTTCCATAAAAAATACGATTTAAAAAAATTTACTTTGATTTTGTCAATTGTGTGTGTCAACTGTTTACTTATAAACTGGCGTTTTCTTATTCATATTCTATGAAAAAAATGTAAGCAAAAAGCGTGTTTTCCATAACATGGTTTGGCGTTTTGCAAAACGCTTTTCGTTTTGAAAACGCGCGTTTTTAAGAACATGGGCGTTTGTCTCATTTCAATTGAAGAACCTACAGCATGAACGAGCGAACTAAAAGAACAATAGACTTAAATGAACGAACGCAAGATTTTTTGTAGAATAGAAAGGAATAGAGCTAAAATAAAAGACCAACTGAACTAGGGGAACGAACTATTCTCTCTTTAATTTTTTAAACTGAACTGCGGAGCACAAATTTAATGCACACATAGCAGTACTCAGGAAACCGATTTTATGCGAAATATAAATTTATTTTGTTATCCGTATCAAAAGTGGTATTTAAATTAAAACAGTATTTAATTACAAATGTTAAGTAAAAGGTGATTTTATAAGAACTATCGGAAATTAAAAAAAAAAAACACATAAAATTCAGAAAAATGCATGAAGTATTTATTTGGATCGATAGTTGGGTCGATATAATTTAATGTTTGAAGATTATTTCATGCAAATGTTGGCCGCGGCTGCGCCTCAAATGGTCCATCCGCTTAGTCCAATTTTGGCATACTCTTTCCAACATTTCGGCCGGTATCTCACGAATAATGTTGGCAATGTTGGCTTCCAGTGCGTCAATCGAAGCGGGCTTGTCCCTATAGACATTAGCCTTAACATAGCCCCACAAAAAATAGTCTAGAGGCGTTAAATCGCACGATCTGGGCGGCCAATTGACTGGTCCCAAGCGTGAAATAAACTGTTCACCGAACTCGCCTCTCAATTGGTCCATTGTTTCGCGTGCTGTGTGGCATGTGGCACCGTCTTATTGAAACCACATGTCATGCAAGTCAAGCTCTTCCATTTTGGGCAAAAAAAGTTTGTTATCATCGCACGGTAGCGCTCACCATTCACAGTAACGTTGTGATTCGCATCATCTTTGAAGAAATACGGCCCAATGATACCGCCAGCCCATAATCCGCACCAAACGGTTGTTTTTTGTGGATGCATTGGTAGCTCTTGCAATGCTTCTGGCTGCTCTTCACTCCAAATTTTGTTACAATAGCCCGAATAGAAGCCTCAGTAGGTCGATTAAACTGACCATAAAATGGAAGAAGCGCGCGATGAACTTTCTTAACAGAGCACGCATTTTGGTAATAAAATTCAATAATTTGCAAGCGTTGTTCGTTTGTAAGACGATTCATGATTAAATTATAGACCAAACTGAAGATGTTTGACAGTGACACAAGATACAAAACGTGCGTGAGCTGTCAAAACTAGTGTTGCCAAAAAGATAATAGCAAAAAAATCACTCTTTAGTTGCGTTAACATAGTTGCCAGCTTTGATTTCTACTTAAAATTCATAAATGAAATTATTAAACTAAATTTCCCACAATTATTTCTTACAATAGAGGTACGTATGTATGTATGTATGTGGTTCAAATAATAATTTAAGTTCAGTTTTTTCAATGTTTTATTTTTGGGCCATTAACAAATAAATAATAAACAATAAAATATATATCCCACATAAATTATACGAATAATAATGTATTTTCATTTTATATAACAAATAGCATTTAACTCATTGCTTCGTCAACGTCTCAGTTTTAGATTTTTTAATACTAATAAAATATAAACGTGTCATAAAAGGTACTGACTCACTATCCTACTTAGTCGTACGATCTGTCTAAAAACGCATGTGTGCTAAAAAAGTATGATAGTGTGTATTGAACAAGCAAGAAAATAAATTTTATCTGTGCGATCACAGTTGCATTTTCTATGTTCAAGGCAGAAAAATAGCAACAATACCAAGCTTGTGTTTTATTTATACAAGCTTTTAGGTTATTTTTCATTGTACATATTTGTAAAAAAATATTTTGCGGCAAAGAAGAAAATAAATACTTTTAAAAGTATTAAGGTGAGTAAACATATGTTTTTGCATCTTTTTTTGTATAATAGTGTTGCATAAAGTTCGCCATTTTAAAGCGATTTCTTCAAGTAGGATAGAAT
This sequence comes from Thelaira solivaga, assembly GCA_947397855.1. Classification (NCBI taxonomy): domain Eukaryota; kingdom Metazoa; phylum Arthropoda; class Insecta; order Diptera; family Tachinidae; genus Thelaira; species Thelaira solivaga. Next base: position 42,558,109 of record OX377611.1, on the reverse strand, counting down.
TCTGTCACACATTATTTTGACATAATCGTACGATCGTGTACGATAGTGAGTCAGTACCTTAATGTACATAAAAAGTATCCCAGCACTGTTTGAACTCGGTCTGATAGTTCTAGGCTCGTTAATTTTAAAAGAATCAAAAAAGACCATCAAAATTAATAAGAGTACCATTTTGTCCCCTTAATGATTTTTCACTTTGCTTAGGACTATTTTAGCTCTATCATTAAAATTAATAAAAGTACCATTTTGTCCACTTAATTATTTTTACTTTGCTCAGTAGCGTTTGAGCCTAATTTAATAGTTTCATTTAAAAATTAAAAAGAAGTACTATTTTATCCCATTTACAATTTTTCACTTTGCTTCAGATCGTTTGAGCCCAACCTCGTATTTCTAGGTACATTAATAATAAAATACAAAAAGTACTATTAAAATGAATTTTTAACTTTAATGATTTTTCATTTTAAGCTGAACCATTTAAACCCAGTTTCGTAGTTTTAAGATTGTTAATATTAAAAATCAAATAGTACCATTTTAATCAATAAAAAGTACCATAATGTCCATTTCACGATTTCTTATTTCGTTCAGTCACAATTCTAGGTTTGCACACAACATAAAAAATACCAACACAAATGTGTCTCCATTTGGTACTTTTTTCTCACTTGAAAATTTTTTCTTTTAAATTATTTTTATTGCGTGTTACAAATTAATAATAAAATGCTTATATGCTGCATCAATTTACATAAAGGTACATATTAAGAAATAATAGCAAAGAGAGGTACATATTTTATCCCGTATTTTCTCGAATTTAAAAAAGTAAAAATACAATTTAGTTTTTGCAGAATAGATCTTAAAGGTCGCAGTGCGATCGTAGCCCATAGTGATAATAATATAATAATAGTTTTTGTTTCTGTGATTGTTATTTTGAAAGATAAATGGGATTAAAAAAAACATACCAACATTAGTGTTTACTCTTTTTACCCCACATGTGTACAAATATCAAAAAAGTATCAAATACCCACCCGCTACTTTTCTTAGTACAATATTTTCTAGTTTGAATCTATCTATCTACTCTATCTGGAGTAGTTCCTAAGATATAAGAAATCCGATTTTACCCGTTTTACCCTTTTTATCCCCTTAATATTCGAATTTCCAAAAAAAAATGCCTACTTATTCAGTCAGTCAGTAACGTTACTCTTTTATATATGTACGAGTATATATATTTAATTTTAATGGTATTTATTTATTAAAATTTTATTCAAAAGAACGTTAGATTTCTGCTAAAATGTTTGTAAAAAATATTAGATACCAGAGATCAGAGACTGAAAAAGTGAGTAGAGCTGAATCATGATACATAATTACGACGAACTTCCCACACAACGACGAATTCGTAGACAAAAATTCGTATATTCGCGTATATTCGTCATATGAAATTCAATCACAGCGAAAAAGTGGTTGCAAACGTTAATTTAAATTATTTATTTGTCAACATAACATAAATAAAAAAATAAAAATGAATCAAAGAATTTTGCGTTTTGTAAAAGTAAAATAAAACGTATCTTTTTAATCGGTTGCGGTTAAGAAGAGATGGTGTTCTTAACTGCTGCCATATAAAAGATACGTACGGCTAGCAGAGCTTAAACTAAAAGATGAAAAGCACTTTTTTATTACAACGAGAATTAACGTTGCTTAAGGAAAGACTTCAAAGGTCCTCCAGAAAGAAACCTATTGATGAAGAGACACATTTAGGTATAACTCTAATGTAAGTTTTTGTATAAAAATCAATTTTAAAACAAGAACCAATAATTAATAACTGTATCAGGTCTGTCTTAAGGTTCCAACCCACAATTTTCAGCATGACTTACTAGAAGATGGATTTTTTTAATAAAATTATTTTTTGTATTGTAGTTTGATTATTACATGGTTTGTTGCGTAATTTTGAATTTTTTTTATAAACTTACGTCCGGAATGTAAATAATAAATTGTAAATATTTATTTCGGAAAAATTTGCCTATTTTAAAAAATAACGTTTAGAATCACCGTGCCTCTTCAATAAATAAAAATATTACGCCTAAGGCGGTCACGACCGAACGAATCAAATTGACCGAAGCACTCAATTGAACGAAATGTGTTTAAAAAAAATATTCGTGGTTTCATTACGACTTCAGAATAAACACAATTTAATACTTTTATTTATCTGTTTTATTATAAATCTTTTAGTAATTTTTATTAAATAATTTTTGTTTAAAAACCGCACCACATCCTTTGCTTATATTTCTTATGTATTATTTTTTGTCCTTCGATCTTTTCTATCGTTCCATGGCAGAACCATGCACGGTAAGGTATTTAGTACAACAAACACTGAATTAAGGACAAAGGCCACAGCAGCCAGTTCCTATAATGTTATTAATATGTAAATTTATTTACTGTTAATAAATAAAAATAAATAAATAAACACTGAATTACAAAAACAACCTTATCGCATGTGTCAAATAAAAAGAAGAAAATTCAATGCAGATCCGGTCATACAATCACACGCACTCTATATTATTTAGGCATAAAAACAATGGTGCGCACAGGATGTAAACAAATTTTGACAGCTTCGAAGACAAAACGATGGAGAGCAAAGAATGTTCAACTGCTTTATATGCTTTACTGTGTATAATTCTGTTTCGGCTGTAACATTTAACAAATGATCGATTGAAAGAAAATGATCGAACGGAACACTTTAAAAAATTGAAGGAAATAGAACCGTGACTAAAACGAACGATTTGTCACAGGTGTAGCAAATATAAATATATATTTCATGCACCAAAAAAGAAACATTTTTAGAATTTGAAAAAAAAAAAAATAATTCGGTCTTGTTATGATTTTCGGAATGCAATCACTTTGTGTAGATTCGCCTTTTGCCCTGAAAAACACACTGGGCTTGAATGCTATGAAGAATATAAGCGCAAAGCAAATACTGGCTATTATAATGAAGGTATGAATAGCTGCAATAGAAATTAAAAGCTACACTGAAAAAATTTTGTTCATATATCCAATAAATTTGTTCATTAATCCAATGAAAAAATTTATTATTTTTAAGCAATGACATGCTTCATTAGATCAATGAAACAAGTTTCATAAAATTATGAATTTTAAAAATTTCTTTCTTTTTTTTATGTTTTTGTATTTTTTATATATTTTTCATATCTTTTTTATAATTTATTTTTTTTTTTATTTAAAATTTATTTGAGCTTAAGATCATTTTTATTAGTTATTTTTTCTTATATTTATAAAATATGATTTTATTATTTTTATTTCGATATTTCGCTACATCTTTGTGTAGCATCTTCAGGAAATATGTTTTTTAAAATAATATACACTCCGGTTCACTTATTTAAAGGCACTAAAAATTCATATTCAGCAACTTGTATCTTTTGCAATTTTTAACCGATTGCAGAATTTTAAAATGGAAATGGAAGCTAGACACCTTGAGATATAAAAAAAATCATGACTTTACTAAAGAACTTTTTTTAAGCAATTTATCAAAAAAAGTCCAAAAATGTGCAATTTTTTTGGTTCACTTGAATAATAATTTTAATGAAAAACAGTTTTTCTTGTTTTTTAATTTGTTTTACTTTATTTAATAACTATTAGTAATGGGTACAACCTCTTTGTTTTTAATAACTTCAAATACACGGGTTTTCATTGACAGATATAGAGAATTTATGTAATCCAACGAAATTTGATTCCAAGCATCCTTAATGGCCTAAATTAGTGACAACTTATCATCAAATTGTCTACCTCCTTCATAGACCTTACGAGATAACCAACATTTTCGATAATGCTTAGATCTTTCGAATAGGGTGGCCAGTCAAGAATATTAACATTTTGCCTTGCAATGAACTCCTTTACTGCTCTGGCGTTGTGTATAGGGGCATTATCCTGTTGCAATATCCAAGATATGAACCAAATAGTTCTCTAAACTTCGGAAAAGCCAATTTCAATAATGTTTTATAGCTTGAACCAGTCATTATTACACTTTGAAATTCAAGATCGATGGGTAATAGCACCCCACACCATAACGCCGCCCTCTCGGCTGTGATGTCGGTTCAAAAATCGCTTTTCTTTGCGTAGATCATGCAAATAATAGTTGTAGCCATCAGGCGAATCGAAGCCGCTTTTCCTTACGAGGAGCATTAATTTTTTTTTTTATAATTTCAGGTATTAAGATGGCTTGCTTGCTTGAATTCCAGCTTGAGCTCTTATTTTAGACATAGATAAGGCAGGACTAGAAGCAATTCTGTTGGGCTTCATTCAATTTTTTTAGCTATTGCGCGGTTAGAATATACTTCAGAACGGTAAGCATCGATTTTAGTTTTTTCCGATAGATTAAAAATTTTTTGTTTAGCCATTTTGACTCATAAAATGATTAAGATGTAATAAATTGCAATAAACAAACGCTCTCTACAAAAAATTATCGCTTACTTTAAAAATAATATTAAAAAAAATAATAGTGCCTTTATTCCAGTGAACCAAAAAAAAAAATAGCATATTTTTGGACTTTTTTTGATAAATTGCTTAAAAAAACTTCTTTAGTAAAGAAACCAATATTGTCATGATTGTTTTTATATCTCAAGGTGTCTAGCTTCCATTTCCATTTTAAAATTCTGCAATCGGTTAAAAATTTCAAGAGATACAAGTTGCTGAATATGGAATTTTTAGTGCCTTTAAATAAGTGAACCGGAGTGTAAGTTTTCTTTTTAAATTGAAAGAAAAACTAAAACATACTGGCCCATAATCATAGTCAGAAAAAAAGTATACTTTAAAAAAAGTATACTTTAAAAAAAGTATACTTTAAGTATATTTTTCTTTAATACGTACTTTACGTCTACTATAAAAATGTATTTTTAGCGAAAAAGTCGATTTCAAATTTAAAATATACTGAAGCTGTTTTTAAATAATTTACTTGGGCGTCACACTATCAAGTTTTCATTCAAATTTTAAAATTTCTCTCATTTTTTTACCAATACACTCACACTTTTAATATTTGCTGAGAGTTTGCTTTCAATTTTTTGTTCAATTGAGTGTTTCAAATTACAGTCAAGAAAACAGCTGACTGCAGTTTTTTTATTCCAAATTTGAATTCTTATTCTGCCGCCAGTATTGTTTTGTTTTTTTTTTTTTTTTTTTAATATGTTTGTGAACAAATTAAACAAATATAACGACATTTTGCAGTTCATAGAGATATACAGAAGGCATGAAGTTCTGTGGAACATGAATATTCCTGCATATAGACGGAATAATTTATAAATTAAGGCATGTAACTCTATTGCCGCCGAAACAAAACTGTCGGTGGAAGAGGTTAAAAAAAAACATCTTGTTGAAGAACTTGCTTTGAAATTGCGTGCAGCCCACGTCACAGCTTTCAATTTTTGTGAATTTTGACAAGCAGTATGTGTAAATTTCTTGAAAGAGAATTGTAAAAAAACTTGATCGTGTGGCTGCAGTGTTAGAAACAGAAAATCAAACAAACAAAACAAAAAAAAAATATTCTGTCATAAATAAAAATAAAATTAAGTAAAAATTCCAAATAAAATAAAAAAAAATTTTTAATAAGCAAATTAAAAAATGTTCGCATTGCAAAACGTCTACAGAGATTTTGGAATTCTCGAGGACTTAAATCATAAAAAAAAATTGAAAATATACAAACAACGATTTTAAGAAAAAATTATATTAGTTTTCAGTTTTTTTATTTTTAATGTCACTTTTTTATATTTTGCTGCATATTGTATACAAATGCTAGTTGAAATATTGGTGATACCCTGTTAAAGTTGATTCAACTTAAAACCTACTTTTGTATGAAGTGGGGGTGACACTTGTGATACAAAATGTCTTGAAAAATTTACACAAAATTTATCAATTCGCTTGCGATTTGAAACCGAAAAATTTCTATCGTTTACGTTCTACAGAACATGGTCGTCTAGTTAATATTGTGTAACTTGATGCAATAAAAACAACTGAATTAAATTATGGCCCGTGATATCTTCCATACAAAACGAATATAAAGAAAGAATTTACAAATTTTATAAAAATAATGAAAAACACTTACGACCAACAACCAGTTTAAAAAGAAAAACAATTTTTTTTTTCATTTGAATTGCAGAACATTTCATTTATTAAATTTTTTTTTTTTTATTAAAATTGTTATTATTTAATAAGTAATTTAATTTATAAAGCTTAGTTAAATGCAAACAAAATTATAACACTTTTGCAAAATAATAAAATTTATAATTATATTTATTTATTTATTTATTACACATGTACGTAAGTATGTATGTATGAATAAGAACGAGACTGGTTTTTAACAATGTTTTTATTTTCTGTTTTTTTTTTCTTTCTTTTTTTCATGTCAACAATATTTAACAGTACAAATCATTTTGAGAATAAAAAAGGCATCCTAAAACCGAATCTGCAAAAAGGGTTTTTTACTAAAATAAATTGTTTATATATTTAAAAAATTTCATTTAAATAAACATGTGACAAGGACCGAAAAATCCAACAGTTTAACTTAATTTTCTTAAGTTCTTCATACAAAAAAAAAAAAAAAAGAATAAGATAATAAGCAAACTGTGATGTGTTTTGAAACACATCGCTTGCTTCAAATATCGAAAAGATTTTATAAACTTTTCAATAGTTTGAGGGGCAAGGAACTTTAACGATCAGCAAAATTAATGTGACACTCTTTCATATGGTCAGCACTTGCAATATAAAGCCACTTATAACATACATTCCAGACATTAATTCCATTTTTTTCTTGCGTAAGTAGTGTTTTATATTAATAACAATGATTTCTAAAGAAACAAATAGAGAAAGTGAGATATAGAGAGTGAAAAAGATAGAAAAAGAGAAACACACAAGTTAAAAAAGTGCACATAGTGGCTGGAAAGGGGTTAAATTAAACCTTATGATGCTGAATGATGGTATGGAATAGAACAAAATCATATGCTGGGACTTTATAATAGTATGTTCAGACGAGACAAGGTTCGCTCTCTTTCGAGGGTTCACATCCCAATCTCGAATGAAACAGGAAGATTCGCCATACAAAATTAAGTGAGCGAATCTGCAGGTTTCATTTTGAAACTCTTGCCGAAACCATGAAAATTTAGTATCATCCCTAGTTTCTATCGCTAGTTTATCTTAACTAGCTGTCCAACAAAACAAATTGTAAACAAAGAAATATTATTGTTTTGCAAGCATTTCAATGTATTAGTAAGAAACAAAGGAAAGAGTGTTAAATTGCTTAAATATAAAAATAAACATAATAAATAACACAACATATTAAATTATTTGAAATAATAAATAAATTTTTTATAAATTATTATTTTTTCTAAAAATACATATATTTAAATATTAAAATTTACCTTTTTTATCCATTTCAAAACTAAAAAACAAACGCGGGCAAATGCGAAACAACAAAAAACAAAACAAAGCAACTGTCAAATGAAACTCATTATGTGTCGTCTGAACGCAAATTTTCACAATCGAGGTTCAGACAGCGAAACCAGCATTGAAACTCGTCGTGTGAACATGCTATAAAGGCTAAACCATTTACTCAAGTGTCGCCCAGAGAGATCATTCAGACGTTTTTATTTTAAAATATTTTTATTTGTATGCATGTGTGTCTATATACATATAAATATCATAAGTATTGCATATGTGTGTAACAAAAAAAAAATTATTAAATACAATTTTGCTTAATTAATTAAAATAGAAAGTGAAAATAAAAGGACAGATTAAAAATATATTTATAACAAACTAAGTAATAGAACAACAAAAGAAAGTAAATTATAAATTGTATGTAGGCAGTTCATGAAATAAAATTAAATATTTAAAATAATTAAAAGAAATACTGCACAATACAACTGATATCTAAACGAACAAATAAATGACACTAATAGTGTTTTTACACTGAGCACATCTTAGAGGAATGCGTGGAAGATGTTGAAAATGAAAAAAAGTTGTTTACACTACCAACATCTACCATCAAAAATTAAAAGAAAAGAAGACGCATAATTTTCGAAAACAAAAAATATCTTAAAATAAATTTAGAAAAATCATTCATTATTGTTGCTTTGCAAGATCAAATCCATTAGGCTTCAAAATTTGAATTTTTATTTTGTTTAATATGTGTACATACTTATGTTATGTATGTATAAATAAATGTTACTGTATAAGTGATGCCACTAAAATCGAAAATATTGCCATTTTTCTAGTGATGGCATGAAAATTATCGAAAGATGTTGAGTGAAACAAAATGAGATAGGAACATCTTGTAAAGATGTTGGTTTTTTTCTACATGTATTTTATATGGGAAGATGTTGTCATCTCGCCGAATAGATGGTAGATGTTAAATGTTCTCTAGTGTAAAAACACTATTACGTAGTCAATACAAAATTTTTAAGATTTAAACTCTTGTAAATACATCCGATTTTTATTGTTTGATATTAGAAATTAATTCTAAGATTAAGTTTTTTAACGAGCAGGGCAGGAATCGACAGTCTGAATTCTAAACAAAGTGATGCCTTATTATAGTAAACTTACAGGCATGTTCTAAAAATCAGTTTTTCTCGGTGATTTCAAATCACGAAAAAAATGTTCTGCGCACAAAAACGTCTGAAATCTCTTGATTTAAAAATGCTTTTAAAGTTTACTAATTTAAAAACTTATTTTTTGTTTTATTTATATTTTTTGTGATTTACATTTTTTGTTTTTCTTTTGATAAGCAAAATTTTATTGTAAACAAAGTAAAAGATATTTAAGCTGATTTTCAGAACATTAAAAATTCACTAATGTGATTTTTAAATCGTTCCCCTTTCAGTTTTTGTTGATAAAAAAAATCGTTAGTGATTTAAAATCATCGTGATTTCAGAACATGCCTGATAGTGTATAAACTAGAGTAAAGGCATTTTTACTTGTATATATATCCACATACATTCCTTTTGAAAATCCAAGTATACGCACACACATAGCCACAAGTATAGCTTACAATTGTTTAACTAGATGCACAATGTGCGTAATGTATATGCCCATACTCGTATTAACGAAAGCAAACATATGTGTGATTGTTTGTTAAATGTCTAGTGTGCTAAATTTTATTTATTTAAGAGCCTGTTAGACGATCATGCGCGGCATGCCAGCACGGTATGATGACATGCCATAATGAACATGTAATAGCGAAAAATGCTTTGACATACCGCGCATGATGGATTTAAAAAATTTTTGATATTTTCATTCTCTCTGATCTGTTCATTCTGTCAATCACTGTACAAATTTCATTTCTCGTAAGCAACGAGTTAAAATGGCTTGGCTAAATCATGCATTTTTAAAAGAATTTATTGAACTACAACCATACCTCGAACATGCTACCTCTTTTTTTTGCGCTGTTTCGCTATAGCGCTCATATGAATTTAAAAACTATAAATTATTTTAACTTTAAAATATTTTTAAAAATTTTACTTTTTCTAATTTCGTATGAAAATTGATAAAACTTAATTTATAGTTCTTGGAATCCTTGTGTCTGCAAAGAAAAAATATCAAAAATAATACGAATATATAATGTGAAATGTTGTATTAAATTGTTCATTCGAAATACCAATACGGTTTGATATAGACCTCATTAATTTTGATTAAATAATTAAAATTTCAATAAATAAAAAAATCAATTGAACCACAGACACATATTGCTAAGCAATCTAGAAAACGCTTGACGTTGGCTATGAAATCAATGGTATTAGGCGAATTGCGAACGGTGAACGATAGTCCGAAGTGTCTTAGTTACTAATGTAACCCTATATTTTAGTATAAATAGCACCTCACGAACGCAATATGAGCACTAAACGAGGTATGCCTGTATATGAAATTTTGCCAGAATTGTGGCAGATAAAAAGTGAAATATATCATAACAAAAACGTAAAGCAAGAGGCTTATGAAAAAATGTTTTGCCTTTTCGCAAAATGCTTTTTAGTCCGAAATCGTTTTTTTTTTTCATTGGCATCTTCCATTAGCGCATCAATTGTCAAAGCAGCAACAAACAACTATTTGCTTGCATATTGATGCATTAAACACATGCGAGACAGCAGGCTACCGAGTACAAATGACGTTGGCTACAATTGTCGCCGTGTAGCTGATACTTAATTATGTTCGAAGCGGCAGCTGTTGGTTATAGAAAGACATATTTCAGTGGTGCCACGTTTAATTTTTTAATATGTGTGAAAATAAAATAATTTATTCAAACTCAGAAAAAAATATAAACAGCCATTCATTATTACACGTAATAATGTAGAAACAATTCAATTCATTTCTTTAACACCTCTTGATTGGCAAATAAAATGAAATATTTTCATACGCTAATTTTTTATTATACTGGCAGCACTAAGGTGTTCATTGCCGCCAAGAAAATAAGAAATTAGCCAACGGTGGTCGTGTAGCCATGTAGCCGTGCTTTATTGAAAATAATAATTTTCATATAAACACATTTATTCTATTTTTGACAGGTTGCAGTCCGTAGTCTGCTGTCTCGAATGTGATGTATGACATGCCGCGCATGACAGTGTAATAGCAAACCACTTTCTCTCATCATACTGTGCTAACATGCCGCGCATGATCGTCTAATAGACACTTTATAAATAAGAATTTATAAAAATAACCATGTGTAAAAATCAGTGTATGCGTGTTTCTTCAAATTAATTTAAATGTCTGTACTTACTGCACTTACTTTTTACTTTTAATTTACATTTTTAATTAAAAAAGTCAAAAAAATTTTAAACTACACGAATTAATAGAAGTAAACATTAAAATAAATAGAAATATAATTTTTGTTTTAATTTAAAAAGCAAGCTACCCAAATCTTAAACCTTCACCTTTTTTCTTTTTAATACTAACACACAAAAAGAGAAGAAAAAATAGAGAGGAAATTAAAAATGTTCCTTTACAACTTTACAACTTTACAAGCCAAATATGTATATGTAAATATAAAATATTTTAATGGGAGCTACAAAATAAAATAATAAATTTCCTTTTTAAATAAAATTAAATTTGATAAATACAAATTTAAAAAGATTCAAATCTGTCTGAATACACTGTGAGGTACTTTCGGCTGAAAATATGATTCGCAAACATATTTTGCCTCAAGTCCAACATTAATTTTACGCAAAGCCACAGAGACATTCAGTCAACTTTATACATACACATACGTATACGAAGACCTTTGGTTCTTAACATAATAATTGGGAAGATAGAAAAAGTAAATAGATATATACCGTTGAAAAGATGAATGAAATGCCCTGTGGCAATCACTTGTCACATATTTCCTTTTTTGTTTTATTAAAGAATACAATATATAAAGTACTGTTATGTATGAAGATACTATTTTGGTATAAAAATTATAATTGGAATATATGTTTTACATGTGTGTGGGTTGGGTTATGTGTTATTCATTATTTATTTACTATTATTAATTTCATTAGCTAAAAAATAAGTAATTAGTGTGTATTTATGTATGTAAGTGTGTATATTATTCACTAATATGTATGTATGTATGTAAATAGTATGTACAAAGAAAAAAAATAGCAAGAGAATGAACCAAAATTTCGTATAAAGAACATAAAAGAGAAACATTTTTCTTACATCAATTATCATCATGGCCATGATGAAACCGAAAAAAAGACAAAGAGAAAGAGAGTGGGAGAGGAAAATAGTATATCAGAAGAAAGCGTGAAAATGATGATGCCAATGGAAATTGAATACGTGCGAAATTTTAGTGCAAAATAAAAAATATGTATATTTGTATATAGAAATATGTACGTATGTGTGAAACATATTAATTTATATGCACCACATATGAATGTATATACATAAATTAATTATACAACGAACGCTACATACTACTGCTGGTATTCAAAATGAGTAACAAAAATTACGATAAATTTGTCACAATATTAAATACAAATTAATTTTAAATTTAACTTTTTCCAATTATTATAATTTAATGACTTGTTTATTCGATGTTGGCTTAGATGTGTGTGTGTTTTTTTAATGCCATAAGAATAACTATAGTTTTCCATTCCTGAAAATGATTTAATTTTTTTTTAATTAGTCAAATCTGACAAAATCCTGAGCAAATTACTTCGAAGCAAATGCTCCCCTGTTTCCTCGGAATAACTGGCCATTCGAAGTGCTACACAGCAATGCTAGAAGCTTTTTTTGCAATGAATAGGTATTCACTGATGGCGATATGTGTAGCCAATACTGCTCGGTACGTGTAGAAGCCATCTAGGCTTTCAAAAACCAGGTGTCTTATTATATATTCCGATTCGAATCGAAAAGGCTTTCGGAGAGAATTTTCAGTTAGAAAAAAACTAATTATTTAGAACATTAAAAAAAAATTAACATTTATACTCGTATTAGCTTTTTCTTTCGAATTGAAAATTCTTTTCGAAAGCCATTTTCATTCGAATCGAAATATAATATATAATATCCCCCCAGCCTTTAACACAGCATTTTTGTCTACAACAAAGAGATTGAGATAAATAGGAACCAAAGAAAAAATCTTTATTTTCCAAGTTTTAAAGAAATTTTTATTAGCGGTTACTTCATTCATATATTTTTAGGCAGTAGCCAAAGCAGTAATCAAAATATCCCTTCATTTTGTGTTTATATTTTAACAATTAATCATCACATTCAATATCTAACGCATGCGCATGGAATTTGAACTTTACAAAAACGCTCAAAGTTTGAATCCGGCTTCGGCCTAATTTAGTCGTACACCACTGTTAAACAGTTGCCTTTATCTAGGAAAAGCGATTACATGTAATATAAGCCGTGATAGAGGAAATGTAGTATTCAATGTTAAAAATTGTTCTATTTGACTAAATTTTTTTTTTCAATTTAAAATTTGTATAACAAGCAACTGAAAAATCTTGACAGTTTTTTTTAATCGGAACTTACAGTTCAAAAGGTATAGTTTTAAAATAGTTTCCAGGAGAAGCAAGGAAAACCTTGATCTTGATCGCACAAGTTTTTTTTAATTAAAACATACTTTCGTACGATTGTAATGGTGGACCAATCAAGTCAAGTTTGATTTTTTTGTTGGTTACGTCCTTTGGAATTTTATATAACGATATGTAATTAATAAATGTAAATGTTTTGTTAATAATAAAATCAATAATAAACGAATGCATAATTGTGATAATAATATTAAGAATAATAATGTTGTGCTAAATGTAGAACAGGAGCGAATATTAGATAGTTGTAAAGTATTTAAGAGAAAAAAAAGTAATTACATACCTAGAGCTCTCTTTTTTTACTATAATTTCTATTGGTTTTTCAGCACATGGTTTAATGCTTTAATTAAAAGTTTTATAAAACTGTGGTGTGTATGTGTGGGTGTGTGATTACTAATTCTACTGAAGAATATCAAAATATTGAATTGATTTATTCTATTAATTATTAATAATGAACAAGACGATACATATCTAAAAGAAAAAGTAGGATTTAACAGACAGATCTAAAAATTTTTTGTTGACAGAAGGTTTCTACCCGTGTGGAGTTGAACGCACAAACGATTAACGACTCTACGTCGTTTTTGCAATTTCAATCATTCAAAATGATAATTGTATGACGATGGTGCGCATAAAATCGTCCACATTTGATGAAATCATGTGCGAGGCACGATTAAAATTGCTGTTCGACACGACTAAAACTAAAAAGCAAAATTCAAACAAAAATATATGCCTTGACTAACAGCCGAATTATGAATAAAAATTCCCGGGAGTTTTGTCACTTTGCCTTTTATTATAAACAAAATTTCTCCCTTTTATACACATCAAGCTATCTGATTTAGGGAATTTTCTCTCAAAAACCAAAACCAGGGAAAAAATCCTTGGGAATATTCATAATTGGCATGTAAGTTATCACCCTATTGATATTGCATAATTGTTTCTATAAAATAAATATCGCCCCATCAGCGAAATGTATTAATATTTAAAAATAAGTAATACTTTTTGTTTTCATTTGTGTCCATAAGCCAAATATTGCAATTTCGCAATATTCTCAGAATTATAAAATAACAGAGGAAGCGAGCCAGACACCTGAGTTAAAAATATTAAATAAAAAAACCTTTTATTATTTTTTGGATATTTAATTTCAGTTAATTGCAAAAACTAGTGTTAAAATGGTAACTCTGTTCTTGTGACAATGCACCTCTTTCAAGCTTAACTCATACACATGAATTTATATGTGTGTGTAGTTTTCTTTTCTTTTTTATTATCTTCTTTTTATTTTTGAGAAAACACACTACTTCACTTGTTAATTGAATTCCAACGAATAAAGACCATTTTGATACAAAGGAGTGTATATTATTATTTCCAATATATTTACAACAGGTTATGGGCCCAGTTGTTAAGGAAATAATAATAATAGTGTTTTTGAAATAAAAAAAAAAAAAAAAAAAAAAAAAAAAGTAAAAAATGAGTAGTTCAATGTTTAATATTGAAAAATTGGATGAGTCCAATTACGGCTCGTGGAACATTCAAGTCAAAAGTATTTTGGTTCACCAGGAGCTGTGGTCGTTGGTGTCAGATGGTACTAAGCCAGAAAATGTGCCAGAAAATGCAAATGCACTTGCAACATGGAAAGCTAAGGACGAAAAAGCGATGGCCACGATTATTTTAAGTATAACTCCAAAGCAAATCGGGCATGTGAAGAATTGCACCACATCGAAGGAAGCCTGGAATACTCTTAGTGAGATTCATCGTCCAAAGGAACCAGTTCGTAAGGTCACATTGTTTAAGCAAATATTGGGCATGCGTATGGCAGATGGTGAGTGTATGCAGCGGTACGTTTGCAACTTTGCTTCTATTGTTGAGAAGTTGGCAGAGACAGGAGATCTTCCATTAAATTGACATACTAAACTTTTCTGTAGGTTTTCTAGGAACTTGGGAAAGTTGATTTCAGCATCCAGACGTACAGAGGAATATCACTAAATCGACACTGCTATAACGGTCCAGGGACCCTTATAGCAGAGAAAAAAATAGTACAAAATCGAATCTGTAATGCGTTTAATCATTTACTTTTTGCATTTTTCTGATAGTACCCCGCTCTGTAATGCATAAATGCATGTTAAAAGAGATTTATACACACAAATACCTTGCGATTAGAAAAGAGCAATACAGAATAGCCCCCCTGAATATATTATAACTTTATAGGGTGACACATGCACGTTGTAGAAATTGCATACGGAATGACAAGCTTATAAGTTAAGTTTCAGATGTTTAACATCCAATTTTAATTTTAAACTCTACCCAAAAATCTATTATTTGCCCCACAAAATCCTAACTTTAACTATTAGTATTTCTGCCGATAGTAAAATAAAAATTACTTGACTTAAATCACTTCCTTCTGTCTGTCGTTGTTTCATTTTTACAGAAATTCTTCTTTTAAGGAATACTGCAATAAAAATAATCACCCCTATTCTGCATTTCGATTCGAATCGAAATTTTCTACGTTTGGCAGCATTAACATTTTGCGTTCTATTCTCTCTCGTTGCAATCGAATTTTTTTCGATTGAATGTATTCTGCATTTCGATCGTAGCTATGTTTTTCTAAGTTGGTATTTTATTGGCGGTAGTTTTTCGATTTTCGCTTACATAATTAAAATGTGTGTAAAGAAAAATAGAAGTGTCGCCTTGTGGTAAAACACAACCGTGTACTTTTTGACTTTTTCTTATTTTTATATTCTTATTTTATTTTTCTTTATGAAGTTTTAAGCGAGAGATGTTATAGAGACAGAAAAAAGTAAAGCGTCAGTCGTTTTATTTTCCGTTTAAGAAGACATTAATAATAAAATCGTTTGTTTAACAAAAAATTAAAATTAAAATATATTTTTAATTATTTGATTTAATTCATTTTAATGTCTACGTGAGCGACATTATTTCAGAAGTGGGATCTCTTGGGTTTTTTTTAAATGAGTGTTATCCACATGCCACGCAGATAGACGTTCAATAAAAAGAAGCAGTCGGCTTTAGTTTTGTGAAACGCAAAAATATGGAAAATTTTTGTGGTATGACTGTCAAAAATTTACATTGAAGGTGCAGAGAAATCGGTCTGTCCACTACGGATAATAAGAAACAATTAATCGAACGCTTAGAGGGAGTAAATGGAACGACAGATTCACATGTTATATATGTGGATGATTTAGGTGAGCACCTGCCCTAGGGCCTTATCTCATCGTGGTCAAGCCACGAGTGGTATCCGTGCTTACCACTACAGCCCCTGTGACCAATTAAGGACACTGGTAGCAAATTATGTGTGTTTCTGCCATGTCACACACACCACCCTTGTTAAGGGAGTTGGGCCGATCCAAAACCCGTATCTATGACTTTCTGTTTCTATGGAACAGCACATCGGAGAATATGACAGCCTGCCAGAAGTGACATGAACTCCATTGCCAGCGAATCTTTTGGTCTCAACCACAGCCACCACGTGAACCCCTCAAGGGGACCTCACCAATAACCGGTCACAGATTCTGCCGACCATGTATTTGGGTGTGCACGAAGTCCATAGACCGAACGACTAACCAAGAATGTTGTCCCCAGAACATCATCCATTAAACCCCGTAGGGTTGGAACGAAGTTCGGTCCACAGACTCCAGCATTCACCGTTCGAAATGAGCATCAGCTCTTAACCCAATGTTAGGTCGTTATGTGCTTCCTCTGTGGGGCTACCGGCTCCCGTGGTACCAGTGTTGAGAGTCACTGGTCGGATCCCGAAGGTATCCTTTAGGTGAACCCGAAGGTTTCCTTCTGCCAGATTCAAACCCATGGCAGTTCCAGGTGCTGGCGCACCTATTTACACCGGATAGTGATACATCAAGGTGGGACATTTCACCGAGAAAACACACCCCGGGGGAGCTTCACATGTTATGTCTGAACGTATCATTTAGTTGGAAAAGACATTGAACGAAGTGTGGTCAATGTCAATGATGTTATAACCTACGCAGTCATCTTCGCCGACACAGGAATTTACTTCTCTTGAAACTTCTCCATTGCAAGAAACGAACGTTACTGTTTCATACGGAAACAGTCTTCCGGTAGCTGCGTTATGCAACTCGTTTAATGGTGGTCGCTTGATAGCTGTAGTTGGCAATGGGGGATATGTGGACCAACTACGGATAATTAAAATGTGTGTAAAGAAAAAGAAAAATATGAGGGCGGATTGATATTGAAGCTACCTAGCGTTAGATGGCAGCACAAACACAAAAACTTTTTTTAGAAATTGCAATCTATCAAACGTCAGCTGTTAAAATTTCACCCAAATTCATCGATTAGTTTATTTGTTGTAGTCGTTTGAAGTAAGCAACTTTTGTGTTTATTGAAAAGTGGAAAAAAGTGAATTTCGTGCAGTGATTACACAGTGATTAAACAGTGATTATTTGAAAGGGAAAATGGCGAAAGAGACAAAAGAAAAGCTCGATAAACATTACGGTGGTAAAATATTGGATTGCTGAATTTAAACGCGGCCGAAAAAGCACTGCAACAATACAATCAACAGGAAGGCCAAAAGAGGTAGTTACTGAAGAAAATATCAAGAAAATCCTCGATATCGTTATGAATGATCGCCGAGTCAAGTTACGTGAGATTGTTGAAATGGTAAACATATCATATGAACGTCTGTTCAATATTTTGCAAGAACATCGGCAAGATGGTTGCCGCGTTTGCTCTTTGTTCAAGACAACGCACCGGTTCACACAGCATTAAATATGATGCTAAAATTACGTGAAATACACTTCGAATTGGCTGACCACCCACCTTATAGTCCAGATTTTCCTGTTTCCAAACTTGAAAAAATGGCTCGCAGGGAAAAGATTCATCTCAAATGAATCGAATTTTGAGAAGTTCCCAAAATCATATTATTCAGATGGTACAAAAAATGTTGGAATATCGTCTTACTAAGTGTATTGAGCTAAAAGGATACTATGATGAGAAATAAATGGTTTATAAAAAAAAATGTTTTTTTCCTACTTATCCGCCCTCGTAATTCTTATGAAAAAAGTCAATTCTTAATAAAAGCCTACTTTTTTGTGACTATGATTATAGCCCATAGTGTTTAATAAAAAGAAAATTGGTTTTATTTATTTTAATTTACAAAACTGTGTTTGATAATTATTTTTAGAACTTTGCACAAAATCCACAATACATATGCAATTACTATCAAATAGTAAAGAGGTTTTCATTCCGAAACGGCCAGTACCTTATGCTGTTAGGTCTGAAATAGAAACCGAAGCAGCAGGCAATATTATTCCGGTTGATACGTCTAAAAGGGCAGAACTAATCGTTGTTAGTAGACGATATGGTAAAACCAGAATATGCGGAGACTACTACACGGGCCTCAACAACACAATTAAGAAAAACCAATATCCTCTGCCTACACTTGAAGAAATATTATCAGATTGCCATGGTTAAACAATATTTACTTACTTGGATTTATCTGATGTTTATTTGAAAAATTGAAGTCGACAACGAAAGTAAAGAATTACTTACTGTCAACATGCACAAAGGTCTTTACATATTCAACCGCCTTACACCAGTTTTGGCACCACTGTTTAGTAAGACCAAGCTGTCAAAAAAATATATGAAGGTGGAGAAGAGTTGCGGTGGCAGAAGAGAAAAGACTAACATTTTTATACTTATATTTTTAGTAATTACTTTTTAAGATTTCAATAAATGAATTTACATCCAATGAATTAAAGTATTTCCAGATATAAAATCTGCTCCAGGAAGATTTCAACGTAAAATGGGTTAACTTTGCGAGGACATTAATAATTGAAAAGCATATATTGACGACATAATGTTAACCAGTAAGTCTTTTTCGGAACACGAAATTAATCTTTGTAAACTAATGCAGCGTATTGAAGAATTTGAATTTTGTTTCAAATTCGAAAAATGGCAATTTTTCAAATTAGAAATCAAATACTTGTGACAAATAATAGATAGTCAAGGTGTACGACCAGATCGTGATAAGATTAAGGCTATACAAAACCTCAACGTATCAGAAAACGTACGAAACTTGCTAGGTACTATTAGCCATTATACAAAATACGTATTCTACATGAGCATGTTACCCAAACCCCTCGATGATTTATTGAAAAAGGATCAATTTTTTAAATGGACTCAACAAGGCCAAAACTCTTTGGATAAATTTAAAACAATTCTAACTTCAGAATTACTTCTAACGCATTATAATCCGAATTTACCCATACATTTCCTACCCGATGCATCTTCACATGGTATCGGAGTTTTTTTCAGATAACAGTATGAAAGTAATTTATCACATTTCCAGATTTTAACGCCAGCTGAAAAGAACTGCAACCAAATAGAAAAAGAAGGTCTAGTACTACGTTTTCATAAAATGCTGTATGAAAGAAAATTTACTATTCATACTATCCAGCACTTTCGGTTCCAAAAATGGTATTACAGTGATTCCAGTGTACACCGCCAACCATTTACAAAGTTGGGCACTAATTTTACTTCCTTATGATTTCGATATAAAATACACGAGTACACAAGATTTCGGGTTGATGCACTTTCACGATTTATAAACAATAATAAGAAACTTCCTGACTACTTTATAATCGGATCAATTTTTATGGAAAACGGTATGAGAAGCCACCTAAGTGAATCTCTATACATTCTTCCTTTTTCCAAGAAAGCAAAAGACACTATTCTTCAAAATGTCCTACACAATATAAACAATGGGTGGCCTGAAAATAATAAAAATATTGACTGTTCATTACTTCCATTTTAAAACCGATGAGACTCACTTAGAAATTTCGAAGCCGAAGACTTGATTTATACAAAACATTTTAAGGTCAACAAAATGTTTCGGTACCAAGCGATATAATAGAATAATTTACAACATTTTGATTAAAGTTAATGATCGTAAAATTTCGGTAAGAGTTCATACAAATCAATTAATTTAAATCCAAAACGTATACTCCGGTCGATCCTATATCCAGGTCACCGTAAGCAACTCAAAGTAGAGAGATGTTAGGGATAACATTAACGTACAAAAACTTGTTCTTAAGCGTCCATCACGACAACACGTAGCATGAATGATATAATTGATTTCAGTGTATAGAAAAGTATTATCTCCGGCGCTACAGGATTCTTCATAACGGAGGCCTTTTGCTTTCTCCTAATTAAATTTTGTGTTTAATTAATAATTTTTATATTACCAAAATTTAATCTTTATTCGTGTGTGGTATGTTGGTGTGCAAAATGCATTATTTTCCATGATATTCTCATGGAAAATTTAAAAAATAATATGTTGTAATGTTATAAAGGGTGTCCCAACAAGAACGCAAGATTTAAATTTGGCGCCATTCGAAGTGTCATTGTTTGATATTTGAACAATTGTTATTGTTTGCTAGTAGAAGGTACGAGGTTAGTACAAATGGAGCGCTACACGAATGAACAACGCATTCTCATTGTGAAATTGTTTTACCAAAATGGTGAACGTTTTGCGGCTAGAGTTCGCAAATTGCGATCAATTTGGGGTCACAATAATGCTCTAAAAGAGTCAACTGAAAATAGATTAATGGATAAATTTGCCGAAACTGGGTCTGTTAGTGACGTAAAGACAACAACGCGCCTTCCACCAGGTCGATCGACCGAAAATGTCGCAGCTGTACGTGATGATGTCGCTCAAACTCCATCCACCTCAATTCCCCTATGCAGCGAATTTTGACGAAACATTTGCATCTTCATGAGTACAAAGTTCAATTAACTCAGGAACTGAAGCCAGCTGACCATGACAGCGAAGGGAGTTCGTTAATTGGGTATTGGAGAGACAAAATCATCTTCAGTGACGAGGCCCATTTCTATCTTGATGGCTTCGTCAATAGGCAGAATTGTCGCATTTGGGGTGAGGAAAATCCTCGAGTGATTCACGACAAGCAAATGCATCCTCAACGTGTCACTGTGTGGTGTGGTTTTTGGGCTGGAGGAATCATTGGACCTTTTTTTTATGAAAATGAGGCAGGTCAAGCGCAAACAGTCAATGGTGTTCGGTATCGTGAAATGATAACCAGTTTTTTTTTACCTAGAATTGAAGAAATGAATGTGGAGGGCTTGTGGTTTCAACAAGACGGCGCCACATGTCATACAGCCAGAGAAACAATTCAATTGATGCATCAGTCATTTCCCGGTCGTGTTATTTCGCGTTTTGGAGACCAGAATTGGCCGCCTAGATCGTGCGATTTAACACCATTAGACTTTTTTCTTTGGGGTTTTTTGAAGTCGATGGTTTACGCGAATAAGCCGACGACGACTCAAGCCTTAAAAGAGGAAATTGGACGCTGCATTAATGAAATAACGCAGCATTTATGCAAAACGGTCATTGAAAATTTCATTAAAAGATCGCGATATAATAAAGTTTCACGATTTTTTTTTTAAATATCTGTGTTTTATTTAAAATTTAAATCTTACGTTCTTGTTGGGACACCCTTTATTACCACAATATTAAGTTTTTATTTATTTCATTTATTATTTTGTTTATTACTGTTTTTTTTTGCAAACAATTTAACTTTCTATTAAAACGTTTACAAAATGACTTATTTTTCTGTTCCTATTTCAAAGGTTGCATAGCAAAAAAAAACTGCTATAAAGACAATCTGTCTTCTTCTTTTTCTTTCGATTCAGTTTTTTGTTGGAATGCCATATTTCAATTGTATCGTAACTGAATGCGGGAACGTACATATTCGAAACGCAGAATAAGGGTAAATACTACCGATTATATTTCAAATATTCCGAAAAAAAACTTGGTATATACAACTTTTTTTTTTATTAATTTGATTGATAAATTAAAAAAAAATTGAGAATAAAAAAAGAAATAATTTTTCTTTACCTTTGAATAAAATCGTTAACATTAAAAAACGTAGACTTTTTGTACATCAAAACCAGTAAAATCAACATAGAAATAAGAAAATACACCCACCAAATAAACTAAATAAATTAATATTTTATGAAAAAATAAATATAAAATCAATACATTTTTTATTAGTACGTAAAATGTAAGTTTGCAAGTGAAAACCGTAAATATGTAGAGAATGAAATAAACCATCGTATGTATTAATTAATATACATACGTATTGTAATGAAAATATGTAATCGCAAATTAAACTGAAAATTCAAGACTTACAGAATTTAATTTAAAAGAAAATAAGTAACAAGCACTCCAGGCAGAAATTACCAATAAACTAATTACAACATACGAAACAAATCTAAACGAACGAAACAGTTTTTGATTGGTACACGTACAAATGTGACACAATTAAGAAAGAAGTACATTTAGTGTAATTTCAATACAAGTATCGAATACAATTTAGTAATTGCGGTTTGAAAATAAATTTAAATGAAAACGATTGGATTAATATTAATTAAGCTTTGAACTAATAATTTCTAAAATATCGTTTTTCATTTAACAAATAATTATTATAAACATATACATAATATCAAAACAAGTTACAACAACTTAATATTAGAAAAAAAAAAAAACTAAATTAAATTAAAAAAATTCAAACATACCGAGCACCGTTTCAAAGGAGTCAAATACACAGTATAGTTAATGACAAGGAAAACACGCAAGGAGGATTTTCGAAAAAAATGTTTGTTTTGTTGCAGGTTTTTTAGCTGCTAAATTAAATAAATAAAATTATATAATTTTTCTTTTTCTAAAAAATTAATTTTAAATTTATACAACAACTAGTATTTAAATTACAAAAAAAAAAGAATTTTAATGAAAGGAAAATTAATTTTAAATTATACTCATCCACTGCATAAAACTCATTAAGAGGGTTTTGGTTTTAGTTAGGACTGAGTGAGAAAGAATATTCAATTCAATTTTATAAAGTCGTTCAAAACGCAGTTTACGTAGGAACCTGTTGAGTGTGTAAGTAAATTTTTCCTATTTACTGGAGAAAGAAAAATAAACAAACAAAAAAAAAACGAAGAAAACATTAAGAAACATGTTAAATAAAATTATTATTATTATTATTATTATTATTATTAATTAATTAATTAATAGCATTGCTATTAAATAGCAAATATTAGTTTACAAAATTCAAAATTCTACAAAAATGTTCAAGCGTGTTGTCTAAAGTTATTTGCATGAATAGGCTTGCCGTGGTTAGTAGTAACAACAAAAACAATAAGTAATGTTTAGAAGTATAATTAATATTAATTTTTTTTATAATTGTTATTTTATTTTTATTATTATTACATCAGGATGATTTGTTACAGCAACAATTCAGGCTTGAATTTGCGATTTAAGTTAGACAATTTTAATTAAAAAAAAAAAGATTAAAAATTCAAATCAAAAAGAAAACAAATTTAACCCAATTATAAAAAACAAAAAAATTTCACAATTTTTTTTTTTTTTTTGTGAATAAAGACACAATTTTCTTCTTCGTTATTATAGCAATTTATGGGAGAAAAAATTTTCCGTAAAAAATTATCCCGAAAATATTCTTAATTGAGATGTTTATATGTATGTGCATAACTGTCACCTAAAATTCAAAAAAACATTATAAAAATATAAAAAGTAAATATGATACACAAAAATTCTGATTTCAAACCCAAACATGTATCTACTCGTATATGTATTTCTTACCGAACCATCAAAATTTAAAAAACAGGCTACTCTAGGAAGAACAGAGAATTTTTAATGGTTAAAGTAAGACAGAAGGAATATATACATATAAAGGGTGTCACAACAAGAACTCAAGATTTAAATTTATCGCCATTCGAAGTGTCATTATTTGTCATTTGAACAATTGTTATTGTTTGCTAGTAGAAGGTACGAGGACCATGGACAGCGAAGGGAGTTCGTTAATTGGGTATTGGAGAGACAACATGAAAATGCTGATTTTGTCGATAAAATCATCTTCATTGACGAGGCCCATTTCCATCTTGATGGCTTCGTCAATATTCAGAATTGTCGCATTTGGGGTGAGGAAAATCCTCGAGTGATTCACGACAAGCAAATGCATCCTCAACGTGTCACTGTGTGGTGTGGTTTTTGGGCTGGAGCAATCATTAGACCTTTTTTTATGAAAATGAGGCAGGTCAAGCGCAAACAGTCAATGGTGTTCGGTATCGTGAAATGATAACCAGTTTTTTCTTGCCTAGAATTGAAGAAATGAATGTGGAGGGCTTGTGGTTTCAACAAGACGGCGCCACATGTCATACAGCCAGAGAAACAATTCAATTGCTGCATCAGTCATTTATTTAAAATTTAAATCTTGCGTTCTTGTTGGGACACCCTTTATTTCAGAAGCAATTTTTGTTTGATCAAAATAAGTATTCAATTTCTACTACATTAAAAAGGTATTTGGAAGATGATTGAAGCAAATATTTTTAAAGGTTAATACAAGAGTGAAACAAGTTAAATTCGGCGGTGCCGAGTCTTATATACCCTTCACTGTGTTAGCGAAATATTAATATTTTTAACTTTCCACATTCTTCTATAATAGCAAAACCATAGAAAAAATTAAATGAGTGAAGATAAATATGCTTTAACGTACCCCATTACGTTTTTTAGTATTTGTAAATATATTTTCAGTATTAATGGCATATTTATCAAATACGTCTTATGTCATTAAATATTATTATCTATATTTGTAACCTACCAACCAAATACTCAGATATTACTTTGGATATTTAAAATTTTTTGAAATTTTTATATACTCCAGTAGTGTTGCTCTCAAGGATTTTGTCAGTTTCCGTTTTGCACCATAAAATAAAAACTACGAATTTTTCAGAAAATGTTAAAACACTTCCAGAAAGTTTAGAGCCTACAGATTAAATTCCATTTTGATTTTGGCAATTTTCCTTGCCAAAATCGGGAATGGTACCTCAGCAAAGTGAGTAATGGTAAAAATCCCTCAGAAGAAAGGTACTGGGAAATGAGGGAATTTAAAAAAAATTTTAAAAATAATGCAAAGTTTTTTCTGAGTACTTGGGTGATAGATTACAAATCTAGACGACCTCTTCTTTAAAATGATATGTGTTTCAACCCGTAATATCCTATGGTTCGTTTGCAATCTATTAGAGAAATCAACGTATTTATGCACAATTGTATCTTAGTACGAGTTTGTCAAAAATACTGAAAAGATATTTACAAATACTAAAAAACATAAGGAATTACGTGAAAACATATATGACTAACCATATTTATCTTCACTCACTTCAAAAAAAGTGAAATGCATAATTTGTTCAACTTGAGGTCGTATTAAATATGAAAAATTTATTTATTTATTATTGGAGCGAAATATCTATAAAAAAATTTATTTTTATAATACGACTCAAATTAACGAGTTCTAAGAAACAATCCTTTCTGAGAACGTCATTTTTAAAAGCAATAAAATGTCTGCAGGCACTCAATTTTTAAATTAATAAAAAAAGAAATTCTTAGAAGGAAAAGCAAAAATATTTATTTTCATTTAATTTTGCAAATTTTTGTAAAAATTTTTAAGCCAAACATATTTAATTAAATTATTAATTATAATTAAATGATTAATTATCGAGAAAGATCTAATGCACTCTCTTTCATAAAGATGTCTATATTCGTAATACTATTTAACTCAAGGCAATCAAAACCACGCACACACACATACACTCTTTTATTTTTCGTGTTTGTGTGTACAAAGCATTACGCACATGACAGCTAAAAAATTTGAAAAAAAAAAACAAAGTAAAAGCAAAGCAAAAATTAATGAAAATCTAATGAAAATGTGAAATGCCGGTTGTATTTTTGATTTTTCTGGTCCACTTGTGGACCAATCTGTCTGATTTTTTGCAGACATTACGACTGTTATTTTTAATAAAACTGCGTACTACGTTTTATTGTCCGTCTTGTAGTTTAGACAAATTACGCAAAAAACGCACCAAAAATGGTCAAAATTAGAGGTATTTGCAATTTTTGATTTATAGCTCAGCCATTTATGGACCAATTCAACTGTGTTTTGGTTACGATACTTAGAATGTGATTTTTGAAAAAACTGCGTACTACTTTTTTCAGTTTAGATAAAAAACGCAAAAAAACAAAGCCATAATTAATGAAAATTCAAAATTTCGGTTGTATTTATGATATTCCTCGGCCATTTGGGGACCGATTGTTTTCATTTTTAGCACAGGTATTATGACTTATACTTCAAACAAAACTGCATACCACGTTTTTTTTGTTTAGACAAAAAAGGCACAAAACCCACTCAAAAAATGGTCAAAAATAGAGGTAGTTGCGGTTTTTGACTCATAGCTCCGTCATTTATGGACCGATCTTGCTGAATTTCAATAGCAATAGTCTTACAGCAACAACTGACCGTTTGGTATGCTTTTCTGTATGTTGTATAGATTCTTCTGAAAGTTGATTTCAACGACTACACGGACAGACAGACGGACATCGCTAAATCGACTCCGCTACTTATAAGGATCCAGAATATATATACTTTATAGGGTGTCCCATGTAGGGTGTAGAAATTACAAACGGAATCACAAAGTTATATACATATACCCTTCTTACTTACAGTGAAGGGTATAAAAACGGTAAATGGCAGAAATATTCTACAAACGGCAACTGGTTTGTCATTAGAGATGCCAAACGGGACTGGTTTTTAAAAAACCCGAAAATCGAGATTTATTAAGTCCCGAATGGGATTTTCGGAATTGTCAAATAACCATAAAAAAGGGTATTTTGACAAACAAACAAAAATAACAATCTTTATCACATGCAAAAGTATGTCCTACAAACTCAAACTTATAACATTTGCCACCCTTCTCCTGATTGCAATTTCTAAATCCCAACGGGCTTTTATAACAAGAGAAAATGAGATCTTAAGGATGTTTCTAGAAGGCACAATAAATAAGGAAATGTTCACCAGGAGACTGATGTTTTCGAAATGGAGAGTAACAGAGAGCGCAACTGCGGATAAAGCAAGAGACTACTTACTGCCCGTATACCTGCAACCTCCTAAAGGTCAAGCCATACATTTACCTTGTGGAGGGAGGCCTTTTTGGGACCTGTAGAATAGATTCGGATTCTAATAGGTGCACCACAAACAATGGGTGGATGGTGATGATAACGACACCCTTGGTAATCAGTGTTGGCCTCTCCGACGGGTAGTCATCTTGACGTGATTTAGAGGCTTGCTGTGATCTGAGGTGTGAGACATGGAAACAATCAAAGATCATACTTAAGGGTGTCCCAACAAGAACTACATCAACGCGCAGTCTGATGTATTTGGACTTCCTGGTTAGACGTTAGGCTTACTAGATTCGTTGTTTCGACTAAAGCTAATTGGTCAGTCGCTAGGGGCAGCGTGGCTATCTTTGACCAATGGCCCCTAGCCAGTTAGGTCATGTCTCTAATGGTTTTAGGTCGCCGATAGTCGTGCAAGGGAAGTTGGCAAAACTCCTCGGTTTGATTTGTCGGGGCATGGTCTTGACAGTGTGGCCAGATCTAACCGAAACAAGCCCCTCAACCCATATTGGAACAGCTATGCCGGTGGCTTGCTTGGTTTAACATTAGACTTCCTATGGGGACACTCATAGGTAACCAGAATGCACACATAATATACGAGTATATATATTTTCAATTGTATGGGAAGAATAAAAATATGGACTGCAAACCTCAGGGGTGAAGCATATAGCTTCTGGAAGCCAACAACTATCATTGGGTGGAAAGGCAATTGGTATGCTGTGATGCTACTTCTTGATTTTATTATATCTAATAATATTGTTGTATTAAACAGGGATAATGAGCCAACCTTTGTAAATGCGATAATGAGCGAGGTATTAGATCTCATCCTGGCTAGTGCATTTATCTCAAATAACATTTCAAATTCGAGTGTTGGATGAAGTTTGACTGTCAGATCATCGATATATTCGATTTTACCTGAAGGAATGTTAGAAAGATCAATTGGTAGCTGTATAACTTTTATTTGGAACAAGACATAGGGTGCCTAAATGAAAAGATAACTAACAATCACGAACTAAATCTTGAAGTTAACAAGTTGGAAACCATCATAACCTCAGCCTATGAAAATAGCTGCGAATTGCTTATGAAGAAACGTTCCAGAAATATTCAATGAGAAGAACTGCCCGCCAGCTCTTCAATAGAGCAAAGAACACTGGGGATTGGCCAAGTTATAAAAGTGCACTGTGAGGAGAAACCAACAACTTCATTAGTGCCTTTCTACGCAAGGAGGAGAAACGAAGTCTGGAAGACTGTTCGAGGGCCGAAGTGGGCATGCGGCAGTCAAAGAGACCCATCAACCGGGCGCGCAGTAGGCAGATGTTGTTTTGAACCTCACCAGAAATGACATTAAACTCTACGTTGACCTACTTACGGGCCATTGTAGACTTAACTATCACATGAGTAAAATCGCTGTGGTACAGGACGACTAATGTCGTTTCTGTCAGAAATGACACGAAACGTCGGAACATATGAATGCCCAGCGGTGGCACGACGCAGAGTAAGCTGATTGGGTAGTGGGGCAATGGTCCTAGAAGATTAGTCCTACAACAATTACGAGATTCGTAAGGAATCTCGGATTGTAGTTAGAAACTGGGCTGCACAGTAGATCTTAAAGGTCGCGGTGCGATCGTAGCCCATAGTGATAATAATCACAATTATTTTTTTGGAACTTATGTGCTGTTTTTATAACAAAAGCAATCAACTCGTCTAAAAAAAATTTATGAAAAACACTCAATATTTTTAGTACTTTTCATATAAAACTTCCAGACGAATTGATCGCTTGTGTTATAAAAACAGCACATTAATCATATGAATCTGTAAAAATAATTTTTTTTATTTTTTTCGTGGAACCGTCATGGGTTTTTAAGGCACAATTTACATTTTGCATTGGGTGCACCTGTGGACTCTACCAGAAAATAAATCCAAACTGAGTTTTTAATAAGGAGACACAGAAAAATATATCTTTTTACACGAATTTTTTTACCACGAATTAAAAAGAAGAAAAAAATTCTCTAGTCGATATAAATATATCGGATTTTTAAACAGGGACGCTACAAAAGTAGAGCGACAGGGACAGCAAATGACGCTCTTTTGACATTTCTCTTCAGTAAGGTTTGCCATTTCATGATGGAAAGATATACGAGCCAACAACGAGTCGAAATTATTAAAATTTACTACCGAAATTCGAAATCAGTGGCCTCAACGTTAAGAGCGCTACGTCCAATTTATGGTCGTCTTAATCGTCCTAGCAGATCAACAATCGAGCATTTAGTGGAAAAATTTGAATCCACAGGCACAGTACAAAATGTTCCCGTACCAGCGAGACAAAGAAGTGTCCGTAGTGTCGAGAATATTGCTGCCGCTGAGGCTTCAGTTGAAGATAAAATTGACGCAAGAACTGAAGCCGTTTGACCACCAGAAGCATCGTATGTTCGTGAATTGGGCTGAGCAACAACTTGAAAATGATTCGGATTTTCATCGAAAAATCATCTTCAGCGACGAGGCTCATTTCTGGCTGAATGGCTTCGTCAATAAACAAAATATGCGTTACTTCTTCTGTGATGATCAAGACCGACACGTTACTGTGAATGGGAATAGCTACTGTTCAATGATAACCGAATATTTTTGGCCCCAATTGGATGATATGGATTTGGAGGACATGTGGGACCAACAGGACGGCGCCACAAGCCACAGAGCGAAAGTAACAATCAATTTATTGGAAACCAAGTTTGGATAACGTGTTATCTCACGAAATGGTCCAGTCGATTGGCCGCCTCGGTCGTGCGATTTGATGCCGTTAGACTATTTCCTGTGGGGCTACGTCAAGTCTATGGTCTATGCCAACAAGCCAGCGACGATTGATGAACTTGCTACGAATATCGAACGTGAAATTGCAGCAATATCGGCCGATTTATGCTTGAAAACTGTCGTAAATTGGGTTCAGCGTCTGGAGTTCTGCAAGCGTGCCCGTGGTAGCCATGCAAAAGAAATCGAGTTCTATACATAATGGCATCGACCGAACTTTCACAGGAATAAAGAATTTCATTGCTATCCAAAACCATTTTTGTTTTATTTAAAAAAACTTTTGTAGCGCTCTTATTGAAAAATGCTGTACAAAACAAGCGTAATGCTACAGAGTGGCGATATGCAAACATTGTACAAGTAAATTGTTCTTATTGTTTGCTATAGCAATAAAATAAAAATAAAAACCGAAGTTAAATTAATTCAATTTTAATTTTACTAATTAATTGTTTATAAGCTTCACTTTACACAACTTTACTTTTGTTATTAGGGTCTTTAATGCAATTTTTAAAAAACAGAGGTGCAACGAAACAAGTTCATTATGCAATTTGTATAACTGGATAGAGCAAATATATTGTGAATGCTTGGATTCTCTAATTATACCAAATAACCAGTACTCATCTATTGTATAGCACTGTCATGTAATCTAATATATTAGCATTTTTTGAATAAAACGTTTACTTACTATTATACTTTCAACACAACAAAATATCAAAGTAATTTTGTTTTCTACACAACTAACACAAACAGCTCCATCCAACAATCAAACGCACTAGAGGTTGCCGAAATTTTGCACAAATATTGGGTAGTGTATGGGCCCCATTACGAAATTAAATCTTTTAGTTAGGAATTTGGTAGGTTTCAATGTGACAGATTTAGAAAAGCCTTCAATACATTACTGTCCATAATCCCGAACATGATAATGTAATTGCCGTTGAAAAAATTGGGGAAATCAGGACAGGAAATCAGCGACAACTCACAGCTAGATTTTTTGAGCGCCGAATTAGCTTCAATACATACAACTATAATACACATACATACTTAAAAGCGAAGCTAATCGTACTTACTTACGCTAAAGCAAAAGCACAATACTAAAATAATTGAAGGGCATGCGAACCAATGGAACATGGCGCTCTATTAGATATAATTCATCTCAGACCGATAAATTGGAAGACTATTAGGAACTATAATACAGAAATCGAGGTTTTCATTGCTCTGGTGCATACAATATCCCATCTATGGCTTAAGAGTGAGTCTTATACATGAGATAAATTTATCTTCTCACTTTAAACCAAACTTAAATTGACACTTTAAATTTTACATTGCTTCTCCTTTCACATAATTAAAGTATAAAAATTTAACATAAAATTCACGAAAAAAATATTAAATAAAAAACCGTATTTTTTATTTGGGTCTAATGTCTTGAAAAAATCATCAAAAAAGAAACTAAAATTTGACTTGGCCAAACATAACTTAATCAATAAGAAATCATGTATTTTGAGTTATAACATTGTTGAATGAAATAGTGAATTATGGAGCATATTGATAAGTGTATAACTACAGGGTGGCCCAAATAAGACCAGCTGATGTGAAACACAAATAACTTTTTTATTTTTTAACATAATTTATTTTTTCTTTTTGCAGATTAAAACTGAACTCTTGGAAATTTAAAATGAATACGTACAGTCCACAACAACGCATTAAAATTATCGATTTTTATTATTCTTCTCAATAATCAATTGTTCTGATGCAGCGAAATTATCGCCGTTTTTTTTTTTGAACGTAAGATCAGATGAACCCAGTAAGGAACTGGGTTCAGTTGCCGACCGTCAAGGAAGAGGTGTTCATCGAAATATTCGTACTGAAGACAACGTGGAAGCTGTGCAGCAGAGTGTTGCAAATGATCCATCTGTCTCAACTCGTCGCCATTCCATCATTCCGGATCTTAAGATGTATCCATACAAAGTTCAAATTGTGCAACAGCTTCTACCGTAAGACCCCCAACAACGACTAAAATACGCTCATTTGGGCCACCCGTTAGTTTAACCGATATATTTGTATAAAAATTTACATAAAGTTACAATATTTAGTATAACTTAAAAAAAAAAACAAAAAAAAAATTATTATTTATTGCAATTACAAAAGATTAAGCTATTAAATTCATTTGTTATGAAAGGGTTAAGTTTACATAGCAGTTAGTTTGAAAAACAAAAAATACTATGGCTTTCTAAAGATAAAAGCAAATTAAAAGCTGGACAAAAGCTCTTGAAGATAAAAAGAAAATCAATTGTTTTAAATGTAAGGATTGGTTGAATGGTATTAGTAATGTAAATGTGACTTACAACAGGCTAATATTAATTCGGTTAATCAATGTTATTCCTAATGGGATCAGTTAGTAATAAGCATGACTTTATATATGTATGTATGTCTGATTAAAATTGCATGTATGTGTAAATGTATTTACATAGACATAAGGAAAAAATAAAAATACAGATAATAGACAAAGTTATGTTTTGTATATGTAGCACTTAAGTATATGCAGTATATGTTTGTATATGCAACAAAAATTATAATTTTAGGAATTAATATATTATAATATTAATGAAATTAAATGAACATTAATTAATTATTAATTGTAACAGCTGTGCGAAGGTAAGTAGTAGAAATAAATGTGGCATATATCAATCACCCTTATCTTTATTGTTGTACGAGTAAAATGTTGTAGTTCATAAAATACTAAATTAATGTAAATTGCAAACGTATATTTTTTAGAATATTTACCATTTCATTACGATATTTGTTTGTTTGTTTGGTTTTTATTTACAATACTTTAACGCATTAATATTGTGTGTTCTTATCGATTTTCAATTTTCAAAGATGTTAATACGAAATGTAACAGCCTTTTCTTTTGAAATCTTGTCTTCTTAGGAATAGATAAAATGAGAAACGTAAATGATAAATGTATAAATATGTATACGTATGTAAGTAGAAATAATTAACATTAATGAGTTAAGTATATGCATAAACAATCTGAAATATTTGCATAAAGAAAAGAAATAATCATTTTTAACTTGCTTGCTGTAGTAGAATAATAGAAAGAATAGACTTCTGATTTAGAAATTTCAGTATTGTTCTAAGCTAATTAGATGTAAGTAAATTAATCTGAAATTACACAGCACAGACTTGAGACATGCTATACAATACTGTTTCTAATTGTTGTAGGAAAATATTACTAGTATATTTTACTTGCGGTGATTATAGCGAAATTGCATTTTATGATGTTGAAAATACGTTCACTTACAGCTTCCCAACAAAGATACTTTGGCAATAATCTTAAGTAAAGGAGAATAGGTGGTGATATTTTTCATTTAATTTTCTAAAACAGATAGTGCTTGATGTTGTTGTTTATTCCTTAAAGTTGGGATATAAAAGAGGTGATATAGGCACGTTTGTAACGGGCGCTATACATATTTGCCCTCGTGGATATGATCACCGAAAACGTGGCATCATTTGCAACATTGGATTTCCAGGCAACATTACACCTACACCAGGTATTCCACCAGGCATCCCAGTCATTGGTATTGCTTGCATTGGTCCTAAAAGGCCTATAAAAATAAATACAGTATAATAGTTATATTATTTGTCAAATATATTATACAGATGGATTCCCAATGGTCCAAATATTTCACGTCAATAAAAATACAGTTGATAACACGTATGACGACGAAATATTGCAACTTGGCTTGTTGCACAAAAATATTATTAATTACTGCAAGAAAGCCTTATTGAAGACAAGCTCGTGTCACAATGCACGGGATACGCATTTGAAATGGGAAATCTGTTGTTCTATTCACAATTCCATCTCTGTACTGTCATTATAACTAAATACATAACTATTTAAGGTACTGACTGACTATCCTACACGATCGTACGATTATATCAAAATAATGTGTGACAGAATTCTGTCCTACTTGAAGAAATCGGTTTAAAATGGCGAACTTTACGCCACACTATTACACAGAAAAAGATGCAAAAACATATGTTTACTCACCTTAATACTTTTAAAAGAATTCATTTTCTTCTTCGCCGCAAAATATTTTATTTACAAATATGAACAATGAAAAATACCCTAAAAGTTTGTATAAACAAAACACAAGCTTGGTATTGTTGCTATTTTTCTGCCTTGAACATAGAAAATGCAACTCTGATCGCACAGATAAAATTTATTTTATGAAAATTTTCATAGCATTAAAAAGTCGGACAGACCTGTCAAAACGTCTGTCACACACATGCTTTTTCAATACACACTATCATACTTTTTTGAACAGATCGTACGATTAAGTAGGATAGTGAGTCCTAGGCTTTAGAGTGTCATTATCTGACTGTTGAAGAACATAGCACTTAATAACTTTTTTTTTATTTATTTTATTTTCTTGCATTTGTTAAACACTTTTTTAAGAAATAAAGAATACAAAAACTGAAGAAGGTAATTTTAACCTTTATTGCCCACAAAAACTCTGCAAAGCTTTCGTTTCATTTTTTAAATGTTTGATTTTAAATCAAAAAGTTTTGGAATAAACAGAAAATGGAGAAAAAATGCATTACGCTCAAACACTGGCAATAACCAACAAACTTAATTTGAAGTTTAGTTTTTTATCTATTTATTTTTATAAAGACTAACGATCGATTCATCACACCATAATCTTGCAGAAAATATGTATTTTAGCCGAAATATTAAATGAAAAAAAATCCAAGTTTACCAATTTTACTAAAAAGAAGAGGACAAAACTGTAATGTAGAAATATGTTTCGAATACGAATATTTTATTTTGTACTAATGCCATTTTCGTTGAGTTTTTCTTTTTTTAATGTAAATTTTTGCTTGAGAATATCATGAAATATTATTTATTCAGTACAGCAAGTAATGTGGATTTCTACCACCATTTTATTATTAACTAAAAACATTATATTTTTATTCTTTTAATTAAAAAACTGGCCGTAGCAGCTCGTTGGCATTGATTTTATTCATTAAATATTTTGAAAATATCAACTCTGAAATTTAATAATGTTAAACTGCACTTTTGAAAAGCATGCTTGATTTAGATGTGTGTGTACATTTCATTATTACTTATTTAGTTTTGCACTACAAAACTTCTTTATATGATTATTATACCCTTCACTGTAAGTAAGATTCCGTCTGTAATTTCTATACCGTACATGCGACACCATATAAAGTATATATATTCTGAATATGAATATGAAGAGCGGAGTCGATTTAACGATGTGCGTGTGCTTGTGCTTATGCTTGTTTGTCCGTCTGTATGGCTGTGTAGTCGTTGAAATCAACTTTCTGAAGCCCCTAAGCAACATACAGCAAAGTATAGCATACCAATCTGTCAGTTGTTTCTGCTTTTAGTTGATATTGAAACTCAGTCGGATCTGTTTATAAATATCGGAGCTATGAGTCAAAAACCGCGACTACCTCTATTTTTGACCAATTTTTGAAGAGATTTTCTGCACATTTTTGTCTAAACTACGAAACGGGCAAAAAACTTTAGTATGCAGTTTTATCAAAAATGAGAATGTTTGTGCAAAAAATCAAAGAGATCGGTCCACAAATGGACCAGAGAAATTAAAAATACAACCGAAATTTTATATTTTAATTTTTTTTGGCGATGTTTTTTTTTTCGTATTTTGTGCAAAAGAAACATCAAAAATACAACCGATATTTCAGATTTCCATTAATTTTTGTTTTGTTTTTTTTATGGAAATTTTCAGCTGATAGTCGGTCTTTTACAAATGTGTTTATGAAGTGCGTAGTTTTTGTATTTTGTCTGTAGTGATGACACTAAAAAGTAAGAGATGGCAGTACAGTGTAACAAAACTGCGAATACAGAAATCTGTACTTCGTTTCCATAACTCTCGCATCGAGAAAATTTTCACAAGAAACAGTAGAATTGAACAATAAACAATGAGAATTAAAACAAAATGTCATTTATTATACAAAAGTGTTTCTGTAATTTTTCTTTGTATGAACTATCTGTCATTTTAGTGATTTTGACGTAATTTATTGGAAAAATGCGAGTATTTAGAAGTGTTTTTGCGAAAAAAATTTTACTAGAACTGTCAAAACATCTAACATTTTAAAATATATAAGGATGCGAAAGTAATGATAAAATTAAAGTTAATAAATTTAAATTATTTAAGTTAATAAATTACCTAAAATAAATGTAATGTAATATTTTTTGTAGCTAAATATTGAAATTTTATGTGTGTCAATAAATTTTCTTCTTTTTTGAAATACTTTTATTCACATTTTGTATTATACTAACAAAATTTGTAACAAACAAAAATGTCATGTAGAAGTACATTCATCTTATATAAATTCCTCTTTTTGTTGACACTTTATATTGTATTTGACATTTGGATCATTGGAAAATTACAATAAAGACGTAACAGCTTTGCATTTTCTCACATTAAAATACAGAAACACTTTTTACTCACAAATCGAGAAACGGTGGAATTTTTTGTTTCACACTTTTCGATGTGAGAAGTTCTCAGAACGAGCCACTGATTGGAAGAAGATTTTTTTTGTTTTTGCCGTTAATTTGAAACTCTTTATTTGATATAAAATATTTATTAAATATGTTTGGTTGAAAAAATGATTATAAACACTTTAAAATAAATTAAATTTATCAATTTTTTTATGTTCATATTGGTTTATTAATCTTGACGTCCTATTAAAAAATTTATTTGTATATCAATATTTTGTTCCAATAAACTAGCTAGCACAGTGAAGGGTATATAAGACTCGACACAGCCGAATTTAACTTGTTTATAATATTTTGTATGACTTTTTGGCATTTTTTTTTTATTTGATGGCACTATTTAACAACTATATATCAGCTTGCTGACAAGAGTTTAGAATGTGGACTATAAAATAAATGTCGCTAATATTGTCATACATGATTAAAATCCTCTGTGTTTGATTAAGTTCGCTTGTGCTATCGCCTACGTGTCATCAAAAACTTACTATACTGTTTTTGAAATTAGAAACATACCTGCAGGCATTCCAGGAATAGCGCCCTGTGCTCTTAATAAATTGCCGCCAAGCAAAGTAGGATGATGAGGATGGTGTGCCGCAATTGCCATTGCAGGTCGCATCATGGGTTGAACTAATTGCATTTGACCTGGTAATTGCATCTATTTATACCACATTAACACATACAAATACACGAGCGCACATGCACATATACATAAATCGAATGAAAACGAAGAAACAAAAGAAATATAGAAAATATTACATTAATAAAAATCTAAGTCGTTTTTTTTTATATAAAGCAAAAACAAAAATTAATAAATTAAGGACCCACACAAATTGAGGTCTATTAAATAAAGTTATACACAAAAATATATATGTAATTAAATTAATATTTCTAAATGTTATTAGGAGTTTTTGCTTTGATTTGATTTCGTTACTTAATATTAAATAAAAAAAAATTATAATAAGAACAATAATTATAATAATAGTAATAGTAATAATAATAATAACAATAACAATATCAATTCATGTATTTTATTTTATTTTTTTTTTTTTTTTTTTTTTTTTTTGTTTTTTGAGATCAATAGTAGTGAAGTGTAATTGAGTAAATTGCTTCGCATTACAATGAATATTTAAAAAGGCTGTTTTTTTTTCTTTTTTTTTATAAGTAGTAGTAAGTAGTAAGTAGAGGTATTCAAAAAGTTTGGAATATGTAAATTAAGTAAACAAATATGAAACGTACTTACTATTCGTCGTCTTTACAAATGAAAGCGACACATAGTGTTTAATTAATTTTAACAATTATATTGTACTCACTGTTATATAAACATAAATTTTCTACAATAAAATTTTGCAATTCTGGTGAAAAACTATGAATACATGATAAATAAAAATATATAAGTTATGTGATAAAATAAAATCGTAAATGTGTACTAACCAGTTTGCTTATTAACTCCAAGCGAACTTACTAGAGGAATCCAATTCAATTATATGCAGATATGAACAGATTTCAATTATTAAGGAAGAAGAAACTATAATCTCTACATTTCAAAGCCGAAAAAAATTGTTTTAGAAGAATCAAAACAAAACTTTCTTGGAATCTTATACGAGTATTTAGTACAAAAGAATAAAAACAATTCTTCCTATAAAATCCAAAACTACTATGGGTTTTCACTTACAACCATTATTACAGCTAAGCAAAAACTAACGGCAGGCGGTTATCGGGCAGATAAATGGTTTTTTGTTATTAAGTAGACTTAAACGAAAAGTGTATGAAAAGTTAACAGCAGCATTGTGTTGTCTTTAATTTTTAAAATGAACTTTAAGTATTTAAATTTGCAATTTTTTCAATTGTAGATATAGCAACTTCAATAGCCATAAATATCGCATTTTTTAATACAAAAAAATAAAACAATACAAAGGTATGGTGTTGCCACTATGTATTTATATTAACGAAAAGTGGTGCCACATTACAAATATTATAATATTTACCTTATTGGGGAGTTAAAGGTTACTTTATTGTTCATTATAACTAAAGTTAACTATAACTATTTAAGAGCTTATTAGCAAGTTGTAATAATGGAACTTGTAGTTATAATTAGGAATATATAACCTAAGAGAACGGAAGATTTTTTTATTTAAGTTTAGGCTGAAACTTTAATAAGAAAAAAATCAAAAGTTTTGCATCGTTTTGTTTGAAACTTATGTCGCTCTATAATTTTTTACATTTTTCTTCGCAACTTGTACCACAAAAACGACTTATAGTTTCAGATTTTTTAAATGCAATACACATAGTTTACCATGTCACTTTACTATTTAATGGTAGGTATATTTCAAAAAAGTGCGCCCTAAGTAATTTCAAGGACAAAAATCTATGAAGGTTTTCAAGTGATACTACCATACGGAAACGATGGATAAGATATTGATCCCAAAAATATAATAAGAAAGCTGACTTCTGTAAACAAACAAAAATTACTCACGGAATGCGTAATCTTGCTTAATATTATACTTGATTAACTATGTATGTATATGGTGTTCAAATAATTTATTTTCTATTTATTTGTTGAAAAGATGCAAGATTTGCGAAAATTAATAAAAAAAATTTCAATAAAATCTGCACAACACTCAAGGTTACGGACAAAATATCTTTAATCACGCATGACATTTTTTTTTTTTTTCTAACGATCAAAGCAAATATTTTTAAGCACTCACGTTTAGAAACGACAGCTTGTGACATATATTTTAGCAGATATCACCCACATCGATCGCCTTTGGCTTTTATCCTAAATCACCATCACGAAATTACAACGAATTAATTTATGATTTACTTGAAGTCACGAGTGAAACGCATTAATAATTAATATTAATTAAATTTAAAAGAATTAATTTTTTTTAAATTTGGAAAGCAATACAATTGGAATGTCCTTCATATATTTAAATTTTTCTTAATGAGTTCTAATTTTTATTTACTATATTAACGAAAATTTATATTTAATATAAACAAAACGTTGAATCCGTTCACATCTGCATTTTTGTTGTATGTTTTTACAAATAGCAATGTCAAATTGGTAAAGAGAAAATGTATGAATTGTGAGTTAATGCAATGAGTTAATTTTGATACATAAATAAAAATATAATAATAATTACGAAAGTCCTGTAACCATAGCGCATGTTTTCATATTCCTTTTTTAACTTGAGACTTGTTTTCGTTGTCTTTTAAAAGTTTTTTTGCCTTTTTTGTTGTAATCTAATTGCTCTTGTTCTGTATTCCGTATCGAATTTCACATTATTTTTCTTGCGAAATAATTTTAGTCATGTGTATGATAAAAAAAAATTTATTTTTGAATAAAAAAAAAAATTTTTGAATCAAAAAGTTTAACAAAAAACTAACCGTTTTGATGGTAATTTTTTAAATTTATTATAATAAGTACTAAGCATATCCATATGGATCATTTCACAAAAGCTAATCTGATTTTCAATGAATTACTCTAACAGAATTATGGGAATCAAAGGAAACTTATATTGTAATCGTAAGCTAGCGTTTACACAGGAAAGTATTTTCTTGAAAGTTGCAATACATTCACACTTTTTCACTAACACACTTATAATTCCGTTACTTTCCACCTAGCTTTCCACGATATTTTCAAGAAAGTAATTTTTTTGACACTTTCTGAAAGTAAAATGACAAATAGATAACACTGTTACCCTTTAAAAAGATTAAAACAAATGTACATAATTGTGATAAAATTATAATTGTACATTTAACTGATTTTGTGTATATATGAAAAGAATTGTGTAATTTTTTTTATTAAAGATACTTTATAAAGAAGAAAATTGATGTATTTATATAGCATTAAACTAATACAAAATTAACAATAAAAATTTTTTTCCAACTAATGCTCTATAAATTTGTTATTACCATAGGTATTGTAACTCTATTTAGGTAATAAACAAAACAGTAAAGATGAAGAAAATTAAATACTCAAAATACAATAAATGTATATACATACATACGCGGCTGTTCTGTATTCCACACGGATTTGAAAAAATGTGGAATTACATCCTTTTCTTATTAAACAAAAACCTTTTATTTCTACTAATAATTTTGCACCCAAAATAAAGCAAAAACAAAATTTTAAAATTCTTAAAATGGACAGTATGCTGAATTTTCAATTCCGAATAAAATATTCGGATTCGGATTACAGAACAGCACTGATATTTATATCGTTCTTCTAATCCCTGTTTTTTCTTTATAATTTTATTGTTTTTATTTTGGCTTTTCATTTTTGTTTTTTTAACTCTTCACTTCGACGACATTTTAAAAATGAATTTTCACTTTCCTGTGTAATCGAGCAAGAAATTTACAAGAAAGTAGTTTTCAATTAAATTATTATTATACAAAAATTTCAAGAAAGTAATTTCATGTGTAATGGCAGGGTATTTGACTAAATAAGAATGAAGTCAATGTTTACCCAGTTTTAAATTTTCAAACAAAAACTATAATCCCTATAGGCATTGAATTCGCAATCAACATTTTAAAGAGTGATTTTTTTGCTATTATCTTTTTGGCAACACTAGTTTTGACAGCTCACGCACGTTTTGTATCTTGTGTCACTGTCAAACATCTTCAGTTTGGTCTATAATTTAATCATGAATCGTCTTACAAACGAACAACGCTTGCAAATTATTGAATTTTATTACCAAAATGCGTGCTCTGTTAAGAAAGTTCATCGCGCGCTTCTTCCATTTTATGGTCAGTTTAATCGACCTACTGAGGCTTCTATTCGGGCTATTGTAACAAAATTTCGCACCAAATTTACATTGTTGGACATTAAACCACCAACACGCTTACGTAGAGTGCGAACTGAAGAAAATATCGCAGCCGTATCGGCCAGTGTTGGTGATGACCGTGAATTATCGATTCGGCGCCGTTCGCAGCAATTGGGCCTCTGTTACTCCACTACGTGGAAAATTTTGCGGAAGGATTTGGGTGTGAAGCCTTATAAGATACAACTGGTGCAAGAATTGAAGCCAAACGACCTACCACAACGCCAAATTTTTGGTGAATGGGCTCTTGAAAAGTTAGATGAAGATCCACTTTTTTATCGAAGAATTGTGTTCAGCGACGAGGTTCATTTCTAGTTGAATGGATACGTGAACAAGCAAAACTGCCGTATTTGGAGTGAAGAGCAGCCAGAAGCATTGCAAGAGCTACCAATGCATCCACAAAAAACAACCGTTTGGTGCGGATTATGGGCTGGCGGCATCATCGGGCCGTATTTCTTCAAAGATGATGCGAATCACAACGTTACTGTGAATGGTGAGCGCTACCGTGCGATGATAACAAACTTTTTTTTGCCCAAAATGGAAGAGCTTGACTTGCATGACATGTGGTTTCAACAACACGGTGCCACATGCCACACAGCACGCGAAACAATGGACCAATTGAGAGGCGAGTTCGGTGAACAGTTTATTTCACGCTTGGGACCAGTCAATTGGCCGCCCAGATCGTGCGATTTAACGCCTCTAGACTATTTTTTGTGGGGCTATGTTAAGGCTAATGTCTATAGGGACAAGCCCGCTTCGATTGACGCACTGGAAGCCAACATTGCCAACATTATTCGTGAGATACCGGCCGAAATGTTGGAAAGAGTATGCCAAAATTGGACTAAGCGGATGGACCATTTGAGGCGCAGCCGCGGCCAACATTTGCATGAAATAATCTTCAAACATTAAATTATATCGACCCAACTATCGATCCAAATAAATATTTCATGCATTTTTCTGAATTTTATGTGTTTTTTTTTAAATTTCCGATAGTTCTTATAAAATCACCTTTTATTAATGAACAAAAATTTTCTATTTTTATTCTAAAAAATGTACAGTCAAGCCAGTCTTATTCATAAAAAGATAGCAGTCTGTTAGTTATTCGTTTTAACCAGCTGCTAGCTAGAATGCCTATTTGCCGTAGCAGCTTTTTGGCATATTTAGCGTTTATTCATAACACATTTTTGGAATATTCTACCTTGAAGGCTATCAATTTTAAACGTTTGTATGCAATGTTCAAGTAATGACTTTGCAGCACAAAAAATCAAATTCATTGTCTAACCTTCCACAAAAAAATTCCTCGTAGTGTTTTACATAAGTTTGCTGAACATTGCGTATACCTAAAATAGAGGATTCGCATGGCTACCTACGCCGATTTACAATTAAACTGCGAAAAAAGGGCGGAAAATTTAAGTAGTACTTTGAGATTCAGATGTACCTTTTTTATCCGTTCTATCATAATCAGTTGTCAGAAACTTGTTATTTAAAAAAAAAAAAGTTCGACTTTATTGTATTATGTTTTGTTTTTTATAACTTTTTTTACTTCGTGAGACAGCTCGCCAGCAGATTACTAGAAATTGCTAAAAGATCGCTGGCAACATGTTTATAAACCCTGTGCTAACGAGCTGTTATTTTTTATAAAGCAGGCTGTTAAGAAATCCCAAAAAAAACGAACATAATTAGCATTAGCACTAAAAAATATTAACAAATAGTTAAAAAAAAAAGATGTATTATTCAGTTTTATTTTTATCAAACTTTTTCCATTAAAATAAAAATAAAATATTTGCAAATGAAATACAGAACAGCTAAAAACAAAATCGGAATTTTTCAAGTTCTAATAAAATTTTGTGGATTCAGAATACAAAACACAGCACCACTGCATTTCTCAAAATTAAGCATAATTTTTATTAGGTTTGAGTACCTTTAATAAATTAAATGTAGTTTGATAATATTGACTCACTTGTAAAATGCATTTTAAAAAATAATATAAGTAAGATTACACTAAAACTGTCCCATATACAAAATATATTTGCATTAAATTTACAATTTACAGAAACATTTAGATAGTATATGTATATGCATGTGTATTATTTTTGTATTTAAGACATTTCAATCCATCAATCAACCAACTCAGCAACCATTACGACAATTCAATAATAGTAATAATTTGAAGAAAAAAAATGTACTTACTTTGGTTTGCTAGTTTAGCATTTGGATTTCTTTAAAATATTGTGTTTAGCGAATTAATCATTTAATATATGTCTGTGTGTATATTAAATTAATTAATCACTACTAAAAATCACTTACTTTTTTTAATTTGAAGATTGGTTTTTTTATCTTTTTTTATGTCTGAATCAAATCGTTTGAGAAAACTAAAGTACATACATACATACAAGTTACATTGCTATTTTTGAGTGACCCTGCTTGTTAGGTAAATGTGGTCTTGTGGTATGAAACTACTCGTAGTTCTGTAATTTATACCAATTATGAAAAAAAAAATTTATTAAAAACAATAAATATCAATTAATTCCTAACACAACATCATTGGCTTAAAAAAAACCCTCACTTATGTAAATATGAATAACAAAAATGGCTGCAAACTTAAAGGCATAGCAAAAAAAATTTAAGGAATTTGAATAATAAAGAAAACAT
The DNA here is from genome assembly GCA_947397855.1 of Thelaira solivaga. Lineage (NCBI taxonomy): Eukaryota > Metazoa > Arthropoda > Insecta > Diptera > Tachinidae > Thelaira > Thelaira solivaga. Next base: position 42,514,219 of record OX377611.1, on the reverse strand, counting down.
ATATAAAAAATGCTGTAATAAAATTAATATCCCTGAAGTTTTTTATTTGAACTTAAAAAAATGATTTTTGTAGGATATAATTTTAATGGGTTACTTATCACTTTATAAAGAGAGATTTTAGAAGATGATTTAAATTTATGTATTTTAAAAAGCATTTAAAAACCGTTTTAGAAAAAAAAAACCCAAACAAGCTAAATTCGGCCGTGCCGAGTCTCATTTACTCTCCACCATAGTAGACAATATTTATACTTTTAAATTTAAAAGACAAAATATTACAAAAATAATATTTGAATATGCAAAATGAATTTTAGAAAGATTTGGATTCTCAAATTGTAGACCAGATTCATCAACAATGATGAAATTAGAAATTTTCGAGCCAGGGAAGAAGAGTAGGTGCCATCATGTATTTAATGCTAGGAACAAGACCGGATTTTTCTCATAGCGTTGAATTTCTTTCAAGAACATTAGAAAATCTTACAAAACATGATTTGATTCCAGTAAAAAGAATACAACAATAAGCCGCGATGCTGATTTTGATGGCTGCATGAAAACATCAGCCCTTACATACTGATGTAAGGGTAAAATTTGCAGGCGGAGCAACTTATTGGTTGAGTCAGAGACAAGCTATGGTATCTACGTCCACAATGAAAGCAGAAATTGTTACACCTTCAGAAGCGACAAAAGAAGTTATTAGACTTTCACGTTTGTATATCGAATTAATTGGTTTAAAAGATATTCCAATTTTACAAGTTAATAATTCTCCAACTGTAATCCTGAATATCATAGACGAACAGTTGTTGATATTAGTTTAAAGAATTTATTTGTACGCGAAAAAACGAATGAAAGAAAATTAGAAGTCCAACATGTTTGTACACAAGACCAATTAGCAGATTTAATGACGAAACCTCTAAATTCAACAAGACTAACGATCCTTTGTGATAAAATCGGATTAGAAATGTTTAACAGCAAACAACAAGAAAAGTGTTGAATTATTATGTTGTTATGTTATGTTTGATTTCAATATTGAACATATTAATAGCTGTTTTATATGGATTTTTATTATAAAGGGTGGTTAAATTTTAAGGGCCGATGTTGAATATGAACCAAACCTAAGCGTCAAGTTTTGTTCTGCATTTCATTTGACATTTCTCAATTTCAGCCTAACTCAATTTGAATCATGGAAAGATACACAATCGAACAACGCGTTAAAGTTATTCAGGCTTATTATGAAAATGAGCGTTCAAATCAAAATGTAATTCGTGCAAATCATCTTAAGTGATGAGGCACATTTTCACCTCAGTGGATTCGTCAATAAGTAGAATTGCCGCATTTGGGCAAATGATAATCCAAAAGTGATTGTCGAAAAACCAATGCACCCACAAAGAATGACTGTTTGGTGCGGTTTATGGGCTGGCGGCATTATCGGGCCGTATTTTTTCCAAAATGAGGCCGGTCAGGCAGTTGCTGTGAATGGTGTTCGCTATCGTGAGATGATAACGAACTTTTTATGGCCCTAATTGGAAGATATGGATGTGGGCGATATGTGGTTTCAACAGGACGGTGCCACTTACCACACAGCTAACGAAACAATGGCTCTTTTGGCCATGTTATCTCACGTGGTGGCGATGTCAATTCGCCGCCAAGATCATGTGATTTTACACCGTTGGACTTCTTTTTTTTTTGGGTTATTTAAAAGAAAAGATGTACGTCGATAAGCCAGCAACAATTCAAGATCTAAAGGATGAGATAATTCGGCACATTAACGGCATAGAACCTCAATTATGCCTCAGCGTCATCGAAAATATGGACCATCGGATGGAGGTGTGCCGCCAAGGTCGCGGCGGCCATTTGTCCGATATTTTGTTCCTTACATAATTGAACCATACCATTTTATCATAATAAGAAGAAATGACAATAATTTCCTAAATAATTTGTTTTATTCAAAATCAACATCGGCCCTTAAAATTTAACCACTCTTTGTTTTATATTTATTTTATTTATACTAGCTGACCCGGCAAACGTGTTTTGACTTAAAAGTTTTGTATATTCGATCTTCTTACTCTAACAAATCGTACTCATAGAATAAAGTACCATGCTAGACCGGGTAAAAACAGGTAGTAGATAAATAAGCCAGATACCGACTGTAGTGCCACCTGCCTGGCGGATTTGTGACGCTAAACCTTCTAAGACGTAACCCAAATGCATTTAAATAGATCCAGCCGTTTAGTAGAAGTACAATGTCAAAAGTGTACAAGTTTGCTTCCGCCGTTTTGCAATAGATGGTTCTAGCGGTAAGTGGTAGTCGAAATAAATAGATCGTAGATGTCATACAATAAGCTTAAGTTTTTGTAAACATAACGCCATCGACATATTAGTCAATTTTTGTCTGCATCATAAAGTTATTCTCGATTAAACATGTCAGCTTACGAGCCAAATTCTCGTCAATTGTGGGAGGTTTTAATTTTCTCCTTTAATATGAAGAAATCTGCGGCTGAGGCTAATCGAATGCTCTCAAATACCTATGGTGAGGCCGCTATTAGTGAAAGAACGTGCCGAGTGGTTTCGACGCTTCCAGAACGGTGATTTTGACGTCGAACACCAGCATGGCGGTGGAAGATAGAAGGTTTTCTAAGATGCAGAATTAGAGGCATTATTTGATCAAGACTCGTGTCAAACGCAGTAAGAATTGAAGGGTCATTGCGAGTGACGCAACCAGCCATTTCAAAACGCCTGAAAGACATGGGAATGATTCAGAAACAAGGAAATTACGTGCTGAATGAGTTGAAGCCGAGAGATGTTGAATGGCGTTTGTTTGCTTGTAAGAGCTGCTTGCAAGGCAAAGAGGGAAGGGATTTCTGCATCGCATTGTGACTAGGGACGAAAAATGGATTCATTACGATAATCACAAGCGCAGAAAATCATGGGTATATCCCGGCCATGCTTCCACGTCGATGGCCAAGCCGAATATTCACGGTTCCAAGGTTATGCTCTGTACTTGGTGGGACCAGCTCGGCGTAGTGTATTATGAGTTGTTAAAATCGACTGAAACAATAACAGGCGATCGTTATCGAGCGCAATTAATGCGTTTGAGCCGAACATTGAAAGACAACCGGCCGCAATACAACGAGAGACATGATAAAGTGATTTTACTGCATGACAATGTTCGATCCCATGTTGCGAAAATGGTCAAGACATACTTGGAAACGGGAAATCGTACCCCACCCGCTGTATTCTCCAGACGTTGCTCTTTCGGACTATCACCTGTTTCTGGATACGTACGCTGTCCGAAAGATGGGAGAAAGTAGTGGCCAGCGATGGACAATACTTTGAATCATAAATGTATAACCAGTTTATTACAATAAAGACTCGAATTTCGGAAAAAAAAACGCCGGAAGCAAACTTGTACACCTAGCATATTATATATATATATATGTGCATATGTATTTTATTTGTTCATTTATGTAAAGGGTGTTTTTTTATAGACGTATAGATGTTCAAGATGGCGACCGATTTAACAGCTGTCAAGTGATTTATTCTCAGTTTGGTTTGGCAATTCATCATGAATAGACTCACGCCTGAACAACGCTTGCAAATGGGCACAAAACGAGATTGCCGTTTTTCCCGATTTTCATAAGCGAATTTTGTTTAGCGATGAAGCGCACTTCTGGTTGAATGGCTATGTCAACAAACAAAACTGCCGCATTTGGAGTGAAGTTAATCCTCAAGTGTATGTCGAAACGCCGTTACATCCAGAAAAACTGACTGTTTGGTGTGCTTTATGGGCTGATGGAATCATTGGTCCATACTTCTTCAAAAACGATGATGGCCAGAACGTTACAGTCAGTGGTGGTCGGTATAGAGTCATGATTACTAACTTTTTCATTCCTGAATTGAACAACCATGATGTCCAGGAGCTGTGGTTCCAACAAGACGGCGCAACATGTCACACAGCTCGTGCCACAATCAATTTATTGAAAGACACGTTTGGTGACCGCCTAATTTCACGTTTTAGACCTGTGAATTGGCCTCCAAGATCTTGTGATTTAACATAATCCATCGTTGTTTTATTGCAATTTAAAGTTCTATACGTCTATAAAAAACACCCTTTACTTCTAAATAAAACTTGACTACAAAATTGAAAGCATTTTATAAAGCAAAAAACAATTATTATTCAAAAAATGATTCCAAAAGGCAAAAGTTATGGAGAAATAGGACAATTGCCCGATTTCTAAAATAAAATGATACGCAATAACGTACTCTAAAAAAGTTGAAATTCGTAGGAGAAGAGCGGCAATGTCCCATTTATTTATAAGCCAATAGGCTAGCCATAATAAAAGGAACCACTTTAAGCCAGCTATAAAACTAAACAAAAAGAATTACAGATAAATGTATCTGTCCAAACAGTTCACAAGCGTTTGCGAGAACACAATATAGAATTTTGAAACCTCAGAAAAATTCCATTGTTAAATGTAAAGAATATCAGCAAACGTTTAAAATTTTATCGTGAACGCTTGAACTGATAGTTTCTAAGTGGAGGAAAATTTTATGGACGGATGAGATTAAAATTGTTTTATAGGATGTAAAATATTCTTATTCGTATATTAGACGACCTCCAAGCGCAGAGTATAACCAAAAAGACCCTAAATCACGGAGTTTCAAGCATAATAGTGTAGGCATGTTTTTCACATGCAGATGCAGATTTGCATCCACTTCGGATCTTCCAACAATACTATCAAAAAGGCTCGTCAGTGGTTTTTAGCCAATAATATTAAAGACATGGAATGAGCTGTAGTTTAGAATCCATGTGAAAGGATTCTTAAGACAGAATATGAGGCCCTGCTTAACACCAAACCGAAGCGCTACGCTATCGTTGTTGTCCTCCAAGCCCATGAGACAATATATTGACATAAATAGTAAATTTTTGTGTTAAAAATTTGAATGTTAGTCCCGTTTTAAATAGTTTTGTTTTTTTACCGGTCAAATGTTGACTGTAAAGGGTATTTTAATTTAGTCCGGAAGATTATATCGACAAGTACACAAAGGTAAAATAAATAAAACAAATTAAATTCGGTTGTGCCGAGTGTTATATACCCTTCTCTGTAGTAGCCAAATATTCATATTTCTAATTTTGCACATCCTTATTCAACATAACATAAAAAGATTTTTAATGAATTACCATTTTCTTGTTAATCCTGTAATAAATAATTTTTTTCTTTTCACGAAAAACTCCGTTGTAGGAATCTTACTTTTAAAAACAATGCCTGCAGGGACTTAATCTATAGATATAAAAGAGTAACGTTACTGACTTATCATCATTGCCCAGCCTAAACGGCTAAATCTACGGACTTGAAATTCGGTAAGCAGAGTTCTCTTACAATGTGTAGGACGTATAAGAAGACATTTTTGGAAATTCTAATTTTAAAAGGGTTAAAAATGGGTAAAATGGAATTTATTATATCTCCGGTACTAATACAGATAGAACCAAAATTCAAACTTCGAAATATTCTACCAAAAAATAAGCCGAAGGATATTTGGTACTTTTTTTATGTTTTTACATTTGCGGGAAAAACACTAATGTTGATACGTTTTCTTAACCACTATGCAGTGGTTATATTTCAAAGTAACAATCACAGCAAAAAAAATTAAAGTCTCCAACACATATTGCCACTTTTTTTAAAATTCGAGCAAATAAGGAGTATTACTATTTCTAAATATGTACCTTTATATAAATTGATGCAGCATATAAGCATTTTATTATTAATTTGTAACACTCAATGAAAAAGAAATAAAGGGAGAAAAAAAGTACCGAAAGGTACTTTATATTTAAACAAGCTTAGTAGTATTTTTCATGTTATGTGCAAAACCTAGAATTATGACAGTAGAAATAAACAGTAATGATACCTTTTATTGATTTTAATGATACTTTTTGATTTTTACCATTAACAACCCTATACCTATGAAACTGGGCTCAACCGGTTCAGGTCAAATTGAAAAATCATTAAGAGACAAAATGATACTTTTTATACATTTTAATGGTACTTTTTGTATTTTATTATTAACGAACCTAGAAATACTATATTGGATCTGAGGCAAAGTGAAAAACCGTATATATAACAAAATGATACTTTTTATTCATTTTTAAATGGTACTTTTTGAATTTTTCATACTAACAACCCTAGAACTATGAGAATGGGATCAATCGCTCTTTAATAATGTAAAAAATCATTAAGAAGCACACAAATATTTTTTTTATTGATGTGAATGGTACTTTTTGATTTTTTAATATTACCGAATCTAAAACTATCAGACCGAACTCAAAAGGTGCTCAGTAAATTGAAAAATCAATAAACTGACAAAATGGTACTTCTTATATACTTTATTGATACCTTTTAACTTTATTTGTATAAAAAAAACTAAAACTGAGATTAAATGATCTACAATGAAATATGATACTTCACTTACGAAGCAACGAATTAAATGCTAGTTTTTAATTATAAAAAGCGAAATTTTAAGAAAGATATTTAATAAGAATAAAAAATATAAAATCAAATCAATTTAAATTTGCAAATATTTCAAGCATTTTTTAAACTAATAATTTATAAATAAACATTTAATAACAAATAAATAATTTTAAATTAAGGGCAAAATTTAAAAACCACCTTTCAATAAGATTTCTGTATTCGTAGTTATATTAGACACAAGGCATTTAAAAGACCCACACACATACACTCGTTTGTATAAATAAAAAAAGGATCCCAGAATGGATTTTTTTCATACACATCTTTAATTTGAATTTCTTTAACTGAAATTAATTATTTATTTTAGGATTAACAAAAAAAGTATTTAAAGAAAATAATTTTAATCAATATGCATTTGCCATTTCCCTAAAAACCTTTTTCAATATTTAGAAGAATGTGCAAAATTAAAAATATATATATTTATTTGGCTAGCAAAGTGTAGGGTATATAAGAAACAGCACAGCCGAATTTAACTTGTTTTACCGCAGCTATACATATTTAGATAAAATCATTTTGCCATTTTTTCCAACAAACAATGTAAAACTTTTCAATATATTTAAGTCTTGTTTCTTACATTTTCGCAGAGAATCATTTAATATTTCAATGATTTTATTTTTTTTTTATGAATAAGTCTAATTTTCTCTCTGAATCTAATAATTAGTTTTGGTAATGGTGATCCTCCTGACTTTCTTTTCATTTATATAATTAAGTTTAGTAAGAACTGTCAAACATTTATCGGGAAACAAAGTATATTGATATATATAGCATGTATATATTTTTTGTTTTGGAAAATTTTCAATATATAAATGAAAATAAAATCCAAACTTACCATACCAACTGCTGCTGCAGTTGGGCCACCGGGACGAGCTACATGGGCAGCAACAGCAGCATCAACGGCTGCTTGAGCCTGCATACGTTGTATCATAACTGCGCGATTGAGATCTTGTAGTTGTTTTTGTTGTTGCTGTTGTTGAGCGGCAACCGCTTGAACAACTTGGGCCTGGGCATGAGCAACTTGTGCCTGAACCTGAGCAGCTTGTACTTGTGCCTGAACTTGAGCCTGAGCCTGAGCTTGTGCTTGTGCCTGCGCTTGAGCATGTGCCTGAGCTTGAGCCTGCGCTTGGGCCTGAGCCTGAGCTTGAGCTTGAGCTTGAGCCACAGCGACCATAGTAGCAGCCTTTGATTTTTTTTTTTTTTTTTGTTCATTTGTAGTTAAATACACATCCCGAACACACACACACAAATACCCACGCGCGATGTAGAAGTGTGGGGGAATATTTTTAAAGGAATGGAGAAGAAACAGGAAAAGAGAAGAGAGAATTACAGAAATTATTACAAAAATTTTGTTGCTGATTGATTATCTATCGTTTCAAATAATGGCAGATTTATTTTTAAATAAATGAAATCAAAAACTATAGAAATCATTTAATTATTTCTGAACTATGGTGGGTATTTTTTATTTTATTTGATTTAAAAAACTTTTTACCAGGGTGGCCAGACCATTTTGTATCGATCTATTTCAAAATCTTAAATTACGAAAAAGAAACATAATTTTTTAGTTTTTTTATTACGAGTTTGATTTTATTGTTAATTTCTTTCTTTTCATTTTCATTTTAAGTTAAATTTCAAAATTTTTCACAATAAAAATTAATTTTGCCTTTTTCGTAAAATATAAAAAATACACACACATATTGTTTTTTTTTTTTTTTTTTTTTCATTTATAACGAATGTATTTTTATATACATATAAAAACCTTTTAAGGTTTATAGCTTCAAGAAACTTATGAAGAAATTGTTCTTAAAATTGGGGATGTAAAACACGTTGAAGTATTAAAGAAAAATATTTTATGTCGGCAAAAACTTGTCAAAATTTTTCAAATTCGGAAACTAAGTACAACATAATAATTAACTTATAACTAGAATATAAAATAATTAAGTTTTTTGTCAATATTAAAGCTTTAAGCCTGTTTTGCTTCAAATTTTTTTATAATTAACAAATTAGAATAAATGCATATTAAAGTTCCCCAAAAATGTTTAAACAGTATTTCTGTCCGCATGGTAAAATATCTATGGTCAGGTCAGATGGAGTAAATATTTCTAAAATGAGGTTTATAAGTTTCGTATTAAAATATGAATAATTTAAATCAGTTAACATTACTAGGTTACTACTACGTTTATACACCAGATACTTGCAATAAATTCTCATACTGAACTCAAAAAGTATGTGCTTTTAAGTTAATGAGTTACGGTTTTTCTAATATTTTACTTAATATTCTGTAAGAATATCAAACAAATATTTAAAAATGTCTTCTTTAAAGAGAAAAAAATCTAAAACTTTTTGTCATAAGGGTGAAAGTAAATTGCAAATTTCAAATGGATCTCCTGTAAAATCATATTTGTTAGAGTATAATTATAATAATATTATCATTATTTATGATAAAAAGCAAACTCTTGAATCAATTTAAAATTTAACAATTCTAATTGATTTTCGAATACACCTAAATCATTAAAAACAAATAAGAAAGACCCTGCAATTACCTATTGGAAAATAGTAAAAAGAGGTATTGTTTTCATTCCTATCTGGTTAAATGTGAAATTTATCTCCACAGAATTATTGTTTCATTGGAATTACAAAAGAACAAAAACCAAAAGGAGACTAAGCGTATTTCATCGAATATATGCCACTCCAGCGTCCTACATCACACTACGCAAGAGTGCTAAAATTACTGTGTATATGCTGTAATTTCCAGTTTTGTGTCTATTTAGAAAACTTTCGTACTACTAATTTATTCAACTGTTTTGTATATTTGGTTTACTTATGGAGCGTAAATATGATTATTCACGAGTACATCTTGCTAAAACAAATCCAATCACTTTTATAACCAATAAATTATCATCAACTAGTAAATCATTTTCTTTACAGTGGGGGATGCTTTTTCATAAGTACGAATAACGAAATGGCTATAAATATCATAAATAAAATTTTTATATGTGAAATTAGCACCAAAAAACATTCATATTTGACGTAGCCGGAGCCGATTAATTTCATGCTTAGCCAACGTCATAAATTTCTTCATAGTCCTTTGCGATGTATGTGCATTTTTTAACGAGAAGAATTACTTCTTCTTTTGTATTAATTTAAAATGTGAGTTATCAGCTCTTTGTTTCTTTATTTTTTTGCCACCTAACAAAGCTATAGATCCTGTAAAATCGAAAATTGAGAATTTACTAGATTTCATGTCACCAAAATTGATGCCTTTGTTGTTTTTAATAATGCCGTATATTTCCCTACATTGTCAAGTTTACAAATTCAAGTCACCTTTTGGACTAGAGCAACTGAAAACTGTTTCCGAAGTATTTTGTAGCGCTGATTTCAAATCTGTTCTTCGTTTTTTCAAATTAGGTTTCCAACATATAAAGTTAGTACTAAAATGAAGGAAGTTTGTTTTATGATTAAAAAAAATTCGCAATTCCGCAGCAAGACTTCTTTTAAGCCGTTACTACATCGTTTTTAATCTGCGTAGTAGTGTCAAAATAAAAGTAGAAGTTGTGGTAAAAATATGTTTTTTATGCAAAATGTGGAGATTTAAATTTTTTTTTTAAATTATTGAAAATAGAACAAGATAAAATTCGGTATTAATTTTTCTAATGAGTTTCAAACAAGAAGAGCTATATTTAATTAAAATCGATGCACAACTTTCGATTATATTGCCAATTAAGTCAATCTATGGCAATGTAAAAGACACCAATTAGTTAAAAATAAATGTTGCATTTATCTGTCGTATTTGATTCTGAGTTATATACTGCTGTGCTCAAATGGAAATTTTTGTAATGGTGAAGTATTTTCACTTAATTGTAAATAAAACCAAATGTTCTTCATCGATTTGAATAATATATGGCTTGTTTTATTTAGGACGTATGACACTACATGTTCATTGAAAAGAATCTTTGTTTTATTTTCAATAATTTTAAATTTTCATAAAAAACATTTTTTTTTTCTACATTGTGGGAACGACAAAGAAAATTTAGTTGCTGAATTTCGATTTTTTCTTTTAAACATAAAAAAGAGACTTCCAAAACGTCAATTGCTTTCTTTGTATTCGAACAAAGTATCGTATTTCATAACTAGGAAGAAGAAAACATTGACGATACAGCACATTTCAAAACATCGTAGACAAGTATAAGAAACGCCGCAAAAAAGCAATCAGTGCATCAGTTTCAAAGTTAATGCTTTTATTTTTTACAGTTATTAAACAAAACAGAATACAAATTTTTACTTATTGTTCATCACTTATGTTTCATATTGTAAAAATTAACAATACGCGTTGTTGCAATGTTTCGCAACTTTGTATTTATAGAAAATTTAAATACCGCATTAGAATTGTATATAAACATTGTGTTGTAATGTTTTGGAAGTCAGCCGTCGTGTCACTTCCCTAACTTAGAAGAACCCTATAGCTCGGAGATCAGAGACAAATAAAAATACAGATTTAAAATTAGCGTCTGAAAATACTTTAGATATAGTGTTCAGTAACTCTAGCCCAAAAGCTTGTATACTTGAGTAATTAACCGAATAAATGCATTTAAACATTTAAATTATGTTGTTAAAAACTTTTTCTACAAAACTGGTTTTACAAATATACAAAATCCAATTAATTTTTATGTATAACTCTGTCTTTGATGTACTGTTTACTACATTTTTATACCACTCTAATAATTTTCTACTGTTTTTTTTCTAACTCACTAAAGTCGTGAAGTCCGTCCTATATCCTATTTTCCGTTGTATGTAGTTCATTTTGAGCATTTTTGCCGATGCGAATGTTAAATAATTTATAAATTATTTTCTCGTTTTTCTTTTATCTTAACACATTTTAGCGTTTCTTTTTTTTATTGACTATAATTTTTATATCTATAATAAGAACTCACTTCCTGTGCCTTCGATATGGCCGCCGCGGTAGCAGCAGCTGATGCGGCTTGAGATGACGTCGTTGAGGGTGAAGATACAGTTGTGGCAGCCGATGAGTAAATACTTGCGCTCTGACTACTAGTTGTGGGTGTTGAGGTAGATGATGACCTTGACACTGAAGTACCACCACTAGTACTTAATCTATGTTGAATTTTCCGAGCTTTTAATTCTTCCAAGCTCAAATCTTCTGGAGGGTGCATAATCTTAGAAGTAACACCACTAGCGTTTGTTACCGCTTGAGTTTTATTGGCGATACTGTTGGAATCTGACGTTGCAGACGTTGTGGCAGCGGACGTTGATGTAGGCGTAGCTGAATTTGGGTTATTTGTTGTTGGTGGCGCACTTATAGTAGCATTACTGAAAAAATCCATAAAAAACAAATCATTTTATCACAAAACCGATATAGAAAACCCAATCACTAATCTTTACCTATATGCAGGGAACGTTGGCTTCTGCTGAGCAGCAGCTGCATGAGCAGATGCTGCTACATGTGCTGCTGCAGCTGCGGCTGCCGATGTAGTCGCCATGGCTGCAGGAAAAAGCGGTCGGGGAGGCATTATATGAGGAGGCATCATATGTATTCCACCAGGTCCCATAAACGGTGGCATTGCCATGTGAGGCATCATACCATACTGAGCGTATTGTCCCATCATATGCGGAGGCATCATATTCGGTGGCATCATCATAGGAGGTGGTGGGGCTGTCAATGGTACTGAAAATGCAGAATATAAATATTTTGTTATTTCAATTTCAATTATACAATAAATTAGTTTATTGATGAAATTTTTATCAAACTGAATTATTTATGTGATAGCATATCATTTACGTGTTAAACTTGTTGAATTCATCATATTTGTAAAATCTGTCAATCAAAATTCGCAGTTTTAAGTATAATACTTAATATGTCCATTTTTCAGTTTAAGTTTCTTATATATTTAATGAGTAGAATAACTCATTGCATTATTTTTTAGTAAACGTAATAAAATATAATAATTTAAATTTAGTCACTGGACGTTGCTGCTGAAGCAGCCAAGACACTAAAACTAATATTTAAAAATTTATTTATATCTATGTAATTCGATCTTGAAGAAATTATCTGACATTGACAAAAACAGTAATAAGATACTGCAGAAGCTACAACGTAAATATATTGAATAAATCTACATATTTTGTTAATCCAAACTAAGCAAAATATTTTTAAATTCCTCCTTGCGAACTGCTAAAAATGTATGTCCATACTAGCTGAACCGGCAAACGTTGTTTTGTCTTAAAAGTTTTGAATATTCGATCTTCTTACTCTAAGAAATTGTACTCATCGAGTAAAAGATCCTGCAAGACCGGGTAGTAAATAAATAAGTCAGATACAGACTGCAGCGCCACCTGCCGTTCGGATTTGTGACTCTAAACCTTCCAAGGCGTAGCTCAAAGGCATACACAGAAATTCAATTAAATCGGTCCAGCCGTTTAAGAGTACAATTTCAAACACGCTTACAGTCGAATTATATATATTAATAGATAAGGAATATCGTCAACGAAGTAAAAAAAATATTAATCATGTGTACACAACTTTCGACTTACTTTCAACCTTTTTCTTCGCTTGGGGTTCATCATCTTCGGAATCGGATTTGCCGCCATTCTTTTGCCTCTCATGCTCTCTCACATCTTCAGCGGGAATTCCATCCATACCAAATATTTCAATTTCAATATTTGAACGATTTGGCAATGAATTTGGCACTTTATCTACCGTCTCCTTGTGCACTTGCATGCAATGTATTGATAAGCCGGGCCCTGTATAAAGTTTTTTATGACAAATATGACATTTAAAATGTTTCGCCTTTTGATGTTGCACCAAGATTTTTTCGTCATCAAACTCACGATTACAATACCTAATTAATATAAATAAATTAAGGAACCCACAAAAAATACTCAAATAGCCTGAAAAATTAAGAAACGTTATTAATAAAAGATATACGAAAGCACCCAACACCCCCTGAACAGATATTTTTTTCGTTTAGGTTATATAAAAATACGAGTATACACAACACTTTCTATTAACTTGCAACGCACGCCTGAGTTCTTTTTCTATAAATCGTCGTTTATCAAAAAGGATACCAACACCAGGGTTTTGATGCCTTCTTCTTTTTGCGACCCATGCTAAGTAGATTTATGTATTTATAACAACCAAACTGAAATACACTAAAGTATTACTTTGAAAACCAATAAAATTACAAAATTATTTCAGTGAAAAACCGCAGAAAATTCTTATTTCTCTATTCAGCACACAAAACAAAATGGCTTACATATTCATTTGGATCTGTCAAACCATATGTGGAGCTGCCATATGTTTAAGAGTTGTTTTAGTTAATACAAGCAGACAGCGTTGCCGTTGAATTACGTCATGGTTATTTTATACATCACAGAATATTCATGTATATATATTGTTGTATTAATGTTGGGCTTTTTCTGTTATATATATATATATTATATTTCCCTTCGAATACCTAATAATTGGTGAAATTCACATTCTGTAGTTATCAGTATATATGTCATATATAGATAAATCTAATTTTCATGCAGAGAACCGGCTATTTTAAATTACACGGACACTATTCCGGTCCCTGAATACTTATATTTTTCCATCCAAGATGGTAGCATTTCGCTCCAATTTGAAAATCAAGCACAAGCGTTATAATTCGCTGCTGTCATTTGTTCTACTGCAAGAATTCATACTTTTATTTGTACTAATAATAGTTAAATTAAACATTTTAATTAGATGTAACAATTGTCGATTCATGTTATGTGTCAACGGATTTTATTTATATTAAACGATTAAAAACAGTATTTTTATAAAGACGAATTGATTGATTTTAAAACAAGTAAGCAAATAGGGTTAAAGGCGCCAATATGACAACGCGGCGAAGAACAATGCCTAAACAAATTACAGGAAATGAGGCAGTAGAACGCAGGTCCTCGGGAGCAAATACCTCCAAGCGAATATTGGTAAATACTAAAGCAACTAAAAAAAGTAGTACTCAGAATGAAAAGGACGAACAGCCAATTCCAACAGAACATTTCGATGATGCAAACATATCAGATGATGAAGAGGGAGGAACCCGTATTGGGGATATCTACATTCCACCACCTGTGCGACCTTACTGCTCCACAGAAAGTAAAGGTCCTCGTCTAATAATAAAAAAAATTGAAAATAATAATTTTAAAAGTTATGCTGGTAAAGTTGTACTTGGTCCCTTTCATCATGTAAGTTCACAGAAAAATACAAAGATGTTCATGTTCCTAAAATATACCTTTGTAGTGTTTTACTGCCATCATCGGCCCAAATGGCAGTGGTAAAAGCAATGTTATAGATTCAATGTTATTTGTATTTGGTTATCGTGCTAACAAAATTCGATGCAAAAAAATCTCTACTTTACTTCACAATTCCGCTAGATATCCAAATATCAACATGTGTTCTGTAGCTGTACATTTTCGACAGATCGTAGATAAAGAGGATGGTACATGCGAAGAAGTAACCGATAGTGACATTATTGTAGAAAGAACAGCATTTAGAGACAATTCTTCATTCTATACCATTAATGGCAAACGAGTGCAGTTTAAAGAAGTAGCCAAATTGCTCAAAAAGCACCAAGTTGATTTGGATCACAATCGATTTTTAATATTACAGGTAAATTTTAAATTAATGCCTAGTAAGAGTACTTATAAAGGCACATTTTCTAATAGGGTGAGGTTGAATCGATTGCCATGATGAAACCGAAAGGGCAAACAGAAGCTGAATGTGGTATGTTGGAATACTTGGAAGACATTGTAGGAACAACTCGCTATAAAGAACCATTAATTAAAATCAATGATCGCGTTGAGCAATTAACTGAAGAACGCACTGAAAAGCATAATCGGTGCAAATTGGCCGAACGTGAAATGAATGATTTAGAACAACCTTACAATGAGGCCGTTGAATTTTTAAGACAAGAAAATGAAAATACTCGAACAAAAAATTTAAGAATTCAAAAGTATCTTAGTGAGAAAAATAAAAAACTTGAGGAATATACAAAACAACATCAGGAGATTATGACCAAACTTAAAGAACATGAAGCAGAAGTAGCCGATCTGAAAAGACAAAGAGAAGAAAAGGAATCCATTATAAAAAAAGAAATTCAGTAAGTAGTTTACCCTCTCATTAAAAAAAAAATACGTAGACTTTAAATTAAACTTTATGAAAAATTTATATAAAAAGTTCCGATAAGGTTAAACTCAAAGTCTACGTTATTTTAGTTTTTGGATAAGTAATTAGTTAAATTGGATATGATTGAATTGGTTTATTTACAAAATAAATCGACTAAGCTCCGTTATTACAACTTTCAATAGTTAAAATTAGGATTTTGTTTGGAAAATAACCGGTTTTTGTTTAAAACTTTGGAACCAAGTTTGTATGGATAGTTAAGCACATACCATCCGCTATTTAACTTACCGATATTTTTAATTTAGTGACCAACCAAAAGCTTCTCTATATAACTTATAAAATCTTAATATCAACTATCGGTAACTTGTAATAATGACCCTAAAACTAAATAATAATTAATTATTTTTATGATTATATGAGTAAAACGGATAACCTATTAGCCAAGCGCTGAATATAAATAAAAAAAACCTAGAAAATATATAAAAGGATGTTAAATATTCTTTTATAAATCTAACACCACTTTTTTAAAAAAAAATTTCAGAAATCATGAAAACGTACGCAAAAAAAAAGAAGATATAGAAAAAAAACTTGAGAAGTCACACAGTAATTTTGCTGAAGTACAAGAGACGATGATAATATTAAATAAAAGACGTCATCACAACAAAACACAAACAACGCAAAGTGAAAAACAGTTGGAGGACTTACGAAAACTTCCCGGAAAAAATGGAAAAGAAATTGAGGATTGTGAAAAGAAAATTGAGGGTTTAGTTAAACAGAAAGATAATCTAGACGAGCAATTGCAACGTAATTATACAGAGCTTAAAGAACAAACAAAACCTCTTATAGAACAGCGTGAAAAACTAGAAACAGAATTAATGGAATTGAAAAATAATGTTGACAAAGCTAAAGCTGAGCTGGCTCTTTCTGAATCAGAATTGAAAATTTTAAAGCATGATGAGACTACAGAAACCCGCAAATATGAGTCTTTGAGGGGATCTTACGAAGATTCCCAAAAAAGTTTAGAAGAGAAAAAAGTTAAAGTTGCAGAAGTAAACAAGAGTTTGCCACAAATGAAAGAGGAAGTAAATAAAAAAATGCAGCAGATGCAAAAACTTCAAAATGAAGAACAACATTTGAGGAATAAATTGTTGACAATTAAAGCGGAGGTAAAAATATTTCTTCTTTTTAATTCTATAGCTTATAATTATTATTTTTATAATCGTTATTATTATTAATATTTTTTAGATTAATGAAAAAACTGTTAGTATGCAGGCAATGCGTTCTAATAATAAAGTGTTAGACTTTTTAATGCGCCAAAAAATTGAGGGTACAATTCCAGGAATTTTAGGGCGATTGGTAAAATTTTATATAAAATTTAATTTAAAATCAATGCTCATTTTTTGTCTTAAAACTTATTAAGGGTGATTTAGGTGGTATTGATAGTAAATATGATGTTGCAATTTCTACTGCCTGTGGTCGACTTGATAATATTGTTGTAGATACGGTAAACACAGCTCAAGAATGTATTGAGTATCTGAAACGTTTCGATGTGGGCCGAGCTTCATTTATTGCCTTAGAAAAAGTTGAACATTTGCGAAATCAGTGTGAACGTATACAAACGTAATTAAAAAATTTTTTTTAATATTTTTGTACAGATTTATTTATTTATTTTCTTAAATATTTTTTTGTCGTGTTTGTTTTTGTATATTGATAATTGCGCTAATCATTTTCATATATCTTTATCCAATCTTTTAATGTAATTTACATAAATTAATTGGAAAAAGAAATTAAAAAAGTTTGGTTGATGGTGGAGCGACCACTTTCGAAGAAAACCCTTTCTCCGAAATATACAAAAACAAATGCGAAAAAAACCAAATTTGTATTTTAATGGTTTTTATTTAAAAAAATTTCAGGCCAGAAAACTCTTACCGACTTTTCGATTTGGTACGTGTAGAGGATGATAGAGTTATTCCTGCGTTTTATTTTGCTCTTCGAAACACACTAGTTGCCAATGACTTAGAGCAAGGTACACGCATTGCATACGGTCGAATACGGTACCGAGTGGTTACACTCAACGGCGATGTTATCGAGACTTCAGGTACAATGTCCGGCGGTGGTCGCACGCAAATACGTGGAAAAATGGGTACACAAGTGCGAACCAACACGAGCAAATCAGCCGAAACTTCAATAATTTCACAAAAAGCTTTAGAAGACATGCAAATACAAGCTGAAGAAATGCAGTCGCAAATCAACTTTAACCAAGAAGAGCAGGGAAGGCTAGAACGTGAAGTGTATCAATTGAATACAAATCTACGCCAAAATGAGGCTGAAAATCAAAAGTTATTAATTTCCATAAAGAGTTTAGAAGAGCAATTACCACGTATTTTTAAACAATTAGAAGTTCAAAAGAAACGAATGCAAGAGACAACAACCGACAAAGCTAAAGTCAAAGAAATTGAGGCCTCAATAGCAGTAAAAAAGAAGTCTTTAAAAGAAGCTGAAGATGCCGCAGTTGAAGTAAATAAAAGAACTGCTGAAGCTAAAAATCAAATTGAAAAAATTCATGGCGATAAAATAAAATCTATTCAATCAAAAATAAACAATACAGACAATCAAATAAAGAAATTAAAAGCAAACGTCTCAAAGTTGAAAGTAGAATCAGGTAATAATGAACGTAATGTCGCTAAGCTAGAACAACAAATTGAACGTCTTAAAACAGACGTTCTAAAAGCACAAGATGAATTAAAAGAACTTAGCGAAAAACGTCAGAAATTTGATGATGATGTAACTGCTCTGACAAAAGAATTGGAAGAAACTGAAGAACTCATAAAAAAAACTAAATCTGATTCTTCCGGTATTCACAAAGAAGTTGCCGAAATTCAGAAAAAGGAAAACGAATTAAAACTTAAACGTGTTGAAATTGATGAAAATTTGCAATCTGTTTCTTCAAAATTATCAGATGTCAAAGCACAAATACCTCATTGGCGCGAGCAATTGAAACCGCTACGTTTACACGAGATTCCAGGAGATTCAGAACCACAGAACCCTCTAAAGACCTACACAGAAGAAGAATTAGCCACACATACTTTACAGGATATCCAGTACAAAGAAAGTGTTCAAGAGGAATTGTTAAAAAAGAAACCAAATCTTTCGTGCATAGCTGAATATATTGAAAAAAGAGACGTGTATCTAGAGAGAGTTAAGGTTTTGGAAGATATCACCTGTAAACGTAACGAAATGAGGCAGCTCTATGATGACGTGCGAAAGAAGAGATACAATGAATTTATGCAAGGTTTCCACATCATTACAAGAAAACTTAAAGAAATGTATCAAATGATAACACAGGGGGGTGATGCAGAACTTGAATTGGTAGATTCAATGGACCCATTCACCGAGGGTGTATCGTTCAGTGTTAGACCGCCCAAGAAAACTTGGAAGAACATATCAAATTTATCAGGCGGTGAAAAAACACTCTCATCTTTGGCTTTGGTGTTTGCACTGCATTATTACAAACCCTCGCCTCTTTACTTCATGGATGAAATTGATGCTGCTCTGGATTTTAAAAATATATCGATAGTGGCACATTATATTAAGGAGAGAACTAAAAATGCTCAATTTATTATAATTTCTCTGCGATCAAATATGTTTGAGTTGTCTGATTATTTAGTGGGAATATACAAAGTAAAAGATTGCACAGATTCAGTGTGTATACAAAACGAACCTCCAAAAATGCCTCTAGTGGAAAGCCAACGTTTCCAAAATACAAATCATACGCAAATAATGCATTCCCAACCACCCCATATACATCTCGCGCCTACAGAGGCTGTTTCCAGCATGGATGCAACACAATCTCAAGTATTAGTCAACAAATCGGTTAGCATAAATGATTCCATTGATTCTGTAACAACTGCAGAAGTATTTACTTCTAGCGCTATTGGTAGTAATGAACAAGTAAATAATGAGAATTGTTTACCTGGCACATCTAATTTGACTACAGCAGCAGCGCGACCTAGCAATAATTTAACGTTTGTACCTCATGCCGAAAATTCTCAACTTTTACAAAAGGAAATTCCGAATACTGATAGTCAGGTTGGATTTATTCCCAATGGCGAAAGTACAGCCCTATCACATACGGTACTACAAATGAATATTACTCGCACTTCCAATGTGCATAGCGGTCAAAATACAGATCAACAATTTAAGAAACCTTTGCCAGCTGCATCTCTTAAGTGATGTTTACTTTTTTGAAATGTGCTGTCGAATGGATCGACTTTTTTTTAAATGTATTTTGTGGCCATAATTCATACTAGAATAAGGCAATCATTACTTATTTGATGACCTGATCACTTAAACAGTCAACAATTATCGTTGTCATTTATGTGCAAACACATACTAACCATTAATCATTTTACTATACACAAATTTTTACGTTAAATCACAACTAATAATTAAAATAAAATTATAATCGTTCTGTTAAGAACATTAAAATTTTTCCAAATAAAATCTTCGTACCAAGTTAATACAAATGATAAATTTTACAAAAAATCATATCCACTGTATTACAGTGCGTGGGACTATCTATCTATAATATTATAAGGAGGAAAATTTTTTTTAATGAATACTGTAAAACTATGGAACCGTTTTTAAAAATTATTTCACCAATATAAACCTGCAGTGTCAGCGAGTAACATAAGTATATAACATAACGCCATACTTCATTTCATTATTTAATAACTTAACAATTAAAATTATTTTTTTCAACAGCTTTGTAAACAAAATAATCACAATAATGCTATTGCAATTAATAGCATTTTTTAATCTCTGTAATAAAGATGAATTCGCAAGAACGTAATTTTATGTCGTTCATGCACACTTTTCAAAACAAATTTCTGAAGTTTTATATATACCTACGATCTTCTTACTCTAACAAGATCCCACTGATAGAGTTATGAACCGGATAAAAACAGCTAGTAAAATTATAAATATATAAAAGTAAACAGGTGGGATTCTAAACCTCAAATACAATGAGAATTGCTGAAAACTACTACTGGTGCCTAACAATCAAATCAATAAATTTCTCAAAAAAGTTAATTTGCACATAAAAAACTCACTTTCATTTTATATAAAGATTTAAATTACTTAAATCAAGTGTTACACATTTGTAATGCGGAATGTGCAATTCTGTCGGTTTTGTTTTTTGTTCATTTTCCTCTAAGAATTCCGTAAATATGAAGCATTTATTAATTGCACTTGAAACTATGCACACTCATACTTTTTAATAAAGCAATAAGAAATTGCATTTTTCACTACTTTAAAAAAATATTTTTATCACATATAGGTAATTTGCGCTCATAATTTTTATAAATATTTTTTGTGAAATTTATTTGAGCTTAAGATCTTTTTTATTAATTATTTTTTATGTTTATAATATA
Source organism: Thelaira solivaga (assembly GCA_947397855.1). Taxonomy (NCBI): domain Eukaryota; kingdom Metazoa; phylum Arthropoda; class Insecta; order Diptera; family Tachinidae; genus Thelaira; species Thelaira solivaga. Next base: position 42,493,109 of record OX377611.1, on the reverse strand, counting down.
TAATTTTATTATTTTAATTTCGATATTTCGCTACATCTTTGTGTAGCATCTTCAGGAAATATGTCTTGTAAAAATTATATAAATTTTCTTTCCCAATTGAAAGAAAAACTAAAACATACTAATAATATATATACACATTCTTTCAATTGGAAAAGAAAATTTATATTATTTTTAAGACATATTTCCTGAAGATACTACACAAAGATGTAGCGAAATATCGAAATTAAAATAATAAAATTATATATTATAAAAATAAAAAATAATTAATAAAAAAGATCTTAAGCTCAAATAAATTTTACAAAAGTAAAGATAAGAAGATCGAATAATTAAAATATTATTTTTATTAGTTAGTTTTATTTGACCTTTTTCTTTTTAATTAAAATGGCTATTTTGTTAATAATTATATCCTGAAGAAGCTACAAAAATTGGAGCGAAATATCGATATAAAAATAAATTTTTGAAAAATAAGACCTCAAGCTTAACAAAATAGCCATTTTGATATTATTTTTATAAATATTTAATTAAATTATTTGACCTTCATAGAAACCTTAAGCTTGAATATTTATTAATGTTCTTATCATATTTCTTATGTTTGCAAGAAGTACATACATAGGTAGTGGTTTCATATAATATATATAACATGGAAATTTTACCAAAAATTAGGTCATCTTTCTTCGTTATTTGTAGCCAACATCCGCACCAGAATCATACAAATTGAAAAATGAAGGCAAAAACGTTTATATAGCCATCAGTACAGTTTAAATTAATTACATGTACATAAAAAATGTATATCTATGAGAACATCTACAGAATTTTTGAAATTTTTTTACATATTTGATCCAAAGCTTCAGTAGTTGAACTTTTAGAGGACGTGATATCTTCCCCACTATCACATGCTTTAGTTAGTTCTGGGTCAAGTGGTAAAGAGCCCAAATATGGGACATTCATTTCATCACACATTGCTTTAGCTCCACCAGTTTTCGCAGGAAATATTTCAGAAGAATTTCCGCAATGTCCACATCGGAAGTAGCTCATATTTTCAATAACTCCTACTATTTGTATATCTTGTTTTTTACAGAAGTTAATTTCTTTACGAACGTCTAATAATGATACTTCCTGAGGCGTAGTTACAATAACAGCTTTGAGGGAGTTAGGTAGCTCTTCGTCACGTAAATAAGATATGACCGATAGATGTTCGTCTGAAGTACCTGGTGGAGTGTCCAACAATAGCAGGTCCAAAGTACCCCAATCAACTTCACTTAAAAATTGGCGGATCATGCCATTCTTTTTTGGTCCTCGCCAAATTATTGCATCATCAGGAGATCCCAGCAAAAAACCAATTGACATTAGGCATATGTTATCATCTACACCCACTGGAGACCAACCAGATCCTGATTGATGAACATTTTCTCCTTCTACACCCATTAGACGCGGTTGGGATGGTCCACATATATCAATATCGAGTACGCCAAAATTTTTGTCATTGTAACTTTTGGCCAAATAACGTGATAGTAACATGGTTACTGTGCTTTTCCCAACGCCTCCTTTTCCTGACAATATAAGCAATTTATTACGAACGTCTTTCATAGCTTCAGCAACTAAAGCTTTGCAGGGATCTTCAAGTTTCTTATTAGGATCACTACAAATTTTTTGATTTGGACAGCCCTGACAAGCAGAACCCAATCCGGCATTAGCACTATCCACTCCCGGACAATTTTCAGGTTCCGGCATCATTTTGTTTGATACTTAAAAAACACAGATTATGATTAAATAGAAATAGCTCAATATAGTCACTGAGCAACATATAGTTTATTTTTGATAGATAAAATAAACGCAACACCTGTGGCGCAACCATGGCAGAATTATACACGATAAAGCATTGACATCAGCTGTACATTTATTGCTCTCCATCGCTTTGCTGTCAAAAATTGCTTAGTCTATACGCGCCATTTTTTTTTTGGTATAGGATTCACGGTACGATGACTTTTGAGTTTTTTTCACCGTTCCTTACATACACTGTACGATGTACCTTTTCTCTACAAGAACAGTGACACTCAATTGATTTGTCATTTGATTGACATTGTTAAAAATATATGTATCACAGCGTAGTAGACATGGCAGAATTAACACGGTAATGACAAATCTACAACAAACATTAAAATGCAAAAACAATAGGCGTCTCTTCTCTCCTATGTGTCAAACACATCTACTACTAATAGAAAATATCAATGTAATCCACTCATGCACTTACACTTTCTATGTATGCATGGGTACAAAACATCGGCTCCCAAGCAAATTTTGAAATTTACTAAAGATAGCAGGAGATGTATGCTGATCTACTGTCATTACTGTGTTAATTCTGCCATGGTAGTAGAAGGTTCTATCAAGTTCTTAAGGACATTGTGAAAAATGTGATAGAAACTTTGATTACGTGTGATTTTGTATCTCCCTCTTGCACATGGATCAAATGAATGTCAACATGAGCATGTGTTAAGTTTCTATCGCACATACCTTTCTTGGTATATATTATACACCGTACTACTTCTATAATGGTACTAGATGTTTTTGTCCGGTCTGGTCTTTTATTACGTGAATAGCTATGAATTTTATTTATATAGTTAACGTTTAAAATGTAAAAAGTGGTTATTGTGACATGACGGTAATAGTTGGATATATGGTGTCGCGAAGGGTTTTGTAGATATTGATATGTTCTTTCATATTGTAGAACATACTTTTGTTCTATCATCAATAGTTTCCGCAGCGCATGCGACGAAAGACGTGTTAGGGCACTTTTTTTACACATTGGGTTACGTTACTTAAGTTTTAGGAAGGATCCGTCCTCTTATCTAGCAATAAATGTAATTTTCCAATGGTGAAAGAATTTTTGAAATCGGCACAGTAGTTTTTGAGTTTATTCATTACAAACATGCATACAAAAATAAACATTTTTCCTCTATAATATTTTAATATATATAGTGTAGATGTAACTACAACTGATAAATGACTTCAACCAAATATAAGTTTAAATTAACTACATTCTAACTGCTTTAAATCAAATGTTGGATATTTTAATCCTAGACAGTAAAAGTCCGTGAACGATGAACGAAATAATTTAAAAGAATTTACGCCTCCGACACGTTCATTTGCTGAGTCATTCATTTGAAAAGGTCGAACATAAATGCCCAAGCCTAGTGTTATATGAAACTTATCAGCTGATATTATGCTACTATCATTTACTTTTTGTTAATATTGCTTACAAATGTTTTTTGAATCCTATAAAAAAGTTTTTTTGTTCAATATATTTCACAACTAGTCAATATTGGTCAATATGAATATATTTAATATATCGACTTGTGAGAAATTCGAACACCACAGTACTCTGTGATTTCAATTAAATTAGTTATATTAACATATGCATATTATACTCGTAAACGTGCATACACATACACGCAATTGATTGTGCATATTATTGATTAAAATATCAAGTTGAAAGATTATTCGGATTTGTGTATAAATTGTTGGTAAATAATATGGATAGTGTTAAAACTAAAAGTACTAATGGTTCTGTCGTCGATAAATCTTTCAGAAGTCAAACTTCTAGTAAGTTGTATGGTAACTTTAACATTGCTTAAATAAACTAAAAAAGAAGAGCAAAGTCCGTACAGATAAACTTGATATTTTTTGGAATCAGATATACGTATGTATGTATTGAATCGTCTTAACTTTCATCAAAAAATGACTTCTGATTTATTTTGCATGTGAATAAAACTCACACATAGTATGTGTGTAATAACGCTTATAGAAACATCATTGAAAATGTTGATATCGGAGATTTACTGAACTTGTTAAAGACTATACTAGCGAAAACTAATGTAGCCGTGTTTCTTTATTGGACGTGGATTGCGCAAATATATACTATGTGTGAAACATTCCCATAACTAGAGCGTATACTCAGTTATATAATTGTCAGTTTTCTTCATTTTTGTGTTGAGTGCAATTCAATACAGACTAGGGAAACAATCTAACTGCTGAGAACATAATATCATTCAACTTAGATTTAATTTTTCTCGCAGGGAATAAATTAATTTTTTGTAGTTATTTATTAAGTCGATTTACATTTTCAAAAATGATTTAAACACGTTTTAAATGTTCTTGCGATACACTTTGTTTTCATAACTATATTCCTTAGATAGGTTATACTTTACTTTTATACTAATTGCGGATCTAGTTAACGCGAAGGCCATTATACTTTTTTAAATCATTTTGTTTTGGCCATATAAACAGGAAAATCTTACAGAAATAACAATTAAAAAAACAGCTGCACAATTAACATGACACTACCCAGAATGGATATTGTAAGACAAAGGTTTTTTTTTGTCTAAATAAAAATACCTAGTATAGACAACATATTACTATTATTTATTATTTGATATTAGAAATTAACTTTAAGATTAATAATTTTTAAAGAGCACGGGTGACAGAAATCGAACCTGCGACCTTTAGATTGCGCTACAAATCTACAGGGCACCCTGGTATAAGATACATACATATGTTCATTTATATAGTACTGGCTGTTTACGGGTCTTGTCCCGTCTCTCCTTGTGTAGGAATTCTTAGACTAAGCAGATTGTATAAATAAAATCTGGTTTTTGACTAACTGTTTTTACCCGCTCTTGCGTGGCAAGTATATAGTGACCATTTTTAAAATATATTGATTTTGTGTATCAAATTTAAAGTTTTCGTTGAAAAATATAATTTTAATTTTTTAAATCATTGAATAGTGGACTTAATGTAAGCGTAGCGTTATGTAATATATCCTATGTTACTCGCTGATAATGTAGCTTTATAGTGGTTAAATAATTCTTAATCGGCTTGTTAGTTTTAGAGTTATGCATCACAAACAAAAATGCAAATACGCAATTTTTTCTTCTTAATTAAACAAATATTAATCGTAATAAGCGTAACCACTACTTTTTAAAAAATATTTTTACCGTCCAACATAACTTGTAAATATTAGATACAATTAATGCAAGTAATACAATAATGCAATTATGTTTATTAGTTTAATAAAAAATTAAACTAATTTAAACTAATATTTCTTTAAAATATATAAACGTACTAGCTGAACCGGCAAACGTTGTTTGTTTTAAAATTTCATTTATATTGAAAAATAATTACAAAGAAAGGATCGTGGCATAAAAACTTAATTGCGTTGTTCTGAACATATAAGAAAAAAATTAGCCAATTTGAGAAAAATGTAAAAAGTAAGGATAGTAATGGGCGTGTTAAATTTTTCTTTTCATTGGGTTTTGATGAAAATATAAAATTTTTGTATATTCGATTTTCTTACTCTAAGAAATCGTAATCATAAAGTACGGTACAAGACCGAGTAAAAACAGGTAGTAGATAAATAATCCTACTGGGCGGATTTGTGACGCTAAACCTTTCAAGGCGTAACTTAAAGGTATACACAAAAATTTAATTAAATCGGTTCAGGCGTTTAGTAGGAGTACAATGTCACACACACGTACAGTCCAATTTTATATATTAAGATATGCAGACGCGTAGCGGTTATGCTTATTTCGACAAATATTTGTTTACTGTGACCGTAGCTTAAGAATTGGTATATTACTACATTTATTTAGATACACACATACATGTGTATATTTTTTATATGAGTAAATATATGTAAATACATATGTATTGGAATATTTTTTTTAGATGGCATTAAAAGAGATGCAGATTCCTGGGAAGAAATCTCGATTGATGTACCGTGGGGAACCGTGGAAGGTATGCAAATTAGTGATACATAATTTTAAACTAATCTGATTATCATATTTATATACTGCATGTAGAAATAAAAAATTCTTTAACCTTAATATATTGTAAAATGAACTGTCAGGTAAAGATTATAATCTTTTATATTTTTATTGTATATAATATGTACATACATACATATTTTATTTATACCCTTCAACGCGGTGCGATTATAGCCCATAGTGATAATAATATACCCTTCAAAAAAGTGAAAAGTATGTGCTTGTTAGTTAAAGATTAAAAAAGATTAATGTTTTGAAGTGTCCGGGACAATCACAGAATCAAAATTTCTCTGAAAATTTGTTTAATTTCGTTAAATCTTCATTAAAAGGGAAAGTATCCATCTAAGTTTGGTTAGCTTTGGCAACTTTTTCGGAAACAAAGCGAGAAATACCAGCCATGGACAAAATATTAGGCAAACTGTGTACTTACCTAACATTTTTCGGCTTACTTGTTTTTTCCAAATAAATCAAATGTCTTTATTATTTTTCCCATGTGAAAGTGAGTAAACAATACTTTAATCGTAAATAAGTTAAAGTAATATTGCCAAATTGGCAAAAATGCAAAATAATTTTTTTTATTGTTCAGCAATAAAGTGATAGCTTTAAATAACAAAACAATCTGTTATTTGAATTATTATTAAATCTTTTATTATTATTCTCATTATTGGCTATGATCGCACCGTGATCTTTAAGATCTATTGTGCAGCCCAATTCCTCACTACAATCAGAGACTCCATACGAACCTCGTAATTGTTGTAGGATTAATCTTGGCTAGATCTTCTGGAACCAATGCCCCGCTACGTAAGCAGCTTATTCTGCGTCTTGCTACTCGCAGAGAATATGTTCCGACGTTTCCTGTCCTTCCCGATACGAGTAGTCTTGTACCACACCGATTTTACTCATATGATAGTTAAGTCTATAATGGGCCGTAAGTAGCTCAACGTAGAGTTTAATGTCATTTCTGCTGAGGTTCAAAGCAACATCTGCCCTAATGCGCTTGGGGTTGATGTGTCTCTTTGACTGCCGCATGCCCACTTCGGCCCTCCAGCAGTCTTTTAGACTTCGTTTCTCCTCTTTGTGTAGAAGGGCACTAGTGAAGTTGTAGGTCACCCCGCAGAATGACTCTGACCCGTTTTAGCCAGATGACCCGGCACCTATAATGAGATAACCATGTTTCTCTCTGCCAAAGCATTGAGAAGTTTATATCAGTCCCAGACCAATCTTGATCAAAAGGAATAGCCCGCCAATGCACATACAGCTGCTCGACTGTCTTAAGAGAATAAATATGCAGGTACCATATGTGCCCCTTTGTCAACATTCCCTAGCACATATCTCTAAAGCCTAAAAATGTAAGCTGTTTTTCTCATTTTAACTGCCCTACATAAACGTTGTTCTGCAATTCAAGCACCAGCACTGCCATCTTCCATTTTGGTTCCATCAGTATACCAAAATTGTCGTTTTCGGTCCAGTATTATTTCACCGTTTCTCCAAGCAGAGCATTCACTAATGACCACTTCAAAACGCTTAGAGAATGTGAATATCCTATCCATCCTATCAATTTTCACATGCCCACTAAGATTGCCCTCTTTAAGATAGGATAGGCTAGAGAGCCTTAAAGTGGAACTAGCTACTACTCTTCTACTCACAATATGCAGGGGAGTGATCGCAGTGACCATACCCAAGTCTAGTGTAGGGAACATCTTCATCGCTCCCGTTACACTCAAACAGGCTATTCGATGCATCTTGTTGAGGATTATCTGAGCCTGTTTTTGTTTTCCCTTTGTACACCATACCAAGGAGGCATAAGTGACCATCGGTCCTATGATGATTTTGTAGGACCACGCAAGCAAATATTGCCCTTAAAGCTTTGCTAGTTATGTATAGTAAATGTTTGTTCCAATTAAGAGTCTTATCTAGAGCTACTCCCAGATATTTCGTCTCCTCGGCCATCACCAAGTCAATGTTCCCCAATTTTAAGGTCCATAGACTTAGCTTGCTCCTTCTAGTGAAGGGAATCACTTTGGTTTTATTCGGATTTATCGAAAGTCCCCCCTTCTGACACCATCTGTGAGTGGTGTCAAGAGCCGTTTGCATTCGATTGGCAATCACAGAGTCAAACTTGCCCTTGAACCTCGTGTCCGAGATCGCTGAGAGTCTCCAGCAGCCCATCGGCGACCAATAGCCATAAGAGTGGCGATAAAACACCCCCCTGGGGGAATCCTTTGGTTAACCTGACAAATAATCTACTTGCCCCCGCATTGAGAACCCATGATCAGTCGGGTTATTTCCTTCTTGATCCTCGCCTCCTCAATAGACTCGAATGTAACGTTATCAAAAGCCCCGTAATGTCAACCGACGTACAGAAGGCTATTTCCTTACCAACCAGAGTCTTCGATTTTACTCATTAGGCTGTGCAGGGCAGTCTCAGTTGATCTGCCTGATTGGTAAGCATATTGTCCAATATAAAGAGGGTTGTCCCTACGATGCGATTCCTTGATATATTGATCCAAAATCTTTTCCATAGCTTTAAGCAGGAAGGACGTTAAGCAAATGAGTCGAAAGGCTTTTGGCGTGTAATCCGTCTTTTTGCTTGCTTTCGGTATAAAAGCAATTCTTACTCTGCCCCAGTGCTTAGGTAATACTCATAATTCTAGGCTCGTCCTAAATATATAAGTAAACCTAAGTGCGAGCACGTCAAGACCTTGCCTGAGTAGGCACGGTTGTACGTTGTTCACACCTGGAGCATTAAATGGTCTAAACGTAGAAATAGCCAATTTAGTTTTATTGACGTTAAAGATTTTATGGGCCAGTGAAAGCTTTTCTCGTGTAAAAGTCAAGTACGCTATGCCCCTGACATCTTCACTGTCCCGTTCAGTGTAGGAGCAGCTCGGAAAGAGTGTCCAGCAAAAGTTGTCCCGTTTTTTCCAGGCTCTTCGTAAAACTTCCGTCAGCCTTCTTAAGTGTAGAAAGGCTATTTGAGTGATCCTTCGTAAGAGGTTTATGTAGTCTAGCGGCTGCTGGAAAAGTTTAAATCTCCTTGTAGTGGCTCTTCCATGAGTCTCTCTTGGATCTTCTCAAGGCGTTGTTATATGACGTTAAGGCACTTTTATAACTTGGCCAATCCACAATGGTCTTTGCTCTATTGAAGAGCTGGCGGGCAGTCCTTCGCAGGGTGCCCAACTCTTTATTCCACTAGGGAACATTTCTGGAACGTTCCTTCATAACGAATTCGCAGCTATTTTCATAGGCTGAGGTTATGATGGTTTCCATCTTGTTAACTTCAAGATCTAGTTTCCTTTCATTTAGGTACCCTATGCCTTCTTCCAAATGAAAGTTATACAACGACCAATTGGTCTTTCTAACATCCCTTATTGCGAAAGTGTCTTCAACCTCTCCCTTCAGGTCAAATCGAATATATCGATGATCTGACAGGAAGCTTCATCCAACACTCTCAAATTTGAAATGTTATATGAGATAAATACGCTAGCCCTTATCGCGTTTGCAAAGGTTGGCTCATTATCTCTGTTTACTACAACAACATTATTAGTTATAATAAAATCAAGAAGTAACTCACCTCGTGTATTGATGTCCGTGCTCCCCCATACCGTGTGATGCGCGTTAGCATTACAGCACAGCACTGTAAGTTGCAGTTTCAGCAGTACTCCGTAAGCTGCTGAAGCTCACTCGATACCACCTCTTCTGCGTCCCCAGGGAGGTAGACGGAGACCAAGACAATAGTTCTCCACCCATGAATCTTAAACTAACCACTGCATATTCCGCCTGTCCGTGCGGATGTCTTAGACACAAAAGACCTTCAGAGAAGTTTAGTATATCAACTTGTTGCAAGTTTCTGTCTTCAGGCTGCTATTTAAACTCAACCGTATCGGTCTATAAATGGTTGACATATGTCTAAAATACAAAAAGATGCATAGTGTAATCAGAATTAACTGTCATAATATCTGAAAAAAATCAAAACAATAGGTTCTCAAATGACAAAGAAAAATCGAAAATACAACCGAAATATTAGATTTTGAAGAAATCTTATTTCTAAGATTTGTTCATTAAATTTAAAAAAATAAATTCAATAAACAATGTAATATTATATTTATATAATATTCTTAACTTTTTCTCTTCAAATAACTTAAACTCGTAAGGTCATTTAATACTGGACAAAGCTGTTTGTTTTTTGAAGGCAAATAGCTAATTAATTTTATTTATGAAAATGTTTCAGTTTTTATAGGAAATTCAAACATAGAAATTTTTAAAAACATGCCTTAGTGATTAGTTGAAATTAAAAAATATTCAAAAATGAATTTAAAAAATTGAAGTTAAAAATAATACACAAACGTTATTGATAAATTAAAATAGTGAAGTTATATAAATTATGTAAAAATAAATAAAAATTAATTAATTAAATATATTCATTAATTTATGCTGTTTTTTATGGAAATTTTTAAGCTGTACACGTGCATCATGTGTGTACACCAGAGAACTGCAAAAATCGCATTTTTAGTTGATTGTGCATAAAAAAAATCAAACCACACAAGCGAACAATTTTAGTAAAAATCGTGCACAACATTTGATTAAATCATTTTCGAGTCATTTCTATTAGAAACCGATTGTTTTTTATGTTGTTCGTCGTGATTGAATCTAAAAAGCAAAATTCAAACAGGCATTAGCATACATCAAGGCGAATCCATACAAGATAAAATCGTCAAAAGCAAATAAATACGAATCCAATCAATCGGTTTTATACAAATGTGTGCTTTTTAAAGGTTGGCTTGTAAAAAAACTATAAATACAAAAAACTAAACATGTTTGGCTTGAAAAACTGTTTTTGCAAATGTTTTAAATTAAATAAAATTTAATTTATTTTGCATATCTATTGAATACCTTTCTTAGAATTTCACGTTAATTTAAATATTTTGAACTGAAATTAATTTTAGGATTAACAAAAAATAGGTAAATATTCAAAGAATATTATTTTAATCAATATAATAGATAAAGATAGATAGAAGTCAGTAGTCAATTGTAAAAAGAATGATTGTACCTAGTCGGTTAAAGAAGAACGGTCTATTTATGGAAGTAAAAGTAAAGTTGATAAATATTATAAAAGTTGATGTATTTATTTAAAGAGAAAAAGTTGTTTATTGTAAAATTAAATATTTAAAGTTGTGCGAAAATTCGCTTAAAAGTTGTTCATATATATATATATATATATATATATATATATATATATCTTTGATATTTAAGAAGAATGTGGAAAATGAAAATGAAAATATAAATATTTGGCTAATGTAATACAACGAAATTATTAACTTATTTTTAATTTACAGGAAAATGGTGGGGTAGCCGTAATAAACAGCCAATTTTAGCATTACACGGTTGGCAAGATAATTGTGGTAGCTTTGACAATCTTTGTCCGCTTATGCCTGCAGATTTACCAGTACTGTGCATAGATTTGCCAGGTCATGGAAAATCATCGCATTATCCTAAAGGTATGCAGTATTTTTTATTTTGGGATGGCATATGTTTGATTCGACGAATTGTTCGTAAATATGGATGGAAAAGAGTAACTCTTATGGGCCACTCACTAGGAGGAGCTTTAACATTTATATACGCCGCAAGTTTTCCCTCAGAAGTTGTAAAATTAATAAATATTGATATTGCTGGTCCGACAGTACGTAGTATTGAACGTCAAGCGGAAATAACTGGATGGACATTAGATAAGTTTTTAGATTATGAAACATTGGCTGAAACGAAGGTGCCTTGCTATACCTATAAAGAAATGGTAAAATTAGTTTTAGATGCTTATGATGGTTCTGTCGATGAGAAGTCGGTGAAGGTTTTGTTAAAACGTGGTATGCAAACGGCCCCAGCACATTTACACAAAAATGGATACCATTTTTGCAGGGACTTACGATTGAAAATATCATTACTTGGTATGTTTACTGCTGAGCAAGTGTTAGCATATGCCAAGCGTATACGCTGTAAAGTATTAAACATTCGTGGTGTACCTGGCATGAAATTTGAAAATCCCCATATATATGATGAAGTTATTGAAGCGCTAAAAGAAAACGCTGAGCTAGTGATATACAAAGAGATACCTGGAACACATCACTTGCATCTCTGCACACCGGAACGTGTTGCTCCTATTATTAACGAATTTCTATTGGATGCGTAAGAGAAAGAAAATAAAAACTACTTTTTTTTTGCTGGCTGGTGTGAGGCTTAATTAATGAACTCTAAAGATATTGTAAGCTGTATGTATTACTAAATTACATAAATTAAATTTATCTATGTATATAATAGATATAAATATATATATACTATATATATGCAGGTGTAGTAGAAAACAGAAAATGTCAATTATTTTGGAATATATATAAATCAGATAATGACATGGACGTTCGTGAATTAAAATTTAAATAGAATATATAAACCAAAAATGTGTTAGGGTACTTTAAATTTATTGTTTTCCTCATGATAATCTCATGAGCTATTTATTCAATACAATAAGTACCGAAGGGGACCATTTCATCAGACGCTACTCTAAATAATAAGTAGATTACTCCCAACATTTTTTTGGCAAACAGAACTTTTACATTGTAAAAAACATGGTCCATATAGATAACCTATATCCTTCAGCACTTATTGTACAGCTCATGATAATATCATGAACCCAACACTATTCTGGAATTAAGCACAAGTAAAGATTAATATTTTATTAAACTTTTGAATTTAAAATAGATATATTTATCTTTAAATAATAAAATATTGACTTCTAAAAAATGTCTGAAATTTGTTTAAAATATTTTTTCTGTAAGAATACAAAATATTATTATTTATAATATATACAAATACAGTACAAAATATGGTCTACAAAACCAGTGGCACTCAATTGATCTGGTCTTTGAATAGTAGTGTTGTTAGAAATATCTATCACAGCGTAGAAGAAAATTTCTATCAAGTTTTTAGTGGCAGTGTGACAATGCTATAGAAACTTTTGTGTACATGTGATTTTGTATCTCACTCTATCAAGTTAAATTTTATATATCTTACTTTCTTATTCTAAAGCTATTTCCTCATCATCGATGATGTGTGTGTGACTAATCACTGAACTAAGCTAGGCACATGAAAAACGTGAATGCAATGTCTTTTGGCTATTTTTTTGTCACAGAATATCCATAATTTCGGTACCAAAGTATTTTACAGATATCTGGTAGCCTTACAGTACATATTTTTTTTGGCAGCACTTTTGTACAGTTTGAGGGCTATTGCTGTGGTCACATTTGGTTATTTTCTCGTTGAAAACTAAACAGTCTTAACCTGAGTTTAATTTAGAATTTATTATTAATTATAGCAAATTTGTCTGTAAAAATTAAAATTTTTGTTAGACTTCATATTATTTTAAAATTAGTTAATTTTTTCCCAATTCGGTAATAATGATTTTGCCCAAAATCGTCAAAATTATGATAAATCGTTAAGTGTGGCAGCTATATAGATATTTTTGACGCTTGTCATTTTAAAAAGAAACCGGCCTAGTTGCGTCTTTTTCACACCTTTTAACGATAGATTTCTTATTGCTGATATTAATTAAAGTTTTAATTAATTTGTGTATTAAAATATATGTGAAGATATATATAAAACCACAAAAAAAGGTACATTATTAACTATAAAATTATATTATTAATTTTGTTGTTCTAAATGTAATAGAAATCATATACAGAGAATTGGCAAAAAGAGGTATTGTAATAGTTTGTATGTACTTGCTTCTGTTATTAAAGTCGTACAGATTTAATAATTAAAAAAGTACGTGTTTTTAAAGTAAAAAAGTTCATATATTACTTATTGGAGGGGTAATTTAAATAAAATCTTATCAAACCTATAAAAATAAAAATGTGAACATGGGGGTCTTCGTTAATTTTTTTTTAGTATTAATGGTGGTGAAATGTCTGCGTCAACGTCCTCTGCCTTTGTCTACATTCAAGAAAATGTGCTGTTGAAACGCTTCCGTTCAGTCAAATTTAATATCAATTTAGTACAGTTGCCGTCCGTGAGCAGTTTTCAGAAAACTCTTATGGGAACCGCTGTTAATGGAACTCTCTTGCAATGGTATAAATTTTGTGTTAAATTTAGTTCTCTATTAATTTGTGGGCTGTTATGTTATGCCAAACTTTTTAACAATTTCGTTTTGATTATTCTATTTCTACTACATAGTGTTTTGGGAACACTGAAATGTTTTATGTACTACGTGTTTATACATACGCTTACAAGTTCTTTTTTGCCCATTGCTCTGTATTGTCGTGTGCTTGTGTACGTTTTTAGATTTTTTTTTAACCGTAATTTTGTATATGTATACAGCGTTAAATTCTTCACTTTTTGTTGCGTACCGGAATTTGTTGTACTGTGGAATTTACTCAGCTCGCAGTCATTTATATTTGTGCAAAGCAAAAAACAAATTAAGAACTTAGTAAAAAAATTTTTTAAATTAAAAATAAAACTTAAGTTGTAAGATGGCAACAAAATCAAAACGCGCGGGTACTGCCACACCCCAACCACAACCTGGTAGCGCTAGTACGCCTTTGATGCCAGGGTCAAGTCGTCCATCCAGCCCACTTAGCCCAACTCGCCATTCTCGATTGCAGGAAAAGGCTGAATTGCAAAATTTGAATGACCGTTTAGCAGCATATATTGACCGTGTCCGAAATTTAGAAACTGAAAATGCCCGCCTTTCAATCGAAGTGCAAACAACACGCGATAATATTACGCGTGAGGCGACAAATATTAAATCTATGTATGACAATGAATTGAGTGATGCCCGGCGTTTGTTGGATGATACAGCACGCGAAAAAGCAAAGTTGGAAATTGATATTAAAAGACTTTGGGGAGAGAATGAAGAGTTGAAGACGAAATTAAATAAGAAAACTAAAGAGTGTACAAATGCTGAAGGTGAGTTGATTCTATTTTAATATGCTCATATGAACAGGTAAATATACATATATGAAATTATTTATTTTGGATTTCGTTAATATTTATGTGTGTTCGTTCATATGTACATATTTGATTCTGCTTGCGACTTTTGTGTGCTAATACTCTAATTATTAAGAGATTGATTAGAAATTCGACATTTCCGTCATTATTAATTCACAGGAAATGCTCGCATGTATGAATCACGAGCTACTGAACTGAGCGCTAAATTTAACGCGGCTAATGCTGATCGCAAAAAGGCTGCTGACGAGTTAAAAGATGCGCAAAATGAGATTGAACGTTTGCGTACACAACTGGAAGAAGCCCGCAAAAATTTAGAAGAAGAAACTTTGGCTCGTGTCGACTTAGAGAATAACATACAAAGTCTGCGTGAAGAGTTAACTTTTAAGGATCAAATACACTTACAAGAAATCAATGAAACTCGTTCCCGCCGACAGGTGGAAATCAGTGAAATTGATGGCCGTCTTATGGAGCAATACGAAGCGAAGTTGCAATTGTCGCTCCAAGAATTGCGTGAACAATACGAGTCACAAATGCGTGCTAACCGTGACGAAATAGAGATGCTTTACGATCAGAAAATAAAAAATCTTCAAGCTGCAGCCAATCGAAATTCTGGTGCTGCTGCTAATGCTCTCGAGGAATTACGTTCTACACGTACACGTATTGAATCATTAAACAGTCGCATTAATGAGTTGGAATCTACGAATACAGCTTTAAATGTTCGTATTCGTGATCTGGAACAGCTACTTGATAATGAGAGGGCACGTCATACTGTAGAAAAATCAGAATTGGAGGCTGATTTGCAACGAATGCGTGAAGAAAATGCGCAGCAAGTGCAAGAATATCAAGACCTAATGGACATTAAGGTGAGTTTTCAATTTGAATTTATAATTGTTACACTTCGCGACAACAAAAAAAAAAAAAAAACAAAAAAAAAATACCAGGGAAATGATATTACCTTTCTGGTAGCTGCTGTTGAGTACAACTAGAATCTGTTTTTAATGTTTGCCAAACTCCCCCAATATCATGAGTTATGGCTAAAAAAAGAGGCGTTTCGTACCTTCATGTACTTGTAAACCAGTAACTTAGTTGAATATCAATTTATTTTCAATTTCTCAGAAATAAAGCATGCATTGCAGCCGTTGGAATGGTATATACAGGGTGGTCAAAAAGAAACCAAGGGGTGTAAAAGTTTAATAACTTTTTTGTTTATTAACTTTTTTTTTATTTTTTCTTTCAGATTATATAATATACAAAATGGAAATTTTTTTACACTAAGTATGAAAAATGATGTCTCTTAAATGACCACCGTTTTCAGCTTCGCACTGATGGGCTCTTTTTAGAGCATTTTCCATAACATCTTTCAAAACTTGTGGCTGTAGCTTTCGAATTTCTGCAACAATGTTTGCCTTGAGTTCAAGGATTGTCTCTGGCTTGTTCACATACACTCGCTCCTTCAAAAAACCCCAAAGAAAATAGTCGGGTGCTGTCAAATCTGGCGATCGCGCTGGCCAAATAATTTCCGAATTTAGAGAAATTATTCGCTCTCCAAAAATTTGACTTAAAAGTGCCATTGTGTCTCGGGCAGTATGGGCAGTGGCTCCGTCCTGCTGAAACCACATACCAGGTCTGTTTTCAAGAGCAGGACGTAAAAAATTTTCTATCATAAAACGATACCGCTCTCCATTTACGGTTACAGCACTTCCATCTTCATTCTCGAAGAAGTAGGGCCCAATGACATTTTCAGATGTGATCCCACACCATACTGTACACCTGATGGGGTGCAATTGGCATTGATGAATGGCTCTTGGATTTTGAGAACCCCAGAACCTACAGTTCTGCTTGTTAACAAAGCCATTCAAATGAAAATGAGCTTCATCACTCATAATCAAATTTTCAATAAAGTTGATTTCTAATAAAATTCTATTGTTCTGGTTCTCTGTTCAGTTGTGAACCTCTCCATTATAAATTCTCCAAGTGTTGTCTATATAATCTGAAAGAAAAAATAAAAAAAATTAATAAACAAAAAAGTTATTAAACTTTTACACCCCTTGGTTTCTTTTGGCCCATCCTGTATTTACATATAAATTTTTATTAAAATTTATTTATTTTATTTTTATTGATTTTTGATATTTGACACAATATACTTTAGAAAAGGTTGTGTGTGATAAACGTTTCTAAAGCGTAATTGAAAAATGTTTGAGAATTTTTATTTTATGAAGCTTACTATTTACTATTTCCATAAACTTATTCTCAAGTTATATTGTATTTCGATTGGCTATATGCTTTGTTGGGTAATAGGAGGGTGTGCACATACAATACACAAATTAAGCAAAATTAAAATTTTGGTTGTATTTATTTTCGATTTTTCTCGGCAATTTGTGGACCGATTGTTTTGCAAAAATAACTCATTTCTCCATTTTTTATTTTCGATAAACTAAAATGTATCTTATTGTAAATATTTAGCGTTAAAAATTGGTCCAATGTAATTAGTTTCAGACTATTTCGTATTATTAGATTTACAGACAGTGTAGCATCAAGTTTTCTGTAGAGCTAGAAAAAGTTTGTACTTAACAATGTATATTACAAACAACAAATTCATTAATACTCTCTATTTTATTCAAATTTAACATAGCTTTTGCTTTAATAGGTGTACACGTTATTAGACTCTTAAAGAAATTTCTTACTTTTGCAAGTTAACCTTTTTTGGTCAAAATGTCATTCGAGTCAACAAATTTTTGATTTCGCATTGTCTTAACCGATATCTTCACACAGACTTTTTAATTAAGTTTACCAACATGGACATTAATGAAATGACTTATAATATTTAGGTTTCTTTGGATTTGGAGTTAGCTGCCTATGACAAACTCCTACGTGGCGAAGAGTCACGCCTAAATATAACTCCTTCAGGTGGGGGTGCTACTGTGACTTCGCTTAGCCAATCTCTACGCTCTACGTCTAGATCAACGCCACACAGTAAGACACCCATGCGTGCGCCATCAACCACACCTGGTGCCTACAAACGGAAACGTACTGTTATTGATGAATCCGAAGATATAAGTCAGTCGGAATTCTTTGTTACCAGTAGTGCCAAAGGTGACATTGAAATTTGTGAATTTGATCCAGAAGGAAAATTCGTTAAACTTCATAACAAAGGACAAAATGAAGTACAAATCGGAGGTTGGCAACTAAAACGTATTGCTGATGGCAAAGAAAGCAATTTCAAATTCCATCGCAGCGTAAAAATTGATGCTGGAGCCACAATAACAGTTTGGTCTTCAGACGTTTCTGGAGCTACTCATGAACCACCTTTAAATATTGTTATGAAGACACAAAAATGGTTTGGTGGCGACAACATAAAAACTTCACTCTTTAACAGTGACGGAGAAGAAGTCGCTGGCTCAGAACGTATTAAACGTACTATAATACGTCATGTTTCCCGTCATAGATCAGGCGGTGTAAGTGGACATGTCTCCACTAATGAAGATATATATCATCAACAAGGAGATCCTAATGAACAGCCAGGAGTAGAGAAATGCCGCTTGATGTAAGATGATCTCCAAAGTAAGCTGCAGTGTTTTTAATGTTTACATTTAAAAAATAAAAACTTAAACCACTTTTATAGTGCAAGGATGGTATGTTGATTATTTATCCATAAAAAAACAACAAACGCGCAACTTTACAACATTTAAAATTAAAAAATGGTTTTCCAGTGTTCTCCATTTTCTTTATAACATATAAAATTCTAAAAATTGATTTCCAATTTTTCTTGATTCTATGTTTTTTATTTATTTTACATACATACTAACTAATTTTTTATTTGACATTAAAAAAAGGCCTAAAGTAACGTTTAAAAAATCCAACTATGAAAAGACGAGTTTATTTCGGCCCTGCATTAGAACCTGAATCTTTTAATTTTAGTGTTAAGATTTTCTATGATAGACTAAAATTTTTTAGTTGATTCTTCAAAAACATTTTTTCTTACGTACACAAAACTTATTTTAAGATTTAAACCAGTAAATGTTTTCTCCAATATAATATAAAAAGTAAAGTATGTTTGTTTCAAGAAATAAGTAATAGAACATTAAACACATACGGCAGTTAAAAGTTTTCATGAAACTAAATCATTTGAATATTAATAGAAAACTACTTGCATATATATTACAAACTAAAAAAGGCATTGAATGAAAAAAAAAAAAACGTTCTGTATTAGTGTTTTAACAAATGAATAATTTATGTTCATTTTGAATTCAGTAATTTTTAATAAATGTTTTCCCTTAAGAGTAAATAGACTTAAATGCCAGAAGTAACAAAAATACAATTAAAAAAAATGTACAAATTTATGTTTCGACATTTTGTTCAAAAATGTGTTTTTCGTTAGCAAACATTTGTTCAATATCTTTTACCTATACATCCTTGTTCATAATAAAAATGTAAATTTTGTATTTTGTAAATTAAAATTTTTTATTGTGAATGAGGCCCATAAACTTTAAATATTATTTTAAATAAAATCAAACCACAATACATACATATATATATACATATATTTAATTTTAAGATTTTATCTTATTTTTTTTTTTACCTTTATTAAAAAATTAACAAAATAAGCTATACTTTACCACTAAAAAAAAGTTTGAGAATAAATAAATAAAAAAAAAAACGGTTCAGAGCACAGAAATATTTGATCAAATAAACGTAACAATTAGTTTTGGAAACAACATGAATATGTATTTATTTACATATACTCGTAAAGTGAAAAATGTATTTTATAAATAAAAATTTAAAGTATTAGTAAATATTATTCAAGCTTAAGAGCTCAATAAAAATTGTTTTTATATTAATTTTCCAATATTTCTATTTTCTTTGAATAATAAATTTCCCTGGAGAAAGCTTTCAAAAGAAAGTCGAAATATTGGAAAATTAAAATAAAAACTTTTTTTATTGAGATCTTATGCTTGAATAATATTTATTAATAATGGGCCATAGTCATTGTCACAAAAAAAGTAGGCTTTTATTAAGAACTGACTTTTGTTCATAAGAATTTAATGAATTTAAAATCGATTTTAAAAAGATAACGACTTTAGTCTGACTACGATTATGGGCCAATAAATTTATAAGATCGAATAATTTAATAAAATGATAAAAAATGTATATTAAAAATAAAAGTCCTACATCCAAATTGTAAATTTATGTATTATCTTTCAATAAACATATATATTATGTGAGAGGTACCGTGCCCACATTTTAAAATTCATACGCTTTTAAGCGAATGGCTGACCATTTGGAAAAATATTTTGTATTTAAAAATGCATCTAAAATAGTTTACCTTAACATGGTAACAAGTTCCGATATGTAATTTTTAACACCCTCCTACTACAGAGAAATACTCAAACCTTAATCAATTTCCTTTTTTGTATAATTTTTTGGAAAATTTGTATCTAGCTTAAAGAACATACTATACGAATAAGTAATCTTACACTGTGAACCACAAACTAATGGAATTTATAACAAGTTAAAAAACGGCTGTGCCGAGTTTTATATACCATTCACTATGTTACCCAAATATTCATATTTTGCACTTCCCACACTCTTCTAAAATATAAAAAAACATACAAAAAGTTGTTAAGTAAATGCAAATAAATATGCCGAGTTCAATATGTTTTCAGTATTAATAGTATATTTATCAAATACGTCTTACGTCACTAAATACTTCTATATATATATACGAGTATATTTTTAGTAGTAGTTTAGCGGAAGTCGTCTAGATTGGTAACCACTGCCCAAATACTCGTAAGTTACTTTGAATTATTAAAGAGCTATTTCTCTGAGTGATTTTCGCAGCTTCCGGACGAATCATAGAAGATTACGGAATGGGAAACAAAGAGAATGTCGTCTAAACTACCACCCAAATACTTAGAAATTACTTTGGATTATTAATTTTTTTTTTAATTTCCATATACTTCAGTACTGTTGCTCTGAGGGATTTTGGCAATTTCCGTTATGCATCATAAAATACAACCTATGAAATTTCCCGTAAATGTTAAAACACTTCCAGAAAGCTTAGAACTTAAAAATTTCATTCCAGTTTGGTTTTAGTAATTACCTGTTGCAAAATTGGGAATGGTACCTTCTCAAAATTGGAAATGATAAAAATCCCTCAGAACAAGAGTCCTGGGGTATAAGGGAATTGCAGAATTTTTTTAAAAATCTAGTTTTTTCTTAGATAGATTACAAATCTCGACGACCTCTTCTTTAAAATAATATGTATACCATCCCGTAATATTCTATGGTTCGTTTGAAAATTAGGAAAATCAACGTTATAGACTTGTTCTCCGAAGTTCATTTTAGTTCAAAAATTAAAAATTGATTGTCATCGAACGATCTTTATGTTAAATCATATCGAATAGGGGTTGAAAGGAATTTTTTTCGAAAATAGAAAGCAAAACAAAATTCGAAAAATTTTTAAATTTAGGATTCGATTTCTTTTTAAAAAATTTAATTCAAAGAGTACTTTAGTCACTATGGCTAAAAAAATTAAGTTTTAATTTTAAAATCTTAAAATTAAGCTTTTTAGCATGCAGATCTTCGAAGGAACTTTCGTTCCTTCGTCTTTGTTTTCGTTTAAGTTTAAGTTTAGTTCGTCCGTTCATTTAAAATGAAGAGCAAGCAAATGAACTATAGGAATTCAAAATACGGACCAGTTCGTTCAGTTCAAATAAATAATACAATGGTAATAGTTCGTTCGTGTACTACCCAAGACTAGTATTTATGCAAATTTGTATATATGTATGTATGTCGTATAAACTTACAATTAAAAAATTATAAAAAAAATAAATTTTGACATTTTTTAATACATATTTTTTATTTAATCTTTAATAAATAAATAATTTCGGCTCAAGAAACTAAAATTAATGAGTTCTAAGTTTCTGAGAACATCATTTTTAAAAGCAATAAAATGCCTGCAGGGACTGAGACTTAATAAAAAAAGATATTATAAGGAAGATATATAAGAATGCAAATATTAATTTTCATTTAATTTTGCAAATATTTGTAAAAATGTTTAAGCCAAACATATTTAATTAACGACAAAAATCAAAAGAAAAAAATATCTTTCATAAAGAATTTTGTATCCGTAATGTTATTACACTCAAGGCATTAAAAACCACACACGCCACATACAATTTATTAATACCAGGACCACACACGGCAAGTTTAGTTGGGCAATTCTTGATTTTGTAGGAGAGAGAGGAAAGGGGTACAAACTTGCTCGTACTCGGCAATTCTTTTTTGTTTTCTCTTCATATGACCAGGACCACACACAGCAAGTTTAGTTGGGCAATTCTTTCTCAATTCTCTTTTAAAATTGCCGCATTCTTATTCAGTCACTCATTCTGCCTCAAGCTACTTGTCTTCTTTTGTTACATCTTTATAAAAGATACGAAGAGAGAACAAAAAAGAATTGCCGAGTAAGAGCAAGTTATACCCTTTAAATTCCTCTCTCCTACAAAATCAAGAATTGCCCAACTAAACTTGCTGTGTATGGTCCTGGTCTATCTTTTATAAAGATGTAAAAAAAAGAAGACAGGTAGCTTGAGGCTGAATGAATGACTGAATAAGAATGCTAAAATTGCCGAAACAATTGCTGTGTGTAGACACAGCGGCAATTTTAAAAGAAAATTTAGAAAGAATTGCCAAACTAACTTGCTGTGTGTGATCCTGGTCTAAGTTTCGTGTTTGTGTGAACAAAGCATTGCGCACAACAAACAAGTAACAATAATTAAAATCGAAAATTTCGGTTGTATTTTTGATTTTTCTGGTCCATTTGTGAACCGATCTTTTTGATTTTTTGCACAGACATTAAGATCGTTACTTCAGATAAAACTGCGTATCACGTTTATTTGTCCGTCTTGTATTTTAGGCAAATTACTCAAAAAACTGATTGTTCTGATTTTTTGAACAGACATTATGGGATTCATATATAAAGTTTTTGTCGGTTTTGTAGTTTAGACAAATTACGCAAAAAACCGCTGCAAAAATGGTCAAAAAATAGAGTTAGTTGCACATCAGAGCTTATAGCTCAGCCATTTATGGACCAATTGAGCTGAATTTCAATAGGAAATTGACAACAGGAACTTTGTCCAAATTAACAGGCTAAATTTTTCTGTATGTCTTGTAGGGACATCAGAAAGTGGATTACATCGGACATCGATAAATCGACTCCGCTACTTATATGGATCCAGAATATATATACTTCATAGGGTGTCCCATGTACGGT
This sequence comes from Thelaira solivaga, assembly GCA_947397855.1. NCBI lineage: Eukaryota > Metazoa > Arthropoda > Insecta > Diptera > Tachinidae > Thelaira > Thelaira solivaga. The sequence goes on along the minus strand of OX377611.1, from coordinate 42,470,024 downwards.
GTAGAAATTACACACGTAATGACAAACTTATATATAGCCTTTCCTCTTTTTTGTGAAGGTTATACAAATGAAAATGAGACCCTTAGAGAATTTGTCCGAATTTCATTAAGAAAAGCTTAAAAGAGACAAGTATGTTCAAACTAAGTAAAAACAAGTTAAATGCGGCTGTGCCGAGGCTTTCATACCTTTCATTGTATTGGCCAAATATTCGTATTTTTAATTTTGCACATTCTTATTAAACAAAAAAAGATAAAGGTTTTTAATGAAAAGTTAAATACTGATAAAAAATTATTTTCTTTGAGAAAATCCTTTCAGTTTTTCGTTACTCTTACAATAAATAATTAATTTCAGTTAAAACAATTCAAATTAACAACATTCACAAAAAAATCGTTCTTGAATTTTTATTTTTAAAAGTTATTAAACAAAGGCGAAATAATTTTTTTTCAATATGTCAAATTTTTTAAAGCCGATTTGGGGTAACCTTTTATGGATTCCCTTGCACTATGATAGACTTAGAAAATGAATGGGATTTGTTTAACCTTATAAGAATTTAATATTTGAGAACACTACATATTGAGTATGTTCACTGAACTCAGAACCGTAAGTATGGCATCCTTAAAATAAAAAGTGAAGTTATAAATTAAATGCACACGATTTATTAGCAACAACTTTAGAATAATATATTTTATTTTTATGTAGTATTAATTTGTGATTTGTAGTGAGTGGAAGCAAGTAAGTGAAGTGTATGTTATTTGGATTTTATTGCGCTAAAGTACTGTTAAGTACATACATACTTATATGAAATATGTGGATTATTTCAATTTGTTAATAAGTTCAATGACATAAAATTATATATGGAGTATATACATATCACATATATATGTGATATGTATTTGCAGCGTAACATGCTTTACAATGCATTACCTACTTTCGTTACTTAATCGTTACCAAATGCAAGATAATTATAATAAAAAACATGACAAATACATGTGACATGTGAAACAAAAATCATAAAACTTTATTTTGTTTTTTTTATGATTTAGTTACTGAGATATGAACTTTTTTTTAATAAAAAAAAATCATTTTAAATTAACTTTAATATTAAAAGTTGATTGCCTTGCTCTATACACTTGTCACATTAGCATAGACAAAACACATTAGAAATTGTATTGTAATGTTTTTGGCATGTAGTTAGTACTTTACAGAAACAAAAAAAATAAAGCGGCTTTTGCAGAAATTAAATTGGTCCAATTTGACCAAATCTGTTTTGCTTTAGTGTTTTTCATATTTAAGTTTAAAAAAGTTGTTAAAGTTTCTATCCCTACGTATTTTATACATTCTTATGAAGATATTTATTTTTCATAGTTTAATTACAGCATTTAAAAATGAAGTTAGTTATATTAGATACTTCCGAATCCGTTGGACTATGGGCTGCCAAATATGTCACAAAGAGAATAAATGATTTCAAGCCAGGACCCAATAAGTACGTACAATTACATATGTGTCGATATGATCGTATGTATATAAAGATGTTAATAACTGCTTGATTCTAATTTTATTTAAGATATTTCGTCCTGGGCTTACCAACTGGTAGCACACCTCTGAGTATGTACAGAAATCTAATACAATTTCACAAACAAGGCAAAATATCATTTGAATATGTAAAAACTTTTAACATGGATGAATATGTGGGTAAGAAGTGTTAATATAATTTCCAATTATATGTGTTCATTTTACAATTATTTTGAATTATTTTTTCTTGGAGGCTTGAAAAGGGATCATCCAGAAAGTTATCATTACTTTATGTGGCAAAACTTTTTCAAACACATTAATATTAATCCTGCTAATGTGCATATACTCGATGGCAACGCCTCCGATTTGGTGGCTGAATGTAATAAATTCGAAGATATGATTAATGAAGCTGGTGGGATTGAACTTTTTATAGGCGGGATTGGGCCTGACGGCCATATTGCATTTAATGAGCCCGGTTCTTCTTTAGTATCACGTACGCGTGTCAAAACACTTGCTCAAGACACTTTAGAAGCAAATGCTCGATTTTTTGACAACGATATTAGCAAAGTACCCAATAAAGCATTAACCGTAGGTGTTGGTACAGTTATGGACTCAAAAGAAGTTATGATCCTTATAACCGGTGCTCATAAGGCGTTCGCATTATATAAAGCCATTGAAGAAGGAATTAATCATATGTGGACTGTTAGTGCTTTCCAACAACACCCAAATACTTTAATGATTTGTGATGAAGATGCCACGTTGGAATTGCGTGTTAAAACAGTTAAATATTTCAAGGTAAGTGTAAATTACTATATTATAAATATAAACCGAGTATACGCATGTGTATATTAATTTACGGGTAAAAATGGCTAAAGAGCTTTTAACTAGTTAATTTGTATTTTAATATGCACATATTTTTTAAATTTTGCTAATGTAATTGATGGTGATGGGTATTTCTACAATATATTTCTTTATCAATAAAATAGCACATATCTTAATATAGAAGAGCATGTTAGTGTTTGGCCTAATTGGCTTGTGGTGGAAAGGGTTTAAAGATTTAAAGCGTTAAGGTTGTGGCACATCAATTAATGACTCTGTTCGTGAACGTGCGTAATCAAAAGCCGAAAAAATTCACGTTCACATCAGTGATAAGAGATAGTCTGTATATAAGTAATTTCCTAAATGCTTTGTATATGAAGTCAACTCTTGATAATTTGAATTTATCGTTGATTTTTCCTGTCTGCTGAAAAAGTATTCTTTCTTCATTCCTGTAGTTATTTAAAGCTAAAAAGTATGTATTGGGGATTCCTTTTAAGAAGTCTTTGCTTTAATATTGGATGACAACATTTTAAATGATAAAACATGAAGAAAACTAATAAGTGGTTCTAGCTAAAGGAAGTCTCATCTATCTGCGTGTCTCGACAAGGATTGTAGGATTGTAGTCGAGAAACTTTAAAATCACAATAAATTTAAGCCAAAGTAAAGAATAATATTTTCATTCCCCAAACTCAAATTCAAATTATGAAGAGTTGATTTTACTTACATTAAAGCTTTTAAAGCGTTGGATAATATTTCAATAAACAATATGGCTATTTTGTTAAGCTTGAGGTCTTATTTTTCAAAAATTTATTTTTATATCGATATTTCGCTCCAATTTTTGTAGCTTCTTCAGGATATAATTATAAATTAATCAAATTTGATCAAATAAGACCTCAAGCTTAACAAAATAGCCATATTATTTCAATAAACAATAATTATTTTTCAATTAAAATTTAGGGAATACAAAGTGAACTTTATGCTGCTGAATACGGCGATGACAGTTATTAAATTCTAAATTGTCCAAGTTGAACCCATCAAAAAATTATTATTCGTTAGTATATAATCAAATATAATAAAAAGCATAAGTTTATTTTTTATAATTTTATAACCAGTTAAGATATTCATTCGAAAGTAGTCCATATCAAAGCCAATTTATAGCTTCTTTAAAATTAAAAAAAAAAATTATTTGTAAATTATTCAGAATTAGATAAAAGGAGAATTAATTTGTATATTTTGCTAAATTTTGTTAACGTGAATAAAACATTCAGATTTGAAATACAGAAGAGCATTGCATAGAACATAATCTTGTCCAAGAGGAAAGTTATATGTGTGAAAGTAATGAAGGCTAGTTTATAATACAATTCCTTTACAATGTTGTGGAATCTTCAAGATAAATTGAACCAGCAATAATTTTTAATGTACTAATTGTAAACTTTATAAAAAATATGTTTAATGTATTGAAGGCTGGATTCTGATCCGAATTTATGAGTGGAACCTTTTTTTTCACCATCGGCTTCAATTCGTATGTATAATAATATTATAAAGTAAAGTCCTCATAACTGAATTTATAATAAAAATGCATTGTAAAGTAAAAGCTTACAATCTGAATTTATTTTTATTCCATGTCGGAAAACATCTTACAAGTACTGTTATACTTTGCAATTTTTATCAATTTCGAAATTGTTGACTGGTTATAAGATAAATTGAAAATAATTTTATTCAAACTCTAAAATATTAATATTTTTAACCGTTATTTATTTACAGTGTCTTATGGATGTCCATATGAAACTTATTGATGAATAAATAAACAAGTAAAGTTTGAGATATCGTTGAAGGGGTTATACCTGCCTATTTTGTATACAAAAACTCTGTGTTCAATTTTTAAAAAATGTAAACTTAAATTTCATAATACGTAAATACAAAATGCAAATATGATATATTTTTTTATGAAAAAAAAAAAAAAAATAAAAAATAAAAATAAATAAATGGAAAACTAATGATTTTATACAAAATTTTGTAATCGAGTGTTTTTCTTCTGCTACCGGTTATAGTATATGTATAGTGTTAAGAAATAATTCAGATCGTCTCTTAAGAAATTCTTAACAGGCTAAACAGATTTGCTGTGAAATATTTATTTATTATGTATTAATACTAATCATGGGTCACGAGCCTTGTAATCGTTACAGTTTGCTGATTCCAGAAAGTGTGAGTACTTTGTTTAAGTTTTCCTTAAGTATATAGAAAAAAACACAAAATTAAAAAAGTTAGAATCACATGATATTTAAAATTTGTACGAGTTGTGCTGTTATTTATGATCCCCACTGTATGTGTCTAAGTAATTAAAAATATCTATGTATATAAATAAAATTAATTTTCTGTTTGTTTGTTTGTTCGCTATATAAATGTTAGGTTAGGTTACTCCAATGAAGGTCGCTACATACTTTTGGACTGGCTATGCCCAGTTTCCAACGATTTTCACTAACCATTGTTCAAAAAATGTGTGCCCATATTTAATTGAAGCCTGAAATTATGCTTTGAAATATTTTATTTACCACTTTGGTTGTACATATAAAAATTTTAGCAAAAACGTGAACCACTTTATAAATTGGTACTTGGATTGATTTTTAAACGGATTTCCCTAAACATTGGTACATACGCTTTTTAAGGATACCGGCTCAAGTTGTCAATGACTTGGCCGGGCGAGACCAGGCAAAAACATATAGTATTTAATACATAATTAATGCACATTGTACATACATACATACGTAAATGAATCTGTTTTAATCTCTTAAATTAAACAACCATTTTTTTAAAATTGATTTGTTTTTCACTATTAATTTACAAGCAATAAAAAAAACTTGTTATTTACTCTTCATCTGCAATTCGTTACACACATTCAATATCAGCCACTGGGTCAACTCATTTTTGTTTCGGCCAATGACATTTAGATGAGCTTCCAAACACTTGCATAAAAAGAGTCTATAAAGTGAGTAGTTAATTGAATCATGGTTACGTTTGATGGACTATCATCATTATTTATTATTTAAGTCCCTGTGGTTTAACTGTAACAAATCGAAACTTTTTTTAAAGGTAGAGAATTGGCAGCAAATATTCACTTGCATTATTGATTCGTTGACAATGTGTGGGAACATTGAACTGTTTAGCAAACAAAGATGCTGTAAAAATTATTTTACTTTAGAGTTAAAATTGAAAAAAGAAAATTTTAATATATCAGGAATTTGGTTAATAAACGAATACTAAAGATTTAAATTGATGAAGGTACATTAAATTTATATTGTCAGGTTGTTTAAAAAAAATGAGCTGAAATCTGTGATGTTTGTTGATTTTTTTGCATCTACTTATTCTGATGCTCATAAAATAAATTCAAATCAAGTTATAACTTCCTCATCAATTAGTACTTCGCGGATTGAAGACTGCGTAAAATCGCTCAAATCATCAATATTTAGTGGACCCGATGGCATACCAAGTTAAGCTTTAATTAACTGTTCATCGGCCTTAGCCGTAGCTTTATCAATTATTTTTAGCACTTCGCTAAAAGGGTTATTTCCCTAAAATCTAAAAAGAATCATACATAACTCCGTTGTTAAAATCTGGCAACAAATCGGTTATTACTAATTACAGAGGTATTGCCAAACTTAGCGCTATACTTAAACTTTTTGAAAAATCAAGTTTCATCGCTAATCACTCCTGCCCAACATGGATTTCGCAAAGGATTTTCATCAATGGCAAATATTCTTGAATTAATTACGCCTTCAATAACATACATCACACTGATGTTATTTACACTGACTTCAGTAATGCTGGATTAAATCGTATTTGTTAAATCGGACACAATGTGTCAAGCTTAAAACTGCTGTGGAGTCTGCTACAGTCTATGGAAAAGTAAAATGAAAGCTTTCTAATGCCGATGTGAGTGCTAGCCACAAATTTATTGTTGCCGATATACGAGATGAAGTGATTATTGATACAGATTTTATGATAAATCACGGCATTAACCTGCACATGGGACAACAAATAGATATTGGCTATGAAAATAAAGCAACACACATAAACAGTGACATTTAACAGCTAAAGCTCTCGTCAAAAATAACAATGATGGAATAGTTCCTTTGATGGTCCTTAATTTATCCAGCAGCGAGAAAGCCATAAGTCAACAGCACGATATTGGCCAATGTATACCAGTGGAGGCAGTCGTCAATTGTATAGATGTAAAACTGGAATCTGCCAATATGGCTAGATAAGAAAACAAGTTGTTCAAGAAACAGGTAGAAAAATGGGTAGCAGTACTAGCACCAACAGATAAAAATAAAGACAAACAGCTGATTAAGTCATGCTTCTGTTTTTGCCATGAGTTAAAAAAGCCAAGGTAGGACGACAATAGTAAAACATTCAATAAGCACTAATGGTCTGCATCAAATACAAAAAAAGGCATTTCAAACCACTCGCTTGATTTTTAAGTACGAGGGCGGATTGATATTGAAGCTCCCTAAGTAGGAAAAAAACTTTTTTTTTTTTTTCAAAAACCATTTATTTCTCAACATAGTCTCCTTAGTAAGACGATATTCCAATTTTTTTATACCATCTGAATAATACGATTTTGGGAACAACTCAAAATACGCGTTAGTCTCGGTAATCACTTCTTCGTTTGAGATGAATCTTTTTCCTGCGAGCCATTTTTTAAGTTTGGAACCAGGAAAAAGTTCTAGGAGCTAAGTCTGGACTATAAGGTGGATGATCAACCAATTCGAAGTGTATTTCACGTAATTTTAGCATCGTATCTAATGTGAACCGATGTGTTGTCTTGAAGAAAGAGCAAACGCGGCACCCATCTTGCCGATAGCTTTTTCATATGCAAATGTTCATGCAAAATGTTGAACACACGTTCATATGATATGTTTACCATTTCAACAATCTCACGTAACTTGACTCGGCGATCATTCATAACGATATCGAGGATTTTCTTGATATTTTCTTCAGTAACCACCTCTTTTGGCCATCCTGTTGATGGTATTGTTGCAGTGCTTGTGCTGCCTTCTAGCGCTAAGTAGTTTCAATATCAATCCGCCCTCGTACGGTGCGTTCGACATTCAATATTAATCAAAACGAATAAATAAATACAGAAACAGCAAGAGTAATGAAACAAACACTATCCGAAGAGAAGTTTTTGCTATACTCATTTGACCATGTTTAAGAGAGTTGAATGAATTGAATATTTGAGTTTTTTATTGGTACAAATTTATTTGAATGTTTACTAGTTGTTTGAAATATTCAAACTTCTATGGTAAAATTAAACAAATGTAATGTGTGTAAGTTTTTTAAATATTTGTACGAGTAAAGGACGAAAAAATAAAAATGCAAATACAGTAGGAGAGTTCGCTAATTATTATTTTTATTGATACTTTTTTCAAAATTTTTTACATTAGGAAGACTACGGATGAACATCTTGTCTTTATTTTTACGTATACTGCAAGAATTTACTAAATGTATGTATACGAGTACATACATATAATTTATTATTTCAATAGTTGACAATAACAATTAAAATCGCTGAAATTTGAATAAACTCATATATTCAAACAATATTTGAATAAACTGTGTAAAAAATCAAACTGTTAATATATTTATTTTGCTTCAAATCAAATTCAGTCTCATTCAAACACACATGAATATGGTATTTATCGTGTTCATAACATCAAGCATATAAATCTCATTTTATCCAAATGGGTTTTCATTTGCTTTACCCTCTCTTAATTGATATTGTTCCTTGTTATTTGAATGAAGAGAAATGAATGAATGTTTTAAAGCAGATGACTAATAAACCAATAAAGCAAGCGCCTAGAAGCATTCCTATGGCAAAACGAAATGAGGTGAGATGGAGCGGGATGGCATAGTCGAACCATCTTCAAGTCCTTGGAGCTCGCCTGTAGTACTGGTGAAGAAAAAAGATGGCAGCACCAGATTTTGTGTCGACTACAGGAAGATTAACGATGTCACCAAAAAGGACAGCTATCCGCTACCCAGGATTGATAACACCCTGGACACCCTTGTTGGAACAAAATAGTTCTAAACACTAGATTTACAAAGCGGATATTGGCAAGTGGAGATTGCAGAAAAAGATAGAGAGAAAACTGCATTCAGTGCGTATGATATCTTGTGGCAGTTTAAAGTGATGACATTTGAGCTCTACAACGCTCTTGCCACATTGTAACGGTCATGAAATCAAGCCGTAACGGTCATTTCATCTCAGCTTAGAACCTTCTAGATTTATCTAGTAACATTACCAAGCTGTAACGGACGTTTTTAAATCTAGCCAACTATACACACATGAAAATTATACACTAACACAAATATAAAAACTACTCATCTTACTTTACAATTCACACACAAGCATTTACATTCTCAAATTCTACGCATTAACAATAAATTGCTATATGACATACATAACTACAGTTTCTTATGAAAAAAAATAATAACGGTGGGACAACAGCATAATTTTTCAGAAAAATATATTTATTGCTTTTGTCATGTAGTCATTTAAAAATAATAATGAATGATTTTCTCCTAATTTTGTCATGGCCCACTAGTCGTTATTTTTGTTTTTAAAATTCAAGTAAATAGGAATAATAGAGAATTTTTAATTTATAAAAAACCATTTTTGGTTTAATAATTTACTCAACTTTTTATTTAAAATGAGTTTATCTTACTGAAATGAGTAATTTATTCGTAATTTGCCTTTATTCAATGTGTCCTTTGTAACATATGCAGAAGTACATGTTGTCTTAGGAAAAATTTAGTGACAATGCCAATTTTGAATTTGAATTAGTTGAAATATTGATAAGTAATAATTTTTTACTTTTTAATGATGCCGCTCTTAGGCACAAAAAATTTGCCTGTAGCAAATGGGTTTGAATCTGGCAGAAGGAAACCTGAGGGTTTACCTAAAGGATACCTTCGGGGTCCGACCAGTGACTCTCAACACTGGTACCACGGGAGCCGGTAGCCCCACAGAGGAAGCACTAATGTCCGAGCAATGGGTTAAGAGCTGATGCTCACGAATGGTTGAACAATGAGTGCTCGGAGTCTGTGGACCGAACTTCGTTCCAACCCCACGGGGTTTAATTAATGATGTTCTGGGGACAACATCCCTGGTTCGTTGTTCGGTCAGTGAACTTCGTGCACACCCAAATGCTCGGACAGTGGAATCTGTAACCGGTTATTGGTGAGGTCCCCTTCGGGGGTTCACGTGGTGGCTGTGGTTGAAACCAAAAGGTGGAAACGGAGTTCATGTCACCGTTGGCAGGGTGGCATGTTCTTCGATGTGCTGTTTCATAGAAACAGATGTCACTTGACACGGGTTTTGGATAGGCCCAACTCCCTTAACAAGGGTGGTGTATGTGACATGGCAGAAACACACACAATTTGCTACCTGTGTCACAGGGGCTATAGTGGTAGGCATGAATACCACTCATGGTTTGACCACGGTGAGATTAGGCCCTAGCGGCAGGTGCTCACCTAAATCATCCACATGCATTGTACCATTACATGCTATCAGAGTAATACCATGATCATGTAAATATAAAATCGTACCAATTTGAAAAAAGAAAACGCATTAAACTGTCGATTACTGGCACATTTACAATACATTCATAATTTTTATTCATATTGATCAAAAAATTTCAAACCATTCGTTCAGTATTCGTTGTCATTTTAATAATTTATTTTATATTTTATTAAAAATGATGTCTGGGGAAATTTTTGAAAAAATAAATTCCAATATTTTTCACATAATTAAAATAATACTTCGTAAAATCTGAAAAGACTTTCTTTAATTCAAAATTAGAACACAAAACAAATATCAAGATTAGCAAACTGTTTCCATTTTTTGCCGTACAAAAATTTTGTTCGTAGAAATTTTTTAATGAGATTCTGTAAATTGATATCATGTAGACACTAGACTCAAAATTTCTTCAGGGCTTTTTATATTTTCATGAAAAAGTTTGAATTTTATTCAAACGATATTATAACATAATAAATGGTATGTATTTGAACAATTTAAAAGAAAAATAGGCAACGCAATGCACTTTTTTCGAATGTTGTCATGTATTGCTTTTATAAAATTATGTGAATTGACAACAATACATTCGCTTTTTATGATTTGGATCAAAATCAACAAATAAGACACTTACATCGTTCTCTGGTGTAGAGATATGAATATGCATAGTCAATTGATTGATTATCAATGCGCTTAATGGGTTAATCAGGATATTAACATGCAAGAGCATCATAAAATTTTGCATAGAATTTAATTGAGAATATCATCAGCAAAAAAAAATATAAGTTTTGAGTACTGAATGTATCGGATGTACCAGTTCTACTACTCTCACGAATTGTCCCAACAAAATAATTGTGAACGCTCACTTAAATAGGTGAATAAAACTAGGATAGGGTTTTCCAGTTTTATATAATTATTTTTATTTATATTGAGTATATTTTAGACTAGATTTAAGGTTTTATTTATACAATTTTAAGGTTTTAAGGTTATAATTTTATATTATTTAGATAGATAATTCATTAATACAAATTTAGGTCAGTATTTAGTTTTAATTTAATGTATAAGTAAGTTTAAGTTTTAATGAAATGCAACAATTGATCGTACATTTAATAGTTTTTTTTTTCCAGTAGATAAGTTTCTATAATTTTCACTTACATAATTTTAATGTATGTATAATTTTCATTTATGTAGATTTAAGTTTTATAATTTTTACACTTACATATGTAAATTTGAGTTTATATATTTATGGTAAATAGTTAATTACAGTTTTAATAAATTTTTCGTGAATTAATTGTGAGGTATTGTTAGGTGTGTGTTCAATTTTATTGTGTAAAGAGAAGAAAGAAGTTATGTCAACACAGGTTTTGAGGTGAATAAAAATTCGACTTTTTTAACCTGTGTTGCCGAAACTTCTGATTGGTCAGAAGCAATATTTACGTTGGTGCGTGATATTATAATTCTTCTGTGGCAGGCTCATCTAGTGCTGCACCACAGGTTTCTATTCTTGACCCACTTTTATTGCTCATTTAGGTAAATAATTTTAAAAGTTGCCCCATTATCCATATAATGTGGCCCATTAATTACTAAGCGATCGTATGCGAAATGTCAGTGATATAAGAAAGTTTTTTATTTATTTTAAACTCATAATAAAATGTGCAATAAAAATACTTTTCAAACATAAATTTATGCAATACACATAATCTAGGTTGAATCTTTTTTATGTTGCCTTTGAGTAATTAACATCAGTTATGATTTTCAATTTCCTGCCATTATACTCGTTTGTATGTATGTACGAGTATATATAAAAGCCATGTTTTTTTTATTAAAAATAATTGTATTTTCATAAAATACAGTAAAAATACTAATTGTATAACATTTACACTTGTGGGTTGATATGCCCATTCCATCAACGCTTGTGTGTTTTACCTCACCGATGCTTAAAACCTCCTGCTGCCTTAAATAACGTTTTGTCATTTGTGAAAACATTTGTTCATTTATGTGTGTGCAGTTTGTAAAAGAGTGTTTTAAAATTTATTAGTTAGTTTTATTTGACCTTTTTTTTTTATATACTATGACTATTTTATTAAGCTTGAGGTCTTATTTTAAAAAAATTTATTTTTATATCGGTATTTCGCTTCAATTTGTGTAGCTTCTTCAGGATATAATTATAAATTAATCAAATTATTAAAAATACATATTTCACAAATTTTCTTGACAAAATTAAATTAGGGTGTACAATAATAAGGTTATACCTAAAAACAAAATTTTATATACAAAATTCGAAAAATATTTAAAATTATGTGTTTATAGACATAAAATAATCTAAAAAATTATACAATTAATAATAATAAAAGTAATATGTTAAAAATGTATATATAAAACAATTGTTATAAAAATGTATGTGTTAAATGAATTATGAATCTTGTAATATGTTCAAATAAATACTCGTATATAAAGTTATATACTCATATTTGTACATGGGCACATTTATTTGTATATAAATAATATGTGCATATTAACAAAAATATTTAACAAAATTTATATTTGTTTATTAAGTGTCTATAATTTTGAGCTATATTTTCTGTATCTGACTTTTAAATTATTTGTAACATTTCTAATGTGTATCTTCTTTTATAATTATTTTCTATATTTAAAATTAGGAAAATGATTTAATTCAAAACAATGAGAAGTTAATGCCGTTTTTTGGGAAGAAATGTTCCTATATTTTTGATCCGATTTATTTCCAGCCATTCTAATCTTAAGTTAATTTTTTGTTGTACCTACATATACTTTGTCACAAGTTTCATTTTTATTACCATCACATGGTATTCTATAAACTACATTTGACATATTAAATTTCTCTATTCTATCTTTAGTTCTACTAAATAATGTATTTAAAGTATTGTATGTTTTATAAAAATATTTTTATTAAAATCATTTTTAACAAGAGAGGAAATAGAAATATGAAGAAAAATCAGCAGAATCTTTTTATGATAAAGTTAAGAAAATTCACGCAAAGATAAGAAGTTTCACGCATCAACCCTTGCGTTCGATATTACTTTCCTATTAGTCGACATAAAAGAAAACTGATTGTTGGGGTCGAAGAGATCTAAAAATCGACTGATATTAATTAACACAAGTTGTTATTTGAACGTTTTTGCATGCTCTGCTCATGCGTGAAGCATATACGCGATTTAACGCGAAAGAAACAATGATCAACCCCGAATTAAAACATACTCCTGACATTTTGCTTGTACTTAGATTGGAAGAAAGTTCATTCCTGTTTTAAAATTTGTTGGAGCTCATATGTAAAGCTTTGAAAAACATTGTTTCTGATGCACCATCTAGGGTCGGTCGGTTTGTAGCTCATTTAAAACGACAAGTGCTGGATACACTGATCGTTCACAGAGTGATTCAAGAACAACATTTAAGTAAATAGCAAAAAAATCTGAGTCTGACGCTAAAATCCCACTTTCAACAAAATGTACCGATTTTCTGCACATTTTATATGCCGGTAATGTGAACACACACACTTACACACATGTATTGTTAATTAGGGGGCGACGAAAGCAGACATCGTGCTAACCGTTGTGTAATAAATCAGGTAATGAAGTCCCTACAATAAATACAATAACAGGTTTTTTTAATTTAAAAAGTCTTGCGGTTGTCAAAAACAACTGACTAAATATCAAAAAAAATTTTTTGTTTATTAATAAATTTCTTGAACATATTTAGTAATTTAATACGAAAAAACTGAAGTAAATAATATAAAATATAGTGGTAATGAGCATTAGGTTAGTTTTTTTTTTGTCAATTATAGTAAAACTTATTGTAAATTAAAATGTAAAATAATAGCTCCGATCCCGTAAAGTTCGGGTAAATGAGAGTAAAGAGAAATAAATCTCAATTAGAGACCAAAATGTTTAAAAGTACTTGAACAGCAAAAACCAAATTTTTAGACCAAAAAAAATTTCAGTGTTTTGATATTTTAATACAAAACAGCATAGGTGCCAAAAAAATTTAAATTTTTATTATTTAAAAATGAAAATGTTACATTTTAAAAAATTTTTAATAAAAATATTTTTATTTAAGCTCTTAATTTTTTTTTTTTACATTTTAATTGTTTACTTTTTGCATACTTATCAAATCAGCCCGAAGAAATTTTACGGGCTGTTTTGGGAATATTAGGCCTAATTACGAGTGTCGCTGTCGTATTCGAATTTACGACAAGCTAATGCAAATTATATGGCCGGCGTTGCCACATATCATCCTTTTTGTCACGACAACGACACTCATAATCAGGCCTATTATTCTCTCAAATTCTCTCTTACTTGCCCAAATTTTGTGTACGGGAACAGTTTTTGGTAAATTTGGGCATCGGCGGTAAAGTACGGGAATGCAGCTAATATAATAAAAGATATTTTCCTCAAAATATTAAGCCTTAGAAATGTTTGAAAATATAATATCAAAAATATTTTATTTGTACAAAAAAATGCGCTGTTTCCAAATATTCCATAGCTTAAAGATATTGGGCCATAATCACTAACACGGCCATAATAACGACGTGTATAAGACAAACAATTAAGTTAATTAAAATATTTACCAATTTAAATTAATAAAATAAAATAATATTTTGCTGAAGTGGCATCATTTTGACGCAAAAACAAAAAAAAAAACAAAATGCAGTCCGATGATTTATTTAAATTTAAAGGCTTTTCAAATACTCCTCCGCCATAAATTAGTGTCCGCGGTATAACGTGCAAGATTTTATGTATGAAATGAGTAATTCGGCACAATTGAGGGTTCTTCTATGGGCGGTGATGCTGGCAACAGTTTACCTGAACCAGCAACTGTAGACACTACCAACAGTTTTTCAATCTTGATACTTTTATGCTATTGGAGAGCATTTCTAATTCTGTTATACCCAAACCTGCTCCGCCAAACTATTTAAGATCTATATTGGACAAAATCCTTTTGGATAACAACAACACACGGTAACATTGCCAACTGCCAGTTATCTACAGCAGGCAGATGATCACTACAAGTGGCGTTATAATTTCCCCTTGTTGTCTATAGCTCTATGTCTGTAGCTCTTATAGATCTGTCTTTTACTTTCTCGTATTTTTTTTTTTTGCACAACGTACAATATTACATTTTTAAAATAATGTTTGTATTTATATTTAGTTTTTATTTGTTGGATTTTTAAATTTACAGTTTTTTTTATTGAAAATTTTGCTTGCACACCGAATTGGTTTTTATGTAGTTTATGTTAAAATAATATATGGCAGACGTTAAATGTGCTCTAGTGTAAAAACAATATAAGCACCGATAATGCAAGCACTTTTTTCCACAATTTCTGCCGATGAAACTATGAAAAATGCGGAACTTAAGCACCGATCAAAGATAACGATTGCTATCGAAATACTGACGCAGCTGCTTAAAAAAAATATACAAAAATTAGGTTTTCGGTAAAAATAAATGAAATATATGGATTCTGGATGGATGTTAGTAAAGAAAAAGCCACCATACACTTATTACATCGTAGACAAATAAGTCCACACATGAACTATTTGAAGCTATCGAGCCGTAGCAAGGGGTAGAGGGCTGCACAGCAAAATGGACTAATATTAAAAAAATACAATCGAAATTTTGGTTTTTTAAATATTAAATTTGAATAAAACTAGATTAAAGTTTTCCAGTTTTATGTAATTATTTATTTATTGTTTATCTTTAAGATTTTAGCCAAATTAAACAAGAGGTATTAAGGTAAGTTTTATAAATTCTTTTAGATTTATTGCTGTAGTTTTAGTTTTCAGAAGGCAATTTATGTATGTATAAATTTAGGAAAGTATATAATTTATAAGAAATTAGAGGTAGGTAAATTTGAGTTTAAGTTTTATTTTAATTTTCATGATTCACAAATAACTTTTGGTAAGTATAATTTAGCGTAATTGGTTAAAAAAGATAGATTTGTTTGAATAAATTGGGATGGAGAGAACTAGTTCTTTTTTCTCGAAGGACCATGAATAAAACTGGATAACCCTATCCTAGTTTTATTAAAAAAATTTTTTTTTTATCTTGTATAAATTTTTAAGCAGTACATGGGCGTAATGTGTATACACATACTCCCGTGTACTGTGTGGTTGCGTAAATAAACAAACCAGGCAGTCGGTCTTATACGAACACGTATATGTATGTGTGTCTTTTAAATTTCTAATTGGAAGAGGGATGCTAGATAGTGGTTAATTTTTACTGTTGATTTAAATTGATAAATTAAATTTATTTTTCATTTTAATTATATAGTTTTTTTAAAAATTAATTTTTTATAAAGGGTGTCCGAATAAGAACGCAAGATTTAAATTTGGCGCCATTCGAAGTGTCATTGTTTGACATTTGAACAATTGTTATTGTTTGCTAGTAGAAGGTACGAGGTTAAAAAAAAATAGCCATGGACAGCAAAGGGAGTTCGTTAATTGGGTATTGGAGAGACAACATGAAAATGCTGATTTTGCCGATAAAATCATCTTCAGTGACGAGGCCCATTTCCATCTTGATGGCTTCATCAATAGGCAGAATTGTCGCATTTGGGGTGAGGAAAATCCTCGAGTGATTCACGAGACGCAAATGCATCCTCAACGTGTCACTGTGTGGTGTGGTTTTTGGGCTGGAGGAATCACTGGAACTTTTTTTTATGAAAATGAGGCAGGTGAAGCGCAAACAGTCAATGGTGTTCGGTATCGTGAAATGATAACCAGTTTTTTCTTGCCTGGAATTGAAGAAATGAATGTAGAGAGCTTGTGGTTTCAACAAGATGGCGCCACATGTCATACAGCCAGAGAAACAATTCAATTACTGCACCAGTCAATTATTTAAAATTTAAATCTTGCGTTCTTGTTGGGACACCCTTTATTTAAAAAAAGTACCTGCAGACATTTTATTGCTTTTAAAAATAAGGATCCCATAACAGATTTTTTCGTGTATCGTTTGAATTTCTTTAACTGAAAAGAATTATTTATTTTAGGATTAACAAAAAATATGCATTCAGAAAAAATTAATATTAATATTTCATTAAAAATCTTGTTCTTAATTTTTTTTAAATTAAATATTTAAGTAGAATGTACAAAATTTTAAATATAAATATTTGGCTACCTATAAGACTTGGCACTGCTGAATTTGACTTGTTTAGTCACAAATTTTCAAAGCGTAACAACAAAGTGTTTATGAACAAATCAAGTGGTTTACGATTTCTCCATTTTACAGGGCTTACACATAAAAGCACACACATATGTAAATGCTTAAATTAGATATTTGCACACATTCGTATTAAAAGCAAAGAAGAGAAAAATTTTACAATTATGACACTCAAGTCAAATGCCACCAACATTCCTTTTATTTATAAAAACTTAACGGTTTTTTTACAAAAAACACAATTGTCCTTACACACACTTCTGCTACATATTTATTTTAATTTTGTTGGTGTTGTTTTCATAAATGCTCTACATATACGAATACATAAATAAGTAGCGTGTACGTGTGTGTATTTGTCAGGGAATGAGACGGATTTGTAAATATAAAGGGAATATGATGATGGTGACACAAATTCTCTTTCATGTGAATGCAAGTTAAAGTGGTTATCATACCATTGTTGTTATTCGTGATATTTCTCCATACATTTCTATTTAATTTTATACATAAATATTTCATCTGTAGACAGAGTTACTGGATGGATCTACTATTGGAAAGCTTTAACAGAAATATTCTTTAAGTCCACCCCATACAGACATAATGTACGCACGTATGGTGGTAAGTGATACTTGAACGCGTTTATGAGTAAATTTTAAAATGTTCCAACCAAATGAATCATAATTGTCTTTGCGAACGATGGTACATGTGGACTTGCACACACACACATACTTCTTATTAGAACTTTTATTTTTATAAATGAAGTATAATGTAATCAAATATTTTTATAGGATCGTATGTACCCGTATGTATCTAAGCATATTATGAAGGTTAGTACGTATTAAGTTTTAAGCATCTTTAGAAATCAGCAAATGGAGCTTTCCACTAGCAAAAACACCCAGCAAAAATAATTGATTTGGAAACATTGATACCAATGATTGGAAGTATTCTGCTTTGCTGTAGCAAGCACCCTTATCATGAATACCCTTACAGGAACAGTCACACTTCATTTATCTCTCATTTGACTAGTAGTGTTGATAGAAATATCTATCACAGCGTAGAAGAAAGTTTTTATCAAGTTCTTAAGGGCATTGTGAAAAATGTGATAGAAAGTTTTGTGCACGTATGATTTTGTATGTCGGTCTTACACATTTATCAAATGAGTGTCCACATAAAATAGATGTAAAAGAATTAGTGACCATTTTGCTCGCTTTCACTGAGATATCAATCATAAATGAATTCCTTGCAAGTTCCCCTTATTGAAAATAATTTTTTTCCTTGTTTTGTTCACTTTTTCCTTTAACCCGTTCCTTTTCTGTTTGTTGGCGCACTAGTACGAATTTACAAGTATTTTTGGTAGTTTTTTTTTTTCTAAAATTTTAATTAAAAATTTTTAAAATTAAATTTTAATATTAACGAAAGTTTTAGTCAGGGCTACATCAATAAATAAAACTCAAAGCAACATTTTAATTGCTAAAATGCAAAGCAATAGTTCGATTGGCCGTAATATTTTCGCCGAAACTAGACAGTTATTCAAAATTTCAAGAATATACTGGAATGCTTCCTCATATAGCCTATAACGCTGAATAAACCTAAAACAAAAGTTATTTGAAAAAAAAAAAATCTATTGCATTAAGTTACTTACAGCGAATGCGATAACTCTTGTATATTTTGAAAGAAATTAAATTGTTTCCTCACAAATTCCCTTACTATTAGAACCATTCGTCAATTCCTCCAAAACTTGGAAAATTTAGAAATTCTTTATTTTACATGCACTGGGTACTTAATTATTTACCACAATAATTGCTTGAATAACAAAAATTAAAATTTTTTGCCCTTAAACACTTTGAACACGTAAACAAAATTCCACTTCGAGGAGAATAAAAATTTCACGGGAACAAGAATTTCAACTTAATGCAAAAAATTTAATTCAGTTTTGTGTTTACACAAAAACATTTTTTGCCCTTAAACACTTTGAACACGTAAACAAAATTCCACTTCGAGGAGAATAAAAATTTCACGGGAACAAGAATTTCAACTTAATGCAAAAAATTTAATTCAGTTTTGTGTTTACACAAAAACATTGTTTTGGAGAGATCTTTTGCGCATGCTCTTTTTATGATAAACGAGAGCATTTTCAAATAAATTCGACAGAAAACGACAATCGCAGGATTCCATTTTAAATTACCTACTGGCCAAGACGTAGTTATAAAGTGATCTAGATCTACCCTGTAACATTAAGATATCTGAGAAAATCGTGATATCTCAGGTAGTCCGTCCATTAGATTTCCACCGAGAAATCTGTGTCTCAAAGTTATAAAAGCCGGGTACTTGCATCCTTACTCTCAGGTGCCCGACAGCTATACCAGTTTTCGTTGAAGGGCAATCCCAGCTTGCTAAAGTGCTTGCCGATCGTCCAGTGACCAGTTATCACAGTCACCAATCTCGAAATACCTCTCCTATTCCTGCTCACCAGCTGAGTGACGCGTAACCTTACACTTTTCCAGAATGCCGCTTCTGATGTTACTAAACGCTACAACGACTGTCACTGACATAGAAAACTCCATGTGTGCGGGAATCCATACATTACGCACTCGTATTATTCGTTAAACTGAATTTCTTTCATTAAAAAGAACGCACTGCAGCTTAGAGCCAATAAATAACTTTGCTGCAATTTTTGGTTTTTCACTCAGTTTATTAATATTTAAATTTTACATAATCATTATGAATTCGTAAAATTTTATCATTAATTTTTAGTTATTTTCTAAATACTTTTGTAGTGACGACTAATAAAAACAACCCTTTCAAATGGCTGAAAACACAAAAGTTATAATTTTTTTCTGAATTTATTATTTTTGAAAGATTGTGCTACTTAAAGAGCAAAAATAAATTAACCCTTTTTATTGATTCATATTTACTTAATATGTTCCATTACCATATTCTTGCTTTCGAAATTCACTTAATAATAAAACGGAGGTGTGTTGGCAACCAACCCTTCTTCAAATATTTAAATTTATTATTTTGACAAATTAACAATCGACGTTTTTATTTTGGCTTAATTGTTGATTGAATTGCATATTCTGTTTATTAAATACAGTAAGACCCCCTTAACGCGTGGGTACGTTTCACCAAAGTAGAGCGTACTACGAAACAGCGCTAAACAAGTCTACCTTAACATGTAAATAATGGGGTTAAGGGAAGATGGATAGAAAATTGTTTATGTATTAAATGTAATAAATTATGTTTTTCTAATAAAAATAAAACCAAACATTTATTTCTTACAAAAATAAAAACACTATAAGCAAATATATAAAAATAAAATGCATATAAAAACAAATAAAATTCTAAGTCAGTCAGCTCATTCAGTCTATTCTGTGTTTCCAATTTTCTGCCTTTTTGTCAAGAAGGCATCTAATGTAGCTTGCGTTTTCCTTTTGCGTTCTGTTAGAAGTTGTTGATAAGTGGATAAAGCATCTTGCTTTTGAGCTCCTGTCAAAATTTGGACCATTTGCAACAAATTGGTGATTAAACATATTTGGAAACTTAGCGTTGCGAACAATTTCGGGGAATCCCCGGGTTGAAATGAAAGAACGCAAAACCAAAACAACATTAAACGAAACAGAGTTGAGCAAGGCCTTACTGTAGTTTTCTTTTAATGTTTTTTTTTTGTAATTTATTTAAAGCAACAAATGCAGCAAAACTCAGATAGGTAAACATTATACATCTGTATATCTCATTTAGTTCAATAGTGTCATAACCAGGGCAAGGAAGTTCATGCACTTAAAATTGTAAAATATTCGCATAAGACTAAAAATCAAAAAATATGCAAAAATGAAATTTTCTAATTTTCATATAAAAAACTAATTCCATTTGCTCTTAAAACTGTTTTAAGCATTGATAATATTCGTTCGACATCAACGAACGTAACAATCCCTTTTTTATTTATTTTATTACCTTTTTTTATTTACTTATTTAACTTTTATTAATTTCAGCATTCTTTTTTATTTTTTCTCAGCTGCTCAGAGATTTAAACCCCTTCATTTTGGCTATTGTCTCGACTAGAAACCAATAAATTGAGTGTAAAAATACTATTGAGCCTTTATATGAGCCAAATAAAAAATATTGACTACAAAATACAACTCTGTGAAACTAGCAACGGAAACAAAGCAAATTTTTAATAAAGTGTAGGTAATTCTATACCAAATGCTAAAATGTTGCTGTTTTTGCTCTTTGAAAATGTCCTCTACTACGGCTTCAGGACTCAAACAACTATAACTAATTGATCTACACCATTTAATGAATTCGGCTTGAACAGAAATATATTTCTAAACAAAAAATTATTAAAAGAGCAATTTTTTTTAAGTATTACGAAATATGACGTAAAATATGCATTTAAGACAAAATATGCAAAAATATGCACTAATACATTGATGCCATTTTACTGGAAATATTGTGATTCGCAAAGATATTATTTTTAGCTGGGTCTCCAAGTAACGACAACAAACATGCATTTGCATGAAGTCCCTTGCCTTAAAGCTATAACAAATTTTTTTTCAAGTTAATAAGCTCTTATTTCTCCAATATATACTTTATTTTCTATAAAAATATAATAAAAAATGTATTAAAAGCTCTTCTTTTCAGAGTAAAATATTTAAAATGTTTTCCATGAGAATGTCAGCAAATTAAAAACATTAAATAGCTCTACTGTAAAATCATGTTCTTTAAATTATGACACTTTTGAAATAAACGAGCAATATGTTTATGTATGTATATAATGTACAAATATTCCCAGTTATATATTTTAAACTTTTTTTTTTTTTAAATTAAAAAGTTAATTTTTCATTGTTTCTTAAATGGCTACTGAGATATTCTATAAAATCTCATTTTAGTTTGAACTTCTGGAATGCTTTTAATTAATTTTGTTACAATATGAGATCAACTAAAGAAGGCCTTTTAAACTTTTTTTACTAGTAGCGCCTAATTTTACGCATATTTTTTCCATACAAATTTGTTTTGGTTCAGATTTGGCAGCCAGCACAATCTTTCGTATATCCAACACAAAGAACAAAGAGATTTTTGAGTATCTCAAGGCTCTACGACAAGTCAAATTTTTAAATTCTAAACGTAATTGATTAAAAAAAATACTAACAGACCAACCTAAATTAGAGCGGCAAGTATAGCGTTGCGTATTCTTTATAATAGTATTAATAACGCAGTGTAGCATTTTTGAAGTTATCGAGTGCACCCGAAGTACTTTTTAAAAGTAACAAAACTCCACAATAATATGTGCTAGTTTAGCTGTCATTCGGATTTTATTGCCCTATGAACCTTTAATAAAATTTGATTTTTCCAAAGATCATACAATTTTACTCATGGCTATATCTCGGAAGCCAATTGGAATTGTTTCTTGTCTTCGACACAATTGTAACTATGGATTACGTATTTCTCTAAAAATTTGTACATACGCTCTCTATAATCTGAGGATACTGACTCACGTAAGTAATAAAAGACCGAGGCTGGCGAGACCGGGCAAAAACATCCATTAATGTTATGAATTTTATTTTTATAATATCAATTAAATATACTCTGTTAGACATATCATTTTATTTAATACTACAAGGTCAATGTGTACATAACAGAAAATTATCACAGATACTTTTTTTCGGCATAATTTTGCTTTTTTAAACAACGAAATGAAAAACACAAAAATAAATTACATACTCGTATTTACATGTATTGTATGGGTATTTGTGTACAGATAAGGTTCATAAGTAGGTTTTATATTTGAAATATGAATAGTAATAACTACAGATACATGGGAGTGTATGTGTGCACAAATAAAGGGTGTCTCAGTAAGAGTGCACCTTTACATTTTTTAATAAAAACACGTATTTTTTTGATCTCAGGAATTGCTTGTGGTCAGGGCGAATTCATACCAGGTGATAACAAGAAAGCAGCTGTGCGCTTCATGTTTTTTCTTGACTTGTCAAAATTGTTACATTTATATGGTCGGAGTATATAAGCCATGTCTGTCTTTTTTGACAAATCAAGAAAATTTTTGAAAACAGAGATGCTTCATGATTTCACCTTATAGGAATTCAACTTGCTTGTGGTTTATTCGCATAGACCCGAGATAAAAATCACACTGCGTTAAATCGCATAATCTTAGTGGCCAGATGCCATCAGAATTTATTGTGGAATTCTTTGCTGAATAAATCGATTGTGACGGCCTCTTGTTGAAACCACATGTTGAACAGTTGAGGACACAAGAACATCGTTATCATGTTCCTGTAAGATATGCCTCGCAATTTCAATTTTTCAAGAGACCGACTGGCCCATTCTTCGAATGGTTGACAATTTCTCGACTGAAAATTCTTCAAGGTTTGGCAGCGAACTTTTTGTAAGGCTTACTTTTACAATTATAACGCGCTGGTCTTTCGTAAAGTGCTCCATTTTTAATAATCCAAATAAACATATGTGATAGTTGACAAATTTCCGAGTTGCCACTTGTACACAAAAAATTACACTAAATTTAAAAAGTGCACTCTTACTAGGGCACCCTTTATATTAAACCTTTTTTTATAGAATTGATTCAATGACTCATGGAAACGAGCACACTTGAAAGAAAATTGAAATATAATCAGTTTAGGTGCGAAATTCAAAACGAAATCAAAATAAATCTAAACAAAAGTTGGCAAAAATCCCATTTTGTTATAGACAATCCACAATTCAGATATACATGATGATGTACATATGTATGTATGTATTAATATGAATACATTTTTGTGCCCTTCACTGTAAGTATTATTATTATTATTAATATTAGAAATTAATTCTAAGATTAAATTTATTAACGAGCACTGGTGACTATGACCATCGGCTGAAACTGTAAGTAAGAAGGGTATATATAACTTTGTGATTCCTTTTGTACACCGTACGTGGACACCCTATAAAGTATATATATTCTGAATCCGTCTGTCTTTGTAGTTGTTGAAATTAACTTTCTGAAGTCCCTAGACAACAAGCGGGGAAGTATAGTATACCAAGCTGTTTCTACATTTCAGTTGCTACTAAAATTCAGCCAGATTCGTCCATAAATGGCGAAGCTATAAAGCAAAAACCGCAACTGATTTTATTTTTAACCATTTTTTGAATGGGTTTTTTGCCTATTTTGTCTAACTAACAAAATGAACAAAAAAAAGTACTATGCTGTTTTGTCAGAAATTATATCTATGCAAAAAATGAAAGTAATCGGTTTACAAATTGCCGTGAAAAATGAAATAAACTACCAACATTTTAAATTTTCATTAATTTTTGCTTTTTTTTTTCATATTATCTGCACAAAAATCAGCTGAATTGGTTCATAAATGGCGGATCTATGAGTCAAAAAGCGAGACTACCTCTGTTGTTGGACCCTTCTTTTACGTTTTTTGTCTAAAATACAAAATGGACAAACAAACCTGGTACGCAGTTTTATCAGAAATAACAGTCATAATGCTTGTGCAGATAATCAAAAAGATCGGTACACCAATGAACCACAAAAATAAAAATATAACCGAAATTTTAGATATTCAATAGTTTTTGCTTCGTTTCGCTTGTTTTTTATGAACATTTTTAAAGTGTACACATTGTGTATGCATGTGTCTTAAATGCCTCGTATGTAAAGGAACTAGAAACATAACTACTGATAGACGTTACTACAAATCGTACGACAAATCGTACAAGTATGAAATAAGTATCATCTAGCATGCTGTCGTGCTTATAAAAATTAATTTTTTGTGCCGAATATTGTAAGTTAAACAAGTGAAAATATTATTAAAAATATTTGACAATTCATCTTTTTCTTTTAACCATTCTCTACACCATGTTCTTTTTCTTGTTCCTTCTTTTTTCTTATTCTTTCCAAATATTACTTCACTAATTATTAATAATAACACCACATCATCCATTTTGTCGTATGTGTTTACCTTTCAAATTTTTCTTTTAAATGAAAAAGTGCAACTTGCAGTACGATTTGTAGTAACGTATATCACAAGACCGTACTATCACTCCTACTTCGCGAAGTACGAATTTAAGTATCGTGTATCATCAGCATAAAAATCTTATATCAAGAGAGATGCCAGAGAAGATTTTTTGGGTATTTTAAAATATTTGAAATACATATGTTTGGTTTAAAAAATGTTTGCATTTCGATAAAATTAAATTAAACTAGAAGTTTTAAAAATAAGATTCTCAGAAAGAATTTTTTCTTAGAACTCATTAATTTTAGTTTCTTGAACTGAAATTAATTATTCATTTTAGGATTCAAAGTATTCAAATAAAATTATTTTTATTAATATTTTAAATTTCTGTTTTTTTTATTATCATATAATTTTTTATTTGTAAGTTTACTTGACCTTGTTTTTTATTGAAACGTCTAGTTTATTAAGTTTGTGGTCTTATTAAAAAGATATTTTTCTATTGATATTTCGCTCCAATAATAATTAAAATTTTTTTATAATATGACCTTAAGCTTAATAAACTAGCCGTTTCAGTTTTATAATTTTTTTTGCTTGTTTTTGTATTTAAGAAGAATGTGGAAAGTGAAAAATATTTAGGTAACATAGTGAAGGGTATATAAGACTCGGCACAGCCGAATTTAGCTTGTTCATAAAAAATATTCACATGCTCGGCAAGAAAAGCAAATCCTAACAACAATCATTACAAGAAAACAAATAACAATAAAACCACGATAATCCAGAAATAAATAAAGAAAATAAATTCAAGCCGATCAAAATAAAATCTTTGTTGTTATTGATTTTAGCATGATAAAACAGCATCCTCAAAAAAACGTTTTGAATTATTTTTTAACACTTGACTTTCATGTGTTTCTAAAATTTGCAATTTCAAAGAATTTATATCGTTCACTAAGTTGTCATGAATCTTGAAGGAATCTATTCGTTCTTGAAAACCACAAATGGGGAAGTAAAATTCCTTTTCGTATGAGATAATGAGAATTAAATTTGATGCTAATCAAAAAACGATGGAATTCCAGCATAAAAAGTCAATAACAAAGTTATAACAAATTTTATGTATACGAGTACATGTAAAAGAGTCACTGACTTTCCGACTGACTGACTTATCATTATCGCCCAGCCCAAATGGGGTGTATAGGTCGTATGAGAATTCTAAGGGAACTCCGGAAGTAATATAAATATAGTCAAAATTCAAACTACAGAATATTTTACAAAAAAAATATTTAAAGCGGATGGGTGCTTAGTACTTTTTAAATATAAGCACATTTGTGGGATAAAAAGGGTAAAACCCTAATGTTGGTACGTTTGTTCACCCCATTATATTCTTCTCTTCCCTTTTATTGACACTTTTTTAATATTCGAACAAATTAGATCTAAAATTTGTTCTCCTTTTTGTTACTTTCCCTGAACATTTTATAATTAGAAAAATTTTAAAGGGAAAAAAGCACCAAAGAAGAGAAAAACGATTGGTACTTTGTATTTAAGCTTTGTTAGTAGTGTTTTGTATGTTATTCCAATCCTATAATTATGACAGTAGAATAAAATAGTATTAACCGAAAGAGACAATATGGTATTTTTCAACTTAGTGGGACTTAATTTTAATGGTACAGAATAGTACTTTTTATTGATTTGACTTTTTAATTTTAATTTACTATCTCAGACCCAGCTCAAACGGTTCTGAGTAAAGAGAAAAAACAATAAAGTAGCATGAATATGACACTTTTTATATACTTTAATGATACCTTTTGGTGTACAAAGAAATAAGAATATATAAAGCGACAATATGGTACTCCGCTGACAAAGTAGCGAGCTGAATTCTATTTTAAAATATACTTCAAATGAACTTAATTTTTTAGAATGTGGCCTTTGCCTAGATTTAGAATTAGAAGCGGCCAAAATAGACACATTGCGATACTACTCTAATGTTACAAATCTTTCCTAATTGTAGTATTCATTAAGAATTCAAAGATTTCCTTGGGTGATATGTCAGCCATGTCAGACAGTTGTAGGTAGTGATGCCCTAAGTAACGAAAACTGGTTCAAATTGGACCATTAAAGTGACACAATATGTGTTCTGTTGTCTCTTCGTCTTCACTGCAAAGATAGGTTGTTTCGATTGATCTTCATATTTGCCAAATGTTTTAATACTCTGCAGTGTCCAGCCATGAATCCCGTGTCAATGCAAATTGTTCACCAAGTCAGGTATAGTATGTAATTTTTTCTCTTCCGAGGCTTATGCCTCGGAGTTATGTTAAATTTTTTATTGATGTAACAAAACAAAAAAAAAAAAAAATTAATAGGGAGATTTTGCCCATATTTTTAATGAAATATAAATTTTTTTTGGTGCTAAATCTAATAAAGTTGGATTTTTTATATGTATTATTTTGTTTTTGAGAATCATGAAGTATTGTGCATTCAGTAGCATATCCATATGAACCATTTTGAGGAATTTACCACGATCTTGTTAGTATCCAAAATACAACTCTGATACTATGAACAGTATAAACGTTTAGAAAATTTTCTAAAAATGTTGAGAGCCGTACAACTGTCAATTTTCTATACGTATTTTTTAACCTATTGTTTTCATACTATAATACTTTATCATTTTATTTGCTTCTTAACAACACGTTTTACTCAGTATTGAAGTGTAAAACTCCGATTATAAATAAATAAATAAAAAAAAATCCCAATAGTTAAACAAAATTCAAAACCAACATTTTATTATTGAGCAAAAATATAAAATTTTTTACATCAGAATGCCTTTTAAGATTACATTGTACTCGTAGAGTAACCAGTATTTCTACAACGTTAAAGGGAGTACTTTCACAGGCAGATATAATATTTGGTAGAAGGCAAATAGCATGTCACTTTCTTTTGGAAGAGACATCAGTACTTTTTAGTACGTTCTTGATTATTCTATTTAAAGATTCGCATGTATTTGAACGAGTGTGTGTGAAAATGTAAGCATACCTTCTGAGCTACAGAACAAAGGAGATACAACTATTTATCAATTTCAAATAACAACAGCCACATAATTAATAGATATTATTTTTAGTTTCAACTACACTAACGCAAGATAATAACAAACTAATTACGTTGGGATAATATGTATGTCAAATTAAAAAAATTGCTTCATGTGAATTGGGAATTTTTTTAAAATTATGTTTTTGTTATATTTTTTTTTTTTGCTAAAATCAGTAAAGCCTAATATGTATTTTAATTTTTTATTAAAAAATATTATACATATTTATAGGGATATGTGGCTTTCAAGTGTGCTTGTGCATTGCTCTAGTATGTACGTTAGTATCTTAAATAGTTTGTGAGGAATACCCCCTACAAGAAATGTGTGAAAGAAACTAATACATAATCATGTTGACATTCATTTGATCCATGTACGAGTATAAGCCATAGATATAAAATCACACGTACACATTGATTATAGGGTTCGCAAGCAAACATTTGGGAAATTGAAAAAGAATATTTTCATAATTCAGATTTGCATTAATAACGTTTTGAATATACCTATTATTTTATATTCTTTAATTTGTTATAAAATAGATAAATTAAAGCATATCCAAATGCCATACGGTTAGTAACAAGCCAATAACGGTCACACAAAATAAATTAGGCGGTTGATTTCAATGCAAGAAACATATGTTGTGCATCATCACCGCTGTTTACTCTTATCAATACGTCTGATTATTTTTTGGTCGTTATTACCATCATTTGTACGAGTATTATACCTAGTCGGAACAATACCAACCAACATACTAAAGGACTGCACAAGCATACTTGAAGTGGCTTACAAGCACTTTTTATTATAAATGTAATGTGTGGCTTTCAAGTATGCTTTTGAAGCCCTTTACAACATACCTAGTTATGTTTGACGACACTTTACATATGGGCCATTTCACGTGAAGTCTTTAATAATGGATCCGCCAAATAACTTTTTTTTTTTTTGAAAATGCTATAAAAACATCGAGTGTAGCTTCGGCTGTGTGGCACGTAGCGCCGTCCTGTTGAAACCAAATGTTGCCAATAACGATCGCCATTGACTAACGGAGACTCTTTGCTCATTTTCGAAGAAAAATAGCCCAAATATGCCTCTGGACCAAAATCCGCATCAAACAGTGACTCGTTTTGGGTGCGTCGGCTTTTCAATGTATGCGTGCGGGTTTTCTGTGTCCCAAATGCGACAATTTTGCTTGTTTACATACCCGCCAAGATCAATGGCGATCGTTATCGGGCCATGTTGAACAAATTTTTGTTCACAAAAATTGAAGAGGAGGATATTGGCAACATTTGGTTTCAACAGGACGGCGTTACGTACCACACAGCCGAAGCTACGCTCGATGTTTTGCGCCCTGTTTTTGAAGATCGCATTATCAGCCGCAGAGCTGATGTCGTTTGGCCACCTCGGAGCTGCGATTTGACACCGTTGGACTATTATTTGTGGGGTGCCGTCAAAGATAAGGCAGCCATTTGAATGAAATTATTTTTTTATTAACCGGAAGGATTGTACTTTCAAATAAAAAAAGAAAATTGAGAAAATATTCAGTAGTTTTTTTATAGCATTTAAAAAAGAAAAAAAAGTTTTTTGGCGGACCCTGTACTGGTATGTGATTAAATGTAAACATTTAAAGGGTTTTAGGAAAATGTCATGTTTTAAAAATTCTATGGCATAAAACAAATAATGTTGCTTATACGCACTATCATACCATTTCATTAAATATCACAACAAAATCATGCGTACAAACTAATGGTGGCGAACTAACTGCTCATCTTAATGCTATTTGTAACACTGCACATTTGTGCTCTCTACATGCTCTCTTATTCTCGCCAGCTACATACCAAAATTACTTCGTTACGATAACGAAGTCATCCTTTTATGCTTTCCATGTGTCTGCTTATGAGTGTGTGTTACAGTACTTGTAAAAAACGTAGAACATGAAAACAAAAAAATAACAAAAACAACCAAACTTAGTAAAGCATACTTTTATTTTATCTCAATTTTCCCAAAAACATTTGAACAGTTTAGCTTAGACATTCGCGGAAAACAGACGTTTAAAATTAGTGAATATAAAATAACGGTTACATCGTGTGCCGGCAGTTACGTCGATTAATAACACGATAATAAAAAAAATTTATTTTATTAAAGGAATTGAATGAAACACTTGAATAAAACCATTTTATAAATAAAAAGTAGGATACCAATAAAAAAAAAAAATAAAAATCAAATTGATACGTAAATAGTAAAAAACATGTTTGTTTGTTTTTTGTATAAATCAAAAATAAAAAAAATTGAATTTAAGAATTCACTAGTGAAATAAAAAACATAAATAAAAAAATATGCCATTTTAATTAATGTTACCAATTAAAAACAACTGAAAAATAAACAAGAGAAAAAAAGCATTTACAAATTTGTATGTTAAACAAAAAATTGTGTGTTATTTCCGTATTTTTATTACACACATACAGGCATTCGCAACAAGGGTTATTGTGTTGCTGGGCTTTTTTAAATATTGTTTAATTTATAAGAAGTTGAGAGTGCGAAAATCCAAAAAAGCTAATAAAACTAAAAACATGCAGAAAAAACTCTTGTTGTAAATTAGTTTGAATTAACTACAAAAAAAAAAAAAAAAACCATGTTTGTATAAATTCAGGTGCTTGTGTGAAAGTGATTTTTTCTTTTTCAGGCACCTTTTAAGTTGCATCTCTATAGGAACTTTATGAATGCCAGCGTGCATGCTTATGATAAAACATAATAGTTGCATTCACTATTGTAAAGATTTTGTAAACAAACAAAGAAACAAGTACATAAATATAACGACTCTGTGCAGTATTAGAGTAGTTTTGAGCCGCTATTTTTTTAAGTTTTATCAGCTTTTTTTCGTTTGCTTTTTATTCTACTGGTGCTGCAGTTGCTGCTGCTTTGAGTACAATTTGTTATTATTGTGCAGAAAGGTATAAAATATTCAAGAGTGCAATTTTTAGTTTATGCGTACTTACTTACGAGCATACATATTTATGTATTCAGTTTTATATTTTTATGACTTTTATATGCATTTCTCAATGCAATGTACAGCGGTTGGTTGGGTAAAGTGATTTTAGTATCTAATGATTATCCATAAACTTTGTTGCACTTGCAATTTGTATCAATACGTATGTGGATACTTTGTGTTTGACAAATCTAATCTTATTTGATATCAAAAATTTTATTTTAAATTAAAAAACTTATTTTTAGTCGTTTAAAACACTTTCCAAAAGTTTAAAAACTTATTCAGCCAATAAACACAAAATGTCATATTCATAAAATAATATTTTTGATTTGTTAAATTAACTTTCGTTTCTATTAAATATTCCTTTGGACATTATTTCATGACTCATGGAGGATTTCTGATAGACCTTAAAAAATATCTAAACTTGTACTAGAGATACGAAATTTAAATAACTACAGGCAAAGAAAAAATATGGTTGAATCTGTTTACTGCAAGCGTAGTTTGATCTCCGTAAAAATATTATTGTTAAGTACATATGGTTCAATTATCTTCTGAAAATATATTAAGTTCGACTGTACGTGTGTACTCCTCCGATTTAAT
This sequence comes from Thelaira solivaga, assembly GCA_947397855.1. Lineage (NCBI taxonomy): Eukaryota > Metazoa > Arthropoda > Insecta > Diptera > Tachinidae > Thelaira > Thelaira solivaga. Next base: position 42,438,324 of record OX377611.1, on the reverse strand, counting down.
TAAATTTCTGTGTATGCCTTTTGCGTTACGCCTTGGAAGGCTTGGCGTCACAAAACCGTCCGGCAGATTGCGCTTCAGTTGGTATCTGGCTTATTTATCTACTCCCCGTTTTTATTCGATCTCGCACGGTCCTTTACTGTATGAGTACGATTTCTTAGAGTAAGAACATCCAATATACAAACATTTTATAATTTAGTGAAAACCCAACTTAAATTTTTATGAATATTAAAGTAGACCACGCCATTTACCACGCCCAGTTTTTAAATTTTTTTTTTTTAAATCGGAGAACTTCTACACCGATAGGTCTATTTTTTTTTATTATTTGCTCGGCATAGCCCAACTTATATTTTTCTTTTCTTACTAATTATTTTTTCAATATAAATAAAATTTGAAGGCAAAACAACGTTTGCCGGGTCAGCTAGTTTTTATAAAATATTACCTGAACCCAAAAAGCAAAAACATTAAAAAATAGTAAAATCGGTCCAGCCGCTCTCATGTGAACGACATTTGATTTTTATATACCACATGAATTTTTTTCAAAAGTTTTAGCTTCTAAAAAAAAATCCTCGAGCTTACAGCCATATTCATAATGACATGACAAAGCATTATTAAATGAATTTTCTTAATATAATATTCAGAAATGAGTATTAGCTTAACAATTTTTTAGTAAGCTCTTGTCAAATAAAAAAATTTTATGGTAGATGTGGCCCTACTTTAAGGCTGTTTTAAAATAATTTTTAAGATTTTTTTTTGGAATTGTATCAACAATTTTCATTACGAAATTTCATAGCTTCCAGAATAAAACCGCTCTCAAATTATATCTCAGGAGATCACAGTTATGTTCTAGTCTATGTATGTATATGATAGATGAATCTAGCAGTTTGTGCCTTTTTATTTCCAAGTCTGAAGAAATTTAAGGGATGCTGTATCAAATGAAATGCTTTCAGGATTGAAAAAAGATTATTGAAGCAGAGATTATTTATTTATATAAAAGAAAGGAGGTGTAAAGCCTCTTCTCTCTTTCTGCCACTTCCATCCTAGCTTTTTTATCCTTCTTTTTTTACACTATGCAACTAAAAGTAAACATTTTTTTCCTTAAAAAACCGTTGTTTTTTATGATTCACTATGTGTAAAACTAGTCAAAATTTCATATTATATGGATAAATTTTTTCTTGAAAATTGTGTGAAATATAAAATTTTTGAAGAGGCTGCTTCAAACATCTTATTGTAATTTTAAAACCATTTATCCGATTTTGTTATGAAATATCGGCTGTGCTGTCTTGTATACCCTTCACTCTTTTAGCCAAATATTCATATTTTTCACTTTTCACATTTTTCTTAAATATAAAAAAAAATGTTCTGAAATGAAGAAACGCTTCTTGTAGCACTGCAATATAGCAATTAGCGCTACTGTGCTGGACAAAAATTTCAGCTCACAGGTACCATAATAAAGTTATGGCTCCCCACACCATAACTCCTTCCACTCTGCTATGCAAGCGATTTAATTGATTCAAAAATTCACACTGTTTGGGTGGTAAACTTATGGCTCCGCTATATGTTAATATGCTCGACTGGCCCCTTTACTAACCGGACCTTAACATCATTGTAAATGTTTGCGGATGGCTATTTATTTATTTATCAAATTTCTTTATTGTCACATTTCCGAATAATATTTGAATTACAAATAATTTAAATTGTTTCTGTGTACGAGTAAGTACGAATTACAGTTTTTAACATGAACTGCTACCAAATTTGAGAACTTTAAGACTTTGGAGAATTCACTACAAAGTTATTGCACAGGTCTGATTCAAATTTTATATATTTTTGTTTAATTTTTGTTTTATTTTTTAATTTAAAATATAAACAATTTTGTTTAAAAAAAATCTGTAAAATAGGTGGAGCATTCGATACCGATGGAATTTTTTAAATAAATTCTATGGAACTAAACTTATAACTAAATTTAAAATTTGTCATCAAGTTTATAGTAATATTTGAAAACTGCTTAAAAGATTTTTTGAGTTTTGCTGCTATAAATTACATATTTAAATGAAATTCTTAAAACTGCGCAAAAGTAATATTTATTAAAACTTAATCTTTATTCGTGCTTAATTCCAAATTATGTTGGTGTGTAAAATGCAAGACTTGGGAGTCATCTACTGAAAATTCAGAATAGCATCTGATGAAACAGTTGTATAGATATGCTTTCCCTAGTAGTACGTATTATACTAAGTAAAAAAATATTTTGAAATTTGCAATGAGAGTATCATGGAAAATAATGCATTTTGCACACCAATATAATTTGGAATTAAGCACGAATAAAGATTAAGTTTTAATAAATATTTGCCATTTCATGAAAAATCTTTAATAATATTTTTTTGTGTTAAGTATTTAAAGAGAACGTTCAAAATTAACACAGGCACAACTGAATTTAACTTTTCTATTTGGGATATTTCTTTACATCAAAGTAATTTTTACTATTTCTTGCACGTTGTAAATAAAATCAAATAAGCATAAAAATGTAGGGAAAAGAAGTGGAAAAATCACTAAAAGTGCAGCTTGAAAGTACTTTGGGGAAATATAACAAATTTAATATTACCGTGTCATTGGAAATATTTAAAAAGCTTAAAAATGCAAAACTCGCTGAAATTTTTGTAAACATCGTGTAGGTTGTAAATAATTTTGAAGCTAAATAAAATATTGAAATGTTAGTAATGAAATTGTTGAAGATTAGTGATTTGAAATCGTATATCATATGCGGTTAAAAGTGACTTCTTCAGCTACCAAAATATGGCAAATGCTTTTTCTGAAGTGATGCAAGATACACTTCAAAGAGAACCACTTACATAATTTTTTTTGCTTATAGAAAAAAACTGCAGATTTTTACCTTGTTTAAGTAATTGATCAACTTAGAATTAGAATTACAATAAGGAGCGGGAACAAGTCACCTGGTCACTGCGGCCAAAATAGACCTATTGTTACACTACTCTCAAGTTACAAATCCTCCCAGAGTCTAGTATTGTAGGTAATGTTGTCCTAAGTAGCGAAAACGGGTCCACATAAGACCATTACAGTGACACAATATGTGTTCTGATGTTTCTTCATCTTCGTTACATAACCTGCAGACGTCATTTTGACTGATCCTCATATTTGCCAAGTGTTTCAATACTCTGCAATGTCCAGTCAGGAATACCGTGACAATACTAATTCCTGACCGGGTCAATCCAACTAATTCCCTTGTTCTCTTTCAAGGTCGGAATCGCATGAATGTTTTCGCTACCCTGATACCTGCTGTGTCCAGCCAGTATTGTTGCGATTCTCTTTCCAGCCACTGCCTAAAAATGAGCCCAATAGAGCTCCAAGACAGATCGCAGAATGGTTCTGGGCCAATTAATCCATTAGCCGCCCCCTTTTCTTGCGAGTTCGTCTGCCTTCTCATTGCTCGCATATCCACTATGACTTGGCACCCATACCAAGTGAACCCTGTTATTGGATGCTAGTCTTTTTAGAAGTTCTAGGCAATCCGAGACCAGTTTCGATCTTATCTCAAAGGCACTGAGTGCCAGTAATGCTGCTCTACTGTCCGAGTGAATATAGATGTGACTGTTACTTGTGTCTCTTTCTAGTTCTTCTCTTAGGCAGAGCTCTATCGCATGTATTTCGGCCTGAAAAACTGAGTTTTCTTGACCCATACTAACAAAGAAGCTTCTTCTGTGGTTCAGACCAATACCCCTGATCAACTTAACTAAAATGCAGAATTAAAATAATATTTTTGTGTGTAAATTAAAATTGTGTAAAATAAATTTTTTAAAAAACATCTTTTTCAATTCAACAAAATATACTTTTGCCCTTTTTGGTGACTTTCTTTTTAAATATGGTTGTAATTTCTTTTGTGGTGGCAACACTGTCCATGTTTCTCTCTTAATTGTAAAAAATTACAAAATATCAATAAACGAATTCGTAATAAGCAATTTTGTCAGGAGCGTATCTAAATAAAGTGTACGGGCTGGTAAATTTCGTAGTATTTTATTACTAATGGACTAAAAGCATTTTCACCATTAAAAGAGAAAAAGCATCGGCTTTTCCCTCCTTGCGGATCTACAATTTACATATAGATTCAGCTTATGCAGAGAAATTCAAGAATAATAGAAAACAATATTACGCCTCCACTAAATTATTTCTCTGTTTATAAAACAATTTTTCCTCTCAATTCGTCTAGATATAACGTGTATTTAGACAGCTGAATTTTGTAAATAGAGAAATAATTTGCTGAATTCGTAATTCCTTCCTCTATTATTCTTGAGATAAATTAAGACAATAGTGGTGAATTATGAAATTAGGTAAAAATAATTTTTCTTTTTAATTATAGAGGGGAAGTTTTCTTTTATTTGTAACCTCCCTCCAAAGCATGCTTGACTTATGATTGTCGTTTTCTTTATTAATATAAGAAATAGATCTTAATGAAAAAAATTATTTATTTTGAAGATTTGTGGCTTTACTTGTGTGAAAAATAACAATAAAAGCAATAAAATTTGACAAATTAAAAACAATTTACAATAACAAACGTATATATGTATTATAATTGTAATAAAAGAACGTGATGCATTTAAGTATCATTTTAATCATCCACGTTTCTCACATGTTCATTTATAAGTTTGACACCACATTTGTAGTGCCATCAACAAAAAGCACACAGATAATAAAAGCAACAAAAACAAAATATCAAGATAACAACAATAATAACTAATCAACTGACAAATAAAAAAAACAAATATAAACAAATTATTATATGTAATTGACAAATAACAATTATTAACCAAATAAGCATAAAACATAAATAAACAAATGAAGTGACACTCGTTTAACAACGGGAATATTACATTCACATCTAATCACTTCTTTGTATATTCTTTGCATGTTAAGTGATTTTTTTTATTTTTGGAGCAAGACAACAAATGGCATAGCAAATAGATCATTGTTTTAATGACAAAACTATTTAAAACAGTTCACACAGATTAAGTGTTGAAAGAAAAAAGAGTCAGAGAACCAATTAACAATTAAAACATTAAGCAACAACAACAACTATTTGTGGCTTCAAGCCAGTTAACCAACCAGTATCAACAGCAACACGCATCAGTAAAGCAAAGATGTCAAACAAATGTTGTGGATTAAAGCTGTTGATTGCCATCATTGTGTTTGTTACACATGAAAGTGGTGATAACAACAAATACACCTGTAATGGTAAGTCACAAAACGACATCTAAAAATGCATTATTTGTGTATTCTTTCATACTGAAGTGCTACTTCAAGAGTACAAAATTTATTCAGGGATGGAAAACGTTAAGAAAAAGAAAAAAATATTAAAAATAATCGATAATTAGAAAGCGTGTACCAAAAATAAACGGTTTTTGTTATCTGGCGTAAAATGGCGAAAGCCAGAAGGAAATTTTTTTATTAAAAAAAAGAACTGCTGCTTTCGAATAGATTTACTTTTTAAACGATACTGTTACGAAAGATCATGCTGTTGTCCCACCGTTATTATTTTTCATCAGAAACTGTATTTTTGTGCAATTTGTTGCTTTTGTATGTAATGCTTGTGTGTGAGTTATAATTTATAAAGTAAAATATATAGTATTTAAGTGTTATACAATTAGCTAGATTTGATATGACCGTTACATTTTGGTGTTATCACTACATAGTATAAAACAAACCGCTTTCTCTGTCCCTATATCACTATGTATGCTTAAATCTTTAAAACTACGCAAAGGATTTTTTAATAGATAGAGTGATTGAAGAGTATGTATAATCTTGGAAGGTTTAACTTCACAAATCCGCCCGGTAGGTAGCGTTATAGTCGATATCTGGCTTATTTGACTACTACCTGTTTTTACCCGGTCTCGCGCGGTTCTTTGCTATATGAATACGATTTCTTAGTGTAAGAAGATCGAATATATAAAAATATTAAGGCAAGTCAACGTTTGCCGGGTCAACTAGTTACTTGATAAAGCTAGAAGCCTCTAGGCTGAGCTGAAAAGTATATAAAGCTGGTGGCATTGCCAGAGATGATGAATTTTAGTTGAGACGTTAAACAGTAAACAAGATGTGTCACAAACAATAAGGAGTCTTTGAGACGGTTATAATAACACTGTGTGTCTATAATAAGTGTAGGAAACTGCACTTTTTGTGTTTTATTTTAGAATAACGAACTTAATAAGCTAAACGATTTTATGATAGTGTAAAAACGTTACAATATTTTCAAATTACAAATCGCTCTATAATAAATTTCATAAATTAACCACTATTTTTAGAGAGATAATGCTTACATATTAAAATGTACTCTGAATAACAGCACTCCACACTTACATATAATAGTTCGTAAATAAACATTTTTTGTCAATATTCGGAAGACCCGCTACATGTACGCTATATTTTCAAATAAAAAATATTAACTCGATTTTATTTTTTAAATTAAAATTTTACATGAATTATATTTTCACTCAGAAATCCTTAAATTTATTTTTGTTTCTTTTTAGTAAATTAAGTTCTTGAATTTTAAGAAGAGCATTATTCTGTATAGTCATGCTAAAAACCATGCACATGTAGTCGTACATACTTATCCATGAGCATAACAATTGGTTAGGTTTAAGAAACTGACAAAGAAACAACAACACTACCACTTTAATGTCTAAATAAAAGACATTTATTTAGTGGGAGGAACTCCATTCATGGATGATTTAAGATAGATACGGACACACACAATGCAAATATTTAATACAAATGTTAGTTAATCTTTTCTTTTTACTCTTTTGTAAATTTTTTTTTCTGATTTTATAAAAAGGGGTCATTAATAAAGAGCATAAATAAACATAAACAAATATTAATGCGTTTTATCTCTGTCGGAGGTATTTAAATGTTAGTCTGCTTTAATAGTGTGAGTACATTATTTAAGAGGGAGGGGGTCTTAAATGTGTTTGTACTTTAATAAGCATTAATTTAATTAAAAATGAATGGGAAAACCTCTGACACAAACGCGAACGTATTTCAAAAACAAGCTGAATGCACATGCGTGTACAGCAGTATCACACATGCAATCACACGCGCCAAAGAAACACTAACGAATGCATATGGCAACATTTGTTTCTAACAAAATAGTGTCTTTTATTATACATTTAAGCCTAGCACTCACTATCCTACTTAGTCGTACGATCTGTCTAAAAACGCATGTGTGCTAAAAAGTATGATAGTGTGTATTGAAAAAGCATGTGTGTGACAGACTTTTTGACAGGTCTGTCCGTTTTTTTAATCTTATGAAAATTTTCATAAAATAAATTTTATCTGTGCGATCAGAGTTGCATTTTCTATGTTCAAGGCAGAAAAATAGCAACAATACCAAGCTTGTGTTTTGTTTATACAAACTTTTAGTAGTGTGGCATAAAGTTCGCCATTTTAAAGCGATTTATGCAAGTATTGCAGAATTCTGTCACACATTATTTTGACATAATCGTAGGATAGTCAGTCAGTACCTTTACTAGATAGACTTAATTGTGAATAACAGGTCTGGTCAATAACTAAAAACAGGAACGTGTTCATTAACTCGAAAAATTTGCAACAGGAGAGCGTCAAAAGAGAGTAAAAAAATTTAGAGACAAAAAAATTCTTGCAAATTCTCACTGGTAAAATTTTTACTTGCAAGAATTTTCCAAACAGCTGTTTTGTGTTTATGTTTACAAATCAATTTTTCTAAAAGGAGTTTAAAATAAAAATATTTTGTAAAAAAAAAGAAATTGTAAGTAAATATAAACTTCTATGACTATAAAAAGAGCTAAAATAATAAATTTTGGTTTAACTTAGCATCAACAGCACCAAAGTAAAATGTCCAAATATAATGAAATATTTTTTTTGTTTTCCTTTATTCAGATCAGCTGATATTTTTAGTATTGTAAATTTTATGAGTACCTAAATACTCGGTACTTTATTAATATTTTTTAGTCTTATACTCAAAAACCCAAAAACTTTTTTGCTTCTTAAAAAAATATAAAAGTTTTGACTTAAATGTATGTTCTGTTGACATGCAAGTCATAAATGATTAAAATCGCAGTATTTTTATAGTAATATGTAAAAGTTTCCAAAATATTAGGGTGGCTACTAAGTATTCATATCTTAATATATAAAATTCGACTGTATGTGTGTTTGACATTGTACTTTTCCTAAACGGTTGCAACTATTTAATTGAATTTCTCTGTATGCCTTTGGGTTACGCCTTGGAAGGCTTAGCGTCATATATCCGCCTAACAGGTGGCGCTGCAGTCGGAATCTGCCTTATTTTCTTTTTACCCAGTCCTGCGTGGTCCGTTACTCTATGAGTAAGATTTTTTAGAGTAAGAAAATCGAATATTCAAAAATTTAAAGGCAAAACAACGTTTGCCGGATCAGCTAGTAAACCTTCATATATATTGCAACACTACTTTAGCTTGCAAGTTTTGTCTGGTAAAGTGTTCATTTACTTTTTAACATTTTTGAGAGCTATTTTGCAAAATTCCTTTTTACTCTCTCGTTGCAAGTAAAGTAAATGAACGCACCTAAAATCAAAAGTAGTACATCGATTTTAAAAATATATGACTAGTTTCGTTTGAAACTTATTAGGGCATATGCCTGGATTAAAAGTCAATATATTTTTGTTTCCCTCTGGTTTAAATAATTTTTTAAATACTGTTTTGTGGTTACAACTTTTACGATCTTTTTTACAACTATTGAACAAGTTTTTTTAATTGCTCTTTTCCAAAAGTTAAACTCAATTTTTAAGCTTGAAGGGTATAAAAACCGTTTTATTCAACATTTAAGAATTTTATGTGGGAAAAACCAACATTATAAACCAAAAGTTCTGTTTTTCAGTGAACGTACATACATATAAACATTTTTTTGAAAGGATACTGATTACGAAGAATAATTAAATTTGTTGCATCTTGCTTTTTTTCCTTTATAAACAAACGAATATAATATAAAAACGTGTGTTGATACGATTGCGTTTAGGGTGCAGGCGAATAAGCAAATTAAATACAGTGAGTGAGGGGTTAAATTAAATTCTCTCCTTGCCCTGAAGTAAACACGTAAAAATAACCGCCAAATCAGCTAAGTTAACCCACAAGTACACTGACTTAGACATCAATACATATACGAACTATTTATATACTGATATACCCAGCAAACACAAACTGAATCATTTGAGGTAAGACAAATTTGTGTTTTGTTTGAAATCAAATTAAGTTGTTTACAAAAAAAAAAAAAAAAAAAAAAATTAGGCTCTTTTTGAAATTTTATTAATAGAATCATAAACTAAAGTTTTTAGTACGGGAGCATGTACAAATTAGATTTGTAAAAAAAAAAAAAAAAAAAAAAATAAAATAAAATTAAAATTAACGTGTAGTGAATTTTATTCTGATAATCGCAAAATAATTAAATGAACTACATTGAGCTCAAGCGAGTAACACAACTAGTTTGATTTTGATAATTAAAGCAAAACGTCAAAATTAACTTTTTCTTCGCGGGTTTTTTTTTTTTTTTTTTTGGTTAACCACTAAAATTGAGGTCTTACCTTTGTAATATACTTAAAATTATTGCTACTTAATAATTATACTTAAAGAGATGTGGCTTGTTTCTTCCTAAGATTTAAATTAACAAAAACTAAGAAGTGTATAAGAACTCAATTTATAAAAGGAAATTATGATTTAAATCTAAAAATTAAAATATGAACCTTAAATCAAATGAATTATTATTATCAATAATTAAAATTAAAAATAAAATTGTAATTGGATGAACACAATAGGTGTGTTCATTTACTTTATTAGCAAAAACTTGCAACGAGAGAGTAAAAAGGAAAAAAGTAAATGAACACTTTACCAGACAAAGCTTTCAAGTTGAATGAATACATATACATGGAACTTCTTCTAACCTTGATGTACCAGATTCTGTCGTACTTAGTTCAACTGCTTACGACATTTTACTTTGGTGCTGCTGATCCCAAGTTAAACTAAAATTGATTTCTTATTGTTATAGTACTTTTCACAGTCTTAAAAGTTGATATTTACTTACAATTTCTTAAATTTAACAAAATATTTTTTTAAGCTTCTTTCACAAAACATGATTTGTAAACATAAATAGAAAACAGCTGCTTGAAAAGTTCTTGAAAGTAAAAATTTTACCAGTAACACTGCAGTCACACGATAAAGTTTTTTTACAATTCTCTTTCAAGAAATTTACACATACTGCTTGTCAAAATTCACAAAAATTGAAAGCTGTGACGTAGGCTGCACGCAATTTCAAAGCAAGTTCTTCAACAAGATGTTTTTTTGTAACCTCTTCCACCGACAGTTTTGTTTCGGCGGCAATAGAGTTATATGCCTTAATTTTTAAATGCAGGAATATTCATGTTCCACAGAACTTCATGCCTTCTGTATATCTCTATTAACTGCAAAATGTCGTTATATTTGTTTAATTTGTTCACAAACATATTTAAAAAAAACAAAACGATACTGGCGGCAGAATAAGAATTCAAATTTGGAATAAAAAAACTGCAGTCAGCTGTTTTCTTGACTGTAATTTGAAACACTCAATTGAACGAAAAATTGAAAGCAAACTCTCAGCAAATTTTAAAAGTGTGAGTGTATTGGTAAAAAAATGAGACAAATTTTAAAAATTGAATGAAAACTTGATCGTGTGACACCCAAGTAAGAACTTGCAAGAATTTTTTTTTTGACTCTCTCTCGTTGCAAATTTTACGAGTTAATGAACACTTTCCAGTAACAATTGTTACAAATTTGTAACAATTTTTACTTATTGAACGGACCTAATATAAGAGCGTGTATTTGACTAATGTGAGAGACTCTTGTGTTTGTTAATAATTCGTATAAAACAGAGAAAATAATATAAGTTAAGCTATGTGCCGAGTATTATATACCTTTTACTGTGTTACTCAAATATTCTTAGTTTTCACTTTCCATATTCTTCTTAAATATACATACTCGTATATATATAAATATATTTGTTATGGGCGCGAAATATGGATATAAAAATAAATTTTTATAATGCCTTCTCAAGCTATTTCAATAAAAAAGGTCAGGTAAATTTACAAATAAAAAATTATATACAAAAAATATATATAAAAAAAAAATTTTTTTCTTTGAATACCTATTTTTTTTATTAACTATAAATAAATAATTAATTTCAGTTGAAGAAACTAAAATTAATGAGTTGTAAGAAAAAAATTTTTCTGAAAAGCTTATTTTTCAAAGCAATAAAATTTCAACATCAATTGTTTCGTGTTTCTATGCACAAACATTAGGCACATATAGAGCTTCAAAATTTCCATTAAAAAACAAAACAAATTAATGAAAATCTAAAATTACGGTTTGTTTTTTTTATTTTACTCGGCCATTTTTAAACAGATTATTTTGTTTTTTCTTTGCACATTATGACTAGTATTTCTGATAAAACTGCACATCGCGCTCTTTCCTACATTTTGTAGTTTAGACAAATTACATAAAAAATCGCTACACAAATGGTAAAAAAGAGAAGTAGTTGCACTACAGAACTCATAGTTTAGCTATTTATGGGCAGATTAAGCTGAGTTTCAAAAACAAACTGAAGACAGGAATTGCCAACAAATTGACATACTAAAAATTTTTTTAGGTCTTCTAGCGACTACAGAAAGTTCATTTCAACATCCAGACGGACATCGCTAAATGTACGGTGTAGAAATTAAGCACGGTCTTTACACTTTTTGTGAAGGGTATAAAAATATTTGACAAGAGGACAGAAATTTTTTAAATCTAATAGATTTAAATATATTTTTTTTAACCCTGCATAGCCTATCCTATTTTCATGCGTTTATACCAATGTTAGTCATTTCGACGAACATGCACTTTAGAAGCCGGGACTGCACAAAAAAACTTCAAAAATTAATTAAAAACAAAATTCTATAGGTTATTATTTTGCATATTGTTTTGTATAAGCCTATATGACAGCTGCTTTACGTTTCAACAACGCATACGAGTATTGTTGTGATTTTACTTTATCTACGAGTATAAATCTAATTGTGGCAAAAGGTTTTTGATTTGAGAGACTTTAAAATTTTATTTGTAGTCTAACTTGAGATAAGCAACAAACTATTTTTATTTGAAGCTGATGGCCTAGTTGTTAATAATTCTTTTTTATATATAATTTATTAATAAATCTAATAAATAATAATAATTTTTATTTAAATTTCACATTTGAAAAGCGCTTACGAAAATAACTACAGCTAATTTCGATTTAAAAAAGGAATTTATTTCTTCATTTGAGAAAAATATATTTCTTTGTTGAAAATGACCTTCGGAATTAGTACTCGTACTTAAACATTTATTGAATTTTTCGTTTTTTCTACATGCGTATATTAAACCTTAATGTTTGCTGTGAAAGACCAGAAAGGGGCTCATTTTTTTTTCAATTTAGTTGTTTTTTAATAAACATAAAAATGATGAGCAACAACTACTATCTAGGCTTTGTTTTTAAAGTTTTATTTTTGTGGTTGTTTTTCTTATTTATCTATTTAACAATTTTACACACCTTAGCCATTTTTTGTGTAGGCTCAATTTTTTATATTTACGAATACACATTTTTGCTTAGAATTTGACACTTAGTTTTTGTTTATAATTGTCACTAGAGGTGGGCACGTGAGTGCTTTTAAAAGCAGGGTCGTGCGGTTTTTATTGGGTAGCAGAGACGATTAGAAAATAAATTAAACGAAACGTTTGCATTAGTTTCGTTTTTTTGGTTTTCAGCGCATAAAACCAATAAAAATTAATGCAAACATTTGCGCTAATTTATCCTTTACTAAATGTTTTCATCCGGTCTTTTTTATTATTGTTATCGGTTGGAGAAAAATCAAATATACAATCGACATTTTCATTAATTTTTGCTTTGTTTTTTTATGGAAATTAAGCTGAGATTAAGCTGTACATGTGCGTAATGTTTGTCTACAAAAACACAAAACCAAGACAGTGCAAAAGAACTAGAAATACAAAAATCTTATAGCAAAAGAGATATGCTAAAGAGGATTTTTTAGGTATTTCAATTGCTTTATTTGAAATTATATATTTATTTAAATATGTTTATTTTAAAAAATGATTGCAAACATTTTAAATTCATTGCACTCCCATTGGAAATCGTTCTTAGAATTAAAATTTTTATTAATCTAAAAATCGTGAGGATCCCAGAAAGATTTTTTTTATATCTTGTTAATTTGAATTTCTTGAACTGAAATTAATTATTTAGTATTCATAGAAAATTATTTCAAGCACTTTTTGTCATTTCTTTCTTATATTAGAGTACAGAACTTTTATAAATTAGAATACTTCGGAAATTAGAAGTAACGTTTTTAGTTGTTTGCTCTGAAATTAAAGCCACCAGCTCTAGCTTTTGAACGTTTTTATTTTTTATTCTTTTTAATACTTTAAAATATTCTTTATAACTTTTATTTGGCTTCCACATAATAAATATAATTTTCAATGTCAGTGCATTTTTGTTCATTAGTGAGTGAATTTTTTTAACAACACGAATCTGCAAAGCTTCCTGTAGAAAACACCAAGGGTCTAGACAGGTATCGAACTTACGACGCCCAGAGTGATAAGTTATTACAATTTCTACTCATCTACTGGGCAGAATTCGAATGAGGTTTGAAACGTGTGTTATTTTTTTTAATAAAATGTCAATGAGCAGAAAAAGAATTCTCTGTTTTTTCCAACCAAGATAAAGATTTTGGAAAAGATTGACAAAGATACACTTTTATATTGTTTTTTATTAAAAAAATCCTTCGAAAATTACAATTACCACAAGAACAAAGTGGTTCTAATTTATTTTTTTCATATTTAAGAAGAATATGGAAAGTAAAAAATATGAATATTTGACTACTACAGTGAAGGCCATAGAAGACTCGGCAGAGCTTTATTTAACTTGTTTAATATTATAAATAAATATTGGTGTTGATTTAGTTTTTAATAATTCGCTGCAGAAAATTTGCTTTGTTAGATACGAATACTTTCATAAAAATAAAATTTTTTCTATTCTGATGCTTTCACTTGTCCATGCCTGATTTATTGGCAATTTATTGCCGCATGCATCACGCACTTACTATCAATTAATACCAACAATATGTTGTGTAAAATTACATACATAAATACACACATCCATATATATTTTTTATTATGTATTTGCTGAGTGACAAGTAGACTTATTCCAGATGCCATGAAAAAAGAAAATGAGAATTTGCCGGCCCGCATTTTAGTTGAATGTATTTGCTTACCAGGGGATTGCCACTTTTTGTTTAAAAAGGAGTATAGATTTTCCAAAAACAAATTATATAATTTAATTTTCTTACAAAGAAATAAACACTGAGAAGAAACTAAAGCTTAAAATAAATGTTTTCAGTTTTCTTGAAGTATTAAAAAGTTTTCAATTTTTTTCTTGAAAAGAGAATGGTTGTATTTATTTTAAAATCATCCTTGTATATATTCATCCTTGGCTCTTGTTCAAATAAATGAAATTCCCCTTTTTTAAGGCATTTTTCCCAAGATATCATTTCACAATATGAATTGGTTTTCAGTGTTAATTAGATGTGAAAAATCTGTGTTTTTTACATCTTCGAGACATTTGTACATGTCAATACTTTGCATGCACACATGCATTCCTTAAAAAAATAGAAGATTTACTTTTTAAATACTAATGAATGGAGAAGGAAACTCCAGTACTTCTTCTTAAGCACGAGTAGCATTCAAGAAGTTTGCGGATTACGATATTTGAATTCACCATATTGGTTTTAGAATTGCCTTATAATTTCATTTCTCAGATTGTAATATAAATTTTTTCCATCTTTAAACTAAAGAGAAAAATAATGAATTTGCATGCTGATATCCCACTACAAAATATATATGAAAGGAAAGCGTTTTGCTACGATTGAGGAGGTAAAAGAAAAATCAAAACAGGAGCTGTTGTCGATACCAAAAAGCCCGTTTCAGAAGTGTTTCGAGGATTGGAAAAAACGCTGGCATAAGTGTATTATACTTTGAAGGGGACAAGATAGTTATTGATGAATAAATAAATACTTTTTGAAAAAATTGAAAATAACGGCTATTTTTAGATCATACCTCGTACATATCAGAGAGCTGAAACCTGTGTGTGTGATTTATTCAACGCACAACATTTGAATAAATCATATTCCAGGCACGATTATAAACTGATTGTTTCTTTATGCTGTTCAATACGATTGACTTTAAAACGAAAACGCAAACATTCAAAAACGCAAATACGCCAAAAAGGCATTAAATCAACGATCACACATGTTTGAGTAAATAACTGCGTAGTAAAATATGGAGGGGGGGGGGACTTTTTTGTTTATGTGTATTTCTATTAAAATACGATTTTGTGCACGATTTTTACTCAAATTGTTCGTGTGTGTGGTTTGATTGATTAGACAAGAAAAAAGCTAATCTTGATAATTTCAGTCTTCTGACACAAACATCATTTTATTAAAATCTACAATTTGCTTAAATTGTTTAAAACTCGATTTGTCATACCGTCCACTACTCATCGTTACTCGTAATTAGACCAGGTGTCATACAAAATATGGAAATTATTTTATATGAACAAGGAATGTGAGTACATACATACAAATTCATATTTATTTAATTTTTATGTGTATGTATGATGTGCGTGTGTGTGTCAAGATAACAATTAAATATAAGGAAAGTATAAAGTGGTAAAGCATTAGTACTCGTATCTATGTTAATCATTTATAAAATTGAGAATCAGGGATGGAAACGAATAATACTTTTCAACAATCCTTACAGTAAAGACTCGCTATTAGATAGGATTGTTACATTTGCCAAAATTTACATGTGATAGTGTGTCCTTAAAAGTTATATTTTTTCTTATGGTGGGGCTCACCCTGAATAATCCTTAAAAATTTTTTCTCAACGAAAATTTTGATTTTTGAGAAAAAAATTCCCTAAATCAGAGAACTTTCTACGTTAAAAAAGTGAGAAATATTTTTTATGATGAGAGGGAAAGGAAAAGTGAAAAAACTCGCACGGAATTTTTATTCATAATTCATCTGAATAAGTTTTCCTTTATTTACAATCTTTTTGCAATATTAAGTAAATTTTATATATAAAATTATACTGCACGTGTGTATTTAATTGAATTTCGTCTGGGGTGGACGTCTGTCGAGTCCGCTACTTTAAATATAAAAATTACATTATATTACATATATAATATATATACAGGGTGGGCCAAAAGAAACCAAGGGGTGTAAAAGTTTAATAACTTTTTTGTTTATTAATTTTTTTTTATTTTTTCTTTCAGATTATATAGACAACACTTGGAGAATTTATAATGGAGAGGTTCACAACTGAACAGAGAACTAAAACAATAGAATTTTATTATTTAAACCAGAGATCAATTATTTTAACGCAAAGAGCATATCGTCGACATTTTAATGGCTTTGTTAACAAGCAGAACTGTAGGTTCTGGGGTTCTCAAAATCCAAGAGCCATTCATCAACACCAATTGCACCCCATCAGGTGTACAGTATGGTGTGGGATCACATCTGAAAATGTCATTGGGCCCTACTTCTTCGAGAATGAAGATGGAAGTGCTGTAACCGTAAATGGAGAGCGGTATCGTTTTATGATAGAAAATTTTTTACGTCCTGCTCTTGAAAACAGACCTGGTATGTGGTTTCAGCAGGACGGAGCCACTGCCCATACTGCCCGAGACACAATGGCACTTTTAAGTCAAATTTTTGGAGAGCGAATAATTTCTCGAAATTCGGAAATTATTTGGCCAGCGCGATCGCCAGATTTGACAGCACCCGACTATTTTCTTTGGGGTTTTTTGAAGGAGCGAGTGTATGTGAACAAGCCAGAGACAATCCTTGAACTCAAGGCAAACATTGTTGCAGAAATTCGAAAGCTACAGCCACAAGTTTTGAAAGATGTTATGGAAAATGCTCTAAAAAGAGCCCATCAGTGCGAAGCTGAAAACTTTGGTCATTTAAGAGACATCATTTTTCATACTTAGTGTAAAAAAATTTCCATTTTGTATATTATATAATCTGAAAGAAAAAATAAAAAAAAGTTGATAAACAAAAAAGTTATTAAACTTTTACACCCCTTGGTTTCTTTTCGCCCACCCTGTACAACTAATACCTGAGAGTTTTGTTTTGTTTTCTAAAGCATTGTTCACACAAAATGGAGCCGCTTGGGAAATTGAATATATACTTAAAAGGAAAAGCTATTAAAAAGCTATGATGTACAAATTTATAGTTATTTATTGTTTTTTCAGAAAGTATTAAAAAAAATTTCAATTCTTTTCCTCTTATGAATTTTCGTGTTTTTGCCTTAATGAATCCCATTAATTTTTCCACAACATTCTGATCTACTTGCGCGGTATATTTGTTTCACAATATCAAAATATTTTTGACCTCACGAATAATAGTACCACTGTTCTTTCATTTGTCTTTGACAATAATCCACTATTGTTCAATTGGCCGAATCTGCAGACAATTAGAAGGGTTTATGTTTTTTGCCACTATATCGACCTGATGTCTTTGATATGACTCCATCGCAGTTTTTAAATAATGACAAGACGCTAAATCAAACCAAAATTTTACTGGAGACTGGTGGCGCTTAATTAGAGGCAGCAATCGTTTTTGCAGGCTTTCTTTGATATAAATTTCGTATGTCATTGTTGAAGAGATGATAAGCGGCGTACTTTTTAGACCACAACTGCAAATGTTTTGCCAAATAATAATTTTTTTTTACCAAATTTTAAAATTTTTGTGTATTTGGACTTTGAATTGGCTTCTCCACGTTTCACTGGAACACAAAAGATTTGACCTGTCAGCTGTTTTAAGTCCATTTTTACATATAATAAGTTTCATCGTCCATATTAAGGCAATTGTTGAATTTTGTTAAAATTTTATCGTAAAGAATGCGCGGCCGTTTTATTGCAATAGAATTCTGTTTTCCACTAAGATTTGCATATTTTATGGTACGATTGCTTCGGCAGGCAGCATCCAGTCTTCTTCCTGCGATATTATCGGAGACACCCAAATTTTGTTGCATTGAGCGTATTATAAATATATTTTATGTTCTGAACTTTTTAATGTTCTTTTTGCTTACAATTTGTCTTTGGTTATCTTTATATATAAAATTCGACTGTACATGTGTTTGACATTGTACTCTCCCTAAACAGCTGGACCGATTTAATTGAATTTCTGTGTATTCCTTTGGGTTACGATTTGGAAGGTTTAGCGTCACAAATCCGTCCGGCAGGTGGCGCTGCAGCCGGTATCTGGTCCTTTACTTTATGAGTACGATTTCTTAGAGTAAGAAGATAGAATATACAAAATATTTTTAGGCAAAACAACGTTTGCCAGGTCAGCTAGTATCTTTTAAAATTTTATTGTCAGTTGTTTTTGACATCTGCAGTCATTGTACCTGCCCATGACCATGTCGGATTTTTAAGCCATTTGTGCAGCATATTTTTTCTATTTTGATTAGCAAATAAACTGCTATTTTTTAGAAAATAACGGTGAATAGTTTTAGAAAATTTTTTATTTATTAAATTCAAGTGATGCCATTAGATTTTTCTAAAATGCTTTTATAAAGCGACTTCATTTTGTGTAATCAATGCTTTATAGCATATTCACGCGACGAGTTTCAATGCTGGTTTCGCTCTCTGAACCTCGATTGTGAAAATGAGATTCATTTGACAGTTGCTTTGTTTTGTTTTTTGTTGTTTCACATTTTCCCGCGTTTGTTTTTTAGTTTTGAAATGGATAAAAAAGGTAAATTTTAAAATATAAATATATGTATTTTTAGAAAAAATAATAATTTATAAAAAATTTATTTATTATTTCAAATAATTTATTATGTTGTGTTATTTATTATGTTTATTTTTATAACTAAGCAATTTAACACTCTTTCCTTTGTTTCTTACAAATATTTACAATGAATTGCTTGCAAAACAATAATATTTCTTTGCTTACAATTTGTTTTGTTTGACAACTAGTTAAGATAAACTACCGATAGAAACTAGGGATGATACTAAATTTTCATGGTTTCGGCAAGAGTTTCGCTTACTTAATTTTGTATGGCGAATCTTCCTGTTTCATTCGAGATTGGGAGATTGGGTGAACCCTCAAAAGAGAGCGAATCTTGTCTCGTGTGAACATGCTATTAAGCTGGAATTAACCGAACGTTCCGTAAGATTTCGAAAATATTAATGAATTTTCCGTACCTGGCAGTGACAAATTTTATTCAAATATTTTATAATTTGATTCTAGAATTTCGTACACACATGTCGTGTCTAGTCTGTGGAATTTTGTTGCTGTTCTTTTATAACTTTATCAAAGAAATGTCATTCATAAAAATTAAGTTTAATTTAATATTTGCACAATCTGGTCTCTACAAATAATATGGCATGTGAGCCTTGCAGAGCTAATTTAAAAATTTGAGTACTGCAGTATCCATTTAAAAAGTTGTTACTCGATTAAAATCTATCACTTTATATTTCTTCATCATTTAGTAAAATATTACATTTTTTCCCATTAAAAGCTAATTTAAATATTTATTACACTTGAACTGGAACCGTTCTTTGCTTCCTTTCATTTAAATTGACACAAATATTTTTGTGGGAGGGCAAAGGTGAAATTTAAATTATATTTAAGTTAGGCAGTTTATTTGTCTGTGGCCCATCAAGTTTATGGTAAAAAAATAAAATAAGATAAAAAACGAGGTGAAATTCAAGAAGAAAGTAAAAAATTAAAAAATTTTATTAAATTTAATTTACTAAGTTTGTCCAACTTCATTGTACATTAAAAATTGTTCGCTAACACTGGTCGACAATAAACAATTTTCAGAGTGTTTGTATTCGTTTTCGATTAACTAAGTGTGCTGATTATGAATATAAAATTGTTTTTTTTTCTGTTAGCTCTGGGTTTCAGTTTAAAACAATTTGATGTTGCCGATAGTACTGGCACTGAAGGCTGATCAGAGCATATAACAAGCTTTTGAGCAGAAGACTGTGTGGAAAATGATCACTTATCTGGGCTTGCAGAGTTTATAGCCGTAATGTTTATCACGAAAAAAAAAACAATTGTCATGATGATTACGAACTTTGCGCCAAATCATGGGTGTCCTGAACTTAAGAGCAGATGTTTTTCCACTTGTCGATTGCCACAAAAAGACAACACAATTTTTGCCATCCATTATCCGGCTCAGTAAAACAGTCTTTTCTGCATAGCCATTTTATAAAATTACTATTGAATAAAATGTTTTTGTAGCAATGGCAGATAAATATTGGACTAAGGATCACACTGAATGTGGTTGATATGAGAGACCTAAGCTAATACTAACGATTAAGAAAAACTGGGCGATGAAAAAGTTGGATAATTGTCATTCAGCAGTGGTACAGCTGAGCTCAATGAGAGTTAAATTCAGCTGATGAGAGGTAGGGTCCCTCATTAAAACGTGAAAGGTGAAAAACGACACAGCAAAGTAGTAATTTTTTTAAGTACCCCCTCAACTTTTTACGCATTTCATTTTAAGTCCAACATAATTAGAATAAGTAAAGAACAACAGACAGGCAAAGATAAAGAATCTCAAACTGATTTAATCATGTTTATGTTTACCAAAAAATTATTTATTAAAAATACGTTCTACTTAGTCATGTTTTTACATTAATTTTATATAGAAAAATATTTGTTTGTCCATAAAAATGTCTGTAAACATGTCCATAGCAGAGACTATCTATCGCATGTTTAAGTTTTCTATTCTTTGGATTCGTATAGTAAAAAAAAAAAAAAAAAAAGATTAACAGATTCACTGTTCAAACAACAGGGAAAACAAAATGTCAATTGCGAGCATATAGAAATCAGTCATTAAATGACATTAAAAGAGTTGAAACGATAAGCAAAGAATGCTATGTAGGAAGGGTTGAAATAATAATAAATACTGTGGAAATGACATGAACATTCCTTATTTTGCAGGCAGGACGTTAAGTGTTTAAAATTATGAAACGATTATCTTGCTTTTTATTAATTTTCTTCATCCATAAAATAAAATTTCGTTGTTATTGTTACAATAGGTCTAAAAAGGACTGATTAAATAACCAATAAAAAAGAACTTTTTAGATTACCTGTGTGCATATACGTCAGAGTATTAATGAGCCTTTGTCCTGCTAGGTATGCACAAAAAATATAATGAAAAAGAAGAAAATAATTTCATATTACACAGCAACAAACCAACCAACTAAAGGGACAGACGGCCTGTAATAGAAACGACTTTAAAAAAGCCACAGCCGCACATTATCAACCGAGTAAATGTATTGTTTGTATGGCAACATTATTCGGTTAGAGTAACAATTTCATTATAGGATAATATTAAATTTAATTTAAATGTGTGTAAGTTAAACGACCGTAGCTAAGTGCTTACGACTACATATTTACTTAAGCAACAACTTACATAAATGTGAGTTATTTTATAAAGGGTGGTTAAATTTTAAGGGCCGATGTTGAATGTGAACCACACCTAAACGTCAAGTTTTTTTCTGCATTTCTTTTGACATTTCCCAATTTCAGACTAACTCAATTTAAACCATGGAAAGATACATAATCGAACAAAGCGTTAAAGTTAAATGGGCGTTCAAATCAAAATGAATATCGTGCACTTAGTGATTTTTTTTGGGTAAATTTAATCGTCCAAATGTGCGTGCAATCGGAAAAATTGTGCAAAAATTTTAGCAAACCGGATCTGTAGGAGATGTGAAAACACCAGTGCATACTTGTACAGCTCGTACAGCAGAAAATATTGCTGCTGTTTGCGATAGTGTGGCTGAAGAGCTGTCCACCTCAATTCGTCGTCGTGCCCAACACGTTCATCGTTGATGAACATTATGCATAAAAACTTGCATTTACACGCTTACAAGGTGCAATTGACTCAAGAACTAAAGACTCTTGACCATTCCAAGCGTCGTCAATAGTCAGAATGGTGGCAACAAATGTCAACAGTGGATGATCAATTTTCGAAGAAAATCATCTTCAGTGATGAGGCACATTTTCACCTCAGTGGATTCGTCAATAAGTAGAATTGCCGAATTTGTGCGAATGATAATCCAAGAGTGATTGTCGAAAAAGCAATGCACCCACAAAGAGTGACTGTTTGGTGCGGTTTATGGGCTGGCGGCATCATCGGGCCGGGTTTTTTCCAAATTGAGGCGGGTCAGGCAGTTACTGTGAATGGTGTTCGCTATCATGAGATGATAACGACGATATGTGGTTTCAACAGGATGGTGCCACTTGCCACACAGCTAACGAAACAATGGCTCTTTTGCGCGACAAATTCAATGACTGTGTTATCTCACGTGGTGGGGATGTCAATTATCCGCCAAGATCATGTGATTTGACACCATTGGACTTCTTTCTTTGGGGTTATTTGAAAGAAAATGTGTACGTCGATAAGCCAACAACAATTCAAGAGCTAAAGGATGAGATAATTCGGCACATTGACGTCATAGAACCTCAATTATGCCTTATCGTCGTGGAAATTTTGGAGCATCGGATGGAAGTGTGCCGCCGAAGTCGCGGCGGCCATTTGAGCGATATTTTATTCCATACATAATTGAACCATACCATATTATCATAATAAAAAGAAAATGCAATAATTTCCCAAATAATTTGTGTTTTATTCAAAATCAATATCGCCCCTTAAAATTTAACCATCCTTTATTTTAGAAAAAAGGGAGAAAGACATTATGGAAATACAATGTACTTACTCGTACAATGTGAATACAATAACGTAAATACATACCCGTATGCACGTACACACATACATCATTGAAGAAAGAAAGGGTTTGGAGGTAAACATAACAGGTTAAATGACATAAAGGTGAAATGTGTCCATACATAAGTCAGTTTCAACAGACGTTAAGGTGATTGAAGAAGTATTATGATGGCACGTGCTCATTAGGGTCATGTTGTTAATGGCGTTCTCCTTTCCAACAAAAATGTTCCATATATTCTGCCATCCAAGAATGTTTGTGTACAATTGTCAAAAAAATCGAACAGTTAAAATCAAAATCGCGTTTTCCTTTCTCAACATGTTGCATGTAAAAGATTCAAATGTAGTACATGTTTTGTACTAAATTTATAGGGTTTTTACCTAGAGCACATCTTAGAGGAATGCGTGGAAGATGTTGAAAATGAAAAAAGTAGACGTACACTTTTTGCAAGCAAAAAAATAAAAATCATTCATTATTGGGACTAAGGGCCTGTTCAGCTAAATGCGATAGAAAGGTTCGTTCGTATAATTCTATTGAAAACAAAAACAATACACGAAAATATAAAATATATATTTCATTTTTTTGTTGTGCGGAGTCCTGGTTGATCTTTTAGGCTGGTTGTGATCCTCTTCCTTGGGTGTAGTGGTCCTTCGTGGATTTTTGATCCGCGAGCCGACAGGGGGTTGGTCGTCACCTAGTTTTTAGTAGTTCTACTGGACGTGTACACTTTGCTATGTAATGTCATGATTAGGAAACACAGCACCAGTTTTTAAATACTGGGTTAGTAGCTAATGGTACCTTCGTGTCTAGAGAATCACTTAGGTGAGTAACTTAGGGCTTCGTGACTAGGAAATCATTAAGCAATTTTGTTGATTAGTAGAACTATGAGTAACTTTGTGACTAGGAAATCACTAAGGTAACTGACTATGATAGTCGTGACTAGAAAAAGACTAAGCAATTCATTAGTAAAACTATGAATACCTTCGTGACTCAGAAATCACTAAGCAATTGATAAGGCTACAGCTGTCGTGACCAAGAAATCACTAAGCAATTCATTAGTAAAACTATGAGTAACTTTGTGACTAGGAAATCACTAAGATGACTAGCTACAGCTGTCGTGACTAGGAAATCACTACGCAATGCTATTGATTGGTAGATCTATTTTGTGACTAGAGAATCACTACACAGAGTCTTAACTATATTTTCTAAATGTTCTACGTTTACCTCTGTGACTAGAGCATCGCTTCGGTGGACTATTCTATAATTGTAGGTTTACCTGTTTATTTAATGTCCTAAAGTTTGTCCCGTGTACTGTTTGTGCTGGCTGGCCCAAGAAGAATTGATTTATTTTAAAAATGTATCGCCTTTTGTACTTATTTGTGGTAATACTTTGTTGGTAGTCTAACGGTAACTTGTTTGTTCAAAGCCTTGTAATTTGATAGTTTTGTTATTGTTTATCACCGGCATAATTTCTTATGGAAAATAACAAAAGGGTGTATCAACAATTGGTGTGCGGCCATGTAATTAACTTTAAATATTAATATTGTGATTCGTACTCTGAAGAATATTAATACTCTATAAAATTGATATATTCGTACCATAACAAGGTGTGGCATTAGTTTGTGTATCACAAATTGCTCGTCAGTGATGGCACTAAAATCGAAAATGCTATAATTTTTATAGTGAAACAAACGTCTTGTAAAGATGCTGATTTTTTTCTGCATGCACTTTATATGGGATAATGTTGTCATCCCTACGAATAGATAGTAGATGTGTTGGTTTTTTATTCAATTTGGTTTTCATTATAAAAACGAAACATCTTTTCTATTCAGGGATTTATTAAGAACTAAAAAATAAAATGCAGACTTGTCATTGAGATTGAAATTTATTTCTATCAACAGCCTTCCACAAGCCAAAATATATTATTTATAAAAATTCATCACCTTTGCAACAAAATTTATTATTATTTTATTTTATACGCAAAAACTGTTTTTATATCAACTCCTTATAAGTGATGTTAACATAATCAGATTTCTCAAATCGGCTTAACAACCTTAACAATATAAAACGCTAAATAGGTATGCATTAATATTAATCGTTACAAAACTTATTTTTATGCTATTGAAACCATAAAACAGGCATCAGCTTGTGCAGTTTAGTTAATTTAAAGTCAAAATGTTTTTTGAGAATAGAAAAGGCCATTAGAAAAAGCCCACATTTTTGCTGCAATTTTTGTATAGTAAAATAAGAAACGATTAATTTTTTAATTGCATTACAGCTTAATATTTCAACATTAAAAAAAAAAAAAAAATTATAACGCAAAAAGCTTGTAAAGTTTCTTAATAAATATTTTCCATTGAACGGACGTTAAGTGTCATCTTAATGTATTTCTTCTATTAGACGTAAAAGAATGTTTTATGTCACAGGGTTTATAGTTTTCTATATGAACTTGTTGCACAAGCATAAAGAAGAGAAAAGTTCATTTAGGCCGCTAGACTATGTTTGATGTTTTTTTTTATTTAATTTAATTTTTTTTTTGTTTTGAAAAACAAAATAAATCATATACGAGGTGCATTTAATGGCCAACTGAAAGTAAAATAACATTTTATGCCTGCTTACTAAAGTATTCAAGTACTCAAAAAAAAACATTTTTAAATTGTAATTAATTCATTTAATTCAAAATTAACAATAAAATAATTCTTACTACTTCCAATACAGAAAAAAAATTTAAACCATTTTTAAAAGAAAAATTTTAATTTTTTAGTAAACTAAAAAAATGTTTACGGTTATTGTTAATCTAAGTTTTACACTATAATACAAGTGTTAAGATTTTAATTGGATTTTTATAGAGTTGAAAAATTTTATGTCTCAGGAATAGTGCACTTTTTCATTTAAAATAAAAACACGTATGTTTTGAAGGAGTTGTGGTTTTTTTTATTTGATTGTAAGTATGGACTAAAATGTTAATCAAATAGGCCCCGGCTTTGATAACGGATCAGTACTCTCTTCATGAAACTTTCAATCACTTTTTCACAGAAATTTGAACTCAAGAATTGTTTTGGGTTAAATCGCATGATCTTGGTAGCCAGTTGACTTCAGAATTTCTTGAGAAATATTGTTTTGGAAGACCGTTGCTGCAATAAATCGATTGCTGTATGGCAGGTGGCGCCGTCTTGCTGAAACCACATATCGTCCAGATCTATGTATGTCGTCCATCTTTAAAAGAAAGTAAGGCCTTACCAAAATGCTCACCAGACAGTTGCTTGTTTTGTGTACTCAGGCAGTCATTCAGAAGGAAATGCTCAGCCACATCAGTTTAATAAATAAATAAATATTTAAGAGATTCTGAAGCTATAAGCCTTTCAAACTTCATATAGACAACCAAAAAATATGCTGAAAACAATTCTTATTGCAGTTGGGGCAGTGGGAGCACACCGGCTATATTTCTAACAGTTTATTCACACTCACATACTCGTATCTCTCATTTACTTTAATAGGATCATAACTCGAAAAGTGTGCTTTTCCAAGTTAATCATCCTGGAATTTTGCTCCCTTCCGCAGTGATATCAATCATTAATGCATTCTCTGCAAATTCCCCTTATCGTATACGAGTATATTTATTTCGCTTGCGTTGTTCACTTTTTCCTTTAATCTTACTTGCGAATATACAAGTATTTTTGTTTAGTTTTTCCTAAAATTTAAATTTAAAATTTTTTCAATTAAATTTTAATATTTATGAAAGTTTTAGTCGATAAATACAACTCAAACTGGCATTTTAATTGATAAAATGCAAAGCAATAGATCAATTGCCTACAATTTTGTTTATCAGAAACAAGAGAGTAATTCAACATTTCAAGAATATACGAGAACACTTCATTTACCCTGTAACGCTAAATATTTAAACCTAAAACAAAAGTTATTTATAGAAAAAAAACTCTACTGCATTAAGTTACTTTTAGCCAATGCGGTAACTCCTTTAGATTTTCTCTTCCTGCAACCTAATAAATGTTTCAACTCTTAACATTTTGTTTGTATATTTTCCTGACAAAATCGTTTTGCCACAGTAATTATTTTTTTTCTTTTTGCTCTTAAAAACGTTGAAAATCAAATAAATTCTTCCTTATTTTACACTCACGTAAAATTTCAGTTGAAATTCTCGATATCAATGTTCCCTTCGAAGGGTTTCGGTTTTATTTACGATAGTGGTGATTGTGTTACTTTTTCTTATAATAATTGTGTAAAAAAATATCAAAACAATCTCTTTTCTCAGAATAAAATATTTTAAAATGTTTGCCAATTTGCAAAACTTTAAAATAATTTTTTTTGGAATTATGACACTATTAACGTAAATGAGCCAGCGATATGTAGATTCGAATAAAACTGACAATTTAGTATTGCCGTTAAACCATGAGATTCGCTTTACGAACGCACCTCTTACATTTAGGTAAATTGTTGGTGACTTTAGTACACATGTTGAACAGGTATTATTAGGTGTGGTATTCTAAAGAAAATGGTAACTGTTTAAAACAAAAAAAAAACAAAAAAAACAAAAAAACACAATATTTCCTATACACCTACACATGCATACGTATATGTGTTCATAATTAACAGCATTTAATTTAATTAATCATCGTTAGTGTTTAATTTGAAGATTTTTGTTGTGACAAGAAGTATTAAGTGTTGTAAAACAAGTAAGAAGGATGAGAAATGGCCACTAATTGCAAGGTTTCACCAACTAACTACCTATTGCATCATTAAGTTGATGTAACCTGTGTTACTTTGCGGATTGTAAATGGCTATTACGCGTACGTAACTCGTAAAAAATTTAAGGTTTGTGTATAGAAAAAGCAACGTTGTTAGATTTATGGGCATTCTGTGCTTTTGCTTTCCCTTAGCCAGCCAGCATCAATATGAATGAGTCATTTAATTTTATTTTAATGTTTTGCTTTTGCATTTACAG
Organism: Thelaira solivaga; assembly: GCA_947397855.1. NCBI lineage: Eukaryota > Metazoa > Arthropoda > Insecta > Diptera > Tachinidae > Thelaira > Thelaira solivaga. Next base: position 42,410,495 of record OX377611.1, on the reverse strand, counting down.
TTTTCTATGCATTGATTTTTGTTTATTTTTTTATCTTTACCAACAACTTTTCTTTAATAAATTAACGAAATTTCTTTAAAAATTCGAGTTATTTTTATAAAATTTTAATTCCAACTTTTGTTATAACCAGGGCAAGGGACTTTATGCAAATGCATGTTTGTTGTCGTTACTCTGAGCCCCAACTAAAGTTAATATCTTCGCGAATCACAATATTTCCCCTATAAAATGGCATCAATTTGTTAGTGCATATTTTGTTATAAATGCATATTTTTCGTCAATTTTTGTACATTTTTTGACATTTTTTGTGATATTTCGAAATATTTATTTTAACAAATTGTTTTCTTTTTTGTTAATTTTTTGTTTAGTCAGTGGATAAGCTAATTATAGTTATTTGAGCCCGAAGATGTCTAACAGTAAAAATAGTACGCGATAATCTGCTTACTTTGACATTTTCAAGGAACAAAAGTAACAACATTTTGGTATTACACTTTATTGTAAATATGGCCTTGTTTCTATTGCTAGTTTTACGGAGTTGTATTTTATGGTCAATAATTTTTTTTTTGGCTCAATTAATTTTAATGCACTCAGTATTTTGAATATACTACAAAGTGATTGACCACTTTTAAATAAGCACTTATTACATCCGTTGAAGTCGAAGGAACATTTACAATGTTATATTTGAAAATTTAAAAAAAAAAAACAAAAAAAAAACTTATTTATTATGTATGTAAATAAATTTTTATCTACTACAACTTTTTAAATTATGTGTTCACTTTTTAAAACTGAATAGAATGTTAAGTTTTTACGTTTTTATAAATTAATAAATTTTGAATGCATATTATTATACCCTTCACTGTAAGTAATTTGTACACCGTACATAGGACACCCTAAAAATTAAATATTCTGAATACTTATGAATAGCACGTTCGAATAAGCGATGTCTGTCTGTCTGTCTGTGTAGTCGTTGAAATCAACTTACTGAAGTCCCTAGACAATGTACAGAAAAGTTTAGAATAACAACCTATCAGTTGTTTCTGTCTTTCATTTGCTTTTAAAAATCAGCCGGATCCGTTTATAAATAGCGAAGCTACGAATCAAAAATCGTGACTACCTCTATTTTTGACTATTTTTCTGAGTGGGTTTTTGGGTATTTTATCTCAAATACAAAACACACAATTTTATTAGAAACGACAGTCATAATGTCTATGCCAAAAATCAGTACGATCGGACCACAAATGGCCGAGAAAAATCAGAAATACAACCGAAATTTTTGGTTTTCATTATTTTTTTTTTTAATGGAAATTTTAAAGCAGTCGATGTTATACAAACGTGTGTATGTGTGTGTGTATTCTGTGTCATAGAGATAGATGTAATAGAACTATGAATACAGAAATCTAATTGAAAGAGTATTTTTTGAGTTTTTGCGTTAATTTGTAGTTCTTTATTTAATATTAAATATTTAATTAAATATGTTTAGTTTGAAAATTTTTGTAAACATTTTAAATTAAATTAAATTTATTTTGCTTTTATATCGAATTTTTTTTTATTAATTTCAAAATTGATTTTATTGCTTTTAAACTATAATTTCATATTAATTACTAATTTCTGTTACTGAACTAAAACAAATTTTATTAAATAAAATTGAATTTTTGAATTGTTAAAAGTTATTATAACACAAAAATTACTTTTTCGTAAAACAAAATATGAACAATGTAAAATTGAATAAATAAATAAGAAAAAAAATTTTAAACAAATTAAAAAAAAATTAGATTCTCAAAAAGAATTTTTTCTTAGAACTCGTTAATTTTAGTTTCTTGAACTGAAATGAATTATATATTTATGATAAATAAGAAAATATGTATTCAAAGAAATTTTTTTATCGATATTTTTCATTTAATTTTTTTTATTTCTATATAATTTTTTATTTGAAATGGCTTGAGAGCGTATTATAAAATTTATTTTTATATCGATATTTCGCTCCAATAATAAATAAATAAATTTTTATAATACGACCTCAAGCTTAATAAACTAGCTGTTTCAATTATATAATTTTATTGTTATTATCATCAAGGGCTATAATCGCACTGCGACCTTTAAAGATAAATTGTGGAGCTCAGTTCCTAACTACAATCCGAGACTCGTTACGAATCTCGTAATTGCTGTGGGATTAATCATGCCTAGATATTTTAAGCAGTTTGCTCTACGTCTTGTCACCGTTGGGCACTCGTAGAGAACATGTTTCGACGTTTCCTGTTCTTCTCGACAGAAACAACAAGAATCATGCTGTACACATCTACTCATGTGACAATTAAGTCTACAGTGGCCCGTAAGTAGCTCAACGTAGAGTTTTATATCATTTCCAGCCGTATTTAACTTTTTTAATTTAATTTACCATATTTAGCGATTTTTATTGCTTTATGCATTTCCTTTCCCTGGTTATTACAATTCAACGTTGAGATGTCTAAAACAGACAATGAAAAACTATAACATTAATAAAAAAACAAAAAACAGACACACAAATTTTGGAGCTTATTTAGGGAGCTGCACTTGTATCAACTAAATTTTTTTGTATTTAATTCTTATTGTTCGGGAAATTCCTTTTTGTCTTTCTGTTCAATTGAATTTATTAGAATGTTTGTCTGCAACTTTTACTTATACTTTCCAAAGAACCAAAAAAAAAAAAAAAAAAAACAAAACGAGATTCATAATAATTTCAAGTCATGACCTTTGCCAGCCAAATGTTCTGGTTACAAAAAATGAAAATAAAAAAAAATAAAAACAGACAAGAAAAAGAGGACGATTTAAGTAAAATGATGTACACAACGATATGTATCGTATGTACGTTACTTAAATGATAACTTGCATGCTCGTACATAAATATTTTTTTGTGCTAAATCGACTTGTAAATCAATAAAATGGAAACTATTCTAATTTGACTACGAAAAATTAAACTTTCTCTTGTTTAAAGGAGATTAGGAAAAAATTAAAAGGGAACTGATGATCTCACGTATATGAATATTAATCGGGTAATACACACGTCAAATTTCAACATCAATTAATGCATTTGTGTGCGTTTTTCTAAAAATGGAATTCACGTGTACGTTGAGTGTAACTTTAACGAAAATCAAAACTAGTTTAATTTTTTTGATACGCACACAAACGCATTGATTGATGTTAAAATTTAATGTGTGTATGCTGCAAACTTTGTGCTGTCATAGGGCATATCCCGAAATAATGAAAAACAGCTGGAAAATTGTTCTTGTCGTTCATGGTATCACTTTTGATGAAAAGTTACTGTGAAATTGCCACTTGGGCAAAACCATCGACAAAGCCAGGGCCACAATGTGGACCAGTAGAAGGTTGGTTGGCTATAACTGCACGTAATTGCCTATGCGGCACCGATCTGTTAGAAGAGAGTTAATATAATTCAAAGATGAGCCCGTGTCTATGTAACAGGGCAATGAGATTAACTCCGACTGATGTTCTTGAAGTATTGATAAATTTCGTCCAATTCATATATTCAGGTGTTGGAGCAGAGGTATTTGATCAAAATCACAGAAAAAGTTTATTTAACAGTAGGAACTTTAGTTTTTCCGGCTGAAATGCATGTGATCGAGCTTTGCCTAAAAGAACAACTTGAAAGAGACACTAATAAAAGTCACATCCATATTCACTCTGAAAGCAAAGCAGCATTTTGGAGATGAGATTGAAACTGGTCTGGAATTGTCGAACACCATGCCTAGTACGGGTGCAGGACACAGTGGATATGTAGGCAACGAGCAGGCATACGAATTAGCGAGGAAAGGTGCGGCTAACCTTGGAACTGGAAAGATAATCACAACAATATTAATTGGAGACAACGTGATATCAAAAGTTTTTTCACATTTACATAATTTTTTGGATTCACGTTCGATGAAAAATAACAATCAAATTTATCCTCCATCATTTTCATTTAAATTACCATCTACATTTTCGGTTGTGTAACTAAGAACGCTGTTATTAAAAGTCATATGTTCTTTCAGAATGCTATTCTAAACATCGTTTAAATTGCCTAATTTTTCGTTACTGATGGGCAATTTTTCATCAATAGTCACGGCTGATGAAAGTAAAACACAATTTGTCAATTTATTTTATTAAAATGATAGAGGCCTTTTTTGTATCTAAATCATTTTGAAAATTGGTTAGTGTCCAAGGCGCGAATGATATTTTTTGTACTTTTGAGAGTTTTTTTTTTTTCATAAGATTTTGTTGGCACACATGCCTGCAACACATTAAACATTCTGACTAATGATGTTTCTGCCATGGACGTTGAACGTTGAAGAGGAAGAAATGTATTGACTTACGTATTTTTTATCCAGAATGCAAAAAAATGTGACTTACGAGCTTTTTGAAATGATCGATTCAATTACATTTTTGAGTGTTTTTTATTTATGTGTTGTTGCCATAGTACAAGAATGAAATGTTTTTTAAAAAATATTCTAGACTTGTTTGCCGCTTATAGTTTCCATATTAAAATGAAATCAATTTCAAAGCTTATATTGTCAGTTGAAGTTTTTACTCAAAAAGCTATCATCAGCAGAGTGTTTTGATTTTAAATTTTTGCTGAAAAGATAAAATGAAATTTTTTATGGTTATGGGTAGTTTCCGTCAAAAACAAAGGCCTCTTATGCAGCTTTAGGTGTTGCCAAGATTTGGTTGACATTTTTAAATGAAATTCGGAATTACACTTTCGATTTCCTATTATTTCAAAGCTAGAATTTTCTTAATAAATTTAATGTAGAATCACCCCTTATGTATTTTCATAATCAAAGCAAATAAAAAAGCTCTCACTCGTATTTGATGTTTTCTATTGTAACGAGCTTGAGTTGAATTGTGATTGTTAGTGAGTGTGTGAGCATGAATGAATTTCCGACAAAACACATTATGTATTATTCTTTTGTTCCATTGTCTGCAAATAAATATTTAATTTGTGCGGAAATTAAGAAGTTTCTTGTTTGAAAAATATTTTTTTTTTTTTGTAAATGGCAGTTTTATGATTTTTACCAATAGATTTGGCTGAGAATGATTTTGCAATGAGATTATTAGATCATTTGCACAATTTGTTATATTAAATTCTTAGAACTTTCGCAAATGAATTTTTAAAGTTGCAGAAACAACATTTTGTATTTTATACACGTTGATAGTGAACCCTAAAACATGTACGAATACTTTTATGAATTTATTAAAGTACTCATGCAGACAGTTTCATAATGTTTAGATAAAAGGATATTATTATTCAATATAAATATATTACACACACACAAGCCCATACGCATATATATATCCACGTAAATATACCCAGCAGCGAAGAGAAGGCGTAAGCAGGCCTTCTGGATGCCCTTATTTGTCAGACAAAAGGCCTTTTTACTACACTCCATGCTGATACATTTTTTCAGTAGTAGTAGTTAGTACGCCTTCGTCAACATCAGTAATGATTGCATCTAACCATATATATTTTAAACCAAACATTCAAAATGTCTCTTAATTGCAGATGTCATGGCTGAATCCCCGGTCAGGTCCAAATTTTTTTTTTAATTTCTTATTTACGATTTTTATTAAAAAATTTTAAACCAAATTATATAAAAATGTTTTAAACCAAAGTTTTTGTGCAAATAGAAATTTTTTTATTTCATTGATTTTTTCGTTTCTACTAATAAAATTTATTATTTCTTTCAATGTTTTTCCAATTTTATTTGATTTGACCTGGGACATACGAATATATACATAATTAAGAAGCATTAACTCGCCATCAAAAACTCCAGCCACAAACCTCAATTGAATTTGTACGATTAAGTTTTGTTTTATATTACTTGCTAGAGAGAAAAAGAGCACAATTTATTTGCAACCATATTTTTCTCATATAATTAAACAACAAAATATGTATTTAGAAGGGAGTAAGTAGGCCTTCATGAGAAAGCAAGCTAGAAGGTCTTACAAAAAGCCTTATAAATGAAGGCCTCAAAAATTTCGCCGCTAGGTAATAACACTTATTTACATAACTGTTAATGCAAATAATAATTGTATGTACGTCTCTCATTCTCACTGTCGGTATGTATGCAAGTGTGTGCTCGCCATTTATGTTGCAGAAAAAATATATAAATAAATAAAAATTGAAATAAAAACAAACTTAACTATTAAAATACACTTTTTGTTTGCAATTGTATTTTATTATGTGAGTAAATTTAAATTTATCAAAGCAAAAATCTCCTCTTCGCTTTTTCGCATACAAAAAAAAACATTTCACACTTATAATAACTTTATAAAAAAGCTTAGAATATGAGATAATAATTGTGTTATAATAAATAAATTTCTATATAATAACAATAACAGGAACTTCTCTCGTAAACTCTTCTGTCAGAACAGTGAAAGGCAAAATAGTGAGTGAGTGAATTGATTTCAGTTGAATTTCTACAAATTATTTAAGAAACTGTCAAGTTGTAGATTCAATATACACTTAGCGTGTTTCAAAAACTCCCATATTAATTTTCAGGATGCACGTCTGCATAAATGTTTTATTTTTTTTTGAGTAGGGAAGCTTTAATGACGTATTTGAAACCACCGTCAATGTAATTTTGTGTCATTTATTTAAAATTAAAAAAAAAATATTTAAACGTGGTTTAATCCACATAAATCCACACAATCGTACACTCATGGTGTAAGAAAACCAGGTGACACTGAGACCGACTCATGCATTATTGAAGCTCGTTCTGTCTAAAAATAAGAGATATCAATGAGTTAAAGAGAGATCAAAATCGGAAACAAATTTTTTGTTTTACTCTAGCACAGTAAATAGTTTTTGACAGGAAAAGCCTCAAAATCAATAACAAAATATATGGGCTTTTTGTAATCTTGTTATTTTTGTATTTTTGAAGTTACCTGGTTTCATTGTACATGCGTACACTATAAAAAACTGTTTGCGAATATGCCTTTTTATTATAATATAAATACAAAAAAGATATAGAAACTAAAAATTTATGAAGCATTGTATAAAATGAGACAATCGTAAAGACATGTCAAAAAAGCTGTCATAAATATTAATTCACAATAATTACTCACTCACTCACTATCCAACTTTTCGAGCACACATGCTATTTTGAGAGATCACACGACTAAATAGGATAGTGAATTACGGTCTTAACTGTTTCTAGAGCTTTTTTAATGCTTATATAATTTGAAAAAGAATGTGGGATATAGAATTTGTTGCATTTAATTTGCATTTTTTACGCCATTCAAAAATTAGAACAAATACCGTACTTAATTAATTAATTTTTTTAATTTCTAGATTGACCCTGAATTACCACAAATAAGTGATCTGTCTCATTTCATGGCAATGTTATTTCAACACCTTTATGTGAAGTTTAAAACTATATCCGATGTCTGTCAATTCCTTCTAACGTTATTATATAAGTTTTTACGTTATAAATAATTTTCCTTTTCTCTTAGTAATGAAGTAAAAATGTAGAAAAGCAATTGAAAGGTATACGAGTACATATAAATAGTTGGACTGTTTCATTTGCTTTTTTTTTTTGCCAAATATTTTGGTTATTGCACTGTTTACAGAATGTTTTCCACTAAAAACCTATCCACCCCACAAATTCACATCGTACACAATCCTGCGATTTTATTGCAAGAAAATCTGACAGATTTTTTTCAAAATGGTTACGCCTATCCACATTATCATACGAACAAATTCAAATTACACATTGTTGCTTTTTTCTCGTGAATCACAAAAAACAATAGCCCTAATCATACAAAAACTATTATTCTATGGAACTAGAAAATCGTACAGATCTATAAAAAATCTACAATTTTTGACAGATCGAACGACTAAATAGGATAGTGAACACCGAATTACCTTTTAATTATCTGATACTTTTATATTTTGTCTATGCAAAAATTCAGATTGATTTGTGGCAAACACTGAAAAAAAAGAGTTTCATAAATTTAATGAAACGACTTGATTTTTAATTTTTCAATGAAATATTTCAAAAATTATGTGAATTAATGAAATATTTTTAATGTATAAATAAAATTACTTCATTTAGTTAATGAAATATTTCACTAGTGTAATGAAACATGTTATTCGTTAAAAATTAATGAATTTTTTATTGAGTTAGTGACGCACAAAACTCTCTAAGTGAAAGGCTACTTGTATCTTCTTCTCATTAAATTTTTCAAATAGTAGTTAAGAATTTTACTCGTATTGTATTTTTAAATTTAGTACTTGACTATTAAAGAAAATAATTTAGAATTAGAATGAGGAGCGGGAACAAACCACCTGGTCACTGCGGCCAAAATAGACCTATTATGTGCTACTTTTAAATTCTCCCTGAGTCTAGTATTCATTACGAATTCAAAAACTTTCTTGGGTGATTTGGCCGACGGTTGTAGGCAGTGATGCTCTAAGGAAAATTACAACATTACAGTGACACAATATATGCTCTGCAGTCTCTTCATCTTCGTAACATAACATAACAAGCCAAATGTTTCAGTACTCTGCAATGTTCAGTCATGAATCCAATGCGAATTCCTGATCTGGTCAGGCCAAGTAATTCATTCGTTTTCTTCTGAGATCAGAATAACATGGATATTTACGCTACTCTGATATCTTTTGTTTCCAGTCAGTATTATTGTGATTCTCTTTCCTGTCCATCCCTAAAACTGAGCTTAATAGAGCGTCAAGACAGTCCACATTGACTTCATTAACCGGGAATTTTCTTACGAGCTCGTCTGCCTTCTCACATCAAGTAAACCCTGTTATTAGATGTTAGGCAATCCCAGAGCAGTTTTTATCTTATCTCAAAAGCACTGAGTACAAGTAATGCCGCTCTACTGTCCGAGTGAATACAGACGTAATTGTTAAATGTGGCTCTTTTTATTCCTCACTTAGGCAGAGCTCTATGGCATGTATTTTGAACTTAAAAACTGAGTTCTCTTGACCCATGATGACAAATAAGCTTATTTGGTGGCTGTAACTCAATACTCCCTGCCACAACGCCCTCAACCGTTTTCTAGCCATCTGTGTACGTTTATTATAAACGTTTCAAAGGAGCTGAGACAACAAATTTCATCTTACAGACTGACTAGCCCTTTTCCGCTGGCTAAATAGTTTTACACATCTTTGTCATACACTTTTGGTTGTAAATGTTAAAATTTTGTATTTAATAAGTGTTTATGTTGGAATGTGAGTGAGTTGCTGTTTATGGCGTTTTATTTCAACCCCGGTGAAGTGGTTAAAGATAAGTATAAATTCAATTATGAATTTCATAATATTTTTATTCGTTTAGTTTAAGTGTACAAGTAGAATTGCAAGTGAGTCCTTAGAATGAGAATGAGTTCAAATATTTAAGAGTGCGACTAAAAATAAGAATTTCTGTTGTTATTTTGAGTGATGTGCGTGAAGATATTTTTCTTTTCTTTTTTCGTATTACTTAACTTGGCCACAAAATGGAACAAAAAAAACCAAATGCGGTAATTGTGATCCCTGATGACATCTTAGACAGCAACAGCAAAAACAAATACAATAATAATACGAGTAATAATAAATAGTGAAAAACTTATGACGACAATAAGACGCCAATAGATTGCATCTTATTTTTTGGTTTCGTTCATCATTTTTTCCTGCAGAAAAGAAAAACAAACTGGGAGTGATGGTGAACGGAATCGGAAATGCTAGATTTATTTAGAACTTAAATACATAATACACTCATACATTCATATGTATGTATGTATAATGGTAAATACTTCAGTTCTGCATATATGAGTTACATAAGCAAAGACTGTTTTGAAGTAATTGAAGCATGTGATATGAACGAATGAAGTCAGGATGTTAAAATAAAAAAATTGTAGCTGCCTTCTTTACAGTGTTAATAAAATATGGCGATATGCGCATTAAGAAAATTTTGTTTTTAATAAAATCTAATTCATTTCTTATTAAAACGTTTTGGAAATGTAAGCAAATCAATTGATGCCATTAGCCTGGTAATTAGGTTGGGGAGATAATTTATTATTAATTGCATATTATGTGTTTTGTTTTTGGAATTTAGCGCTACAGCTTATTATACAAAAATGTTAACTGTCAAGCGAATTATCATACTCCCTTCATTTTTCTCTGCAAACTTCCATGAATAGATTGACGCTTGAAAAATGCTAGGAAGTTATGAGGACTTTGTGATTTTGAAAGTGAATATACCTATATGAACTGCTACTTTTAAAAGCGACATAAGCAAAGTAGTTAGTGGTAGACACCATCTAACTAATATTACCATTAAATAATTTTTTGGAAATAGACTTATACCACTTTTAGCTGTAACAGTTCATATAATTATCCATTCGAACTATGATACGAGGTTTCATACCACATACTCTTTAGATAATGTAATAACACCAACAGGTCGAAGTACGTACTGAAGAAAATATCGCTGTTGTAAACGAAAACTGAGTGGTAACTTATGGCGCCCATGCACACTCAAGTTCAATGCAATGTTCATGCAAAAGTACGAGTACGCCAATCTCTAGCGTGTTTGTGTATTGTATGTATCTGGTTTTGTTGTTTGATGAATTAATTCATTTATTATTATTTCTCTTTTTACCTAGCTGGCCTTGAAACATGATTAATCATAAACTAAATGAAATGTAATTGCTTGCATATTCTATAAACTCTTACCATTCATAAAAGCAACGAATCAATTTGAGTGTTTAAAAGTATCTTAAGCGAATACTGAAAAAATATTTATGATTTTTTTACATGCAAGTAAAAGGCTACCAATTAAAATAGCAAGCGTCAAAATTCACTATTATTTTTGAATGAATGCATGGCAAAAGCAATGCACACTAAAAACGAATGTTTTCATTCTGTTCTCTGATTTGTCATTCGTACAGTTTTCAGCACTACATATACTTCTTTTACATTGTGTAATAGCAAAATATCAAGAGTGACTTGAAAAGTGTGCGTAAAAGTATATGGCGACTTTCGTTGGAGTATAGAAAAATTTTTATAGCAAACAAACAAACAGAAAATGAATTTTATTTATATAGAAAAAAAAAAGAGAATCACGAACAAAATTGATTTGAGTGTAAGAATTAGATTTGTTTACCAGGTATTTTGTAGGCTTGTGGCGTTCATGTTCGACCTAGTTCATATGAACGATTCGGACGTTTCAAGTTTTTTAAATTATTTCATTCATCGTTCACTGACTTTTACTAAATTTTGTTGTAGTTAAAATGTAGCAAAATTTTATTGCAGACTTAAACATAAAAAAATTGCTAGTTAATTTAAAATCACATATGCTTAAATTCAATAATTAGTTGTAATAATATATCATTATAAAGGTATTACCGTATATAAAAAATACAATGAACGAAAGTCATAAGTTTGTTGTTACAGTGTACAAAAGGAACGATGAACGAAAATCAAAAGTCATCGTACAGTGTCCGAAACGAACGATGAACGATTAAAATGATCTAGGTCATTTATCTGATTTGAAAAATCTGAACGATTCAGTAAAATGAACGATTATGCCCAAGTTTAGTATTTTGGGTCTAAATAAAAAATTGTCTGATTTATTTTATTTAAATAAATTTATTTGAGCTTGAGATCATTTTTATTAATTATTTTTTTATATATAAAATATAATTTGATTATTTTTATATCGATTTTATATGAAAAATATATTTGCTGAAGATGTAGCGAAATAAAAATAATAAATTTATTTAAATAAAATGCAAATAAGAAGATCGAATAATTAAGATGTTATGAATTGTCTGTTCTAATTACAATTTTAAAATCAGTATTCAAATATATGGTAACTGAAACCAAATTTGTCTATTTTCTATTGGCAGAATTTCACTAAAAAATTTCAAGATTTAGTTTATTAACACAATTTCAAAATTTACGACTGATATTCCTGACCCACACACATTCGAAGAAATTTTTACTTTGTAAGAAAATTAAGTGAAAAATAATTTAAATGTTACGGATACAAAAACTAGCAGCCAGTGACAATGAAATATTTAATACGAGTATTGTGTGTTTAAAGCAAACGCCGTTTTATTTCTAAAATGTTTCACTTAAACAATTACGTCAGAAGTTTTCTGTTGTAATTATTTCGTTTCCAGCCACAAGGTATCTGATAAATTTGAACTAAATGAAAATGTTTGAGGGTTTGAGAAGAATAAACATTTTATTTTTATGTTGAGTAGAAATATTTACGAGCATGTGTGTGTATGTATGTATATGCTTAAAAGCAAGCGTTTGTTCGTTTTGGGAATTTGTTAATGACATTAATTAAATGTGTGCACTAAACATTTTCATAAATTAGGGGGCGTATATAAATATCTTTAAGTTCTTTAAGTTAGTTAGAAGTTTATAAGACAAACAAACGGTTTTATAATCTGTATAAATGAAAATAAATCACCAAATTTGTTGGTAATCGTAAAATGCTAAAACGGTTTAACCAATTTGCCAACTTGGCATAAGAATTTGTCTTAAAAACAAAAAGGAAAATAGTAAAAGCACCAATTTCCTTTTGATGTGGGACCGTATGTAAGTTAAAGTAAATAATAATCATACGGCAGGGATATTCGCATAATATTTATGAATTTATTTATATTCAAATATAAATAAATAACTTTTTATAACACAACCTCAAGCTAACCGTTTCAATTACAGATTATTTTTTTTTTTAATTTATGAAGAATGTGGAAAATGAAATATTTAACTAGCACAGACGAATTTAACTTGTTTTTAAACCATTTCATAACGGTATAGATGCTTTCAACTGTTTTCGAAAAACTTACTATTGACCATCTTCCTCTATAATTAACCTGTCGTTTTCATATTCGCAAACTTCAAAATCATTGTTATCTTCTGAAATTTGTTGATTGATACACTTGCCGACTTCTCAATGCTGATGTCGACATTATCATTAGCAATTGGACTTCTCGAAGTGCATCGTTGTATCCACTGCTTGATAATCATTTCAGAAAGTGGAATTTCGTGTTCGCTATCGTACTGATCGTCATCCCACTCATACGAGTGTTTAACTTTTACTCGAGTTGACTTTTTTAAGATTCTACTGTAGTACACATGTTTGTAGTGACATGTTTATTTATATTTAGTAGTAAAATAATCATATAAGCCCAAGTAAATAATTATAATTTTATTTTATTTAGATTGACCCACACACAACCATTAAAATGAATATTTAGAAACAATCATATGAAATGATTGACAATAATAATAAAATGAGCACAAACACATACACACTTATTTACTTGTTTGTCTGTTAATATAAACAAAACTTTATGAATAATAAAATCGAATTAACCAAAAGCGAAGAGAAAAAATGGACCATTAACATAAGCTTTTGCTACATCATATTTCAATGTTATTTTAACAATTTCGTTACTTGATTGCAATTCAGCTTTAACTATAGTTTCAACCATTCAACTCAACAATTTAGTACTCGTAGTTTCATGGAAACTAATTTAAAATTACAAATTTTGAGAACAATTAATTTCCCTAAAGAAGACGAAGTCGAAATATTAGAAAATAAAAATAAAAACAATTTTTATTAAAAACCTTAAGCTTGAAAAACATTTATTAATGTAAAAAAAAAATTAATTTTACTGAATTTTAAATATTTTATTCCGAAAAGAAGTGTTTAAAATATTTTTTTTTCATTTTGATATTTTAAAAAAATATGTTCTAAGGACATTAAGAAGAATACATTCGGCCATGGTACAATAAAACCAGGTAACTTCAAAAATGCAAAAATAACAACATTACAAAAAGCTTATATTTTGTTATTGTTTTTAAGGCTCCTCTTGTCAAAAAATATTTCCGGTGGTTGATATTAAGAAGTGTGCTAGAGTGAAACAAAATAATTGTTTCCGCTTTTGATACCTCTTTAACACATTGATATCTTTTAGTTTTTGACAGAACAAGCTTCAATCATGAAGGATTCAGCTGGCGTCTCAGTGTTACCTGGTTTTCTTACACCATGCATTCAGCTTTATTATTTCAATCGAATTGTTTTGATAAACGAAAAATTTTTAAAACTAAAAATATAACTGTTTGGTGTTCTGAAAAAAATCGTTTTGATATCATTCAAAGTTTAGTTGGAATTTTCATTTATTGTCAACGTCATATTTTTGTGTTATACAATTAATTAAAATGAAAAGTGGTCCTTGTTGAGATGTCCATAAAAATTTGTCCAGAAATTGCTTTTATTCGTCGAAAATTAAAAAAAAAATCAGTGATTTTTAAATATTTTTTTTAAAACCCAAATGTATTAAATACAAATAATTTTACAAAAATTAATAAAAAAAAAAAAAGAAAGGCTTCTAATTTTATATGGTAATAGCTTCTTAAGTGTTTTTTTAGTCATTTGTTATTCGATCACCGAGAAACCAGAGGTGTCAGAGTGCATTTTAAAACATGAAAATTTGTGTTTCTTATCACTTTTACATTAAATTCCATACTTCATAACAAAAAACGTAGATTAAGTATTTTCGGCATGTGCATTTTCATTATGGAAATAACTTTTTAATTGACTTTAAAGTCTACGATAATTTTTTTGGATAAGGGGGTATATCTGTCTCCTACATACAAACCTCAGATAAAACGCTGAGTTTTTCAAAATTCTAACCTCAAAAGTTTCATCTCTGGTTGCTTAGTGATTCGATTTTAAAACGAATAAAATTATGTGAATTGGGTTCATAAAACACCACTAATTTTTAATTCGTTTTAAAAGAAAAAATTTTTTTTCAATTCGGCTTACAGAACAAGACCGATTAACTTAGAAAATCACGATATTGAAGTAAATGAACGTTCTGATTGATATAACCAAATTTAATATTTAAAACTCTTTACAGGATTTGAAGTGTACTTTCCTATGTCAGCTATAAAATTAAATCTACCCCTAAACGAAAAGTCACAAAGTATATTTTCAAAAATACCGATTGGGCAATTTCAAGTTATTGAAGCCAATAACAATAGCATATCAACCGATTACGTGTATAGCTTGGAGAACAACGATCTTTTAATTATAAACAGCACAACCGGAGAAGTATTTATCAGAAATGACTACAAGCCCATCAAAGAAAATGCCAAATACATTTTAACAGCTCTTAGCAAAAGCAAAAAGGATGTAACAAAAATTCCTCACATGTCTTTGGAACTGAATCCATTAACGGAAAAGAAATATTGTGCGAATTTGGAAAATATATGTTTTTGGTCTTCGGCCCACTACACTGTGCTGGAGGATGTAAATATTACCGACAAGAGAGATCAAGAGGACTTTACACCGATAAAAATTGGTTCCCTCAATCCAAGAGCAGCCAAATATCTGTGTCCCTACATGAATATAACATATGATCTATTGAATGCCACAGATCTGTTTGCATTGAAAAATAATTTATTATTAACACGAGTTGCACTAGATTATGAGTCATTGAATTCCTCACATCAAACAAATCTTTCGGTTGCCGTTAGTTGCCGAGTAGAAGTAGAACCAAATAAAATTAAAGAAATTCGTAAGGCAATCAATATTCAAATTGTTGATCGAAATGACAATGGACCCGAATTACAAAATAATAAAACGTACAATTTTTATTTGGATGATCCTCATTTTAAAATGGTGAGTACATTTTAATATCTTAAAATCGGATATCGAAAGCTTTATAATTTACACACAACTGCTCGAATGATATGATTTGAAGCCAACGAACAAGAATGAAACTAGAAGTACGAGTACCACATACCGTCAAACTCATAACACTCCTCTTTTTTGTTGGAATTTACAAAATCTATTCTACCTTCTCTTTGAAAAAACGAGACGAAATGAAACCGTTGATAGCGTGACGTGTCCGCATTTGTTAATGATGTGGTTGGTTGTTAAAAAAATTATCCTCAAATTCTTGTTTTTGTTATTTAAAATACACAAACGCACATTTATTCTCATTGAACCTAGTGAACATTTGCCTTAAATTGCAAAAAGAACTCTTTCAGAGGGTCCACTTAATTTGTTGATTTATTAAAATTAGAAATTTTTCGGAAATATTTATTTGCTTTTCAAGCCATTTTAATTTTTTTTTTTTTCCATTTGAAAATTTTTTTTAATATTCTTGAAATTCGTAACATTTATTTCTTTTCATTGAGGGTCATTTCTCATGAATGAGACGACTCACATGTATCTAAGATGACAGATCGGTTCTGCCAACTCGGGTCAGCATCTAGCCACCTTACTCATGATTCGCAATTCACACATTTTTAATTTCGCTTTCACTGCAGCATTGTTACGTTGTTTACCATTCCAAATTGAATATATAATTTTAATGCGCTAGGTTTCGTATATGACATTAAATTTGCCAATATTGCAGTCGCCGTAATAATTGATCTACTCGGATCAACACCAAACAGCACAATGATGCAGCCTTAACGTATGCTTTCGTTTGACCTGATGGTAAAATAAAACCTATCTAATATCATCGTTGCTAGATATTCTTTTATTGTTGCCTGTCATAACTATTATACGAGGTATGATCAAAAAATAACCGTTATTTTAAATTTTTTCAAAAAGTATTTATTTATTCATCAATAACTATCTTGTCCCCTTCAAAGTATTCCCCCTCAGATATAATACACTTATGTCAGCGTTTTTTCCAATCCTCGAAACACTTCTGAAACGCGCTGTTTGGTATCGCCAACAGCTCCTGTTTCGATTTTTCTTTTATCTCCTCAATCGTAGCAAAACGCTTTCCTTTCATCGGTGTCTTCAGTTTTGGGAAGAGGAAAAAGTCAGCGGGGGACAAGTCCGGTGAATACGGTGGTTGAGGCAGGATTACGGTTTTGTTTTTGGCCAAGAACTAACGCACAAGCATCGACGTGTGAACTGGTGCGCTATCATGGTGCAAAATCCATGATTGGTTTTTCCACAATTCTGTGCGTTTCTGACGAATTGCTTCGAGCAAACGGCGCATCAAGGTAGTATGCATTATTGTGGCAAGAATTCATGATGCACCACGTCATTGCAATCAAAGAAAATAGTGAGCAAAACCTTCACATTTGACCGAACTTGACGATCAGGACGAACATCGTCATTGACATCTTCTCGGCCTTCCTTAAACCGTTTATACCACAATTGAACTTTTGTTCTGCTCATAGTAGACTCGCCAAACGCCACAGTCAACATTTCAAATGTACTTGCACATTTAATTTCATTTTTTACGCAAAACTTAATACAGTTTCTTTGATCCATTTTTTGAAATAGTAAAAAATCGAAGAGCACACCAAAACACGACTAACCTTTTTATCTATCAAAAACAAACTGACAATCCAAAATAGCTGATATTGTCAACATAAATAACAGACATGTGTACCAACATAAAAAAAAATGCGAAAATCGAACATACGTACCTCACGAAAATTGAAAATAACGGTTATTTTTTTATGATACCTCGTATAAGCATTTCTGCCGAAATTTTCATTTCGCTCTATCATACTTCTTGATATATCAACCACCAGAAATAACTTTTATTAATGTTGTAATTTTTGTATTCTTCCAGTCCCCTGGCTTACTTACTATATGAACTAAAGAATAAAATGATTATTCCTAAAAAAAAGCTACATTTGTCGGTAGTTTGCCAACCAATCAATCAGGGATTATGGGTTCGATCTTTCCTGGACTATGTAGAAACGTCAAATAAAAGTACATAATAGAAATCATAGGTATTTCTATGCTGAAAATACTTAGAAATGAAAGTCCAACTTTACGAAAGTATTCTTTATTTTCTTTATTCTCGAATGTCTCTCACATGTATGCAAAATTCAACATGTTGACAAAAATTGTTCACGGGGTATGCACAGTTTTTCCTATTCAAAAAAATTATTTAAGCAGCTTTTACCGTTGCTGATGTTGTTAGTTGGAAAAATATCAATGAAAATGGAAATATTCTTTGGCAGACAACAGCTAGACAGGCGAGCACATGCACAATAAAAAGAAAAAACTTTGTAGACACCAAACTAGACATGATACCAATAATATAATAATGAAAATAAAAATAAAACATATTTGAATCAACAGTCTTTATTTGGCAGGGAGGAAAATACCAAAAACAAAAAAAGTTATAAAATTATAAATAATAGCAAGTCCTTAAATGTTCATGACTTTGACAAAGAAAACTAAAAAATATTAATCGATAATACTAAAAGCCAACTATTTTACATTATTTAATATGCAAACATACATCCATACACACATTCAATATGTACACTCAGTGAACAATATTTGCTGACCAGTTGTTATGATGAGAGATATTTTTCCAGTATATGACGACATTCCTTGAAGCATAGAGATTATTTGTACCAAATTTCTAAATTACTTTCAAGAAAGGTCGCTTTGTACTTCCGAAATACTATTCGTCATTCTTCTGTGTGTTTGGCAAGTGAATGATGAATATTTACAGAAGTTGAAAAAAAAAACAACCCAGAGGAATGATGCAAGTACCTATGAAAGCTCATTACGAAAGAGAAAATCAAACTGATTTCATTTTGTTAATATTTTTGGTGAAAATACTGGCCCATTTATTCCTATTAGCTTCAAATTTGACTCATTGGAAATCAAGAATGTTTTGAAAAATTATGAACGTTAACGAAAGCAAGAAATTACATTTTGAGGTCATACGAATTTTATTTGTAAAGTAAACTATTAAGTGCGTTCCTGAAAATTGACCGTTATGCATTAAACACTTTCGAGACAACAGCTACCGACTACAGTCTGTCAAAAATGGAATACATGTTTTTATATGAAAAAGATTATACGACCGCCGTTGTAGCTGTCGCTAACTTGGGCAAATTTGTATTTTCTTTGGCGGCAGGGAATACTTTAGTGCTGCTAGTATTTATAATAAAAAATGAGCGTTAGAAAACATTTCATTTTATTTGACAATCAAGAAGTGTTAAAGAAATTAATTGAATTGTTTCTACATTATTACGTGTAATATGTATGATTATGTTTTTTTCTGAGTTTGAATAAATAATTTCATTTTTACACATATTAAAAAATTGAACGCGGCACCACTGAAGTATGTCTTTCTATAACCAACAGATACGTAGCTACGTAGCTAACGTCATTTGTAGTCGTGTAGTCGGTATCCTGCTATCTCGAATGTGTTTAAAGCATTAACAGCAACAGATTAAAAGAGGTGCTACTTACACTAAATTGTAGGGTTACGTTCCTAATTAAGACACATGTGTCTGTGGTTCAATGGATTTTTTATTTAATGAATTTTATTTATTTAATCAAAAATACTTAAGGTCCCTATAGACGACATGTTTTTTACACTGTATTTGTCAATTTTTACAATGTGAAACAAAAACTTGTCGTGTGTGCCCTCAAAAACATTGCTTCTGTAAAAAAACTTCTGACAAAATTTCAATTAGAGCATGCTCTATTTTCTCATGTATAGTCATGTGTTTTAAATGTCTACGCTTTGTGGAAATATTTGTCGCCGTATAATAATTTTCTGTATAGTTAGCCGCCTGAATAAAAAATTTTACAACAAAAATATATAAAAAATTTTTGTCTAGTTTTGCTTTTTCAATAATATTGAAGAAAAGAATATAAATTTTTTTTGTACAAGCTTATCATTTTGTAGCTTAAAAAGAAAACAAAATAGCTGTCTCGCCACCACTACAATAACGCAATGAAAAATATTTTCAGTGGCTATAAGCCATTTTTCAAACGAAAGACGTGGGTATTTATGTAGTAAAAAGAAGAAGCACAGAAATAAAAATAAATATTGTTTTTATAAAATTGGATATTGCAAATTGGTATTTATTATTAATTATTGTAAAATTAATAACAATTGCATTTAAATATGGAAAAAGATTTGATAAAAGTGAGTAATATTTTTGAGTAGATCAGCTGTTATAAAAAAAACAGAGTCTATGTCAGACGTATTTGTACATGTCGTTTGTGACCAAAAATTATAAACCTTCTGTAAAATAACAAATTTTGACAGACATGAAGAAAACATGTGTATTTTAAAATTAAAATACATATGTAAAAAGCATGTCGTGTATAGGGACCTTTAGGTCTACTCGTATGTCAAAGCATATCAGTATTTCGAATGAACAATTTATTACAAAATTTCACATTATTTTGAATATTTTTTTTTCTAATAATGAATGTAAATTATAGTAACAGAATATTTTTTATGGCACAACAAATCCAGGAGACATTACGGCCAGTCTTATCGATTATAAAAACGAAGAGGGGAGAAGCTACTGAGATAAACAATAGTTTACATTGTTGGCTTCGTCAGGAGTGAGGTGAAATTTTCCATAATAAATGTTCTGTTAAGATATTTTTTTTTCTTTTCAAGAACTCTAAATTAAGTTTTAAATATCAATTTTCATATGAAATTAGAAAAAGAAACCATTTTAAAAGATATTTTAATGTTAAAATAATTTTTTTTTTTAATTCAAGACTGCTATAGCGCAACAACGTAAAAGAGTAACGCGTTAATTGAGGTATGCCTGTATATTTCATTTTTCACCATTTAAATCGACAATAACAGCAAATTACCGGCTAAATCTTAGAAACAGCCAAATACTTCTGTGCAAATAAAGTTGTTCCCACCTGCACAACATACGAGTATATAACTAATTTGAATTAATAGAATAACGTAGTCTAATAACTTCCCCCCCCCCCTCAATCTCAAACAAAAAAAAATATGTAATTTAGATTTCTAGTAATTTTATAGCTTAAGTAATTTTTCCTTTAACTTCTGCTTCTCTTCCTTAATCCTTTTCAAAATGTATCATTAATATCTAAGAATTATATTTAATAAACATCCTTTTAAATATACGACCATAAAGTAACTCTTGTGGTGGTATTTAATTATTTAATCGTTAAAAAATTTGCTTACAACAATCACATACTTACATACAAATGTATGTTATCAACTTGGGGAATTTAGGAATTTAACCCACTTTATTATACGCATTAAAATGGCAGAAAATAAGCACATACAATACAAATTACATACATATGTATATTAACTAGTAAATTTTATTTTTTAGAAAAATGGGTATTTTAGTAAAACATGCACTAAAACTGGGTCACACAGAGTACGTGCTTACATCCGTACATACTCGTAGTGACCATAAAATACCAAGATTAAACAGCCGCCGAGGGAGTAATAGATTAGTTTTAAGGACTTAAAGTACAAATGTTAATTAAGTTTGTGCCTCCAAAGGAATATAAAACAGTATAGCTACCAACATTCCACGTTCAAGACCTTAAACTTTTGCATTCGAATAAAAACAAAAAAGAAATTTTTTTTATTTGCCATTTTCATACAAATGTTCGAAAGAAGCTTTCGTTCGCTTGTAGAGAAATAAGCCCTAAATTTAACTTAACCTTCCAAAATCTTAATTTTGATTCTCTTCTGTGGGTTACAGTACATTTTTTTTAAATAGAGATTTTTATTCACAAAATGATATTCATATGTTCTGTATGAGTTTACTTGGTTTTCTTGTATCACAGGATTTCGGCCGATCTGCAAAAAAAATTCTTAAGCACAGCCTAAAGCCGACTATTAAACAATCGCCTGAGAATATATCCGATGTTCGACATACCATAGAAGAGAAAATGTTCTACTTGATTTTATGGGCTTAAGGGATTTTTCCTCTGTTTTATATCCTACACCGGCTCCACTTACAAGACAGTTTATTTTAGCGAGTTAGTACATTAAACGACATGGGTATTTTTTTAATTAATTCATTTTTTCGCAGTACCGTTGGCTGTGCACGTAGGTATAACGACGATTTCACGTATACAGGGAACACACACAGGCACTCAGAAGAAAAAAGAATGGAAAGGGTACAGACTTGCTCGTACTCCGGAATTCTCTTTTGATCCCTGTTCGTACCTTTTAAAGCTGTAAAAGAAAGACGACAAGTAGCTTAAATGCTGAATGAATAAATTGCCAAATGGCAATTTTAAAAGAGAATTAAGAAAAAATAAGGTCTTACATACCCTTCACTATGTTAGCCAAATATACATATTTTTCACTTTCCACATTCTGCTTAAGTATCAAAAAAATACACAAAATTATATAATTGAAACGTTTGGTTTATTAATCTTGAGGTCTTATCATAAAAAAAATATTTATTTATTCTTTTAGCGAATTATCGATATAAAAATAAAATGGTAGCACAACCTTAATAAACTAGCCGTTTTAATAGAAAAGTCAAATAAATATACAAATAAAAAATTATACAAAAATAAAAGAAGAAATGAAAAATATTTATAAAAAAAAATTTATTTGAATACCTGTTTTTTTATTAATCCTACATAAATAATTAATTTCAGTTTAATAAACTATAATTAACGAGCTCTAAGAGAAAATCCTTTCTTAGAACCTTATTTTTAAAACCAATAAAATGTCTGCAGGCACACAATTTTTAAATTAACAAAAAAGAAATTTTAAAGGCCCATTATTACAACTAAACGATAACTAAAAGTAGGATGTTATCGAACAGATAAATGCTTTTTGGTTATTACAAACATATTTTAAATAACAAGTGTATAATAAGCTAAAGATAGGTTTGTGTTGCTAATAACTTTTAACGTGAACTTCAAGGATTGAAAGTTGCCATATTTTCGATTTTAGATATGGCAACCTCAGCATCCATAGACACAAAATTAAACAATAAAATAACATATATTGAAATACAATTTTAAAAGTAAAGAATAATAATCGTTAAAAAAAGGCATGCCGTTGCCATTATGTCTTTAAACCAACGAAAAGTAATCGGTATTCACAGCGGTGGTGCCACATAACAAATATTATAATATTTATCTTATTGAGAACTTTTAATAATGGAAAAAAGTTATTGATCACTTTATCAGTTACCTTAACTAAAGTAAATTAAAGATATCTGAGACCTTATAGGTAAGTTGTAATAATGGCCCTAAGAAAGGTAGCCAATAGGAATGCAAAAAAAACAGAATTTAATTTAATTTTGTAAACATTTTGAATCAAACACATTTAATTAAATACTAACGAACAAATTCATAAAAAATACTAATTTTTATGAATTTAACAGTTGATATCAATAAAGAGCTTCAAAACGGCAAAAATCAAAAAATTAAATTTCATTAAGATGTCTGTAATGCTATAACACTCAAGGCATTTAAAAGACACACAATCATACATACGTTTGTATAAAACCGACTGCCTGGTTTCGTCTTTGTGTGCAAACATTACACCCATGTACAGCTTAAAAATTTCCATAAAAAACAAAACAGGAAGCAATGCAAAGCTAAAATGCCGGTAGAATTTTAAAAATTTCTCAAGCATTGGTTTAACGATTGCTCTCAATTTTTCCAAAGATATTACGACAGACAGACGAATATGGCTTATTCGACTACTCCATTCATAAGGATTCAGAATATATATATATACTTTATAGGGTATCCCATGTATGGTGTGGAAATTACAAACGGAATCACATATGTATACTCTTGTTACTTATAGTGAAGGAAGGGTATAAAAAGTTGCACAAATAAAATTGATCTGAGTGTTCCCGGACTTACTAATAGGATTTTTACACTACAGCACATCTTAGAGGAATGCGTGGAAGATGTTGAAAATGAAAAAAAGTTGTTTACACTTGTAACATCTAACATCTACCATCAACTAAACTGTCGAAAAATACAAAAAAAGAAGACGCATAATTTTCGAAAACAAAAAATATCTTAAAATAAATTTAGAAAAATCATTCATTATTGTTGCTTTGCAAGATCAAATCCATTAGGCTTCAAAATTTGAATTTTTATTTTGTATAATATGTGTACATACTTATGTTATGTATGTATAAATAAATGTTACTTTATAAGTAATGCCACTAAAATCGATTAATATTGCCATTTTTCTAGTGATGGCACGAAAATTATCGAAAGATGTTGAGTGAAACAAAATGACATAGGAACATCTTGTAAAGATGTTGGAAGATGTTGATTTTTTCTACATGCATTTTATATGGGAAGATGTTGTCATCTCGCCAAATAGATGGTAGATGTTAAATGTGCTCTAGTGTAAAAACACTATAAAGCTCTGTGTATGGCGACATAAGCTCAGTAGAGGAAAGATATGAAAAAGTAATATACACATCGCCATGCTACATATAAATATTATTTTTTGAAAAATAAGTCCTTTTTCCTCCAAATACGTCTTTTTTTAATATTCTATTCTCGTTTTCTTTATTTATTTATTGATCTTTTAACTAAAAGGGTGTTTTTTATAGACGTATAGGACTTTAAGTTGGCATTACTGTTCAAGATGGCGACCGATTTAACAGCTGTCAAGTGATTTACTCTCAGTTTGGTTTCGCTATTCATCATGAATAGACTCACGCCTGAACAACGCTTGCAAATGGGCACAAAACGAGATTACCGTTGTTCCCGATTTTCATAAGCGAATTTTTTTCAGCGATGAAGCGTACTTCTGGTTGAATGGCTACGTCAACAAACAAAACTGCCCCATTTGGAGTGAAGTTAATCCTCAAGTGTATGTCGAAACACCGTTACATCCAGAAAAACTGACTGTTTGGTGCGCTTTATGGGCTGATGGAATCATTGGTCCATACTTCTTCAAAAACGATGATGGCCAGAACGTTACAGTCAATGGTGGTCGGTATAGAGCCATGATTACTAACTTTTTCATTCCTGAATTGAACAACCATGATGTCCAGGAGCTGTGGTTCCAACAAGACGGCGCAACATGTCACACAGCTCGTGCCACAATCAATTTATTGAAAGATACGTTTGGTGACCGCCTAATTTCACGTTTTGGACCTGTGAATTGGCCTCCAAGATCTTGTGATTTAACACCGCTAGACTACTTTCTGTGGGGCTATGTAAAGTCATTGGTCTATGCGAATAAGCCACAAACGTTTGACCATTTGGAAGACAACATTCGCCGTGTTATTGCCGATATACGGCCACAAATGTTGGAAAAAGCCATCGAAAATTGGACGTCCAGATTGGACTACATCCGAGCCAGCCGTGGCGCTCATATGCCAGAAATCATATTTAAAATGTAATGCCACAAGATTATCTTTCGGATAAATAAAATCCATGTCAATCGAGTAATCCATCGTTGTTTTATTGCAATTTAAAGTTCTATACGTCTATAAAAAACACCCTTTACTTTTACAACTAACAGCGAAAAAATTGCCGTTGCTCACAATTTTTCTTTAATGAAGTTTGATACCAGTTTGATGGCATGTTATGCGGTTCGTGCTTATTAGATCAATCACTAAATTGCGCATGCATGCTGCTGATCCGCTTTAGCTTTTGTAGCACCAAAAAAAATTATTTTTATAAAATAATTCATTATTATTAATTTGCATGCCAAATAAAAAAGAATTATATATTTTTTTTATTTTCTAGAACGATACCATTGGCGAGAAAATAATATTTTTTGATAGAGACTCTATGGAAACCAACGCTCATCAAACTTATAAAATTGTAAATGACACAAATGATTTAATACGACCACTGTGCAACGCCTATGAAGCTGATCACACGAGTAGAAGAAATTCAATAATAAGTTGTCGTAAGTTAACTAGCTAATCGCCAAAGATATTGATATTACACAGCACATTTACATGTGTATGTATGGATAGGGTGTCACAGTAAGAGTGCACTTTTTAAATTTAGTGTAATTTTGTTGTGCAAATGGCGCAACTCTGAAATTTAACAGCTGTCACATATATTTATTCCGATTATTAAAAATAAAGCCCTTTACAACAGGACAATTGTGATGGAACATAGTCAAGTCAATGCCAGTTTTTCGCATTTACATCTGAATGGCTTCGTGAAAACCCAAAATTGACGAATTTGGTGCTCAGAAAAACCTCAACTATACAAATGCTCTCACAACGAGCAACTGTCTAGTAAGGATATTGGTCAGGTCTTACTTTTTTCAAAATGAGCCCGAAATTACTGTGACTGTTAACGGCATTCGTTACAGCAACATAATTACGGAGTTCTTGTGGCCTTAGTTGAACGACATGTGGTTTCAGCAAGATGGCGCCACCTGCCACACAGCCCGTGAAGCAGTCAACTTATTGCAGCATGAAAGCAAAGAGTGCACTCTTACTGGGACATCCAATAGTAAATATATGTGGTATATTGTCTTATATTTATTTTATGATTTTCTCTTGCTAACTATTTACATGCAATTTGATTTGTAAGAATCTTCCAATTTCAAATTTGGCACGCAAGTAAGAGTTTACATTTTATAGACAAAAAAAATTATTTTCATAATTTAAGTTGTGTACAAATGGTTGGGTTATGTTAGTATCTAACCCTTATATGCTAATAATCCTATAGACAAAAATCATTTGATTTGTAACGATCGAAGCTATCAATTCAATTTTATCAAACAAAAAGTAGCTATCTCCACTCGGTCTTGTTCAGTTCTGCGCTATTTGAGTTGGAATTCTCGAATTCCGCTGAATGGCAGAAATTTAATCTTTAACAAACCAATCCAAATCTTTATATTGAAAATTTGACAACACATTGACAGATTTTGTATGTACTAAGTTTTAGAGAAACCCGTTGGGAAACAACTATTTTTAAAGCAACCAAACAAACGAAAAGAAAATTGATTTTATGTAGACATCACAGATTTGATTAAATTAATTGTTTTTTTATGCTGTTGAAAACAATTTAATTTAAAAAGCAAAATGCAAACATAAAATAATGCGAAGTAAAATAGAGGTGGTTTTTTTCGTTTGGATGTATTGAAATACGGCTTTGTATTGTGGAATGTTTTGAACCTGCTAATGTCTGTGTTTGATTTTTGCTTTTTAAATTCAATCGTGTCTAACAATAAAAAAAGTAATCAGTTTCCAATCGTGCCTTGCACATGATTTAATCAAATATTGTGCCCGATTTGTACTCAAATTGTTCGTTTGTGTGGTTTGATTGACTTCACATAAAAAATTTAGTCATACACAACCAACTAAAAATGTGATTATTGCAGTTCTCTGATGGACATACATACATACGAGTACATAGATTAATTAATTTTTGGACACAATTTGATTTCAGAAATTGTTTTTGCTAGAAATGGAATACTTAGTCAGCCATCGTATTGCTTTATATTGGAAGCAACAGACAAGACAATTGATGTTCACATCTCCAATACTGTAAGTTGGGATAACCTGTTGAGTTTATTATCAATCATTTTAAAGATTTAAATTTAATATTTTCTTTACAATCACTTTAAGGCTAAGGCTCTCATTTGTATAAAGTCGGATCCAAGTAAGATTCATGAAGCTGATCGGCCCAGAGCATTAGCACTACGTTCGCGCCACCACCGTAAATCAAATGTTATGAACTCTGAGGAATCCATATTGAATGCGGAAGGTTTTGGTCGTACCATCACTCAGAGCATATTAAATACTTACCCAAAAAATGCATACGTTTATCGTACTGCGAAAGTAATGTATCGAGTGGCGCAACCAAAAGATTTTTTGGAATTACTTAAGCTGCCGGAATTAAAGTACACTATAGTAGAGGATCGTAGTAAGGCATTTGGGATAACTACAGTTGCTGGTATTGTTTATGTGAAGAATACAACGGCTTTGGAAAATGCTCCAGAGACTATTTATTTGTAAATATGAGTAGATAGATTATAATTAATTTAAAACGCTAAACACTTTATTCATTTATTCAGTTTGAATGTCTCTTGGCATGACACACATCAGCGTTCGTTCGTTATAAATGTTCATTTAGTAAATGGTCACCCCGATAATTTTACCACATGCGAACTTAAAGTGAAATCAAGATCCCATACCTGTGCCCAAATTAAATATGCGTCTCAGTGCGTTAAATTTTGTGGTGTCGCTACTAATGGAGGTGGCTGTATTTGGCGTGGCTCCAGTGTAGGATTTTTTGGTCGAAATTATAAATCTTGTGTACCGAATCCCGAGTTTTGTCCCGATAATATTTGCGACCCACTAGAGGAACTAAATATAGCCGCTTGCCCGCAAGATTGCACACCAAGTAACAAAATTATGGGCCCCCATTCAACAAATGAAAATCGCAAAGGAATCCTTTCTGCTTCTGGAACTTGTACATGCGAGGATAATGGCAAATGTTCATGTGCTCCTTTAGATGATGAAGAGCCCAAGCTAAAACGTAAGAGGAAAAACGAAACTAGAACTGAAAATGCTGACAAATTTGAAGGCAATATTCCGCATTTAATTGCCGCGAAACCAGAGATTGACTCAGGGAAGGAATTTGTAAATCTATCTGGCTGGGAATGTGATAATACATGCTTGCTTATAGCCATCATCTGTCCCGTGATCTTTATCATCTTTATTGTATGTTTGATTCTGACAAAAAGAAGTTTTCACAAGAAATCATTCAGCAAAGAAAGTGTCTCAAATAAAAAAAGAGATCATTTGTCAGACTGTGATATAAAAAACAGTGATTTACCGTTAATGGAATTGGAAAACCGTTTTAAATTTGAAAGCAGCAGCGCCGATACCAAATGGGAGTTTCCACGTGAGTCACTAGTGCTAGATTGTGTTCTGGGAGAAGGTGAATTTGGTAAAGTGATGAAGGGCTTTGCCACCGATATATCCAAACATGCGGGCATAACAACTGTAGCAGTCAAAATGCTTAAAAAGGGTGCAAATTCTGTTGAATTTATGGCATTACTCTCTGAATTCCAATTGCTACAGGAAGTATCACATCCGAATGTGATAAAACTTTTAGGAGCCTGCACTAAAGGCGATTCTCCCATGATTATTATTGAATATGCCCGATACGGTTCATTGCGGAGTTATTTGCGTTTAAGTCGTAAAATCGAAAGTGCCGGCTGTGAATTTGTTGATGGTGTTGAACCCGTCACCGCTTATAACATTCTGTCATTTGCTTTGCAGATATGTAAAGGAATGGCCTATTTAACGGATATAAAGGTAAGAATTTTTATATGAGCTGACTTACTCACAACTCTTTTGATTATATACCCTTCACTGCTATAGCCAAATAAATACTTTCAGTTCTGCACATTCTTTTTGAATATTCAAAAATATATATATATAAAAAAGATTTTTAATGAAATCACAAATATTGATAAAAATAATTTTCTTGGAATACCTAAAATAAATACTTAATTTCAGTTCAAGAAATTCAAATTAACGACGACTGAAAAATGTCTTCGTACCTGACTAGCCCATAAAAAAAAATCACTACGTGATGGAGAAAAACCAAAAACGGATTTGAGTTTAGCGCATCAAAATCCATATAGTCCACATAGTTTTATGTTAAGGAGAATTTTGCTGCTGAGCAGTTATCGACAAAAGTCAAAAACAGATAAGATTTCTGTATTCGTAGTTCTATTAGATACATGGCATTGTATGGTTACGGCTTTGTGTGCACAAATATTACGCACATCATCATGTGTAATAATTATTTTGTACTTGAAAGTGCTTGTCAGCCATTTCTAGTATGCTTGTGCCGCCCTTTAACATGTACGAGTACAACTTGAAAATTTCCATAACAAATAAAACAGAAATGTATAAATAACTCGGCTATATTTTTTTATTTTTCCAGGTCATTTGTGGACCAATCGTTCTGATTTTTTGCACAGACCTTATGACTACCATGTCTGATAAAATTATCTATTACGTTTTTTATCAGTTTTGCATTTTATACAAAATATGCAGAAACCCACTCAGAAAAATTGAGGTAGTCGCAGTTTTTTCCTCATATCTTCATCATTTATGGACCAATTCGGCTGAATTTCCAAAGCAACTGAAAGCAGAAACAACCTACAAATTGGTATGCTAAACTCTTCTATACGTTGCTTAGGGACTTCAGAAAGTTGAATTAAATGACTACACAGACAGATCGTACCGATGTACGGTGTAGAAATTAGAAACGAAATCACAAACTTATAAATCTCCTTCTTACTCACAGTGAAGCGTATAACTGAATTTTAAAATAAATTACCAATGCTGAGCGTTGAAAATAAGAATAAATTCGTGATTCATGTACATAATTTTTCGCTAAAAAATATGAAATTTTTTTTTATTATTAGTTAATATTATTCAAGCTTAAGATCTTAACTAATAATAAATTAATAATTTTTTTTTTATTAAATTAACATTCATGTTCTGACAAACTCGCGTTCTGTAAAACGCTTTTCGTTTTGAAAACGCCAAATTTATCCGCGTTCCAATTACGTTTTTTTTTTCATAGAATATGAAAACGCTAGTTTAAAAGGAAACAATTGACAAAATCAAATTAATTTTTTTTTTAACCGTAATTTTAATGAAAAATTGCAATTCCCTTTCCAATTTGATTGATTTAATTCATCACTTCGCTTCATTTGAAAACGCCAAAATCAAAGTTAAACGTTTTGTATTTTTCAGAACAGTTTTTTATCATTTAAACATACCCTGTGGTGGAGTGCACATGATCATTATGAATAATCATATTATCTATGATTAATTAATTTTTTTTATTCAACAGCCAAAATTAAAAATTTTAATTTAAAGTCTGCTGAGTAGTGTCTGAGTGTATTTAATTTATATGTATGTGTGTATTTATTTGTAGTTAGTTCACCGTGATCTGGCTGCACGGAATGTCCTTTTGGCTGAAGGTAAAATATGTAAAATATCCGATTTTGGTTTAACCCGTGATGTATACGAAGATGATGCATATTTAAAAAGATCAAGGGATCGAGTGCCTGTTAAATGGATGGCACCTGAATCATTGGCTGATCATGTTTATACCACTAAGTCAGACGTTTGGGCATTTGGTGTACTTTGTTGGGAGTTGATTACTTTGGGAGCATCACCATATCCCGGTATTCCACCTCAAAATCTATATCATTTGCTTAAAAATAACTATCGAATGGAAAAACCAGAAAACTGTTCCGATGAAATGTAAGTTATATAATCTTGAACTTTTATCTTAAAATGGAAAGTTTCTTCTGATTTTATTTATAACAGATATAATATTGTGAAATCCTGTTGGACAGATGAGCCAAATGCTAGGCCATCTTTTAGGTATTTAGCCTCAGAATTTGAAAAACTTTTGGGAAATAATGTTAAAAATTTTGAATTGGAAACAAGTGCGTTCTCCAATCCCAATTATTATCTCGACGATGAAGCGACCATTGAAACCTTAAATATAAGAGCTGATGGGGCAACTCATTCAAACTTGGGCAAACCAGAATCTTTAGATCATCTTTGGAGACCTCCAAAAATAAGTTATGATCTTCAAGATTGTTGTAATAGCCGAGAAACAGGCACTTTTTCAAGTAATTTTCAAGCACCACCTGGCTATGATATGCCAAGGCCCCTATTAGAAACCAACACAATTGAACAACGCTTGCGTTATGAAAATGATCTCAGATTTCCTCTCAACACACGTAAATCGTCTATGGCAGAGCCAATCAGCATAATACACGCCACATATTCTGTACCGGTAAAACGGGGACGTTCATACATGGATATGACAAACAAAACATTGTTAAGCGATAATTTGGATAATGATGACTTCGAGAAACACATATCGAAAACGATTTCCTTCCGATTTTCCAGCCTTTTGAATTTAAACGAACAAGAAGACAACATTACTTAAATTCCTATATACATCTAAATACATATGTATACATCTAAATACATATATATATGCACACACAAGCGCAGTAGCTGTTTCCAAAAAAAGAAATTCCTACACTCTCTCATAAATTAAGATTTATGTAGTGTTTTTCATAAGCAAAAAAAAGTATTTAAATTGATGTCGTAAAGCATGATTTGAAAATAAAAAACAAAGCAAAATATGTACTCGTATGTATTATAGTAAATAGTGATTTTTAGGAAAATAATTAAGGCTACTACGGTAGTTTAATTTGTTTTTCACTTGAAAACAAGTTGAATTTATTTTTTAAAAGACTGTTTGTTTTTATGCATTTAATTATTGTTTCTTATTTTAGACCTACGTAGTACGTACTTAATTTATTTATTTACAAATTTTATTTCAAGAAAATGTTAATTATTATTAGTTTATTGTTATTTTTCAATATTTCTTGTGCACAATAAGTTTGTATGTACGCGAATTTATGGAAATCGAATGTATAGCGGAGTTCACGCTTCAGTGTAAAGTCCCTTGTATCCCATGTAAATTGTAAAAATAAAAAATTTTTTCACGCACAACAAAATGTATTATTCTATTATTTTTTACAACACTTCAGAAATGCAATATGAAAACACAATGTAAACACGTTTTACAATTGTGTAAGTATGAAAACAGCTGTTATGCTGAAAACAAGCTTATCTATGGTACTTAAAAAATGGAGTTGTTTACATGTTGTTAATTTAAAATTTTCCTAAATACAAGTATATGTACATTAACCCTGCAATGCTAATGTTCATAAAGCTAGAATTAACCGAACGTCTCGTAAGATTTCGTTATCAGCTGATCCGTTTTGTTATATGAAAAGCAATGAAAGTGCTTATCGAAAACAAATGTCACGTTGACGGTACGGCAAGATTTGTATAAAATACACAGCTGAGACAGAGTAGTTTTTTATTGAAAAAAAGAAAGAAGTGAAGCGCGTATAAACGAAAGTTTAAATAATTAAAGTGCTTAAAACTTTTCTAAAAATAATAAAAACCAACTAAAAACAACAATATTTACTAATTAAACACTACAGCAAAAAGTGCGATACAGTTTTTTGTAAAAAAAAAAAAAGTGCTTTTGTATATATGAATAATTTTATTTGTTTTCTTATGTCAAAAGCATATGATACGTATTTAAATGTTCTGTAACTACACAAACGTCAACGGGCGTAGCCGGACGTTTTCAACAAGGTTCAGCTAAACAAGCCTTAAAATTTACGTATATTTCTTTTTTAAATCTTTGCAACTCGTACAAACGCGTTTTCAAACATAACAGTACTAAATTCTACGAATTCTTTCATAAATACGAACCATACACAGCAAGTTTAGTTGAGCAATTCTTTCTCAATTCTGTTTTAAAATTGCCGCTTTGTCTACACACAGCAATTTTGTTTCGGCAATTATAGCATTCTTATTCAGTCATTCATTCAGTCTCAAGCTACCTGTCTTCTTTTTTTACATCTTTATAAAAAATACGAAGAGAGAACAAAAAAGAATTACAAGTGTACGAGCAAGCTTGTACCCGTTTTCACTCTTCTTTCCTCTCTCTCCTACAAAATCAAGAATTGCCCAACTAAACTTGGCGTGTGTGGTCCTGGTGTAAGCAAAGAAAAAACAAAAAATTTTTAGTTTCTAAATTGCTTTTATACAGTGCAGTTAAAAAGACTATACGTAAAATTTACGTATCATAAGTGTTTATACGTAAATTGTATCTACATTAGTATAAATAGTATAAAATGAAATTAATAAAAAAATTTAAATAAAACTAGCTAAAAATAAAGGTTTTTACTGAAATATTCCACTGTACGTAAAATATTTAGTATTAACGTATTATGAAATAACGTTAGTATTGCTGGATTAATTCTAAAATATTTCAAAGCATGAATGCCCCTTATGTATATGAAACCAAAGATTTTTTAATCAAATCTGGTTCAATAAATTTAGTATTTTATTAAAAAAAAAATTAATAAATAAATAAAATATTGTAAATTGTAAACAATAAAATTTTTAAACATTATTTAACTATAATTCTTTTATTTTTATTTAACTAATATTATTCTATAAAAAATTAAAAACGTTTTCCAAATCGATGCTTGCCAAAGAAATGTAAATTTTCTTATTTTAGATTGAAAGTTATATTTTGTATGTCAAACTTACATATTTTTATAGATTTTTAATCATACATACATTCATATATTTAAGTATACGTAAAAAGTTAATACATACAAACGTATATACAACATGAATTCGTAAATAAAAGCTACATGTATACAAAATAAACAATAAGTTGAGAATAAAAATGTATGATGTTAGGAGTACTTATATACATACAGACGTATTTATATAGTGAAAAATAAAAATAAACAAAAACTCGCCAACATTCGAATTATTTCTGAAATACGATAAAGCAAATACTTTTTTTATAAAAATTTTTAATCAGACTATCGGGAGTTCTCTACGAATGTTTTGCTGGTTTCAGAGAATGGCTCTTATACCCTGTTCAAACATAAAAGTTAATAAAGTCAATTAAGTTTTAAATTGTGTGACTGATTTGGGTGTTCACACATATTCAATTAAGTTTACGCAATTAAGCATTTGACAACTGAAAATATTGTGACATTTTTTTTTTAAATATGTTTGAGTATTTATAAAATAAAAAATGAAAAGAAAGTCAAATTTAAAAAAAAATGTTTTGAAGGCAAGCTATTGCTAAAAAGAAATTAGTTATTTAAAAATTATTTTCAATAACAATTTTATATAATTTATTTAGCGGTTACTTCGGCTGCCATTTCCTTTTTGTGACATTTATTTTTAAATTTATTTACGTTTTCTCTTTTTAATACTGAAAATATCAACTTTTCGCACTTTTGAGTTGATATTTAAGGGCACAACAAAGAGTTGCATTTTGATTTTGACTTCATTAACGTGCAATCAATTTTTAATTGCGCAATTATTTAATGGAAATTTGTATGGTAAATTGAGCTTAATAAAGGCGATAATTGCGCAAAATGTGTAATTGCTCAATTAACTTGTATGTCCGAACAGTCTATATTAAAAGCTGCGTGCAAGTGATTCATTACACTTCAATTAAAGTGAAATGTATGCATCACAGAGTAGTTTATGCAATTTTGACAGCTTTACTACTGTACATGGCAGAACTATACACTGTTATAGCATGTTCACACGAGACAAGATTCGCTCTCTTTTGAGGGTTCACAACCCAATCTCGAATGAAACAGGAAGATTCGCCATACAAAATTAAGTGAGCGAATCTGCAGGTTTCATTTTGAAACTCTTGCCGAAACCATGAAAATTTAGTATCATCCCTAGTTTCTATCGCTAGTTTATCTTAACTAGCCGTCAAACAAAACAAATTGTAAACAAAGAAATATTATTGTTTTGCAAGCATTTCATTGTATTAGTAAGAAACAAAGGAAAGTGTTAAATTGCTTAGTTATAAAAATAAACATAATAAATAACACAACATATTAAATTATTTGAAATAATAAATACATTTTTTATAAATTATTTTTTCTAAAAATACATATATTTTAAAATTTACCTTTTTTATCCATTTCAAAACTAAAAAACAAACGCGGGCAAATGTTAAACAACAAAAAACAAAACAAAGCAACTGTCAAGTGAAACTCATTATGTGTCGTCTGAACGCAAATTTTCACAATCGAGGTTCAGAGAGCGAAACCAGCATTGAAACTCGTCGTGTGAACATGCTATAAAGCATTCCCTAGAACAAACACTGAATAGTCAAATTAAATGTAGACGTATTTTGAGTATAAAAACAATGGCTGCACAGGAAGTAAATAAATTTTGATAGCTGTCGAAGCCAAAACGAGGAGAGAAAAAAATGTACATCTGTATTCAATGCTTTATCGTATATAGTATACAGTGTCGCCAAAAATTATAGCACTGACCGCAGCTATTTTATTTATTACCCGAACTAAATTCCTATTATGTAGATATTTTTATTTATTTTTTAGATTGCACTGTGATATAAAGTAATTTGAAGCCTCTCTAAACTAGTTAATTTTTCTTTCCTAAAATTAATGGTAAAAAAAATACCACGGCACGCAAAGAAAAAAGATGGTTGGTTGAATATGGTCATCGCAAACATACTATAGTTTGCTCTTCGCAAAAATACAATTATTAATTTAAAGCATCTAATCATTATTACGATCACGATAAGCATGTTTCTAGTTATTTTTAACCATATTATATTTAGCGTCTTAAATCAATCTTACATATGTAATTATCATATTCTTTTTAATAAAATTTTAACTGAAATCATAAATATGTTTATAGTAAACATAATAATGAGAAAAATATGGTTGTAAGTAAATTGTTTTCTATTTTGTCTCTGCCGCCACCATATCAATAAAGTGAGTATAAAACAAAAATTTAAGTGGTTGAGTGGCGAGTTAATGCTTCTTAACTAAATAAATATTCCAAGGTTCGAATTCTGGTAGTAAAATAAATTGAAAAAAAAAAAAAATTCAAACTCGCTGTATTATGTAATAAATAAATATAAATTAATAGAAACCAAAAAGTCAATTTTTTTTAATTCATATTGGAGCAGTTCACTCTTATTTCACTTTTATTTAAACTAACGTCTGTTTGAATTTAACGGACTTCTATTAAATACAACTCTGATTTCTGCCTTCAAACAACCAACAGCTTTGTTTAGTATTGAATACCGGACGGGTTTAAGTTGTTTTGGAAGCATTTTATAATAGAGTTTATAAAGTAAAGTGTGTTTGCGTTTTTATCGTCAACTAGTTGTTCTAAATGAACAAATATTATAATCTTAGAAATAAGATTACTAAATTGGCGCCCAAAGTAGGGCTATAAAAAGTACCACACAAGACAACAGAGTTGACGAAGAAAATTCATCACCGCCAGAATCATATCTTGACGACTTGGATACGAGTGAAATGGCAACTTTTTCTACAGAGCAATTCCAGCAAATCCTTGTTGCAATGAGTGGGAATGGTAGATGTGGATCATTTACACAATGCACCGCTCGGTTTAGAGGACAAAGGGATCCAGCTGCTGTGGAGGAATTTTTATCTGCAATAGGGGTTTTTAAAGATATTGAGAAAATTTCTGACGCGGATGCTTTGCGTGGAATGCCGTTGCTGTTAGAAGACTATGCTGCTTCATAGTGGATCGGTGTGAAGGATTCTGTAACTACGTTTGAGCAGGCTGTTTCCCTCATTCGGACTACATTTACTCCTGTTCCTGACTGGCGCATATTTCTCAATTTGTTTCAGGAAAAACAACAAAAACAAGAGCCAACTGACAGCTTTATTTGTAAAAAGAGACTTCTTTTGTCACAGCTCAAAGTTCCTCCAAGTGACACTATTCAACTTAATATGATATACGGGCTTCTAAATATTAAAATAAGAGAGAGTTCGTCTTGAAAATGTGACTTCATTTGAGCAGCTAATTTCTGCCAGCCGTGAAGCTGAGGTGTTTTTTTATAGACGTATAGAACTTTAAATTGCAATAAAACAACGATGGATTATTCGTTTGACATGAATTTTATTCATCCGAAAGATAATCTTGTGGCATTACCTTTTAAATATGATTTCTGGCATATGACCGCCACGGCTGGATCGGATGTAATCCAATCTGGACGTCCAATTTTCGATGACTTTTTCCAACATTTGTGGCCGTATATCGGCAATAACACGGCGAATGTTGTCTTCCAAATGGTCAAGCGTTTGTGGCTTATCCGCATAGACCAATGACTTTACATATCCCCACAGAATCACAAGATCTTGGAGGCCAATTCACAGGTCCAAAACGTGAAATTAGGCGGTCACCAAACGTGTCTTTCAATAAATCGATTGTGGCACGAGCTGTGTGACATGTTGCGCCGTCTTGTTGGAACCACAGCTCCTCTACATCATGGTTGTTCAATTCAGTCAGTTTTTTGGATGTAACGATGTTTCACTCCAAATGCGGCAGTTTTGTTTGTTGACGTAGCCATTCAACCAGAAGTGCGCTTCATCGCTAAACAAAATTCGCTTATGAAAATCGGGAACAACGGCAATCTCGTTTTGTGCCCATTTGCAAGCGTTGTTCAGGCGTGAGTCTATTCATGATGAATTGCCAAACCAAACTGAGAGTAAATCACTTGACAGCTGTTAAATCGGTCGCCATCTTGAACAGTAATGCCAACTTAAAGGTCTATACGTCTATAAAAAACACCCTTTATAAATTTTAATAATAATGAATTTGATGATTTTATTAACACATTTAACATTAACTTTCAGTCAGTTCATAATCATCACTCTGAGAAAATAGAGATAAAGAACAAAAAAATTTTAACACCTGAAAAATTAAAAAAGTTTTTTACAATTAAACACAGAATGCAAAAAAAAACTTAAGAAAATATATTATCATACAGGAAATAGACTCACTCAAGAATATAATATACTTTCAAAACAAATTCAACTTTTAAGAACTTGTTAATTTAGAACAAACAAAAAAAATTCCATGAAAAACTTGAAAATATAAAATCTGGTCCCACTGCTTTCAAAGACGTGTATATATCATAAAGGCATTGGATTCTGCATGGCACTTGGGTATACTTTTTAAGCTTGTAATTCTTGGCGTTGATTCATATCTAATAAAAATATTTTTAAGCTATTTTTCTAATCAAAATCTAATGTTTATTAGTGCTTAATTTCAAATTATGTTGGTTTACAAAATGCATTATTTTCCATGATATTCTCATGGAAATTTAAAAAAAAATTGTTTACTTAGTTCTATAAGTACTAAGAGGGAAAGCATATCTATACAACTGTTTCTTAGTACTTATTGTACTAAGTACACAATTTTTTTTAATTTTCCATGAGAATATCATAGAAAAAAATTCATTTTGCAAACCAACATAATTTGGCATTAAGCACAAATAAAGATTAAACTTTGCTAAACTTTAGTATTTCAAATAATTTAATACGTTAATGTTCTAATCGAAAATTTACTGCGCAAATCAATAACGTTACATCCAGATTTGGAATTGTAAAAAGTGGAGTCCGACAAGGAATTATTCTACCTCCTCTATTATTTAATCTTTCTCCTCACGATTTTCCTCACACAAATGAGAATTCTAAAGCGATTTTATATGCAGATGACTGTATGATATACAAGCACTAAATAGTTCTTTATCACATCTACAACATATTAATGATTTTTATCAGAAATGTAGTATTAAAATTAATGCAAGAAAATTGGAAACTATTTATTTTAGAAATGCTTCTGGGAAATGTGCTAGACACGTAGTTCCTGAAAGCAAAAGACTTCAATTAACATTAAATGGTGTTGAAATACCTATCAAGCGAAACATTAAATATCTAGGAGTAAACTTCAACAATTTATTTAAATTTAATGAACAAGCTTTCTTTAAAGAAAGCTAAAATAATGTCTGGTATCTAAACTAAGCTTCTTTTATATAAAGTAGCCATAAGATCTTCATTGGTATACGCATTTCCAATCTGGTTTCTATATCACCAACAATAGTTAAGGAAAGATATACAAGTAAATACATATATTGAGAAAATGTATACACAAAAATTATAAATCTTGTTATAAAAGGCTTGCTAACAATTATATATGAGTATATGGTAAAACTAAAATAAAACCATTTTGTAGATAGCATTAGATTTACAATATAAATTTTGTTGAAAAACTAGCCAATCATGATAATTATTTTATGAATGAAATATTCGAAGTGGAAAAATATTTAACTTGGTCAAATTACACTTATTTTTCACCTATTAAAGTAATTCCTGTGAACTTACAAAATTTACATCCGTTCATAATTCCATCTATTTATTATATAAAAAGATATTACCTTTTATTATTTTTTTTAAACGTGAATTAAATTAAAATAATACAATATAAATTACATAGAAAAAATCAAAAAGTACCATTACAGTTTCCTTTTCTTATACTATATATTAAACTAGCAGTTAATATATAGTCGGTATTATAAATTCTTATTTCGTTGTAGACCATTTAATTCTAGGTTTTTTAATACAAATAAAATCAGAAGGTATCATAAAATATGTAAAAAGTACCATTTTGTCAGTGTAATAATTTTTATATTTACTGAGCACCGTTTGAGCTCGGTCGTATAGTTCTAGATTCGTTAATATTAAAAAATTAAAAAGTATCATTCAAATCAATAAAAAGTACTTTTTTGGCTCTTAATGATGTTTTACTTTGCTCAATAGCGTTTGACCCCAATATCATAGTTATATGGTTATTATGAAAAATTCTAAAAGTACCAATAAAATAAGTTAAAAGTACCATTTTGTCCCATTTATGGTTTTACACTTTGCATCAGTCCATTTGAGCCAAATCTAGTACCTTTAGATTCCTTAATAATAAAATATCAAAAAGTAATAAAAAGTACCATATTTCCTCTAAATAATTTTTCACTTTAATCAGGAACGTTTGAGCCCAATATTGTACTTCTAAGTTCTTTTTCCTTAAAAACTCAAAATGTTCCATAAAAATTAATAAAGAGTACCATTTTGTATACTTAATGATTTCTTATTTGGTTTAATTCTACTGTCACAATTCTAGGTTTGCACTTAACATAAAAAAACAGCACTAAAATTGTTTATATATATAGTCTAATCTTATTTCAGTTTTTTGGTACTTTTTTCCTCCCTTGAAATTTATTTTTTAAATAGTTTCATTGGGTGTTACAAATTAATAATAGAATGTTTATGTGCTGAATCAATTGATAATACATAAAAGTACATATTTAGAAATAGTAGTAAAAAGGGGTACATATTTTACCCCTTATTTGCACGAATTTTAAAAAAAGTGCCAATATACATTGGAGACCCTTTTAAGAAGAGAAGAATACAATTAAGTTGTTGTTTCTGTGATTGTTACTTTGAAAGATAAATGGGGTTAAAAAAATTTACCAATATTAGTTTTTACCCTTTTTGTCCCACAAATATACAAATATCGGAAAAGTACCAAATACCCATCCGCTTATTTTTTAAGTAGAATATCTTCTATTTTGAACTTTGGCTCTATCTGTAGTAGTTCCGGAGAAATAAAAAATTCGATTTTACCTGTTTTTATTCCCTTAATATTCGAATTTCCAAAAATCCCTTCTTATTCGTCCTACACATTGGGGCAGGAACCTGCTCACCGAATTTTAAGTCCGTAGCTTTAGCCAGTCAGTCAGTCAGTAACGTTACTCTTTTATATGTATAGATGAACAAATTTTAATATATAAAGTGTACGAGTATATATATACAATTTTCATTCCATTCCTAACAATTTTGTGAAAATACCATTGATAAATAAAATAATTAACGAAATAAATAAAAACTAAATTTAATAGAAATTTTAATTATTAATTAAACACATAAATTAAATATGGAAAGGTACAAAAGCTGTTGTTTCTGACTTGCAATAAATTAAAAATTTCAATATTTTTAGTAATAAGAATATAATTTTCCTTTGAAAATCTTTCTCATTTTTTTTTTTCTAGTTACTTTTCTTTTTTAATTAGACACTTTTTATATTGCAAAAACAAAAATCGAAAAAACTCCGCTAACAAATTACCAACCTAGAAAAAGGTAGCTAGAGCTACGATAGAAACGCAGAATACATACAATCGTAAAAATATTCTATTGAAACAGAGTGGAACAAAACAAAACATAATCAAAATTGCCAAAGGGAGAAAATTTCGATCCGAAAAGAAACGCGGAGTAGGAGTGAATATTTTTTTTAGTTTCATATATTTATGTTCTAACGTTTTTTCTACACGAATACATACGCTGCATTAAAATAATTTTTGGACAAATTTTTACTCTTAAATTAGATATTAGGTCACATAAATGATTAAAACAAATTCAAAGAAAATATGTACTGTAAATATATTTATAAAAATGAGCTCGCTCCTATAGGTTAGCACCTAAAAAAACTGAATAGATTTTTTGTGGAAATATTACATTAGCTTTTTGTAACAAAAACTTTAGCAATCTTGTTTTTCTTGTTTTTCTACAACTTTGATTTAAATAAATACCGAAAGGGACTGCAAAATCCAAACACATCCTCCCAAATCTTAGTATATCCAGCAAAAAAAAATTAGAAAAAAATCACTGCAACTGCAGTCTCGAAGTATTTCTAAGTCTGATTAAAATCCAACAAATTTAACAATTTTAAGTGTGTCAATGGAAGTAAGTTGTCCTTTTGTGAAAACTTTTCCTCTCGGTAACATTTTTGTTAAATATAGTATAGGTTATGTATAATTTTGGTAATAATATGGTAATGAAATTGTTAGCCAATGGCTGAAATATGCTTATTTTGAAGTGATTAAGATGCTGGATATATCACATTGGCTATAGATTAATATTGTGACCACAAACAAAGCAAGAAATAAGATTTAATTGATTTCAAATATTTCTTTTTTAAATCGATTTTGATTATACGTGCCTTAATAGAATAGATTTGCATTATAGACTTAAATCATGTTTCTTGAGTTATACTGTTATTGCAGTAAATAAATAAATATAATTTTAAAACACATATTATTTATCATCTGAAACGACTAAATTCAAGTTAGCTTTACCCGCTATAGATCCAATAAACATTTCCTCGTCACCACGTAGCGAAAGTCCTTCAGCGCCATTACACACTTTGCGTTCACGTATCATAGCACATCGTTCCCATCGAGAGCTTTGGCAATTTTTGCAACTAATTTTGGGTAATTTAAAAAGAGAAATAGTACGATTTCCACAATCTTTGCATTGGAAGAATCGTTTTTCAGCGTCTATTATTTTCAAAAGATGACGCTCTTCCTTACAACGATCCGATGCGGAAAATGCAGTATATTTGCAAATTTTACAAATTACTGCTTTGCATGGCATTTTGTAAGTGTTCAACATTTTTTCTTCTAAAGCCTCTTTTTTCTCCAATTTATTAAAATATTTTTCTTGTTCCTCACGTTCACAGATGTCAACTAAATTCGTGTGTGATGAAGAGGCTTCTATAATACGTTGTATACGTGTTTTGCGATCTTGTTCCTTTTGTTCTTCTTCCATTTTTTGTTTTTTTGATTCGTTTGACATGTACAGCTCATTAAGATCATCAATGGCACGACGTTTACCGTCCTTCGTACCCCGTGTGGAATTAGGATTGGCCTTTTCTATGGGATTTTTCTTTAAAACTTCCAAAGCTTTCATTTTGGCTAACTGTGATTTTCTTTCATCAATATTGACTTCTATGCAAAAATTATCTTTTGATAATTTTGGCGTTTTTGGAGATATAGCAAAAGAGAATTCTCGATTTTTGAATTTTTCTGGTATTAATGATGCTGAGGATTGGGTTATAACTGAAGGTGGAAGCTTTTTTGAACTGGAACTCGTTTTATCTAGAATTGAAGATGAAAGTGTTTTTGAATTTGTTTCAGATTTTTCAGATTCTATCTGCAAAATCTTTAATCTTTCCAAATCTTTTAATCTTTGCTTAGTTGAAGTCTCAACATTACCAGCTATTTTTGAAACAGGACCTTCCCGATATGCATATGGAACATTCACTTTGCTTATAGTTTTCGCGTGATTAATATTAGCAGCGAATGGGGATACGGCATACTCCGAAAGAGAACTCAGCCGTGAATTGTCTTTTTGCGTTAATTTTGAACTTTTTTTAGCTGGTACAGCTGTAAAAGATTGACCACCATAGAAAACTTCACTTTTACCCAACACCTTATTTCGCAAATCATTTAAACCTCTTCCGGCATTAGCTGATTGTAGTTCTGCTCGTTTTGACATTTTACCAAACTCTTGTTTCATATGAAATATACAAGTGTTGCATTCACTGAGATTTATAATGGCATTACAAACCTCACCATTCCGTTTAAATGCTTTACAGTTGCCCATGTCTTTTGACTGTCCAAGTATCATAACTTTATTGTCCGTATCTATGGAAAGACAAGCAACATCTTTACTATCAGTTCTTTTTTCGAAAATGGTGGGATTTAGCACTGCTATGCACATACCCTGAGCAGTTTTCCAGAGACTTTTATGGGCTCCTTTAAAAAGAAATAAAGAAACTGTCTTGATTTCACCTTTTAAATCTGATAAACGCCATATAGAATATGGTTGGTCTTTTTTACTCATCTGTACAGGACTTTTGTGCACAATTGCTCCAGCAATAACCCAATCCTGTGATAGGTCACCTCTTTGCGTATGGAAAGCTATTGCAGAAAATGCTACTGAATTGCGACCATTCATGCGTTCTGAGAGCATAGTGCTAGACACCAAAGGATTTATTATGCGTAAACCAAATACCGGATCTGTATAAACATTAGTACTAGTGTCTGTAGAAGACACAGAGGCTTTTTCTTGTTTTTTTTCAATTCTTTTGGTTTCTGGCAACTTTTTGAAAGAGTGGGTAATAAGTGATTGTCTTTTGATGGGATTATGTGGATTTTTAATGTGCACTGCCAAAGACTTAC
This sequence comes from Thelaira solivaga, assembly GCA_947397855.1. Lineage (NCBI taxonomy): Eukaryota > Metazoa > Arthropoda > Insecta > Diptera > Tachinidae > Thelaira > Thelaira solivaga. The sequence continues at coordinate 42,366,216 of OX377611.1, read as the reverse complement.
CATCTTCTGATGTATCATTTTTTTCTTCTCGGAGAAATTTGTCTATCTCATAGTCTGCTTTTGATTCTTTTAGTGTTTGCTTCTGTTCTTTAAGTTTTTTATTTATGTCACAGCCATATTCATTGTACTTACGTTCTAGGAAATTTTTTATTTCTTCATCATCGGACGAATCCAGCTCCTCCCTATTACTCTCCAATTTCTTTTCAATTTCTTGCTCGAGTTTCTTATCTATCTCATAGCCAAAGGCTTCAGCGAAGGTGCTATCGTCTTTTAATTGAGGTCGAAAGTTTCCTTTATTTTGGGTAAGCGAAATTTGTATTTCTTTTGCATTATTATCCTCCTCTTCAGCATCTCTCAGTAGTTTTTCAAGAGCCATAATTTCAGCGTCATCATCAATTGATGCATCGATGCTTTTATCTTGTGGACTCATTCCCCTTGTTTGCTTTGCAATTAAATGGAATAATAAGCAGATATAGTTGATGCAACTTAATAACAGAAATAAAATCAAAGAATAATAAAATAAGTTTTGGCGCTTTTTTTTACCATGGATGGCATTTCACACTTAAAACGATTAATACCTTGTACTATCGATTACTATTTGCGTATGACAGTTTAGTTGCACATGAATATATTAAATTTAGTTGTTATATATAATAGTTTAATTTATTTTTTTATTATTAACGTAATAAAATCTTGCATAATAAGCCGTAATAATCATTTTTGCAAGCAATGTAATGATATAAATAAAGGTCTAAAATTGAAAGGTAAGTATAACAGAAAAAAATTGTTTTTTCTGTCTTGTTATCTTAGGCCAGTAATGACATGTTAGCTAGCTTTTTTTTAATTTAGCGTTTTGAACTCTATTTTTGTTTGTCTGTAGTGGGTTTTATTACACACTTTGTATGTGGGCCAACGATTATTTACATATGTTGCACAGAACAACAGCTACAGGGTGGCCCAAATAAGACCAGCTGATGTGAAACACAAATAACTTTTTTATTTTTTAACATAATTTATTTTTTCTTTTTCAGATTATAACTGAACTCTTGGAAATATAAAATGAATACGTACAGTCTACAACAACGCATTAAAATTATCGATTTTTATTCTTCTCAACGATCAATTGTTCTGACACAGCGAAATTATCACCGTTTTTTTTAACGTAAGATCAGCGCCCACATCTTCCATGATTACAAGTTTAGTTCGCCGTTTTGAGGAACTGGGTTCAGTTGCCAACCGTCCAGGAAATATTCGTACTGAAAACAACGTGGAAGCTGTGCAGCAGCAAATGATCCATCTGTCTCAACTCGTCGCCGTTCCGGCCCATTGGGTATACCCAGAACAACATTACAGAGAATTTTAAAGCTGGATCTTAAGATGTATCCATACAAAGTTCAAATTGTACAACAGCTTCTACCGCAAGACCGCCAACAACGACTACAATACGCTCACTAGGTCTCATTTGGGCCACCCGTTACATAGATTACAAAAGCTACAAAATAAGCAATGCGTACAATTTTTAAATGCAACCGATATACATCCATGGAGGTAATGCTGATAGATCAACATAAAACAACGACTAAAACTGAATACAATAAATTTCAGAAAATTAAAAACAAGAGATGCAACAGAATACATCAGCGAACAAATCAGATATGTAGGAGATATACAATCACATGAGCTACGAAATGTGAATAACTTCCGGTTAAAGAGACAAGGCACCAACAAGATGCAGAGACCAATATTTTATATAGGACTAAGGCTCTACAGCCTATGTCGACATATATTAAGGATGAAAGAAACACAATTTTATTTAAAAGAATGGATGTAAATTTCATTAAAAATAGATCAGTATAATAAAGAATAAATATGTATTATACAAAGATATCAAATGCAAAATATGTAAATATTATAATTTAATATATAAAAATTACTAAAAATTGTATACTTATAATATAAGAAACACTAGAAAATACGTAGGGTTTAATATAATAGAGGACTGTGTTTGTAAAATATTCAAAGCTATGGTAAATGTTTGTTGGGAGTTGATGATTTCAGACATTCAGCAACCATGTTTTTATTTTTGAACTCATGGTTTTGTTTTGACATTTATATTTCGGCGCCATTGTTGGTAAGCGCTAGCTATACTACTCTTTTACATTAAGTAAGTAATTCATTGAATTTTATCATATTTTACTTTGTTAAAATTTTCTATCATCAATTTCGTTTTAATACTGCGTTCATCGGCTTCTTATCTTGTAAATATATTTTTTCCAATTGCCGATTTAATCTTGATATATAAAAGCAATTTTTTTCGGTATGTGACATTTTTAAATCTATAAAAAATATGAAAATATTTATCTAAGGTAATTTAAAAAATAAGTGTTAAAAAATAAAAGGAATTCCAATAAAATCAATAATTTAATAGTAATTTCGAAAAGAAATTCCATAGTGCATCTCTAAATCATATTCGGAAAAAAACTGCAGACCAGTTACAAAGAAAGGAAAAGTTAAGTTTACAAAATATAAATATTCCAAATTTTGTGACTATTGAAGCTAAAAAGAAGCTAAGCGTTAAATAAGAAATACAAAGAAAACCTGCACAACCTCCAGCAAAAAGGTAAAGAACGGTGGAAAATGAGTGGAAATTCAAAATATAAAATTTTCCCGATATTGTAGTTTGTCTACATACGAAAAAGAATCTTTAAATATAAATTTATTTATTCAAGGCTATCATAGTTTTTAATTGTAAGTTAATCTGATGAAATAACAAATATTTTATAAATTTCTTTAATTTTTTGTGTTATTAAGTTGTTTTTCACAGACTAATGCGTGCCGTCCACACGTGCTGATTTTATTTTTAAATCAGCTGCCTCCCATTTGTTATTAACAATGAAGACACGTATATAATCCATATAATATATATATATATATACTTTATAGGTAGGAATCACAAACCCTTCTTACTTACAGTAAAGGGTATAAAAGGATCATAAAGATATCCTGTTCGTGAAGGAAAATGATTATACGTAATTTGAAATCATTGTTTTTCCCATTTGGTTACTGAATTCAAAAGTTTAATACCGTCTAATTTTTTTTTACTAGTCTAGTGAAAATTAGATACAAATTGGTTGATTTATATATGAACTGTTATTTTTGAAATTGGTATAAGTCCAATTGTTCATGCATGTGCTTGGGTTCGACTTAATTTAAAAATATTGGCAAACGTTAATTTAATCGAGTGATGTTTTTAACACATTTGAAATTTTATTGTGAAATAATAATTAATTAAAAAATAAACGATTTTTTTAACTTCAAAAGCCACTTTTAAAAATAACATTTTTATAGAAAATAAAAGTGAGAAAATTTAAGTAATTATTTTTACAGACATTAGCTTTACTCAAATAATTTTTTGACGTAAAAAATAAATATATTGTGGTTGCTCTCTCGTTTTATATTATTTGGCAGTGCGTTGTAAAGTTTTAAACCTTTATAGAAAAGCGATCGCTGTATTGCGGTTGTGGAAACCCTTTCAATTCTAAAATTGGCATTACTTCTCAACTGATATGGTTGAGCCCCTTTTTTGTATAAAATTTATGATGTTTAATTTAAGTTTTTGTTCTATGTTTAACCATTTTATAGATTCAAGCATGCCATCGATCGATGTATATCTGTTAAATTTTAAAATGATCCGCATTGCACAATTGCCACAGGGCCAATAGTAATTTTGCAGAAATTTTTATGTCTTCCTTGCTTTCTAAATAAAAACATTACGAGAATATTAAATGGATCATTTTCTTTCATATTAGTTATCATGCGGTCATGTTACTTTTAGTACACTAACACCAGCTAAGTAATATGTGTTAAAGCGCAGCTTAATAAGAAAGTTGTTTTATGAAGAATGGACTCATTTCACTTTCAAGAACAAGATTTTTGCGATAAAATTTGAAAGCCAAATGCGTTTGTTTATTTTATGAAAAAAAAATCGTATGTATGGTTATAAATATGGAAAGAAAAGGTGATGTCTGTTTATATCTTACTAAAATTACATTTTAATATATATATATAGTAGTAACTCGATTCTTGCACACCTCAATAGTTGCGCATTCTCGATTGTTGCGTCGGCCTAAAATTTTAAGAGTGTTTTTCAGTAAACGCGTGTTCCAAACTTTTTAATGTACACAGATCATGAATTTTATCAATACATTGAAATTACAGTGAATAAAAGCAGTTTTATTGCTATGAAATAAAATTATTCGGTAATTGCGACATCCTCGAAACGTGCACAAAGTCTGGTTTTCATTATGAGCCATAATCGAGTTACTACTGTATATAGAAAAGTGGGCTTATACATACCACTTTACAAAATAACAGCTCATATAATTAAATACAATTTAAATTTAAACCACAAATAGCTAGTTGTTATTTCTGTATGAAGTGTCGCACATACCACTGTATATATGTAGAGCTTTTGTTGGGGGCGTACTGAAATTTTCAAAAAAATATAGAGCTCATGTTTTATTTTCAAATAAAAAGAAGTTTTTGTTTAATAATTATTTATTAAATAAAATTTTTTCTGGAATATCTGTTTAATAAGCTCTTACTAAAAAAAATTATTTACCACAAAAACATTATGGACTTATAACTTCCAAAAACTATCGTGCCTTAAAAAACTTTCACCAGCTTTAAAGAGCTGCTCAAGCGTACTTGAAAGCCACACATCACTAAAAACATGTGTAATATTTTATAATAAAAAGTGCGTGTAAGCCATTTCAAGTATGATTGTGAAACCCTTTAGTATATGTAGTATATGTATATACATATAAGTGCCATGACAAATGGTGATTTTGTTTTCAGGACAAGAACCAAGGGTAGGAGAAAAGAAGGACAACCACTAGTTATATGTTTATCAGCTGGGAGGTTGCGACCTAGTACCAACAGATACTACTTGATACAAAGGTTAATTAGTTCCCTTACCTACAAAACTGAAGTATAAGTAGAATATTTTAAGGTAACAGAATAATCCTGAATACTTTTCTCACAACTATCCATCTACTACTCATCCTCATGAATACTAACTCTTCTCCCTACTTTTATCCAGATGTCTGGAAGGCACGCTTTACCGGACCCAAGAATATATACACACATATGTATATTTTTGTACATGCATTTGAAAGTTTGTAAATACTAAAGGGCTGCAGAAAAAAACTTGAAAACTACACATCACTACAAACTCTTGTAACATTTTTATAATAAAAAGTGCTTGTAAGCCATCTCAAGTATGCTTGTGCATTCCTTAGTATATACATTTGTTCGTTGCAAGCGAATAAACAAAATCAATTACCTTTCCATTGTTTACGTTTATTTTGATGTTTTGCTTGTTTTCATGTTTGCCATTAACGAGAATATCGTTTTGACTTTTGCACCTTCTGCTTTTTGGCATTTCTTGCCAAATTTTGACAATTTCCATTTCTTACAATGATAATACTTTTACACTCTCACTGCTTAAAATTTGATAGTAATTCCATTAAGTAGCGCTATTTCTCTGGTAATTTAGTCATGCTCTCCCAATGTTACTGCAGCTGTTTCTTATATGTACTACACACATGTATGTGCTATATACTATTAGATGTCAGTTTATTTTTCCGTCCATCCTCCATCTGTCTGTATGTAACTGTGTGTTTGTCTATATGTTTCTGTTTGCAAAGTTGACCCACTCATACAATTTGTATGAATTTTCTTTATATTTTCATTTATTATTACGGTTAAAAGTCGAACGCAATAAACTAAAAATAATAATATACTCGTATATATAGATACAAAAAAAAAAGTAAAAACAAAACTCAATTCATTGCAATTTTCATTTTTGGTTGCCTATTCGCAGAGATTGATTATATCTACTGATGACATTTTTTTTGTTTTCTTTTACAAGTGAAAATATTTAATGAAATTTTTTTTTAATAATTCCATAAAAAACTAAAAACGTTCTAAAATTTCTCGAAGTTCTATTTATTGTTAGTAAAACATACAAAATTAATTATTAAACTATATTTTAGCTTAGTGACGAGTGAAAAAAGACGAATAATTTATAATTAAAAAATACAAAATATATCCAGTATATAATAATAATCATAAAGGAATAACCAGTGGGCGTTGCATTATGAATAAGTTAAATATTGCAACATAATGATTTTATTATACTAGTATTTTATAAAGAATATCTATCAATATGGCCAAGTAAAATTTATATGTATTTAATATTAAAGAAGAAAATTGACTTTTTCACTATTTGATAATCTCTATTGACTTGTGACCCCATTTAAATGCTTATTATTTGCTGTTTGTATGTTGAATGTTCCTTAGAGTCTTCCTCAAAGTATTGCCGGTTTGTATTTGTTACAATAAAAAGCACGTCTTAATGAATATTCTTTTTTATTTAATACCCTCATGTACATACTTATTTACTTTATCATAATTTGTCGTATCATTCATTTTTCTAAAACGATGTCATAAACAAAAGTCAGTTTTTAATGAACATATGTTTATGATTTTCGATTATATTTGTGAAAAAATGTTAATATTTACCTCTAAAAAGAAGGGTATTTAAAATGTTTTATTGATCTTTTTACATAATAGGGCTTTCAGTACAAATGAAAAATAACTCCTCACAATAATTGATGCATAAATTTTTAATACCCACATAAATAATAGCTGAAATCCAAATTTATTTTATTTTCATTATTAAATATTGTTATTTTTTATTTATATATAAGTCTATGGATAACTTCTTATATATAGACTACTATAAAAGTACATCACATATAAATAAGACAATTAGCCTTTTACATAGCAAATTACATTATTATGTACAAATTTGAAATTTAATAAAAGACAAATGTGTCTTATATCACTTTGAAATATATTCGAAATAGAAGTTCAATTATTTTGAATGCCATAATTTGGCAAGTTATACTGTAGATACTTTCTATTTGTTTCAACGGTCTCCAAATAAAAAAAAATACTTTTGATTTTCTTACAAACAACTTTATAGAAAAAATTTGGAACAAATTTATCTCAGAAATTATTAAAAATTAAATTTGAAGATTAAAACATGAAGTAGAATTTCTGGCGGAAATTTATATTTTACGAAAGTTTTCATAGTTTTAATATAAAATTTGTGATTGCGAAACATTTCTAAGTGTATCGTGACAATAGTGATAACAAAAAAAAAGCTTGTGAAAATACCTTTCAGGTAATGCCAACATTGCATAAAACCACTTAAGCCATTAAGCTTGGCCAAAGGAAGCTTAGGCAAAAAAAAATTTTGTAAGCGAAGGCGGTGTTAGAAATAATAGTCGATCTGATATGGTTATTTTAATAATCTTTTATTTGTCTCAAAACTTTTTAAGAAATTAATAAAAGGCTAATAAATTTTGAAGGTCCATAACTCGGACAACATGAGTTTCTCCGAAAAGTTGTACTGAATTTTTTTTTTTTTAGAATTAAATTTTTAACGTTTTCTTTTCGTTGTTTTACAAATTTACAAATTGTGAAAACTGCAGCCCAATAACTCGTAGAATACAACTTTCTCCAAAAAATTCTACTTTATTTTTTAATCTTAGAATTTAATTTTTAATAATTTCTGATAAAAATTTTTTCCAAATTTTTTCTTTAAATTTGTTTGTAAAGAAAAAAGTAAACATTTTTTTAATATTGAGTTCATTTTTTTATTTGGACCAAATGTCGTAAAGTAAATTTAAGCCAAAATTTCATTTATTTTTTTCTGAAAACACTATTAAATTTAACCTTTGGTATATTATATAACTGATCAATACATAAAGTTTTAAGAATGATTTAAATTTAAAAGTGAGCTTTTATTTCTAAAATTATTTCTTAAATATTTTTATTCTCTTTATTTTTTATAGTGCTGCAACAACAACGACATGAGTGCATCAAATAAATTTCTATCTTCAGAAAATGGTTTGCGCCATGATAAAGTTGCCATTCTAGATGCGGGGTCTCAATACGGAAAGGTATTTACTTATTTTATTTGCATTTAAATTAATTTATTTAATGAATTTTAAATTCAACTAAATATATACAAGGTTATCGATAGAAAAGTACGTGAACTATTGGTTGAATCAGATATTTTACCATTGGAAATATCAGCTGCTACTTTAAGATCTTCCGGATATCGTGCTGTTATTATATCCGGTGGACCCAATTCGGTCTATGCTGAAGATGCTCCCAATTACGACCCTGACATTTTTAAATTAAAAATACCTGTACTGGGTATTTGTTATGGTATGCAAATGATTAATAAAGAATATGGCGGTACAGTCATAAGAAAAAAAGTGCGAGAAGATGGACAAACTACCATTGAAGTTGAAACATCATGCCCATTATTCAAGTAAGTGGTAAATATTAAAATGTAGAAAATGACTGCGTTAAATAAATTTTATGCAAAAAATATGTATCATTATTACTATTCTTTACTCGATTCTCTATTCTACGAGTATTAATCCTTAAATTAAAGAGATTGTATGTAAAGTAAGAGTAAAAAAAAGTAAGGCCTGACTTTAATCCGCACTAAACAGTTGGTCGTTATGGGTGCATTTGCTTCTCATGGATTGCATGAGAATTTCTCGCCCCAAATTCAACAATTTTGTGTATTGAAACCATTCAAATGGAAATGCGCTTCATTGGAGATTTTTTTTTTTTTTTTTTTTTTTTTTGAAAAATTGGTATTGACTTTACTTTGCTCAATTAAACGAATTGTTGCCTCAAATATTTTATTCCATACTTAAATGAAACATGTTTTCTATGCAATGCAACAAACAAATATCACAACTCTTACAAAAATAAAGTGTTTTTATTTTAAAATGAAAAAGTACATTCTTACTGGACATCCATTATAAAATATATTTCAAGAATAGAATCTTAATCATTAGAAAAATAAACTAAATTATTCTGTTGAAAAGTGGGTACGGCAGGTATACAGCGATCTTCAAAAGAATATTCATATTGTATGTGCTAACTTTTAGAGAAATTCTTTGAAAAATATAACTATATTCTAATTGCCTATACGAGTACAAATTAAATTTATCTAAAATCAACACGACGAAATCATCGACATTTATGTAGCACGAAGTTCGCCGGGTCATCTACTTTAAAATATAACAAATAATTAAAAGAAGCTACTATCAAAATTTTTTAATATTGCATGATAAAATTAAAATACGAAGGAGAAGAAAGTGTTTATTTTGTTAGCTTAAATAAATGCTGATACAATCCTTCAAGATAAACTGAAAAAAACTATGAACATTCCAATATTGTTAAGTTTATCAAGTTGGACTACACGTGGTTTTACAAATTTTCTTAAAATTTAACTAATTATTCGGTTAGTAATTTAATTATTCTAAAACTAAGTAGACAAAACATATTTAAGTAGTATTAAAAAAAATACACATGTATATATTTTATTTAAGCCATTCTGTTCGCATTTAGATATCTGCCTTATTGATTACCAGTGCCCTCTGGGATCTGCAAAAGCAAAAATATAGTTTTATGCTGTGTTAGAAAATTTAAAAAGAAATGTTCTTTTCTAAATCAAAAAATTATGTTTTTAACGGGTATCATCGTATTTAAATTTCAATAAAACGAGGTGTAGGATGTCGTTGAAAACTTTTAGTCGTTTTGAAAAGGAATATGACATTTTACTGATGACATGGATTATAATGAATCTAATTGAAACTGTTATGATTTAGTTTTTAAACACTCTATCTATAAAAACAAAAGAGGAATATTTTAAAACAAAAATAAATTTTGCTATTTTGTTTTAAATACCCGTGTACAAAAGAAGCCATGTTGAAAAGCATGTGAACACTTTACCAGTCAAAACTTGCAGTTTGAAGTTATTTTGTAATATACTAGCATTTAACTCGAAATATCATACTGCCTCTATTTTAATGTATTATTTCATTGTAGACCATTTAATCTCAGTTCTAGATTAATAAAATTAAAAATTATCATTAAACTATAGAACAATTATCATTTTGTCTGATAGTTCTAAATTAATGTTAAAAAATCAAAACGTACCATTCAAATCAATAAAAAGTACTGTTTTGCCTTTGAATGATTTTTTATTTTGCTCAAGAGCTTTTGACTCCAATTTCATAGTTCTAGAGTTTTTAGTATGAAAATTCCAAAAAGTACTATTTTGTCCAATTTTTGGTTTTCTTCAGACCATTTATGCCAAATCTCGTACTTCTATGTTTCTTAACAACAAAATATCAAATTGTACCATTAAAATGATAAAAAGTACCATTTGTCCTCTTCTGATTTTTCACTTTAATCAGGAACGTTTGAGCCCAATCTCGTGCTTTTCGGTACATTTACAAAAATTACCTTAAAAAGTAATAAAACGTAACATTTTGTTCCCTTAATGATTCTTACTTTGCTCCTGAACGCATGTCCCGAATATCGTACTTATGGGCATGTTAATATTATAATAAAATACCACAAAGTACTAAAAAAAATTAATAAAAAGTACCATTTTGTCCACTTAATGAGTTTTCACTTTGCTCAGTATTGTTTGACCCCAATCTCATACTTCTAGGTTCGTTTATATTAAATAATCAAAAAGTGTCATTAAAATTTATAAAAAGTACCATTTTGTCCCATTTATATATTTTCACTTTGCATCAGACCAATATTGTACTTATAGGTTCCATAATGTTAAAAAACCAAAAAGTATCATTATCTAATACAAATAAAAATTACCATTTTTCCTTTTAATGATTTTTCTCTTTTATCTGAGCCGTTTGAGTCCAGTTTTGTAGTTCTAAGCTTGTTAATATAAATAAATAGCAAATTGAAGACATTAACAGCTGACATTGATATACTAAACTGTTGTGTACACTGATATCGCTAAATCGAGTCCGCTATCTGTAGGGGTCCATAATAAATATAATTTATAGGGTTGCACATGTACGGTACTTAGATTGTCCATTCAATTCTATTACTGCCCTCAAACGATTCATCAAAAAAGCGATATTCCAACTGTGAAGCATAGTGGTAGTTCGGTGATGTGAATGAGGCTGCATATGCCGGCAAATGTGTATTTAGACATTTTGAAAAGTCTTCTAAAAATATCGGCTACAAGTTGGCCAGCATATCTCTCATACCGCAAAGGAATGGTTGCTTTACCATGTTCCCAAACAATTTCATTTCCTTCCACCATCACTAGACAACAACGCTATCGAGCTTTTGTGATATGAACTAAGGCTAATAAAGAAAAATAACGATTGAAAGTCAAAAATCTTTCTCACTGAATAATCATAATCAGTGATAGAAGAAAATTTTTGTTATATGTATTTATACAATTGTAAAATATAATTATCTATTTCATATAAAGTTACATAGTGCATTCAAGTTTATAAAAAGAAAATGATACAACTTTATTTTTTTAAGACTTACTTAAATATAACTCAAATAATTGTATAATTTTGTGATACTTTTAGCCGTTTAAATCGTACACAAACTGTACTTTTAACACACGGTGATAGTGTGGAACGTGTTGGTGATAAGTTGAAAGTGGGTGCTAAATCTAGCAGCAACGTTATCGCTGTTATTTATAATGAAAGTTTACGAATATACGGTGTACAATTTCATCCAGAAGTTGATTTAACTGTATGTGGCAAGCAAATGCTACAAAATTTCCTGTTCGAAATTTCTGGATTAACACCGAACTTTACTATGGGTAGCCGCAAAGATGAATGTATTAGATATATAAAAGATAAAGTTGGCAACAATAAAGTTTTAGTGAGTTAATTAATGTTGAAAAAGTATTAAAATTTGTTAACTATTTCTTTATGTAGTTACTTGTTAGCGGAGGAGTTGATTCCACTGTATGTGCAGCTTTATTACGTCATGCTTTGCATCCAAATCAAATTATAGCTGTACATATTGACAATGGTTTCATGCGCAAGGATGAAAGCGAGAAAGTAGAAAAATCTTTACGCGATATTGGCATTGATTTAATTGTACGCAAAGAAGCCTACACATTTCTTAAGGGCACAACACAAATCAAAAGACCTGGTCAATTCTCAATTGTTGAAACACCAATGCTTTGTCAAACCATAAACCCTGAAGAAAAGCGTAAAATTATTGGTGATATCTTTGTTAAGATTACAAATGACATTGTATTGGAAATGAAGTTAAAACCCGAAGAAGTAATGTTGGCGCAAGGCACCTTAAGGCCAGACTTAATTGAATCAGCTTCAAGTTCTGCCAGTAAGAAAGCTGACACTATTAAAACACATCACAACGATACGGATTTAATAAGGTTTTTGCTTAAAGGTGTATATCTTCCATTTTTATAAAACTATTTCATTTCTTATAGAGAACTTCGTATTGCTGGTCGCGTAGTAGAACCTTTAAGTGATTTCCACAAGGATGAAGTTCGAGAACTAGGTAGTGATTTGGGTTTACCAGCTGAATTGGTAGAAAGGCAACCATTTCCTGGCCCTGGTTTAGCCATTCGTATATTATGTGCCGAAGAGCCATTTATTGAGAAGGATTATTCAGAAACTCAAGTAATTTTTCTATTACCATTATTACCACTAACAAATTGTACACGATTGTTCAACATTTTATGTCGTAGGTCATTGCTCGTGTTATAGTTGACTATAAGAATAAATTGGAAAAAAATCATGCTTTAATAAATCGTGTAACCGGCGCCACTACAGAAACAGAACAAAGAGAACTTATTCGAATTTCTTCTAATTCTCAAATCCAAGCCACAGTGCTGCCTATACGTTCTGTTGGAGTCCAGGGTAAGTGATTATTTAGAAAATAGTTTTCCTGTTAACTGAGAAACAAATGATTCATTTCAAATACTTGTAAAGAAGAAAAACTTCTAACATTTCTTTATATGTAATTGAAATAAATCAAATAATTTTCGTCGTTTCTTCAATTAATTATTTTTATAGGTGACGCCCGAACCTATAGCTATGTAGTTGGTCTCTCAAGCTCCTATGAACCCAATTGGGACGATATGATCTTTTTAGCTAAATTAATACCTCGAATATTGCATAATGTCAATCGCATTTGTTATGTTTTTGGCGATCCAGTTCAATATCAAATCACGGATATCACTCATACCACACTCAATAATTACGTTATCAAACAACTGAGACAAGCAGATGCAATAGCTAATGACGTAAGTAATGAAACATTTAATAATATGACTATTTTATTAAGCTTGAGGTCTGATTTTTAAAAATTTATTTTTATATCGATATTTCGCTCCAATTTGTGTAGCTTCTTCAGGATATAATTATAAAATATAAACTAAAGCGAAATATCGATATAAAAATAAAATAAGACCTCAAGCTTAATAAAATAGTCATATTATTTAAAAGAAAAAGGTCAAATAAAACTAACAAATAAATAATGAATCATTATTTTAAATAATATATTCCATTTGTCGCTGTAACTTTTGTCGTCGTTTTTATTTCAACTTCGGTTTTCATCGTCGTTGTCATTACTTCGACACTGATTTGTTATTCTATAACACTCTTACTGCGACCATGACAGTTTATCGTTTTTTTTTTTAATTAAAACAAAAACACATCTCTAGTATTTCATTCAGCTGGCTTTGCTTTGAATTTGTGATGTAATTTAAATATAAATTCAAGTTATGAAGATAAATAGACAATAAAGTATTAGATAGAAAACTTATCAGGAGAATTCCGATATATTCAAGTTATCGAATCGAAAATATGTATCAAAACCAAACCCTTTCAAAATAACAAAATATCTACAAACGTGAAAACTAATTTCAATTGAATAAAACAGCTTTTGAGCATGTAGTGGAGCCAAGAGTATGTGATTTACAGAATGGAGCTATATTTACATTCATTAAGGTTTTTAGCCCAGGGATTTTATGAACTTAGCATGTAAAACGACTTTAATTTAAAACTGTGCCAAGTTCAAGCCAATTGCTTGAAAAATTCTAGTTAAGACTCTTTGGGCTATTTAATAGCCCTAGGTAAACCCTTAATAATCTCAATAAATAGCAAAAAAAATTGGTCATTACAAATATGTATTTGAAAGCCCAAAATTATTACTATTAATTATTACGTTCGGCTTATAATCGACATTTAAAAACATTTCAGAACATGATTTAATCACAAATTTATAATAGTACTAAGTAAATCTCTTAACTTTCTGTTAATTTTTTGCTGATTTATGAAAGACTAATCCGGTCCCTCCTTGTGATGGAATTCTTAGACTAAGCAGACTGCATAAATAAAATTTGGTTTTTGATTATCTGTTTTTACACGGTCTCAAGACTTTTAGCTGACCCGCATGAAAGTGAGCGTAGCCGATCCTAGAATATACAGTGACCATTCTTAAAATACGATTTTTTTTACCAAATTTAAAAAAAAAAAAAACTGGGGCTAGCGTTATTTTATATAGCCTATGTTACTCGCTGATAATCACGACAAGCTCATATAATATATATATGACCGACGTTGCCACATATCACTATTTTCGTCATGACATATATTTATAATTATGAAAGAATTTTTAAAATTAGTTAGGTAGTTGTATAGTTTATCCATTACAAATACAAAAAAAAAAGATATTTTTCCTCTTGATAGTGTTAGTATAGATACAGTACTTTAAAATAATTGTAGCTTTTGGTCAGTGGTCCGCCCAACTCAAAAAGAATTCCTTCTCCATGATTAAATTAATTAATGCTTCTTATAGAATCGATGGGAATGACTAAATTAAAAATCTTTCCATACTTTTTGTTTCTCTGATATAAATGACAATATCGTACAGCTTCTTGAAAATTCGTATCAAACATGCCAGCAAAAGTGTCGGCATATTCATCTTTGGATTCATCAGTAAATCAAACTTAATTCTTAATTATTAATCTAAGTTTGAAATTCTTATTAGTTCCTTTTGATTACGCAATGAAAATTTGTATGCATCAGCATAATAAATCTTAAATTGCTCTGGAAAGTAAACATTTTATTAAAGTAAAAAAATCTAGGGTTAGTTTCAAAGCATTTACCAAATGATGTTTTAAACATGCATTTATTATTTTATATATAATTAAAGGTAATTATGCACGCTGGACTTTATCGTAAAATATCACAAATGCCTGTTGTTTTAATACCTGTACACTTTGATAGAGATCCTACAAATCGTATACCCTCATGCAGTCGATCTATTGTTTTGCGACCATTTATAACTAGGGATTTTATGACTGGAGTGCCGGCTATTCCAGGATCTGAGCAGTTACCATTATCTGTAAGCTAACTAATGCATTTGTCGTTTCACTTATTTTTGTATTAGTTTTAATCATATTTTTTTCATATTAGGTGCTTCGTAATATGGTGCAACAAATTTCCAAATTGGATGGAATCTCAAGAGTTCTTTATGATTTGACCTCGAAACCACCGGGTACAACAGAATGGGAATGATTAAATCAAATGTGTATGCTCTATACCCTCGCTGCAGCTACAGCCGTTGCCGCTACCACCGCCACAACAATTTCAACAATACAACAACAATATCCACATCTAATTCAACATCAAATGTTGAAAGCATAAAAATTAAAAAGATAAGAATATTATTTAAAATAAATGCAATCCAACTTCGAACAATGTTGAAAAATGTTGTAGAAAATAGACGAGAATACCAAGCAACAGAGAAATCTAATGTTTTTAATATAATTAAACATATTTATGTTTAAGGAAAGGAACAAATAAAAATTATTATTACATTATTTGTTTTAGTTAAAAAAATAATTATGGAAACTGATATAAATTAAACAATAAATTACATAAATGGGTAATCAGACTATATTATTGAAATTAAGAATTATTCAAAAACATGAACCAATTATTTATTTGTTTATTTAATTTTTTTGTGGTCGGGCTTATTTATTATTTGAGTAATTTATATAAAATTGATTATTTAGTTAACATGAATTATGAAACAACTAAATTTAAATTGTATAAAAGTTTTACTAAACGTTTTGAATTATTTCAGATACAATTTACAACCCTACCCTAATTGTTTTTAAAAAATACTATTACTAAAGTAAAATACATACATAAAAATCTTTTACATGTATTATTTTTTAAGAGATGTTTAAAATTCAATTAAAAAAAATTGATACTATAAATACGTCCTTTCATAATTATTCGCTAAAATTAAAAAAAAAAATTGTTTGCGTAATTGTAGTTTCTCTTTAAGTTTACATTTTTGGCCATTTTTTGTATTTAAAAGATTTGTGTAAAATAAAATTTATGATTGTAATATTAAATAAATAAAAAGTCTGCAAAAAAAAAATAAAATTAAACTCTTTATACATACAACTTTATTAATACTACAAAAGAACTCATTCACATGCTATAAAAAAACAAATAAAAATTATAAAATATAAACAAAATTCAATTGTTATAAAGTCATAAAGTTTATTATATAAATAAAAAAAAAACTAAGAAAAATTATTAATTACATTTACAGCATATAATTACTTATACATAAATATGTATATGAATATGTATACAAATACATATACATCCATGTACACATAAGTGTGTATATGTAGATATATACATACATAAAATATAAGTAAACATACATATAAATATTTAAAATATTAATTATATTAAAAAAAATAAAATTATGACGAATGCTAATGAAGTTGAGGTATAAGAATTTAAAAAGAAGATTAAAAATTAATGGGCCAGCCGAATTTTTAAAAATTGAATATACATAAATTAATAATTAAAGTAATAAAATCAACTCATTAAATTATGGTTTTTATTTGTTTTATCGTCAGCGGAAGTAATTTAGTCTGGATCATACCTACATAATTATATTAATTAGAGTGCGCCTGACGGTAGACCCATTTGGTGATAAGGAAAACGATGATACGAGTACTATGTTATTTTCGTTTGAACGTTTCTATCCAGAATTACCAAGAATAAGCTGAAATTCGTAGAATTTAGTTTTAACGTAGCGGCTATAATCTTAACTTTTTTTAGTCTTAATTTATTTTGAAGAAAGAAAAGAATATACCATAATAGTGTAGGAACAAAAAGAATCCATAATAAAAGATTAAGTAGGGTGGTACATCAAATACGATTATATGTTTTGTATTAGTAAAATAAAACCTAAAAAAAAAATTTAAGAGGCGGCTCTGTTCCTGAAATTTACACAGCTTTTTAATAACAAAAATATGGTATCAATTAGATGCATTTAATCTACAGATAGTTTTCAGTTTGCTGCCCAAATAAGTTAAATTAATATTACTCAGGATTTTGACGCAGCTTAATTGCTTTAAATTGAATTACATTTTTCATTAAAAAATCTTTATTTTGCAATAAAGAATTCTTGTAACATTAAGACATTCACTCCTATTCTGACAAGAGTGTCTGCATATCAGTTGTTTTGTTATGAAACGTTTGACATAACAAAAAATAAGCCATTTTATAAATATTTTAATACAAAGTTTAATTTTGTGCAAAAATAAAAACTAAATTAATAAAAACTTTAATTATTAATTAAACACATAACTTAACTGTGGAAAGATACAAAAAGTATTGTTTTTTGACCTGCAATAAATTTAAAATTTTAGTAAAAAGAATATAATTTTTCTTTGAAAATCTTTCTCATTGCATTTTCTACTTACATTTTCTTTTTTAATTGTACACTTTTTATATTATAAATATAAAAATCAAATAAACTCCGCCAAAAAATTACTAACTTGGAAAAAGATAACTGGAGCTACGATAGAAACGCAGAATACATACAATCGTAAAAATATTCCATTAAAACAGAGTGGAACAGACCAAAAAAAAAAATCAAAATTGCTAACAGAAGAAATTTTGATCGGAGTAGAAACGCAGAATATTGGGGATTAATTTCATTTTCTTTAATAGCGAAAATATTAAAAAAGAATTGCGATTTAATTATAATCTATGTACAAGTTGCTAATAAAATAAAATAAGTCTACACAAAAAAAGTAAGTGGTAAATTCTATTACTGTAATTTTAAATATGTAAGTAAATATATGTTATTTATTATTTTTACTTGTACATACATACATTCAAACCTATATACAGTACCTCACATAAATTTTAGAAATTTGAATATTTTTTTCAAGTTAAATTTAATAATATTAATTATTTTCTATAAACACAGAATTAAGAATACGTTTATTACTGAATATTATAGAAAAACTATCTTAGCTGTTTCTACAATTTACATACATACACCGAAAACTTATGTGACACATTGTACATGCATTTAGGCAGCTCTAGCAGTTCATGTATGTATTTTTACCCGGTCTCGCCCGGTTTGTTAAAAATCTGGACTTTTGATTAGTTAAAAAAACAGTTTAAACTTTCTTGAAAAGTGGCAATGACCGACAAATAGTACTTGACGATCTTTTAAAGAAATGCGTTGAAAAATAAAATTTTAATTTTTAAAATGGACTTAAAATTTTCTTATTACAAAAAATTACGTAAAAATGGACATAGTGGGTCCAACAATTTGTATAGCGAACAAACAAACAAAAAATAAATTTATATATAGATATTATATTATATATGTGTAATAATGTGTATGGATACATATGAATGTATATGGAATTAATTTTTAATATAGTGAGAAGTAATTTTATTGATTGAGACCCGCAACTTTCAGTAGTTTTAAAGAGTTTAAATAAATTGATATGGATTTGGGAGATTCGTCTGTAAAACCAATAAGACTTTTGGGAGCAGGCACATTTGGACGAGTATTTCTTTGCAAGTATCGTGGCACCAAAACGGTTTGTGTAAAACGTATAATTGTGCAAAATCCCAAATTAGAAATGAAAATGATCATGGAAGAGGCGAGTTATACAAAAATATAAACTCTTTTTCTATTTTTTCGTAAATTTATATAGCACAAAAATGAAATAATTACTGATTATATTTAGGTTTATATAATATCACAGCTCCGCCATCCAAATATAATACATTTTGTTGGTTCTTTTGTGCATGCCGGAACTGTAAATATAATTATGGAATATGCACCAAATGGTACACTCTCAGATATAATTAAAAAAGTATATCCAGTAGGATTTTCCAATGATAATATACAACGTTATTTTTGTGACATTTTAATGGGCCTTGAGTATTTGCACATACGTCATGTTTTCCATCGTGACCTAAAACCAGCCAATTTGTTGATCGCTATAGACAATCATATCAAAATTGCCGATTTTGGAATATCTCTTGTACACACACCAAATAAAGCGAATGTCAGTGCAGCTGGCACTGCATTTTATTCTGCTCCGGAAGTTTTGCGTGGTGAAAAATATGACTACAAATCTGATATTTGGTCTTTGGGTTGCATACTTTACGAAATGTGTACGGGTCATAGTCCATTTTCGGGTGCACAAAATATGAATGACCTTCTGTACTTAATTAAGGCTCTGACGTACCAAAAATTAAATTGCACTTCTCTACGCCGCAGATATGGACAATTATGGGCGAATTTATGTGAAAAAATGATTGTGACAAACTTACAACAGCGCATTTCTCTACCTGATATATTATGCATAAATCCCGTTTTAACTTTATCATATTACAATAAATATTTTGATTACAAGTATTAATTAAAATTGATTATGAATATTCTATTTACTCATGCAAACGAGCTTACCAGATGTAATAATTTATTTAAAATCATTGTTGTGTTTAATGTTGTGTAACTAGTTGAAATTTGAGTTTTAAAATAAAGTTAATATTGTTAATTTTTAAGTAGCTAATCAATTTTGCTTTAAACTATGACATTTATACAAAACAGAGTTAAGTTTTGATACCATTTAATAATCCATACATACGTACGAATGTATATATCGCCTGACAATATGCATTTAGCCTCAAATATCGCTATAGTAGCTTAAAGAAAGTTTGAGAAAATCCTTTCGATGCCTGTATTGGAAATACATTTATAATTAATCTTAAAAAACACGTTTAATATAATTTATAACTAGCATCAAAAGTAATAATAATAAAAATTAAAGTAGGTTGGTCCCATAGCAAATTTATCATAAAAGCTAGTTCAAGTATGCTTTTATTTTTCTGAATTTTTGCAGTCTTATTTTAAAAAATTATTGTTATGGGACTATGGAAAGTCAAAATATGAACTTAAGTACGTTAATAATATAAATTATTGGCAATAATAAAATTTTTAAGTGCTGATTTCAATTTTACAACTCAGCTAGAACACTATTTTGCAATAATCCATTTTTAGTTCTCAACAATTTTATATTTTAATATACTGTACTACATATTTAATTAAAAAGTTAGTAATTACAGTCATGGTTTTATAAATAAAAATATTTTTCTGTCAATAAAGAAACTCTCGTAACTTTTGAAATTAAAATTGGAATCCATACTGAAAAACTCTTATTTAAAATTTTCAAAGTGTGATTCCAAATAAAGAACAAGTTAAATTCGGCTGTGCGGCGTATTATATACCCTTCGCTATGTTAGCCATATACTCATATTTTTCACTTTCCACATTCTTCTTAAATATAAAAACAAAAAATTCTATAATTGAAACGGCTAGTTTATTAAGCTTGAGGACGTGCTATAAAAATTATTATTGTAGCAAAATATCGACATAAATATAAAAAAATTAATAAATTAGCTGTATGTGTGTTTCAAGAAAAAAAAAGGTCAAACAAACTTCCAAATAAAAAATTATATAAAAAGAGAAATGACAAATATTGATAAAACAATATTTGTCTTTGAATACCAATTTTTTTTACTAATCCTAAAATAAATAATTAATTTTAGTTCAAGAAACTAAAATTAAAAAGCAATAAAATGTCTGCAGGCACTCAATTTTTAACAAAAAAAAAAAAATTTCTAATAAAGATATCCAATAGGAATTTAAAAAATATAATTTATTTTAATTTATTTAAGTTTTTTTAACCAAACAAATTTAATTAAATATTTGATATCAAATAAATTAACGGCAAAAATCAAAAAATCCTCTAAATAAGATTTCCATATTCATAGTTCTGTAGTGCCACCACTTCAGACAGAATATACGAATACACAATACATGCGTAATTTTTTTTTTGTTTGTGTGCACAACATTACGCACACTCACAGCTTAAAAATTTCCACAAAAATCCATATAAGGAAAAAAAATTTATAAACATTGAAAATTTCTGTTTTTTTATTTTTCTCGGCCCATTGGGGACCGATTGCTGTCATTTTTTGCACAGATATTACGACTGTCATTTCTAACGAAAAAAAAACTTACGATGTTTTTTGTTCGTTTTATATTTTAGACAAATTATGCAAAAAAAGCAAAAAATGGTCAAGAAATAGAGGTAGTTGCACTTCAGAGCTCATATTTAGCTCAGCCATTTATGAACTAATTGAGCTGAATTTCAAAAGCAAACTGAAGATAGGAACTTCCAACAAATTGGCATACTAAACTTTTCTGTGTCTTCTGGAGACTTCAGAAAGTTGATGTCAACATCCACACGGATATCGCTAAAGCCTAGGACTCACTATCCTACTTAGTCATACGATCTGTCTAAAAACCCGTGTGTGCTAAAAAAAGTATGATAGTGTGTATTGAACAAGAAGACTTTTTGACAGGTCTGTCCGATTTTTTAATGTTATGAAAATTTTTATAAAATAAATTTTATCTGTGCGATCAGAGTTGCATTTTCTATGTTCAAGGAAGAAAAATAGCAACAATACCAAGCTTGTGTTTTATTTATACAAACTTTTAGGTTATTTTTCATTGAAACATATTTGTAAAAAAATATTTTGCGCAAAGAAGAAAATAAATACTTTTAAAAGTATTAAGGTGAGTTTTTGCATCTTTTTCTGTGTAATAGTGTGGCGTAAAGTTCGCCATTTGAAAGCGATTTCTTCAAGTAGGACAGAATTCTGTCACACATTATTTTGACATAATCGTACGATCGACCTTAAGTCGATTCCGCTATTTATAAGAATCAAGAATATATATAGTGGTACGAAAAATCACTCTGTTGAATGACTTTGTTTTATTATTCATAAGAAATGTTATTTATGTATCTGTAAATGTAGGAATTCGGTGTTTATGTTAATGCGCAGAATTTTATAGTGTAATGCTTGTGTGTGAGATATAAGCTTTATGATGGCTATCACGTTCTTGAATTTGCTAAATTAAGCATTTTCATTTACCTTTTTCTTCTATACATGATACATCTAGAAGTATACAGTAATATCTAGAAGTTTGTAGACGGTTCTCGGCTAACTAAAGGTTTGAAATATCCGTTACAGCTTGCTAAAGTAAACAGTATATAAAGCAATGCTGAAACTGCCAGACGAGTTCAGTTGAGTTCATTAGACTGTAAACAAGGTGTGTCAAAGACAATAGTGTCATTGCGACGGTTATAAATAAAGTGTGTTTCTACAACAAGTGTTAAGAAAAGAGAAGTAATCGTGTTTTTATTTTACAACAACGTAACAATAGTTTATAGGGTATCCTATAAACTTTACACACGTAATGACAAACTTATATACAGGGTCCGCCAATTAACTTTTTTTTTTTTTTGAAAATGCTATAAAAACATCGAGTGTAGCTTCGTCTGTGTGGCACGTAGCGCCGTCCTGTTGAAACCAAATGTTGCCAATATCCTCCTCTTCAATTTTTGTGAACAAAAATTCGTTCAACATGGCCCGATAACGATCGCCATTGACTAACGGCCACTCTTTGCTCATTTTCAAAGAAAAATTGCCCAATTATGCCTCTGGACCAAAATCCTCATCAAACAGCGACTCGTTTTGGGTGCGTCGGCTTTTCAACGTATGCGTGCGGGTTTTCTGTGCCCCAAATGCGACAATTTTGCTTGTTTACATACCCGCCAAGATCAAAATGAGCTTCATCTGAAAAGATGATTTTTTTTTGGCAAAATCGGCTTCTGTAAGTCGATCGCAGGCCCACTTAGCGAAGCGAAAACGCAACCATATTCTTTCAGCGGAATAATAAAACTAATTATCTGTCAAATCAGACATGAGCTAAGTGTTACCATTCACGAAATAAGCACTAGTTGAAAAAAAAAACGTGCGATGGCGGACCTTTTACTTATTGCAGTTGTCGCCGTAAACTTCATCGTCGTTTTTATTTCAACTTCGCTCTTCATTGTTGTCCTCATCACTTCGATACTGACGACGATACTGCGACGACGACAGCTTATCTTTTTTTAATAAAACAAAAACTTAGGTTAGGTTAGGTTAGGTTAACAGGTCGCCCGAAAGAAATAAAAACAAGAGCTGGGCTCACTTGGGTCCTCTGACGTGGTCCCTTTGTGATACCTGTATAGAGGAAAATGAAGAAGAGGACTGATTTGGAGCCCCAATAAATCCCTACTGCGACTGCTATCCAGCCTAGGCCGTATTACACGTCCATTCGTCACTCCATCTGGACTGTGCCTTTCGCAAGAATATGCTATCGATCTCTTTTTTGCAGACCGATAGAGGGATGCCACAGGGCGCGTTGGCATCTTGCTCTGGTAGCCTCGACCCTTCCCTCGCCAGGCTATCCGCCCTGCAGTTCCCCATTGAAGTCCCATGTCCACGCACCCAAATGAGGGTGATCACCGAATGCTCTGCCATTCTATTTAAGGATGTGCGGCATTCTTGGACAAGTTGGGATGTCGAATAGACACCCACTAAGGACCTGATTGCAGTCCGACTGTCGGTATAAATGCGAATATTCCTGCCAAATATTCATTCCATGATACCACAGCCAGTCTGCTGCTTGCTTTATAGCTATCACTTCAGCTTGTAGAGTGCTGCATTGATTAGGGAGTCTGAAGGATATACTAGTCCCAGACTCCTCAATATAGACTCCACCTCCAACTCCAGAATTATTCTTGGAGCCATCGGTAAAGACATCCAGATCTTCTCTTGTATGAGAAGATCCCATTGAGATTCCCGTTTCGTCCAAAATAGTGAATCCAAAGTTCCTCTGAAGGAATGGTCTTGGAGTGACATAGTCAATGAGGTTGGGAATATCCCCCCAAGTACCAATTATCCCCGAATGTCCCCATGATCGATGGTTCCACTCCCGCGCCGCATGCAATCGCACGGATGCAAATAGTGCCAATTTCTCAGCTTGTAGATCAACTGGCAGCCAATTTAGCATCGTAAAGAGTGCCTTATTGGGCGTTGATCTCATGGCTCCTGTAATCAAGGTGGCCATGCATCTGAAAATCCTCTCAAATCGGGATCGGTTCGTAGTCGTGTTCAGTGCTTTCCACCACACCACGACTCTATAAAACAAGATAGGCTGAATCACCATCTTGAATAGCCAGTGAACGTTGAGAGGATTTAAGCCCCATTTCGTTCCTATGGCCCTCCTGCAGGCGTATATCGCCGCATTTGCCTTCGAGGCCCTTGCCTCTACATTCTCCTTCCATGAGAGTTTCCTATCCAGAATCACTCCCAGGTATTTTGCACTGGCAGAAAGGCTCAATTCCGAGCCGTTCAGCCTTGGCAAATCTGAATGCAGGAACCTTGTATTTTCCCGTGAATAATACAAGTTCTGTCTTTGTCGGATTGACGTTTAGTCCCACTGACTTACTCCAGTTAGTGATGATTCTAAGCGCCGTCTCCATTCTCAGGGATAATGTATCCAGACAGATTCCTGATATCGCCACCGCGACATCGTCTGCATATGCCACAGTTTTGAAACCCATGGAATCCATCCTCCTGAGGATTGCATTTATGGTTATGTTCCATAAAAGCGGTGATAGGACCCCTCCTTGAGGTGTGCCCCTTACAGCCGATCTGGTTATCCCAGCCGTACCCAGTCTTCTTACGAATCCAATAATCACAGGGTCAATGCCAACATCCATCATAGCATCCACGATGGCTGCTGGCCTGACATTGTTGAAAGCACCTTCTATATCCAGAAAGGCCGTCAAAGTGAAGTTCTTGAACTCCAATGACCTCTCTATGTAGCCCACGAGAGTGTGCAATGCCGTTTCAACCGACTTGCCCTTCGTGTAGGCATGCTGAGAGGTTGACAGCAGGCGATCGTCAATCGACATCCGGATTCTGATGTCGATGAGTCTCTCCAGCGTCTTTAGCAAGAAGGATGTTAGACAGATTGGCCTAAAGTCCTTCGCAGTTACGCAAGACGTTTTCCCACCCTTAGGGATGAAAATCACCTTGCTCTTCCTCCAGACCACTGGAATATATGACCATGCAAGGCATGCATTATATATTCCCAGCAGCCAGGGAGAAATTACCATAAAGTTCCTCTGTAGATCGGCAGGTATAATACCGTCCGGTCCAGGGGATTTATAAGGCTGAAAACTATCAATGGCCCATTTTAAGGAATCCATCTCTATTCTCATAGAGGAGGATTCCCTATAGTACTGAGCGTCATCATTCATTGCACCTGAAAGCGTAGAACACCCCGGGAAGTGGGTGTCCATCAACACTTCCAACGCCTCATGACTACTAGTAGTCCACTGCCCATTAGTACTCCGAATATACCCAGGTACCGTTGGAGATTTGGAGAGAATCTTGCGTAGTCGACAAGTCTCTGAGGAGCTGTTAATGTTCTCACAAAAGTCTCTCCAGGACTTTCGCTTTGCATTCCTCACCTCATTTTTGAAACTGTTTACAGAAGCTTTATAGAGTGACCAGTTGCCTGTTCTCTTAGCCTCGTTGAACAGTTTCCTGCATCTCTTCCTAGATGCAGCTATGGTGGGGGACCACCACGGTGGTCTGTCCCTCTCCCTGTGTACAGAAGGTCTGCAAGACCTTGTAGTGGCCTCCTTGAAAGCCACTGACAGCTGTGCTACAGCGCTATCTATGTCCTCAACGCCGCTAAAGGGTTGAGGCTCGGTGAGAAACTGGTTAAGGATGTTTCTCTGAGATTCCCAGTCAGTTTTCTTTCTATTAATGAAAGAAGTTACCGGTGATCTCATAGTACGTATACCGAATTCGATATAGCGATGATCGGAGAATGAACAGTCGCCCGACACCTTCCAGTTCTCCACAAAATGCGCATAATCTGCGCTCACCAATGTAATATCCAGCACCTCCTGTCTGTTAGTGACCACGAAGGTGGGCTCCGAACCTCTATTTGCTACCACTAAATTCTGGTCTAAAATAAAGTCAAAAATGCACTCACCTCTAGTGTTGACGTCTCCACTGCCCCACACTGTGTGATGCGCATTTGCATCGGCACCAATTATCAATTGGATGCCTTTGCTCCTCGCCAGCTGTAAAATGCCTCTCGTCAAGTTGTTTGGTGGAAAGTCAGCATGGTCATGCGCCATATAGCACGACTGGATCCAGATGGTTGTTCCATCCTTTTCCCATGTCGCGCTCACTGTGTCTTCATCACTGTAGTCAGAGAGAATGAAGATATTAAGATGCTTTTTAGCCAAGATGCAGGCTCGAATCCTACCTGTACAGTTTGCATATAACAATTTATAGCCCTTTGCGCTGAGTCCAAGAACCTTGCCATCATGATACCAGGGTTCCTGTATCAGCGCCACATCCTCGTCCCGCTCTGCAAGACGAAGGAGCAGTGCAGCGGATGCTGCCTTGCAGTGATGCAAATTAATTTGCGTCACTGTCGCCATCCGGGTCGCAGCTGATGGTAACGTCGACATCCTCTGGGTCTGAATCAGATCCCAGAAGCTTGTCTTCGTCCTCCGCAACACTCAGGTCGCCCAGTAGTTCCCCAACCATGCTCGTGACAGATTGTGAATCCTCTGGGCATCCTGCCTGTACGGGTGCGTCAGCCACGAGCCCGGCTTCGCCTTCTTTAGCCATAGCTCCTGGTTTTGCAGAATCCCCCTTGTCATCACCACGATATATGCTCAGCTTGATACTTCCGAAACCGTAAAATATCTTGCCTTGCATCTGTCGTAGTGGAGCTAAGGATTCCTTATTCAGGACCATGACCACTTTCCTCTTCTTGCTTTCGGGAGCGCCAACCTTGACTACCTTCCAATCATGGTTAGGCAGAGTAGGGTTGCCACTCCTGATGTAAGACAGAATGGTGTTGGAGTCGTGTGGCTCAGACGGAATGGTCATGATTGATCTCGGCCTGCGAGGTATATCGCAGACCGGTATCACGTCCAACCGCGCACCCGGCCACACTTTCCCTATTGCCGTAACAGCCAACTTAAGTAAGTTGGCCGATCGCTCATTGGAGCAGGCTAGGAGCTTTATATGCCCTTGTAACCAGCCTGCATCCGAATTCTGCGGAGGGGAGCCTGGATTCTCCTCAAGAATCCTGAAGTACACCCCTAGCAGCTTCTCCTGTATTATCTCCCATTTTGCGTGGGAGATTGCTCCGTCGCTGTCACTGTAGTCGACAATAGCCCTTACGAGTGAGTTCTTCGCAACTTCACTGAACGGCCTATTGACAACTACAGGTTGCGCTCTCTTTGGCTTTTTAGACGCCAGCTGAGTAGCCGCCTCCTCCTCTGATCTCTGTCGCTACAGGAGCTGAGAGAAGGTAAGCGTCCAGTTCAGCTAGACACTTTTTTGCCCATATCAAGGAGGCCTTTTGCTCGCTAATTAGCGATTCGATAGGTTTGCTGCCATGCTTATTTGTAATACGCATAGCAGCTCTCCTTTCTGCAAAAGCCCTCCTTTGCGGTTGTGCCCCTGAGGCATTGGTGGGTCGTGTCCCTGATGTTGTGGGTCGGTCCTCGCCAACTACTCCAGGAGCAGTTTCCTTTCTGGCCGCCTTGGAAGTTCCCGCCACTGGCTTTGATACTTCCACTGCGTCAGATCCACCTATATTGACGGAGGTTGCCACGCCAATATTGGTGGTATGCAACCCGCTTGTTATAGCGGGTGCTCTGCAATCGGCCAACTTGGCTTCCCTTGTCGGCTTTTTGCGTTGTTTTGTTTTTTTTGTTTGTTTGTTTCCATGCAGATCCCACGAGTATGCCGTATGCAGTGACGGCATACATGGACTAGGCAACTAAGCTTACAACCGGCCCGTGCCCTAGCACCGGAGGGGAGCTGTTAGCGACTAGTTCTCTTTAACCACTTACTAGCCATTCATGTTCTGGGCACTGCTACCAACCACCACAACATTACAAGTGGGGGATAAGGATGTGGGGGATGGGAAAGGAAGAAAGGTATGGGATAATAGGATTGGGGTTGTATATTTTGGTCCGCGAGTGTCTGCATCAGATGGTCGGTCAGGAGGCACTGATGACGCATCGCGTAAGATTATGTCATGCTTGACTCCTATCCTTCCCATGAAGCAGACACCACCCCCAACCGATCTGTGTGACCCTATGCTATAGTAGTCAACAAACCGTCCAGAGGGTCCCCTATCCGCCAACTGGCGACGCGCCCGATGGGAGATATACAACTCCACACGGGAAACAAAAACCTACTTTGCTTTGAATTTTTGAGATCAAATTTTTTCATATGTAAATTGAATATAAATTCAAGTGATGAGGAAAACAGTATTAGAAAGAAAACTTATCAGGAGAATTCCAATATATTCAAGCGTGTATCGAAAAAATAATTAAATTGGCAGCTACATTAAGATTTTAAGCACAGGGATTTTATGAACTCAAGGTGTAAAACGACTTTAATTTAGAACTGTGGTAGCCAATTATATGAAAAATTCTGGTTAAGACTCTTAGGTCAATTATGAATATTCCCCAGAATTTCGGTTTTTTGGGAATTTTGAATATAAAAATTTATTTTTAATTTGCTTTAAAATTAAATGGAATAGTGCCGCCTACTTCAAAGGAAGGACTTTTTCCAACAATTCCACAAGTTTGGTTTATATTTGTCTCTTTTTTTACATTTTTATTTTTTATTATTTTTTTAACACTTCTTAGTCGTTACCTAAGATGGTGACGACAAAATTATAGTCGTTTCAATATAATATCGCAGTCGCATTTTCTTATAAAATACCAATTATAAACAAACACTTATCGATAAATAAAGATTTCGACAACTGGAATACTAATTTAAAACCGTCGACAATAAACGACGTCGTTATCTATTGACTGCGACAACTGCAATAGGAGTGAATAACTTACATTATAACCAATTAAAAAATATTACTGAGAACGATATCTCAAGTACATACTTACACCCATGTTCTGAAAAACGCAAAATGTTTAACTTTGGCGATTACGATTTCAAATCGCAAAAACGTGTTCTGCAAAACGCTTAATTTTGGCGTTTTCAAACCGCAAGCATACTCTGAAGCGAAGTGATGAATTTTTCACAAACTAAGAGTTAAAGATAAAATAAAATGTTGCACAATTCAAATTAAATATGTTTTCTTTTTATTTTAATCAAAATTGGAAAGAAAATTGGACTTTTTCCATAAAAAATATGCTTTTAAAAAATTTACTTTGATTATGTCAATTGTGTGTGTTAATTGTTTACTTATAAACTGGCATTTTCTCATTCACTTTCTATGAGAAAAAGCGGAATCAAAACTCGCGGTCTCCAGAACATGCTTTGGCGTTTTGCAAAACGATTTTCGTTTTGAAAACGCGCGTTTTTAAGAACATGGGCGTTACATTACAATCTTTAAAAGGGCTGGAAAACAATTACATCGTTTATTAATATTTTTTGCTATTCCTAGGTATATGTAAACGCAGAAATAACAAGTTTCAAATTGTTCTCATTTTTATTATTCTGACAATCTTTAAAGATATAAACAATTTTTGTTTATTTTTTCGCTGAATTTAATTAAATTCTACAATTTTCTTTATTAAATACAAAATATTTATGCAAGTATATATTGTACACATCGTGTGATTAGATTCGTAATTAGTTTCATGGTTTTTTCTTCTTAATTGTTGCATATTATAATTAAAAGTTTATATTTACGTACGATTTATCATTTAAAGTAAAGTACAATCTTGTAGTTATACATACATACATATATAAAAAAAATTGTTATCGAATTTCGGTATTTATTTTAACTAACGCAAATTGAAACGACAATAATACAAAATCATTATATTTTCGAATTTGGAAGCTAAATAATAACACTAAATTATTTATATACCTAAAAATTAAAAATGATAGTAAGAAATAAAAATATAAATTGAAAGTGGCGGGAAAAGCGGGCTGCAAAACAAATATAGGACACAGGAAAGAATCACACATGCTGTAAAATTTCATGTTTATATATATATATATATTTTTCTAATTGCCAGAAATTTCCTTCATGCGGTTAAGGGCACTACCGGCTTTGAACCATTCTATTTGTTGTTCGTTCAAAGTATGATTCAATTTGATCTTATCAACTTTATCACCATTTTTGATTTCACAATCGACTTGTTTGCCAGGTGCCAAATTGGCAAGGCCCAACAAAGAAATTTTGCTAGTGGGTTGAACCTATAAATGTCACATATTTGTATTTCACCAATTGTATGTATGTCAATAAGTTTTGCATTATAAATTTACCTTATCGTAATCAGCAGGGTTAGCAAAGGTCAATGGCAAAAGCCCTTGTTTCTTCAAATTGGTTTCGTGGATGCGGGCAAATGATTTTACAATAATGGCGCGGCCTCCCAAGTGACGCGGTTCCAAGGCGGCATGTTCACGAGATGAACCTTCCCCATAATTTTCATCACCGACAGCTACCCATCTAATGTTGTTGGCCTTATAATCACGGGCAACGTCGGGTACACCACCCCATTGTCCAGTACGTTGATTCTTAATATTGTTCATTTCATTGTTTTCGTAGTTAGTAGCACCAATGAACATATTGTTTGATATATTATCCAAATGTCCACGGTATTTCAACCAAGGACCAGCAGCTGAAATGTGATCAGTAGTACATTTGCCTTTTACCTTTATTAGTACAGTCAAGTCGACGTAGTCTTTTCCGTCCCACTTGTCGAAGGGTGACAACAATTGTAAACGTTGGCTTGAGGGACTAACATCAACTTTAATATTATCACCACTCTAAATAAAAATTTACTTTCAATAATATTTTAATACACAAGAATAATTTCATCCGTTACTCACTGCTGGTGGAGCATCGTAAGTGTCCATTCCGGGATCAAATCCTTTAGAGGGTAATTCATCACCGAAGGGAGAATCCAATTTAAACTTTTTGCCGTCGGCACCAGTCAACTCATCTGTAAGAGGATTGAAATCCAAGCGACCGGCAATAGAAAGGGCAGTTACCAATTCAGGGCTAAATAAAATTAAATACAATTAATATGTATTTACTTTATAACTTTCTTTCACATGTTCAGATATTTTTAAAATTGATAAACAAATTACGCCTCTCTTACCTGGTCACAAAAGCATGAGTGGCAGGGTTAGCATCATTACGTCCAGTGAAGTTACGATTGTATGAAGTGACAATAGTGTTCTTTTCGCCTTTTTTGACATCTTTACGATCCCATTGACCAATGCAAGGACCACAAGCATTAGCCAAAACGGTACCACCAAATTTATTGAAAACATCAGCGATGCCATCACGTTCAATTGTAGCACGAATTTGTTCAGATCCGGGGGTTACATTGAAGGGAATTTTCGATTTGAGACCATGTTTCATTGCATTATTAGCAATACTGGCACAACGACCCATATCCTCGTAAGAGGAGTTGGTGCAAGACCCGATCAAACCGACCTTGATGTCCAAAGGATAACCGTTCTTCTTGGAATTTGCACCTAACTTACTGATAGGATGCGCTAAGTCGGGTGTGAATGGACCATTGACGTGCGGCTCTAAGGTATTTAAGTCAATTTCAATAAGTTCATCATATTGGCAGCTGCTATCAGGAGACAAAATCTTTGACTGGAATTTCTTTGCTTCATCAGCAATGGCAGATCGACCTGTCGATTTCAAGTAAGCAGCCATTCTTTCATTAAAAGGAAAGACCGATGTAGTGGCACCAATTTCAGCACCCATGTTGCAAATAGTAGCCATACCAGTGCAAGAAATAGAATCAACACCTTTACCGTGATACTCAATGATTGCACCAGTACCACCCTTCACTGTCAAAATATCTGCAACCTTTAAAATGACATCTTTGGGAGAAGTCCAACCACTAATTTTACCAGTCAATTTAACACCAATAACTTTGGGACATTTTAATTCCCATGGGATGTTGGCCATCACATCAACTGCATCAGCGCCACCAACACCAATACACAAACCGCCGAGACCACCACCGTTTGGAGTATGAGAATCAGTTCCAATCATCACCAATCCAGGAAAAGCGTAATTTTCCAATATAATTTGATGAATGATACCACTGCCTGGCTTCCAGAAACCCAATCCATATTTAGCACAAGCACTAGCTAAGAAATTATAAACTTCTTTATTCAAGTCTTTTGCTCGGGCCAAATCCTTAGGACCACCAATTTGAGCTTCAATCAAATGGTCACAGTGAACGGTGGATGGTACAGCAACTTTTTTCAAACCAGACGAAATAAACTGCAACAGAGCCATTTGAGCGGTAGCATCTTGCATGGCAACACGATCAGGACGCAAACGCAAATAAGATGTGCCACGAACAATATCTTGATTTTTGGGGTTATCCAAATGAGAATACAAAATCTTCTCGGATAATGTCAAAGGACGGTTCAAACGTCCCTTAACAATATCCAATGTTTTAGACAATTTCTCATATGGTAGGTATACATCAGTATCAAATTTCGATAAAGCTACCTTTGAAGCAGTATAACAGGAAGCATGAAATTGACGAGCTTTTACGTCAAAACCGTATTGACCGGCTTTGCGAACCTGTTAATAACAATAAACAAATAATTTAGTTTTTAATGTTAGCTTTTTTCTGATTTTAGAAAATCGAAATTGACTTAGTAGCAAGTCTCATTTATTGATTGATTGATTGATTTGATTTATTAAGGAGTAATATAAATACTTTTATGAAAAACATATAATACAATTTACAAGCAAATTTGTTTAAAAATTTTAAGAAATATTTTGCATACATTAAATGGAATACAATTAGAAATTTTACTACAAATTTATATATATAAATTTCTTGAATTATTGTTTTTAACAAACTCAACACATTTACGATTGAACGCTTTGATATTAGATTCAATTTTCGCTTCATATGGTAGCATGTTGTACAAATTCAAGCCCTTGTAGAATAATGACCGCTGCGCTACATTACTATCCATTCGCTGCATTCTGAAATCTTGCGCATTTCTAAGTTGGTATGGTTGCATGTCGCCGACGTACATAAGCTGTTCGCATAGATATTGTGGCGCGTCTCCTGTTTTCATTTTTTTTATAAATTTGAGTGTGTTTAATTCCAGTCGTTGTTTTATGTTCAGCCATTGCAATGTGTTTAACATGCCGTGAATTGTTGAATATCTATTACATTTTAAAATGGATCTCATTGTTTTATTTTGTAGCTTTTGAAGTCTTTCTATTTGTGCTGCTGTACAGCAAGTATATATAATGGAAGACCCATAGTCAAAGTGAGGTTTAATTGTCACATTATAAATGTTTATTGCAGTAATCGTGGAAACTTTATTTCTTAATCTTTTAAAGAAGCCAATTTTTTTTCCAATTTTTTTGCATATGAATTCTAAATGTTCGTTAAATTTCAAATTTTTGTCTATAACAAAACCGAGATATTTTATACTATTTACTTTTTCTATTTCTATGTTATTAATTTTTATTAAAATTTGACTCTCCATATTCAGTTCCATTAGCTTAGTTTTGTTTTCATTAAGTTTCAGTTTGTTCATTTTAAGCCATACAGTTACATTTTTTAAGTCATGGTCTAAATTAGATTGACACATTTCTTCATTTTCTGCCTCAGTAAATATAAGGGTATCATCAGCATATAGAATCATTTCACACTTTTTTAGAATATTTGGTAGATCATTTATATATATTATAAACAATAATGCACCTAGGATTGAACCCTGCGGTACACCAAAATCATTAATTTTTGAATCTGACCTTGTGTTATTTATATTTGTACTTTGTTTCCTGTGTGTAAGATAAGTTCTAAACCAGTTTAGTTCTTTACCCTGTACACCATACATACATAACTTTTGAAGCATTATTTCTCCATCTATTGTTTCAAAGGCTCTTTTGAAGTCCAAGAAAATTGCACATATTTTGTTGTTTCTTTGCTTATTTTTCCAACGGTTTATTACGTAATTTACGGTACTTTCACACGAATGTTTTTTCCGAAAACCCGACTGGTATTTTGATAAGAGATCATTTTCTTCTAAGTATTTATCTAATTTAATTTTGACTATTTTCTCAATTATTTTTTCACAGGTTTTTAGTATGTTTATTGGTCGATAATCTTCACAGTTTTTCGTTTTATGTACCTTCTCAATTGGAGTCACCACTGTTTCTTTCCATGATTCTGGAAATACTCCATATTCGAACGATTTTATTCACAAATTATTTGAGATAAGTTGTTGAACTACTAAGTCAATTTTAAATAAAATTAAGTCCTATATTATACGTTCGTTAAAATTTAATTATTTTTCGTTGTAATAATCGTACTTAAATGATTGTATACAAGATATTTAGGCGATCCATCGGTTAACATAAGGAAGTTTTGGAATAACTCCAATGTAATGGAAAAATTGATTATGGATGTATTTATGTATATAGAAAATTACACATTATTTAAATAATTATCTCTTCAATTAAGCTAAAATGCCAAGAATGGAAATTCATATTTTCTTCTGAAGCATTGCATTTACCCTTCACCGCTCTACAAGAATTATTCCGTCGACCGTCTAATTTACACAAGGATTAAGCAGATTATTGGAATTTCGAATAATTTGTGTTGAAGATTCAAAACTGTTATTTTTAAATACGCTGTTCAAAGAAAAGGCACCCCGTTTACCAATTAGTACAAACATATATATCTCAAGATCACAATATATACGAGTACCTACATATATGTATTATAATTGAAAGCAAAGTAAAATGTTTTCTGAAACTGGCTATTTTTTCTAAATTTCTATAATATAATTATGTATTATTATATATTTTTATTTATTTTAATTGGCTTAATTTCAAGTGCGAAGATTGTTTTATTTTACTTAAACCTTTTTTGCATCTACAAAAAAAAATAATCTTGTTATACAACAAACAATCCAATCCGTATCTTATCTTTGGTAACATGCTGCTTAACAACAGTACTTTAACTTTTATTTATTATGTACTAGCAAAATACAAGTGTGTTTCGCTACCTCAATGAAAGCAGCAAAATATTTTTGCGTACTCCATCAGGGGTCTATCAACCATGCCCAGTTTTCCAATTCTACATGTACATACTACAAAAATTGTGCACATTAATAAATTGAATGTTCGTAAAAATATCCAAAATCACTACCTGCTTATAATAGAAATGTACTATATTGGAGAATCTGCATTAAAAACAAGTGACTTCAAACGTTTATAGGATATTAATAATTCCATAGATGGCAAGGAGACTTCATATCATTTTTATACGACAGCGATATAGCTCTGTATTTAGATTGCTATTACCTCAACAGATTACAAGAGTATTCTTAACTAGTACCTAAAACTGGATAAGAAAATAATTTATTTGTTGGAAAGCTCTTAATATTATTCCTTGTGTTAAATTCATTCTGATGAAGAGATTTTATAAAAGCTAAATTCAAAATAATCGACTCAATGTTTATATTAATTAAAAAAATTTTTTTAAAATAATGCATTTGTTACCAAGATGAATACTTAACTAGACAAATTCACTTTCATTTAAGAAAAAAATTAAAAATACATTTTGGCAAAGAATTGATTCAAAACAAAAATGACTGCATCAAAACAAAACAATAATAATAAAGTCATACAAACAAACCTATATTATATGTATACACTTGCAGAAATTCAAAATAAGTTATAATCATAAAATTCGCCAGAAATTTATGTATTTTGATCGAAGACAGCAATGCAAACATTTCTAAATTACCTAAACAATAATCTTCAACACAGTTCAAGATGCAGTAAACATTTGTTTTATTGAAATTTTAAAAATGATTCCCAAATTTAGATTTTGCTATTCACCCCCACAACTGGTTGCAAAAAATGTCAACGAACACTTTTGGGTGGTTAGATAACAGTCATTTGAGGTTAGGAACTGTTTTATGCAAACAAAATTTTTTCGTTTGACCATTGCACAACTTTAAAAAATTATCCAATTTCTCCAGATTAGTGACATTAATTGTATTAATATTCCACAAATTATATTATTGCTCTTTTTTGCTTTTTAAAAGAAGGACGGACGTTTCCAATAAAATACATTCTTCCAGATATGTTAAATAAAATGCGTCGGCTTTCCTTTCGTAGTAAACTAAAACATAATTAGAAAATCGGAATAACTTACCTGAGATTGTAATAATCTGGTTGTGGCCATGGTTTTTACTTAGCACAAACTTTAAAATATATTTAAAATTGTCTTTTTTAATACAGAGTTGGTGCACAACGAATCTTCAGCCTTCTCAGCTGGAAGATATCAATTCTACGACTAACAAAAGAACCTGTTATCAAAGAGGAATATTTTTGTTATAATATATGAAAAGAGGTAAAATTAATTCTACAACTGCAAAATCAAAAGTTTTCTAACTGTCAGAATTGGTAATAAATAAATATACAATAATTTTTTTGTATATACAGTTTGAAAGTATAAAAATGAAAATAAAACTTGCATAAATTGAGTACATGGGGTAACAACTTTACCTAGTTGATATGTACCATTAATGCAGTCATACTTGACATTTGAATGCAGCTCTTTGACGTTTGTTTTGTAGTTGATTTCGTATTAAGAAAAGAGCTACCATATCATTTGATTATTTAAGCTTTGTGCCCATAGACTATTCTGTGTTTGTGGCCCTCTTCTACACTGCGTTTCCACATGCAAGTAATTGCTTGCAAGTTGAATATACGTATTAAGTGCTTGATGCACACATCCAACTTAAGTGTGTTTTTTTTTAAATGGACCTTAAGCTAGAATTAACTGAACGTCCCTTAAGATTTCGTTATCAGCTGATCTGTTTTGTTATATGAAAAGCAATGAGAGACCACTTTTTAAATTTCTTTCAAATCGGAGAACTTAGC
Source organism: Thelaira solivaga (assembly GCA_947397855.1). Classification (NCBI taxonomy): domain Eukaryota; kingdom Metazoa; phylum Arthropoda; class Insecta; order Diptera; family Tachinidae; genus Thelaira; species Thelaira solivaga. The sequence goes on along the minus strand of OX377611.1, from coordinate 42,329,046 downwards.
CGATTTGGCTAAATTTTTTATTATATGTTCTGCATAACCCGACTTATATTATCCTTCTTTTTATTATATTTCAATATAAATAAATATTGAAGGTATAACGTTTACCGGGTCAGCTCGTTCTATTATAAAATTTCCCACCATTATTTATTCAAAACTAAATGATGATTGATGAAGTGGTGACAAATTAGCTTAGATTTTGGTCAAAATTACACACAACGTATACAAGTGTCGTCCATTTTTAAAAAACACTCACACACGTGATTGATGTTGAAATTCAATCGTCTGCCAAGCATTTTCGAATGATAAAGTAAGGCATAAAATGTATTTTTTTAATAAAAAAGTTAACAAAGCTCTTAATTTCTTATATGTTATATTAAAAACACAAACATATATTTTACAATTTGTAATTATTTTGATTACTATTTTAAATATTTAATTGAACAGATTGAATATCTTTAAAATTTTCTTTATAGCGCTCTAAAACACTATTGACTTCTTCAACTACAAACTCATCAACTTGATCACTAGCTCGACCGGTATATGTTTTTGGATCCAAAATCGTGTTTAAATCATTCAGTATGGGAGCAAAGTAGGGATCTTTACAAACGCGTTCTACTAGATCGTTATCTGCGCCAAATTGTTTTACCTTACTACTTGCTTCCTGAGACAGAACACGAATTTTTTCATGGCACACTTGTCTATCACCACCCGCCTTTACCATAGCCATAATAATATTCTCAGTTGACATAAAAGGCAACTCCTGTGAAATGTGTCGTTCAATTACTTTCGGATAAACCACCATACCTTGAGAAATATTCAGTAATGTAATAAGAGCAGCATCAGCTGAAAGAAATGACTCAGACAAAGTCAGCCGGCGATTAGCTGAATCATCAAGAGTACGTTCAAGCCACTGTGTAGCGTGTGTATTAGCGGCATTTGAAAACAGAGTAATAATGTGGCGTGCTAAAGCACAACAACGTTCAGAACGCATAGGATTTCTCTTGTAAGGCATTGCCGAGGAACCGATTTGGGTTGTTTCAAAAGGTTCTTCAATCTCTTTGCGCGAAGCTAAGATTCTCAAATCTGTACACATTTTATGAATACTTGTGCCCAAACTGGCCAATGCACCTAAAACTTCCACATCTACTTTACGTGTGTATGTTTGACCAGTTACTCCATAACGTTTTTCGAATCCTGCCAATTTAGTCACAAGTAAATCTAATTTTTTAACTTTTTCACCATCTCCATTGAATAATTGAAGAAATGAAGCTTGAGTTCCAGTTGTACCCTTAACACCACGAAAGCACAGGTCTTCACGACACCGACGTAAAGCTCGTTCATCCATAACAAAGTCTTGGATCCAAAGACATGCACGTTTGCCTACTGTGGTCAGTTGAGCGGGCTGCAAATGAGTAAATCCCAAAGTTGGCTGTGACTTGTATTTTAAGGCAAACTCTTTAAGATAATAAATTATACACGCAACTCGTGGTAAAAGAAGATCTAAGGCATCACGTATTATTAACAGATCAGTATTATCTCCCACATAGCAGGATGTAGCGCCTAAATGAATAATTGGAGCAGCCAAAGGACATTGCTTTCCAAAAACATGTACATGAGCCATAACATCATGTCGTGTTAAACGTTCCTCGGCCGCTGCTGCTTCAAAATCCACTAGCTTAACATTGCTTTTCATTTCTGTAATTTGTTCATCGGTGATGTTTATTCCCAAAGACTGTAAAGAAAGCGAAAATGTATGCAATCCCTACTACTTTATGAAAGCATTTTGAAACAAATATTTCAACATATATATAATTGAGTCCTAAGAAAAACAATTGATTACAAAAATCCGCGGACTGATACTATTCGTGTCATCAATTTTTTGTTTTTGTATATAAGTATATTTATTTATTTTTATTTAATTTCAATACAACTAAGATTAGTGATGTCGGAGGCCGGAATATATTGTGTTTTTCGTACATATTTATCAAAGTTGGCGTACATAAAAAAATAGAAAATTTATTTCCGAGAATTCAATTCCTATCGTTGGATATATATTTTATTTTTTGGCTTAAGTTTACTTTACGCACGCACCTTAACTTAAAAAAAAAGTACCACAGGTGATAGAAAATTTAATTCTAAGAAAATATTAAGTAAAATTTCTCGGGGAAATTCCTCCAAAGTTTTCATATGATCCACACAAAATTTTTAATTTTTCCAGAATATACAAAAAATATTGTAATAGAATTTTTAATCTTAAGGAAAAAATATTAAGTAAATTTTGTTGTTTAAGTCCCTATTTTCCGAATTATGTGCTTCCAAAGTTTTCATAGATTATATTTAAATTATTTAATTTTGCAAGAAATATTCAATTTTCTATAATCTCTGATAATTTTTTTCCAATTTGCCGTGAAAGTAAATTTAAGAATAGATTTATTATTGATAACGTGTCGTATCTTTTTGACCTTTTATTTATACTAACTTTCTCAGCTTCCGCTAACCAAATCCAAAGTTGTCTCCATGAGGAAAATTTGTGTTGATCACTGAATAAAAATTGCATCTCTTTGCTGGCATAGCGTGTACTAAGCGGTGATTTGTATCCTTCATAAGCACTACTCATTTTTATCGGACAATACCAGTTTGCTATTTGAAATTTAACTAGCGACTAAATTTTAAAATTTAAGAAATTTATTTCATCAGGTAGCAGCTGCATCACGTTCCAATACACGAAATTATTGATAAGAAACATGGTACAATAAAACCAGGTAGCTTCAAAAATACAAAAATAATAACATTGCAAAAAGCTCATATATTTTGTTATTGCTTTTTAGGCTCCACCTGTCAAAAATTATTTCCGGTGGTTGATATTAAGAAGTGTGCTAGAGTGAAACCAAAAATTTATTTCCCCTTTTGATCTCTCTTTAACACAGTGATATCTTAGTTTTTGACAGAACGAGCTTCAATCATGCAGGATTCAGCTGGCGTCTCAGTGTCACCTGGTTTTCTTACAACCTGATAAGATATGAAACCTGTGAAACGATTTTTTTAATACTTGGTTCTCATTCTTTCGTTTGTCCTCAAAAATTTTGCTATTTTAGAATTGTTTTATTTATATTATTTTATGAAATAAAGACCCAAATTAACGCAATCTTTAATTATTTCTCTTTTTCGTTTTTTTCTATTGTTTATTGGCTCAAACTGAAATATTTCATAAGGTAGTGTTTATAACTGATTTATTTCTATCATAACAGGAGATATAACGTTTAGTCTATGATATAACGCCGGCAGAGCAAAAGTCAATTTCATATTAAAGCAGTACATAGGGGAAGACGTTGATGGCATTATATTATGATGAAATTATAGTTTATTATTATTTTTTGTCATTTAAAACTTAAAAAATAAGTTTCTTGTATAAGCACAATAAATTTTATTTATTAATACGCAAATAGAAGCTGTAAATAATTATTTTAAACAAAAAGTTGAAAGTAAATAAATTTCAAAATCAAATTCACAACTAAAATGACATTTGATATCAAGATAGAAATAGCATACCGCATAGCATGTTTTTTCATTATAACGCTACGATAACACCTAGCAACCAGAGGTGTCAGAGTGCAGATATAGTATTCATTTTCTTTTTGTCTTTTTTGCACGAACTCAAAATTTTTATTTTGTTTTGCTCAGGTATTTCTAAAAAATTTACACTTTCATTATTTACATTTCGTAAACATGAATTTTAAAACATGAAAATTTGTGTTTGTTATCACTTTTACATTAAATTCCATACTTCATAACAATAAACGTATATATAAGAATCTCCGGCATGTGCATTTTCATTACGGAAATAACTTTTTAATTAATGTTTTTTAAAACAAAAAATTTTTCATTTTGCTTATTTTCTCTTATTCGTAATATTAAAACACTATATCTGACTCTTTTATACAAACTCAAAATAAAAAACCGAGTTTTTCAAAATTCTAACCTCAAAAGTTTCATCTCTGGTTGCTTAGTGACGATAATACTAATAAATGGAGTCTATACCTGGTGATTTTCTATCATGATATGAATTTGACATTCGGACAATCGGAGTTCTTAAAGCAGAGATGTCATTTTTGGCATTAAATAAATATTTTAAAGATACAGATGTTTGATAATTCCACCTTGTATAAATCTACACTACAAGAACAGTGACAGTCAATCGATGGAGCATTTGACTAGCAGTGTTGATATAAGTATGTGTCACAGCGTAGAACAAAGTTTTTATCAATTTCTTAAGGGCATAATGAAAAATGTGATGGAAACTTTGGTGATTTTGTGTCTCTCCCTTACTCATGAATCCATAGTGTAATTATATCAAGTGGAAACAAGTCTACATGTGTTTTTTGTTTAAATTTGTATTTTATTAGACTTGAATATCAAAATTTTTTTCATTTTGCTTTGTTTGTTTACGAAATAATATTATTATGCTATACTCTCTTTCTTCATTTTTACATTAAACCATAGTGTAATTATATTAAGTGGACGCAAGTCGTCAGCTGTTTTTTCTTTACACGTGTTTTTTGTTAGACTTGAATAATAATTTTTTTTTCATTTTGCTTTGCTTGTTTACGAAATAATATTTTTGTAGTACATAGTATAACTCAACAATATAAATTTTATTGAAAAGTGGTTTTGAATGTAAAATTTTATTTATTAATTCTTATGCCAAATTTTGTGAAAAATCTTATAAGAAAGTGGGAAGCAACTTTATTTAAGTGCTTATAAGAAAATTTATTTTAAGAAACGTGTTGATTCTGTGCCGCCAAAGCTTTTATATGCAAATTTTTTTAAGCATTGTGGAAAAAAATTTATTGCCTGCCCAATTATTTGTGAAAAATCTTCTAAAATTTTTATAAGAAAGTGCAAAGCAACTTTATTTAAGTGCTAAATAATAAATTGATTAAAAGAAACGAGTTGATTCTGTGCCGCCAAAGCTGTATTTGCAAATTTTTTTAAACATTGCCGCAAACAATTTTATTGCGTGCCCAATTATTTTCGTGTGCAGTGCAAACTCTAAATAAATAAAATTGTGAATATATTTATAAAAAGGGTGGAAAAGGGTCAAAACACTTTCCAAGTGCCCACAGATCCAAATAGAAAAAGGAAAAAACAGTTCAATTCCAACATTTACTCATATGTCCAAAAATAAATATAACACAATGCACTGCACAAATACTGGCCACAAAATTAATTTCTCCTATGAAATTAATTAAATTTATTGCACTATTTTTATTATTTTGTTTATTTATTACTATTTTTTTGCATTACGAATGAAAGCTATGTTGTTTATGTTGAAATATTTTCTTTCAACCCTATTTTTTGTTTATTTCTTTTGCTTCTTCTCTTTCTTCATTTTGACATTATACTATGAATAATTACACTAACAAAATACATGGTGCGTCTACTTGGTATAATTATACTATGCATTAAACTGTGAATAATTATACCAACAAAATATATGGTGCGTTTATTCTAATAATTATACTATGCATGGATCATAAGGATGTCAACATAAAAGAGATGTAAAAGATTTAGTGAAAAGAATGAGTATCTGTTAGTTTGAATCACACATTCCTGGTAGGGTAATTGAAAGCAAGTAATCGTCTAATTTTTTTTTAAATGTTTGGGTACCCTGTATTTTTTTTTGTGAGAGAATTTTTAAAATTTTGTTTATTTTCCTTTCTGTATTTATGTAAAATTCTGAGCGTATTGCAATGATATTTATTGTATTAAAAAACAATGAACTTGAAAAAAGCTAAATATCAATAATATAAAATAATATAATTAATTTTTAACTTTAATTTTCTGTCATCTGTGATAACTTTTTTTTTGTTTGTGTTGCGCGGCTAAAGTAAATTCGTTCCAAATTTTGTATTGAACCTATGAAAACTTTGGAAGCCATTAACTCAGAAAATACCTAATTGGTCCAGAAATTTTACTTAATAATTTTCTTGGAATTAAATTTTCTATTATTTTTATTAATTTACTGTGCGTGTTTTGTAACAAAGTATATAAAAACGAATATAAAATTTAAAAAAATCAAAAACTTATATCAGAAAAAAGATGATTGTTTTTACATCAGAAAATGGTGTTTACGAACTTGCTACTAAAAATTTATTCCGAATACTCTAAAAGGTTTTCATATCTTTATCTACAATGCATTGGGATTGAGTTGGAGAGATATTCCTTATATTTATTCTAGATGTTTTTGCCCGGTCCTTTATTACGTCAGTCGATATACAATTTTTTAGAGAAATCCATTTCCAAATAAAATTTTAATCGTTAAAAACCCATCTACATAAATGCAGCCATTCACTACTCTATAAAATGGCTCATATTTTTGCGCCAACCAATATGGTAAATAATAAATGTTTCAAAACAAAATTTCACGATTTATTTAAAAACATGCCTACATCTTTTCGAGCTGTGGCGAGAGAAAATCGTTGAATATGGCGACCTTCCATATATACTATATGTACCAAATTTCAGACAAATACGTTGCAAAAGAAAAATTTATATAGCGAACAAATACAACAGAAAATTTATTTTATTTATATAGAAGAAGATAATCGTGTGTCACAAATATATATATATATATATATATCTTATTTTTTTGCTGGCTTTTCAGCCCAATACACTTTATCAATCAATTTGAAGCCCAGTTTTTCGAACATGGCACGAGATGCTACGTTTTGTGCAACTACGGGAGCTGTTACTTCAACACCTTTTTGCGATAGCAGTACCGTAAAGTAACGAACTACAGAGGATCCAAATCCTTTACGTTTGTAAGAATCCGAAACCTGAAGAAGGCCAAGAGATCCCAATGGAAGGCTGTAGGAAAAAATAAAAAAGATATGTGTATACAGTATACTAGTAAATATATATACTTTTTAATTTACATTAGACACCATGCTACTAAATTGTTATCTTCAAATAATCCCACAGAGTCATTTTGGCGTATCAATAGCTTAACAAATTCAATAGAGCCAGGCGCTTTATGTGGCCATACATTGTTGATTTTTTCAGCATGACATTCTTCCAAGGTCCTAAAGTCCAAGTTATTGAAAGAACTGTAAGCACAAATACAGAATCTTAGTTAAAACTATCAAGGAGGAAATTAGAAGAAAATAACATTTACTTAGGTAATATCTATATATACTAATATTATAAAGAGGAAAAATTAGTTTTTTTTTTGTTTTTGTAATGTACAAACTATAAAACTACCGCACCCATTTAAAAATTTTTTTCACCAGCATAAAAAAGATTATTAAAATTTTTAACAATAGTAGTATGTATATTGTTTAGGAAGAATTGTAATGGTAAAAATAAAGCTAGAACATGAATATAAAAACGTCTGTAATAAAATTATAAAGATAATTATATATAAATAACACACACTGATAAGCCGTACAGTTTAACCAAACAATTTCTAAAAGAATAAATATATTTACATACATACTGTAAAGTATTGGACACACCAAGTCCTATTGAATAAAAATAATAAATGTCGCTTCCTGATGAATCAAGATTGGAGCTTTCAAGTGGTTTTATTGAGGCATATAATGCAAATTTAATTCAGATATTTCAATTTGGTTTTTAAAGGTATTGCCAGAATATTTGTTTAATTTTTTTTACTTCAAGATTATATTACTCGTATTATATTAATGATTACTACTTACTCCACGGTAAATAATACTGCCTGTTCTTTAGGTATGTGATACCACACACATTTAGTAGGTTTATATACTTCTATTTCTAATCCAGAATCAATAAAATGTTGCTCTACAGCTGGTGCTACAAAATCTTGGTAACCGCATAACAGATAGGACTCTGATGACTTTAAACAGTTTAAAGCTTTCACTAGACATTGCAAATTTTTCGCACACGTATTAAAATATACTTGACTTAAGGGCCCCATACACGACAGCAGCATGCATGCGCCATCAAGTGCTTGTGCCAGCGGTTTGGTAGTGTATGGGCATTTTGTGTGATTGTACGCTGTGCTGGAGAGATGTTAAAAAGATTTTGATATTTTGTTGATGGTACAAGCTTACTGGTAGTGTGTATGGTGAAATTTGCTCAGTTGAATAAATTTGTGAAAGAGTAAACATCGAGATTTGGATTAAAATTATTATTTTTGGAAGTTTTTTTTTAACTTATTATTACAACAATGTACTAAACACCTCTTAATACAACCTTGTGTACGCAGTACAAGTTTATTATTCGCGCTATACCTACAAGATGAATTCGAAAGAAAAAATGTTTTGGAGTGAATTTCTAGAATTATACGAATCAATGACGTGTTTGTGGAAAATAAAAAGTCCTGAGTATTGTAATCGCGAGCTTAAAAGCAAATGCTATGAAAAAATGGTTTCAAAATTGAAAGATATAGATCCAGATGCCAGTAGAGAGAAAGTAATAAAAAAAATTAATGTTTTCCGTACAAATTATAAGCGCGACCTAAAAAAAGTGAAGAACAGTGAAAAATCCGGTGCAGGAGCTGAAGACGTATATGAATCTTCGTTGTGGTACTTCGAAAAACTAAAATTTTTGGAAGATCAAGAATCTTGTACAGAAGGAAAATGCACTATGAACACGGAAAACCTCAATGTAAAATATGTATGTACATATGTGAGCAACCAATATTATTTATAAAATTTATTAAATTGATTTTTTATTTTTTAAGCAGATTGAGTCTGCCAATGACACATTACAGACACCACCTGCCAAAAAGCGAAAAGTGTCTATCGAAGATAATTTACTGAAAATAGCTTGTCAAAAATTAGCTGGCAATGATGATACAATCTCATTTGTAGCAAAAGGATGGGCAACTCAGTATGAGGATCTGTCGAAAGAACAGAAAGCTTTTACAAGAACGATCATTTCAGATGTTCTTTTCCACGGGTATTTGGATAAACTTACAGAACAATCTGTTGAGGATATACATAATGTTTTGAAAAAAGTTTCGTCCCAGATAGAAACAGCATGCTTTAATGATTACACATTCTCTCCCCAGTCATGCTCATCAAATCAGTATATGGACCAATCTCAAATAATAGAAAACGATGCGATGAAACACAAGGCATCCTCAATTTCGCACTTCATTACTAATTTTATTGATGGATAAATAATAGGATATTACATATGTATGTTTGTATAAAATATCCATAAAAATATTGATCGCCTGCAACTGCCTTATTATTTTTATTTATTGTTTTAGTAATAACAATTTTTAATTATACTATGTTAAACATAGTTTTGCCCAGAAAGTACAAAGCACTGATTTTAATTTATGATTTATGTATTATATGAACAATTTATGTTTAATTTTATTTGCCTATAAATGTGCTAAGAATCTAGTGAATATGTTCCTTTTATTTTTTGTTTAAAATAAAAAATTTTAACAGTTTATAAAATGAAATGTGTTTTATTAATATTTTTTTAATTTTTATTTCTAAGCTTAAATAACTAATAATTAATTAAATCTCGAAGAAGCTACACAAAGTTTTGAGCGAAATATAGATATAAAAATAAATAATCATATTTATATTATAATGCAACCTCAAGCTTGAAAAAACTAGTTGGTTTTAATATTCTTTAAATATTGTATCTTGCCATGCCACTTTTCCTACTGTGTTAAAATATTCACAAAATTGTTCTCGAATGTGTTTTGCGTGACTGGTTGCATTTCTAATCGTAGTTGGAGCTAAGCCATCTAAATTTCTTTCTTTGCAATTGGGCCTTACAGTTTCCAGTTCATGTGATGGTGTGTTGATGTTGTTAAAATCTTTCTTTTTCCGTAAAAAGTTGTGTAAATAACAGCAAGTTAGGACGATAGTAGACACTTTATCTGGCGAAAGATTAATGCATTTTAATAGTATTCTAAACCTTGATGCTAAAATTCCGAAAGCGTTTTCAACTATTCTTCTAGCTCGTGATAAACGATAGTTAAATATTATTTCTTCTTTTTTCATAGTCGTGTGACTGTATGGCTTCATTAAATTTTCCATCAACGGAAAGGCATCATCGCCCACAATCACATACGGCATATTTGCACTAAATTTTGGCAGTGGTTCAGATGCAGGAATATATAAATCATTGCTCTTTAACAGCTTTAAAAACTCTAAATCACTAAATAATCCGGCATCGGATGCTCTACCATTAGTACCTACATGGACCATTAAAAATTCGTAGTTCGCGTTTACAATTGCCATTAATATTATAGAAAAATTTTTCTTATAATTGAAGAAGTAAGAACCTGATCCAGGTGGTTTTACAATATTTACGTGCTTCCCATCAATAGCGCCAATGCAATGAGGGAAGTTCCAAATTTTATGAAAGACATCAGATTCTGCTTTCCACTCATCACTATTGCTTGGAAGCTGGTAAAGTTTGAAATTATAAATTTTTCTCTTGCTTTATTTGTTGCGTTTACTCACCTTTATGTAATTTTTAAGCACCTTATTTATGCATTCACATGTTTCAATAACAATTTTTCCAATTGATTGTGGAGAAATGGCCGTCAGAAATTTTAAATCTTCAAAACTATTTCCACTGGCTAAAAAACGCAAAGTGACTGCTAACCGATGATACGGTGATATTGGTTCCCTCATCATTGTTCTTTTTTTAGTAATAAATGGAGTAACCATATTTAGCAATTCATAAAAATTGTCTTTATTCATTCTTAAAAAATTATTAAAATCATCCATGGCACTGAATTCTAATTCTTTTAAAAGCTGAGCGTCGCCCAACTCCTTTCTATTTTTTATCCATTGCTTTGTCCAAACTCGCTTTTTTCTTTCAATTCTTTCTCGTTTTCTTTTTTTTATTATAGCAATAATAATTGCAGCACAAAATGTGTCACTATTCATAGCGACGCTTTCAGTAAAATTTTTTTATTGAAATGAATATTGCACCACTTTGCCGGTATGTTTTGTGGTGTGAGCTCATTAGCTCAATCACTTGATGGCGCATGCATGCTGTTGTCGTGTATGGGGCGCTTTAGAAACTTAAAAATGATAAACGTTACAGAGAAAATATAACATAAATCGATAATTTTATTTACCTACCTTGGCAACAAATGTACCATCTGTTTCCCAAGAACCGTTAAGAGAGTAAATGTTAAGGGTAAACCCAAGTTCTTTACCTCTCCAATTGATCAAAGTTTGTAACAGATTATAACAAGATGCACAATCTTTTCGATTTACATACATATCGCGTAAAGTAGTCCATTTTTCAAAAGGTATTTCAATTAAATTATTAACCATATTACGAACACAAAAAAGAACACACTAAAGTTCTATCAGAGCAAAAAAACTGCTACTATATGCGGTGGTTACAAAGCATATGCTTCTTTTGTTTGTGACGGCTACTTTTGTTTTAGCATACATTAACAAATTATGCATCTATAATAATTTATAAGGTAACCCAAATGCCCAGCTGGCTACAGTGTTCTTGATTTATTCGTGGTTTAGAAATTTCTTTGTATTACATTAATAAAAACGTTTTTAAAGTGTGGGTCAGATATTTAGTTTATGAAGAACTGCTATCACCTTTTAATATTTTCACCATTATTTGTTTTTGCACAGATAAAAAACACAATGATAATTAAATTTGTGATAAAGTGTGAATGGCCTTATCATATAACCGCAGCTGAGACAAGAGTCGAATTTAAAACACTTGTACATAAACACAATACAGATAAGAAAATTTAATTTTCTTACAATACTCTTGTAAAAAATTTTGAATAAATAAAATAAGTTCACAAAACTTGAAATTTTTAAAGTTTGCAAATCCAAATGCATGAAGGTATGTTCGATCTCTTTGAAATAACAGAAATAAATGATTTAGAACAACTTCGGGATTTGTACCGTCGCGATTGGCCAGAATATTGCGTTGGCTACTATTGTTTGGATAATTTTTTGAAATGGAAAAGGAAAAATGCAAATCTGAAAAATCTCTTTATATATTCATCCACAAGCGAGGAAGGTTTGTATGTGATTATAGATCGTTACCAGTTATTTTTGGGTTCTTTAAATAAAATTAACTGTGAAAACTTAACAAAAGCTCTATTGAGGCTTAATTGGTCTAAAAGTTTTAAAGTGAGTTCATTTTTGGAATGCCATAGACCTGCAGTATTGATTGCAGTGGAGAGTAAAAAGCTCAATTTTGAATATGATAGTAAAACTTTAAAATATTACCTGCCAAATGCGGATGCTAAATTGTTGGAAGTTAGGTAAGTAATTATGTATATAAAGTTAAAATATAATTCAATACAACTTTAATAATATCTAGAGGTGGTTTTTTTAAAGTTTGCAATTGGAATCTATTATAGTGTTAGGAACTAAACCTCTGCGCAAGGATTCTTGAAATGACAGAATTATACATGGAAAAGCATTTAAGGCAGTTGTACTTTTGCTGTCATTTTGGATTCATAGCTGTCAAAGTTTGCTTACATGCTGTGTGCGCCATTATTCTTATGCTCTAAATACATAGTGTGTGTGACTGTATGACCGGATCTGCATTCATTTTACTCCTTTTTATTTGACACACGAAAGGTTTTTATAATTCAGTGTTTATTGTGGAGAATACCTTACCGTGTGTAAGTCTGCCATGCTTCTAAGACACCATTTACACAGGGAAAGTTTACTTTGACAAATTTTGTTGAATTCTCTTTTAAACTTTCTTTGGTGTTTACACAGGGAAAGTTTTGTTTCTCAAATTTTGTTTTGTTTTCAAATAAAAAGTTGCAGCCATAATATAATTACACTATGGTTGCAGCTAACTTCAGTTATATAAACTACGAACAAAGAACAAAACGAATTTGCGAGTACAAGAAAGTCTGTACTGCCTCCCGTTCTCTTCACCCCTATCTCCTATAAACTCAAGACTTTGCAAAGTAAACTTTCCCTGTGTAAATGGTGTCTAAGTTTAAAATATTACACATGGGCAGTGCCATAGTGTAATTATATTAAGTTGACGCAACTCGTCAGCTGTTTTTTCTTTACATTTGTTTTTTGTTAGACTTGAATATAATTTTTTTTTCATTTTGCTTTGCTTGTTTACGAAATAATATTTTTGTAGTACATAGTATAACTCATAACAATATAAATTTTATTGAAAAGTGGTTTTGAATGTAAAATATTATTTATTAATTCTTATGCCAAATTTTGTGAAAAATCTTTTAAAAATCTTATAAGAAAGTGGGAAGCAACTTTATTTAAGTGCTTATAAGAAAATTTATTTTAAGAAATGTGTTGATTCTGTGCCGCCAAAGCTTTTATATGCAAATTTTTTTAAGCATTGTGGAAAAAAAATTTATTGCCTGCCCAATTATTTGTGAAAAATCTTCTAAAATTTTTATAAGAAAGTGCAAAGCAACTTTATTTAAGTGCTAAATAATAAATTGATTAAAAGAAACGTGTTGATTCTGTGCCGCCAAAGATGTATTTGCAAATTTTTTTAAACATTGCCGCAAACAATTTTATTGCTTGCCCAATTATTTTCTAAATAAATAAAATTGTGAATATATTTATAAAAAGCAATGTCTTACTGTATTTTATGTAAGAAAAGGGTGGAAAAGGGTCAAAGCACTTTTCAAGTGCCCACAGATCCAAATTGAAAAAGGAAAAAACAGTTCAATTTCAACATTTACTCATATGTCCAAAAATAAATAAAAGGTGATTTTATAAGAACTATCGGAAATTAAAAAAAAAAAAAAAACACATAAAATTCAGAAAAATGCATGAAATATTTATTTGGATCGATAGTTGGGTCGATATAATTTAATGTTTGAAGATTATTTCATGCAAATGTTGGCCGCGGCTGCGCCTCAAATGGTCCATCCGCTTAGTCCAATTTTGGCATACTCTTTCCAACATTTCGGCCGGTATCTCACGAATAATGTTGGCAATGTTGGCTTCCAGTGCGTCAATCGAAGCGGGCTTGTCCCTATAGACATTAGCCTTAACATAGCCCCACAAAAAATAGTCTAGAGGCGTTAAATCGCACGATCTGGGCGGCCAATTGACTGGTCCCAAGCGTGAAATAAACTGTTCACCGAACTCGCCTCTCAATTGGTCCATTGTTTCGCGTGCTGTGTGGCATGTGGCACCGTCTTGTTGAAACCACATGTCATGCAAGTCAAGCTCTTCCATTTTGGGCAAAAAAAAGTTTGTTATCATCGCACGGTAGCGCTCACCATTCACAGTAACGTTGTGATTCGCATCATCTTTGAAGAAATACGGCCCAATGATGCCGCCAGCCCATAATCCGCACCAAACGGTTGTTTTTTGTGGATGCATTGGTAGCTCTTGCAATGCTTCTGGCTGCTCTTCACTCCAAATACGGCAGTTTTGCTTGTTCACGTATCCATTCAACCAGAAATGAGCCTCGTCGCTGAACACAATTCTTCGATAAAAAAGTGGATCTTCATCTAACTTTTCAAGAGCCCATTCACCAAAAATTTGGCGTTGTGGTAGGTCGTTTGGCTTCAATTCTTGCACCAGTTGTATCTTATAAGGCTTCACACCCAAATCCTTCAGCAAAATTTTCCACGTAGTGGAGTAACAGAGGGCCAATTGCTGCGAACGGCGCCGAATCGATAATTCACGGTCATCAGCAACACTGGCCGATACGGCTGCGATATTTTCTTCAGTTCGCACTCTACGTAAGCGTGTTGGTGGTTTAATGTCCAACAATGTAAATTTGGTGCGAAATTTTGTTACAATAGCCCGAATAGAAGCCTCAGTAGGTCGATTAAACTGACCATAAAATGGAAGAAGCGTGCGATAAACTTTCTTAACAGAGCACGCATTTTGGTAATAAAATTCAATAATTTGCAAGCGTTGTTCGTTTGTAAGACGATTCATGATTAAATTATAGACCAAACTGAAGATGTTTGACAGTGACACAAGATACAAAACGTGCGTGAGCTGTCAAAACTAGTGTTGCCAAAAAGATAATAGCAAAAAAATCACTCTTTATAACACAATGCACTGCACAAATACTGGCCACAAAATTACTTTCTCCTATGAAATTAATTAAATTTATTGCACTATTTTTTTATTTTGTTTATTTGTTACTATTTTTTTTGCATTACGAATGATAGCTATGTTGTTTATGTTGAAATATTTTCTTTCAACCCTATTTTTTTTATTTCTTTTGTTTCTTCTCTTTCTTCATTTTGACATTAAACTATGAATAATTACACTAACAAAATACATGGTGCGCCTATTTCGTATAATTATACTATGGGCAGTGCTGTGTGTTTTTCAAGTATGCTTGTGCCATGTCAGAATTAAGACGGTGATGCAAATAAAGCAGATGTAAATTTTTTGGTCACGATCACAAAGTATACGCACCATATATTGTTAGTGTAAAATTAGATATGGAATGTCAAAATGATGAAAGAAAACAAAGCATAATGGTATTATTTCGTAAACAAACAAAGCAAAATGAAAAAATTTTTGATATTCAAATCTAATAAAACACTTGTAGAGTTGCTTCCACTTGATATAATTACACTATGATTTTGTGCTCGTGGGTGATGCCGCGGGGGGAAATGATAGGCAAAACAAAAACTGAGATAAATAAAAAGAGCATAAAATTATCGGCATTCGTATTCTCTTCTCATACTTATGTGCTCTCATTGTGCTTGTAATTTTTTTGTTTATTTTACTAGCTTTGTATGTGTTTTTGTTAATATGTGTGCGTGTTTCGATTAAAACACTTTCAAGAGCAATAAAATTTTCTAATCAGTTTCGTAGACAATTTAAATAAATTTTGCTCTCATGCAATTTGTATTCACACAATAAACGAAGCTCAATATTACTGATTATGTTAATGTAGGGTAAGAACATGTGTTTTATTATTATAAATAAGAAAATTATCCCGACTCGCACCGAATTATATTACCATTTTTTACGCAATTATACTTTGTGAGTATGAAATAGAAAAAATTAATTACATGTATTGCAAAATATTACTCTGGCTGATTTTTTATTACAAAATTTAGTGGTCTAAAATTTAAATTTTGTGATCACTAATTGTTTTATATTTAGCATGTAGAATGTTTCCGTAACATAACAAGGACCAGGAAGTTTAGAATAGATATTCTGTGCTCGTAACAAACGTCATTCTATTCGAACCAAAAATAATATTATATGTAAGAGTATATTGAGTTTTTGCTACAATTTACACATTGGTCTGCAACAAATTATTTTACGTTTTTAATCTCTTTGTTTTTTGAAAATATATTTTTAAAGATATTTATGTGAATTTTACAAACTTCGAAAAAAAGATCGGATTGAGCACACAAATCTCCAGTCTGTTTCTTTATTACAATTTTTCGAATGCAGGAAAATCTGATGAATATGTCAAAAATTTGTGTGGGCTTAATTATATCCATGCGAAAATAAAGACCAGGTGTACCTTGTGTTATGTAACCAACGAATGGCAATTGTTGGCTTCTTCATTAAAAAATTCTTAATTTTCATCGTATATTTCAAAAATGTGACTATATACGAGTATACTGCCAGTCATTTGTATGTCCCTATTTAGACGAGGAAACATTTGGAAGAAAAACATCTTGAATTCTCTTTTGCTTTTTCTTTCGCGGTCACACAGATGAACATGTTGCCGGCAACATTCCATTATTATTGTTATTATTTGCACACAAAACAATGAAAGAAAAGAAAAGTAAAGCAAATATCAACAAAGAATATGTGAACAAAGCGTATCGCCAAGCACCGAACACAAAAATGATTCTCTCTTCTCCACCCGTAATTTGCCTACAAATGAAATATTTCCCTTCTAAATGTTTCTTCGTCTAAATAGGGACTATATCTTCTTGAATTCAATGGTTAAAAATGTGGCATCATCTCTTGCACAATTTGATGTGGTACTAAGTTGAGTTATTTTTAGAGATAAAAGCTTAGCTACAGCAATGTTAAATTCATAAACCGAAGGATTTTTGCTGTGCCCTCCTTTGGCACTTATATATGAAAAAACGTTTTCTAACGGATCTTGATTAAAATAACTTGTCAAAATGCAGAATAAATTATAATTTTCTTCGAACATTTGTGTTGATAAAAATAAGATGGCATTCGTTGTTTGAATTAGGCCGTTGATTGAAAATATTTTGTTACCACAATATTCAATCTGTTTCATGTATACAATCAGCTCTTGAAGCACTTGCCTAGTTGTAAGCTTTAGTGCTTGTTTTATAGTGTTTTTACACTAGAGCACATTTAACATTCATTTTCAGCATTGGGATCATTGCAATGCATGCTGTTTAAACAATCAAAATAGCTGTCAAGCTTTTTTATAAATAAACAAGTTAAATTGGCCACTGTCAATGATTTTTTTTTTAATTGACGGTTTTCATTCACAGATTGAATGGCAGCAGCAACCGCCTTGCTTAGAGTTTGGACAGCTATGCCATCACGCATCTTTTAAAAATTATTTGGGCTTAGTCATTTCTGAGACTTTTCCTTATTCTAGCTTAAAAATGTCTCTAACAACATCAAATCTTGCTACTCCATTTGGGGTTTTATAACCGCCATTAATTAACGGATTTTTCATTGATTTGAAAATGTATGATACATCGTACATTAAGTAAACCTTAGAATTTTTATGAATGAAATAAGGTTTCTCGTTGGATGCACATAAGAGTTCGAAGCATTTCATATTGTTAGGTGCTTGATCACATGTTATTCCACGAATATTTAGTCCCATATCTATTAATATATGCAAATTTGACAATACAAATTTTTTTAAAGATATCTCCTTTATGGAATAAGCCGTAACAAAATAATTGAAAACGAACTTCACATTTTTTAAAGCGCCTCTTATTATAAAACGCAAATATAAAAAATTGTAAGTCCATTTCATTCAATTGCTCATATCGTAGATCAACAATTCCATATAAATATAAGATTTGCATGACTATTATATGTCAAATTTTTTATACCCTTCGCTGTAAGTAAGAAGGGTATATATAACTTTGTGTGTCCTTTTGTAATGTCTACACCGTACATGGGACGCCCTATAAAGTATATATATTCTGAATCCCTATGAATAGCAGAGCTTAATAAGCGTTGTCCGTCTGTCTGTCCGTGTAGTCGTTGAAATCAGCTTTCAGAAGACCCTAGAAAACACAAAAAAAATATAGCATACCAAACGGTCAGTTGTTTCTGTAAGACTATTACTATTGAAATTCAGCCAGATCGGTTTATAAATGCCGGAGCTATGAGTGAAAAACTCATTTTTTGCCTAATAAAACGTGGTACGCAGTTTTATTAAAATTAACAGTCGTAAGTCTGTGCAAAAACTCAGTAAGATCGGCCCACAAATGGACCAGAAAAATCAAAAATACAACCGGGATATCACATTTTCATTAATTTTTGTTTTGTTTTCGCTTTGCTTTTGCTTTGTTTTTTTTTGTGGAATTTTTTTAGCTGTCATGTGCGTAATGCTTTGTACACACAAACATGAAACCTAAAAAAAGTTAATGTGTGTGTATGTGGTTTTTATTACCTTGAGTACAATAATACGAATACAGCCATCTTTATGAAAGAGAGTTCACTAGATCTTTCTCGATAATTAAATATTTAATTAAATATGTTTGGCTTAAAAATTTTTAAAAAATTTGCAAAATTAAATGAAAATACATTTATTTGTTTTCCTTTCTTAGAATTTCTTTTTTTTTTATTAATTTAAAAATTTAGTGCCTGCAGACATTTTATAGCTTTTAAAAATGAGGTTCTCAGAAAGGATTGTTTCTTAGAACTCGTTAATTTTAGTCGTATTATAAAAATTAATTTTTTTTATTGATATTTCGCTCCAATAATAAATAAATAAATTTTTATATTTAATACGACCTCAAGCTGAACAAAGTATGCATTTCAGTTACATAATTTTTTGAAGTGAGTGAAGATTAATATGGTTAGTTAAATATGTTTTCACGTAATTCCTTATGTTTTTTTGTATTTGTAAATATCTTTTCAGTATTTTTGACATACTAAGATACAAATACGTTGATTTCTTTAATAGATTGCAAACGTACCATAGAATATTACATGTTGGTACACATATCATTTTAAACAAGAGGTCGTCTAGATTTGTAATCTATTGTCCAAGTACTCAGAAAAAACTTTGCATTATTTTCAAAAATTTTTAGAAATTCCCTCTTACTCCAGTACTCTTCCTCTGAGGATTTTTATCATCCCTTCAGAGCAACAGCACTGGAGTATATGAAAATTAAAAAAAAATTTTTTTAAATTATCCAAAGTAATTTCTGAGTACTTATGTTTTAGATTACAAATGTAGACGATCTCCCCTCTAAAATGATGTGTGTCCCATCACGAAATAATTTGTGATTCTTCCGGAAGTTGCTAAGCTACCTCAGAGCAACAGCACTGCGGTATATGAACATTTCAAAAAAATTTTAAATATCCAAAGTAATATCTGAGTATTTGGTTGGTAGGTTACAAATATAGATAATAATATTTAATGACGTAAGACGTATTTGATAAATAAGAAATTAATACTGAAAATATTTACGAATACTAAAACACGTAATGAGGTACGTTACATATAAACATATTTAACGCGGCATATTTATCTTCATTCATTTAATTTTTACTGTGATTTTGATTTTATAGAAGAATGTGGAAAGTGGAAACTAGTATTATAATATTTCGCTAACACAGTGAAGGACATATAAGACTCGGCACGGCCGAATTTAACTTGTTATATTTAAGATTTGGATACTTATTGTAATTTCCTTATAGAAAGATTCAATAAAAAAAAATCCTTTTGTCTGCAGAGCTGTCATAATTTGTTTATATCTGGGGGCGTCATTGTTCTTGTGCTCAAAATACACCAGGACCACACACGGCAAGTTTAGTTGGGCAATTCTTGATTTTGTAGGAGAGAGAGGAAAGAAGAATGGAAAGGGGTACAAACTTACTCGTACTCGCAAATTCCTTCTTGTTCTCTCTTCGTATCTTTTATAAAGATGTAAAAAAAGAAGACAGGTAGCTTGAAGCTGAATGAATGACTGAATAAGAATGCTAAAATTTGCCGAAACAAAATTTTAAAAGAGAATTAAGAAAGAATTGCCCAACTAAGGTTGCTGTGTGTAGTCCTGGTTATACATACAGTGTGTGTGATTGTATGACCGGATCTGCATTCATTTTCCTCCTTTTTATTTGACACATACGAAAAGTTGTTTTCATAATTCAGTGTTTGTTGTACTAAATGCCTTACCGTGTTAATTCTGCCATGTATACGAACTTGTATGTATGTATGTTCGCTCCCAAAGAAAACAATGAAGACAAGCAATATGCTCATAATAATGTATTTTGTTTTTGGCAAATAAACTTTAAAACTTTTTTTCCAGCCAGAATGTGTTATTTTTTTTTTTTTTGTAGAAAACGCAAAAATGATATTGAAAAGCGAAAATAAGTTTGCTTTATAGAGGGTGTTTTTTATAGACGTATAGAACTTTAAATTGCAATAAAACAACGATGGATTATTCGATTGACATGAATTTTAAAGTAAATTTTGGATTTTGAATGCAAATTTTAAATTTTGTTTTATTTTAAAAAAAGTGTGTAATAACTAACGGGTGGCCCAAATGAGACCTAGTGAGCGTATTGTAGTCGTTGTTGGGGGTCTTGCGGTAGAAGCTGTTGCACAATTTGAACTTTGTATGGATACATCTTAAGATCCAGCTTTTCCAGCTTTAAAATTCTCTGTAATGTTGTTCTGGGTATACCCAATTGGCCGGAACGGCGACGAGTTGAGACAGATGGACCATTTGCAACACTCTGCTGCACAGCTTCCACCTCTTCCTGGACGGTCGGCAACTGAACCCAGTTCCTCAAAACGGCGAACTAAACTTGTAATCATGGAAGATGTGGGCGCTGATCTTACGTTAAAAAAACGGCGATAATTTCGCTGCGTCAGAACAATTGATCGTTGAGAAGAATAATAAAAATCGATAATTTTAATGCGTTGTTGTGGACTGTACATATTCATTTTAAATTTCCAAGAGTTCAGTTATAATCTGCAAAAAGAAAAAATAAATTATGTTAAAAAATAAAAAAGTTGTTTGTGTTTCACATCAGCTGGTCTTATTTGGGCCACCCTGTATATTAAACCTATAATACGACTTTTTTGAATATGGCTGTTAATAAGTATTAACAAATTTATCATATATATATACTCGTATATGAATATTATAATGCAAAATTAGAACAACAAAAATTAGAAGAAATTAAAACAAAAACATAATTTTTACTGCAGGTGCCCTCAGGGATATATTATGAAACCTCTTTGTGCTTCTACTGATGCAGAGATTATTGATGCACTATGGCCAAATCGACACAATGGTTCGTTGTTTCTTATAAAACGTTTAATTGATTGGAATGCAAATATAGGAATTTATGTAGAAGCAACAAACGAATTGGTTGCTTGGTGTTTACGGTAAGATTCGTATCATTCTTGATATCTACATACCTGCAAGCATAGGTGGGTGCCTTGCCTTATTATTAACACGTTGAGTGCCGTGTGTACCGCCGGTGGTATTTAATATAGTTTTGTAAAATTATCCTCGCTCCGATACATGTGGATTGAAAGAAGCTTTACAATTCCCATATACATTACAAGTCCCAGGCGGTACACATGCTACCTGACTATATTACCTGTATGTCACGTGTATCGCTGGCTGTCACACATACTCGTATATATAACGATACAAATAACACGGATGTACAAAAAACGATTTTCACAAAAATATTAATTTACACGTGTTACTATAAATTGGCACTTTTTATTTTATGCGACGGCACTCGAAGTGTTAATAAAAATACTTTTTTTATGATTGCAAAATTAGTTTTACTATATATAATACATATCTATAAAAATTAGGGCAATAATTTTAATGCAAATGTATTTACGAACATATTTTTTAATATAATTGCCTTGAAAAACTTTTTTTTTTTGTTAAACCATTTTTAACCATTTTGGTATGTATGCGACAACACAATAGCAAGTGACTAATTTTGGCATTTGCATTCGCAATGATGACAATCGCATGACCATTCGCGTAGAAGTAAGTTAGCTGAACCCAAATCAACTTTCTTTCGTTTAGCAAGCGAACGAAGATGTTCTTTCGAAATCGCTGAACAGGCCCTTAATATTCACCTACTGATAACCCGGAAAATATTTCAAAATAAAAAAAATCAGACATTTGGCAGCATTTTAATGTACCATACTCTTCTTCTTTTCTTTGTATGTATGTACTTGTATGAATTATCTATATACAGTCAAGTTGCAAAAATTACTATTTTGCTTTGTTTGCATAAATTTTGTGCCTGTTTTGATGTAGAAAGTTATCAAACCGCAAAAGCACTAGTTTTCTTACTTATTTCAACATAAATTTTTTACACGATTTGACCGTTTGAATGTTGTTCATTTTACGGAATAATTAATTAATTAATTTTTGCATATATACTCGTATGTATATGACTTTTGAATCACTTACTCGCCCTAAAAGAAATTTATAAATGTAATTTTCGTATATTTATGTATGTACCTGGATTTAAATTTTTAATAAATATATCTTAAGAATATATAATAAGAAAAATATGATTTTATTTTTATTTTTCATAAGAGCGTTGGTTCATATTTTGCATTTTTAAGCCCATGTTTTATGCGCATATTTTCCTTTTTAAAGCGCATGAAATTCTTTGCCGTTATAATTATAATAATAAAAATGAATTGTATGATTTTACTTTTTAATGACCATTTTTAATTATTACTGCAAATTTTAATACACTGTGACATGTATGATATATACCAAGAATGATAGAAATACAAGATTACGCCATCCCATACATAAAATTACAATTTTCTGCTCATGTACTCTTATTGGCCAATAATATACAGTAAATACATTTAAATTTATGCCTAAAATGATTTTTTTTTATAATTGTAGGTTACAAGGAGGTTTTCTAGGTGCACTACAGGTTAAAGACAATTACAAACGCTTAGGTTTGGGAGCCGCAGTTGTACGAGCCATTTCACGTCGTATAGCTGAGCAAGGAGATGATGTTATGGCTTTAGTCAACGAAGACAATTTACCATCACGTCGCACTTTTGATAAGTTGAACTTTAAAGTAAAAGATAAATGCTATTGGCTCAGAACATATCCGACATTAGAATGTTATACTTGGCCTGATGGCGAATAAAGTACTTTAAATAATGAGTTAAACACATACATGTATGAAATATCTGACAAGCATACTTGAAATGGCTTACTAAGCTTTACTATATTCAGAGCAATGCACACATCACTACAAGCATATGTATGTCATATTAGCTTTGTTCGAGTACTTTTTGTGTAAAGTTTGTTAAAATGAGAGTAAGCTAAGATTACTCTCAAAAAACCACAAAAATACCTAAAAGTAAACAAACGCAAAAAACCAATTTTGTAGCCCAGAAAAAAATGCCAAACACTTACAAAAAATAAAATATGAGGTAGTATCGGTAGCAGTTTTAGCATAAGCGAATTGTGTTGATATCAAGTTTGTCATACATATTCAGCCAGAAAACTTCATAAATTTATATCACAATTTGCACTTTGTTTACTTTTATTTATTTTTCAAACAACTGATTGATAATTTACCCACACAACCCTATATGATAAACACTTTTACTTGTTTATGAATCATTTACATATTTTACGGGCACTTTTGCTTTATTGTACATATGTATTTGTTTTCGAAATGTTGTCCATTTTTGTGCGAGAAATTTGTAGTTGCAATCAGTAGTGACTGCAGTGTATAACGAAAATGGTAAAGTTACAAGCTCTGACTGACACGAGAGATTTGAAATATTTACTTTCTTTATATCGTAAACATTCTCCAAATGCAAACCATGGTTTTTACACATTAAAAAATTTTATTCATTGGTTTGAATTAAATCCAAAAATTGATTATGTCAACGTTTATGTTCTTGAAAATTGGAAAGAAAATGGTTTGTTTATTATACAAGTAAGTATGTATTTGCTTAACCTGTTTTTATGGTAATTAAGTGTTTAAATAATTTGTATTTATTTTTGGCGAAAGGATCGGTATCACTTGTTCATCAACATTTTAAGATTTCGTGAAGATGAAGTCTCACATGCTTTAAATTTGTGGGATTGGAGTCGGAAATATAAAATTGTTGC
Source organism: Thelaira solivaga (assembly GCA_947397855.1). Taxonomy (NCBI): domain Eukaryota; kingdom Metazoa; phylum Arthropoda; class Insecta; order Diptera; family Tachinidae; genus Thelaira; species Thelaira solivaga. Next base: position 42,304,772 of record OX377611.1, on the reverse strand, counting down.
ACTACCAGCTATTCTATATGGAATTGTGGAAAAAACTTTAAAAGAATTGAATGTGAACATCAGAAAAGCAAATCTTAAAATTTTTCAAAGAGATCGTTGGCATAAAAATAGTACAGATATTCAGTAAGTATTTTCTGAAATATATTTCGAAATACAACGAATGTTAATATAGTAAATCTGATGCAGTGTTCAAGTGGTTAAACAGACTTTCATTTCATTTTTTTTTGTAGAATTTTAGTAAAGCAATTTTTTTTTCCTAACTAAAAATAAATTATTCTGAATTTGACTAGCAACATAATAATTGTATTTGTTTACTTTTAGTATTCCCGATTTTTTGGTTTTGAAACCTTTGAAAATTGACGATGCAATTTTAATCAACGATACATGGTACTCTTGCCAGGAAGGATCTTTGCAATTTATTCAAACTTTAATTAAATTTAATATAAGTTATGGTCTCTATATTAAAAAGACAGATGAATTAGTGGCTTGGTGTACTAGGCAAGTTGTTCCAACTTTTAAGCTAATAATGTTCATAAATAATTAATTATGAATATTCTTTCAGATGCCAATGTGGTTTTTTGGGTACTCTTCATGTTAAAGAGCAATATAGAGGACAGGGCTTGGCGACGATATTGATCGAAAGTTTTTCAGAAAATGTTTTTAAACAAGGCGAAGAAGTTCGCACAATGATTTATGAGAAAAATGAAGCGTCACAGAAACTGTTTTCCAAACTAGGTTTCAAAAGTCATGAGGATGTTTTTATTGTATATAGTGAACCATAATATGAAAACGTATTCTCTTTGTTTGTTTAAAAACAACATACATTTTCACAAATAGACAAACAAGAATGAATTATTAATAGGACTTTATTGACTTAATTGTTTCAAAAGATTTTGATTACGTAGGTACTACTTTGGCAGAACAAATGTAAAGCACTCAATGCAACAAACAGCTCTTTCATGTATAATTTTCTTTCACCACTATAAATCTACGTTATCAACGATTTGAAATCACGACAAAGGTGTTCTGTACATATAATTTTGTGATTTCAAAACGTTCAGCTAAGATACTTACGTTTTCAAATATATATGTACTCGTATATATATGTTCCCATTCGTTCTAATACGAGCATATAATAACAAATAACTTGGTTAAAATATATTATTTAATGTGTTCGTTTTGTTGAACAATTAGTTGTTTTATAAAAGAAAAATTGGCTGTGGGACTGTATTGCAATGCGAATGCTGGTTGTTTTGCGTTATGGAACGGGGTACTACCAGACAAATATAAAACATCAAACACTAAAGATTCGATTTCGTACCGGTTTTTTCTCATTGCAATACATAGTATTTTGTTCCCATTTGCAACACTGTTGTAGTTAATACACAAGAAATAGCAAGCAAAGCATCGAAAAAAGTCATTCAAAATAAATACAACAGGTAGAACAAAAGGGAAGTAAGCGATTTTTCTGATAATTTAATAAATTTCTATTTTCACTTATTTGTCTTTTATTATTTTTTTAATAGTATAAAACGAAAAAATAATTGTAAAAACTTTTAATTAATGCAAGATTTTCAAAGCTGGAAAGTTTGACCAAAAATTTACAACTTCGTAAAAACGTATTTAAAAAATCGCAAATTTCTTGTTAGAGTTATTGATACACACTTATCAATTCACTATTTATACAACGGCATTCCGCAAGGATCGCCCCCCTTTCTCTGATTCTGTTTTCAATTGCATTTAGCCCAATTCATCAGATTGGAAGGAACATTATCTAGCCATTAAACAATCGATTTCACAAAGAACAAACTTAATTGGATACCTCTCTAGTAAAACAAGTCTTATACTCGTACATATTAATACACTCACATATCTCACACAAATTTTAATTCTCAGCAAATAGATTATGGACTTTTTCTAGTCGGTAATTCTTCAAAATCTACTCTTAATAGAAGAACTTATTTGTGGAAGCAGGATTACTTTCGGTAGAAGACTGAATAAGTGTATCTAGATTGAGACTTTTTCCAGAATTGATTTTTCCTAACAACTCAATTATTGATGATAATATAAGAAAACATGTGATTGCAAAAAGGATATACAAATATAAATCTGCAATAAGTGAATTGTTTCAGTCAATAATTACTCAACATAGAAACTTCACCAAGAATATTATTCTCTCCTAATTATCCGATATGGTTTTTAGATAAAGCCTTATGAGATACTTCACTTTCAAAATCTTGTAAATCTAATACACTAGATAACATCTTTGTAACATACTTTTTGGAAAAAAAAAATATAAAATATGAAGGATGGCAGAAGCTTTAGCTATAGTCAATGCTGTTTATATTGCAATCGAAAATAAACGCAAAACGATAATCTGTACCGACAGTTTTTTGGTTGTTAAGGCTGTTTGTAACCCATCTTCGATTAAATGGAATACTATTAATGAAATCTGTGATCATTTAATATTTCATTCTAATAAATTAAGAATTCTCTGGCTTCCAAGTCACAGTAATATTAAAGGCAACATTGAAGCAACATGGAATATACACGGGAATAAATTGATATTATCAATCTTATAAAAACTCACGCCAAATGCAATGTGATGCATGGTCCAGTTACTTTCACCCGCACTATAAAAAACTAAACAAGCATCTCATACCACCATGTTATCCCATCAATATAACTAAACACCAAGTCAAAATTTTTTCCCGACTTCGTCTGGGTCTCATGTTAGTCACACATAACTATATTTTGCAAAACATACCGCCACCAAAATGTCTACACGGTTAACCATATTTTATGAGATTGTTTTCATTACAAGAATAATAGAAACTCAATATTTGGCCCCACCAACCCAAGGCATCTTTTAGAATTCCCCACCGATGTCAACATAAATAAAATTTGTAAATTTATTAATATGACTGAATATATCATTTAACTATTAATACAAAAAAGATATTATAAATACTCATATAAGTGCAATTACATTTTCGAAAATCAATTGAAAGGTACATATTTTAGTTTTTCTTTAATGTCTACCAAGAGCTAATACTCCTTTTTATATTACATTGTATAATTTACTTATAAATTTAATAAATAATAATAATAATGTAAGATTAGGAATGACAAAAAAAAAAAGAAATGCGTTGTATTATGGGAACTTGTTTTTCAAAATATTAAATCCATATGTAGATGAAACGTTCTCATGTTTTCTTTTAATTATATTTATACCAGTTTGGGAGTTTAAGCTTACTTGTTTGCACAAATCTAAAAAAATTTCCGTCATTGTTCGCTTTATAATGACTGATACAATGCATAAAAATGTTCCTATATTACGTTAGGGTTACAAATGATCAGTATGCAAAGCGTTAACAAAGTAAGTACACAATTGCCCCTATCGCGAATAAAAGTGAAATTTTGTTCACGCTATCAGAATTTATTAAATTTTTTAAACTCTCAAAAGATAAACAATAAAATTTCGTAATTTACGAATGGTTCTTGTAGTAAAGGTGTTAACTTTTGTTGATAAGCGGATTCCAGTGGCCAGTGCATATAAATAAAAAAATTTCTGTAATTTTATAAGATTTTAAGAGCAAAAAATAAATTTTTTTTTACTGAAGCATTTTATGAATGGTTCTTAGAGTAAAGGTGTCAACTGTTGTGGATAAACGATTTTATTAGAAAATAATTGAATTTTTTATAGGTAGACAACCACTTTTTAATTCATATGTTAAAAAATTGCTAAATTCTGCTTTGCTACATTAAATTTTAAGAAAAAAAAAAAAAAAAAAAAACCAACAAAAATACTTGTGTTCGCCAGCAAAAAGTAAGTGATCAGATTAAAGCAAAAGAAGTTAACAAAAGAAGAAAAAATGTATTTACGGGGGAATTCGCTATTCATTCATAATTGCTATCATAGTGAAAGTGAAAAAAATTCGAAGGAAATGATATTCATGATAAGGGTGAATGTATCAAGTTGGTGTTAATACTGTATTAATAAAGGGTGCTTTTTTTATAGACGTATAGAACTTTAAATTGCAATAAAACAACGATGGATTATTCGATTGACATGAATTTAATTTATCCGAAAGATAATCTTGTGGCATTACCTTTTAATATGATTTCTGGCATATGACCGCCACGGCTGGCTCAGATGTAGTCCAATCGACGTCCAATTTTCGATGACTTTTTCCAACATTTGTGGCCGTATATCGGCAATAACACGGCGAATGTTGTCTTCCAAATGGTCAAGCGTTTGTGGCTTACCCGCATAGATCAATGACTTTACATAGCCCCACAGAAAGTAGTCTAGCGGTGTTAAATCACAAGATCTTGGAGGCCAATTCACAGGTCCAAAACGTGAAATTAGGCGGTCACCAAACGTGTCTTTCAATAAATCGATTGTGGCACGAGCTGTGTGACATGTTGCGCCGTCTTGTTGGAACCACAGCTCCTGGACATCATGGTTGTTCAATTCAGGAATGAAAAAGTTAGTAATCATGGCTCTATACCGATCACCATTGACTGTAACGTTCTGGCCATCATCGTTTTTGAAGAAGAACGGACCAATGATTCCACCAGCCCACAAAGCGCACCAAACAGTCAGTTTTTCTGGATGTAACGGTGTTTCGATATACACTTGAGGATTAGCTTCACTCCAAATGCGGCAGTTTTGTTTGTTGACGTAGCCATTCAACCAGAAGTGCGCTTCATCGCTAAACAAAATTCGCTTATGAAAATCGGGAACAACGGCAATCTCGTTTTCGAAATAAAATTGCACTATTTACAAGCGTTGTTCAGCCGTGAGTCTATTCATGATGAATTGCCAAGCCAAACTGAGAATAAATCACTTGACAGCTGTTAAATCGGTCGCCATCTTGAACAGTAATGCCAACTTAAAGTTCTATACATCTATAAAAAACACCATTTACTAATAACAAAATTATATTACACAATTAAATTAATTAAATTTGTTGCACGGTTTTTATTATTAAATTATTATTTTCTTTTTCTTTATAACAAATTTTTTTATTTGTTTACTTGGAAATTTTATTTCATGGCCATTTTTCCCCTGATTTTTACATTGCTCAAGAAAGTGTTCAAAACAATCCATCAACCTCAATTCGATGCCATGCTCAGGAGCTTGGTCTTCAAAAAACAACTTTGGCCACAATTTTGCACAAGGATTTGCATTTGTTTCCATATAAAATTCAGTTGACACAAGTGCTTCTTCCATAAGACCATTTACAACGCCGTACATATGCCAATAGGATGTTACAGCTAGCCCATGACAACCCCGATTTTCATTAAAAAAAATCATAATGAGTGACGAGGCACATTTTCATTTGAATGGATATGTGAATAAACAGAATATTCGGTGCTGGGCAATGGAAAACCCTCAAATAATTCATCAGTCACCTTTGCATCCATTAAAAGTGACAGTCTGGTGTGCAATTTGGTCAGGAGGGATCACTGGACCTTACTTCTTTGAAAATGAAAACGGCGTAACGGTAACTGTGAATGGAGAGCTATATCGTGATATGATTGTAAACTTTTTAAAGCTACAACTGCATGCTTTGGGCTTGATTAACATGTGGTATCAACAAGACGGTGCCACATCGTATACAGCCAGGATTACAATGGAATTATTGCGAGTAGTATACCTTCCCGGCGGACACCCTGTACATTTATAGTAGTGCCGTATATCATCGTCAGCAATATCCCAATTTAAAGTCCAACGCTCATCGTAAGTTACTTTCTCCTAGTAGATGTAGTAAAAGTAATTTAAAATCATGTAATGCTTCTTGGTTATCCGGTTGGTCCTTCAATGAAAGACACTCAATACCACACATTGGCTTAGTTACGTCAGATTCACAAGTTGAATCTGTTCGAAAACCCATGGAAGAATGCATATCTAAATCATCTTCACGCTTCGAGTCGCAAAATGGCAGGCTCAATTGTAATTTTTTTTACAGAAAATTCATTAATATTGCTTATCATCATCAAAATTTAAGCATCAATAATAACTACAGTTTCCAGCCCATTGATGCGCCTAGCTTGACACGCCTTCTATGTATCAAATCCCATTGATTTAAAATTAAGTTATTTTTATATTTATGATTATATTTTAGTAAGTACGACTAACAGTGTGGTGCTATTTTCGAAATAAAAAACAGGGCTAACAACAATTAGATACACTTGAGTAACAAATAAAAAAATTGCTTCAATGTTTGTCTCTGTTCCATTTTGCAAAAACTATTTAAAATTGATTTATTTAAATTATTCTGTTGATTCTTTTCTTGATTAAAAGTTATAATTACTGAGCAACCAGAGGTGTCAGAGTGCAGATATAAATAGTACACATTTTTTTTCTGTCTTTTTGCACAAACTCAAAATTCTTATTTCAAAAAAATTTACACTTTCTTTATTTACATTTCGTAAACATGAATTTTAAAACATGAAAATTTGTGTTTGTTATCACTTTTATATTAAATTTCATACTTCATAACAAAAAACGTAGATATAAGTATTTTCGGCATGTGCATTTTCATTACGGAAATAACTTTTTAATTAATGTTTTTTTAAAACAAAAAATTTTTCATTTTGCTTATTTTCTCTTATTCGTAATATTAAAACACTATATCTGCCTCAAATAAAACACTGAGTTTTTTAAAATTCTAACCTCAAAAGTTTCATCTCTGGTTGCTTGTGGTTATAATTGACTGGATAATAGCACTGATCTAATGTGTTGTATATAATTTTGGAATTAAAAGATGAATGTGTGCTATGTATTTACATTCCTAAACAACTGCTGTTGCCGCTTCTAAAATAATTAAGTAGCTGGCTACACGGCCACATTTGTAGCCAACGTCATTTGCAGTCATGTAGTCGGTATCTTGCTGTCTCGAATGTATTTAATGCATGATTTTATTCTTTTTACTACCTTTTATTGCAGCAATGGTTAATATTTACTTATAGCATGTTCACACGACGAGTTTCAATGCTGGTTTCGCTGTCTGAACCTCGATTGTGAAAATTTGCGTTCAGACGACACATAATGAGTTTCATTTGACAGTTGCTTTGTTTTGTTTTTTGTTGTTTCGCATTTGCCCGCGTTTGTTTTTTAGTTTTGAAATGAATAAAAAAGGTAAATTTTAATATATAAATATATGTATTTTTAGAAAAAATAATAATTTATAAAAAATTTATTTATTATTTCAAATAATTTAATATGTTGTGTTATTTATTATGTTTATTTTTATATTTAAGCAATTTAACACTCTTTCCTTTGTTTCTTACTAATAGCATGTTCACACGACGAGTTTCAATGCTGGTTTCGCTGTCTGAACCTCGATTGTGAAAATTTGCGTTCAGACGACACATAATGAGTTTCATTTGACAGTTGCTTTGTTTTGTTTTTTGTTGTTTCGCATTTGCCCGCGTTTGTTTTTTAGTTTTGAAATGGATAAAAAAGGTAAATTTTAATATATAAATATATGTATTTTTAGAAAAAATAATAATTTATAAAAAATTTATTTATTATTTCAAATAATTTAATATGTTGTGTTATTTATTATGTTTATTTTTATATTTAAGCAATTTAACACTCTTTCCTTTGTTTCTTACTAATACATTGAAATGCTTGCAAAACAATAATATTTCTTTGTTTACAATTTGTTTTGTTGGACAGCTAGTTAAGATAAACTAGCGATAGAAACTAGTGATGATACTAAATTTTCATGGTTTCGGCAAGAGTTTCAAAATGAAACCTGCAGATTCGCTCACTTAATTTTGTATGGCGAATCTTCCTGTTTCATTCGAGATTGGGATGTGAACCCTCGAAAGAGAGCGAACCTTGTCTCGTCTGAACATACTATAATACATTGAAATGCTTGCAAAACAATAATATTTCTTTGTTTACAATTTGTTTTGTTGGACAGCTAGTTAAGATAAACTAGCGATAGAAACTAGGGATGATACTAAATTTTCATGGTTTCGGCAAGAGTTTCAAAATGAAACCTGCAGATTCGCTCACTTAATTTTGTATGGCGAATCTTCCTGTTTCATTCGAGATTGGGATGTGAACCCTCGAAAGAGAGCGAACCTTGTCTCGTCTGAACATACTATTAACTAGCTGCCCAACAAAACAAATTGTAAACAAAGAAATATTATTGTTTTGCAAGCATTTCAATGTATTAGTAAGAAACAAAGGAAAGAGTGTTAAATTGCTTAAATATAAAAATAAACATAATAAATAACACAACATATTAAATTATTTGAAATAATAAATAAATTTTTTATAAATTATTATTTTTTCTAAAAATACATATATTTAAATATTAAAATTTACCTTTTTTATCCATTTCAAAACTAAAAAACAAACGCGGGCAAATGCGAAACAACAAAAAACAAAACAAAGCAACTGTCAAATGAAACTCATTATGTGTCGTCTGAACGCAAATTTTCACAATCGAGGTTCAGACAGCGAAACCAGCATTGAAACTCGTCGTGTGAACATGCTATAATAACCAGTTGTCTATTTTTAAGACAACATGTGAATGATAATCGCTGAAAATTAACATACACAACTGAGAAGACAACACAACAGATAAGTGTTGTAAATTGTAATCGCAATTCACAGCACCAAAATAGTTAAGTGTTGTGAACCATCATCGGGGCCTAAATAATATTTTGTGTGTGTATTTTAAAAGTATTCAGTGAGACAAACAACGACACAATACTTTCCTTATACCCTTCACTGTAAGTAAGAAGGGTATACGAATATATAAATTTTTCTTCTATAAATTTTTGTTATGTTCGTTGTAAATACAAAATTTCATATTAAATATGAAACAAGCTGAATGTTTAATTTAATTTTTAATAACACAAATTCTAATGTTTGCTTGTAATTTATGTTATGTTTTTTAATAAAATAAAACTAAAAAGACACACATATATACTGACTGCTCTTTAATGCTTTGTAAGAAAAAAGATTTTTTTTGGGCAAAAAAAGTTTTTTCTCAGAAATTTTAATATTTACCCAAAAAAATCTGACAACACTGTGCATGACAAGCCATTAAATTAAATTTATGCCTGAAAACAAAATGGTTTGTGAACGTAATAGACAAACAGACAGTTTTCAATTTCCGATTCTACAACAATGGTGTAGTAGACACCATTTCTGCTTTCAACGTTGGATAAACTAATAATAGTACAGCGCTGCCATGCTTCTAAACTCTAATAGCAAATTTGTTTTAATAAAATTTGATAAATTAAGAAATTGCACCAAAAGCTTGTTGATATTCTCTTAACCGGCCCATATGCGCAATCAAGTGATTAAGTTAATAAGCTAGTTAGTCCCAATTACATTATGGACATTTCTTGCCGGATATTTTTTCAATTCTCATTTGTTCTTTCCTAAACCGTTTACATTTTGGACATTAATGGCCAGATAGAAATTTTTTCAATTCTTCTTTAAATTTATTTTCGTGACGTGCTTAATTAATTTGTATGAAAATTAATAGAAAAAAATCGTAAAAGAGTAACGTTACTGACTGACTGACTGACTTATCATCATCGCCGAGCCCAAACGGCTAAACCTACGGACTTGAAATTCGGTAAGCAGGTGCATGTCCCAATGTATAGGACGAATAAGAAGGGATTTTTGGAAATTCAAATATTAAGGGCGTAAAAAAGGGTAAAATCGAACTTTTTATATCTCCGGAACTACTACAGATACAGCCAAAGTTCAAGCTACAGAATAATCTACTAAAAAAATAAGCGGATGGGTACATCGGCAATAACACGGCGAATGTTGTCTTCCAAATGGTCAAGCGTTTGTGGCTTATCCGCATAGACCAATGACTTTACATAGCCCCACAGAAAGTAGTCTAGCGGTTTTCAATCACAAGATCTTGGAAGCCAATTCACAGGTCCAAAACGTGAAATTAGGCGGTCACCAAACGTGTCTTTGAATAAATCGATTGTGGCACGAGCTGTGTGACATGTTGCGCCGTCTTGTTGGAACCACAGCTTCTGGACATCATGGTTGTTCAATTCAGGAATGAAAAAGTTAGTAATCATGGCTCTATACCGATCACCATTGACTGTAACGTTCGGACCAATGATTCCACCAGCCCATAAAGCGCACCAAACAGTCAGTTTTTCTGGATGTAACGGTGTTTCGACATACACTTGAGGATTAGCTTCACTCCAGCTTCAGTTCGTTCATATGTTTTTATGTGCTACACCAATGGCGCATCCATGTTTTCATTAGCAGTGTATCCTTTCACGAGATATTAAAAATGAACTTGCACTATTCTGTGTAGGCACTCATACAATATAAAAGACTTTTGACTATAGTTTTGGGTTTTTCGTAGTTAATACTGTTAGGTTTTTACACTATCATAAAACCGGCTATGAAAATAGATGTTGCTCTTTATTTATGTAGTGGTTTCAGCAGATTACCAACACATGCATAGCATGCTGCAAACTTTTTATGTTTCACTAAAAACTTTTGTAAATAAATAATTTATATATCAATTGAGTAGCGGTTTCAGCTTTCGAACGTTAACAGCACTAAAATTAATAGTCATCTGCTATTTTTGACAAAAACACAAATAAAAATTTTGCGACACAATTACAAATAAATTTAAGAAAGTCACCAAAAATGGATTGTACTCGTAGTCAACAGGAAGAAAATGTTTTATCTCTCTCTTCATACAAAAGAATTCAAGGTAAGTAACATGCATACATAAATATGTAAAGAAAAGAAGTAATACATTTCTTTTTTCCAGTTTGGTCTGATGGGGATACCAGACAATTATTGCCTGAAATAGGAAAACTAAAAAAATTTATAACAAAAAAAGATATGTGGACAAAAATTGCAACGGAAATCTAAGATAGAGCAGCAAAGCAATGTGAAGAAAGGTACAAGACAGTGGAAAATAACCAAGTTTCTGTAGCAAAAAGAAAATCTGTCGAATTTGAAGAATAGCTTCTTAGAATTGGTTTAATGGATGATTCCATCGATCCAGAAATCTAAATGGGCAGCATTGAATTTCTTAAGGTTGAAAAGAATGAACATAAAAAAGCGAGAAAAAGATAAAATATAAGACGGTTCAAGACCTATCCGCTAAAAAGAAAGAAGCAAAAAGATTGAACTATTGAAAAAATACTATAAGATAAAGAAAAAATGAGATGAAGTGAAAAAAAGTTTGAATTTTAAAAGTGTTCTTTACTGACTGAATTACTACTTTGTACCTATAATTTTTTTTCTTTGTTCCTTACCGATGTAAGGAACTCCGTGTTGGAAATTTCTTCTGGGAGATTTGCATTTCTATCTATGCAAATGTTGTGAAGAACGCAGCAAGCAATAACAAATTCTTCCATAGTTTCGACATTAGACTTTCACTAAGCGTATCAACTGTCGGAAACGATTTTTCAATAAACAAAATGCATTTTCAATTTTAACTCTGGTTCTACAAAAATTAATATTGAAATTAAGTTCAGCATTGCTTAGTTTTCCATAATCTCTATATGAAGTCAACAAATATTCCCTTAAGGGATATGCAGCATCACCTAACAAATAATATTTACTGCAACATAAATTCGGTAATTCTTTTCCGATGAAAGAAAGTTTTAGCACTCTCAAGTCGTGAATTTTGCTAAGAATTCCAGTAAATACATCCAAAAATCTTAACTTGGAGTCACATATACCATCGTGAACGAATTTTATTTTTTGGCGTCCTGGCAACATATATATTAAATTCGGGAAACAATTTTTGAACAAAATAGAGGAATGCCAACGGGATCTCCCATATCACCAATAATAGCGGACATAGTAATGGAAAAATTGTTAGATGAAGTTGTTGCTAGTTTGAAAATAAAGCCGAAAATGGTGACGAAATATGTAGATGATATTTTTGCAATATTAAAAATTGATGAATTAGAAAATACATTGAAAGCATTAAATACACATAATAAACAAATTCAATTCACCGCGGAAAAAGAGCATAATGGAAATTTACTATATTTAGACGCACTCGTAATTAGAGATCAGAATAAGATAAAACTGGGTTGGTACCAAAAACCAACGGCATCTGGTAGACAATATAATTATTAATACGCAAAGAATTTTATTAGAAGAGTATTAGATACAAGTAATTTAGATGTTCACACAAGGAACAAACAAAAGATTGTGAACATTTTACGTAAAAACGATTTCCCAAAATGGTTGACGATGAAACTAATGGAAGATGTATACAAAAAGATGGATACAAACGAAAGTGAGGAACATGAAAAAACAAGGAAAATTTCATAAATATTGGATTATATCCCAGGATTAACATGAAGACTAAAAGGATCTGACAGTTATGACAAAGAAAAATATACACTAGCAATAAAAGCAACAAACACGTTAAATAAGAGAATTTTTACAAAGATGAAATCAAGATTGGACAAAATGGATAAAACGAATATTGTATATGGAATTACGTGCAATGGGGATGATACAGGAACGTGCGAAAAAATATATTTCGGTACTACAAAAACAAAATTAAAAACGAGTATATACGCTCACAAATCAATTTTGAATTTGAATAATTCAAAAATACAAAAAACTACTCATGCAGCCCACTGTTTAAGAACTGGCCATAAACCTGACTTCGATAATGTGAGAATATTAACACAAGAGAAAAATTATGGAAAAAGATTTATAAAAAAGATGATTCACATTATAAATACTCCAACAAATAAAAGACTTAATTATAAAACTGACACAGATAAGTGCGCTCATATTTACAAATATGTAATAAACAAGCATAATAAGAGAGTAAGATAATAAAAATGATATTATTTAGTTGGTTGACTCTCAAAAATTGTTAAAGACGGTTGGTAGGCAATCTATTAAGTTTATATTTTTAGAAATGTTTGTTATATTGGTCTTATTGTTGTTGTTTTTATTTTAATGATGACCAACACAGTTGGCCGAAATATTGGCATTTTAATAATAAAAATTAATAAATTAAAAAAACGTTGTTTTTGTTTTTTATTTATTGTTTTTGTTAATGTAATTACCAAAAATAGCCGAAAATAACTCAACATACATGTTACATATGTACAGATTTTTCGTGTGACATATACAGAGAGGAACATGACTTTCATGTTAACAGTTGATATATTTTTAGAATGGAACACAAAAATATTTTATAGGTAAAATATATGGAACATTTTTGTCAGAAAGGAAAACACTATTATTGTAAGACACACTTTTATTTTAGCCATCATAACGACACTATATTGTTTATGACACACCTTATTTACTGTGTAACGTCTAATCTAAAACTGATTCTATCTCTGACAATGCCATCAACTTTATATACGATTTCAGCTCAGCCTAGAACCTTCTAGATTTATCTACTAAAAATACCAAACTGTCATATCTGTGCAAAAAATCAGAGGAATAGGTCGATGCCCGAAAAAAAATACAATCGAAATTTTAGATTTCATTAAGTCATGCTTTTTTTATGAAAATTTTTAAGCTGCACATGTGCGTAAATTTTGTACACGAAACCTACAAAGTATATATATTCTGCATCCTTATGAATAGCGGGTTCGAATAAGCGATGTCCATCTGTTTGTCTGTGTAGTCGTTGAAATGAACTTTCTGAAGTACAGCATACCAATCTTTCAATTGTTTTTGTCTCTCAGTTGCTATTTAAATTCAGCCGGATCGGTCCATTAATTGTGGAGCTATGAGCGATTCCCTCTATTTTTTGACAAGTTTTTCAGTGAGTATTTTGCAAAAAATTGCAAAGAAAAAGTGGTACGCAATTTTATCTTATAAAGGGTGTTTTTTATAGCCGTATATAACTTTAAATTGCAATAAAACAACGATGGATTATTCGATTGTCATAGATTTTATTTATTCGAGAGATAATCTTGTGGCATTACCTTTTAATATGATTTCTGGCATATGACCGCCACGGCTGGCTCAGATGTAGTCCAATCTGGACGTCCAATTTTCGATGACTTTTTCCAACATTTGTGGCCGTATATCGGCAATAACACGGTGAATGTTGTCGGTCAAGCGTTTGTGGCTTATTCGCATAGACCAATGACTTTAAATAGCCCCACAGAAAGTAGTCTAGCGGTGTTAAGTCACAAGATCTTGGAGGCCAATTCACAGGTCAAAACGTGAAATTAGGCGATCACCAAACGTGTCTTTCAATAAATCGATTGTGGCACCAGCTGTGTGACATGTTGCGCCGTCTTTTTGGAACCACAGCTCCTGGACATCATGGTTGTTCAATTCAGAATGTTCTGGCCATCATCGTTTTTGAAGAAGTACGGACCAATGATTCCACCAGCCCATAAAGCGCACCAAACAGTCAGTTTTTCTGGATGTAACGGTGTTTCGACATACACTTGAGGATTAGCTTCACTCCAAATGCGGCAGTTTTGTTTGTTAACGTAGCCATTCCTCCTGAAGTGCGCTTCATCGCTAAACAAAATTCGCTTATGAAAATCGGAAACAACGGCAATCTCGTTTTGCGCCCATTCGACGAATCTACGCCTTACTTGATGATCGTTTGGCTTCAATTCTTGAATTGGCAAACCAAACTGAGAATAAATCACTTGACAGCTATTAAATCGGTAGCCATCTTGAACAGTAATGCCAACTTAAAGTTCTATACGTCTATAGAAAACACCCTGTATAACAGTTATAAGTTCAAAAAAGCAAAATAATCGCTCTACAAACGGCAGAGAAAAATTAAAAATACAACCGAACTTTTTGATTTTCATTAATTTCTGTTTTGTTTTTTTATGAAAATTTTCAAGTTGTACATGTGCATAATGTTTGTACACACAAACTTGAAACCAGGCAGCGTGTCTTTTTAAATCCTCTTGTGCAATAAAACTACGAATATCTTATATTAGAGAAAGAGGATTTTTGCCGTTAATTTGAGGTTATTTATTTTATATTAAATATTTAATTAAATATGTTTGGTTTAAAAACATTTTTAATTGAATCAAATTTAATTTATTTTTCATTCCTATTAAATATTTTTCTTATAATTTATTTTTAAAGACATTTTATTGTTTTTAAAAATAGAATAAAGAAAAAAATTGATATTCAAAGAAATTTTTTTTTATTTTTTTGTTGGTTAAATACAGTAGACGCTCGTAAATTAGAACTCTTATAAATTTGAATCCTTCGGAAATTCGAATTACTGTTTGTTATACATACCTTGCTCTGAAATTAGACTCGACACTTTAAAATTGTCTTTATAGTTTTTTTTTTTGGCTTCCATATACGAGTACATATATAATTTTTATTGTCCGTGAATTTTTATTCATTAGTGATGGAACTCAAATCTGCGAAGCTTCTTGCCTTGTCCTAAGGAAAAATCTAGACTCCCAGACTGATAGGTTAGTACACGAGTAAAGTTTGAAACGTGTGTACGAGTACATAAAGTCTTGTTCTTTTTAATAAAATGCCCAAAAAAATCCAAACAGAATACTCGGTCATTAGCAGCCAAGGTAAAGATTAAAAAAAAAAAAAAGATTGACAAAGTTGTACTTTTATATTGTTTTTTTTTTTATTTTTAAACCTTTGGAAACTTAAACTTTTCAAAAATTAGAACTACCCCCGGAACAAAGTGGTTTTATTTTGCGAGCGTCTAGCAACACAGTGATGCAAGACTCGGCACGGCCGAATTGAACTTGTTTATTGCATCTGAATTTTGTACTTTCACTTTTGCTTGCTTCTCAAATGCAACTATGTACTCGTATTTCTTAGCAAATTGTAAGTTTAGTTTCTATGGCTGTGTATATGTAAAACCGCTCATGTGAATATGTACTTCATTATGAGGGTGTGAGGTTCAAACAAGCATGTAAAATATTGTCCACCAAAAATCAGGAATACTCCAATGTGAACATAACGATGTGAAAAAGGGTTATTCATGTGGTATAACTTTGTCATATGGCTGAACTATTGGCGTAGTGTCAAAACTATTACTAAATGGAACATTTTAAAAGCTTGTATACTGCCGTTCGACAAGTTTTGTATAGTTGTAACGGCTGTATACATTTGTATCGGTAGAAGGTAAATATCAGGTTGAAATATTAATGAGACTCGGTAGTGAACGTGTTAATACTGACTTACTAGCTGCAGGAATAAATATTTCTAATTAATTAATGTTGACATAAAATATAAATTTCAAGTGCTTTTGAGCTGTATAAAAAAAAAGGTTTTCTGTTATTATTTTATTTTGCTTATTATGCGTTCAATGCGTTTAAATAAAACTTTTGAAGGATTAACTAAAGGGTTGGTGGGTTGTTTCATCTACTTTTTCTTTCTTTTGAATACTTAAACGCACTTTTTTCTTTGATGATTTCAATTTATAAAATTTTATATTACTTCGTACACACATACATAAGTACATACGTACGAGTAAATATTTAAATTATATTTTTTAGTATTCAAGTGAAAATAAAAAAAATTTTGTTTTTTTTTTCAAGTTTTTGACCGGTAAAAAGATCTAATATATTTATATATTTAAATGCAACTTTTGACTTTTTATACCCTACACTGTAAGCAAGAAGGGTATATGTATATGTACAGGGTGTCCGCCGGGAAGGTATACTACTTTGTTTGTTAATCATTTTTAATTAAATTAAAGAGAATGGATCTTATATTGATAAATGTTTTATTTAATGTCGGCAATTACGTATGGAATACAATATCAGATAAATGTCCGCCTCTGTTAGTCTCACAAATGCGAGCCTTTTTCATTACATTTTCACACATTTCACGTTTTATTTCATTAATTTCATCACGAATATTTTGTTTGAGTTGCTCAACCTTGCTTTTCAGATATCCCCCCAAAAAGAAGTCCGGAGCAGACAAATCAGTCAACCGTGAAGGCCAATCAACATCACCATTTCTTGAAAGAGGTCTCACAGTAATTCCATTGTAATCCTGGCTGTATGCGATGTGGCACCATCTTATTGATACCACATGTTAATCAAGCCCAAAGCATGCAGTTGTGGCGTTAAAAAGTTTTCAATTATATCACGATATAGCTCTCCATTCACAGTTACCGTTACGCCGTTTTCATTTTCAAAGAAGTAAGGTCCAGTGATCCCTCCTGACCAAATTGCACACCAGACTGTCACTTTTAATGGATGCAAAGGTGACTGATGAATAATTTGAGGGTTTTCCATTGCCCAGAACCGAATATTCTGTTTATTCACATATCCATTGAAATGAAAATGTGCCTCGTCACTCATTATGATTTTTTTTATGAAAATCGGGGTTGTCATCGGCTAGCTGTAACATCCTATTAGCATATGTACGGCGTCGTAAATGGTCTTATGGAAGAAGCTCTTGTGTCAACTGAATCTTATATGCAAACAAATGCAAATCCTTGTGCAAAATTGTGGCCAAAGTTGTTTTTTGAAGACCAAGCTCCTGAACATGGCGTCGAATTGAGGTTGATGGATTGTTTTGAACACTTTCTTGAGCAGCAGTAATGTTTTCAACCGATCTTGCAGTACGTTGTGGCCCATGCTTGGGCCTATCACCTACAGACCCTCTTTCTTAGAAATCATTCACTACACGATAAATAGCGCCTTTTGTTGGCACGTTGTTTCTCCTAAAAATTTCACGTAACTTTATCATCGTCACAGTAATCTATGATTGATTTTGGTGAAATATTTTAACAATTAAAACACTTTGGTTTATGGAATATTTTTCCATAATAACTTTGCCACGTGTCTACTTCAAGACTGCCAAGACTAATGTTTACCAAAATGGCGGCAAAACAAAGGGAAGGGAAGGTATACTCCCGGCGGAAACCCTGTATATGATGAGATGCAATAATAAACCTAACCATTATGTGTTTCCACCAGAATATGGTTGCCTCAACCATATTTTTTCTATGCTGGTTTGCATACTGCGGAAAATGCATATAGTGTATCAATTGCTAGAGCTTTTAATCTTACTAAAAAAGTCAATAAAAACTTGAAATTATTAGCCTCACAAATACTGGTTTACCCGTTTAATTGTGTGTTTTCCGTAACGTTGGAATACCTACAGATTAGTTTTTGTACAACTCATACGATGGAAGTCAGCAAGAAAGCTCCAAATTTCACTGTGACAATGAAAGGAATTCCCTAATAGTCATCCGAGAAAGGGTTGAATGTCTTATTTCTTGTCTTTTAATTCAATCATAAAAATGATAGAGTTAGAGTTAATGAGTCTTTTTGACTAGCGCATACTCACTTCGGCTCTCCAGCAGCTTTGTAGACTTCGTTTCTACTCCTTGAGTAGTACGGAACGAGTGAAGTTGTTGATCAATTCACAGAAGAGCTCTGGTCATATGAAGTAGACTAGGCACAGCGAATTTTACTTGTTTTTCTCTCGTCTTTAATATTTTTCATTAATACGAATTATTGAATTACAAATACAAATTTTCGAAATTTGAAATCTTTTCCAGAAAAAACTTCTCTTCACGGTATTTTGAGTTGCGTTCAACGTTATTCAACAGTTTGGCTATCGATTCTAATAGAATCAATTTCGTGCACACAATTTTATAAATATTGTATTTAACATGATTTAATGCAATAGACTGGAAATACCCAACAACCCTTGAGGAAAGAAAAGGAAGAAAAGAAAAAGTTTAGAAATAAATTCCAAGCTAAATAAAACAAAAAATTACTAGACACATTTTGAACGGTTAGAAAAATTAACCCTTTTTAAAACATTGGCAAAGTGAAAAAAGTGCATTTTTTCAAACTGACATAAATAACTAACACACTCAACTCACACCGGTTGTAACTTTTAATGCTGTGTGCTTACACACATATACGAGTACATATATGAACGTGAACATTACAAGTTTACAAGATACAACAAACAATTTAGCAGGAAATAAACTTTTAGCTCAAAGCAATCATTTTACTGCATTAGGGAATACTCCTCGCACTAAAAAAACCGAAGAATAAAAAATGAGAAAGAAAAAATTCGATATGATATGTGTGATATGAGACGACAAACTGGTTAAAAGATATGCTGGACAAATTTGGTATAAGAACAGTGATTAACAAAAGTTTGAACCCATTTGAATACTGTATGTATAGGGTGACGCAATAAGGGTGCACTTTTCCATTTCATGCTGCTGTGTAGCATGTGGTGCCGTCTTGCTAAAAGCACATGTTGTCCAAATCAATGTCGTTCAGTTAAGGCCACAAGAACTCCGTTATCATGTTCCTATAACGAATGCAGTTCACAATCAACACAATTTCAGTTTCTCACTGTAGATGCATGAGGATTTTCTGAATTTTGTGCATTTACAAAGGATTTCAGATAAAAATGCGCTTCATCAAAGACGATGATTTTCTCCGTAAAATTGGCATTGACATCACTTTATTCCATTATCCATTAAATGAGTTGGCAACTCGGAGCCTTTATTCCACACTTAATCGGAACATGTCTTCTTTATAATTCGATAAAAAAATTCAGAACTTTCTCAAAAAATACGTGTTTTTATTTTAATATGAAAAAAGAGCACTCTTACTGGGAGGAGTAAAAAATATATAAAAAATAAAAAATTAAATTTATTTGATTTATAAACTGGATAAAAAAATGAAGAAGGCTAAGATGTGTCTTATGAAAAATGTACTGTTCTTTGTCCATCGCATCTACTAACTCAATTATAAAAAAAGTCTTTGTTTTTATATAGCAAAGAATGTTAGGGGTATTTACGAAGCCATTCCCTATATACGAGTACATACACTAGCTTCCAAAATTTTAGCTACCAGATGACGAAGCCCCCAAAAGAAATCTTTCAACTTTAACTTTATCTATTTTATATCATGTCACACCTAGATGTTTGAGCATGTTTCACATCTCATTTGTGTTTAAGATTTTTCGAGGTTTTACTCTGAATCTTCAGTAGATTACTTCAGTAAATTCCTGCCCAAACATTTGAATACTTTTTTCATTATACCAGTCGACCAAATGAGAATTTTAGTTTTTGTAATGTTGGTTGAACAATTTTGTTTATTTGGTTCAATGCCTCTACTTCCTTAGTTTTTTATTTTCTTGTTTAAATATTTTAAAAATTGTAATAGTTTCTATTTGGAATTTAAAAGCTTAACAAAATATTAATCTTTATTTGTGCTTTATTCCAGAAATTGTGCTGGTTTTTAAATTTATTCTTTTCTCATGAGTTATTTATTCAGTACAATAAGTACTGAAGGGGATAGCATATCTATATGAACCATTTCGTCATACGCTACTCTGATTCCTCAGTAGATTACTCCCAACGTTTCTTGCAAACCTTAGAACCTTTATATTGTAAAAGCAATTGACTAAATAAGAATTATTTGTCAATAGTTACAAAAAGATTCAAATATTCAAACAAAAAAACTCAGTAAGCATTGAACTGAATAAATAAATAAGTTTCCCAACCAACATTTTAATATTGAAAAATATATATTCTATTTTTACTCTTCTCTTCTATTTTACATTCGAATGCCAGGTGGGCCTATTGACTAAAATTCTCATTTGGCCGATTTTTATAACGAAATAAGTATTCAAATGCTTGGCCAGGAACTTAACAAGAGTAATCTACTGAAGATTCAGAGTAGCCTCTGATGAAACAGCTGTATAGATAGGATTTCCCTCTTAGTACTTATTGTGCTAAGTCAACAATTTTTCAAATTTTCTATGAGAATATCATGTTGAGAGTAATGCATTTTGCACATCACCATAATTGGAATTAACCGCGAATAAAGATTAAATTTTGTTATGCATCTCAATCGACGAGCTTAAAACATAATCTTGCAATTGTAATTGATTCTATAATTCTACTCGAAAAATGGGTTTGATAAAAAACTTTCTTTCCTTTATAAATTTTTACGGATGCAATTATTTTATTTACAGTGATCCTACGTATTTCATTTTTTTTAATATTGTTGCGAAAAATCATGCTATTGAACTACTGTGTTATTATTCGTAAGAAACTGTATTTATGTATGTTTAAGTTAGAGGGTAGAATTTGTGAATCAAATGCCTGTGTGTGAGTTTTAAAGTGAAATGTGTAGTATTTATATCTGTGTTAGTGAATAAGTTTCATGTGTGTAGAGTTGGCTAGACTTAAAATGACCATTACAGTTTGATATTCTTATTAGATAAATCTATAAGTTTCTAGGCTGAGCTGAAATAACCGCTACGGTTTGGTATTGTTACTAGATAAATCTAGGAAGTTCTAGATTTAGGTGAAACGGTATGAAAACAATGCTGAAATTGCAATAAGGTGGATGTTTAGTTCAGACGTTAAACAGTGAACACTGTCTATCACAAACAATAGAGTGCCGTTGTAACGGTTTAAATACAAAAATATACAACTTGTGTTTTATTTTACAATACCAATCTTAATAAACTAATAGTTTTTGTGATAGTGTAAAAACGTAACAATACAATAATTTTTAAAATTTTCAAAACTAGCTTTCATTTAATTTTTCGTAAGTAAATGTGTCATTATTTTTTGCAACGCACTGTACTGAGAGTACTATATAAGCGAAATCAGCCAGGCATTCAATGTTCTGTAGTCTTACTTTAATTTTTTCATCCACAACAACGTACAATCATGTTTTACGCCTAAATGAACGTTTGACTGCGTTAGAAAAGCGCATAAACTTGCAAAGAAAAACAAAATTGTGTGTATCTTAAGACGAAATATGTAAACATTAGCGACCAAAGTTACTTTGTTTTAGTAATTATAATAAATTCTATTGAAAAGTATGCAGTTTTTAAGATGCAAAGGAAGAAACCATTCTAGTTATACATCAAAAAAGAGGCTCTTTATGGTAGAATATAAAGTCATACACTGAGAAAACAACATCGGTTGTGTGAAATTTTTTTATTGTAGCAAGCAGAATTCGTTAATACTGTCCAAAATTTAGTATTCTTAAAAATATTTTGAGCTGTAACACCAATTTTTTACCATGATTTAAAGTTCGCCTATAGCAACTAAATTTTTGATTGGAAACAAATTTAGGACTCGCAACTAAAGTTGTTTTCTCACTGTACTTAATGCCAAGAAAACAAATTCGGCTGTGCCTGGCCTTAACCCACGGTCACATTAAACAAACATTTGTTCAAATAAGCGTAACCACTACTTTTTGGAAAATATTTTTTAGAGTCTAACATGACTTGTATTATTATATTATACTAGCATTTAACTCGCTACTTCGTCAGCGAAGTACCATGCTGTCGCTATTATAATTTGGTATTTCTTTGTAGACTATCTAATCTCAGTTCAAAATTTTTTAATACAAATAAAATTAAAAGGTATCATTAAAATTTAGAAAATCAATTTATTGATTTTCATATTTACATTCGTTACTGTTAAAAAATTCAAAATATGTCATTATGGAAATTTAATAAAAAGTATAGTTTTCTTCTCCTAATTATTTTTCACCTTGTCCTGAACCGTTTAACCGTCGTTAATATTAAAAAATCAAAAAGTACCATTTAAATCAATAAAAAGTACCATTTTGTCAACTTAATGATGTGTTATTTTGTTAAGGACCGTTTAATTCTACTGTGAAAATTCTAGGTTTGCACATAAAATTAAAAATACCATTAAACTTGTTTAAATATAAAGTACAAATCTTTCTTTTTGTACTTTTTTTCTCCGTTAAAACAATTTTTTACCATTGATTTTTATTAGGTACTACAAATTAGTAATAAAATGTTTATATGCTGCATCAATTTACATTATGGTACATATTTAGAATACAGTTTAGTTTTTGTTGCTGTCATTGTTACTTTGAAAGATAAATGGGGTTAAAAAAATGTACCAAAATTAGTTTTTACCCTTTTTATGCTACAAATGTACAAATATCGAAAAAGTACCCATCCGCTTATTTTTTTAGAAGATTATTTTGTAGCTTGAACCTTGTCTCTATCTGTAGTAGTTCCGGAGATATAAGAAGTTCGATTTTACCCTTTTTTACGTCCTTAATATTCGAATTTCTAAAATCCCTTCTTATTCGTCCTATACATTGGGACATGCACTTGCTTACCGAATTTCAAGTTCGCAGCTTTAGCCGTTTGGGCTGGGCGATGATGATAAGTCAGTCAGTCAGCCAGTAACGTTACTCTTTTATATGTATAGATAAAATTAATTTAGTTAATATAATAATGCGAATATTTCTTCAAAATATAAAAATGTATATCTAGATGACATAGTGATTATGCTTATTTCGACAAATAACGGGTGGCCCAAATAAGACCAGCTGATGTGAAACACAAATAACTTTTTTATTTTTTAACATAATTTCTTTTTGCAGATTATAACTGAACTCTTGGAAATTTAAAATGAATGTGTACAGTCCACAACAACGCATTAAAATTATCGATTTTTATTATTCTTCTCAACGATCAATTGTTCTGACGCAGCGAAATTATCGCCGTTTTTTTTTAACATAAGATCAGCGTCCACATCTTCCATGATTACAAGTTTAGTTCGCCGTTTTGAGGAACTGGATTCAGTTGCCGACCGTCCAGGAAGAGGTGTGCACTGCTTGGTGCGATGTTATGGCCACCAAAATCATCGGCCCATATTTCTTTGAGAATGAGTATGAAACGCCAGAAACGGTCTCCGGGGCTTCTTACAGAACAATGGAGCAACATCCTAATTTGTGGTTTCAACAAGATGGAGCTACTGCGCATACTGCTAGGCAAACTATGCGTGAAATTTTTGGTGAACGCATAATTTCAAAAAATTAAGATTTCCCTTGGCCTCCTCGTTCACCAGATTTAACTGATCCCCAATTTTTTTTATGGGGTTATTTAAAAGACAAAGTGTATGTTAACAAACCACAGACTATTGGACAGCTCAAGCAGAAGATTCGAGACGAAATACGGCGCCTGCAACCAGAAACATTACGTCGTGTAATGCAAAATGCGCTAAAAAGAGCCAATGCCTGTATCGAGCAAAATGGTGGTCATTTGCCTGATGTCATATTTCACACATAGTCACGTTAAATTTCCATAAAATGTATTTAACATATAAAAATAAATCATAAAAAAAAACCGTTATTACAAGAGTTATACGTGTTTAACATCACTAGGTCTCATTTGGGCCACCCTGTATGTTAGCCAAATATTGATTTTTTTAATTTTGCTCATTCTTTTTAAACATCTAACACAAAAAAAATATAAAAAGATTTTTCATGAAATGGCAAATATGTATTTATTAAAATAATTTTTTTTCAATAACTTTTTTGTTAATCTTAAAATAAATATTTAATTTAAGTTAAAGAAATTAAAATTAACAACGTTTAAGGAAGAAATCCCTTCTGCGATCCTAATTTTTGAAGGCAATAAAATATGTGTAGGTACTTAATTTTTAAATAAAAAAAATTATTTAAAGAAAGATATCAAATAAGAATGTAAGATAAATTCAATTAATTAATTAATCTTTATTGAGTCTTCTTTATTTTTATTAAGTTTATAACTGTACAGAGCAAAAATATTACAAGTATTTATTAGAATTATAATCGTCTTGTTCTAACGCACAATGATAAGAAATATACTCGTACATGTATTTTGTTATTACTAATAATAACAAAAGGAGTAATTAAATATTTATATTGAAAACGATTCCTGCTCACTGCATTTAAAATGACCAACAGAGCAAAAATCTGTTAATTTAAAATAAAAAATAAACTAAAGTTAAAATTAATTAGTAATACAATCAATCAATATCTTATAATAATAAATCTTTTTACAATAACGATAATGTAACAACAAATAATTAATATTTTTTTTAATAATACAGAAATATTAATAACTACATGACACATAATAATAATAATAATTTTTAAAAGTATAATTCAAAATAATGAAAAAAAAAATAATAAAAATTCGGTTACCCTTTATGACAGCCAGCTAATGTCTTTTTTTAAATAGATGGAATTATGAACGGATGTAAATTTTGTAAGTACTCAGGAATTACTTTAATAGGTGAAGATAAGTAGAATTTGACCAAGTTAAATATTTTAGTCCTAAAATAATTATCATGGTTGGCTAGTTTTTCAACAAAATTTATATTATAAATCTAGTGCATACGAGTATCTACAAAACGGTTTTATTTTGGTTTAAAATATTTGAAAACATTTATTAATCAAAACAATATTGGAATAAATATTTAATATCAAATAGTGACAAAAAATCAAGAAAATGTTGAATTTTAAGCTCCAGTTTTTTAACTCTGTTTTTGTGCGTGATTTAGCTTTTATTAAGGTCAATTTAGCTTTTTTTCTAATGCCAACGCTAACTGTAAGATAAACTAGCCTTTCGCTTACCAGATACATTTAGTTAAGGTTTATTTGTCATAGTTGAAAACCATTTTTCTGGCCGATAACATCCTGCCGTTAGTTAATGCTTAGTTGTAATAATGGCTTTAAGTATAGTGTAGCAGTTTTCATTTTTCAAAGTACATTTACACATTATAGCGGTTTTTGCTTTGAAATTGGCAATTACTTTATGAACATGTGGAAGTAAGATATATTGCGCTTTTTCAGTCGAAAATGAGTGACTAGTTTTTTACGCTTGCGATCTAAAACTCTATTAATTGATTTGTGTAACAGTATAAATATATATGTATAATATATACATACACGTGCATTTATACATAAACACATACCTACTAAGTGATAAGTTCTCTTTTTCCCAGTCACGCTGTATTGCTTTTAACATCATAAGACAACTGTTGAGTACAACAGTTATGTCTTAGAAACGGTTTGAGGGTATGCGACTATCCTACTTAGTCGTACAATCTGTCTAAAAACGCATGTGTCCTAAAAAAGTATAATAGTGTGTATTGAACAAGCAGACTTTTTGACAGGCCTGTCCGATTTTTTAATGTTATGAAAATTTTCATAAAATAAATTTTATCTGTGCGATCAGACTTGCATTTTCTATGTTCAAGGCAGAAAAATAGCAACAATACCAAGCTTGTGTTTTATTTATACAAACTTTTAGGTTATTTTTCATTGTACATATTTAAAAAAAAAGATATTTTGCGGCAAAGAAGAAAATGAATACTTTTAAAAGTATTAAGGTGAGTAAACGCATGTTTTTGCATCTTTTTTTGTATAATAGTGTGGATTAAAGTTCACCATTTTAAAGCCATTTCTTCAAGTAGGACAGAATTCTGTCACACATTATTTTGACATAATCGTACGATCGTGTAGGATAGTGAGTCAGTACTTTAAATGAGCATCTGATTCACGTAAAAAATTGAAGAAACATTAAAAAATTTACAAAACAAATAATAATAAAATAATTTAAGTCAACTAAATGAATTTCTTTAACCAAAAGTATGGATAACACAGAATTTTAAATTTTTTTTTTTTTTTTTTTGACCGATGTTGAAGGAGTTTTAAATTTAGTTGAATCAACATACAACGTGTTGACTATACACACAGAAAACAACTTCGGCTGTGATACTCGAATTCGTTGCCAATTGAATTTAGGCGGTTGCATGAACTATGATAGAATTCGAGTACATCAACTGAAGCAATTCGGCATTCACAACTGATATAATACAAAATGGTATTGTCACTGAAATGAAATAATTTAAGAAACTTTTATTTTAAACTATTTATTAAAGTCACAAATCGAATTGTGATAAAAAAATATATAAAACATACAAAAAAAGCTAACAAAAGAAAATAAAATATAAAAATAAAAAGTCAAAATTCAACACTTAAACATTTAAATTAAAATATAATCCTTTATCGTTATTTGTCCACTTCTTATTTAGATTAATCCAGGACACACAATTTGCTTATATTTATCTGAAAAAATAATATATAAATCAAATACAATTAGTCAATTCACAAACTGTCGTAAGTGGCTAAGTTATAAATTACTACTTAGATAAAATAGTACTGTTGTGAACGGCCTGTCATATTTGCCAAAGAATACACTCGCTTAACGTCAAACATTATATGTAAATACACAACTTACCTCAATATTTCCTTGTGTTTTCTCCATTTTATTAATTTTTTATTGCATCAATTTAAATTTTGCTTCCAATTTTGAATTCATAAAAATGGGGGGAAATTATTTTTGTGTCAACAAAAAACAGCTGATTAAAAAGCACAGTATAAAACACAGGAAACAAAGTAATAATGTCCTAAATCTCTTTTATATAATAAATACCAACAACATTTTTACGACAGTCATAAATTTAGGACGAATACTACACACTTTGTGAATTGGCTCAATATTTCAATATAATGTCATATGAAGAAAAAAAACTCACCTAGCTTTTATCCTGCGGCTAATGGTCCATTAATATTGCAGCACCCATCAACTATTATACAATAGCAATAATTTTATTGTTAAATTATTTCACTTTATTTTAAATTAAAAACATATCTTTTAGAATTTCAATTTTTACTTTTTTAAATATTTTGAGAAATGTCAAAAACTTAACAACAAATTCATTAAGGCAAAATATTATCGTTTGTTAATACTGAATTTAAATTCGAATTAGATATTACAGCCAATATTTTACTGTTGTACCAGTATTTCATTCCTCCACATGTATTTCAAGAAGTTGTCTCCAAAAAATCTGTATTATTTGTTTTAGTCAATGATATATCGGTTGAAGCAAACAATAATAAAATTGTGAGAATCGCCTTTTCATCATGAACATAATTTAATGGCTACAAATAATGATTATCTGCCAAATGGGTAAAAATACAATTATTATGATAAAATTTTAGTTTAAACAAATGATATTTGGAAATTGTAATCAATTTCCAACCAATCTTT
The DNA here is from genome assembly GCA_947397855.1 of Thelaira solivaga. Classification (NCBI taxonomy): domain Eukaryota; kingdom Metazoa; phylum Arthropoda; class Insecta; order Diptera; family Tachinidae; genus Thelaira; species Thelaira solivaga. Next base: position 42,276,901 of record OX377611.1, on the reverse strand, counting down.
TTTGAGTGTGTAGGTAGCTAAAATATTTTATGAAGAAATAATGGCAGCCAATACGCATCTGTTGAGTTGAGTGGAATTGCTGAACTATGAGTTTCTAATAGGCTATTCAGACATACACGTTAATTGAGCAATTAACCATTTTACGCAATTATCGTCTTTATTGAGCTCAATTTACCATACAAATTTCCATTAAATAATTGCACAATTACAAATTGATTGCATGTTAACGAAGTCAAAATCAAAATGCAACTCTTTGTTGTGCCCTTAAATATCAACTCAAAAGTGAGAAAAGTTGATATTTTCAGTATTAAAAAAAGAAAACGTAAATAAATTTAAAAATAAATGTCATAAAAAGGAAATGGCAGCCGAAGTTACCGGTAAATAAATTTTATGAAACTGTTATTGAAAATAATTATTAAACAACTAATTTCTTTTAATCAATAGCTTGCCTTCAAAACTGGATTGCACTGATCAGCGTAGTTCAATATTTTTAGTATAAGCTACCAACATTTTTTTAAAATTTGACTTTCTTTTCATTTTTTTTATAAATACTCAAACATATTTTCAAAATAAAAAAAAATTTCACAATATTTTCAGTTGTCAAATGCTTAATTGCGTAAACTTACTCGTAATTGAATATGTGTGCTCAGCAAAATCAGTCACACAATTTAAAACTTAATTGACTTCATTAACTTTTACGTCTGAACAGGCTATAAAACGATCACTGAACAGTTGTATAACAGTTACATCTTATGAACGCACCCATTATGTTTTAAAAACAATTATTTATAGTTGGATAAAGTGCAAAGTTACGTAACGATAGAATGCCGTAAGTTTATTTTTTTAAATTTAAATACAATTTTTTGTCTCATCTTACAAAAAACATTAAACAACAACTATAAACATTATACAATCGAACAAATATCAATATTAAACATTAATTTTTATTAGCATCCGTTCTTACGCTTTTTCTTATTTCTATTGCAAATAAATAAAAATAAAATGATGAAAAGAAAAAAAAATAATTTTTGAAAATAAAACTTTTGCAAATTCTAGCGAAACGAAAGATGCCAATTCATGTATGTATGTATGTATTTAAAGAGGAGGCCTAAAAATATTTGTACATCCATAAAATGGCGCCATAGTAAATTTTATCAAATGTAGTTTTCAAAATAAATATGAGCACCATGCGAATAATGATGACAGTCAGATAAAACGCAACTCGTTATAAAATTACCAACAAGCATACGATCTAAAATATATTTTATTATGTGGTTGTGTGGGTGTGAGTTTGTGTGATGCTTTAACAAAAAGAAAAACATATAAATTCGATTTCGTTGTCATTGTACTTATTTTAGTGTATTTTATAATAATTTTATTAATCGGTTACTCGGACTACAAATGTAGGCTGTGTTCTGAAACGTTAAAAGACAATGTTTACATACAATTCTAATGCGGTATTTAAACTTTTTATAAATACAAAGTTCCGAAATAATGCAACAACGTGTTTTTTACAATATGAAACATAAGTGATGCACAATAACTATACAAACGCACGTATTATGCAGGTTTTATTAGTAACCATTTACATTATGGACATTTCTTGCCGGATATCTTTTCAATTCTCTTTTGTTCTTTCCTAAGCCGTTTACATTTCGGACATTAATGTCCAGATAGAAATTTTTTCAATTCTTCTTTCCATTTATTTTCGTGACGTGCTTAATTGATTTGTATGAAAATTAATTGAAAAGAACTTTTGAAGCAAACCAAATTAAATTAATAATAAATAAATACATTTTAAAAACTGATTTCTATAAAAATATGGGCAAATGAATACAGTGTACAAAAATGAAATGGAGCAACAAGACGATTATTACGAAAAGTTGAAAAGAGAGACAAAAAATGTCTAGTACACACCTTGCGAATTCGCCCCCTCACCTACAAGCTTCGTCTGTCAGGACAGGAATGTCCATAATGTTAATGGGGACTTAGCAGTAAAAAGTAAAAGCATCAACTTTGAAACTGATGCTCTGATTGCTTTTTTTGCGGCGTTTATTATACTGGTCTACGACGTCAATATTTTGAACTTCAGCATTATGAAATGTGATGCTGTGTTCAAATACAATGCAATTGACGTTTTGGAAGCCAGCCGTGCAGTGGGTCAAAATTAAAAAGAACAACATTTTTTATTTTAAAGTAGCCATATTATGAAAACAATTGCTAATTTTATTGGTGGTCTCGAAAAAATTTCGTTTGTATTTTAGATTTTTGATTTTTTACAAAAGATTTTTTACTGCTATTTCTGATAAAACTGGGGTTTAATCACCTTATTCGATATCGAGTAAAATTCATCGAAATTTTTAATTTTGGTATCATGGTACTCGATATCAAGTAAAATGGCTTTCGAAAACGAGTCTTCGATGGAGTATAATTTTAGTAAATATTATTCGATCGCAAACTAGCTGTAGTAACCAAAACAAAAGTTTAAAAAAATTTAAGTTTTATTTAGTTATAAGGCAAAACAATTAGTTATTGGAATTTTTAATAAATTGTCATCTTTTGAATTTGCAGAAAAAGATTTCGGAAGAAGCAATTGTTCATTTATATTAGATATCAAAAATTCTTTTCGCACAATTGTTGCCTAAATTTCTTCTGTTGACTTGCATTTGACAAACATTTGAAAAAAATTACGATTCGATAGATATCGTATGCGGTGATTTGCATATTCCAATCGCACTGAAATATCATACGATACGATAGTTTGCTCGATTAGAAAATGTTAAAAAAATTCAGTACTCACAACCAAAGTTGTTTTTTGTACGCAAGTACATATAAGTCGAATAATTTAGTGCTCTAACTTATGTTAGCACTATGGAAATTTAAAAGCATTAGAAAAATGAACACTAACAAAATGTGAGCTTAGCAGAAAACAAAATGTAACAACAGCAATAAAGTAAAATATAAAATAGCTGAATAACCAGCATCATTATAAACAGGCACTTCAGTATCCATAGTAATATTTAGTACAAGTATAACAACAACAACAAAACAATAATAATAAAAAAAGAAAGAAAAAAAAAGCAACCTCTAGCCGAACCACCGGAAATACGGAACAGATACACATACAAATATATATAGAGCATGCACACAGCCATAGACGATACACACTCGCAAACATACTCGTATTAAGCATCAGTTAGAAAACGCACAATTTATGCGATTATGGAGTAAAAAACAACCTAGTTTTTCCAAGTTTTCTCTAGTGAAAGTTTGAATATGCATGTGTGTGTGTTAATGTATGTTTGTTTGTTTGTAAAAAATAAGCGTTGGCGGTTGTGTATAAAATCAACGAAACCTCCTTTCCTATTACATACACACGAGTACATACTGCATACATACATTGATATTGCAGAAGCACACATCCATACATGTACAGTGTACACACTAGCCAGTGCTTACCCTCCAAGCAATTTGTAATCGTTAACATTTTTATCTTCTGACCGACCATTTTATTTACTTTTTGATTCATCCAAAACATTTTAACTGAAAAGGCTACATTCCTTTGAAATCGTTTCCTTTGCGCGGACACGAAAACATGATTGAAAACTAAAATGTTTTCTCCAGATCTGAGTGGACAAACAAACAAATACTTTCTTGTGAACAATTTATTTTACGTATTTTTCTTATATTTTACGCTAATTAGTTCTTAGCAATCAATAATTTACCGTACAATTCCATTTTATTGAAGGTATGTGAGTATGAAATATTTTTTATTTTATTCAATTTAAAGCGGGTTTCACATTATAATACAGAGTATTAACATTTTCATTAGATCGAGTAAGACCGAAATGAGATGCAAATCAAATAGACTGTCAAAAAATCTAAAGGAAAATATTTTCTATTTTCATACCATCACACTTCAAATAAAATACAAAACGCGGCAAATAATTTCACAGCTGATTTTTAGTTTTTTCTTTCGTTGCTTGTATAAAAGCAACCCTGATAAAATGAGAAGTGTGATAGCTTACACTGCAGTCACACGATCAAGTTTTTTTACAATTCTCTTTCAAGAAATTTACACATACTGCTTGTCAAAATTCACAAAAATTTAAAGCTGTGAAGTAGGCTGCACGCAATTTCAAAGCAAGTTTTTCAACAAGATATTTTTTTAACCTCTTCCATCGACAGTTTTGTTTCGGCGGTAATAGAGTTATATGCCTTAATTTTTAAATTATTCCGTCTATATGCAGGAATATTCATGTTCCACAGAACTTCATGCCTTCTGTATATCTCTATGAACTGCAAAACGTCGTATATTTGTTTAATTTGTTCACAAACATATTTAAAAAAAAAACAAAACAATACTGGCGGCAGAATAAGAATTCAAATTTGTAATAAAAAAACTGCAGTCAGCTGTTTTCTTGACTGTAAATTGAAAGCAAACTCTCAGCAAATTTTAAAAGTGTGAGTGTATTGGTAAAAAATTAGAGAAATTTTAAAAATTGAATGAAAACTTGATCGTGTGACCCCCAAGTTAGAAAAAATTCTAAAAATAACAAAAACCATAATAATGCAAAAAAATACCACACTTGCTTAACATTTTGTTTTCACACTATTGGATTTTTTCTTAATACACGAATTTTTGACAAATACAATAGTCTGAAACCCGCTTAACAATTGATATTATTTTTTGAAATGCAGAAAGATTGATTTAACGCCAGACACTCGTTTGGTGGCGCGTTCACTTTTGGAGAAATCCCTTTCTCCTCCTCATTTTCAATGTTTTGAAAGAAAAAGTGGTCTTATTTGTCTTAAATATTTTAATGCATGCCTAATATAAAGTAAAATGTGGGGTTGTATATCTGTTGGATTATAAGCACTTGATTGCGTATGTATGCTACTGTCGTATACGAGCTGTTAAAACAGCTCGTTTCCACATTTAAAAATGTGCCAAAGAAAGCTAGAACTGCAGAAACAAAAATTGTAAATGTGCATAAATACAAGGAAGGACGAAGAAATATGATTTTTTTGTGGCCAGTCCAGTTTTCATATATTTTAACTTAATTAATATACAAAATATTCCTTTTTTTGCACTGGGTTGTCCCTTGTTTTGTTTTGTATTTTTACTTTTGTGATAGAAAATGTTTGCTGGTATGTGTACATAAACGCACTTAAGTACTCACTTATGTGTGCGTGTGCATGTATGTAAGCTCTAACGTGCATGTGTGTATGTGTGCATAAGTACTCTAAATAAATAGTGTAGTGCAAGTAGTGGGCTTAAAAATACGAGTATTTCGCTACGCTTAAAATAATGTTTTATGCTTTTCGTTTCTTTTCGATCCCTTGTCTGGGAATATTTTGCTTTTTAATGGGGTTTTTACAAAAAGAGTTCAAAAACAACTTAAAAAGTTTCAAGAGAGAATCTAGTAAATACAACATTTGGTAAATAAAAAAAAAACAACAATAATAAACAAGTTAAACTATGTCGTGTAGGCGCCATAGGCACATTTATATTTTTGTTATTTTGTGATTTTATATAAAAAAATACATATATAGAAAAAACGCACATACATACATGCACACATATGTACCTGCCAATTCACACACACACGTATATGTCCATTAGAAACTAGTATGTGTGTGTTACATGGCAGAGTGCGTTCGTACGTAAGCATTCTGTGCGAATGTTTTCTATTTTTTTAAAAGGAAAAAGTTAATGTCTTTAATATTTTATTTGTTACAGTAAGTCTCTTCTGCATGTGAGATAAATTCGTATCTGAAAATATTTATTTGATTTGAATGCAGTAATACGTTAGCAAACCTGATAAAAAATTTGAAGAAAAGTTATGAAACAGAAAGTGTTTATAATAATTTTAACAAAACTGATTACCACAGAAAAATATATTCCTCTATTTGACCAAAGCTCTTCAAGGAATTATACCAAAAATGTTAAACAAGAAATACAGTTACAGCTTTAGTTTTGTGAATGTCTAACTTTGGGGGCTTTGTTCGGCCAAACTACTTCAAGTTTCCAAATTAAGAGCAGACAATTGACTTCATATGCAGTGTCACTAGATTATGTGCAAAACCATTTCAAAAATAAAAACAAACTAAATTTGAATTTCAAAAAATGATTTTGGATTGGAAATTTTCTATGTATCTGTAATAAATTTGTGGCTAGAAATCACGCAGCCACTTTCCACGTTTTTTTCTTTTATTGAATCTTTCTACAAGAAAATTACAAAAAGTATCCAAATCTTAACTATAATCAAAGAAAGAACTCAAATAATTATTAGCAATGTAATAACCAGTTTCCTGTACTCAAATCTTAAGAATAAAAGAAACAGACTACGTATAAATAAAAAAGTAAATTGTCTCTTCTCACTAGGCGAATAGTAGATAACTGTTGTCAGCTAGTATTTGAAATGAAATAACATGATAGATTGAGCATTAAGTTTAAAAAATACCATAACATTTGGTGTGCATCGGGACCTGGGGAAAGCAGGTTTTACTCGTTCCCCGACAAAAAGTTACTTGTTTGATGCTACATTTGAAAATCATTTAAGCGACTTTTTCTTTTCCTGAATAATGTGTAACGTGACGTTAAAAACTTAAGTTAACCTAACAGACCCTGTATGATACCAGAGTATCACTTATAATTCTCATTAAGTATAAAGTAAAGAATATATGAAGCCTCAAGTTTCATAGCAGGTGGAGGAGCAGAGTTTTTGTTTAAACACGAACTTTGTATTATTTTATACTGTAGTTAGTTATTCATATATCTTTATAAAAGAGCCGAGGAAGTACTGCACGACTCTGGTGGCAGAAATACAAAGGCAGCAGACCTTGCACCCTGGACACTATTAGTGTACCTCAGCTGGAAAATAAACGGGTTACAAGTGTGTGGTTTATTTTTTATTTTAAATAAAAATGGGCTAAAAGCCAAATTGCTACACCCGTGATGGAGTTAATTTGAGTATAAAAATGTTTAAAAAACGTACAAGATGGTTTGGCTAAAATGTATTATTTTTGTCTTCAAACGTGTTGGTTGGTTGGTTTGCTTGGTAGCCTGACAGCCATCAATTATAAGATTCTGCTCGTCAAGACAATTAACTAATAAAGTGATTTATACCCATCCTGTGGCATTAAGATATCTAAGAAGATCTCTGATGTCCCAGGTAGGCCATCCATAAAATATGCACAGGCCAGAAGAGCCGGCATTCTCAGGTGCTCAAAAGCTGTTAGAGCTTACGTTGAAGGGTAGTCATAGCCTCTCTGCGTGCGTGTCGATGGACAATGCGACCAGCTATCACAGCCATCAGTCTGGATATACCTTTCCTATTTCTGCTCAACAACTGAGCGGAGCGCTTACCGTCACATTTTACCAACATGCAACTTTGTAGTATTCAATAATGCTCCTTCTGATGCTACTGAGCCGTATAGCGATCGTCACTGTGTGTAAGCAATGATGTCAAACAAGTTTTTTGTTAATTTTATAGTCTATGGATGAATTCTTGCAGACTTAAAAATAACAATTATTTAAAACAATCATTAAATTGCGCTTAATAACATTAACATTAAGTGAAAAATCATTTAAAATCTTACTTTTAATTGTTACAACATTTTTTGGATGCGACAGTGAATAAAATTATTTAAAATAATGGCTACATTTGTTTTATAGTCTTTATCGTCTTCTGATTAGAAGAAAAGGTATGCGAGACGAAAGTCATTGCCGTCAAAAGAACTTCAAACTTATTTTACATTTCTTTCCTTTGACAAAATAAATATTCTTGTAAACATAAATTTGTAAATCTTTTTTGCACATGCAAATAAAATCAGCTTGCATTCGATAGTTGTATTTACTATCATCCCAAATTTCGATAGTAAATATTTACTCGATAATGTATGCGGTTATGTGAAAGAGAAATAGGTATTACAAACAGTTTTACTCGAACACGAGAGCGCTAATTGGGGCTAATTATAACAAAGCATACTCGTACATATATTTTGCCCAGCCCTGGCTACCAATAACTCGACGTCAGCTGTTGGCTTGCTGCTAGCGGTATTTGTATCAATTGTAAAATGACGTAAAACTAAAACTGAAAGTTTCTAAAAGTTTTTTTTTTAAATAAAGTTTATTGTAAGACATTGAAAATCATAGTAAACGTGCCACATATTTACTATGCAGTATATAAACAAACACTTACTATATAGAGAGCTTAATATTCTTAGAAGATGTAAAAAAATTTTCACTTTCACAATGTGATTTATAATACTACATGACTATAAAATATATTTAATGTAAATACGGGAGTCTATAGTATTTAATAGCAACTTGTACTCGTATATACAACCATATAAATAAATCTATTGCTAAGAAATGCTTAAACAGGGCACACGACTGTATGAAATTGCATGTTTGTATGGTGCTGGCAGTTGAGTTTAAAAAGAAAAAGAAATGGAAAAGAACACATTATTTTAACAAGGGGAAAGAGTGGTGCAACAATATTTAAGCAAAGAAGACATCTGCAAGAAACACACGCACGCACGTACATTATACAGTGAACAATAACAAAAGAAAGTTGTTATATTCTTAAGGAAACAACAAGAATATTTTTTAAACAAAAAAAAAAAAAGTGTAACAAATATGGCAGAAAAACTTGGCATTTGGTGAGCCTTTTGTTTACATAAATGTATTCCTACCAACACATTTACACTAAAAAGGAAAACAACAAATATTACATTTGCTGCGCAGCTGCATAAAACACTAAAATATCCTTCAGCTTGATGCTATGCCAAGGACATTGAAGCTATAAAAATAGCGAAATATGTGTGTGTATAAGGAAAAGCTTTTTAATGGCCGTATATGTAGAAATAAATCAAGATGCTCTTTCTTACTCTGCTTGTACTTGTACTCGTAACGAGAGCAAAAATTATTAGAGTTGTGTATTGCAACGTCTTCTATTCATGCATTTTATTGTGCTCATTGTTCTCAGAAACTACACACACTCGTACAACAAAATCAATGTTACAATGATGCGTTCTCTGCCCACCAATATCTTAAGGCCAGTTTAATTAACGGTTTTTATAAAGACAGCAAGTTTTTTTTCTTGTCTCATGTAGATAAGAAATTAAATTAAAAAAAAAATCTAAAGCTAAAAAATGGTATTTTAAGGTTTTATCTTTTCTTCTTAACCCTTCTTCTCCCGGTTCCTTATGACAATGTGAGAGTGTTTTCCTATTGCATTGTCATTAATATGCCGCTAAATTTGGTTGAACTGCGCTTGTCTCACTCAATTTAATTCACTCTTTCTCTCTCATTCATTATTTTGTTTGTTCTCTCAGCTTTCTTTGCTACATAAAATCATTACTTTCACTTTTTCTTATGACGCTTTAAGTATAATATCTCATTATCGTTGTAATTGGAAAACAGCAAAATATGTTGATGTCGTCGTTTATTACGCGCCAAGTCTTAAAAGCACTCAAAACTCTAACTCCAGACAAACTTTTTTTTTTTGCTAAATGTGTACTTTTTAAATTTCTTTTTTTGCATTCGCTTCACTTTATTGCATGTATGTTTGTGTATGTGTGGGGGCACCTCTCTTTATACTTAAATTTCTTACTACCAATACAAATGATTTTTATTCTATTTGTGTACAGGGACTTCCGGTTTTTGATTTTTCATTTTTTATAATGTTATCATTAAGGGTGGTTAAATTTTAAGGGCCGATGTTGAATGTGAACCACACCTAAACGTCAAGTTCTTTTCTGCAATTCATTTGGCATTTCTCAATTTCAATCTAATTCAATTTGAACCATGGAAAGATCAGAATAGTGGCAAGAAATGGCAGCAGTGGATGATCAATTTTCCAAGGAAATCATCTTCATTTTCACCTCAGTGGATTCGTCAATAAGCAGAATTGCCGCATTTGGATGAGATAATTCGGCACGTTAAGGGCATAGAACCTCAATTATGCTTCAGCATCATCGAAAATTTGGACTGTCGGATGGAGGTGTGCCGCCAAGGTCGCGATTTTGCCATACATAATTAAACCATACCATATTTATCATAATAAAAAGAAATGACAATAATTTCCTCAATAATTTGTGTTTTATTCAAAATCAACATCGGCCTTTAAAATTTAGCCACCCTTTAGAATATATATTAGAAATTTACAGCAAACTTTGTTATTTAGTTTTGTTAAGATAACCGATAGAAATAAAGCTTTTTAAGAAGCCTTGTATGTATTTTTGTGTATATAAAAAATAAACTTTTGTCATATATTATAGATTCCAGTTAAGTGTTTTTATATTATTTTACTATTTCGGGTTTTACACTATAACACAAGAGTTAAAATTTTCATTGAATTTTGAAAGAGTAAAATCAAATGGTATTTTATACGATTGTCAAAAAATCATGCGATGTTTTTACACTATTATACAAGCTTTAAGATTTTCATAGGATTTTGTCAGCTGTTTTTGTTATTTCTTTGTTCGTATACAGCTCTGATACAATGAAAAGTATAAAAGGCGAGAGCCATGCGGCTGTCAAATTTCTATCCATCTTTTTTTATGCACTGATTTCACACATTTTTCATTTGACTTCAATTTTTGACAAAGCGTTTTACTCAGTATTACAGTGTAAATACCGCATTAGGTGAATATTAGTACATTCGTATGCACTATTTCATACAAAATCAACTTTTGACACGTAGGTTAGATTAGGTTGCAGGTGAGTGTTTTTATTTTCTTTTTCTAATATTTAACACCACTAATTACACAAGTTTACAAATTTAGCTTAACTTTTTGACCAGAGCAACTGAAAAATTTTTAAAAATAAAGTACTTTGGAGCGCTAATATTTAGTCCGCATTTTTGTTTCTCAAACAGACTCTTGTGTCCAAAATCATGCTATTTGTTAAAAAAGGAAATCTAAAATTCCACAACATAATTTTCTTTATGAACCAAATTGAGTTAAATCAAATAAAAAATTAGATTTTTGTTGTAAAATTGTAAAAATGCAATCTTTGTTGTCAGGAATCTTTAATAAAAGTTCCAGTAATAGAAATGATTTACAGAAACAAAAATATAAGGTTTTCTTTCTTTGCCCTATGCACAAAATCAATATATAATTTTGTTCTACAAAAGTAAATCAATGTTTCATTTATAGAAGACTATTCAAAAATAGATTTTAAAAATTTTTCTAACCTTGAAATTAATTTTAACCCCCATATTTTTCTGTTTGCACTAACGAATGTGTGATTCTGTAATTTTGTTTGGTTAACTTTAGGAGTTAAAAATTTACCACTGATATTAAAAGCGTGGACAACAACCAAAATGGCTACAAATAACATGTAAAACAACCAAAAATGGTTTATCTCTAATGTTTACAGGCTGAGTCGATTTAAAAATCATAATTTTAAAAGATACCAAAAACAATCCTTTGCCAGCAAGATTTAAAAAAGTAAAATTAAGAATAGATGAATTCATAAAAAAATTAACATATAGAGATATAAAATTAGGATAAAAAAATTTTATATGTATTGTTGTATAGTAACAAAAAAAACTTTGTTGGATTGTTTTCTTTATGATCTATGGATTGGGGTGATATTAATCTGTCTATCAAAGTAAATTAAATTAAAATATACGAAATATGTACAAAAACCAGTTAAAGAATTAATCAAGGTTTAAACATTTAGGGCCATTTTTACAAATAAACAATAATTAAAAGTAGGATCCTATCGGTCAGATAAATAGTTCTTGGTTATTGCAAACAGACTTTAATCAAAAAGTGTATGATAAGCTAAAGACATGTTTGTGTTGCCCATAACTTTTAACATGAATTTTAAGTATATAAAGTTGCCATATTTTCGATTTTAGAAAACAGCCATAGACATTGCAATTTTTTTTTAATTATTACACAAAAATAAAAAAAAGCAATTACACAATAAAATAACAAATAAAGAGTGATTTTTTTGCTATTATCTTTTTGGCAACACTAGTTTTGACAGCTCACGCACGTTTTGTATCTTGTGTCACTGTCAAACATCTTCAGTTTGGTCTATAATTTAATCATGAATCGTCTTACAAACGAACAGCGCTTGCAAATTATTAAATTTTATTACCAAAATGCGTGCTCTGTTAAGAAAGTTCATCGCGCGCTTCTTCCATTTTATGGTCAGTTTAATCGACCTACTGAGGCTTCTATTCGGGCTATTGTAACAAAATTTCGCACCAAATTTACATTGTTGGACATTAAACCACCAACACGCTTACATAGAGTGCGAACTGAAGAAAATATCGCAGCCGTATCGGCCAGTGTTGGTGATGACCGTGAATTATCGATTCGGCGCCGTTCGCAGCAATTGGGCCTCTGTTACTCCACTACGTGGAAATTTTTGCGGAAGGATTTGGGTGTGAAGCCTTATAAGATACAACTGGTGCAAGAATTGAAGCCAAACGACCTACCACAACGCCAAATTTTTGGTGAATGGGCTCTTGAAAAGTTAGATGAAGATCCACTTTTTTATCGAAGAATTGTGTTCAGCGACGAGGCTCATTTCTGGTTGAATGGATACGTGAACAAGCAAAACTGCCGTATTTGGAGTGAAGAGCAGCCAGAAGCATTGCAAGAGCTACCAATGCATCCACAAAAAACAACCGTTTGGTGCGGATTATGGGCTGGCGGCATCATTGGGCCGTATTTCTTCAAAGATGATGCGAATCACAACGTTACTGTGAATGGTGAGCGCTACCGTGCGATGATAACAAACTTTTTTTTGCCCAAAATGGAAGAGCTTGACTTGCATGACATGTGGTTTCAACAAGACGGTGCCACATGCCACACAGCACGCGAAACAATGGACCAATTGAGAGGCGAGTTCGGTGAACAGTTTATTTCACGCTTGGGACCAGTCAATTGGCCGCCCAGATCGTGCGATTTAACGCCTCTAGACTATTTTTTGTGGGGCTATGTTAAGGCTAATGTCTATAGGGACAAGCCCGCTTCGATTGACGCACTGGAAGCCAACATTGCCAACATTATTCGTGAGATACCGGCCGAAATGTTGGAAAGAGTATGCCAAAATTGGACTAAGCGGATGGACCATTTGAGGCGCAGCCGCGGCCAACATTTGCATGAAATAATCTTCAAACATTAAATTATATCGACCCAACTATCGATCCAAATAAATATTTCATGCATTTTTCTGAATTTTATGTGTTTTTTTTTTTAAATTTCCGATAGTTCTTATAAAATCACCTTTTATAAATAGAATGGCCCATAATCATAGGCTTTTATTAAGAGCTTTCTTTTGTTCGTATAAATTTTATGAATTTAAAATCGTTTTTAAAAAGATACCGACTTTAGTGTGACTATGATTATGGGCCAATATATTCAAAGTATCGGATCTGAGAAATAATTTGCACAAAAAATTAACCGTTGCAACGAAAAATAATCGGTATTCACAATAGTGGTATTCTATAGAAGCGGGGAACAACTTTTAATGCCGAAATGCACGTATATATTTTTATGGTTTTACAGTATTTGACAATAATTTAATTTAATAAATTTGGTTATAATTGAAACCTCAATGGTGGAAGCTATTGCACTTATCTCAAGAAGTGTCTATATGACGGCATACAGCAATTTTGTTCTCATTGATACTTCCGTTTTTTGAAAAGAGAAGCGGTAGCTTCTATTGTAGGCTGTGATATAGTTGGACAGAAAAGAACACATGGAGTGCAATCAGCTATTTAAAATTTTCTTTTTTCTATTCCCAATAAACTATCATTCATATGTGATGACACAAAAATAATATAATATTAATATAGAATTATATATTTCTGTGAATCAAATCTTATTATTTTCTTCTTAGACACGAACAGTTACTAAATAAGACTTCTACTCATGAAAGTTTTAATGTCATATTTTTACTTTTTTTCTAGTTTCTTGCAAAAACAATTTTATTCTATTAAATTACCAAAAAAATTATTATGAGTAACATAACTTTTTCAAGAAGATAAACGTCAATGTGAAAATAAACAGTGGTTTTGAACGAGGCGCTGAGAATGTGATCTACATTCTGTTAAATTTAAAAAAACTGAATTAACAATAGAATAATTTAATTAAAATGAGTAACTATAAACTACTCGTATGTAGCTGTATGTTATGCAAGCACGCCTTTTTTATGTTCTTGCATTAAAAACATATATGCCGACGCTCAATCGAATAGAAGTCTTGTGAAATGCAAAATGGACCATGTGGAAATTTATCAAATCCGATAAAATGATGTTACATTTTAACACATGAAAAAGAGTGAAAAAATTTTTTTTTTTAAGCAACACACATCCGCGAAGCTTCTTGGCTTGTCTGCAGAAAACACCCAAGGTCTAGGTATGGATCGAACCGGCGACCCCTAGATTGATAGGCTACCTACTAGTCTACGGGCGCACCTTTTTTTTGCATAAAAGTTTCTTTCAAAATGTTGTTCTTTTTTAAAGTAATTTAACATTCTAGCAGATTCTTTGTACGCCAATCGTAATTATCTCTTTATATGCATGTCGCAGCACTTCTTTTCCTGGAAAAAGTGTAAAAAATAATAATTTGGGTTAAAAAAGGATTTCAAAAATCTCGCTTTCCATATCTACTGATATGGAAACAAATTTAATATTGCGATAGACATTGTGCGACATCAAATGCGCCAATTTGGCTAGTGAATATGTGGATTTCATGAATAAATAAAAATAAATTTTTATAATTAACATCAAAGTACAAACTGAGAATGTATTTATTTACACGATGACCATAATTTTAGTTTGCTTTCATGTTATTAGGAAGGAAGGTACTTGGAAAATCATTTAACTAGATCTGTTAATTATAATAGTAATTGAGTAAAAAAATTATGAACAGCAGCCTTTAACCGAATTATAGTTCAAATTCTCTTAAACAAATAATTTAATTTGAAAAGATTTTCTTACTTTAATTTAAGAGACTTTGCTTGGATTAAAAAATAAATAAAATAAAGAAATTATATATAGCAGTAGTTGGTGCATGCCTACGCACTATTTGTAGTTGACATACATGCGAGTACTTTTCTTTGAGTATGAGTACATACACACTCTACCACAGGCGCGCGTACGAAAATGTTTCTATTTTTATTTTATTTATTTTTTCTTAACCACTTCCGTTTACACAAGAGTATAAGAAAAGCTTTCCTTTTATATTTTTCTCTTTGCATTACGTATAAATCTACGAGTACATTGTGTTTACAAAGCTTTACTGGGAGTAAAAGCGTTGATTGCTGCTGGAAGTGTCAGAGAGTGTGTTTGTGTGTATTTCAACGCAGCTGTAATGCAAGAATCAAGGACGTTTAAGAACGCACTTTTTCGGCCACAGCCAGAAATACATATTTGGAAGCCAAAAAAAAAAATAAATAAATAAATTAAAATAAGAAGAGGGGGAGAAATGACGGCCCTAGGAATAAAGGTTGGCATGAGGTGGTCTGGGCTAATGCCAACGAATATGAAAATAAAAACTAAACTGAAGAAAAAAATGCAAAACAGAATGTACTCATTCCAGGAGGGTTGTTTAGTTGTTGAGTGCACGCATACACGCGCACACAGACATACATGTAAATACATAATCGTTTATATAGACCGACGTCGCGACGGTTTAACTGACGAAAAAACTTGTTTTGTAAATTTCCTTGCAAAGTTTTCTTGAAATGTTGTGGCAAGAGCTGGAGAAGAATTTTATGGGTCGGTTGCGTTTTTTATATGTTTGTTGCGTGAGTCAGTTGATAAATTTTTCAATGTTAATGATGGCGTTGGCACGTTTACATTCCAAATAATGCAAGTATGTGTGCGTGTAAGAGGTTTTGTATACCATGTTTGTGTGTGTGTGTGTGTGTGTGTATTTTAGTCTTACAACTTGATAACTTGTAGGCGTTGTTGTTTAGCTTCTACAATATGTTTTTATATTTTTATACTTTTTTTTATTTTTTCCTGTTCACTTTCAAATCCCAACCGATTCTCTAAAAGAAAATAAAAAAACTATCGCATGTTTCCTTAAATGAATGGATACATTCGCAAGCATGAGTTGGTTTAAATTTTTTTTTGTGCGTGCACTCTTCCATCTTATTGCCAGCCAAGGAGTGGGGGAAAGCAGTTTTTCTACATTTTGTTGTTGTTGTCGTTGTTATTATTGCTGTTTCCTTTGTGCGTTTTTTATGTTTTAAATTCGTGTTGTTTTTGGTAAAGCTGCTGTCTTTACACTCCATTTTGGCACAGTGTGGGTGGCTAATGGTGTAGTAGAAGCAGCTAACACTGAATGTCATAATAAATAGCAGCAAGCTGGTTTTGTTCAGTTGGCTGGTTGTAAGTTCGTTTATTTGTTTGGTTTTTACTTTGTTGAATGTGTTGCACAGGCATAAAAATGTTGTAGTTTTTCTATACAAAAAAATTAATTTTTGTTTTTGCGCATTGCGTAGTGCGTCTGTTTAAGTTAAAAGTTGATATGTAGGAGTACAACATGCTCTGGCAAGACATTATACATTTAAAGAGGCAGTTTTTCAAGGAATGTTTTCAATAAATGTGATCTATATCTTCGTCTTCGTATTCATCAAATAAAAACCAGAATCTTGAGCTGCTTGTTCAATCTAACCTAAATTAATAACTTTCTATAATCACTTGGGTATTAGTTTCTGATTAAATTTAAAAAATTGGGCTTCAACTTTAAATATTTTTTTTAATTGTCATAAATATTTGTAAATATTCACGGGGAAATAACTCCCTGGGAGTTTCTTTTCCCAAAAGTAAAATTCCCCAATTCTCAGCAGTCTGGGAAGGAAGAGAGAATTTCAGCTGTTTTACTTCGATTATTGTTGTTGTTTTGACAATGAAAATTATATGCTGTGAAAAATATTACAAATTATGCTTATAAACCTTTAAAAAAAGGAAATATATATTTTACATCGAATAAAAAAAATAATTCATTATAAATTAAAAAGAAAAACAAATAAAAAAATTTATTAGTTGAAAAGAGATCAAAAAATTTTTTTTTTTTTTTTTTAAACAAAAACAAAATTTTAAATTAAATATGACAGCAATTTTTGTGCTTAATATTTATGTCTTAGTTCTTCTAATTTTATTAGTGCACATTGTGTTTCAACTTTGTCTTCTACTTCCCATTGCTAAATTGTGCCGCTTTTGCTCCTTCAACTCTTTCTACTATATATCATAGAGGTTATCAATTCAGCGATACAATTTTTTGGTGGTCTGTTGCTGCTCTACCATCGCTTCCAACATCTTTTTCTAAATGTGGATATCTTCTGCAACGACATCAGTAGATGAGGCATGACTGTAAAGTTCAGTTTGCTCACTTACTTTAATTTTTTTCTTAGGCGGCTTTTGAGTCGTATCCCTATCACTATCATTCACTCTCATTTCAAAAGAAGATCGTCAGTCACCAAAAGTTCTATGAGCGCAGGTGCGATGTTCTATGACCCGAACCAAAAATATTCTCTATTCTTTCCACACACTCCTTCATCCCAACTAAATTATAAATCGCTCCTTCATCGCTTGCATCGCGCTTAATGTCTATTTGCTTTTTGTTTGTTGTTTTTGACCTGAAGGAAAGGGTAAATATCGTCAATTACATATTTAATAAAAAATATTAAATACTTACATTTCCCATTTTCGAAGTTCTTTTAGAATAGTGGAAAAGGGAAAAGAGAATAATCTCCCAATGAAAATTTGTTTATAATAGGGGAACTGGGAATTGCGAGAAAGTTCTCAGGGAATTCTTATTTAGAATGTGAGTGGTTTTTGTTCTTCGAATTCCGCTTTTATTATTTTTTTTTTCTGTCTGTAAAAATATCAACAAGGTTCACATTTGGTGTTTCAATTAAATTCCTAATGTTGCGTTAATTTGGGTCTCTGCACTGTGAAATGACAATTAAACCGAACCAGAAAACAACACAGAGTCGTTGAATAGAAGGTAGAGCACAATAATCTAAGAACATAATTATTAATATCACTTGTACATATTTGTTGTTGTTTAATTTATCATTGTTTTTCAAAATGCTTTTTTTTCGCAACGAAGCACAAAAATTCTTCTGCCTTCCTCTCTACATTTAGCCATTATTTGTCGAATTGCCTACGCTTCACTATAGGAAATTTTCCTTGTTTTTGCCAAAAGTATTTCTTTAACATTAGTTCTTTGGGTAAAGTTAAGGCAAATGAAATAAGAAATAACTCTTAATTAGAGACTAAAAGACTTGCTTTGACATTTTAATACAAGTCAGCATAAAAGGCGGCAACAAAATTAAAATTATTATTATTTAAAAAAGAAAAATTTGGCATTTACTTATATTTTTCAACAATAATATTTTTATTTAAACTCTAAGAATTGTTTTTTACATTTTGATTGTTTACTTTTTGCAACAGCTGATTGTTTTATAATCTTACCAAATCAGCGCGATGAAATTTTGCGGTCTGTTTCGGCAGGTATAAGACAAATATTACTCTCTCAAATTCTCTCGCACTTGCCCAAATTTTGTGTACGGGAACAGTTTTGGGTAAGTATGGCCACCCGTTATTTCTCAAAGTAGAGTACGGGAACGCAGCTTTATTTTGATATATAAATTAAAAAAACATATTCAAAAAGGTATATTTCAAAAAAAATGTTCACATCAATATTGATTGTCAGTTATTTTACACGCGCAAAAATCCAATTTTTGTTACTGACAGACTCACTGACTTAAGCAGATTTCTCTCACAATGTATAATATGAATAAGAACGGATTTTTGGATATTGGAATATTAAAGAGGTAAAATCAGAGACAAAATTCAAACTACAAAATATTTTATAAAATAATAATCAAATGGGTATTTAATACCTTTTTGATACTTGTACGTTTTTTTAACCCCACTTATCTTTCAAAGTAACAACCACAGCAACTGAAACTAAATTGTATTCGTCTTTTCTTAATAAAGTCTCCAATGTATATAATTAGAGCAAATAAGGGGTAAAATATGTACCCTTTTTTACTACTATTTCTAAATATGTATCTGTATGTAAATTGATGTATGAGCATTTTATTATTAATTTGTAACATCAAACGAAAAAATCAATTTTAAAAAAATATTTTCAATTGAGAAAAAAAGTACCAAATGGGGGAGAAATACAATATGTTTAAATAATTTTAGGGGTATTTTTTATGTTATGCGCAATCCTAGAAATATCACAGTAGAATCAAACGATACTGAACGAAATAAGAACTCGTAAAACTAACATTATAGTTCTTTTTACTGATTTTAATGGTACTTTTTGATTTTTTAATACTAATAATCCTAGAACTATGAACTAGGCTTAGAGCAAAGTGAAAAATTATTAAGAAGGAAATGGAACATTTGAAAATTTTAGTAGTTATTTTTGATGTTTTATTATTAACGAAGCTAGAACTACGGGATTGAATAACCATAAGTGAAAGAAAATGGTTCTTTTTACTGATTTTAATGGTAATTTTTAAAGTTTCTAATACTCTGAGTAAAGAGAAAAAAAGGAAAGGGACAAAATGGTACTTTTTATATATTAATATGATATCTTTTGATATTATTAGTATTAAAAAAATTAAATGGTTTACAATGAAATAAGAAATTATTATATAATAGCGGCATATGGTACTCAGCTGAAAAAGTAGCGAGTTGAATGTTAGTTAAGACATAAAATATTATAAAATTTTTCTTTTAGTTCGGTAAAATCGAAAAAAGCAAAGTGACCTTAAAATCATGTACTTTAATAATAAATTGATATGACGCTTAGACACACTTTTCCCAAGGGAACTGAATAATTTCTCCTCCATTCACATTTTTTTCAGTTGTAAATACATACTTACAAATCTCTTAAAAAAATTTTTTATAAAAAAATGGAATTACGAGTGTGAACGGATGTAAATTTTTTTAATTTTTTTGCCTGGCTGTCGTAGAGGGTAACCTAATTTTTATTAATTTTTTTTATCATTTTGAATTATACTTTTATAAATTGTTATTTTTATTATGTGACATAAGGTATTGACTGACTATCCTACACGATCGTACGATTATGTCAAAATAATGTGTGACACAATTCTGTCCTACTTGAAGAAATCCATTTAAAATGGCGAACTTTATGCCACACTATTATACAAAAAAAGATGCAAAAACATGCGTTTACTCACCTTAATACTTTTAAAAGTATTCATTTTCTTCTTTGCCGCAAAATATCTTTTTTTTTAAATATGTACAATGAAAAATAACATAAAAGTTTGTATAAATAAAACACAAGCTTGGTATTGTTGCTATTTTTCTGCCTTGAACATAGAAAATGCAACTCTGATCGCACAGATAAAATTTATTTTATGAAAATTTTCATAACATTATAAAATCGGACAGGCCTGTCAAAAAGTCTGCTTGTTCAATACACACTATTATACTTTTTTAGGACACATGCGTTTTTAGACAGATCGTACGACTAAGTAGGCTAGTGAGTCAGTACCTATAGAGTTATTAATATTATTTTTATTGTTAAAGCTTACAAATAATTTTTTTTAATGTTATGTTATCTATAAAAAAAATATTTATTAATTATTTGTTGTTACATTATCGTTATTTTAAAAAATGTATTATTATTATTATTATAATATATTGATTGATTGTATTACTAATTAATTTTAACTTTAGTTTATTTTTTATTTTAAATTAACAAACGTTTGCTCTGCTGGTTATTTTAAATGCAGTGAGCAAGCATTGTTTTCAATATATTTAATTACTTCTTTTATTATTATTAGTAATAACAAAATTAGGCTTGTGGCGTTCACGTCCGACCTAGTTCATATGCACGATTCAGCAAATTGAACGATTCGAACTTTTCAATTTTTTTAAATTATTTCGTTCATCGTTCACTGTTACTGTTTAGGATTAAAATAACTAAAATTTGTTTTAGTTAAAATGTAGCAAAATTTTATTGCAGACTTAAAAATAAAAGTCATAAGTTTGTTGTTACAGTGTACGAAATGAACGGTGAACGGAAAGCAAAAGCCATCGTACAGTGTCCGAAACGAACGATGAACGATTAAAATGACCTACGTCATTTAGGTGATTGAAAAATCTGAACGATTCAGTGAAATGAACGATTATGCCCAAGTCTAAACAAAATACACTGTGTGTTAGAACAAGACAATTATAGTTCTAATAAATACTTTTAATACTCAAAGATTAATATTATAAGATTTAAAAAATATTTCTTTTACTTAAGTTACATAAGGTGTCAAAATCTGAAAACAAAAAAAAAAAAATTTTAGAACACATGAGGCTTCTTGGAAATAAAATTTAGTAGGTGAGTGAGATCATGCATGACATTTTTTTCCGTGAAAGTGTGGAACAAGTCCTTTGGTGAAAAAAATCAGAGAACATTTCCTTTAGTGCGCTCTTTAAAAATTTTAGATGTGTAAAGTTAACAGTGATTTACGTGCCTGCATAAATGCTGCACACAATGATAGTGCCATGAATTTTATTTTATCAGGAGTTTTTCGGTGCTTTTTGTTTCTTTTTCTACAAAATATTGACAAGATTGTGTGTGAGTATGTCTACTATTGTTGATGTATTAGTGTACAAGTGTACTTCCGTTTTGCATTGGTGTGAGTTATTTTTGAAAAAGGAATTTAATTTGTTTTATCACTTGGGGGTAATGTACATACATACGCACATAGTTCTGTTTCTTTATTATATAGCAAGATTGAGAGAAATGCATGATTACGCCATCCCGCACATAAAATTTAAGTTTTCTGTGCATGTGATGTGTTTCTATTGACTAAGAATTTAGAGCACATGCTGTAATCTTGTAATTCTATTATTCTTATTATATAGTACTTGCATTCACATAAAAAGTCATACACAAGCATACATGCGTATAAAGTAGAAGTATAGTGACCCACTTGACCATTTAAAGTTAAATAAATAAATTAAATTTAATTTAAAATCGTGTAATTTGTATAAAAATTAAAAAACAAAAATAAAATTTCAGAAATAATTGTATAATAAAATGTCAAAGTAATGATTAAAATAAATAACTATAGCAAAAGTCGGAGATGAAATGAATTATTAAATAAATAAAGAAAGTCCAATAAACTAAATGAACCCAAAAACAACCAAAAATTCCACTCTGCCATGTCTCTTTCTATAAACAATAACGTGTCTGTATTCATACTTCTAGTACCCATAAGAAAATTAACAGTCACCCGCACATATATTAAATTACAGCAGCGTACTTTCGTACTCATGTACAAATAATTTATGAATTTAAATAAAATAAAAAATGAAACCCCTAAAAAATTATAAAACCAAGATTTTTGTGGTTTTTTTTAGCCATTTATTAACCGAGTGGCTTAATTTTTCACACATATGCATATTCTACTATCCTGCTCTCATTTCTTAAAAAACTTTTACCATATTTTTTGTCAGTTTTCTATTTCTGCTACATTTATGAACTGATTAAACTAAATTTCAATGGCAAATTTTCTGTACGTTCCACAGTTCGGGAAACAGAAAGTTATTCGAAATTTAAACTGTAAGTATCTGAATAGATAGCGAAGCAGCTCTTGTGGAACTATAATCTGATATTAACTCTGGTTAGTCAATGCAGAGTTGCGTTAAGCTGACGTGCTTATTATTAAAATTAATTTAACCTTGCCCCCAAATAGAACTACAAAAGTGTTGTTACCTCAAATACGATTTGCCAAATGCAAAAAACTGTTTTGCTTTAGCCCCAAACGAAAAAACTTTATTTTTTATTTTTTGGATTTAATTTGTAGTTGTAAGTTGTAATAAATGGAATGAAAAAAGAATACAATTAATAAATAATGTAACATAAAATCTGTCAATTTGATAATAACCTCACAAATCACGAAAACTTTAGGTTGAATATTCGGCTGCTACACGCTCCGCTCAGCGGAATGGGGAGAACTCTTTCAGATTCGTGGCTGTGACTACTGGTCACGAGGTAATCGAAAGGCACGGCAACTAGTTGAGTTTGCCTTTCAACACTTGCATTTACTGGGCACCTGAAACTGAGAAGATATTTTCTCTTCTGGCTTCGAGTAAAATTTTCGGAACATAAAAAAGCACCGTAATGATTATCGAGTGCATTTTTAAATAAAAAAAATGTGAGTCTTTAAAATTTTACATTGGGATTTATGTATGTCCTGTTTACAGGAAACAAACAATTCAATCATCTTTAAAATTTCTTATGAACATCGCATTGGCATAAAAAGTTTTCCAAATTTTATTGGTCAATTGGGAAAGCCTAATGAATAACTACAACATCATTATTTAGTATACAAGGCGCATGCAAACGCACATATTCCTTACTAACTATTATCGGCTGTTTCTATTATGTACTACTTACATACATACACACATACTAACACGCATACACACAAAGTTGGTAAATAGGTTGATTTTTATAATTTTGTCTAAGTTTTCGCTTTCTCCCAAGTTTGGCTTTATTTCTTTTTATTTATTTATTTTATACTTTTTTTGAATGAAATTGTTTTTTTTTAGGTCTGAATGTCAAAACTGAAAAAAAAATTTATTTAGTTAAAATACATAAATTAAAGTTGAAATAATTAAATATCTGGTTGGTTTACATGCCGGCCTGACGACCTTCAATTAGAATCCCTACTGAACCTCTTAAATTCATACACACTTATGTAAATACCCTCCAGAAATCGCTTCTACTGCCGTCACACTTTTAAAGTATACTCGAGTAGGACTAACCCAAATCTGTTAGTTTTTTAAAATTGCGATACGATAGGAGTTGACCATGTTTGCATTACAACTGATAAGCTCGAAAACTACTTCAATTTATAACAATAAGTGTTTGTGTGTGAATAAACTTCCCTACTCAATGGAAGAGCTCCTATATAATACCTTTATTTAAATCTGGCAGCAAGTATAACATAAAAAATTACAGAGGCATTGCAAAACTTAGTTCAATTCCTAAGTTGTTTGAAAAGTTCATTACTAGATATATAAGTCATAATGTATCACATCTTCTATCCCAGCATCAACATGGTTTTAAAAAAGGATGCTCCACTGTTACTAACATTTTACAACTAACTACTATAGTTAATAAAGGATTTGCTAAAAATCAGCAAACTGATGCTTTATATACCGATTTTAGTAAAGCTTTCGATAAAGTCAACCATGACCTACTACTTTCTAAATTATATATGATGGGGTTTCCTCCAATTAGTCTGTCTTGGATCAAGTCTTATCTAAACGATAGAAAACAATGTGTACTTTTTAAAAACTGCGTATCTACTCCTATAAATGTTTTATCTGCAGTACCACAAGGGAGCCATCTTGGGCCGGTCCTTTTCTCATTATTTATAAATGATCTGCCTGAACTATTGTAATATATTAATGTTTGCTGACGACGTTAAAATTTTTTTGACCTATGATGGGATCTTTGATCATTCCTGCTTACAACGGGACATTGACAATTTGTATACATGGTGCAATATAAACCTAATGGAACTGAACACTAAAAAGTGCAAGCATATGAGATTTTATAGACGCACTTTTGTTAATATAATCTTCTATCTGGGTGGACAACCGTTGGATCAAGTAACCTCTTTCCTTGATCTGGGTATCTTGCTTGATGCTAAATTAAGTTTTATTCCTCACATTAATATGACAGTTAATAAAGCTAGAGGAGTTTTAGCCTTCATTAAAAGATGGGCAAAAGAATTCACAGATCCCTATGTTACAAGATTATTATATACACCCTTAGTTAGACCCATACTTGAATATGGTTCGATTGTTTGGGACCCTATATATAATATACATATCGACCACATTGAGTCTGTTCAAAAACAATTTTTTTTATTTTGCTTGCGAAGCTTGAATTGGAACTCAGCAACAAATCTGCCTCCATACCATCAAAGATTGGCGCTTATAAAACTGCCTACATTAAAAAGTAGAAGAACGATGTTAAATGTATCATTTGTGTTTAATGTTATTAAAGGAAATGTGCAATCAGAGTTCCTTTTACGCCATATTACATTCAGTGTGCCAGTTCGTCCAACACGTCATTTTCAATTGCTCTCGATCAAAACTTTTCGTACCAACTATGCCAATGCTGATCCTTTGAGAAGAATCTGTGCCAGCTTTAATACCTTTTATCAATTTATTGATTTGTCTTTAAGTTTGGAAACTATTAAACGAAATATAATTTTATTTTTAAATCGCTAATTGTTTTTGAAAAATTTTTATAATTTTTGTAATTTTAAATCATTCATATATAGTCTGTAATTTAATGTAGACTTATTATTCAAATAAATAAAAAAAAATAAAATGGTCTTTGTATTCATAACACCCCTATGGAGACAAAAACTAGTCACAGAACATGTTACCGGATTAGTTTTTAAAGTGTAAGAGCTGCTCATCGTTTTTATATTTCATGTAACAGACTAGTCGCTTTATTATTGTGATGTCTTTGAAAGGGGTTAATTGCTACTATTTATATAATTTGTATTAGAGCACTGCGATTAGTTAACATTGAACTGATGCTATTTATTATATCGTTACGTTATAAGTTGTTCTGTCACGAATCACTATATATGGCGTTTAGCACCAATATATTTTCGACAAGAGTATTTATCACACGGCCAGAACGTTTTTCCAACTATTAAAATTTTATTAATAGATCTGGAACTACTGTGATAGCGAAGAAGGTTTCCATTATTCAGATAGATCAGCCACAAGTTGTGTATCAAGAAATTCTCGACTTGAAGTAAGATGTAAGAAAGCGAAAATCTGTCTCGTCCCTATCGGTTGACCAATAATTGTGCAGTATGCATTGCAGGGAATCTCTAATATATATACCGTGACTCGTAATTACAGCAACAAGCTATACTATCTATAATGTTATACTTCTTCAACCTTCGTCATATGACCTGACCCTATTCTACATAATATTCAAATATTCACCTTCTCATGCGAGTACTATTAGGCGGTTCAGCTTTCATATTAAAACCGTCTTAATAATTGTCAAAAAAGTCCTTATGGTCAGAAATTCATATTACGGATACATGAGCCTGACGCCAACTAGAACATTAAAAGCTAATTCTAATTATTCTTAAATAAACTCCATGAATTAAAAATTAAAACTAGCCGCTTGCATTAAGAATAAAGTCAAACAAACTTACAAATAAAAATTAAAAGCTTATGAATAAAATTGTTTTTTATTATCAATTAAAATATTTTTAGGCTTTTGTAAAGATACTATTTAAAGTGGGCTTTCTAAGTAGTAATTTAAGATTCGAATACAATAGATTGTTATTAAATTAGTAATAATTAATTAATAATAAAATTTAGTGGTAAGATTTGAATACTTATTGTAAATTTCGTTCAATAAGATTCAATAATAACAATAATAATAACAAAAAGTGGATTTGTTAAACCTTTAATTAAATTTAATTAAATAATAAAGTATTTCAAGTATTTACATATGTAACTGCGACAAGATAAAATAGTGAATAGTGCGGGTAAACAAAACACAAAAACATTGAGTTTTGCAAATATATAAATTAATATTCTTACATCTATCGTAAATATAAACGTACATACATAGAGAATTGTAATTTACTTTTACTGTCATGTATGATTGTATTAGTATGTATGTCAATGGGCCGCTAAAACTTAAAAGTTGCTTTTATTTCTCTATAACAAAATCATGTTGAATATGAATTAATTAAATTAGAAAGATTTTGTTCCAGTACAAGTATTTAGAGAATGAAATTTCATTCACTAAAGACGTACTCGTCCATACACAACATTTCGTTTGCTAAGCAAAATACTAAGGGTTTGTCTTTAAGCACAAGATACTCTCTCTACACCCTCCATCATCAAACAATTATTTTTAACTCACTAAAATTTGTTTCATTGCCTTAATTAATTAAAATCGCATTACACTTATTCAAGTTTTTATACTCTTCACAAAAAGTGAAAGTTTGTCATTGAGTGTATAATTTCTATGCCGTACATGGGATACCATTTAAATAGCGGAGTCTAATTGAGCAATATCTGTCTGTTTAGTCGTTGAAAACAACTTTCTAAAGTCAATAGGCTACACACAGAATATGTTTAGCTTACCAATCTGTCAGTTGTTTCTGTTTGTCAGTTACTATTGAAATTCAGCCGGATCAGTTCATAAATGGGAAAGATGTGAGTCAAAAACTGCAGTTACCTCTATTTCTGAGTGGGTATTTTGCATATTTTGTCTAAAATACAAAATGAACAAAAAAAGTGGTACGCAGTTTTATCAGATAAAGCAGTCATAAGTCTGTTCAAAGAAGCAAAACAATTGATCTACAAATGGTCGAGAAAAGTTAAAAATACAACCGAATTTTAGATTTTCATTAATATCCATTTTGTTTTTTATGGAAATTTTCAAGTTGTACATGTGCGTAATGTGTGTGTACACAAACACGAAACCAGGCAACGATCTTATACAAACTTAAGTGTGCCTTTTAAGTGTCTTGTGTGGAAAAGAACTAAAACTACAAAAATCTTACAGCAAGAGAGAGCTAGAAATCATTTTTTGGGTATTTTAATTTCTTTGTTTGAAATTAAATATTTTAAATTTAATTTATTTTGCATTTTTGGTTTTTATACCCTTCACTGTAAGTAAGAAGGGTATATAAATATAACTTTGTGATTCCATTTGTAATTTCTACACCCTACATGGGTCACCCTATAAAGTATATATATTCTGGATCCTTATAAGTAGCGGACTCGATTTATCGATGTCCGTCTGTCCGTCTGTCTGACCGTTTAGTCGTTGAAATCAACTTTCAGAAGAATCTAGACAATATACAGAAAAGTAAAGCATACCAAACGGTCAGTTGTTGCTGTAAGACCATTGCTATTGAAATTCAGCTAAATCGGTTTATAAATGACGGAGCTATGAGTAAAAAACCGGTCTATTTTTGACCATTTTTTGAGTGGGTTTTTTGCCTATTTTGTCTAAACAAAGAAACGGACAAAAAAACATGGTATGCAGTTTTGTTTGAAATATAAGTCGTAATACCTGTGCTAAAAATGAAAATAATCGGTAAACAAATGGCCAAGGTATATCAAAAATACAACCGAAATTTTAGATTTTCATTAACTATGGCTTTGTTTTTTTGCGTTTTTTATCTAAACTGAAAAAAAGTAGTACGCAGTTTTTTCAAACATCATATTCATAGTATCGTAACCAAAAGTCAGGTGGATCGGTCCATAAATGGCGAAGCTACGAGTCGAAAATTGCGATTTCCTCAATTTTTGACCATTTTTATTGCGTTAAACTAAAAGACGCACAGAAAAACGTGGTACGCAGTTTTATTAAAATTAACAGTCGTAATGTCTGTGCAAAAAATCAGTAAGATTGGTCCACAAATGGACCAGAAAAATCAAAAATACAACCAGCATATCACATTTTCATTAATTTTTGTTTTGTTTTCGCTTTGCTTTTGCTTTGTTTTTTTTTTTTTTTTGTGGAATTTTTTTAGCTGTCATGTGCGTAATGCTTTGTACACACAAACATGAAACCTAAAGAAAGTTAATGTGTGTGTATGTGGTTTTTATTACCTTGAGTACAATAGTACGAATACAGCCATCTTTATGAAAGAGAGTTCACTAGATCTTTCTCGATAATTAAATATTTAATTAAATATGTTTGGCTTAAAAATTTTTAAAAAATTTGCAAAATTAAATGAAAATACATTTATTTGTTTTCCTTTCTTAGAATTTCTTTTTTTTTTATTAATTTAAAAATTTAGTGCCTGCAGACATTTTATAGCTTTTAAAAATGAGGTTCTCAGAAAGGATTGTTTCTTAGAACTCGTTAATTTTAGTCGTATTATAAAAATTAATTTTTTTTATTGATATTTCGCTCCAATAATAAATAAATAAATTTTTATATTTAATACGACCTCAAGCTGAACAAAGTATGCATTTCAGTTACATAATTTTTTGAAGTGAGTGAAGATTAATATGGTTAGTTAAATATGTTTTCACGTAATTCCTTATGTTTTTTAGTATTTGTAAATATCTTTTCACTACTTATGACATACTTATAAATATGTTTAGGAGACATAGATAAAAATGTGCATAAATACGTTGATTTCTCTAATAGATTGCAAACGTACCATAGAATATTACATGTTGGTACACATATCGTTTTAAACAAGAGGTCGTCTAGATTTGTAATCTATTGTCCAAGTACTCAGAAAAAGCTTTGCATTATTTTTAAAAAATTTTTGAAATTCCCTCATTCCCCAGTACCTTTCTTCCTAGGGATTTTTACCATTACCCACTTTGCTTAGGTACCATTCCCGATTTTGGCCAGGAAAATTGCCAAAATCAAAATGGAATTTAATCTGTAGGCTCTGAACTTTTTGGAAGTGTTTTAACATTTTCTGAAAAATTCGTAGTTTTTATTTTATGGTGCAAAACGGAAACTGCTAAAATCCTTAAGAGCAACAGCACTGAACATTTCAAAAAAATTTTAAATATCCAAAGTAATATCTGAGTATTTTGTTGGTAGGTTACAAATATAGATAATAATATTTAATGACGTAAGACGTATTTGATAAATAAGCCATTAATACTGAAAATATATTTACAAATACTAAAAATCATAATGGGGTACGTTAAAGCATATTTAACACGGCATATTTATCTTCACTCATTTAATTTTTTCTATGGTTTTGCTATAAAAATATTAATATTTCGCTAACACAGTGAAGGGTATATAAGACTCGGCACCGTCGAACTTAACTTGTTTTCATTTAAAAATGGTGTATTTGCCTACAAACATTTAATTTCTCTAAATCTTTGTTTTTAACAGATTTTTTCTTAGATCTCATTAATTTGAATTTTTTTGACTGAAATTAATTATTTATTTTAATATTAATTAAAAAAAATTTGGTATTCAATGAAAGTTATTTTAATCGATGTTTGCCATTTATTAAAAAATTTTTTTTTTCAATTTAAGAAAAATGTGGAAAGTGAAAAATATTTGGCTACTACGTGCGGAAGTAGCTACATAAAGTTAATAAATAAATAATAATCCGACCTCAAGCTCGATGCCTAGAAAAAAGGCCAAAATACTTTATTGAATCACTGAAACAAATTTAATGGATTTATGAAACATGTTGCTTATGACAGCGAGTAGTCATTGCGTTAGTAATTTTTTAGCGTTTTAATGTATTTTAAAATGTAACATTTGACGCAAGACAAGAACCAAAGCATCTAGTGTAAAATTGCCTTCATTAAACCTCATGCTTATTACACCTGCTCCTCTCAACTTTTTTAAATCTAAAATTTAACACAACCCATAATGAAAATTCGGCTCTATTGAAATTTTTTAAAATCGAAAAAATGGTGTTCTGAAAAAAATATTCTTTTTAATATCATTCGAAATTAAGTTCGAATTTATATAACATTAACAAGCATTGTTGTTATTGTCCGAAAGTGTTACTAGTTGTTTTGTCCATAAAAATTTTGGTCAAAAAGTTGCTTTATTCATCGAGAGAATCTTCACACTTGTAGCGAACATTTGAAAAAATTTCAGATTATTTTTTAAATAAATTTTAGTAATTTTAATAAAATGAATAAAAATATCCTACAATTTTATGTACCAATTTTTTCTTTAGTAATTAATTACAATAATAAATACGTCATTCGATTTACTATCAACAAGTTTGTTTATTCATTTTCAAAATTAATTACACATTGAAGTACATACTTTTTTGAAATTTTTGTATACGTATTACGAATAAAAATTTTAATCAAATAAACTACTTTCTTGTAAATTTCTTGCTCGATTACACAGGAAAAAAAATTCATTTTTTAAAATAATAAAATTTAATCTTTATTCGTGTTTAATTCCAATTTATGTTGCTGCTTAAAATACATTATTTCGCATAATGTTCTCATAGAAAATTTTCGAAAAAATGTTCATTTAGTAAAATAAGTACTAATAGGGAAAGTTTATCCATCCGACGCTACGATGTAGGTAAAGAAGCAAAAATTGGCGGGTTCTGAGAAAAAATTCTTTCTGAGAATTTTATAAAATAATAAAAAAAAAAATTCCAAGAAAGATATAAAATAAGAATGCAAAATAAAAAAAATTAATTTTAAGTTAATTAGCTATTTTTTATTCACGTTTTAGTTCATTTTTGACGTATTCAGTAATCCCATAACAATACTTTTTATTTGCTTTTGTTTAAAATATATATCAAATAGGTTTTTGCAAAGAAAAAAATTTTAAGCAAAATTAACGGCAAAAATCAAAAAAAATTTCTTTCACTAAGATGTGTGCAGTCGTAATGCTATTAAGCGGGAGGGGGATAAACACATCAAATTTCAATATCAATCTATATATAATATATAAAAAAGTAACGCTAGCGACTGATTGACTGACTGAATTATCATCATCGCCCAGCCTCAACGGCTAAAGCTACGGACTTCAAATTCGGCAAGAAGGTTCCTGTCCTAACCTGTAGAACGAATAAAAAGGTATATTTGGAAATTCGAATATTAAGGGGATAAAAACAGACAAAATTCAAACTACAAAATGTTTTATAAAAAATAAGCAAATCATTGATACCTTTTTGATATTTTTACGTTTGCGTGGAAAAAGGGGTAAAGCAGTCCTGAAGAAAGAAAAACATTATTAGGGGACTTTATTAATGTACTTTTTTTTAATGTTTTCATGCTTTTTGATATTTTGTTATTGAGGAATCTAAATGTATGAGATTTAGCTCAAATGATCTAAAGCAAGACGGAAAACCATAAATAGGACATAATGGTACATTTTATTGGTACTTTTTGGATATTTCATACTAACAACCCTAGAATTATAAAATTGGGGTCCAACGGTCTTGAGCAAAGTAAAAACTCATTCAGAGGTAAAGCA
This sequence comes from Thelaira solivaga, assembly GCA_947397855.1. Taxonomy (NCBI): domain Eukaryota; kingdom Metazoa; phylum Arthropoda; class Insecta; order Diptera; family Tachinidae; genus Thelaira; species Thelaira solivaga. The sequence continues at coordinate 42,244,894 of OX377611.1, read as the reverse complement.
GTACTTTTTATTGATTTTAATGTTGCATTTTAGAACTATTAAGCCGAGCACAAGCGGTGCTCAGTAAATAGAAAAATCAATAAACTAACAAAATGGTACATTTTCTATAATTTAATGATACCTTTTGACATTATTTGTATTAAAAAACCTGAGATTAAATGGTCTATAACAAAATAATAAATCATAATAGCGACAGTATAGTACTTCGCTGACGAAGTTGTGACTTAAATGCGAGTCTTATGATATTTGTGTCAAATGGAAGTCAAATGTGCCCGTTGAATTTGACGAAAATCAAAAATTATTCAATTTTTGTAAATGCAAGTTTGATGTATGTATTAAAGGGCTGCACAAGCATACTTGAAATGACTTACAAACACTTTTTAATATAAAATATTACACAAGTTTGTATTTAGTTATGTGTGGCTTTCAAGTATGCTTGTTCAGCTCTTTTGTGTGTATCCCCTGCGTTACACTCAAGGCATTTAAAAAACACACATACATACACACTTTTGTATAATATCGATTAACTGGTTTCGCGTTTGTGTGTACAAACATTACGCACATGTACAGCTTAAAATTTTCCTTTAAAAAACAAAACAAATTAATGAAAATCCTAAATTTCTGGTTGTTTTTCTATTTTTGGCGGCCATTTTTTAACGATTGCTGTAATTTTTTGCACAGATATTATGGCTGCTATTTTTTATAAAACGACGAATTACGTTTTTTTCCGTTTTGTAGCTTAGACAAAAAAAGAGTTAGTTGAACTTCAGAGCTTATTTATAGGTAATTTATGGACTGATTGTGCTGAATTTCAAAAGCAAACTGAAGACAGAAACTTACAATAAATTGGCGTACTAACCTTTTCTGTGGGTCATCTAAGGACTTCAGAAAGTTGATTTCAACATCCACACAGACAGATGAGCATGGCTAAATCGTCTCCGCTATTTATAAGGATCCAAAATATGTACACTTTATAAGGTGTCCTATGTCTACATCGTACATTGTCTACGTTGCACACGGAATGACAAACTTATATATACCCTTTTCACTTTTTGTGAACGGTATAAAAACATTGATTAGAAGAGCGATATAAATAAATAAATTTATTGTATTTTGAGTATTTAATTTTGTCTTCATCTTTACTGTTTTGTTTACTACCTAAATAGAGTTGCCACACCTATGACATTCACAAATTTATGGGGCAATAGTTGGAAATAATTTTTGTTGTTAATATTTTATGAGTTTATTGCTATAAAAAGACAAGTTAAATTTATAATTATTCTATTGTCATTTTACTTTCAAAAAGTGTCAAAAAATTACTTTCTTGAAAACATCGTTGAAAGCTATGTAGAAAGTAAAAAACTTGTGGGTGTGTTAGTGAAAAAGTGTGAGTATATTGCAACTTTCTGACATTTACTTTCCTGTGTAAACGTTAAGTAAAGTCGGCTTAGAGCTTATCAAAAAATATGAATTCGTTTAAAAACGAAAATTTTGTTCCAATTCGGCTTATGGAACAAAGGCAAACTACCTCTTGTTGTTATTGATGGTAAAACCTCTACACCATCAATGTTTTCTTTCTACTTTGATACTTCTCTATATTTTATCATATGTTGTTTCCACAAAATCAAATCAAATGTATTCCAGTCCAACTTGGGCTTTACTAATACTCGTACGCATGCAAAGTTATTAAATAATTCAGCCCCTATGACCTATGACTAATTCGTAATACTTCTCTTCCGTTCCTCCACAAGCAAATAAAATAAAACAAATTTATTTAATTGGAAAAATGAATTCTAGCTACTTTTATATTAAAAAAGTAGCTTGAATTATACAGATACGGCTCATTTACTAGAAAACTGTTATAACTCAAGAAAAATTTTTTTCGCCCGTCTTGCTTTATATTGGGAAAAGTATCCATTTAATATTTTTTATGTTCTTCATTTTAACAACCATCTTTTTTGAATTTTTAAATTTAATAAAAGAATTTCTGTTTTTCCTTCTTCAATTTTAGTTTAGATAACAAGGAATTACTAATATCGGTGACCACCTCTAAGAATGTTTTTTTTTTTAAACAGTGTTGTTTTGGTTGCCATCTGGTTAATTGTGGAATACACCGCTCTACCATTCCTGAACCGCAATAATAAAGTTATCGAGTTAGTAAAATTTTACTTAGCGCGACTTCAGCGATTTGTCTTTTGTTCACAAAATATTCAAACTTTACTTGTGGTGTTTGTGAACCAGGTATACGATTCATTTGTGTTTAATTATAGTTAAATTCACTATTATATTTTAATAATTTGTTATTGGCAAATGTAAGCGGAGCATGTGTATTGTTTTCTGAGATTTTTCTGTTTAATTATGACTAATTTTTTTGTAATCAAAAGAGAGAATTGTGAGCGCAATGCTAGTAAATTGCTTGCGTTTTATTTGCGGTTTATTTAGTTAACTTTCAATAATCAAGCTTTTAGTTAATTCAGTGCTGTTCTGGTGTAAACAATGAATTTCAAGATAACATTATTTGCCATCATTTTGCTATTTCAAATAGTTATTGGATTAACAGGTAGAAAGGAACACACACAATATATTTGGAGGAAATAATCATTTTTATAAAACATTTCTTTGGTTTTTAGCTAAAAATGCAGCGGAGTGCTTTGATGTTTTAAATAAATTGCCTAAAAATGAAATAGAAAATATTTACTTTATGAATTTCGAAGAAGTGACACATAATCACCCTGCTAGCGATATTTTAACTTGTTACTTGCATGAATCCCAACCTGGTGATAAGTCCTTAATTGAACAATATTTTAATGTTTACAAAAAGTGTGATGGCTTCAGAGAGCACAATTTGCAACCGTTCGGTAACCAACAGTTACAAGAACTCGTGTCATTAGGTCTTCCCTATGATTTGGAAAACTATTTGCGCTTGAAGCTACAAACAGGCAATAAAACAGAACTAATGCAAGGCATACTTCATGTGCAGGATGTAATGAGTAAAAACATTGAAGCGAGTCAATACTACAGAGATTATAAACGTTTTGTTTTAAATAAGTTCAAACCAAATGTGACTGCTGTTGCTGGCCACGGCTCTGAAAAATCAATAGCCGCTAAAAAATCTGTTTCTCACAAAGGATTTTTCCAGTTACTAGCAAAATATATTCAAATTTAAATTGAATTTTTGATGTGTAATGGTTCTGAATACGTTCACATTCAGCACATATTTGTTGAAATTAGCGTAACCATTATGTATAGAAAATCTTTAGATAGTCTAACATGCCTTCTAATATATAAAATAAAATGATAGGGAATACTGGTATTTTATATTTTAATAAAAATTCAACTACTCCAAGCTAATATCTCTTTAAAATATATAAACACGCTAGCTGACCCAGCAAACGTGGTTTTGCCATATGAATTATTTCTAGAGTATGAAAATATATCTTATTTATTTCATCAAAATCGGTTAAGTTGAAAAAATTAAAAAATTTTTTTTGGAGTGAACCAACCACCCCACCCCCCTCGCTTAATGGTATAAAAATTAGTTATAAGCCTATAAGCATATTAAATTTCACTGTGACACGAAAATTTTATATACTCGTATTAGATGTGATTATGGGTATTTTTCAAACATTTAGGCAAGAGATAACAGGTGTCATGACTTACTAGGCCTGACTCAATCAGGAATACACATGATAAATACTAGACTTAAGGAGTATTTGTACCATGAGAGTAGTGTGACAATAGGTCTATTCTGGCTGCTGTGACCAGGTGACTTGTTCCCACTTCTAGTTTTCATTCTGTATTAATAAATAACATATAAGCTTTATTTTTAAATAAAAATTTGTTAGGGTACCCAGTAGAATGGTGGGTGGTGTTCGTATCCTGCCATTCTAGGGATCGTAGGTTCGATTCCAGCCTATGGAGCTAATGATCAAAGTAACCAATGCTCGTTTATCTCATTATCTTTATTAAGTATCCACCTACACATAACTTTAGTAAAGCCGAATTTTAAAATATTTTAACAATATTAGGACTAAAGTTTATTGTAGCTGGTGATTTTCATGCAAAATATTTCCTATAGTTCCCAAGAAATTTGGGAGAATGGTTAATTGGACACACTTTTTGGGGCTCTCATCTTATTTGACCAAGAGGGAGGCAACTTTTTGATGCGATTTCTATCAAACAATAAGGATGCAACAGAGCAAACAGATTGCAGCTTGTAGAGGGCTACTAAGAAAATGAAACACCCTACTGCGTGCGAGGCCTATGTAAGGCAAAGAGTACAGAGGAAAAAATTGAGTAATTCGCGAACCACCTGGAAAGTGTATTTACACCAAATATAACTGATTCCCGTGTTGCACCGACTATCATCAACGATAAAGTACAATATCATCTTAAATTCCGTTTTGCTGAAGTCCAAGTTGCTATTAAATCGTTAAAAGCATTTGGCAAACTCTGCTCTGCGAACTATTCTCTTTATTTTCAACTCTATGTTACGGTTGGGTGTATTTCCGAAGTCATGGAAATACTGTGAAAGATCAGTTTGTTGCCGATACTGTCCAAACTTTTTGAAAAATTGTTTCTCGAGAAACTAAGGCATCACGTTGATACAAATTCTACACCATTAGCTTGTATTCAGAAAAATGTACAGCACTGTAGAACAAGTGCATAGATAAATGAACAGCCTTTGAGAACAAGGAATACTGTTCAGCACTTTCAATAGATATATCTCAAGCATTCCATAAAGTCTGCCACGACGGTCTGTTGCAAAATAAATAAAAAAGAACTACATAACAAACAGATCTTTCCATATAACATTGAAATCTCTCTTATCTTATGGACATATACATGCTGGTGTTTTACAAGGAAGTATTCTTGGTTCTTTCCTGTACTGTATTTACTGTTTATATGCCTACTAGTCAATGGACTCATACATCAATCTTTACAGACGATACTGCTTTACTGAGCATTCATAAAATCGCAGTAGTAGAAAGCGAACAACTTCACTCCTATATAATTCAGTTGGAGACGTGAAACATAAAAGTACATTTACTTTGAGAAGAGATAGTTGTCCTCCCATCCCGATATATGGTGTTACAATACCACAGGACAGCCACATGAAATATCTTGGTTTTCATCTTGATAGACGTCTTACGGGGACTAGTCGCATAGCAGCTAAAATAACTCAACTGAAGTTGAAAATACGCTGCTCTACTGGCTTATAGGACCATACTCTGCACTAAGCTTAGATTTAAAGTGCTTCTGTATAAGGCGATTTTAAAGCACATATGACTTTATGTCGTTCAGCTGTAGGGAACTGTTTCTGCTGTCGAAAATTCTACGAATAATCACAGGCGCTGCTTGGTATATTAAAAATCCAAGCATATAATTACCTAAATATTCCTTATATCAGAGAGGAAATCAAGAAAATCAGTACGAAGTACACGATGCACTTGCTAGACACTTGCTTGTCTTTGAGGGCCACAGAAAACTGAAAGGCACACAGACATTTGATCTCATTGGACGAATATTCTATTGCTTGGCAAGGGAAATTAAATCCTTTATTTATTTATATGTATTTTTTTATACAAAATTACTACATAAAATTTTTAAAATAAGATTTCAATACATTTTGTAAATTCATTAGAAGGATTCAAAATTAAAAGAAAATTATTTTTATGCATTTCCTTGACGAAATAATATCAAGAAATATTTTAAGCTCTCTTCTTTACCAAATAAGCTATTTGAACATTTTCCCAAAAAATTTTAATTAATTTCTTGAAAAATTATGTTTTATACCCTTCACTGTTAGTAAGAACGGTATAGTGTAGGGTGCCCCTTGTACGGTGTAGAAATTACAAACGGAATCACAAAGTGAAGGGTATAAAAACTATTGTATGTATTATTGAAAGATAGTTTTTGATTTTTGCCCTTAATTTGAAATTAAATATTTATTTCCGCATTATGTTTGGCTTAAAAGTAAAATATTTGCAAACATTTTAATTTAAATTTAATTAATTAAAATTAATTGAGTACCTACAGACATTTTATTGCTTTAAAAAATCAGGACCCCAGAAAGTATTTTTTTGCTAATGTCGTTAATTTTAATTTCCCTAAGTAAAATTAATTAACAAAAAATATTCAAAGAAAATCATTTTAATTAATATTTGCCATTTTATTAAAAAAAAACCTTTTAATTATTTTTTTTTCTTTTTTGTTGAATATTTAAGATTGTGAAAAATTAAAAATACAAATATTACGCTACTACAGTGAAGGGTATATAATAAGACCCAGAACAGTGGAATTTAACTAGTTTTGATGATGACACTATTTTAGCAAATGAGCAGGTGGAATGAACTAGTACCTGAATTAAGCTCAACAAAGAATTTATTTATTTTTTAGTATTTTTATTTATTCTACCAATTAATAAATTTACCTTTATGCAATTTACAAATACACAAATAGAGACACAGAAACACTCATTTAATCTCCACTATCCTTTGGGTGTAGATGGTAAGAATTTCATTTGCAATAAAATAAACATCCCTTTTTTATTTAATTTCTTACTAAATGGCTGCTGGAGAATAAAAAACAAAAATAATAAAAACAGAAATGAATGGAAAAAAGGAAAACACACTATTGACCTGATTTCGTTTATCAGTCAACACATCTTAATGATTTCAGAAAAGCAAAAAAAAAAAAAAGGAGTAGAAAACATCTCATTTATGTGATATAAAAGCACACACACGCATACTTATACACACATATTTACACATACATTCATATGTATGCATATATGTATGTGTATGTGTTATTTGCACAAAAACTTAAAACTGACACACTAATGCATTCAGACGAAAACGAATAAGCTAAAATAGTTGCGGCAATTGTTTTTATGCGAGAGTAAGAATCGCTTGGCATCTTACGATTTATGTTAATGCTAGTATATTTGTTAACTATATAAAAGCAGATAAATACACACACACACCCATACACTGGGAATCAACTATGGTGCACATATAAAAGGCCATTTTATTTATATATGTATAAGCCCAGCAGTAAAACTGAATAGGCCTTCGTATTTCAGACCTTCTTTAAAGCCTTTTTTTTGATTCGCTTGAAAAAATATTTGCAGGACGATATCAGCTCTTTCTCTAAAAATATTCAATAGACATTCTTCTGGAATTCTGAAATAAAGACGAATTTAAAATAAATTTTAAAAATATGTTTCTCCTTAAAACTATTGAAGATTTAAAAAATCTGCATGAAAACATTGCTAATATGGATGAAGACACAGAACTGCAAAAACTATTTTAAAACATACAGGATTAACCAAAAACTTACATAATTTCCTTGAAGACGGTATAATTAAAGAATTTAACTACGATAGACTTCCGAACAAATTCGTTTGAAAGTCATATTCAAACGTAGATAATTTATTTTTTAAAGCAGTAGAGTCTGATGTAAATACATTTGATAACAACGAAAACTTATAAAAAGAGTTGTAAGCTTGAATAAAATAAAACAATAAAAAGCAAACATTTTTAAGAAGAAAAAAATAATGAAAATATATTTACTATACAGTAATAATTCAACTGAACGCCGTTCTAAGTTGCTAGTCCTGGTCGTTATACTGAAAGCTCGTTATATGTAAATAGAACTTGTTTGAAGCACTCATATTGCATACAATTAATTTAAAACACAAGAATTATTATGTTTTTATAACATATTTGACTTAAAATAATTTTTATAATAGGCAATTTACACTGAAGCCAAATCTAGTTCATACGAGATTTTGACCGAAATCTAGTTCAATTTGACTAGATTTCCCATACAAAACAAAATCTAGTTTGTTACTAGATTTTGCCAAAATCTAGTCAAAATCCTGGTGTACTTAGTTATACAACTGTGGTTGTATAAAAAAATATGACACTGCACAAGAAAATTTGACATTTGGATGAAAAAAAAAAAAAAGAAAATTATATTAATAACATTAAAATAAAAAAAATATTTTAAAATGGATGGAAATACGTAAACAAAAATATTATAAGTGTTATTTATTATATTAATATAAAATTTATTGCAGTTTGTTGTTGTTCCGAAAATGAAATCTTGATGTATGTCAAAAAGAAAGTAATGTAAACGGTACAGATTTAAAAAGAGATTTCATATCAAATCTAATAGATTTCGGTTCAATGTAAATGCACTATAACCGATATTTCATTAAAGACTGAAAAAAATTAATAATTTAAAAAAAGGAAACAATTCATATCACATTGTGAAATATGTATGTATGTATTAGAACCAAAAATTAATTTAAAAAAATAATTCAAAACACAAATTCCAAAAATTCTACTTAAAAAATATTAAAAGCTGCCTGTTTCTTTAACACAAAAAATTTTTTTTAATAGTATTTTCTTAAAGATTCAATATCACGTTCTGTTCTCAACGTGTTGCATATAAAAGATGCAAAAATGGTACATGTTTTGCACTCAACTTATAATAGTACATTTACACCAAACCGAAATCTAGTACATACGAGATTTTGAACGAAATCTAGATCATTTTGACTGGATTTCCCATTTGACAAAATCCAGTTTTTTACTAGATTTTGCTAAAATCTAGTCAAAATCTGGGTGTACTTAGTAATACAACTGTGGTTTTGGTATTAATACACCAAAAAATACGACACTGCACAAGAAAATTTGACATTTGGATGAAAAAAAAAAGAAAATTATATTAAAAACATTAAAATAAAAAAAATATTTTAAAATGGATGGAAATACATACACAAAAAAATGATAAGTGTTATTTATTATATTAATATGAAATTTATTGCAGTCTGTTGTTGCTCCGAAAATGAAATCTTGATATATGTCAAAAAAAAGGTATAGATTTTGATAAAGATTTTAAATCAAATCTACTAGATTTCGGTTTGGTGTAAATGTACTATAAGTGAGGGTGAGATACTGCCCTTTTTTACAACTGTGTCAACTACTTGTTTATACAATTAAGTAAATTGTTTAATTTGTATTTATATGAAAAAGGAGATTCAACATTTTCTCCGTCAATATATTCTTCATAAAAATCCATTGTTGATCACTTTTGAACCAAAAAATAATTTTTATTTTATTTTAAGCGCAAAGCTTTTTTGCGTCAGCTGTTTACGGATTTCGCAAATCGCTCTATTGAAAACATAAAAAAGGCATCACTTTGTGAAGTTTTAGGCAACCTGTTGAAAATATTACATAATTTAAAGGGGAATATTTTTTGAGAAAATAAAACGCCATTATTCTCTTCCTTATACCAGTAGTTACAAATACTTATGTGGTACGCTCGTGCAAGTCTTTCGTGTGGAAGCCCTACCTTCCAATGACATCATACATATGTAAAAAAGATATGAGTATACAATGGGGACAGCAGGCATTGTGCCTTTAAAATAAGCAGTAAAGAGGCCTTTTACATGGCCTACTCACTCCATCTTTTTACCGTTGGGTACTTCAAACAACCAAACGTTAAATTAACAAAAAACTTCAATTTCTGTCAAATATTGTTTTAAATACAAACAAAACACAGCATTACAAGCAACACAACGATATCAACACACAATAATAAAATTACTAATGTTTTCGAACGCACATACACACACACGCGCTCACTTACGTCCTTACACAAAAGCAAACATTGTTAGTGATAAAGCACGTTACAAAGCACAACATTAACCACTTGAATTTTATCTCGCAATACTCGTAGAGAACCCGTTCATGTTTTACTTCTCTACATTTTTATATCCCTTATCTGCAATGGGCTTTTTAGGTTTATTATTAAGGGCCTGTTCAGCTATTTCCAAAGAACATCTTCGTTCGCATGATAAGCGAAAGAAAGTTGATTTGGGTTCAGCTAACTAGTACGCGAATGGTTATGCGAAGGACAACAAGAAAGAGAACGTAAGTACTTTTATACAAAATCCGATTCAGCGAATGGCATCATTATGTAGCATCTGACATACATAAGGCAAGTAGAAGAAAGCTGTCTTGATCGCTGAATCCAAATTTATTTGAATTCGAATACTTTGCTTTCGTTCGCTTAGGTTTCACATGACATCGCTGGATCGGCAGTAAGTTGGCAACACAGTAGAAGTCAGAACATCCGTTAGGCATGATTAACAGCCTTTTTAAGAGTAAATTTAGCCTTCTTTTCTCGCATTTAGCCTTAAAATTTATTATTTAGCCTCTAGCTTTTTTCTTGGCCTTTTTTGTTTTTAAAAATAACTTTAAATAGCCTTTTTTGGAAAAATAAAAACAAATCATACATAAACAAATTGAGACTGAAAACAAATTAGCTAAAGTAATACCCTGTTCAGACATAAAAGTTAATAAAGTCAATTAAGTTTTAAATTGTGAGACTGATTTGGGTGTTCACATATATTCAATTAAGTTTACGCAATTAAGCATTTGACAACTGAAAATATTGTGAAATTTTTTTTTATTTTGAAAATATGTTTGAGTATTTATAAAAAAAATGAAAAGAAAGTCAAATTTTAAAAAAATTTTGGTAGCTTATACTAAAAATATTGAACTACGCCGATCAGTGCAATCCAGTTTTGAAGGCAAGCTATTGATTAAAAGAAATTAGTTGTTTAAAAATTATTTTCAATAACAGTTTCATAAAATTTATTTACCGGTAACTTTGGCTGCCATTTCCTTTTTATGACATTTATTTTTAAATTTATTTACGTTTTCTCTTTTTAATACTGAAAATATCAACTTTTCTCACTTTTGAGTTGATATTTAAGGGCACAACAAAGAGTTGCATTTTGATTTTAACTTCATTAACGTGCAATCAATTTTTAATTGCGCAATTATTTAATGGAAATTTGTATGGTAAATTGAGCTCAATAGAGGCGATAATTGCGTAAAATGTTGAATTGCTCAATTAACGTGTATGTCTGTAATAATATTTTCGATAAAATTTTGATAAATTGGTCGAACGAAGGTAATTTCATAAGAGAAGAAAAGTATTTGGCTACTAACTTGTAAAATAAAAATTCACTTTATTCCTAATTGATTAATAATTTGTTTCATTTAGTGTTTAGTTATCTAGTATTACCGTTTAAAAATGCTGAGGTTGCTCACTTTTGAGAACGATAAAGTAAGCGAAATATCAGAATAGAAGTCGCATTAAAAATCAACAAATAATTTTTAATATTATTTTTTAACATTGAAGTTGAAAGTATTTAAAGCCATGTGGAAAACGACATTATTTGTTTTTTTGTTGGTTTTTTTTATAAAAATTACAATTAAGATTCTTAATGTAATAAAGAATTAAGAACAACAAATAGGCTCACTTTTAGCCTCATTTATTTTTATTCCCCAAAAATTATAAAATTCTGAAACTTTTTTTACGTAATTTGACACAGTTTTTAATGCTTCTAATGGAGATTTGATTTGCATGTTATTAAATTATTCAAAAGTTTTTTCAATAATAGACGTTTTTGTGTGCAGTTAAATAATTCAGTTTCTGATTTTGGTTTTGTTTCTTGTGGTGTTCCTCAAGGCTCATTTTTGGCGCCTCACTTGTATAATATTTTCATTTATAATTTTTCTAACTCTACTGGAGTTCTTTATGCAGACGATTCTTTACTTTATTCTCAGAATGAATCTAAATTAGAAGCATTAAAAACTGTGTCAAATCACTTAAATAAAGTTTTAGAATTTTATAATTTTTGGGGAATAAAAATAAATGATGTATAAGAAATGCCTCTGGAAAATGTGCATATTTTATTGTTCCTGAAAGTAAGAGATTAAAATTATTAACAAATGGAGTTGCAATTCCTTTTAAAGACAAATTTAAGTATCTTGGAATTTATTTCAAAAAAAACTTTTCAAATTTAATGAACATGGTAAATTTCTTTTAAATAAAGTTAATAAAGTTAAAGGTCTTTTTGGAAGAGTTTTAACTCATAAATCGTTACCTATTAAATCAAAATTATTAATATATAAGACATGCTTGAAACCGGTATTATTATACGGTTTTCCAATATGGTTTTTTATTTCTCCTTTTTTAATGAACAAATTCGAAATTTTTGAAAGAAAAGTTTTGCGTTCGTGCATTAATAAACATTTTAGTTCTAGATATAAGAGATACTCTAATATTGTAATTTATAAGGAATCAGGAGTAACACCTCTGAGTCGTTATGTGATTAATTTAATAAAAAATTATATAAACAGATTGTCCCTTCATGAAAATGTGATTATGAGAGAAGAATTTGATTCACAAAGGGAATATAGTTGGTCTAATACTTCCTATTTGTCTCCTACTGGGTTACTTAATGAGAACATTCGTTATGAATATGGATAAAAAGTAACTTCTGGCTCTCATAGGGGTTAATTTCTTACAATTTTTAATTTTTGTTATTACTTTGTACACATTTTTTATTTTTTGCTTCTAGATTATTTGTTTTAGTTTTAAGATTATTCTTATTGTTCGAAATATTACTTTCATGACACTGAGTGCCTCGGGAGCAAGGGCAAATACTATTAATAAGTTCGATAAAATTTTTATTTTCTTACTGTTAAGCTTGGTGATATTAAATAAATTCTATATTTAAATTTTTTAAGACATTACATTTTAATCTTAAATATTTTTCATTTGTTATTTCTGTATATTCTTATATTGTTTAAAAAAATAATCTCAATAAAAAAAAAATAAAAAAAATAAAGAATTAAGAAAATTTTGAATTTTAAGCTGTAGCTTTTCAACTTCTTTCTAAGTAAGTGAGCGCGTGTGTGTGTATGTGCGTTCGAAAACATTAGTAATTTTATTATTGTGTGTTGATATCGTTGTGTTGCTTGTAATGCTGCGTTTTGTTTGTATTTAAAACAATATTTGACAGAAATTGAAGTTTTTTAAGCATGAGCATTTTTGGAAGATAAAAAAAGGCTGCCACGCCAATTTAGGTATGGTAAAGGTACTTTTAGCCGGCCTTAACCAACAAAAACTTTATGACTTGCTTATCTTGTGCTTAGCTGCGTTCTAGTGTCCTAATTTAGCAAAGATTTTGTTGTATTTTGGGTTGAATGAAGCATTATGATTTTATTTTTCCAGTACTTTACTTTTAGCCCATTTGATAAAAGTTAACGTTCTTACTATTGTTGCTGTTGTAACTGCTGTTATCTCTATTTCTGTGTCACCATCATTTTTGTGTGTAGTTGTAATTGTTATTCTTCATTTAGTTTTCCCTATTAATTGTAAAAACCTTTTCTCTTTTTGTAATGCTCATATTTGCGTTATTCATATATTTTTTCACATCGTCCTTCTTTCGTTGTTTTAACCCTTGAAAATTATAACTACACACAACTTATGATTTTATTTATGCGCCACCCTATAAAGTGTATATTTTCTGGATCCTTATAGTTAGCACAGTCGATGTACCTGTGTCCATCTGTCTGTCCGTCTATCTGTGTGGATGTTGAAATGATTTTTTTGAAGTGCATAGAAAACCTACATAAAAGTTTAATATGCCAAATTGTTGGAAGTTTCAGCACAATCGGTCCATATATAACTCAGCCATATATGGACCGATAAGCTCTGAAGTGGAAATACCTTCATTTATTACCATTTTTCTGAGTGGGTTTTTGAGTATTTTGCTCAAAATACAAAATTGACAAAAAAAACCTGGTATGCAGAAATGACAGTCATATTGTCTGTGAAAAAAAAACAAGCAAAATCAAAAATACAGCCGAAATTTTGGCTTTTCATTAATTTCTGTGTTGTTATTCTATTGAAATATTTAAGTCAGACATGTGCGTAGTTTTTTGTGCACAGACACACGAAGCCAGTCCTTCGGTCATATACAAACGTGTGTATGTAAATACCTTGTGCGTAACAGAACTACGAATACAGATGTGTTATTGAAATATAGATGAGGAAAAAGGAATTTTTCCGAAAGCGTCACTGCATCAATCCAGTGTCTGTGAGTAATAACAATTTTTCTATATTTCGAATAAAAGTTGACTTTCTATATGGAATTGTTATGGAACTATTGAAAGCTAAAAAAATATGAACTAGAGCCTGAATAATTCAGTAAAATATTCACTTCTAATATTAAATATGCACCAGAAATTATAATTGAACGACTTTTTTCTACTTTTGCCGGTAATTTTAAATTCTTTATGTGATATTCGTGTTAAATATTTAATTAAATAGGTTTGGCACATACAAAAAAATGTTTGCAAACGTTTAAAATGAAATTATATTAAATTTCCATTCCATTTGATTTTCATATCAGAAGTTTTTAAAGTTTACCAATTACAGAGTTCAAAGTGCTTTGCCTTTTTCAACTTAAATGACAACAAGCGGTGTCAATATCGACCACGTTTGTCCTCACTTTTGATAACGCATATTGACAACATAGCGTTGCAAAATTGACAACGTATGCTGTTAAATTGACACCATTCTAGTGCTGAATCGACACCATACTGGTGTCGAATTTGACAACGTTCCTTAACAATTTGACAACGTGCTTTGTCAAAAAGTAAAATCTTTGTTTTTTTTTGTTGCTAAGTTGACAATCAATCGTTGGCGATTTACACGCTTCTTAAAAAATTGAAAACACTCATTGTCAACTAAATTGAGAGCGGAATGGTGTCAAAATGTTGTTGATACTGCAACGCGATTTTCGGCTCACTGTACTTATTTATAAAATTAGAGGGAAAAAGTTTCAAAAAACCTATATGATTCAAAATACAAACATAAATTTAATAAAAAAAATCATGATTTGGCAAGCAGTTTGTAGTTATGGTTTCAAAAGTATGACATTTGTGGTCTCTTCAACAACGACATCTGAAATTTTTACTAAATAATGTCTGCAGAAACGATTGCTGCTTGAGCCATTAGGTCGATATAGTGGCAAAACACATGAATCTTCCTAAATGTCTGCAGATTCGGGCAATTGAACAATGCTGGACTATTGTCCAAATTAAAGAAAAGTGGTGCTCTTGTTCCTGACGCCAAAAATATGTTAAAAATTTGGAACATCGCAAAATTTTGTGCAACAGTTAAAGGGATCCATTAAAGTAAAAATGCGGAAATTCATAAGAGAAAATGAGCTGTAATTTATTTTTTAATATTTTGTGAGAAAGTTTTTAGTAGCTTTTTCCTGGTAGTATATAAACTGTTATTTATGAAAGTGCATAAGTCTACTTAGAATAAATAATGAGTTAGTGGTGATTTTAGTAAGATAAGGACGCCATCTAAGTAGAACTAATGCTGACACATTTTTTAATAAAAGTGGACTTATACCACTTTAAAATATAACAGCTCATATATTAAATTTCTTACGTGGCTACATTTTGTGAAAAAAATATTTTAGTTCATTGGGCCGAACGTTGCGGACACTTCCACAAAACCCTGTTGTTGTTGTAAAATTTTGCTATGTTCGAGATGGACGAACAGGCTGGTCTATTAGAGTAATTCTATAAAATTGAACACCTTAAATAATTTATTGAATACCGCAATTGCAATATCTGAAACTTTGAGTTATAACCCATAATAAAAGGAAAAGTTAAAAATTAAATTGGCGGTTGGAGGGAAGGAAACGTTAATATAAAATACATAAACAAACAAAAGAAAAGAATGAATGCATTTCCAATAGAAGCATATTCTGCCCACGTATAAATCAAAATTCCAAAAAAAAAAAACTTTATCAAAATAAAAATTCACCCTTAAATTGACAGAATTAAATTTCTTTATATGCAAGCAGTCACACAATGTACGAGGTTTCCAGATATGGTACATGTAACGGCATATCTATTTTACTAAATAAAATTTTCTTCATTCCTGCAACATCAACTTACAAAAATGAAAAGCCAAAATGTAGTAACAGTTACAAAAAGAAAACAAAAAATTACAGAAAATTTTTGGTTGTATTAAAATTACATACACACAGACACCTACTCAGTCACTCAGTGAAACATTCAATACTCAACAATATTACACGCACTCTGATGCACATGTATTGAAACGAAACACAAAACAAGCACACTTTTGCGACAGATAGAAGGAAGGTGCGTACAATCACTTTATTGATTTATATGCGAAAGCTATTACAACTGACGTTACCACCTTAACACACAAAGTATAACCAAAATATAAAATAATAAAAACAATGACAGCAACTAACATCAGCAGCAACAACAAATATGTTAAACTCTCCAACCCGAACGAATTTGTTGCTCTGCTCTTCATCATACATACTCGTACATACATACCTAAATCTCGTAAAAGAAAAATTATAAAAGTTTGTTCTTACGTTGCTAAATTTTCGATCATTTCTTTCAGAATATCAAAACTTTTTGGGTAAATGCTTCGGTATTGCAGTGAATACATTACAGACCTTTATGAATTTATAGATTTTCTTGGTAAAGCTATTCCTATGTTAATCAGGAGATTTTGGAAATTCTTCAATTCTAAATGTGTACTCAGATGAGAACTTGGCAAACTTTAAGATGAATGAACTGATTTAATTTTTCATATTTTATTTTGTTTTATTTAGAATTAAAATTACAGCTAGGAGCGGCGATATTTTATTGAATTTACTATTTATTCAGTGTCCAGCAAATCACCACTTTTATATAATATCTCCATAAATGTACTACTCAGGAGTATGTATTAATTGGGTTTCAAGACTGTGGCATAGCCACACAATGTTACAGGGGCAATATCGGAAATTAATTTGCAAAAGATAAGCCTCAGAATGGAGGCGGCGCTTAAAACCGTTGCTAACGGTGAAGTCGAAACTTGTGCTATTCACGGGCAAATACAAAGTTCCTGCATTTAGACTGCCAAGGCTGAATGGCTCAAAATTGAGCCTCTCTGCTAGTACGAAATACTTTTGAGTAACTGTGGATGAGAAAACTTCGTAGAAAGCGAATATTGAGGTAAGGACCTCGAGGGCATATGGGTCAATATACGCTTGTAGGGAAGCCATTGGAAGTTCACTGGTTATGCTAGATGCGGTTTTATGAAGTCTTAGTGTGGTGAAAAATATTAAGAAAAAAGAATTAGAGCCTTTTTTTTAAATTATTTATCATACACTAGAAAAAATTACTTTGAAGTAGAGGAAAACAACATTTTTGTATCAGTCATAATCGATGAGATCCTGTGATACCTTAGAATGAAAAAAGAAATAATCTCACGATTTATTCGTAAGTTTATTTAACTTTTCCATTTGTAGTCTAAATAAAAATTCAAAGTTAAGATCGGCTTAGAATTATTAATTTTTAGTTCAATATTTCGCTTATCCCTTGTGTAACAAGGGAGAGAGAACATCACTTAGATTATCGAACCTTTTTTCTGAGGATAAATCAACTAAAGTCATGGACTTGCTACTACTTGAGGAAGTAGCCGAGGTGGGTGAACACACAGCTGATGTTAGGTGGTGTTGCTCTAAGACAACACAGCTACTACTGGTGTGGCTAGACTGCTAGCGATGCTGATATCCTCCGGCTGGGCTTGCCGTCTTGGGATGGCCCTTGCCAGCCAGCTGGTCTACAAGGTCAATACAAAAAAATTCATACCATCAAAAAAAATGTTATATTTTATATAAATTATTTTTATTTCCTTTCAGAAAGCTTCCGTGGATCGAAACAAGTATGTAGCTGGTTCCTGCTGACGCTCACATTATGTCACTGTCCAGCTGTTATTGTGTCGGACACATCCCGCCCTCACTATGGCATCCGTTGATCTACAGGATGCCACTATACCTACCTGCACTTGTTATCTCTTACTTTACCACAGTAAAACTATATTTGTTTACATTTTAAAAACTTCTTAAAAGTTTTAAATTGTATTTAGTAAATTCATATATTTTATATAAAAAGAAATTTAATAAAGTAACGATATTTTACAAAATATTTTGGTTATTTTCACATTATTTATTTGGTTATAATCACGCAGCTAAAGACCAGGACCACACACAGCAATTTTAGTTGGACAATTTATGATTTTGTAGGAGAGAGAAAAAAGAATGGAAAGGGGTACAAACTTGCTCGTACTCGGCAATATGCAGATAGCTTGAACTCTGTGTGTGGCCAAACCGACAATTTTAAAAGAGAATTGAGAAAGAATTGCCCAACTAAGCTTGCCGTGTACTGAGCCATATAAAAGTTGACTGTTTCTCACAATGGTGAAGTGCAACTAGGGTCCGGAATAATAGTACTGAAAATTTTTTAATGACAATGAAGAATTTATTTAAGTTGAATTAATTTATTTCTCTATTTATGATTTCAATATGAAATCCTGGTAAACACGGATCATAGCAAATAGCGTAATCTAAAGATATTGCAATTTTCAACAAATAACAATCATCATAGCTACCGAAATTGGTGACTTTTCGTTAGCAAAATCTTGTATAACAACGATATTTTAGCTTGACAAAATTAAAATCATTGAAATTTCGACAAAACACTTTACTAAGCGCTTTAACCACTGGTTTTGCAATTAATTTATTAATGAGTCCTTGTTCTTACTCGTATGATTACTGAGATTTTTCTTGCTGAGTAAAATGAGTTTATCGCCACACTCGTAAGATTTTATAAAAAGAAAATTGACAGAAATTTCTCGTACTTTATGTCACACTATTTTTCAAAAAAGATGTCATCACAATTATAAAGAAAAATTCTTTGGCAGTTTTTCAGTTTTCTGTCTTCGTCCTTTTTAGAGAAATTTTTGACGAGAATAAAAAAACGACTCTGATCGCACAGAAACTATTATTATATGAAATTTTTTCATCGACTTGGAAAATCGTACAGATCTGTCAAATTATCTGTTACAGGTATTTTTGGCAGGTAGAATGAATAACGGTATTTGACAGTGACTACTTTTCGTATAAAATTTTCAGACGAGTTGATCGCATGTGTTATAAAAACAGAACATTAAGCTTCTAAATTATAATATTTAGAATATGAGCTAAAACGTTCCGCTAAACTATTTTTGAAGCCTTACATTTTAGCTCCCAGCTGATGGCTTAAGAAAATGTTTTTTGTTTTTGTATTTTATTTCGAAGTGTATGAATTTGTGTATCTTAAAGCTTGTCTTTTATCTTCGTTACGGTTGCTGCTTTTTTTTCTTCTTTTTGTTTGCAGTAACGTGAATGCTGCTGAACTAAAAGTGAAAGGGAATGGTTATGAAGTTTTCACTTTGGTGCGTGTTTATCCTGGTGTTGTTTTGCTTACAGAAAACCGATGATGACGAGGTTGTTATAACGACTGCTGGTTTTAGTTATGATGATGATAATGATGGTTGTATGCTTGCACTTGCTATTTATTTATACAGATGTTAAATGCTTTTTCCATTCACTGCTGCTCCCCTATTCTGTTTCTATCAAATCGTTTCATTTTTATGCTGTAATCGTATCGTGCGGCGCTGTGTATTGCTGTTCTGGCACTTTGGTGTGTCTCCTGGCATTTAGTTAAGTAAGTAGTTGAATGTTTATTTATATATGCGTGTGTATTTTCCTCTTTCGATTGCTAGGGTATGTGCGTATTATGGCAGCAGGCTGCAGATGTCTTGTCTCTGCTTACTTACAACATTTTAACTATTGTGGAAAATGCCAATTTCTGTAATGGCTGGTGAGGCCCTGTTACAATATCAAAACATAAACTTTTGTTAGAGTATGAGTTGACTCAACTACCAGCCTGGTTGAATGTTGCTTTCTCTGCTTCAAACACATTCACATGGCTGGGAAATGGGGGTGCAAGCTAGAAAAGTGCGTGCAAGCAAAAATTTTTTTTCTTTAATATCATATCATGCTGGATAATTTTTTATCCATCTTATACTCGTATGTACATAAACGTGTATGCGTACACACATACACATGTGGGTATACATTTATGACATCATACTAGTATAGTTTTTTTTTTGCCGAGTTTGGTATTAGTTGGCGCTACATAAGCATCACTATATAAATAAATTTGTAAGTGTGTACACACATATTCACTTGTATTTGTGAACTTGCGATAAAGGATCCTAGGATTTGTGCAATTCGTAGAGGAATTTTTCTACTTAAAAGTAAACATTTGAAAATAGTTTCAACAACAAGAGAATTTGAAAATTAAGTATCTATCTCTGTTTGTATGTAAGTATATATGCACGCTAATAATTAAGTACACACATACTTATGTGGTAAAATATCGTTATAGCTTTATATCGCTGGGCGATAAAAAAGTTCTGTCATATTTTTAAAATTTCATGAGTGTCTAAAAATAATCTTTGGATTCAAGAAAAACTCAGCAAAATCAAATCACTGATCTATAAAGGCGAAATACATACACCCCTATCGGCAGTAATATGTGAAATACTGAGATTTTTGTTTCCCTCATAGTGAAAAATGCTATTGTGAATCTTCCGTGAAATTTTTATAAGCTGTCAGCTCACATTGATTGTTATAAACAAGAAGAAAAAAGCTGAGTGTGCAAAAATTTTTAAGTATAAAACAAACAAATTTAGTAAAATAATGTTTGGAATTGCAGTAATGTTGTTATTACGGGAGCAAGAAAATAGGCGCCTACGTTTACGATATTCATTTAACCCCTTGGAGTTACCTGATGCCTTGTAAGTGACAAATTTAATAAATAATTGAATAAATTTTTGTTGATAAAGAAGCCTTTTCTTATTTCCTGGATGTCACGTCTCCTAAAAAATATTCCAACGATAGTCAAGCTTAAGATATTTTGCAGAAGGATGATACCAAACGGAAGTAACAAGAGATTATGAATTTACTATGGCACAATCTACATTCTGCGAAATACTTTCAGAAATATTGAATATTTAAGAGAAAAGTGTATAACTTATCTGTTCGAAGTAGAACATAGACTTACAGCCGACGACTTATTAAACTCAATTATGGATAAAAATTCGCCGGTGGTTTATTTTACTTTTCCTCTTATTATTTATTAATACAATTTTTGCCCTTTTTAAAATAGAAAGTATTTTGATTTGAAGTAATTTTTTCCAAAAACAAAAATTTTCCTTTAAAAAATAACTGGGGAATATTCATAATTCGTCTGATCGTAAATTTGGGATGTATTGATCATACCCACATTAATATTGTAGCCCAGAACTAAAACAATTCTCCAGCAAATATGAAGTCAATAAATAAATATTAGGGAAAAGTGAACAAAATTCATATGAAACAATTATTTACGAAAAGAGGGAATTTCTTGAAGTAAACATTTTTTCATGCTATCAATTTCAATTGAATTACTTAAAAGCTTATTTTTCATGGAAGTTATTCATGATTTGAAATATGTGAAATGGAAAAAAATGGGATAAGTTGAATATTTTGAAAAAACTGCACAGCAAAGTTTTAATTCAGTAAACAAAGTTCCTACCGAATGTCTTCTTGCATGTGCTTTGCACAAGGACTTGTAATCTCTTTTTTTAAGATTTAAGCAGTTGAAATGCTTCGACACTATTTTTTCGAGCCAATTTTTTATTATTGGATTCACGTTTTCTTCCAAATCCGGTATTCCTTTTGCCTTTACTTAGCGAAAAGTTTACTTGTCTTTATGTGTAATTTGCTTTTGGACTTTCTCGTATTTCTGCTTGGTGGGACAAAGTTTTTTAAACAATAAATTTTTGAAGTTAAAGTCAAAAACTAACAGCTTCTGTAAATTGTTTTGACATTTGCTGTATGTCAATTGGACACAAGGTTGCCATATAATACACATTTTAAAAGAGGTCAATAAAAATAATTTAATTCGTAATTAAAATAAATTTTTAATGAAATAAATGATCATATTAAAATTTTTGTTCAATTTAAAACGTTCGTTCTGTTACCATATTAAACTTCAAAGCACAAAGAAATATGTAGTTCAATGGGATGTTTTTTAAAAACGAAAAGTTTTAAAGAGTTTGTGCTAATTTTGTTAATTAGCATTATTTGCCTGTATGAGTAAAACAATTACACTTACAAACATTAAATTAAATATTAAATGTACGCATGAATCGTTAATTGGGTGGCTGGGTGGTTGATTGTAATGGCTGTAATGGTTGGTACAACACAACACGGTTATTGATGCACAACTGTCTTCATCCCAATTTTTCAAATTCATCATACACTTGTTATTTCCCATGGATACAAACGTCAAAATTTCAAAATCTATCCATAGAATCATACAGGCTCAGTAAAATATACAAGAACACTAACATACGTAAATAAAGTAAAAATATACCTAAATAATAAATACACTCTACCTTAGATATTGGAGAATCATTACCGTCATCTATGAAAACAGAAGAGCTCATCTTATTTTGTACGTTTTGGTATGTTCTGTAGGCAGGCACCATCAAGTACTTATTTTTGTTCAATACAAAAAACAAAAGGAAAAACTTAAATTACTACGCAGGTCCTAAAATAAAATTTTTTTTCTAATTAATTTTGTTATAAAACGACAAAGTTTCTAGATTATGGACATGCATACATACATATGTATGAGCGTGTATGTTTGTTTGTATTCAAAACAATAATTTTAATAACAACTTGTAATACAAAATTCATCAGCTTTAAGTTTTAACTGTTTAAGACTACTCGCTGCTCAATTCATACCATTTGAAAATCGTTGCTGTTGTAATGAATTGAATTAAATTTTTATTTATTTTATTTTTTTTTGTTTTGTTTGGCTAATTTTAGCAAATATTTTAAACATTTTGTCATGTCACAACATACGACAAAATAATGAAAATTGTGTTTTAATTTATTTATTTATTTAAAAAGTCTATGGATAAATCCTTACAGAATAATTTTTATTTAAAACAATGAATAAATTGCCAGAGCCTTCTGCGGGGTGACCAACAATTTCTCTCGTGCCTTACAACAAACAAGACTGCTGGAGGGCCGAACCGGGCTTATGTCATGTGACCTCGAAAAGAGCATGTGCTTACATGTAATCAAATTAATGGCCTGTTGACCTCTGTCACAAGAAACCAAAGCACATTTGTATTAAAAACAAAAACAATATACGAAAATTTGTTCAAGTCGCACCTATTCTTTTTTTAAATTAGAAAATATCATGAAAGTTTTATACAAAATTTTAAAATTTCTAATTTTCAAAAAATATGAAAAACGAAACCAGGTAAAATCAGTCATTATTTTCTATAAGAATTTAGCCTCATATGTTGGTTCAAATCGATTCTCAACTTTGTATAAGGTAGCAGGTATTAAATCAGAGACTCCTTATTTTTTTCATGGACAATCTGCTCCAGAGATGGTAACTAGCGCAATTTTTTCGCTTATGCACCAAAAGGAAAAACTAAAAAATGTTGCATATCCAAAGCCTCCAAAATAAGTAAAATTCGTTAATTGTAAACATTGTACTTTAAATCTACATCCTATAGAAATTAAATCAATTTTCTATTTGTTTTTTCTCTACACAAATATTTCTTTAAAAATTTATTTCTGTGAAATTTGCTACACATAATTTCTGTACTCCAAGATCGTCTTATACTTTTGTGTCAGTCAGGTCCACTTTTGTTTTTACTGATCAAACACAACTTTTTTAACAGATGACTGTGAGTATTCCCATTCATAGACGAAAGAACCGGGCGAGACCGGGTAAAATCAGCTAGTTTTCTATAAAAATCATTTCCATATTTTAAGAATCATGATCTGTTTGAGTAGTTCCTTTTCCTTATGCTATTAATACACGATATATTTGTACTAAGTCCAAAGAGTTTGTTTACAATTCTTAATTATGATTTTTATAAACTTCCAATAACTCACGCACTAATTCCTCGTTATGGAACTTGAACTATATGCTTAATTTCACAATTTTGATAGTTTCTGCAATCTGGCTTAAGGTACTGACTGCTTATCCTACACGATCGTACGATTATGTCAAAATAATGTGTGACAGAATTCTGTCCTACTTGAAGAAGTCGCTTTAAAATGGCGAACTTTACGCCACACTATTACACAGAAAAAGATGCAAAAACACATGTTTACGCACCTTAATACTTTTAAAAGTATTCATTTTCTTCTTTGCCGCAAAATATCTTTTTTACAAATATGTACAATGAAAAATAACCCAAAAGCTTGTATAAATAAAACACAAGCTTGGTATTGTTGCTATTTTTCTTCCTTGAACATAGAAAATGCAACTCTGATCCCACAGATAAAATTTATTTTATGAAAATTTTCATAACATTAAAAAATCGGACAGACCTGTCAAAAAGTCTGCTTGTTCAATACACACTATCTTACATGGGTTTTTAGACAGATCGTAGTGAGTCCTAGGCTTTAGACATTAGTTTGATGGAGTTTGTTCTTTCCGCTTTTCGTCCTCGGAACTATTTGTGTTTGTGTATTGTCAATATTAAGCAAATAAATAGCCGTACACATTCTGTGCTTTTACTTTTTCCTGAGACTACGACGAAATATTAAACTTAAATTTTTTTTAAATTTAAACATTTTTCTATATTCGCAAATAAATGTTTCCCTTTTATTAGATTTTTCCCCAATTTTCCTGATTGTGTAGTTACAGGTTTTGCATGTACTAAAACTTTTCATAATTTTTAAAGAAAAAAAAAAAGTTCAAAATTGCTTTTTGAAGATAAAGAACAAACGAAAGCATTAAAAAAAAAGCAAAAAATAATAGGCAACCGTGTGCTATACGAACACATCTAAATCATGTTAAAATTGAAAAGAAATTGGAAAGTAAATAGCAAAACAGATCCATATGCTATTCAAAACCACTTGTTTTCAACTTTAATTTTTGGTGATAGAACATCCCTATTTACGAGTACATACATTTTTCATTTATGCATTAAGTGGGGCACAAATATTTCCTAATAAAACAAGCAGTGACTAAGTTTGCATTTTGAAGATACTCAAACTCGTACTCGTACTTTTTTAATTCACAAAAATAGAAAAACTTATCACATAAGAAGAACACATGTGCGTTATAAATCCAAAATGCTGTATCGTATTTTATGCACACATAAACACACACTCACAACTAATTTATTTAAAAACTTTACTCACACATTCGTACGAAACTCCAGCGTTATATAATTTTTTTTTTTTTGCAACTCATATGGGTCTCCTACCACTTTAAGAAAACTTTAGCAAAAAGTTTTTAAAAATTGTAAGTGTAAAACTTGAAAGAAGAAGAAAACGAAAGAATAGAAGTGCGTACATGTGTACTCATGTGCAGTGAAGGCAAAAAAAAAAGGGGAAAATTATACAGAAAAGAAATGAAAACAGTCTTTTTGTCCTACAAACAAAAAAGTGCGTGTTCAATGAATTTAGTTAGAAAGGAAAATATAACATTAGGATGGGACAAGTGGGGTGGACGGTAAAATACAAATGAAAATAAAAAAAGTTGGCTTAACAAAAATTTAATTAGCTAAAAACTTTAATTGTTGGAAATTGAATATTATTTAAATATAATACTAAAATTATTCGGAATTCCAGGAGTCTAATCGTCACTTTCGTTATCGCGTCTTTTTGATATTTTTGATTGTGATATGATGGCTTTCGATAGCCAGTCTTTGGTCGATTGCATGGCAGAATTAACTTGGCAATTTAATGCAGATCCAATTAGGGTAAACGCTCCTGATTTCGGCATGTTCCAGTAGTCGTCATTTTTGTTTTTAAAACTCAAATAAACAGGTATAATAGAGAGTTTTGAATGTATAAAAAACCATTTTTGGTTAAATAATATACTTAACTCTCCATTTCAAATTAGTTCATCCTACTGAAATGAGTAATTTATTCATAATTTGCCTTGTGTTCTCTGAAATATGGGCAGAAGTGCTTGTTTTCTAAGGAAAAATTTAGTGGCAAGGCCAATTTTGAATGGGTTGTTAAAGCTATTATTTGAAACAATTTCCATATTTTAATGGTTTCTATGGAAAGAAAAGAGTTCAAATATTGTTGTTGATAAGTAAAAATTAGCAAAAAAATAATAATTTTTTTGCTGTTTAATGATGCCGCTCTTAGGCACAAAAAACTTGTATCATTAGGTGCCGACTATTCGTAAATTGTGTTTAGC
Organism: Thelaira solivaga; assembly: GCA_947397855.1. Taxonomy (NCBI): domain Eukaryota; kingdom Metazoa; phylum Arthropoda; class Insecta; order Diptera; family Tachinidae; genus Thelaira; species Thelaira solivaga. The sequence continues at coordinate 42,218,843 of OX377611.1, read as the reverse complement.
CAGGCAAAATTATATGACGGCAATAGGATCACAGTGTGACGAGCACTGGGACATGTATGCCGACTACTGGCAAAATTGGTGTATTTTTAAAAAACTATAAATTACTCAATTTTAATAAAAAAAAAAACGTTTAAAAATAGCTTAATCCATTTAAATCTATACCCAATACTGTAATATTACAGAGTTATATCAGAGTAATACCATGATCATGTATAAAATGGTAACAATTTGAAAAAAGAGAACGCATTAAATTGCCGACTACTGGCACATTTGCCCTATATTTTGAGCACGAAAACACAGAATGTAAACAAATTTTGACAGCTATGCAGACAAAACAATGGAGAGCAAAAAAAATATACAGCTGCTTTATTTGCTTTACTGTGTTAATTCTGCCACGGTCGAGTGTAATCTTAGTAAACATCATTTGATAGCAAAGTAGGTATCGTAAACTAAACAAATTATTTCTTTCAAGATTACGTTCAATAAAAAGCTTTGAAAAATTTAAGGTAAAACAACTCTTTATTGTACTTTTGAAAAATTTTTCATCTTTTGAATTTGAAGAAAAAGATGTCAAAAGAAGCAATAGTTCATCCATAAATATTTTCAAAAATTCAAAAACACATGCTACACTTTTTTTAGTTACTTGCATTTAGCAAACATTTGTGTATAAATCTATTACAATTAGGAAACAACTACAATTCGATAGATATCGTATGCGGTGACTTGTCTACTCCAATCATATCGGAATGCCATACGATACGATAGTTTGCTCGGTAGAACAAGCAACACGACAGCAGAACTTTTTAGAACTTTGCTTTTTCATCCATACATAAATATGTATGAAATAGTAGATCTATTAGAAAAATTAGCAGAGGACTACCGCTACAAGTGACACCGGAAGTGAAGCTTCAATTCTGTTGCAAAATATACTAACTTTTAATTTCATAACTTTAGTTCATTTCCGGTATGAAATCTTAAGGAGTGAGTATTGATCGTGAGCAGCTCCGATTACAAGATCACAGAATAAATTTTAGAGAAGCGTTCCATGATCTTGAAATGTGTACACGATTAAGTGACCTTAATTTCAAATATGGATTCCTATTAGACGTTAAAAATTTATTCAAGAAGGATAATGTTGAACACAACTGTAATCATGGTCGGATGTGGTTTTTACTATCCCACAATTATTCTGTAAATTTTAAAAACATTTAATGAAAATAATTGTTACTTCTTGCTAAATTTGTGATATTCTGTTGCTTGTTGCAGTGAAATAAAGAATTATATGGTGTTGCTTTTGTTTGCTGCATTTGATTTGCAATTTGCTCTTTTGTGTACATCAACAATTCACTTGCATTTTTCGATTTCTTGTTCATTGCAAACTTTTATTTCCAACAACAATTAACATACAAAAATACATACAATCTTTGACATTTTTATTATCTGTTTTGTTTACCATAATATTTTCTGATACTGCTGAACAGCGTTGCCAGGCGCAAGAAAAAAAAAGAAGCTAAATTTGCCTTAAAAAAGGCTAGAAAAAATTAAATCACTCACAAAAAAAAAAAAAAAAAAAAAAGTTAAAAAAAAGCTGTCGCTAAAATTCAAAATAATAATTATGATTTTTTTAAAAATCAAATGACAAAAACTAAAGAAAATAGGTCGTTTTAAATATGCTTTCCTTTTTGGTCATAACTTGCTGTTTTTTTTTTTTAATATAAAATATGTTTTTTCACTATCCGCAAAAAACTTTCGAATTAAAGCCATTGCGCAATTAAACGCAAAAGTAATCAAGTCGATATTTTGAAATCTTAGCAAGTTTTGACCAAAAAGGTAACCAGTTCTACTAAAAAGTGGCCGGAAAGAGGCACTAGTAGAACTGGTTACCTTTTTAGTCATAACTTGCTTAGTTTTCAAGATATCGACTTGATAGATAGAATAGATAAACGTATTAAAAAAAATTTTTTTTCTCCAAAAATTAGCATAAATTTTTTTAAATGAAAAAAAAATTTTTTCGCACTATCCGCAGAAAAAAATTACGAAAAAGAAAAAAGGCTATTTAAGGCTATTTATTTTTTTCCTATTAATCCTATTTCCTTCGTAAATTTATACATAATAGAAGAGCTCCTGCACGATTGCCACCAGCTGACTTGAATATTCCAAAAAACTAAATATTTTATCTGATCATATTTCCACAACTTATCAAAATGTCCGTGGTTTAATTACGAAATTAAGTGCAATTTACAATCAAAGTTTTGCTTTTACTTCATACTAAATTCTGAGATCCTCTGCGACAAATATCAAATTTTTAGACGGGATCGTGGGACCAATATTAAAGGTAATGGTGTTCTGATTGCAATTGCCAATCATTTGTCTTACGAAGCTCTAAGCAATGACCGTCCTTTGGATATTGGGTTTATTGTTGTCAAGATTAATTTAGAAAATAGGAAAAGTTTCATAACATTTTCCTATATTCCTCCAACTTCGCCTGAAATGATTTACACTAAATATTTTGATGCCATTGACGATTATATTACGACTCTTGGTGATTTTTCTTCTGATGTATATCATTTTATTCCGTCGATGTCATTTAGACTTTGTCAATTCTCTGTCCGATCTAAATCTTTATTAACTAAATTGCCTCTACAATGTCAACACGAAACTCCTGTATTTAGTATTTATAAATGATTTAGCTGATGTCACCATAAATCATTGTTATTCATATTCTCAGCCTTTAGATTTATACCATCCTACTACAAAAATAAAAATTTCAGTGCCAGTTACTTTTACTTCAGTTTCTTCATTTGGGAGTACGAAGAGTAAGTTTTTTTGCTTTAATAAAACAAGCTATAATATGTTTAATGAGCTTGTGTCTAACACCCACTGAAATAAACCTTTTACAAACTGTGATCCAGCTAATAACGTGCAACACATTAACATAATCGTTAAAACGTTTTATAAAAAAAATTTATATGTATCTGACTTAGTGTATACCAAAATCTTCTAATTTTAAGCGCGTTGGTCCTCTTTGGAACTCCAAGCTACTTTCTGCTTTTAAAAATAAAAAGACCAAACTTTATAAAAAGTATATATTGTCTGGATCTTTTGCTGACTATGCTAGATATTCTCTTGCTCGTGCTCAATATAACCCAATTAACCAATCTTGTTACTACAGCTAAGGACCTTCTATAAGTTTGTAAATTCAAAAAAAAAAAATATATAATTCTATTCCAACTGTTAGCGCTATCATCAAAATTGGGATTAATTTGGGCCCACCACTGGCAGCGCCAATACATAGTTGCACTGTATATGTACAATTTACTACACTTTTAGTAAAACTTAACGAAAATAGATACATATTATATAGATATAAAAATTGTCCCTGAATACCCGCCATCTTACCAGCCATTTTTTTTGATAACTACAAATCGGATAAGTTGGCTGTACGCAGTACTCGCAGACAAATTTTAATCAAGTTTAAAAAATACTAACCTAAAAATTCCTGGTGGTTTCCATACCAAAGAGTATGTAACACAATTTGTTATTTAATAATAATATAATTAATTGTTGTATAAAATTTTGTTTAGGAATTTTAATAGAAATACATCTTGTCAAATTTACAAGTGTGTTTTATTCAAAATCTCCGTGGAAGTCACTAGGTTTGTGGCTGGCGTGCCTTGGTAACACCAACTATTATGCAGTATCAGGGTATTGAATCTGACGATGATCTGTCAATTTGTAGATTATTAGCAGACTTTTTTTCGTCTACGTACTCTGATTTTATTTTTTATGATTCTAATTTTTGCCTCTAACTGATCTATGGAATTCACCAGTATCAATTATATTTCTTGATAAATTGACAGTGGTTAATGGGTTAAAAAAACTGAAATTTTCATTTAACTGTGGGCCCTAGCAACCCCACTTACTAGTATTTTCAATGAGTCAATCAGATATGGTTTTTTCCTTATATGTGGAAGGAGTCTTTCATTATTCCATCATACAAAACTGATATGAAACGTAAAATCGAAAATTATAGAGGCATCGCTAAACTGAGCATCTTAGTCACCAGTTATCATCTCTACTATCTCCTTTTCAACATGGTTTAGTAAACGCTATTCTACAACCACAAATCTTATGCAGCTAACTGATGTAATTTACACTGATTTTAGTAAGGCTCAATCATAGATGAGCTCAATCATAAACTACTGATAAAAAAAACTAGACTTGATGGGACTTACACCAAACTGTTTAATGTGGATTAACTTATACTTAGTAAATCGAAAGCAACATGTTTGTCTACAACCTTTTCTTCTAAGTCGATTGTTGTTTTATCTGGGGTACCTCAGGGTAGCCATCTTGGCCCACTGTTATTTTCTTTATTTATAAATGATCTACCAGAAATAATAAAATTTTCCAACTTGCAGATCACATTTACTTACAGAATGATCTAAATGCATTTTGCTCCTGGTGATCGTAATTTAATGAAATTGAATCACAAAAAGTGTTAGTATATGTGCTTCTACCGTGGCAGCATTTAAGTGAAAACTATACTTTAAATGACCAGCAGCTTGAAAAATTATTTTTATTTCTGATCTTGGAATTTTACTTGATGTGCAGCTAAATTTTATTCAGCTATTGCTAAACCACGTAGTCTCCTTGTATTCATAAAACACTGGGCTAAGGACTTTTCTGACCCGTATATAACCTAACATCTTTAGTAAGAGCTATTCTTGAATATGGCTCGATAATTTGGTATCCGATATACTATATGGTTCATGTTAATAATACTGAATCTGTTCAAAAACTGTTTTTGTTATTTTGCTTACGTGGATTACATTGGGATCCATTAAACTTGCCACCTTATACCAGTATACTTGCTGTCTCTTATCAAACTGCCAACTTTAAAAATTCGCAGAATTATGTTAAATAACACTTTTGCGTTAAGTTTGTTAAAAGCAAATGTATGCTCTGATTTTTTGATTAGTAATTTTTTTTAATATTCCTACACGTCATTATAACCCTTTATCTGTAAAAGTATTCAGAGCAAATTATGCCAATTCCGAACTTCTTTTAAAATTTGCAATCAATTTAATAAATTTTATAAACATGTTGATTATTCATTAAATACTGATATTGTTAAAACTAATTTAAATGTATTTTTAAATAACTCATTGTGATATTTTATAGTGCGTAAGGATCTTGAATACATAGAAATTAACCCCCTTATCCAAAAAAATTAACGTAGACTTTAAAGTCAACGTTATCGAAATTTTTCATATAATTTTAACTTAAATTTTACTTTAAAGTTTGCGTCAATTTTTTTTTTTTTTTTTTGGATAAGAGCATAAATAAATAATTTAAAAAAAAAATACTGAGTAATACTAACAAAGCAAAAGTACTCGTAAGTTAATTCCAGTATACACCTATTTGTTTTTGTTGTACACATTTGCTTCTTATATTTTTTTATTGAAAATAAAGGGTGTCCCAACAAGGATGCAAGACTTAAATTTGGCGTCATTCGAAGTGTGATTGTTTGACATTTGAACAATTGTTATTGTTTGCTAGTAGAAGGTACGAGGTTAGTAAAAATGGTGCGCTACACGAATGAACAACGTATTCTCATTGTGAAATTGTTTTACCAAAATTGTGAAAGTTTTGCGGCTACAGTTCGCAAATTGCAATCAATTTGGGGTCACAATAATGCTTCAAAAGAGTCAACTGTAAAGAGATTAATGGATAAATTTGCCGAAACTGGGTCTGTTAGTGATGTAAAGACAACAACGCGCCTTCGACCAGGTCGATCGACCGAAAATGTCGCAGCTGTACGTGATGATGTCGCTCAAACTCCATCCACCTCAATTCGACACCGAGCTCAGCAAATTGGTGTCTCCAAATCCACTATGCAGCGAATTTTGACGAAAGATTTGCATCTTCATGCATACAAAGTTCAATTGACTCAGGAACTGAAGCCAGCTGACCATGGACAGCGAAGGGAGTTCGTTAATTGGGTATTTTAGAGACAACATGAAAATGCTGATTTTGCCGATAAAATCATCTTCAGTGACGAGGCCCATTTCCATCTTGATGGTTTCGTCAATAGGCAGAATTATCGCATTTGGGGTGAGGAAAATCCTCGAGTGATTCACGAGAAGCAAATGCATCCTCAACGTGTCACTGTGTGGTGCGGTTTTTGGGCTGGAGGAATCATTGGATCTTTTTTTTTATGAAAATGAGGCAGGTCAAGCGCAAACAGTCAATGGTGTTCGGTATCGTGAAATGATAACCAGTTCTTTCTTGCCTATAATTGAAGATATGAATGTGGAGGGCTTGTGGTTTCAACAAGACGGCGCCACATGTCATACAGCCAGAGAAACAATTCAATTACTGCATCAGTCATTTATTTAAAATTTAAATTTTGCGTTCTTGTTGGGACACCCTTTATAATAGTTAGATGAAATCATAGATCTAACCATACTATGTTTCCACCAGAATATGGTTGCCTTAAACATATTTTTTCTTTAAACGTATGAACGTGATTGCTTACCAAAAATTTATATTTTAATATTTTTTACAAAATACATACAAAGAAAAAATGTTCATGCAAACATATTCATAACATTTACAACGATTTTAGATTTAAATAATAAAAAGAGACCCTTCGGATATTCTAAGTTAAATATAAAAAATTTTAAAAAATGTATCTATCAAAACATACTATTACTGAATTGGCAGGCTGCGGCTGTCATTCTTTCAATTATAAAACTTTTCTGACAGTCACGTACATACGTTTTTTCCATTTTCAAACGGAAAAGTTTTGGAAGATGAAAGTAACACACTGTGTAACAAGTAAAAATTTCTAATAAAGCAAAAATCTCAACAGATTAAAGTGGATGTTACAAGTAAGCAAGTAGAGAATATTTATTGTAAAGCTTGAAGTTTATATTTTATTTAAATGGTAGTTTTTGGTTACGGCCCATGAATTATTATCGTTCAATATTGCTTCTAAGTTTTCTTCGATATTTTCTTCAGGCCGATCCAAATTAGTATTATACAAGAAGTGGAAGTTATATTTGTTTAAATGTATTATCTAAATTTAACATTCATGTTTGTATTGATCTTATAGATATTGCACCATTATATTGTTCCATGGCAAATTTTCTACTTTATAATTTTACGCATATAAAGGGTGTCCGAAAAAGAACGCAAGATTTTAATTTGGCGCCATTCGAAGTGTCATTGTTTGACATTTGAACAATTGTTATTGTTTGCTAGTAGAAGGTACGAGGTTAGTAAAAAATGACAATGGACAGCGAAGGGAATTCGTTAATTGGGTATTGGAGAGACAACATGAAAATGCTGATTTTGCCGATAAAATCATCTTCAGTGACGAGGCCCATTTCCATCTTGATGGCTTCGTCAATAGGCAGAATTATCGCATTTGGTGTGAGGCAAATCCTCGAGTGATTCACGAGAAACAAATGCATCCTCAACGTGTCACTGTGTGGTGTGGTTTTTTGGCTGAAGGAATCATTGGACCTTTTTTTTATGAAAATGAGGCGCCACATGTCATACAGCCAGAGAAACAATTCAATTGCTGCATCAGTCATTTCCCGGTCGTGTTATTTCGCGTTTTGGATACCAGAATTGTCCGCCTAAATCGTGCGATTTAACACCATTAGACTTTTTTCTTTGGGGTTTTTTGAAGCCGACGACGACTCAAGCCTTAAAAGAGGAAATTGGACGCTGCATTAATGAAATACCGCAGCATTTATGCAAAACGGTCATTGAAAATTTCATTAAAAGATCGCATGTGTGCCAGCAAAGCTGCGGCGGCCATCTGCCCAATATGTTTTTCCATACATAACCTCATTCACGATTTTTTTTTTAATATCTGTGTTTTATTTAAAATTTAAATCTTGCGTTCTTGTTGGGACACCCTTTAGGATTAAATTCATTATTAAATGAAATATAAATAGAAAAAATCAGCTAAAAATTATTCTTGGCTTGTCTGCAGAATCGGACCGGCGACCCCGTAGGTCACCTACTAGTCTATAATGTTACTTTTGTATGACTGATATCATACAAGTTGTACGCTACGTATTTCAGGTTGGTGTGTTAAGTTAAGTTTGTAGCGTCGCGTTACAACTATGAGTATGTATGTGTAACATTTCATACCCCAAGTTGCAGAGACTGTCACCTTCAAAAAATGCTGTTACAGTAAAGATAACGCACAAAATATTATTCACATGCACACTTTCTTTCTAATGCAAATACATAGATTAAGTTCACTATTTATTGCAGCCACCACTAAAGAACTTTTTTTTTTTAGCAATTACATACAATTATGACGACATTCATTTTTGCACATACTTGTACAACTCGCCCAACAAAATATAAAAAAAAAATTACAATTCAAAATAGACTAAATAGACATTCACTAAATTTATGCGTATAAAAATGAATTTAAGAATGTTTTCGTTTGTCTTGCTGGAAACAAGCAAAAAATTCGTTGTGCAATATTTTCAAAAATAAAAAAATCATAATTTTTTTGCTAAAAATTTATTGCTAACGGATTTCAAATTTATTTTGATGGTTTTTTTATGTTGTAGTATAAACATACATACCATTTTTCCATTTATGTAAGAAAAGATTTTTTAAATTTATTTTTTATTCAGTGTTAAAAAGACCTTTGATTGCTTTGATTGATTATTGTTAGTTTAGATTTTTCAATTCATTTAAATGAACTACGAGTAGTTACAACAACTTTATTTTATTCGTAGTTCATTTCTTACACTGTACGTTAATTTGTGACTTTTGTTCATCGTTCCTTTTGCACACTGTAGGATTGCTGCAACTTTCGTTCGATGATACATTCTAGCTATTTTAGATTCAATTTTTAATGTTTTAATCGTAAATAGTAAAAGTCAGTTAATGGTGAACGATGAATCGAACGTAAGAATGAGTGAATAAAACAATTTTTTATTAATAAATGAACTTTACTTATTGACTGTTATGAAGGAATAAAAGTTCATATAGCATTTTGTTACTTAAAATGTTTGCTTAAAGCTTAGAACTTCTAGTGGCAATTAAAAAAAATTTATAGTAAAATATTAGTAACTCTCTTAGAAGTCGTACTATGACTTTAATAACCTATTAATCTCTGCTGGTCACAAGTTCGACTCTTTTAATTATAAACTAATTATCAAAAATTGTAAAAAGTTTTAATAATTAGTTTACTTAATGTGGTTATAAATACCTTTTGCTAGAAGTTTATTCACAGAAAAGTGGACCCACACAGCTCCTCACACACAAAAATAAACTTGTTTCTAATAATTTTTTTTATATCTTGACATTTTATTTTGTTTAAAAGATAAAAATTAAAATTTTTTTTATTTCTTCATTTTCTTGTATTCATGTTTCTTGGAAACCGACACAGCTACCTATATCTGTTTCATTCTCCCCAAACAAAGGTGATTTTTTAAAAATTAGCTGTCAAATTTGACATTTCTAAGTACCCTGTTGTGTAGAATAGATTAAAGTTACTGAATCGCACATTCGATAGTAAAAGTAATAAAAGGAGCTGTAAAAAATGACAGTATATACTTGTTATTAAAAAGCACTGCTGGCATTCATATGTGAGGGAACTCTTAATGCCAAATTAGACTTTAATAGATTCTCTCAGATCAAAAATCTCTTGTCAGATTTTATATTTACGGATAGATTGTAATATAAAGTAGAATCGAAGCAGTTCTACAGCCAATTTTTTGTGTCAAGCAATAGTAAACCATTTCTTGCTTTTGTATTTATTATAGAATTGTTTCCACCTCAAATAAGTTGAAAAACAGGCCAATGTTTACACTAAAAAACAACTCGAATAAAATGCAAACTCTTCTATTTTATGATATGATTACAAAAGCGAATTTTTGGTCCAAATTCCTCTTTTACTCTACAGAGTTTGCGTATATACAGGGTGGGCTAAAAGAAACCAAGGGGTGTAAAAGTTTAATAACTTTTTTGTTTATTAACTTTTTTTTATATTTTCTTTCAGATTATATAATATGCAAAATGGAAATTTTTTTACACTAAGTATGAAAAATGATGTCTCTTAAATGACCACCGTTTTCAGCTTCGCACTGATGGGCTCTTTTTAGAGCATTTTCCATAACATCTTTCAAAACTTGTGGCTGTAGCGTTCGAATTTCTGCAACAATGTTTGCCTTGAGTTCAAGGATTGTCTCTGGCTTGTTCACATACACTCGCTCCTTCAAAAAACCCCAAAGAAAATAGTCGGGTGCTGTCACATCTGGCGATCGCGCTGGCCAAATAATTTCCGAATTTCGAGAAATTATTCGCTCTCCAAAAATTTGACTTAAAAGTGCCATTGTGTCTCGGGCAGTATGGGCAGTGGCTCCGTCCTGCTGAAACCACATACCACGTCTGTTTTCAAGAGCAGGACGTAAAAAATTTTCTATCATAAAACGATACCGCTCTCCATTTACGGTTACAGCACTTCCATCTTCATTCTCGAAGAAGTAGGGCCCAATGACATTTTCAGATGTGATCCCACACCATACTGTACACCTGATGGGGTGCAATTGGCGTTGATGAATGGCTCTTGGATTTTGAGAACCCCAGAACCTACAGTTCTGCTTGTTAACAAAGCCATTAAAATGTCGACGATATGCTCTTTGCGTTAAAATAATTGATCTCTGGTTTAAATAATAAAATTCTATTGTTCTGGTTCTCTGTTCAGTTGTGAACCTTTCCATTATAAATTCTCCAAGTGTTGTCTATATAATCTGAAAGAAAAAATAAAAAAAATTAATAAACAAAAAAGTTATTAAGCTTTTACACCCCTTGGTTTCTTTTGGCCCACCCTGTACTATTTTCGCTTTTCGCTATTTTACTCAAATTTCTGACATACAGATTGATTAGGATATTTTTAAGATTGATTACTAAAAATTTAGACAGATTTTTAATAGGTTTATTGAACCTTTCTTAAATTTATTTAATAAAGATTTTATAAATCACAAATAAATAGTTTTTATGCAAATTTAATTTAAAGTAAAAAAAAATTATTATAATTTCAGATGTACTTTCATATGAAGGCAGTTATATTTTTATTTAACAAACAGCCATTAATACAAGTGAACATTTCATGACACCCAACAAACGCAAAATTTCACAATTGCGAAATATTGACATGCTTCACATTCTAAGCGATTTCTACCGGAAGTTCAAATATGAGTAACGTAACTTTAAAAAAAAATCGACTTATTCCACTTAGCATCGGTAACATTGTCATCAATTTCGAAGTAACACCACTCTTTATCGTCATCGACATCAATTCAATTATAATTTCCCTAACACTACATTAAGAAATATTTAATGACTCAAATTAAAAAAAATCATAATAAACAAAAAATATGAGTTTTAAAATTTTTCCAATTACATTTTTCCCCAATTCGCTATGAGCACTAAAAATGTTGATGACAAAATCATTTTCTACAAACGGTAATATAGAAAGCAAACGTTTTACCACAATACGAAATTAGTTTCGACGTCACAAATATTTATCAATACTGAAAATTTTAATATCGATTTGATATAAATGATGAAAACTCGCGTTGTTTTGTGCCGATGACACAAAAATTTTAAATGTTAAGGTCCGCTTAGAAAGCACATTAACATTACCACCCGGAGAGTATGAATTTTTCTCCTTCTCATGCTGGAATGGCCACTGTAAGCTTCCAAAAGTGTTCTGAAAGTAGACAAACGCTGTAATAATTCAATAATTTAGCAAACTACAAATAAGCTGACGTTTACGTGAGCAGCCTTAAAGGCCTCGTTATGCGAACGTTGAAATGTAGAAATGTAGGAATGTAGAAATGTAAATATGTAGAGCTCAAGTATAGAAACGTAGAAACGTATCATGTGTTTTTTATAGTAAACAAAGAATTTAAAGAATTAAAAAAATTTCAAATAAACAACACAACAGCCGCTTGAAACATTGATGGGGGTATTATGTCCACATTATCTGTATTTTTTTTGGAAAAAGTACCAAAATGCTTCTGTTGGTACCAACAATTTGATTTATATTTATAAACAATAACTTAATATCTGCTTAATATATTAAAATTAAATTAAATTATTTTAAAGTTTTAGTAGTATGAATTTGTCTTATGTCAATTTCATATATACATACTACATATATACATGCATTACATTTGTATTAAAATGTACAAAATGACTGCATATGTGTACTTTACGTACATATATACATATATATAAGAGTTAAAAAATATTTTATATGTATAAATATATGTAGTATGGTATATTTGTTATTCTTATTTTTAATATCTAAAATATTTTTTTGAACACTTGTATGTACGTATGCACATGCGTTCAAAATATGTGGTTCTTTTATTATTTTTACTACAAATGTTGGTAAATATATATGTTTTATATATATTAGCATTAAATTCTTCTTTAATTTTCTATTTATATATAGAAATTAAACATTTCAAATAGTTCTTATATAAAAAATGTACCATATAAAAGGGCTAAAATGTGCCACACTTCCATCAATACGCATACATCCCATCACTGGCTACATTTTGTTACGTAAAATTCTAAATTCAACAGATTGCTACGTTACATGTGCATTACATTTCAGTCAGATAAGCATTTGCATTGCTTTCCATATACCAGAAACGATCAGCTGACTTCTACATTTTTACATTTCTACATTTCTACATTTCAACGTTCGCATAACTCGGCCTTAAGTTCCTTTAGATTATTCAGTTTTTTTAAAGAAGCAATAAATTTGGAGTTAGTTCGCTTAATTTAAGCTTGGAAATACAACAATTTGATTAAGTCGTTTATAAAATTCCCTAGTTGGGTTAATTCTTTGAAAATATGTTTAAATCAGTTTTGTGTGCTTGCTGGGTGTTCATACACACCCACGCACATTCGATGACCCACATACACGCGCTCCTATCTATAGTTCAGCTGAAACCATTATTGCGAATGGGAATGGGAATGGATTGAAAAAATGACATTAAATACCAAAAGTTAGATGGCAAACATTGTAAAAGATCTATTATGCTGGAGTATGCTTTTTGTTGGATTTTTATTTTTTTTTTATTTTTTATTTTTTATTTTACTCTAGTTGTTAGTTACAACATACACACACGCACACACATGCTCATATGCGTTCATAAATGGTTTCAAATGAAATGAAACTGGTTAAGCTTAACTGGCTGACTGCAATCCATTTAGCCAACAGCAAAAATATTGTCTCTTAATATTATTTAGTTGTTGTTGTGGAAAATAATAATAGAAAGAAGAAGATTTTTTCCCCATCACTTTAAAAAAATTTGAATTATCGTGATTCGTGATATGCCATGTAATACAGAAAATGTTTTTCCCTTGCAATTTTATACACTCTACGTAAAAGTTTGAATATCAAAGCATTAGCTATTGCCTTCTGCTAGACATCGTTTTTATTTGTTATTGCAAATTCTTTTAATTGTTCATAAAGTCAACAATTGTGATCACCATGATCAGAAAATGAATGAATGCGACGAATGTATGAATCGAGCTCACAGAGATAGATATTGAGGATATATACAGAGAGAGAGAAAGAGAGAGAGAGAGAGTAATGTGGAGAGAAAAGAAGGAGAGACAGATGAACTTTCCTCTTGAGTAGAAGTGAAGACTATTTTAAACTCCATCCGATCTATATAACACCGTTCGCAATGTAACCCCACACCTAGTAAATAGCTGATACTCTCTCCACTTTGACTGTAAAAAACTCCACTCTTGTACAAGAATTGGCCACCTGTTTTTATAAAAAATACGGGTAAATGCGTTCAAATGAAGTTTTTTCCATTTACGAACACGCTCAAAATTTGATTTTTATAAAAAATTCTAAGACCCGTCGTTAGAAGTAAGTTAAATTAATTAATTGTAAATGAAAATAAATTTTGACAACTGAGGATAAATCAGCTGTGGGGCGAATTGCCAACTTCCTTATTAGGTTTCAGATATTTGTAATCAACTTTAGTTAAAGTAAATGACAAAGTAACCAATAACTTTTCTCCATTATTATAAGTTTCCAATGAAATTACTTTTATAAGATTTGTTATGTGGCACCACTGTTGTGAATACCGATTATTTTTCATTGCAACGGCTTAACTTTTTTTTGACAATTATTTTTTAAATAATTAGAAAATTTTTACTTTAATATTTGAAATCGAAAAGATCATGTTAAAAGTTATCTTTAGCCAATCACACACTTTTTGGTTAAAATCTGTTTGTAATAACGAAAAACCTTTAATCTGTCCGATAATATCCTACTTTTAGTTGTTGTTTAGTTGTAATAATGGCCTTAAAACTTTCATTTATTGCTTCTTGATATAAAAAAGCTTTTTTTTATATTCAATCAGTCAGATGGCCATGAGCTGCATAGCAAACAACTATAATATAAAGTTCGATGTACATTGGACTTTCGTCGTTTTAAAAACTGTAACACTGAAGAGGAAATCTGTTCATAAATATCTTGTATCTTTAGCTGGATAAATATAATTTTTTCAGTTGAAGAAGCTACGTGGTTGCTGTTTTACTGGTAAAACAATAATCACCGATTTCTGCAAAAAAACAACTCATGTATTTTTTTCTTTTATTATAATTATTCTGATTTAGAAGGTTTTTAAATTTCGACCAAACTTGCAATCAATTTATTTTATTTACTCCTGCTGCCATTCACTTCTCCCTTTCGTGACATTTAACATTTTGGAGAAGGGGAATTTCGTTTTCTATTTCGTTTCGTTTAAAATATGTACGTACAGCCAAATGAATGACAGGAGCGAGAGGGTTTTTATGCATTTCCAAATAACATTTATGACCCTCATCATCGTTACAGTCATCATTTTTATGAATTTCTATGTAAATTTATAGATTTGTGTGGGTGTGTATGTTGTGCGTATGAACGGCTGGTGTGTAGATGCGAATTCTCATGAAGCCTATGAAGATTTTCTCCCCAAAATTTACAAAAAAACGTACATACATATGTGTGTGTTCGGACGTGTGTGTATGAGACTTGTTGTGCAATTTGAAAATCGATAAATTGCAATTAATTTAATGGTCACAACACAAACGACATCTAAGAAATTTAAAATCATAAATCACAGCACCAATTGTGGTTAAAGTAAGAGGTAGTTGTTTGGTTATTTTGTCAGTAGATATCGTTTTTGTTGTTATTTTTCTATTCTTATTCAATGACATTACAACAATTTAAAAAAGGGTTGTGGTAGCAAGAGCAGACTAAAATTTGTATACGATTTTTCATGTGCAATACAATACGAAAAAAAGCCTTTTAAAAAACGCGTGTGAGTGTATGTATGTTTTCAAATAAATATTTTCATAATTTAGAAAACCACTGAAGATTCAAAATTATAACGCAAATATTAGAAAATTGTCAGAAAATTTGGACTAATAAATGTTTATTGCCAGAGGAGACCAACTGTATACATACATCTGTGTACATAAATGAGTCGCCAAATGTCGCTCGATCAATGCGGCTAAAATACGTTTTTATGGAAGAAAACAACGTAAAAGTTACTTTTATTTTAATATGGGACCGTATGAGTGTTTTATAATATAAACTGAATAATAATCATACGGCAGAAATATACGCATAATTAATATTTATTTATATCCTTACCAAAACAGAACATCTGCAATATAAATTAAATAAATTTTTTGTTTGCTTGCTTGTTTTATTTTCTAGCGGATACTTTGGAATTGTGCACCCCCCACTTTAACACCCACTTTTGGTTCATACACTCTCTCTTTATTTTGAAGATTTTATGCCATAAGGTAAAGGACCGGCCTAAAACAGTTATCATATAAATACAATACATCTTCTGCCCGCACGCAAAGAAAAAAGATGGCTGAATATGGTCACCGCAATCATAGTTTGTTCTTCACAAAAATATTATTATTAATTTGAAGTATCTAAACATTATTTTGTATCTTCCGAAACCATATAAACAAAGTGAATATAAAACAAATACTTAATCCTTCAAACTCAACTGAGCTTTGTAGCTGAAGGGGTAGAGTGGCGAGTTAATGCTTCTTAGCTAAATATTCCAAAGTTCGAATCCTGAAACCCTCTGTATTTGGTAACAAATAAATATAAACTAATAGAAACGAAAAAGTCAATGGAATAAAAAAATTTATATTAAAATTTTTTTTAAATATTTTTATAAAATATGTACGAGTATGTATGTATTTAAAAAAAAAATAAAACATTAAAAACAAATGCTTAGCCCTGACCGGAGGTTGGACCGCATCCCCTACAGTTGAAAGGTATTTTTAATATATTTGATTTAAAAATATATATGGTTAGATGCAATCATAAATCTAGTCATACCATGTTTCCAGCAGAATATGGTTGCCGCAACCATATTTTTTCTTTAGTGTGCTTCTTCGTTTGTTCGGCACAAGAAAATTTTATTGTGTAACAAATTTCTTTAAGATGTCACACTCATGATATCCAGTATATACTTTCATACTTACAACGCCTACTTTTACTAGGTTACAAACAACTAGTCTTACATAAGCAAGATAATGGCAGTATCTCTAGAGAAAGCTCTAAATAACAAAACACGTAAAAGCAAACTTCTCTTTTATCAAATTTCTTGAATTACGAGTACTTGTCAAAGTAAAAAACGACTATTTGGGTTTTTTAGTGTAACCACGGCTTGGATTTTATGGTCACATGAACATGAGGCAACAAGAATTCTGTTATTATGTTCCGGTAACGAATGGCGTTCACAGTCATCACAATTTCGGTCTCATCTTTAAAAAAGTAAGGCCTGACCAATATTTTATTTTATATATTATTACGAAAAGTCATGCTTTTGTCCCACTGTATCTATTTTTCATAAGAAACTCTATTTATGTAAATATAGCAATTTGTAGAATTTATGTATGAAATGCCTGTGTGTGAGTTATAAAGTGAAATGTGTATCTGTATTGGTGGAGAGGTTTCATGTTAGCTTTAAGTGTTCTACACTAGATTTATTAAGAATGTTCGTTTCGCTTTGGTTCTATTACTTGATATACCTAGAAACATGTATGAGTAGAAAGTTCTAGGCTAATCTTGCAAAAGGTATATTATACAATGCTGAGATTGACAGACATGATCAGTATTAGTTGAGACGTCAAACATTAAACATAAGGTGCATGTCTCTAATAAGTGAAAACTTGTGTTTTTTTTTATAACACCGAACCTTAATAAACTAAACGTTTTTATGAAAGGGTAAAAACATAACAATATTTGCTATCCCACTGTAACGACGTTACTTACCAAGTAGCTCGGTCTGGTTTATAACAGGGTTGTTACAAGAAATGTTAACACGATAATTGTATATTTTCTGGTTTCTATAAAAATTAATTTATTTAATTAATTTTGTCATTCTTTTAAGTATAGAATTTCGGTTTGTCTTTGATTACCGGTTGTGATATTTTTCTTTGGGTTTAGTGATCCTTTGTTCGTCATCACCTAGTTTTTAGTATTTCTACTCGACGTGTACATTTTGCTAGGTTTTACCCGTGGGATTAGAAAGTCACTTAGGCTAATAACGAATACTGCCGTGATTAGGAAACAAAAGACCAGTTTTTAAATACTGGGTTAGCAACTAGTGGTGCCCTTGTGACTAAAAAATAATTTAGGTAAATAACTAGAGTTTTTCGTGACTAAGACATCACTTAAGCAATTTGGTTAGTAAATCTATAAGTACCTTCGTAACTAGGAAATTAACTTTTGATATTAATATTATGATTCGTAATTCGCAGAACTACTGTGATCGTCACACCACCCACAATATTTTTATCTGTCTATCAACGAATATTAATCAAATTACAGACAATTAGAGAATTAACTGCGTATACGGTATGTCTTTTTTAATTTGTAAATTAATGCCAACTTGGTTTGATTTTCACAAATTCTATTTTATTTAAAGTGTTGAAGTTTTTTAAATAAACTAAAATATCGATACTGTGAATAATTTTTAAATATTTTAGTAACTATTAATTAGTTTTGACTTAAAGTCAGATTTAGTTATTTAAAACTCTTGCAAACACTAAAAATTTTTTTTAAAAAATACCAGAATAAATGTTTTTCTGTGCCGAATTTTTCGTCTAGATTTTATAAAATTAGGCCAGCAAAAGTATAATTTATTACTTAGAATTAATTAAAGTCACGGTTTTATCTAAAACAGATTTTGTTGGTGTCAAGAAGTAATAAATCACGTTGAAAAGAAATGCGTTTTTAAATGAATGGTAGAAGTAAGTGACTTGTAAATACACACACGCACATTTTTATCTTTTGATTTCTCATATTTGAAATTTACATAAAATTCATTTGTACTCGTACTTTGAAACATGCAAACAATTCTGAAATGATTATCATTTCTTTTACGCGTATCTACTCTTTACCTAACACACAGTGGGCACAATGGTAAAATTGTTTACCAAACAAGAAACAGCATATGCAACAAAATGAAATAGCAGATCATAAAAACGCAGATTGTCATTGAAATCTATGATCAACAACACAAACAGCAACACCAAGCGAGTTTAATTATATCGATATTTATTTTATTTCTTCTCCTAATGAATAATTTTACTTTTTATTTATAAATTTTATCTTTTAAATATTTTGCTCCTTAAATTATACTTTTCTTTTTTTTTTAATTCACCCTCTATAATATTATTTTTTATATGAAAACAGGAGCTGAATTATAGCATATGCAATCAAATAAAATTATTTATAATTCTTCTTTTTGGGATTAAATCACATTCATTATCTAGTACAAGTAAGTACTATCGAAATTTGGGATGACGATACCAATACAATAACGAGTGCCCATTTTCCAAAGCGGTAAATTAGCTTCTTTCGTACGAAAATATTTTTATACCCATCAATGAGAGTAAGAAGTTTGTAATTTACACAGTACATGTGCGACCCTATAAAATATATACATCCTGGTCCTTTAAATAGCGGAGTTGATTTATCGATGTGTTAACAATTCAGTGCTGCCAGTATAATAAAAAATTAGCGTTTGAAAATATTTTTATTTGACAATCAGGAGGTGTTAAAAACTTGCAACGAGAGAGTAAAAAGGAATTTGCAAAATAGCTCTCCAAAATTTTAAAAAGTAAAAGAACACTTGAAGCGGGATTCAGACTGTTGTATTTAGTATTAATACACGTCAAAAATTCGTGTATTAAGTAAAAATCCAATAGTGCGAAAACAAAATGTTAAACGAGTATGGTGAAATACTTGAGTATTTTTGACAGTATTATGGTTTTTGCCATTTTTAGAATTATTTCTAAGATATCACACTGCTCACTTTATCAGGGTTGGTTTTGTACAAGCAATTAAAGAAAAAATTAGAAATCAGCTGTGAAATTATTTGCCGCGTTTTGTATTTTATTTGAAGTGTGATGGTATCTAAACAGAAAATATTTTCGTTTAGATTTTTTGACAGTCTATTTGATTTGCATCTGATTTCGGTCCGACTCGATCTAATGAAAATGTTAGTAATCTGTATTATAAGGTGAAACCCGCTTTACCAGTCAAAACTTGCCAGTTGAAGTAATATTATAATATATGAATACATACACATGCAACTTCTTCTAACCTTGATGTACCAGATTCTGCCTTACTTAGTTCAACTGCTTTCGACATATTACTTTGGTGCTGTTGATCCTAAGTTAAACTAAAGTTGATTTCCGATTTCTGATATTTACTTTCAATTTTTTAAATTTAACGCAATATTTTTTTTCACAAAACATGATTTGTAAACATAAATACAAAACAGCTGTATGAAAAATTCTTGCAAGTAAAAATTTTACCAGTAAGAATTTGCAAGAATTTTTTTGTTTCCCAATTTGTTACTTTCTTCTGACGCTCTCTCGTTGCAAATTTTTCGAGCTAATGAACACTTTTCAGTAACAATTGTTACAAATTCGTAACAATTTTTAGTTGTTGAACAGACCTATTATTATAAGTAAGGCTATAGATATGTGTTTATTTTTACACATATTAAAAAATTTAGCGTGGCACCACTGAAATATGTCTTTCTATAACCAACAGCTATGCATTAACATTCCTAAGCAATTGCTGCTGCCGCTTAAAATAAAATAATTAAGTAGCTGGCTACACGGCCACATTTGTAGTCGTGTAGTCGGTATTCTGCTGTCTCGAATGTGTTTAAAGCATAAAGCTAGAATTAACCGAACGTCCCGTAAGATTTCGTTACCAACTGATCCGTTTGTTATATGAAAAGCAATGAAAGTGCTTATCGAAAACAAATGTCACGTTGACGGTACGGCAAGATTTGTATAAAATAGAATTTAGCAACGTTTTTACGGGACGTTTATGCACAGCTGAGACATAGTCGTTTTTTATTGGAAAAAAAGAAGTAAAGCGCATATAAAAGAAAGTTTAAATAATTAAAGTGCTTAAAACTTAAAACAAAAATCAACTAAAGCAACAATATTTAATAATTAAACACTACAACAAAAAGTGTGATACAGTTTAAAAAAAAAAAAAAAAAATATTTTTTTTTCTTATGTGAAAAGCATATGACACGTTTTTAAATGTTCTATAACTACACAAACGTTTTAACGTCAACGGGCGTCGACGGACGTTTTCAACAACGTTCAGCTAAACAAGCCTTAATACGCGTAGAAAAAATTTTTTTTTAACTCAATCTTCAATTGTTCATTTAAAAGTTTATCGTTATAGCACAGTCCAGTACTGTGAGGATATGTTTTCTCACCTTTTTAGTAATCTGAATACTTAGAGCAGACACGTCAAAATAACGCATATAAAGGGTGTCCCAACAAGAACGCAAAATTTAAATTTTAAATAAATGACTGATGCAGCAATTGAATTGTTTCTCTGCCTGTATAACATATGGCGCCGTCTTGTTGAAACCACAAGCCCTCCACATTCATTTCTTCAATTCTAGGCAAGAAAGAACTGGTTATCATTTCACGATACCGAACACCATTGACTGTTTGCGCTTGACCTGCCTCATTTTCATAAAAAAGGTTCAATGATTCCTCCAGCCCAAAAACCACACCACACAATGACACGTTGAGGATGCATTTGTTTCTCGTGAATCACTCGAGGATTTTCCTCACCCCAAATGGGAAAATTCTGCCTATTGACGAAGCCATCAAGATGGAAATGGGCCTCGTCACTGAAGATGATTTTATCGGCAAAATCAGCATTTTCATGTTGTCTCTCCAATACCCAATTAACGAACTCCCTTCGCTGTCCATGGTCCTCGTACCTTCTACTAGCAAACAATAACAATTGTTCAAATGTCAAACAATGACACTTCGAATGGCGCCAAATTTAAATCTTGCATTCTTGTTCGGACACCCTTTATATATATTTTTAAATCAAACATCAACCAAGCAAATGCCTCTCAACAGCAAAAATTTTAAGTTCAAGTTCTGGTCAAGTTTTTATTTTTTATATAGAATTAAAAAAAAATTTAAATACATTTTTTATAAAGATTTTTTGTACATGTTCTTTAAAATAAATTTTATGTGTAAATTCTTGTATAATTAAAAACTTTTGTATTTCATTGACTTTTTCGTTTCTATTAATTTCTATTTATTTATTATGATCAAATGAGAATTGATTGTCGCAGGACTCGAAATAAAGCATATGCAGTCAAGAAGCATTAACTCGCCACTCAACCAAATCAGTCACAAATATCAGATGAGCTTGAAAGATAACACTTTTGTTTACCTATGCGGAAGAGACAAAACAGAAAACAATTTACTTTGAAGCATGTATTGTAATATTTATGGTTTCAGTTAATATTTTATTAAAAATATTTAGCAAACAGTGTTTGTTACTATTATATAAAAATAAAAAAAAACTTGAAAAAAAATGATAACTAAATTTAGAATGAGATCAAAATGCATTTTGTGCAGAACACCAAGTACCTATTTTTTCGGTTTTAAAAATATTTTCGTTTTTAAAAAAATTCTGAAGCACCATTAAATATATTCATATGTATGTGTTCCAAAGCGTGCACTTTTTCCCTTTAAAATAAAAACATGTGATTTCTTTTATTGGATCGTAAGTCCCTATTTAGACGAAGAAACATTTAGAAGGGAAACATTTCGTTTGTAGGCAAATTACGGGTGGAGAATAGAGAATCATTTTTGTGTTTGGTGCTTGACGATACGCTTTGTTCACATATTCTTTGTTGATATTTGCTTTACTTTTCTTTTCTTTCATTGTTTTGTGTGCAAATAATAACAATAATAATGGAATGTTGCCGGCAACATGTTCATCTGTGTGACCGCGAAAGAAAAAGCAAAAGAGAATTCAAGATGTTTTTCTTCCAAATGTTTCCTCGTCTAAATAGGGACTAAAGGAGATTAAGTGTGGCATAAAATATCGATCAAAGGGCCCAGGCAGACCACTAGACTCTTCATAAAATTTTCAATGACGCATTAGATCTTGAACTTGAGTTCAGGAATTGTTTGTAACTTATACGCATAAACACGAGATTTCACAAAACTACAAAGAAAAAAATCAAACAGCGTTAAATCGCATCAATGCTGTGTCGTCTTCCTTTATCCGCTTGTCGTCCAGTTGATGCCACAAAAATTCTCTTATCATGTCACTGCGATTTCTGCCTCATCTTCAAAAGCTCAATGCTTTTAAGAGAACGACCTGTTCGTTGACGTACAAGAGTCTTTTGTCCATACTCGACCCAGTTTCTTAAAATTTTTTAAACACTTTTTGAATGGTTGACACATTAGTCTTCCAAGTTTGTGAGTGGTCTTAACATAACTTTCAAAATTTTTGTAATAAGTTTTAACAATTACAACAACGAATGGCAGCCAGCGCTGCCATTTTAGCCTTTTTAGGCTAGATTTATAATTTTTTTCTAGAATTTAGCCTTGAAATTTATGATGTAGCCTCTAGCTTTTTTCCTAGGCTTTTTTTTCATTTTCAAAATAGCTTTAAATAGCCTTTTTCTTTTTCGCAATTTTTTTTTTTTTTTTTGCTGGTAGTACGAAATTATTTGTTATAATTTTTTCAAAAAAAAACAGCAAGTTATGACATGACCTAAAGGAAAGCATGTTTAAAACGACCTTATTTTCTTTAGTTTCTGTCATTGTTAGATCTCTTCTTGATTTTTTATAAAAATCATAATTATTTTAAATTTTAAGCGATAGTTTTTTAACTTTTTTTATTGTAAATGATTTAGCTTTTTCTACCTTTTTTTAGACAAATTTAGTTTATTTTTTTCTAGCTCCTGGCAACGCTGTAAAGAACTGTTTGTAATACCCAAAAATATTATTGTTAATTTGAAGCATCTTAGCATTATTATGATCACGATAAACAAGTTTCTAATTATTTTTAACCAGACTATGCTTACCGTCATAGATATGGTTGAATTTATGATATTATTTTTGATAAAATTTTAATTGAAACCAAAACAAATACGAGTATGTAAAGATTATCATAAACATAATTCGTCGTATTATTGATTCCGCACGAAAAGGAAAATAAATTGTGTTAAAGTTTCAGCTTTTGGTGAAAAGAAAAACAAATGCATTTTTTAACATTAAAAAAAATATTAAATTATAAAAAGAAAATTAATTTTCAATAAATAAAATTTAATTATTTTCGAAAAATAAAATAAATATATCTTATTTTTGCGAAATTAATGAACGTAATGAATAATTTCAAATGCTTTCCGCAATTGCGAAACGGAATGAATTAATAGACCCAATAATGAGAAAAATATGGTTGAAAGTAAATTGTTTCCTATTTTGTCTCTTCCGCAACCATATAAATAAAGTGAGTATAAAACAAAAACTTAATCGTTGAAACTCAACTGAGCTTTGCGGCTGAAGTGGTTGAGTGGGGAGTTAGTGCTTCTTAACTAAATATTCCAACGTTCGAATTCTGGTTGACCTACCATTGAAAAATAATTCAAATCTTTTGCATAATGTAATAAATATATACAAATTAATAGAAACGAAAAAGTCAATAGAATAAATAAAATGTATGTATGTAAGAAATAAAAAAAAATTTAATTCTGACCGGGTCTTTATTGTTCTTTTCTTTTTAATACTAGTCAAAAAATTCGAAAGTTTGCTGTTTGGTTACTTACGCGAATTCACAGATGTAAACTTTCATAACGGCGATACAAGTGTACTTATTTTAAGTCTCTTGCACCACAATCAGCGTTCAGAATCTCTTTATTTTGTCCTACACAGTATGTAATTTATATTTAGGAGAGACAATAAAGTGACGTCTATAAACTCAAATCATTTTTTAAATAATTTAAATGGGGGGATACACTGGCATGATAAGCGTTATTGCTGTTTTTGCGTACATGTCGGGTATGCAAACAGTATTGTGCGTGTGTAAATTATTGCATCATCCTCCTAATTGTGAATTTTAGTTGGAGCTTTTGCTCCCTTGTTGTTGTTTGAAAAACAACTATCCCACATTTGCTCTTTTTGTTGGTAAAACAAAAATAGAGAGAGGAGAGGGATTGATAATATTTTTCTAATTTTAGTTTTAGTTCTTTGATGGGCTGTTTTATTTTCTTGTTCCTGTTTGCTTTTATAGAATTCATTTTGAATAAAAAACACATACATAATCCGTTGGCTATTGTTTCTTTCAATTTGGTTCTTTTTTGTCTTATTGCACCCTACACCCCGCAAGGCTAACTAAAATTTTTTGCTGTTAAAATGTGAAAGAAATTTGTTAAAATTAAGAAAAATAAAGTTTATTTCTACACAAAAGAAAATTCATTTCACACATTTGTATTTTTATAATGAAAGGCTAGACCACGGCTAATTAAATTTCTTTTTTAGCCGTTAATTTAAATTGTTTGAATATCCTCTCTTTTCTCTTTCAGTGCAGAATATGTGACTAATGTTTTACCGGATTTATGGTATTTTCGATGAAATCAAGCATTTTGTGGTTCAGAAATTAATTTTGTTAGCCACATACGACTATGTTTATCTCTCTCAGAGTAGAGGTCCAGACTGCCGTCTGTATAGATTTTATACCGGCTATCTGTGTCGAACACACATTGATATTTTTAAATTTGTTCATTGGGGCATATTGGCCTTTGAGACTGACTTATAAATATATCAGCATAGTCCAGCTCAAACAGCTAAAGTTACAGATTGTCAATTAGGTTGCTCTCACAATACGCAGGTCGAATAAGAAAGGATTTTAGGGGGCAAAGTCGGACATACATATTTTGAATAAATAAATAAAAAATATTTGAGAGCTTGTAAAAGACGCTGAGCTGTTTGATACAATTCTTATACATTCGCTGTCGGACAACACCAATAATATTTAGTTGTTTACATCTTCGTTTTGTTTTGCAAAAGCTTTATTTTGTTGTGGTTTCTTGCAGGTTACTAATACTCCACTACTTTTGTGTTGATGTTTCATTTGTGTGTGTTTTCCTATTCTTGTGAATTTTATTTTATTATTAATTCTAAGTTCAAGTACAAGTAAATATAATGAATGTGTGATGTTTTATTAAATTCATTTTATGGTGGCATTTTTTATTCTTTCTTTTTCATTTGCTTTTATTTTTTGTTTACTTTTTTTAACTGTTTTTTTCCACAACTTGTTGTTGGACTAGTTGCTCTATTGCTAAATATTATCGTATGGAGGAGCAATGATTGTAGCAGCGGTGCAATAACCTAAATGAATTAAAAAATTTACAAACACACATACATAGTATAAACACATTCATACATAAATACAGCATTTATATATTTTTTGTTTTGTTTATTGTAGGGTTGTGTATTGCTTTCTTTAGGCATTTGCTGAACCTTTTTTTGTTTTTCTTCTAAAGTTTAAATGAGCGCTTTAGAGGTATTCAATATTTGATGCAAGTGATTTTGTGCGAGTGTATAATCAAAATTTTTTGTATTTTTTTAATAAAATAGCTAGTTTTCGAAATAGTATTTATGTATAATATGATCTAAGGAAAAAAACTACAATGAAAGAAAATTCAAAAACTCGGTTGAATTTCAGTAATACAGCTCTAAAGAGAATTACATTTTGGAATATAAACTCCATTATCGAAACTGAATTTTTGACTGGTGACAAATTCAGTTCTCAAAACAGTAGTAGCAGTAGTTTTCTGTGGGTATCTAATTTTTTTTATTATAAAATAAAATGGCAAAAAAATATAAATAGTTTCACACAATGACGTTTTCAATTGTGTATCTCTCCATGGTTGAACTTGTCAAATAGTGAAACAAATAAATGTCAAATTAAGTTGGGCAAAAAACTTAACGGTAAAGTGTGACTCACAATTATCATCGTACTAGTAAAAAATTCAGTTGTAATAATCCAAATTTCAATAGTACTGAACAAAATTTTCTTTGCCTTCCCAAATTCAATTTTTTTAATAATATTTTGGTACTTATTACCAAATTTCTATTTTCACAACTGAAAAATTTCATTATGACAACCGAATTTTCGGTTCTCAGTGTAGATTTTACAATTCAAAATCACGAAAATTCGGCATAATAGTGTTTGGCAAATATTTATCGACGCCTCTAAAAAAAACTGAATATATGACCAACAACAAATTGGGTTCTCTAAGCCGCAGCTCTTTGCTTAGTGCAGCTTTTATACTGGATGGCCGAAATACAACCTGCCATGGACGTTGTTAATGTTCTTGCACTAACAGTGCTTGGACAATTTGAAATTTGTATGGGTAATTTTCAAATCTCTGTCGAATAGTCTCTACACACAGAAAACAACTTCGGTTGTGAGAGCTAAATTTGTTCCCAATCAAAAATTCAGTTGTTGTAATCGATATTTTTAGTTGTAAATAGTAACCAGAATTCTATAATATTGACCAAAATGTTTTTCTCCTAAACTTTTTTTTAAGCTATAAGACTAATTTGCTATTGTCACGATTAAAAATTGAATTTTTGATTGGAAACAAATTTAGTTCTCATAACCGAAGTTGTACAGCCTTAACTGCGAATATATCAATAACAGCCTCCTCAATCAAATCCCTAATATAAAATTCATCCTCAATAAGAATAAAAAATTTTTATAATTTTAACTCGTTATGGGATGCTGTGAAGGCTCATTTTAAATTTCAATTAATTCAATTAAAACCTGAAAAAAAAATTTTATTAATAAATCAGAAAGTGTTGTGCATTTTAAACTTACGCTGGGAGACCCTTAATTATATTTTTCAAATAATTTTTGTTTTCAACATATAGGTAACTTCTCTGTTCTTACTTTTTAATTTTGTAGTTTTTTTATTCTTTATGTGCGTCTGTGTGCGTATGTACCTGGTTGCCACAACAACCAAAGAACAACCATAAGATACGATAGAACGGACGTTTTCAATCAAGTTCTTTGTGTCTTTGCATAAAAGAAGTAATTAATTACATGAAGTTTTATTACAGAGAATGGTAAACACGTCAGCAACACACAAAAAAATAATAAAGAATATGTTAATAGAAGTAAAAACAGTACGAAAATAAGAATGTGCTTCAGCACTTCACAATAAATAGAAGAAGAAGCAACCAAAAAAAAGCTAAAAAATAAATCAAATAGCGAAAAATCAATCAGTCAATAAATTTGTACGTCTGCTTACATTTGCAATGATTTATGATTCATTTGATTTCAAAGTCTGAGAGAAAATTTTTGTAGGTTCCTTCTGCTTTTAGTTACACTGAAAGTATGTAAATGAAAAATCCAAATATTTCTTTATGGCCATTACATTTTCAACAATAAATTAGCGTCTATAGAATGTTTGTTTTCACAAAATTATTTCCCATTCGAAACATCAATTTTAGGCTGCTGTTTCATCCAATGAAAATTTTCATTATTTTTCAACCGATTACACGTTCAATTAGACTTATGAAATATTTCATGAATTCAATTAAATATTCATTCAATTAATGAAATAATTTCAATCACAGCTGTTATGTCAGCAACAGATGTTGTGTAATGTTTTTAAAAAAAAATTTTAATTTAATAAGTTAATTGATACGGGCACTGAGCTATAAAATTAAAGCTTGTAATATTTTATTGGTTCATATTTACTTACACACATGCACATACAGTTACTCACAAAAATATTTTGCTTTTGTAAGAAAAAGAAAAATATAAAAAAGTGCTGCATAAAAAAATTAATGTATGTTTTATTAAATATTAATTAAGGAAAACTTAAGCTTTAATTCATTATTGTAAAAGTTTAAAAATCATTTGTAGTTCATGAGATTTTTAAATTAATATAAAATAGTTGCTAATTTTTTAAGTCACAAAAGTATTTTACTTTTAAATTTTTATGCACTCTTTGGTTGGTCTAAGAAAAAAAATTTAATTTTTAATATTTTGTATGGTATCCATTGTTAGCTATAACTGATTCCAGGCGTCTAGGCATTGATTCCACTAAATTCCTACCTTTTTCAGCAGATATCTTGTACCATTCTTCTTCCAATATTTTTTTCAACTTTTTTTCGGATGAAATGCTTTGTTCCCGAACTTTTTCATCCAAATAAGGCCAAAGGTTTTCGATGGGACTTATATCGGGACTTTGTGGTGGTGTTGGCACATGTTTGGTGTTATATAAAAGTCATAGTTTAACATCTAAAGGTGTATGCTTAGAGTCATTATCATATTGAAAGTAGTGCCCATTCCTAGATAACCCCATTTTTTTCAGCACTAGCATGAAGATTTTCTTTTAAAATGGATAATTATAGAAGCTTATCCATAGTGCCGTCTATAAACACCAACTTTCCGACTCCTAACGCAAACATACAGCCCCACCATGTTTTACAGTTCCTTTTATATTTTTTATATTTAGGGAATAAAATATCATTATATCTCAGAACTCTACGAATCGTTTCGTCACTTACACCTGTTCGTAAAGTCGACCTAAGCTTTTGATTAATTTTCAGTGCTGATAAATGGAGATTTTCACGGTTTTCTTTAAGAATTTGTCTTTCATTTCTTAAAGTCAACAACTTTGCGCGACCCTTTCGTGGAATATTTTCGATACTACTGCGCTCTTTTGCTGGTTTTATCGCGTTTTCAATTGTTTGCCGACATCGATCAAATATATCACAAATATATTTTATTGATTTGCCTTGATTATGGAGATGCAATATTATTTTTTTTTTCTGAATTATTTAATTGCTTTCCTTTTGACATTTTTAGATCACAAAATTAACGAGTTTGCAACTAATTATGATGCAAAAACATATTAAATAAGTGCCATTTCAAGCATAAAAAAACAAACAAAATCAAAATACTTTTGTAAAGTTAAAATTACGTAGTTGATAAATAAAAAGCCATAAACACTATAGCGAATTGAAATTTGTCGTTGTTTTTCTTTTTTTGCAAACATCATCCGACAGACTATGATTTAAAACTACAAGAAAAAAATTTATATATCAAATACCTTCCATATTATTTATCTATAAAAAAATGTTTTTGTTAAAAAAATTTTAGCAAAATATTTCTGTGAGTAACTGTACATACAAACCTCTGGATACCTGACAGGTACATACATACTCGAAATGTTCAAGTTTAATAAAATATAACTTCAAGTCTAATCAAGTCAAAGATATAAAAATCTTGAACAAATACACATTCTTACATCTTCAGATACCTATGTACGAGTACATGTGTAGTTAATGTATAATTCTGGGTATTTTGTTGCCATTTGTTACTGTGTTTCTATTACAAATTACATATTTTTATTATTTCTTAATCACAATGTGATTCTAGTTTGTACACTTTAAGCCATTCTTGTATTATTTTTTAAATGTTGGCATGTTTTTGTTTCTTTTTTATTATTTATTTACTATCATTTGTTTATGTGTGAGTGGATACACATGCATAGCCGCAAAAATAGCTGCCAGTTGTTTTCGAATTGCTGATGATTTTTTTTTATTTGTTATTTTTTCTTGCGTTTGTTTTTATTATTCTTCTTCCAAAATTCTATAAAATGTATATGGAGCCCGAATTTAACAAACAAAAAAATTAATAAAGAAAATACAGTCGAATTTCGATGGCTGTACGCAATTTTATTTATTGAATCTTTATTTCGCAAAGATGTTCAAATTAAAAAAAAAGTATTTTATTTTCCTTCTAGTTTTTATAAAAATATATTTTGCGTTTCAAGAATGTCCGATTGCTACAAAAACGTTTTTTATTTCAGTGTTGTCAATATGCGATTTCTGAGTGTATGCCACAACACTAACAAAAAGCTATTGAATTTTAAAAGTAATAAGCTTTAGTCAAGTCCAACCAATGCTAAAGACAAAGTTATTGATTGTTCCGCTATAAAATATTTGCGTGCAAACAGCATGCCTTCTTATGTCTGTTTGCACCAATCGCATTCTACGTAAGTTACCATTCGTAGAATGCTGATGAGGTGCATCGGATGCTGATGAGGTGCCCCATAACTGTGTCGAGCCTTACACACCCACCCTTCACAGCAATAGCCAAATATTCATAGTGTTAAATTTGCACTTCTTTCTTCTTAAATATTCAAAAAAGGAACAAACCAATGAAACCTATAGCATACGATAGCCAGTAGTGCAATTCAGTAACTTTCAACGTTTCGACATGCAGTTATTTTTAACAGCACCTTTTCTTATTTGTACAATCGAATGGTCGTTTCAGTAACACATACTTCGTTAAGGCATTGTGTACAACAACGAAAAGGTACACACTTTTATTATTATGTATTTATTTTTTACTTAAAACTCGATTATTTTTATTATTTATGTCGAATGTGTTCCAACTCAAGTTCAAATATGGTTTAGGCATCAGTGCACACGAAGAACATAGGGAATATCGTTAAAAATGTTGCCGAATAGCAGTATCGACATTTTTGTTGTTCATTATTCACAATCGTTTTAAATTTAATAATGAATCGCACTACAGAATTGGATGTTTCTTAAACCGGGTAGGGTTATATCAGTGGATGGGGTTTAATATCGAGCTCACACTGTGTTTTGTTTTGATGTTGCTATAGTTTTATCTATGGCACACAATTATTTACGTACATACACATGAATGTGCATACTTCTGATTGTATGCACGTGTACAAAAGTGGGTATGTATGTGTATGGCTGTATATACCGCAGCACATAATCTAAATAGAGGCAGCAGTAAATGCTGCTTCCATATCTGGTGGCTCTGTGTTTCCTCATATTATGTATACAAACGAGCATGTGTATGTACACATGCATACGCATACAAATTGTGTATTTCACCTTGAAAAGTTCATTCACGCTAAATCGTAATAAAAACGCATGTTCATATAAAATACCAACAACCATCTAATAAACAACAACCAAACAACAACAAAAAAACAAGCGCACAATAAGCTTTCACATATACTAAATACGAGTAGGTATACGTACCTCTCGCCCCAACATACTGATGTGACCAAATTTGCTTCACATCGCATAGAACTAGTAAAACGCACACGCACAAATCCAACACATATACACATGCTTTCCCACAGAAATATCAACTACATAAATACATTCAACAACTCTGAAAGCAGAACACGAACAACAAAAGCCCCATCAAGTATAGTCGCAATACATACCCAAGTGTACTCACATATGACACAAGTCATTCTCATATCGTTGGCATGCACACAACACACACACACACACACACACACATTCCTACACAAAGAATTAAAAACACAACCCAGCAGCCCGAATAAAAAGAAAGCTTTTCTTCCAAGAATATTTTTGAGCTGATTAAAATTTTATATTTCAGATTCGGAGAAATCGTGCCTTTTGTAAAATGATTTTCACAATCCAATGCCAGCAAACAGTAACAGAAAATTGTTACAATAGAAAAAAACTGGGCCCAAATTATAAAATCGATCGAAATTTCCATTTAAAAGAGTGATTCACAAACCATCCATAAGCAAAATTGCAATTTTGTTGTTTGCGGCATTAAATCTCTGGCAGACGAAAAACACATGTTCGGCGTCCTCGACCACATTATGGCACTGTGGAGAGTACAACAAGTCGATCTAATTAAACCTATACAAATACTGTTTGTAGTCGCCATGACCACTCTCCGGATGACTACCTTATGACGTGTTATTGAGCTATTAAATCGACGATAGCTATTATAACAGCTAAACTAGTCATTCAACTAATGATACAAAACTAGACCCAGAATATTATTTTCAGTTAAAAACAAGTTAAATTCGGCTGCGCCGAGTCTCATTTTAATTTTTCACATTCATAAATATTCAACAAAAATAAATAAATAATAATAAGAATAAAAAAATATTTAATAAATTGGCAAATATTGATTAAAATAAAAGAATTTTTTTGTTAATTCTTAAATAAAAAATGCAATTTCAAATCAATGACATTCACAAGAAAATATATTCTGGGATCCTTATTTTTTAAAGCAATAAAATGACTGTAGGTACTCAATTTTTATATATAAAAAGAGCAAATTTAAAAAAATTTTAATGAGAATCATTACAGGAAACGAACAATTTTAAAAATATTTCAAAAAAATTTTAAACGATTAGATGGTTCGTTTCGCATAACCAGCACAGCGCATAAGAATGCAAAATAAAATTTAATTTAAAATTTGTATAAACATTTTTAAGCCAAACATATTTAAATAAATATTTAATACTCGTATCATAAAATAAATTTCAAATTAACTACAAAAGTCAAAAATTCTTTTTCGATAAGATATACGAGTATGTATTCGTAGTTATATTACACAAAAGGCATTTAAAAGACACACATTTGGATAAAACCGTCTGCCTGGTTTCGTGTTTGTGTGTATAAACACTACGCACATGAACAGTTAAAAATTTTCTATAAAACAAGAAAATATTATTTCTGTTGTATATTTGATTTTTTTCGTCCATTTTTGGACTGATGGCTCTAATTTTTTTTGCACAGATATTATGACTGTCATTTCTGATAATTATCCCGAATATGTACGCTGTAGAAATCACAAATTTATATATGTATATACTAAAGGGCTGCACAAGCATACTTGAAATGACTTATAAGCACTTTTTATTATAAAATATTACACATGTTTTTAGTGATGTGTAGCTTTCAAGTATGCTTGTGCATACCCTTCTTACTTACAGTGGTATAAATCAAACCTGTGCGTGTATGGTGTTCTTTTTTTCTGTTTTGTTGGATTATGCTATTAACTGCTTGCTGTGTGTTTGCTGGGTTTTCTGTGTTTTATTTCAATCTTATATTTTGAATATGTTAGCGTTTACAGTAGGGATTAAAAACCTATCAAAATATAAATAAACTGTTAAAAAACATAACACTGTAATTAACAATCACAACATTTTTTATACCTAGTTACCACTGTTGCCAACTTAACTATTTTATTGTAAAACCTACCCGAGTCTTGAGACATTTCGCGGACAATACAGAATTAATTATGATCATTAGCAATTTCGTTTCTAAACATTTCTACTTCATCCAACTTAAAAATCAATTTTATGTTGGATTTATGTAAAGACTATTGAAATATAAAAATTGCTGAAAAACATTTGAAAAAAGCTGAGTATATTTCATACAAAGTATCTAGATGATTTGATTGGTTGTGTTATAAAAAGAGCATATTAATTTATTCCTCAAACATTAAAATTTTATAAAACAAAAATAATTTATCGGCATACATGCTGTTCTTAATTATTTTTATTGTTGGTACTAGTTGCCTTAATTAAAATTTAAATTTGATCTATACGAATTTAAGCGCAGGTGCTTTACGTTTTATGATATGAACGGCGTCTGCTATTGCAATTCAGTTTGATGTTAAAAATGCTAATGAATATAGAATTGAAAAAATATGCGTGTGCATTAAAAATTGGCTGACGCAATACAATGCTCCTAATACCAATGTAAAATATAACAGAGTTGTATCCGAAACACATCGCCCTCTAACATGAAGATGATGACACGATCACCTGAATCCTCTAATGTGTTGCCTTTGTGATGCACGCAAAGAAAAAAGATGGTTGAATATGGTCACCGCAAACACAGTTTGTTCTTCACAAAAATATAATTATTAATTTGAAGCATGTTTCTAGTTATTTTTAACCATATTATGTTTAGCGTCTTAGATCAACCATATAATTATCATATTATGTTTAATAAAATTTTACTTGAAATCATAAATACGTTCATAGCAAACATAATAATGATAAATATATGGTTCAACTAAAATTAAAAAAAATTAATTCAAACCCGCTGTATTATGTAATAAATAAATATAAATTAATAGAAAAGAAAATTCAATGGAATAAAAAATACTTTATTTATACAAAAAAATTAAAATTTAAATTTTTTTAAATTCATATTAAAATTATTTTTAAAACTGCTTATATAAAATATTTTTGTATAAAAAAAATTTCTTGCCCTGACCGGGGATTGAACCGCAACATCTGCAGTTGAAAGCTATTTTTAATATCTGTCACTTAAAAATATATATGGTTAGAAGCAATCATAAATCTAACCATACTATGTTTCCACCAGAATATGGTTGCCTCAAACATATTTTTTCTTTGCCGGTGCCCGTTGAGCTGAAGAAAGAAAAAATGAATAGCGTTAGAAAGATGTTAAATAACGATAGCACAAGTTTAACAATTGAAAGCAAAATAAAAGAGAAAATACGAAAAAGGAAGAAGAAAGAGAGCAATCATTTCTCTCAAAAAGAATCTTCTAAAATTTTGATCTTCTCATGATTTCCTTTGGTATCTGTCAAAGTTTGTTTATATTTTTTATACTCAAAATACATAGAGAAGTGTACGTGTATTAGTGCAAATACTTTGAATTTTTCTTATTTGCGCTACCCAAAGTGAATTTACTCTAATCCTCCAGTGCCGGTCTTCTACCCTCTCGTCCTAGTATTCGCTGTAGTAGTAATTTGATAGAAGACCCATTCTTGTCGCAAGGTTGCCAAAGTTGCAGTGACCCATCACATCTAGCTTAATTCTCCTCTATGAAGCCCCAGTAGATCACCTGTAGACATGTGGCTCATTTTGGGTATGGCATGTCCATTCATTTGAGCTCTATGCAGAATGGTATTTTTGAGAGAGAGAGAGAGAGATGCCGTAGCACATATCAATGCGCCGGCCTGTTGAAAGTAAGTTTGTTGTTACGTCAATTTAAATTTTTATAAAAACTTCCGAGGAAAAATCGCAGCATTCTATATCAAATAAAATTTATCGAAAGTTTGCTCTGTTTATATAAAATAATTTGAACAGACCAACTTGGCCTCTCTTTTAATGTTTGCAGAACATAAAAAATGAAAATGATATGTAATTAATCATAGAAACATAACAAAGTTTTCAGAGAAATATCTTAAAATTTTTTATTATGATAGAAAGATCTATGACAGTTATGTGTGAAACACAATATTGGTCAAATGATCGCCATGGCTTCAGTGGCATTCCTCTATCCGACGGTTCATATTTTCAATGTGTCTGAGATATAATTGAAGTTCTTTTAGATCTTGAATTGTTCTTGGCTTGTTGTTGTAAACTTTTTCTTTTACATATTCCCAAAAAAATAAAAAATCCAACGGTGCCAAATGACATGATCGTAGCGACCAATTAACCCATTTTCGTAATAGGCTTTAACAATCTTAGCGCGCTGCTCAATTGTGTATCCTCCATGGTTGAATTTGTCAAATATTGAAACAAAGAAATGTCAAATTAGGCTGGCCAACACAATTAAAATCGTGCATTACGTTTAGATCACCCTTTAGGTCTTGATCAATTTCGTGTGCATATTGACAAGGTCTGCCACCTGATTTTCATCTCTATTATTTTTAAGCCATTTTATCACACTGCTTTCGAAAAACGCACTTCAGATTGTTACTCTTTAATTGACCCGTCGTTTTCATTTTCAGAAACTTCGAAATCATCGTTATCTTCTAAAATTTAATCATTTTTCCAATTGTCGATTACATCAATACTGATGTACCAGTATTCCCTTTGACATTAGCAACTAAGCTCGTCTTCGTACTGGTTGCCATCTCACCTTTTTTTAATCTTATTCAATTCTTTTTTAAAAACTTCCTGAAGCAGTTCATAGCACACTCTCTAAAGTTAACTGAAATTTTAACTTTTCAGAGCGGTATGTTGATTCTGAAACACTGTTAACTTATTCGACGGCTTAAGTTTTAAGCGAGTTAACTTTTTTAAGGTGCTGGTAAAATTTAATTAAAGTTTAAAATAAAAATAAATCTAGAGAAAACTTAAAAATATGCTTTTTCTATAATATCTGCAAGCGTTCAACTTGTCAAAAAAATCTATATTAAACAAACAGAATGTTACGGAAACAGTAACAAAATAAATTTCTGTTTAATTTTCGATCGAATAAAATTGTTAAAATATTTTTAGATGGTTTGTTTATAGTGAAAGTTGAAAAAGTGTTCTTGATCTGGTCCAATTATCGCTTTTACCTATTTGCTGCATAATTTGTTTTCAAGCACCACAAATTGAAAGTGGTGGTCTCTCAGACTCACTTCAAGCAAAATAAGTTCTCCACTAGTGCAATAATAAAGAAAATTGCTTTTTTCTTTTGTAGGTACACCCAGAGAAAAAATTACACCATCCGTTGTCAAAACGGGTGTCAATAATGTATCGACCATGCTTGTGCTCACTTTTGACAACGCATGATATCATTTTATCAACGCATTATTGACAACATAGTCTTGCAAAATTGACAACTTATGGTGTCAGAGTGACACCATACTGGTGTTGAATTGACACCGTTTTTTAATAAAATGACAACATTCGTTTCCAATATGACAACGCGCTTTATCAAAATAGTAAAATCTAAGTAGACAATCAACTGTTGTCGATTGTAAAAAAATTGAAAACACTCGTGTCAACTAAATTTACAATGGGGTGGTGTCAAAATGACCACATACGTTGTTGATACCGCAACGCGATTTTTGGCTCAGTGTATGCAGCACAATTTACAGTAAATATTTCTTAACTATCATATGACAGCTAGCATCAAGCCCCAAAACTCTAAAAGAACTATGATGTAGGCCAATACCCAAATTAAATTCCTAGAATTAACACAAATGACGTAATCGTTATGCTAACTGCATCTGCAATTATTTACACCATTCGATGGCGATAGAAATTTACAATTAAATTTTTTCATATATTGAATTGAATTCGACTACCGCGATTGAGCTTAAATCCTTGTTCGAACATAAAAAAGAAATGCAAATTCTTTTTAATATGCTTTTCTGCTAAATTGTTAACCTAATGAAATAAAGTTCATAAGTGTGTGTGTATGTGTGTTTGTTTTCTTTTTGCTATTTCATTTCAAACGTTCCAAAAATGCTGGCACATATTGACGCCTTTAGTTTGGGGCATAATTCATAATCTTGCAATTATTAGTAATTTTATGTGTTTTTTCTTTTTCGTTTTTATTCTTTTTTTTTGCTTTCTGTTTGCATGTATAAAAATCTTCAAGCAAATTTGCTAATTTCTAATTTTATGATTATGACTGGGCGATTTCAAGATATTGTGTCTATTTTGCGTTAGATTGAATGAATGTGTATGCATATCTCTCTGTGTGTGCTTGCGCCTGCACAAAAGTGTAGGTTTGTTTTTGCAAGAAAAAAAATATTTGTCAAGAAAAAACATTTTTAAGCATTTTACTTTATTTATAAATCAACAACAACAAAAACTGATCTTCTACAACAACAATAGAAAACAGAAAAAAGCAAATAATTCACGGAATTTCAAAACGTGCGCTTTATTCGTATCGTTTATTTGACGACCAAATGCCAATGAACTCTTTAGTGCTAAACACGAGCAAACACAAACACAAGATCAACTAAAATACATGCACACAGATACGAAACTACATGTGCAGAGAGTTTGAGTGCAATGACTGCTGGCTGGCAAGCACTTCAAATAAAATTATTAGAAAAATATCAACAACACACACTTTAACATTTTTCTAATTCTACACATTTTGCAGACATTCTACATACAATTTTTTGCAAAGCAATTTAGCAAAAACTTAAGTAAATAGACGGACACATGCACGCGCGCACACAAAAGTCTATCTTATCGCATTCACTTGCAAAATATGAATTTTATTAGGAAATTGATTTTTGTTAAAGATTTAATTTTTTTCTTTTTATGGGGTGGAGCATTTAATGATTTTTGCAACAAACAAAAAAAAATGTGCAGTGTTTTGGTCACTCGGTGTCACCAGAACGAAAACCACTCGTATTTAGAAGGAATAGAAATCCTGTTTTCTTGTCTGCTGAGGCCAGAAACATTTAGATTTCTGTGTAAATTTCGGTAAAGACACTTTTCCTCATTTTTAAAAAGTTCCTAGCACGATCATTTCAAAGTACACTATGGAACATAATTTTTCCTACTGAAATGACAATTACTTTCTCTTAACAAGTAAGACTTACTGATTAAAAAAAAAAAAAACTGTATCACATCACGTTTCCAGAATATATCGTTATTTCCTAACTGCATATCAGTTAGTTAAATTTGTTTTTCAAAAAATCTGAAATTCCACAACAAAATTTTCTTCAAGTCTTGCCTACATTATCTTTTTTTAAGCAAAAGTTAAATATTTTTTTGCATTAAATTTTTTTTAAAATAATACGAGGTAAAAATCGCTAATTATATCCTATAGGCATATAGCCTCACACGTTCCAAATAAGACAATGCAAGCGATGCACAACCTTTGATTTTATTGTCAATAAAATTAATCTATCAGACAGCAACGGTCACCAATTGATTCAGAAACAAATTTTGTCACACATACTCGTATGCATGTGCTTGTGGTAATTTTTGTTGTTACGAAGTACCTTCACTTAATTGGAAATAAAATCAAAAGTTCTGCATCACTTCTATTGTATGTAGTATGACTCGTTTTGTTAAGAACTCATGAGGTGGTCTTACGCTCTTAAAATATTATTATCAATTTTTATTTCGTTTTATTTTTAAAATTTTTAAATCTTGCATAAAAATTAATTTTTTTTAAAACAACTGAGGCAATTTAAAAACAGTGGCCCATAATCATAGTCAGACTAAAGTCGGTATCTTTTTAAAATCAATTTTAAATTCTTATGAACAAAAGTCAGCTCTTAATAAAAGCCCACTGTTTTATTTTGTTGTGGATTTTCAGATTTGTTTTTTTGTTTTCAATTGAACGAACCATTTACAGCTCAACATACGAATGAACCTTTTTGATTGGCAACTGTTTTAAATCAGCGAAATTTTTAAGTCGCGACTTTGTAACCCAATCAATATTAGGGCCGCTATTACAACTAAACATTTACTAAAAGTAGGATGTTATCGAACAGTTAAATGCTTTTTGGTTATTAAGCACATACAGACTTTAACTAAAAGTGTATTATGCTGCTCGTAACTTTTAACGTGAACTTCAAGCATTTAAAGTTGTCATATTTTCCATTTTAGATATGGCAACCTCAGCAATCCTAGACACAAAAATAAAACAATACAATTACACAATAAAATAACAAATATTAAAAGTAAAGAATTTCTTAGTTATTTTAAAAATAATAGGCAAAAAAAGGTTTACCGTGTCCATTTTGTATTAAGAGCAACGAAAAGTAATCGGTATTCACAGCAGTGGTGCCACATAACAAATATTATAGTATTTATTTTGTTGAGAACTTGTAATAATAGAAAAAGTTATTGATCACTTTATCAGTTGCTTTAACTAAAGTTAATTATAGCTATCTGAGACGTTATGAGTAATAATGGCGCTTAATGTGAACAAGACTTGAATTTATTATTAAATCCGATTTTGTATTCATTCAATATATCCCGAACAAGTCTAAACAGTTAAGCTTTTTTCTCGTATTTAGCTTCGAAATTTATGTTGTAGATTCTAATTTTTTTCTAGAACGCTGTGCAGGGTTGGGGGATGCAACCAATGACTTGAACACAAATAAAAATAAAAGAAATACATTTTATCTTAAGCTCATGGAATAATTTTCACTAGGAAATTAAGTTCTGGTGGAGCTTGTTACAACTTTAAAGGCACTTGAAAGAGCTCGATCTCATTTAATGTTCATTCATAGGATTAGATTAATTTTGAGAGCATCACATAGCAGTGCAATTTACTTAGTGCCTGTAGTTTTATTTGCTACCCTTTTTGCCACACTGTTTTCAATTAAAAATTAAGGCAAAACAGATAATTTAAAATTAATAAGAATGCCAAAAGTTAAAAAAATAATTTATATTAAGTTTTTTTGCTATTTTCATTAATTTCGTCTGTCGCAGACGATAAATTTTTGCATACGCCTAAATAAATTCCAAAAATTTTATTTTCAAACACAATAGAGAAAACTCATTTAACAATTTAAATAAGAAATTGTTCATAGAAATAGTGGCAGTGTGTGTGCGCGATCATTTTGACAAATTTATATGCATGTCCATAAAAAAAAACATTAAATCAAACAAAAACAGTTTCTACATTCTACTTAAAAATTCATTAGCAACGGCGGCAGACACATCCATACTATCTTTGTGAATGGGATAGTCGTGCACTAAATCACTACGATGACAATGTATGGACATCTCGTGAGTAGCATCAAATAGGCAAACAAAACATTTTGAGCGCGTGTGTGAGGAAATGGACTGCAATATGTCCATAAAAAATCATTTTCTGCATTCACATTTGGACTTCATCCCAGACAACCTGGGCCAGTTCAGCAATGAAAAACCCCAACATTTTCACCAAGAAATGGTTGGAAAAATAAAATACAAATGTTTTCACTTCACTGATGATGCTGAGTAAAAAAAAACTACCAAGCAAACATTTTTGCGTGAAATGACCAAAAATTGCATTTCTGGAAAATTTTTTTATTATAAATAAAAAGTTTAATAACTCATAAATTTTTTAACGGATTTCAAAAAATAAAGTTTTGTTTTACTCACTAACAAGCATGTTTTCAAAATTAAATCAAAAACTGTATGGTTTTTTTTATAAAATACTGTGCAAAACCGTTTTCAAAGTTGAAAAATGGCGAAAAAAATTTAAAAAAAAAATTTGTGTTGGTTGAGAAATACGCACAGATTTCTCAAGTACGGTATATAAAAATTCCAAAAACAGATTTTTGTTGAATTCCACAGCATCTACCAGAAAATTAATATCACTTCCCGAGTGTTTGCAATTAATTTTTTTTTTTTTTTTGTATCAATTTTATCAGAAATAACAATCAGAATGTTTTTGCAAAAAAAATCAAAACAATCAGTCCACAGTGGCACGTTTTGTGAGTTGGTGTTCAAAATTCTTTAACTTTTGTCTGGATTACAATTTCTTAATGAAATTTTTTTGTCGGATAAAAAACATCGTAAGCTGCAGCTTAATGTATTATCCTTAGAAACGAGTCTTATTAAAGTACAGTTACATGTGTTTGGAAAATGATTTTGTAAAAATATAGGTATTATCGGTATTAAAAGAAAAAAAAATTGTCCAAACAGATATAAAACCGGAAAAGTTCGAACATTGAAAAAGAGATCCAATTTAAAGAGAAATAGAATAAAATTTTTAGGTTCTTGTGTGTTTACTTTTATATAAAAAAAATTGGTCAAATGTGCCACTGTGCGCTCCTCAAATAAGCCGGAAAAATAAAAAATGCAAATAATATTTTAGTTTTTCATGAATTTCTAAACATTATTATGATCATGATTCTAGTTATTTTTAACCATGTTTACCTTCGTAGATATTTTGCTAAAATTTTAATTGAAAACATAAATAAGTTTATAGAAAACATATTCTGATTACAATGAACAGAATATGTTGTTTTTAAAATAAATTTGGAAAGAAAATCAAACCAGCCCAGACGTAAAATGTAAAAAATAAATAAAAATAAGTGAAAAGACAGATCAAGTTCAATGTAAAGCAGAGAGATATAAAAATGATTAATTGATTGAGTTAATATTTTCTGACATTTAGAAAGGATATAGATGGATACTTTTAAGTTTTTTTTTTTTTTTTGAAACTA
This sequence comes from Thelaira solivaga, assembly GCA_947397855.1. NCBI lineage: Eukaryota > Metazoa > Arthropoda > Insecta > Diptera > Tachinidae > Thelaira > Thelaira solivaga. The sequence continues at coordinate 42,176,698 of OX377611.1, read as the reverse complement.
TATATCCGTAAATAAGTCATTATTGTTCCTATTATTGCTATCGATTTCTACGCAGTCTAGCCTGGTATTTTACTCTATGAGTTGAAATCATTAAAAGAGATAGAAAGCATGTACCTACAAAGTTTTTCTAAAAATTTTTTAAAAATACAACTTTAAGTGGCATAATATTGGCCTCAAAATTGAGCGTAGAAGCTTACGTGGGTGATTCAAAAGTATAGGGGGGACTTTTTCGTAATAAAAAGATTCTACGTAACAAATTTCTGTGAAATCTGCTGTAAAATAGAGTTTTAATAGTTAAATCGTTAAAAAGTGTGCGTGGCCTGTATATCTATGACAATTAAAAAAAAAATATAATTATGTAGAACATCGAAAAAAATATTAATATTTTTTAACCCTAGAACATCATCCTTCGTCAAAATGATGACGCCCGATTTTATTTTTGATTTAAAACCTGTTTTTTCTGTTTGTTTTGATCTAATTTTTCGTATAGCGTTAGTCGCTTGCAACACTAAGCAACCAGAGATGAAACTTCTGAGGTTAGAATTTTGAAAAACTCAGCGTTTTATTTGAGGTTTGTGTTTTTATATTACAAATAAGAGAAAATAAGCAAAATGAAAAATTTTTTGCTTTAAAAAACATTAATTAAAAAAATATTTCCGTAATGAAAATGACATGCCGGAAATTCTTATATCTACGTTTTTTGTTATGAAGTATGAAATTTAATGTAAAAGTGATAACAAACACAAATTTTCATGTTTTAAAATTCATGTTTACGAAATGTAAATAATGAAAGTGTAAATTTTTTAGAAATAAGAATTTTGAGTTTGTGCAAAAAAGACAGAAAGAAAATGTATACTATATCTGCACTCTGACACCTCTGGCTGCTCGGTGGCTTGCAAGTTGTTGGTGGACAAAAACGTACAGGGAACTGCGCGCGTTGTACGTGTTTTTTTTTCGCTTTTAATTTTTTGCCGTAGTCAAAATGACGAACAATGAAATTCTAGGGTTAAAGACCTAAAAACCCTAAAAATTGTTTATACAACTCTCCTGGGCTTTAGAAAGTTCTACATGACTATAAGATTTTCCTTTCGAATTGAAAATTCGTTTCGAAAGCCATTTCGATTCGAATCAAAATATATTATCGCCCCACAGTTTTGTAATCTTTGGTTGGCAATTTATGTAGCTTTAAGTGGGTAACTAAAAAAAACTATTTTATTTGAAACATATTTTTAAAATAATGAAGATTTCTCTTGGCCTCACAGTTTTTAAACGGAAACTATGTCATTCGTTCTTTTTTCGTATTACATAAACTGTTTTTTTACAGAAAGTAAAGACTTACATACGAGTAGTTTCATATTAAAAAGAAATTTAACAAATATCGAACTGATAAAATAACTAAAAAGTGAACAACACAAATACCTATCTGAGAACACCTACTATTCCCCTTAACATTAATAAATAACAATAGTTTGTTTGAGCGACCGAAAAACAACTTGAAAACTTAAAAAAAAAAAAAAGATTTTTTTATTATTTTTTTTCCGCACTGAATAAAAAACTACTGTGAAGTTCAAGGGTATAAACGAAAAGATATAAATACATACGGCAAATAATCGTAAATTTTTGTATGTAGAAGTATGCATGTTGGTATACAGTGTTATAAAACAAATACACAAAATACCTCGGTACATATGCATGTATGGAGCAGAAAAACTATTTACACTAAATGCCTTAGGAGTACAAAACTAATACAACTAAGCACATACACGTTCATACACCCATGCATACATGCATACGCACATCTTGTGTAAATAACTAAAGGTACCTAAAAACTATTCATGCAATATGTATGTATGTATGTAGATAGATACGTGTGCCTACAAAGCTATAACTTTCTGTATACAAATGTAGTATATGTGTGTTTATGGATAGACAGACAGACAGACAGAAATATATTTCAAAACAACAATCGTTTTCATAATTATCTTGCTGTACCTCCATTCTCTTCTAATTTCAGCAATTCTAATAAAAAATAAAAATTCACACATGAACACACACATTTGTAGTCACACATAAAATTTGAAAACAAACAAAATAGAACAGAATAGAGAATGGAAATAAACAATAATAAAAAAGAACCTACTTAAAACTTTTGCCAATAATAATAAAAATTAAAATTTTCGGAAATACAAAAAAAAAAAAAGCTTTCTCAATTCTAAAAATGAACAACAAATTCGGTTTATTACAAACACAAGCCTACAAAATCAATAACAAAAACCAATTATGCGTTTGTACTATACGTACATGTGTGTGCATTCACAAATGTTGATTTTACGTGAGAATGCGTGAGATCCAGAGAGAGAGAGAGAGAGAGAACTCGTGCACACATATACTCGTATATATGTATATTTAAAACCTGTCATAAAAATGACACGCAATCAACGCACTGCTTGACTGACGGCCTGCAGTTGCTGATGAAAAAAGCTCTTTTCTTGTCAAAAGGCAAAAATACTATGTATCTACGCGTATGCATGACTCTCCCATTTACATATATACTCGTATGTGTGTATAAACATATAGATAGTTAGTAGATATACCTATCACTATACTACTTTTGCTATCTTTGCATTTATCTCGATATTTTACGTTTAATGATTTATTTATAGATACAAACACAATCTATTAACAATATCTTATACAATTTGTTATAATTTTCCTTTGCTATACCCTAAGCCTCTAACCAGCTTGATTTCTATCGTGGCAACCTCTTCACCAGTTAGTTTTCTATTTCCGAAATTAACAGACATTGTTTTGCTATGGTTGGGAAGTAGTTCTTGTTGTAATGTCCATACAAATTTGGCCAAAAAGTTCTTAAATATTCATCGAAATAATCTTTATGCTTGGAGCAGAAATTTGAAGAAATTTCAGTGAATTCTGTTTAGAGAACACCAAAATATTTATGTTAATTTGTTTTAAAACGAAATTTATTTTTCGAATTCGGTTTAAAAAACGGCCGATTATTAATTTTGTAGTTTGACAATCAAATTGTCAAAAAAAATTTTAAAAAGAAATGGCTCAATAATATTTTCATCACGTGTTTATTCAAGTTATTTATTTACAAAATTGACTATAATTAAAATTATAAGGGAATTTATAAAAAGAGAGCCATAGCTGCAAAGGCTTTCAGCTCGTTATTTAAGTTAATTTACAATTTTCTTTTACAATTTAAATGGCTATTCTTCTGGTCGGACTATAAATATTTAATTTCAGTTCGCGATATACTTTTTTAGTAGGCACACCCATTTTTGCTCCCACTTTTAAACGATTTTCTTTCACCACTCTTCATAAAGATGTGTTGCCGTACTAATTTAATTTAAGCCTGATACTGCGCTTTAAAATATTTTTTGATCGCTTTAATGTTAGGAAAGGCATGAGCCTTTACAACTCTATTTGTAAAACGATTTCTCTAAACTCTAGAGATACCTACCTCTAAGGACCGAGTAGAAATTCTAGTACATAGATTAAGATTGACTCTAAATCAAAGACCATGAGTAACAATGACAGTAACAAAGTTTTCAAAAAAGATTTTCAATTTATTTGGATATTTTTTGTTCTTAAATTCGAACAAATAGAGGGTAAAACTTGTACCCTTTTTGCTAAAACTTTGTTTACAATTATAATTAGGAACAATTCACCTGAACACTGTGACACTATTGTGACTGTTATACTACAAATATTCCTCAAGCCTAGTCTTCATTAAGAATTCAAAGAGTTCTTAAAGCGATTTGTAGGTAGTCATGCCTTAATTAGCGTACATGGGACCAAATTAGACCATTACAGTAACATGCTCTGCTGACTATTCATCTCCGTTCCATAATCCGCAAGAGTCGTTTAGGTTAAGTAAACAGATGTAGGGGGGACTTAGATTTAGAAAATTTCATATTTAAACAGTCATAAGCGAAGAAGAAATCATTAAAGGGACAACATGGTACTTTTTATTTATTTTATGGTACTTTCTGTATTTTTTAGTACCAAAGATTTTACAATTTAAAAGGAGACTTGAATTATATTCAATTATTAAATAACATAAGAAAACAATAAGTTACTTTACAGGCATTTAATTTATGGTACTTATTTACTGGGGCTTCAGAGAGTCCAGTTCACAGAAAATACTAAAAACTTTTTCGAAGATTTCAATAAACTTTTTCTTGAATCAGCTAAATTATTTGCTTAATTTTTTCCTGTATTTTGAATAAGCTTTTTATTCGGTTAAAAAAAAAAAATTATTTATTTGAATAGTTTTTTATCTGCCAATTGTGGATTCTTCTGATATTTAAGTTGGCTTTTAAATAATGTTACTAGACAGACATTCAATCAGGTTTGATTACTAAAGCTTTACAGCTACCCACATTGATAAAAATAATAATATTAATTTATTTATTTAAAAAAAAATTTATTTAAACATTGACTTAAAACATATTTAAAATAAGTTTAATTAATAAACCAGTAATTCCTCCAGCCTTGAATATATTTTGTAAGATTTGCAAGTACTCTTAGTGAAGGGACGGCCTTACTCCCATTTGTTTTACTTCCTTAGTTTTTTAATTTAAAAACCTTTAATATTAATTTCCTTGAATGATAAATTAAAAAAAAAAAAAAGTTACTTTTAATTCACAATTTATTCTGGTTATTAATTTTGTTAGGCCTGTGAGACACATTTTTTGGTTTTTGTATGCTTAGAAACACTTTACGAAAGCTATTTACTGTGAAAACTTGTTTGTAATTGAAAAATAATAAAATTTTGTATGTTCATTGTATGTACGAGTATGCACATGCATGCTTAAAAGTAATACAAGTATTATGTTTCAATAACTGCGTATTCACATTATCATCAACTTGAATTAAAGAACTCATTAATGGAGACTTAACGATTGCAATCGTGTGTTTAAAACATTAATATGTGTTCAATTAAACTCTTTAGAAGCTCACACAGTGGTATTTTAATATTACAAACATTTTCAGAAGTGAAATTAAATTCAAAACAATTAAAATCACACATTTTCATGCACTGAGAAGACAACTTCGGTTGTGAGAACTAAATTTTAAAAATTCAGTTGTGATAATTATCAATTGAACAATTGAATTTTTTAATAGTGACAACCGAAATCCAGTTTTACAGCTCGAAAAATTTTTAAGAGAAGAACATTTTGAAATGTAACTAAAAATTACGATTTTCACAACAGGATTTTTTAATGGAAACAAATTTAGTTCTCATAATCGCAGTTGTTTTGTGTGTCTATTATATAACTAGTACATGACACACACTTGAGGGCCTTTTCGATGCTGATTTGATACCTAACGATTTAAGGTATTCAGTTCTAAATGCCCAACATTTTATTCGCGTGCAGTCTTGCTACCGCCTCTAGTAGCTTAGATCACCGATCACACAAAAAAAAGATTGGCTGGAAATCGATCTCAACCACAAAATTTTAATTATTCAGACTAATTGTTTTTTTATAAATATTTAGGACCATCACTCAGGGGATGGCCCCTACTCATACAATGCATTGTGATGGAACTGGAAGGAGGATAGAGGGAGTAGTGTCTATAAACATTCGATTTGAATTTTCAGAATTGCACGGCTAAAAAAAAAAACTCTGTCTGTAATGCGTAGTGCGATCCACTGGCCAATTGACCACAAAGGGATGTGCTCTTGCTGAAAAACGAGTGGCTCGTATGAATGAGCGGGTTTCGGGAACAAGATCCTTAATTTCATTAGAACACATTCCGTTGTAATAGCGATAGAAAAGTGAAACACTACCTACATTGCGACGGTGTTCCAGTGAGTCAATAGAGCTGGCTACCGATAACCACTTTCGCCCTCTCCTTTATGCGGTCGAGTAATTTCAAAGTAGACATTGAAGCACCAGCCCATATATGTGAGTTGTATTCCATTCTCGGTCGGATATAAGTGGTGTAGATATGGAGGAGGTCAGATGGGGTGAAGTATCTCTTGCACCTCTTTAGGAAGCCCAGTCACTTAGATGCTTCTTTAGCGATCTGAAATATGTGATCAGTCCAACAAACATCACACTGGATTCTCATGCCAATAACATCAAGGGCTTCTGATTCCTCAATATCTACACCACCCATGAATACGGATGAGGCAGCACCACTTGTCACTCGCTTATGGGTAAGCGTGTAGCACTGGGTCTTACGAGCATTAAAATCTACCCTATTCGTTCAACCCCACCCAGAGATAGTAACAATATCGTGGTTTAACGAATCATTCATGCTCTGCCTCATAGCTGCTATCACTGGTGGGCTTAGTCTCCTAACGGACGAATACGAGTGACAAATGCTGCTGTCATCCGCAAAAGAATGAATGGAATTTGCAGTCATACATAGGAGGTCATTCAAGAAGACAAGGAATAAAGTCGGAGAAAGAACAGAGCCTTGTGGTACCCCCGAATTGATCTTGAACTCTGAGAAAACTCGAGATAAATCGAGAGAAATTATTACCAACCCCAAAAGCGGTAAGCTTCGTTAAGAGTACTCCTAATATTTTATCATTATAGTTGTATTTTTACTCACTTAGCAGATAATTAGTATTTGTAGCCATAAAATTATGTTCATAAAGAAAAGGCGATTCTCAGAACTTTTATATTGTTTGGTTCGATCTTTGACTAAAATAAATATACAAATTCGTTGATGACAACTAGTTGAAATACATGTAGAGGAATGAAATAATATCATCATAGTAAAATATTATTTGTTATATCTAATGTCAAAGGAAATTCAGTATTTACAAGCGATAGTATTTTACTTTAACAAATTTGTTGTTTAATTTCATTGGGTGTGTTCATAAGACGTAACTGTTGTGCAACTGTTGAGTGTTCATCTTAGAAACACATAGTTGGGTAATTCCACTCAACTCAAAAGTTTTTTTCATCATAAAATATTTTAGCTAAATTTAAAACTCCTTCAACATCGGTCAAGAAAAAATCAATTAAAAATTCTGTATTATCCACACTTTTGGTTAAAGAAATTGGCTTAGTTGATTTAAATTATTTTATAATTTTTTTGTTGTCATTTTTTAAATTCTTCTTCAATTGTTTACATGTATCAGATGCTCATTTAGCAGCATACTCATCAAACCGTTGTGCTCAACAGTTGCCAACAATTGTGCAGCAGTTACAAAATATGTTAAAAAATATGTGTTTTAAAGTGAAATAATTTAACAAGAAAATTATTGCAATTAGAGTTGAAGGATGGCTGATACGAAAACGAACTGCAAATCAATGGACCATTAGCCGCAGTAGGTATATAAAATTGGTGAGTTTTATTTTCTTCATATGACGTTATGAAAAATGGACAAACAGGGACCATCTACTAATTTTAATATTTAAGTGTTAAATTTCATGTTTTTATTGTTACTTTTTTTTTGTCACATTTTGTTTGGTGTACTCGAATTCTACGATAGAGCAGCAAATTCGAGTATCACAACTGAAGTTGTTTTCTGTGTGATTGGTAATTATCGATCATCCACATCACGCTGGATATTCTACACAAGGTATGAGTAACCAATCGTCTGAGGCCTTCAACTCCGGAACGGATAACACAATTTTGAATAGGCACAAATAAACAGCAATATTTCGTTTAACTTGTGAATTCCAAGTAAATGTATTAAATTTTTTTTTTCAATTAATTTTTTATGCTAAAATTTACTAAATTAAAAAGACGCTTTATTTTTGTGGAAATTTTTTCATTTTATTTATATTCTTCATGATTTACTATTTTTGTTTAGTACACTGTTCATCAAAAAATATATGTATTTCATTATCAGTCATGTTCTGAAAATCACTTTCTCTCAAAGTGATTTAAAATCACGAAAAATGTGTTCTGCGTACAGAATCATTTGACATCTGGTGATTTAAAACCGGCCAGCAAAATGCCTTACGATATCAAATCACTTGCAGCATTTTAATCATTTTGCTTTGAATTCCTTAACAAAATCATTAAATACATTTAATTTGAATTGTTTTTTTATTAGTTTTTGTCAAAAAATTAATTATTTTTCACAACGGAACCGTAAATTTATTAATTTTAAAATGCGCTTTATTTTTTGTGGACAATTTTTTTTCTTTAAGCTCGTGATTGAGAACAGTAAAAATCACTACTCAAAAGCTAAAATCTCGTGATTTCCTGAACACCAAAAAATCACTAACGTTATTTTAAAATCGTTCGTGCTTTAAAGTCACCGTGATTTCAGAACATGCCTGTATAACAAGTTTTCAACTAGATATTGTATTTTTGATAAATCACTTTATTAAGCAAGAAAAATTTAATTGTAAACAAAGCATAAAAGCTTTAAGCTCGTGATTTAGAACAGTAAAAATCACTACTAAAAGATAAAAATATCGTGATTTCTAGAACACGAAAAAATCACTTAGATGATTTTAAAATCGTTAGTGGTTTGAAATAATGAAGATTTCAGAACATGCCTGATAAGTTGCATTTATCACGTTCAAAGCTTTAATGTTAAAAGTGATGAATGTGGAACTCTTACATCATGGCTTCTTAGTGATTGATTTAAAAAATAATTTTTTTTATAAAGAGAAACGGAGAACAGAAAAATTATAATATTTAATAAAACCTTTAAAATATTACAGAATACCTATTACCTAAAAAACAATGAACATACGTTACAGAACAAAGTGTTCAAATTAAAGGATATCATGGCATTCGATATCGAGTTTAAGTCGGTCAATAGTTCAGTCTTGTTGTAAGAAATGAAGTAATGTAATTTATAGCCTCAAATTGAAATAATTATCATTTCTAATAATTATTTAATATTAATCAAGCTTAAGATCTTAAAAAATTGTTTTTACTGAAATTTTCCGATATTTCGACTTTCTTTTGAAGGTCTTCTTCAGGGAAATTTATTTTTGTAATAAAATAAAATTTTATTTGTCAAAATTATTAAATTTTTAAGATCTTAAGCTTGATTAATATTAAATAATAATAAATTTATAAGATCGAATAATTTAATAAAATTATCATTTCTAATATTTATCTTTCTTAAGCCACGTGGCATTCGACAATATCAAATACAACACGTGTAAAAAAACACAGCTTCTTTGTCGCATAAAGCAGCTTAAACAAATAAAATAAATAACACCAAAAAAGTATATTGTTTAAAAAAATTTTAAGGTGCTTAACTTTAAATAAAAAAAAAAAAAAAAAAAAAACAAGTTAAATTCGGCCGTGCCGAGTCTTATGCACCCTTCACTGTAGTGACCAAATATTAGTTTTCTTCAGTTTGAACATTTTTCTGAAATATTTAACAAAAAACAAATGTTTTTTCATAATAATTTTTAATCAAGTGGCTTATATTGATTAAAATAATGTTTCTTGAATATCTATATTTGTGTTAATCCTGAACTAAATAATTAATAAAAATTTTTGCAAACATACATATTTATTCGTATTCGTAGTTCTATTACACAAAAATCATTTAACAGACACGCAGAGAACTGCAAAAACTGCACTTTCAGTTGTATATGCATGATTAAAAAATTTTATGCATAATCAATCAAACCGCATAAAGAAACAATTTGAGTAAACATTATTAAAGTACTGTTTTTATAACACAAGCGATCAACTCGTCAGGAAATTTTACATGAAAAATACTCTAAATTTTAAGTGTTTTTCATACAAATTTTTTAGAAGAGTTGATCGCTTGTCTTATAAAAACATCACATTAACCATGTTCGAGGCACGATTAGACTCTAAAAAGCTAAATTCAAACACAGACATTATTAGCATGCAACAATACAAAACCCTATTGAAATATGTGTGATCGTTGATTTAATGACATTTTGCATATGGTGTCGAATAGCATAAAAAACAACTAGTTTTAAATCGTGAATCGAACATTATTTAATCAAACGTTGTGCATAATATCTTGTGTGTGTGTAAATCACACACACCTGTTCAGCTCTCTGGTTTCGTGTTTGTGTGCACAAACATTACGCACATGTACAGCTTAAAAATTTCCATAAAAAAAAGCAAAGCAAAAATTAATGCAAATATAAAATTTTAGATTTTTCTCGCCCAATTGCCCACCGAAGGCTTTGATTTTTTGCACAAACATTATGACTGTTATTTCTGATAAAACTGCTTAAAACTTATTTGTCCAATTTGTATTTTAGACAAAATACGCCAGAAAGCCTTTCAGAAAAATTGTCAAAAAATAGAGGAATTTGCACTTTGTAACTCAGCCATTTATGGATCGATTGGCATACTAAACTTTTCTGTCTAGGGACTTCATAAAGTTTAATTCAACATCCATACGAACAGACGGACATAACTAAACCGATTCTGCTATTTATAAGGATCCAGAATATATACACTATATAGGGTAGCACATGAACGGTGTAGAAATTACAGACTTGATGACAAACTTTTTGTGAAGGGAATAAAAACAAACACTAATTTAATACAGAAAAAAGAGAAGAAAATTAATTTGAAACATACTTATCTTAAAATACATAAAGCATGTACACGCACATGCATACATACACAAATATAAAAATTAATTTTTATTAATTCTTTTTCTATTGTTTATTTTTCTATTTTCCAAGGTCAGGCAAAAGCTGTATTCGTATTTTGTATCATTCATTTTGTGTTGTTGCTATTCTGTTTGAATGTGTTGTCTTAAACTTGTACGCACTTGTACATACAGAGCACAAAAATAAACAAACAAACAAAAAAAAGTAGACATTTAGTGCGTTATTTACCCAGCAAACATAATAATTTTCAATTTCTTGATATGCCAGTGTTGAATTTCTGAAAATGCAATCGTCATATGATTTCATTAAAGCTTTAAGTTGTATTTCAAAAATTTTAGAGGAGAAGCCAAAAAAGTCAATAATATGAAAAAATAACAAAATCATTTGCACTTTTTCACTCCTACAATTAAAAATAACATCATTCTTCAGCTGAAGCTTCTCCTCTTGAATTTTTGAAATGTAACTTAGGCTTTAATGAAATCATATAACGATAGGCAGTTTTGTAGCTAAAGTGTATAAATAAGCTACAGAAATGCATAAATTATGTTAACTGGATGTTTTTTTTTTTTTTTTTCTAGTGTATCAATTAACGATTTTTTTTTCAATATTTCATGTAATAATTTTGTATTTGTTTCATTTTAGATCTTACTTAAGATCAACATTAAGGTTTGAATAAAATAGTTCCTGTTTTATTTTAATTAGGTAATTCTTCTAAGGTTCTATTTACTAAAACAAATTTATGTTCTGTTTTTGCAATACAAACGATCAATTTGTTAAGACATTTTATATCAAAAATGTGACTGTTTTTTTTTTATAAAAATTTGCTAGACGAGTTGATCGCTTGTGTTATATAAACACTGCATAAGTTTACTCTCTCTTAGGTTGTAACGCAGTTTGTCATACACTTTTTATTTACGAATATTAATTTTAAAATATATAAAGGGTCCGCCATCGAACGTTTTTTTTTCAACTAGTGCTCATTTCGTGAATGGTAACACTTAGCTCATGTCTGATTTGACAGATAATTAGTTTTATCCTTCCGCTTAAAGAATATGGTTGTGTTTTCGGTTCGCTAAGTGGGCCTGCGATCGACTTACAGAAGATGCCGATTTTGCCAACAAAATCATCTTTTGAGATGAAGCTCATTTTGATCTTGGCGGGTATATAAACAAGCAAAATTGTCGCATTTGGGGCACAGAAAACCCGCACACATACATTGAAAAGCCGACGCACCCAAAATGAGTCACTGTTTGGTGCGGACTTTGGTCCAGAGGCATAATTGGGCCATTTTTCTTCGAAAATGAGCAAGGAGTGGCCGTTACAGTCAATGGCGATCGTTATCAGGCCATGTTGAACGAATTTTTGTTCACAAAAATTGAAGAGGAGGATATTGGCAACATTTGGTTTCAACAGGACGGCGCTACGTGCCACACAGCAGAAGCTACACTCGATGTTTTTATAGCATTTTCAAAAAAAAAAAGAAGTTATTTGGCGGACCCTATAAATATAAGTGTGTATATGGAGGTTTAAATGAGTCGTTGAGCGGCACCTTCCAGTCGCTCGGGCTTTACCTCCTCCTTCACACGGCTGACCAATACCCGATACATTGGGACTCGGCTTACTCAGTTGACCCACACTTTGCTGGTGCATTGCTTGTTGGATTGCCTAGGGTTAGCCGTGTTGTGATTTGTTTAGCTTTACTTTGTTAAAGGTGTTAATGGTTATCCAGTTAGCTGTTAGTAACGAATCTAGGTAATTCCCAAAGACTTTACACTCGGCCATTGGTGACACGAACACTATTTGGATAAGTTTTTTTTCTTGAAAAAAAATTTTTTTTTTAAGAATCTGCTTCACACATCTTATCATAACTTCGAAAGGCTGGTCGAAAATCTAGCTGTACTAGATGTTAAAATGAAAGCTGTCTTTATTAAAAAATAACAATAGATATAAAACGTGTTAAAAACATTTGCCAAAAAACAATTAATATCTTAGCTGACACACAATGAATGCGTAACGCAATGTTTGAAGTACCTGCCCCTCCCCTACAAAAAAATAAAAAATAAATAAACTCAAAAAAAAAAAAAAATAGCAACACATGCAAAATACGCAATTCATAAACTCACAAACATACAGTTTTTTTTTTTTTTTAATTTTAAAGACAGTAACGATCAAATAAGCAAAAACTACTCAAGCCAACTTTAAGCAAACTGAAAATAAGTTTTAGTTCTTGGCCATAAAACCACCATAGATGACATGAAATTTAAATAAAAATCAAAAGCCTCAATTTACTTCCCTTCAACCACAACTAAATAAATCATAAACAGCTTTTCCTTATTTCCAAGGAAATTGTAAAATTATTTCTTCAAAAACTGGGTTTATAACCGCAAATATCAGGGTAAAAACAAGCATTTTCCGTTATAGAATAAAAAAGAATGCAGTGCCAAATAGCAAATCTACAATGAAAGCCAACAAAACTAAATTAGCGAACAACAAAAAAATTATTTAAAAATAAAGAAAACACAAACTTTGAAAAAAAAAAAAAAAACAATTTCATTAAACATAACAGCACCGCACTGAACTGATTATTTTTGATGCGTACGGCCCTGAACGTCGTCAAGGTTATTAAAATCGTTTATTACTCGTGTACACGTACATGTAAGTTGACTTTTTTCAAGAGTCTCTAAGTATATTTTCTATTTTTGCCGCTATAGTTGGCATATCTACAATTTCAACATTGTTTGTGTTGCTTCTTTTTACTTTTAGTGTTTAGTAAGTGGAACTATATAACAAGAGAGCTTAATCTGAAAGCACTGAGAAACGAGTGTATTTGGACGAAAAAATGGCTTTGTTTTCAATAAATACTATTTTCTATGCGTACCACCCTCCTTGACAACTTTACTCAACTAAGCTAATTTCGCCACACACAATAGCAGCAAGATTGCACTATCAGAAAAATATCAAAATATATTTGATACCGCTATACCACAGCACACAACCACAGAAAATGTCCATACACAGCCAAACTGCTGGCACAAGCACTTGATTACGCCTGCATGCTGATGTCGTATGTCACCCCTTAAACCAGTACCGGACAAATTAAAATCTGCTAGAGAAACCTTGAAAGAAACGCTTAGCTGGAAAGGTGGACTTCATGCCAAACCCAAGAAGTGAAAAATAATTTGGTTCTGGTTAATTGATTGATAACTTTTTCGGTATGTTTGCTATGCAAATGGAGGTCACTTTGTTACAAAACTTTTTTATACAGTTTTAGCTAGAAGTGATTATAGGCAGTCATGTAAATAGGTACACAGATTCGTCACGAGCGTCTGACATGAGGGCAGTATTAAGCTGTTAGACTACCATCACATTGCAAAATAAATGTGATTCACATTTTTCTAGTCGGCAAGAGTGCCTAGACTTGAAATTATCTCTCTCTTTCTCTCTGTGCCTCTCTCTGAATTTATCCCCGCAAGAAATACTAAACGAATTGTTCCCAAAATACATGTCCCATGACTAATCAAAAATATACTGATGCTAAAGTAACCGACTTATAGAACTTAACGTGAAATAAAGACTCAACTTTATAAAGCAATAAAAGAAACTTTCTTGAAGTTGCACCAACGGTTGTAAGGTTGTATTACACTCATATTTTTGACAACTAGTAAGACCAGAACCACACAAGGCAAATTTTAGGTAATTCTTTCTTAATTCTCTTTTAAAATTGTCGTTTTTTTCACACACAAATTTTTTGTTTCGGCAGTTTAAGCATTCTTATTCAGTGATTCATTCAGCCTTCAAGCTACCTCTCTTCCTTTTTTTTACATCTTTATAAAAGAAGAGAGAACAAAAGGGAATTTTCGAGTACCAACAAGTTTCTACCCCTTTTCATTCTTCTTTCCTCTCTCTCCTACAAAATCAAGAATTGCCCAACTAAAATTGCTGTGTGTGGTCCTGGTCTACTACCTTGTGACAATAATGAGTATGATGTGTGTGTGTGTGTGTATATTTAACCACATCGTGAATGTGCATATTCAAAATTATTCTAATTTAATTGAAGTGTTTATGGCTGTGGGTACTGCACCATGCAATTCGTTGCTGATCGTTAATAATTAAGCTGTTGACTTCTATGAAACTATTAACCGGTATGAATATTTTAAAACTTCGAATACCTGAGCGTTATCAACTTATGCGGGCTTTACACTATAATACAAGAGCTTAGATTTTCTTTTGATTTTGAAAGAGCAAAATCAAATGGTATTTCACACGACTGTCGACAAATCATACGGGAGTTTTACACTATAATACAAGTGTTAATATGTTCATTAGATTTTATCGGCGGTATTTGTTGCTATGCAAAAATGCAGCCCTGACGCAATGAAAAGTATAAACGCTTAGAAAATTTTCTAAAATTGGTGATGTGAGAGTGATGATGCATTGCTTTCACACTAAATATTAAATTTTTTCATTTGAATTCAATTTTTGACAAGTCATTTTATTCAGTATTACAGTGTAGTCCCCTTTAGTGCTTTCAGTACTGCTTTTTGTACTCGAAAAATTTTCGAGTTATTGCTTTTTTAGTTTTAGTGCTTTTTTTCTCGTCAGTACATGCTACCTTAATTCTAGTCGCAATTAAATAATAAAATAAAGCCCCGGGAAAAAATGTAATTTTTGATTCACGTTTGTTACAATTTTATCATATTTTTTAAATACCCGTTTTTTCCTTTATTTTGGTGCTGCTTGCAATTCAAAAGTTGACAACTCTGACGCTTAAACACCACAGTCCAATAACAACAACAACAGTATGTACATTGTATACCCTTCACTATAAGTAAGTTTGTGATACCTCTACCACATGTGCCACTACCTCATTGAGTATATATATTCTGGATTCTTATGGATAACGAAGTCTATTTAGCGATAAAAACCTGTATCTTAATAAAGCAATTTAAGCACAAATTTAGTGTCACCGTCGATGAAAAAAGGCATTAACTAACAAAAAACATTAGCGTGGCAAAATATAGAAAGCACAAAAACTATGCTAAAATTAGTGACTTACTTGACAAGGCTGCTATAGTGAACAATATTTGTCTAATAAAGCATTGTTCACACAAAATCCGGCCGCATAAACAATTTAATATATACTTAAAGGAAAAAGCTATTACAAAACTATTGTTCATAAATACATACTTATTTATTGCTTTTTCAGAAATATTAAAAAATTAATTACAATTCATTTTCTCTTATGAATTTCTGCGTTTTTGACTTAATGGTTCCCATTAGCTTCTGCACAACATTCTGATTTGCCTGCCCTGCATATTTGTTCAAAATTTTCAAAATATTTTTGGCATCAGGAACAACAGTACCACTTATCTTTAATTTGCCTTTGACAATAGCCCAAGATTGATCAATTGCCCGAAGCTGCGGACAACTAGGATTGTTCATGTTTTTGCCACTATATTAACCTGATGTCTTTAATACCACTCCATCGCAGTTTTTGAATAATGACAAGACGCTAAATCAGACCAAAATTTTACTGGGGACTGGTGGCGTTCAACTAGAGTCAGCAATCGTTTCTGCAGACATTCTTTGCAATAAATTTCTGATGTCATTGTTGAAGAGCCGACAAACGGCGTGTTTTTTAGAGCACAACTGCAAATTGCTAGCCAAATCATGATTTTTTTTTACTAAATTTATCCATTTTCGAGTATTTGTATTTGGAATCGGCAACATAAATTTTTTGACCTGGCAGCTGTTTTAAGTCCATTTTTACATAGGTTTCATCGTTGATAATCAGGCAGTTGTTAAATTTTGTTAAAAGTTGATTGTAAAGAATGCGTGA
This sequence comes from Thelaira solivaga, assembly GCA_947397855.1. Lineage (NCBI taxonomy): Eukaryota > Metazoa > Arthropoda > Insecta > Diptera > Tachinidae > Thelaira > Thelaira solivaga. Next base: position 42,160,288 of record OX377611.1, on the reverse strand, counting down.
TTGTTTTATTGCAATGGAATTCTGCTTTTCACTCCATTTTGGATATTTTATTGAGCGATAGTTTCTGTAGCCAGCATCCAGATAAATTTTTCTAGTGGTTCTTATACTCGTACTGGTGTTATTTTTATGCACGATCATTGTCAGAGAGACCCGGGTTTTGCTGTATAGAAGATATTATACATTTTCTTTTTGTGTCCGATCTGTATTTAAGATTTGGTTACATCTTTTTAAAACCTCATTTACAGTGCTTTTTGGAAGCTGCAGTTTTTTTCCATTCATTGCACCTGACCATGTTGGATTTTCTAGATATTTGTGCACAATTTTTTTTTTTTTTGATTTTCAATGACTGACCACGCCTACAAATAAACTAATACTGAAAAAATATTTCTGCAAAATAATGGTGAATATATTTAAAACAAAAATTTTTTATTTAAATTCAAGTGTTGCCATTGGATTTTTTTAAAATGTTGTTGTAAAGCGGCTGGACTTTGTTTGAACAATGCTGTATAACGAAGGGTACATAAGATTCGGCTTTACCGAATTTAACTTGTTTCAGATGAATTCATAACGCACAATTTGTAAAAATAAATTTTAAAAAATGCGTTAAATAAAACGCGTTCTGAAACATCACAACATGCAGCCAGTTTTCGTTTTTTAAATTTTTTTTTTTTTTTTTCAACTTATTTCAGGTAGATACTCGTATGAAAACATTTATTTTGTACGCACGAACTTGGTGTGTGACTATTTAATAATAGACAACATAAACACAAACACACAGCCGCGTACATAGTAAATATATTTAAGTTTTGTTAACCACTAACAACTATAAACTTGGGGCTTTGCAATTTAACGCATAATTGTGCGTTTTTATACGAGACTTTAAAAATAGCCACGCACAAAACAAAACACGTTTGTTAGATGAAAACAGAAAGCTCGTTGCCACTTTAAAAGTTTGTCCGTCTGTATGAATAGATATGAGATCAGCAATTTGTTAACAACTTTTTTTAAAGTTTTTTTGTTTGTTAACCTTTTTCTGGGGCTTATTTGATGTAAATGATTTTATAATTCTTGAAGAAAAGAAAGAACTTACAAACTACATTTACTAGAAATATTTATATTTACATGGAAACGATAATTAAATTTAAGGTCGCACAAAATTAACTGGTATTAAACTGTTTTGAGTTGAAATTTTTAGATTTGAAATTGTAAGTAGTTCAAAAGAAAAAGGTTTCGAATAATTTTGTGAATTTACCATTCTGCTAAATTATAGTACAAAATGGCTTCCATGTTGATTTATTTATCGGAATATTAATCAGATTGTATTAATAGTTAATAAATATTCTAGTAGTTTTTAAATTAAGAACAAAAAATCTGTAAAATTTTTTTGTCTTTAATTTTCTTATTTTATATTTGATCAGAGACCTTGTTCTTGTCTTTAGGTGTCACTGTTCCAGGCCTCGTCCGAGTAATCTTATTCACTTTACCTTTTTGGGAGTCAGTAATCTTGCCAATATCCTATGCATTTCAAAATCAAATGTCGTTTGTTTGTAGTTATATCACATGAGAATTTGGCTAATTTTTTGTTGAATATTTGTCAGGAAAATTTCCCACGTCTATTTTTATACTCACTTTTTTTTTTTTTTTTTTTTTTTTTTGCTTTTTGCTATATGGTTGGTATAGCAAAACTTAGGTTTTTGGGAAAAACAACTTTAACATACGCAATTGAACGCTTCTTAATTGTTTATACGAAAAGACAAATTGTTAACATCCTACTTTTTTTAAATATTCGGGGAAATTCATGTACCGGGTGTTTTTTAGAGGGTCACAGTTTTGAGTTGGCATCACTGCTTTATTTGAGCAACCATTTAACAGCTGATAGTTGCTTTTTGTTAAGTTTACTTTGAAATTTCATTATGAACCGACTTACACCAGAGCAACGCGTACAAATTGTTGAAATTTTTAATCAAAATAATTGTTCTATTCGTCAAATTCAAAATTTAAAAATTTTATTTTCCGATGAAGCCCATTTCTGGTTGAATGGGTACCTAAATAAGCAGACTTGTCACATTTAAAGTGAGGAGAATCCACAAGCTTTTGTCGAAACACCATTACATCCACAGAAAATTAATGTTTGTTGCGCTTTATGGGCTGGCGGAGTCATTGATCTTCAAAAACTGTGATGGTCAGAATGTTACTGTCAATGGTGAACTGTATAGTAACATGATTCGAAATTTTTTCGTTCCTAAGTTACGTGGCTTAATCTTGCTGATATGTGGTTCCAACAAGACGAAACTACATGCCACACAGCGCACGCTACAATTGATAAAAGAAACTCTTGATGAAAAAATAATTTCACGTAATGGCCCAATTAATTGGCACCAAGATCGTGTGATTTAACCCCATTAGATTATTTTTTTTGGGGTTATGTTAAGTCACTTGTCTACGTCGATAAACCACAAACAATTGAACACCTGGAAGAGTTGTCGGTGAAATACGGCCGCAGCAATTGCTGCGAAAAATTGTTGAAAATTGGTGTTCCAGACTGTTCCTCCTGCGCTCCAGCCGTGCCGCCCACATGCCAGAAATCATATTTAAACATTAATTTCAAAATTTTCTTTCCAATAAAGCTCGTTTGATTGATACTAAAAACATATTTCCTTGTTTTATTATTATTTAAACTTGTGTCACTCTATGAAAAACTCTATAAAAAAATAAAGGTATCACGTCAGGATCATAAATGGAGAACTGCATTTGTTTTCTGTTTACTTCGTTATGGTGTTAAAGAAGTTTAAAATTTAAGCAATTTTTTAATAACAATAATGGCCTGTTCAGCGATGTCACAAGAAAACCTAAGCGAACGAAAGCAAAGCACATTTGTATTAAAAACAAAAACAATGTACGAACTATAAGAATTACATAATGAACTGAAATTGATCGCGTATTCTGACGTATAAATCGGTGGCCTTCGTTACTTCATCTATCCTCCGTCATCAACTATGCACTTGAGCTTTTCAATTCGCTGGAATTATGAGTATTACCAACTCACAATCTACAGGTGAAAATCGAATTGGGGGTTGTAATGGCGCGAAATATAAACCAACCACATCTTTGCAATGGCACTCTGTTGGCAGTAAAAAACCTGATGAACACAGTTATTGAAGCAACAATACTTAACCAATAACAACAATAGTTCCATTTAATACGCCATTCGCAATGACAATTAAAAAATTTTTGAGGCATTTACTTTGAAAATCAATGCTTCTCTCATGATCAACTGTATGTTGCCTATTCCCGGTTCCAAGCACTATCTGAATATCCAATAAATGAAATACAGGGTGGCTGATGAATGTTGCTGCATTCAACAACTAGAATAACTTTTTCTATTATGCATGGAATTTTTTGCGAGGGCCCAGCGGTGGCAAGACGCAGAATAAGCTGCTTGGGTAGTGGAGCATTGCTCCCAGAAGATCTAGGCAAGATTAGTCCAACAACAATTATGAGATTCTTAAGGAGTCTCGGATTGTAGTTAGGAACTGGGCTGCACAATAGATCGTAAAGGTAGCGGTGCTATTATAGCCTATAGTGATAATAATAATTTGAAAGGCTATTAAGTTTTATTACAAAAAAATTAATTAGTTTTAAAGATAATTATATTTAAATGCCTGCATCTTAGCAAAAAGTTGTTCATTACTGCTCTCAAAGTTGAGGATAGCGTGAAGAAACTGCACACCAAACTGTGGCGCGAATTGGATGCAATTCCCACTCATGCAATATTTCTGCCTCATCAGACATGAAGAGACAATTCAGCAAAGTTCTCGTCCTCTTCCACCTTTTTAAGCATTTTCTGAAAAAATTCCAAGCGAGTTTATTACGCAATTGAATTTTGTAAGAAAATAAGTGTAAATCCTTATACATTATTGTCTGCAAAGTCTGTTTAGAGACACCCATTTGAGCGGATAATCTAATTGTTGAAACAGTGGGGTTGTTTTGTTTTTCGGCAGCTACGGCAGCAATATTTTATATTATAAAGCCTTCCAGCGACTGTCCCATGCTTTGCAAAATTATCCACTAAATTCATAATTGTCCATCTACTCGGAGGATCACCACAAAACGTGCGCCTATATTCTCTCTGAACCAAAACTACAGACTCTAATTCATGATAGCGGCGGACAATCCAAATTCTTTTTTCAGTATCCCAGTTTTCCATTTTCATTAAATCTAAGGATCAAACTACATGTATAAAAAAAACCCCCCAGTTTATTTAGATAGAAAAAAAGTTTTTAAGTTTTTTATGGTAGCGGCTTTCATCAGCCACCCTGTACCTTGCGATTCATTGTAACTGAAAATGTAAACTACAATGATCATTCAAATATACGTTCTTTTCTTCTCTTTCTAAATACTTTTATGCATTTTATTATAAATAAAATTTTCTTCATAAATATTGACTGCAAGTCAAATTAAAGATGCCAACCTCTTGCACAATTTTAACGAAAACATAAAAAAACTCTACACAAATTCTAGTGTCTTAACTTAACGAAATGATTTTTGTTGTTGTTTTTTTTTTCGTAAAGTTCTTTCGTATGTTTGAAATGTTCTCTGAGCGATCGCATGCTTGCATATTTGTGCATTTTTCATTTAATTTTTGTTTTTACTTTTCTCAGTTACGCGTGCATGGTGTGTGTCTAATACTAGTATTAAACGAACTCTACACTTAATGCAATATTATAGCCAGATGTACATTTTTGACTTTCTTTTAGACAAAAAATTACCTGCCTTAAAGATTGTAACACTAAAACAATTAATTATGTAAATTAAATAATACCAAGAGGCATTATTAAGGAGTTATGAAAATAAAGAAAGAATGCAGGAAGACCTTAAATATCCTCCAAGTTTTTAGATACATTATTGTCAGAAAAAATCATGGGTATTTCAGATTCTGTGGATAACCTTTTTGTTGAAAAATTATTAATCTTTTGAATAGGCTGTTTCACTTATTTCAATATAATTTTGAAACAACTTATACGATTTTGCTCTACGAAATGTTTAAAAAAATTTTAAATTATACCAGCTTTAATTTGTGTTCAAAACATTTTGTAGTAAAATAAATTTTTTTTTTTTGAGCTGTTGAGCAAAAAGTTATAAAAAACAAATATTCTTTTTTCACAAAGAATAGGAAAGCCCAATGCACCGGTGTCTTTATTTATTCTTAAAACCGGCTATAATAGATATAAAACAGACCATAATTCATCACAGTCCATAAGTAAATAAATGCTGATTTTATTGTCCCTAAAGTGTACTCGTACATACCCAACTTTGAAAAAAACATTTTTTTGTTTAACATCATTTCCGAAATGTCTATCAATTAGTTAAGTAAAGGCAATGTGCAAGTAAATGAATTGTAGGTCTTGGTCTTCCCAGTAATCTCGCTTTTTTCAGTATTATTTATCCCACAGGAAGTGTTATGAACGACATTTTTAACCAAATAGATTGCCTTTTCATTGATCACATGCCCAGCATACACACCAAAGCATCGGGAAGTTTATTTCAATCCCAGGCAAACCTCGAGTGAAAACAATATTTTTTAAGGCATTTACAGCTACTTGACCGCTCGGAAGAATGCATATTCTAGTACCAAATTTACCTCTGCGTAGTAATTCTGTGGCATACAGCTATAAAGCCTGAAAAATTTAATTTATAATTAATTAAGCATTAATTCACATTTAATAAAAATTGTTTTCCAAAATATAAAAATTACAGACACCATAAATAATTTGAGAGCTTTAATATGGTTATGGCCAATAAAGAAATTAATAAAGAGTTTTTGCATTAGCGGTTTTCACTCTTAAATGTAAACTACCCTTGCAGATATTGCAAAAAGTGGCAAAAAGTTTTAAATTTTACACCTCACAACAACAAAATATTTGCAACTGAGAGTTGCATCAGTTTATAAAATTCGCAAGACTGAAACTCATTGCAAAAAGCAAACTCAAAAAGTTTGTATCATCAAAACAGCTGAACGAAACAAACAACTAAAGTTCAGGGTTATCGAGTATTACGGCGGTAGTAGGCGACACGTAAATTACCAAAGTAGGGTTAAGTCCAAGTTAAATTTTGTTAGAGAAGGACTGCTAAAATAAAAGAAAATCATGCTTTTATATAAAACTCTACGAGTTAAAACCAAATTTGAAGAAAGTTCATACAACAATTGGAGTTTACTTTGCATTGTAAATTTTAACGACTTAGCATAACCGTACTGTTTTCTCTACACGCATTCTATGAAAAAAAGGGAAAATAAACAAACAAAATAATGAAATTTAATTTCATTGAGAACATTTTAAACCAGAAACTCTATTTTTTAATTGAATCTTTCTATAAGAAAATTACAATAAGTATCCAAATCTTAACTATAAACAAAGAAAAAACTTAAATAATTATTACCGTGTAATAACTAGTTACTTGTTCTCAAATCTTAAGAATAAAAGAAATATTCTACGGTTAAATAAAAAAGTTAAATGTCTCTTCTCACTAGGCGCAGGGTATCACTTCTCTTAAGCCTCCTGTGTCCCTCGAACTGTAACAGGCCCCTAACGTACTTAGTACAATATTTCCCAATTTCCTCCCGAGCCGTTGGAATTTCTAAGTCTCATTGTTCGTAAAATATTCGACTGTCTTCTTTGTAACTCTTATGATTTTGTTTTTTTCTGAAAACTTTGGCATAACGTTACTTTAAGGTGTTTGGTTTACGTGTATTCTTTATGAAATCAGCTGTGATGACTTTTTTGCTACAATCGTAGGAAAGATCTCTCTCGCATTGCAGCAAGAAATTGGTGCAAATTTAATTGAATTGCACATATGCCAACAAGAGTGAATTCCGCTATTAAAAAAAAGTTAATCACAAATGCAATGGAGAAAATGTGTACAGAGCATGAAATAAAAGTGACAAGTTATCTCTAAATACTCGTACGTATGTACGAGTATAAGTATGCTTGTATATTAATTTGTACGTACTTACACACAAAAGCTACTCTTTCTTCTCTACCTAATTTAAATGTACGTGGCGTAATATATTTTTTTTTTATTTTTTAAATAATTATTCTTATAGTTTTATAATGGTAGATAGCAAACATAAAAGCAAATGTTTACTTTAGGCTTAATTTAACAAATACATCTAAACGTTAGCAAAGCTTATGACACTATGGGATTTACAACAAAATGAATGGTTGCTGAAATTTATGCACGAATGAAATTTTAAATTATTATTAGATAAGTTTAGCTACTTTAATAAAAAAGTTTAACTCGTCTGTGCCGAGTCTTGTATACCCTTCACTGCCAAATTATTTGCATTCTTCTTAAATATTCTTCAAAAAAATTATAAAAAAGATTTTTAATGAAACGACAAATATTGATTAAAATAATTTTCTTTGAATATTTTTTGTTAATCCAAAAATAAATAATTAATTTCAGTTAAAAAAAAAAAGCAAATTAACGAAATTCACAAAAAAATAAAAAAACAATAAAATATACAATAATAATATGGCTATTTTATTAAGCTTGAGGTCTTATTTTATAAATTTATTTTTATATCGATATTTCGCTCCAAATTGTATAGCTTCTTCAGGATATAATTGTCTTTTTCCTCTCCATCTGCTATAATTTTAGGTAATGAAAAGGCATGCTTAGGTCCAAGAGAAAGAGTCCACTGTACATCTAAAGGAAAATCTACCTTAGTCTTGTTTACAAACTATTTTTTATTTAAATTTATTCCTAATTTTTCTTTTTGTAAAATGTTTAAATTGTCAAATTTCTTCTTATGAATTTTCTTAACTTTATCATAAAAAAATTCTGCTAATTTTTCTTTATACGATATTTAAAAATTTTTTCTATTTCCTCTATTGTTAAAAATCTCTTTAATTTTGTCTTAATAATTTCACGTTAATTTTGAAAATGTTTCAGTTTGCCATGTTTTTCTCTCATATTTAGTTAATCTTAAAATCTTGTTCTGTAATATTACGTTGGACTGCAGATAATCCCTCCTTAACAAATATATTGTTGACGTTCTTGGTAGCATTTATAATAAATTTCGGGATAATACCTGAGTTTCTGCAACGAATAAGAAATGTAATTCCAACTTTGGTCCTTATAATTTCATTCCCTATTGTCCTATTCTTTCTTTTGAAATCCCTGTATAACATCATTTAATGTTATTTGGTGTTCTCTCCTTAATTATTTATTTGTTAGTTGTATTTTACTTTTCTCTTTTCAATCAATATGGCTATTTTATTAAGCTTAAGGTCTTATTTTATAAATTTAATTTTATATCGGTATTTCGCTCCAACTTCTGTAGCTTCATATATCATAAAGAAGCTCAAGCTTAATGAAATAGCCATTTAACTAAAAAGAAAAAGGTAAAATAAAACTAAGAAATAAATAAGAAAAAAACATTAAGAATGCAAAATAAATAAAATTTAATTTAATTTACATAAGATGCTAGCAAATATTTAATTTCAGATAAAGGATTTCTAGTTAAAGGCAAAAATCAAAAAATTCTCTTCAGCATCTCTCTTTCAGTAAGATTTCTGTTTCGTAATTTTATTACACACAAGGCATTTAAAATACACTTTCCTGCACACGTTTGTATAAGACTGATTAGCTGGTTTCGTGTGTTAGCAAACACACATTAAGCACATGTACAGCTTAAAATCTTTCATAAAACAAACAAAAGAGGAATTAATAAAAACCTAATGGGTCGATTACTGATTGCAAGCAAACTTAAGTTGTGTTGCTAGATTGGTATTACACAAAGCGATTGGCAACTAAAAACTTTCGATTTCAGTTGCTATTTGAAATATTTTCAGCAACCAATTTTTTGTGAAAAAAGTAAGTATTCTATTATTTTTTAGGCTAAATAATGGGAAAAAACACTACCAAACAGCAATTTGAGGTCTTAATTCCGCACGTGGACGCTAAACCAAATGTTGCTCGAGTGATTTTGGTAAAAAGAAAACGACAACAGCAGAGGTGTGGATGAAAATAGCAGAAAATTTATATTGCTATGGCCCACTAATGCGTATACATGACGAGTGGGAGAGAGTTAATATTCATTTATATTCTAAACTGAAAACAAAAAATTGTGTAGCAGAAAATGAGCACCAAAGCCAAAGCAGATAAAGCCGACTAATAAACGACGAACAAGTCTATTCCCTGAGCAAACTAATTTGCTCATTTAAAACAAATTTTAAAAAATCTTTATAAAAGAAAAGCAATCGGTAGCTCTAAAGTATTTAGAATTATCACTAAAGGTACGGCAAATACCAGCCACATTCATCTTCAAAATAAAATTCGACGAAAGACCACATTTTCAACAGATTAAAAAAAATGTATACGGTAAAAAACACGTTTTGTTTCTTATTATTATTTTTTTTAATTATTTTCAATTTGTGAAAATAGAATTTTCGACAACTTCTTGGCAACTAAAATCGTTGTCATTCATTATAACAATTTTCATTTCAGTTGCATTTCCCAGTGATACGGCTACTGAAGCTTACTTGCTTTCCCTAATCGACCTATAAAATTTCAGTTGTATTTTTGATTTTTCTCTATCAATTGTCGATTATTTTGATTTTTTTGCACAGACATTACGATTGTCATTTTCGATAAATCTGCACACCAAGTTGTTTTGTTCGTTTTGTAATTTAGACAAAATAGGCAAAAACCTATCCAGAGTCATAAGTCCACCATTGCAGGACCGATAGGGCTTAAGACAGCAACAACTGACAAATAGGGATTGCAGAAAGTTGATTTCAACGACTACACTGACAGACAGACGGATCCAGAATATGTACACTTTATAGGATGGCACATGTACGGTGTAGAAATTACAAATGAAAAATTACTTACAGTGAAGGGTATAATAACAATAATTTTATTTAAAAAAATGGTAAAGCCCCTGCCTGTTACAACCAATTTTTATTTCATTAATATGCAACAATTAGTTTATATTAATTATGAAATTTTATCACATTTATTTCGATAACAAACAAAATATCAGAATTATTTTGCTAAGAAATGAATGAAAAAAAAAGAAATTCTAAAAATTTCGATATTTGCAAAAAACATTAAACCTAATTACTTGTATTTTACGCTAATTAGTTCTTAATTTTTTATGAATACATACATATGTATGTACTAGGGTGGTTTTATCTCATAGGGTAAAAAAATATGTCACAATTTTTTGCGGGCACCTCCCTAAAATGTTTCTTTCTGTCAGATTTTAGGATTGCCAAAGTTTGAGCACGTGTCACTGGGGATTCAAAGTTTTGAAAATCTCGATTTTTTGCCAGTTTGGCGACTTTGCCGACCCATATCTCTAGAACGGCTTAATATATTTGCCCATGTCATACATCAAATTGAAGGCGATACTGTTTATAATATTTTATATGCAATAAAAAAATACGTAATACTGAATTCGAGAGAATGAAGCCAGTGTCCTTAAAAACGTGACTAGGTAGCCCTTAGAGCGAAGATGGAACCTATTGTGAAAAAACCCCTTTCTATATTATCAATTTTTGGAATGAAAACATTATGTACTTAAAAAATCAAGTATAATAAATATCTTTTTCATTTTATTCTTATTTAAATTTATTCAAGGAACTGACGTAATACGGTTTTGGAGCTATCTGGATACAGCTGGCGGCATCTGCTGACTCCTCGCTCTGCCATGTCGTTCACAACTTTCAAGTTGTTTACCATCATTTGCCCCTCCTGGTAGTTGATGTTCTGCGGCCACGCTTGATTCTATTGGGGGCAGATGGTCCTTCAGATTCTACGTTCATCTCGAGCTCATAATACGGCGTTTCACGTCCTTCTGGAAGTTTCAGCTAGTGATCTAGATCTTATAAAGTTTCGCTACAAGGAAAATATTTTTTTTTTTGTAAATGCTTACCCAAATTTCCCGCTTCAAGTTGTTTGTCCAAGACCTTCCGTTGTTTCTGTAGTAGTCTTTTCTTCAGGTCAATTCCGAGCATGGAGTCTGGTCTTCCTTTCTGTCTTTGTTTCAACAGAAACTTCTTGTCTTCTTCTGAAGTCATCATCGTCAGGGCAATATCAAAGAGATCATCCACCTTTAGGGTAAACTCTTTTACAGCATTTCTTGCACTTTCCGTTTTTCTATCCTTGTATTTTTGCATTTTTCTCCAATCATCGTCCAGTTTTTCCAGCTTTACTATGACATTTTACTTTTGTTTTGTAGGAATTCGAGCTTTTGTCCAAAACACGAAAACCTCGTCAACAGTTCTGGCCGAGTCTCTCACATTTAACTTCACAGTACGCAAATTGTAGAACATAGTAGCTAGAACTTGTCGATTGGAGGGCAGCTTACATCCAGTTATCTGATGAGCTGGATAGTCAATTAGAAAAATTTTGTCTCTACCTAAACTTCTCATGCCAGATGTAGAAGCCATCACTTTTATGAAAAATAAAAATGTTCACTAGAAGAAAGAATAAATGACACAGAATGACACTAACTAAAAAAAAAGTACGGGTTAGTAGGTACCGACCTAATTAAAATAAAAATGTCTTTTATAGGTAATATTTAGTGGGTTTTTCTTAACTCGATCACACGAACGTAGAACAAAATACGACTTTCACTGTTCAGCGAATACTTTTCAACTGACCAAGAAACAAAATCGTAAAAGCAAGAACCACCCAGCTATCCAGACTCTTAACCCCTGGACTTCTACTTAAAATATAACAATAGGAAGAAGGGTAACCCAATACATTTTTAAGCTAGCTTGGTTTTACCTGCTTGGGGTCGCCAGTGATACAGTATGAGGAAAAAATAGGTACATACCTGACATAAAAAAAAACATTGTTGTGGGTGTAAAATTAACGGTATACCACAGCAAACATATTTAAATGAAATGGGACTCTAAAGTACAAGTATTTGTCCATAATAAGCAAAAATAAAAAACGTTTTTAGGGACATTGGCTCTATTTTTTCGGTTTCAGTACTAGTTGCGTATCACAACATAGTATAAAGTAAAGTTGCTTCCCGCGTCTGTCCCTATGTCTGTATGTATGCTTAGATCTTTAAAACTACACAACGGATTTTGATGCAGTTTTTTTAAAAGATACAGTGATTGTAGAGGAAGGTTTATATGTATAATTTTGGAAGGTTTAACGTCACAAATCCGCCCAGCAGGTAGCGCTATAGTCGGTATCTGGCTTATTTGCCTACTACCTGTTTTTACCCGGTCTCGCACGGTTCTTTACTCTATGAGAACGATTTCTTAGTGTAAGAAGATCGAATATATAAAAATTTTAAAGCAAGACAACGTTTGCCGGGTCAACTAGTTTATTGTATAGAATACAAAATGTTAAAAACAGTATGGTCTTTAATTTGATGTATGACACGGGCAAATAGCTTTAGCCGTTCCAGAGATATGGGTCGCCGAAGTCGCCAAACTGCCAAAAAAAAATCGAGATTTTCAAAATTTTGAGGCCACAGTGGCACTGGTTAACATTTTCTAATTGTGCTCAAACTTTGTCAATCTTAAAATCTAACAAAATGACAGATTTTACTGGGGTGCCCACAAAAAAAACCGACATCGACTTTTTAAAACCACTCTAATATGTACCTATCAATATTTTACTATACAATTCCATTTTATTGAGGGTTTGGGTGTGTATGTATGAAATATTTTTTATGTTATTCAATTTAACAATTGATATTATTTTTTGAAATGCACAAAGATTGATTTTAACCGAAGACACTGGTTTGGTGCAGCGATCACTTTCGAAGATATATTTACATTTCTCCTCATCAGCACCATTTGTGTCACCAACTATGGGATGCTATGTATTGTTAACGTTGAGTATTTAATTCAAGTATCAACAAAAATAGAATACAAGAATTTTTGAACTCTCATCAGAATACACAGCTTTAATTAAATTCAATCTTTCTTAGTGTTAAATTGAATAAAATAAAAAACATTTCATACATACACACCCAAACCCTCAATAAAATGGAATTGTACAGTAAAATATTGATAGGTAGCGTAAAAAACAAGAAAATATGTAAAATTAAATTGTTCACAAAAATATAGAAGCTTAATTCCATATAAAAAAAATAAATAAATTTTTATAAAAAAATTTTTTTTGCAAGCATTATTTAAGTAAATTTTTATATCATATAAAGGAATTAAAATTAACCTCAAAAATTATTTTTCAATAACGCTAGGTACAGACCAAGCCATATGCTTTTACATGATAACTGCAAGAATACAAAAACAAATTATTTTATGTTTGAGATATCAGAATTATATATATGTAGTTGTAGAATTATGTGCCTGTAGAGGTGAAAAGAAAAATTAGCATACCCAACAAATCAACTCACTTGGGAAAAATATTAATATAATCCCTACAAAAACAGAAACTGTTATTTGAGAACTCATTTGATCATCACTGCAAATGGAGTCACAACGTAATAGAAAGTTTCTATCAGGTTCTTAAGAGCAATATGTAAAAAGTGATAAAAACTTTTATATACGTGTGATTTTGTCTTTACTATTCTAATGCTTTTTCCTAGTCAACAATGATATAAATATATGTGACTAATCAGTTGATTGTTATACTTGATTCAGGTGCCCCCTTATAAAAACAATATTTTTCTTATTATTAGTTTATATTATTCAAGCTTAAGAGCTTAATGAAAAAATTTGTTTTTATTTTAATTTTCCGATATTTTGACTTTCTTTTGAAGGTCTTCTTCGGGAAAATTTATTTTTATAATAAAATAAAATTTGATATGTCAAAATTATTAAATTTGAAAAATTAAAAAATTAAAACTATACAAATATTTGTTTCCTGTTCCTATTTTAATACACTACGAAACAATTAATTACATACAATATTTAATATTAATAATCATAACATTGCTATTGGAATTTAAAAGCTTAACAAAATATTAATCTTTATTTGTGCTTAATTCCAGAAATTGTGTTGGTTTTTAAATTTATTCTTTTCTCATGAGTTATTTATTCAGTACAATAAGTCCTGAAGGGGATAGCATATCTATATGGATCATTTCGTCAGACGCTACTCTGATTCCTCAGTAGATTACTCCCAACGTTTCTTGCAAACATTAGAACCTTTATATTGAAAAGCAATTGACTAAATAAGAATTATTTGTCAATAGTTACAAAAAGATTCAAATATTCAAACAAAAACACTCAGTAAGCATTGAACGGAATAAATAAATAAGTTTCCCAACCAACATTTTAATATTGAAAACTATATATTTTATTTTTATTCTTCTCTTCTCTTTTACATTCGAATGCCAGGTGGGTATTACTGCATGTAATTAAAGAGTATATGAAAACCAAAAACAAAAAATTATAAAAAAAAGTACAATTGTACTGAATAAATAACCAACACAATTTCTGGAAATAAGCACAAATAAAGATTAATATTTTGTTAAATAATCATAACAATTAGAATAATAATTAAAATAAAATTAATATACGAAAAACATTAATCATACTTTAAATTTATTTTCTCTTATTTTTATAAATTAAATATCTATAACTATCTGTATCTGCTTTAAAATTAATTCTTTTTCTAATATTTAACATTTTTAATATACTCGTATATCTACGTTTATAATTATTTGTTGAATGTAATATTGTTGTATTATCAAAATCTGGAAAATGATTACAATTAAAACAATGTGAACATAATGCAGTTTTTAGTGAAGATGTGTTATTTCTATTCTTTTGATCTGATATGTGACCTGCTAATCTAGTTTTTAATTTATTTTTCGTAAGACCTATATTTATTTTATTAAAATTTTCTTGATCATTACCCTTACACGGTATACTGTTATAATTGTTATAATTTTCTTTTTTATATGTTTTTGAAGCCTCTTCTTCTTTACAGCTTCCCAACACGTCATCAAAACTTAAAGGCTTCTGCTGCATTATTTTAACTATTAAAATTGTAATTTCAATTAGATGTTTGTATTTAAAAAAACATTTTGAATCAATAAATTATTGTTTAATTAATGAATTTAATATTATAATTACTTAAATCACATTTTTAATTTTGCAAGACTTGTTAATAATTTTAGAAATTTAACGCAACAAAACATCCTACTATTTCACTTTTACAGATGGTTTTTGTTGGTAGCTTTATAAAAAAAAAGTTATAAAAGTATTCGTGAAAGAAATTAATTAGTTTCCATCACACATGTCCGGTAGGGATAATTAAAAAAAGAATTTTCATTTGGCTTAAGCAAAATTTTAAATAAATTTTATTTATTTCAGCATATTCACGAGTAAAAAATAATAATTATCTTTACAATTTTTAATATTCTCATGTTGTATTGTATTTAGTTTGATTGCTACATGGTTTGTTGGGTAAAGAAAAAAGAAAACAAAAAGGAAAAATTTGACAGTTCACAGTAACACAAACAAAAAAAATATCCAACTGTAAGATTGATTTTATCTTATACATCAATATTGCGTGTGCACCAGCAAAGAAAAAAGATGGTTGAATTTGGTCACCGCAAACATAGTTTGTTCTTCACAAAAATATTATTGACATTATTATGATCATGATAAACATGTTTCTAGTTATTTTTAACCATACTATGTTTACCGTTGATCAAACTTTAACTGAAACCATAATAATGAGAAAAATATGGTTGAAAGTAAATTGTTTTCTATTTTGTCTCTTCCGCAACCATATAAATAAAGTGAGTAGAAAACAAAAACTTAATCGTTCAAACTCAACTGATCTTTGTGGCTCAAGTGGTTGAGTGGCGAGTTAATGCTTATTAACTAAATGTCAATGGAATAAAAAAAAATTTTTTATACAAAAAATTTATATTAATTTTTTTTTTTTTAATTCACACTAAAAAAATTTTTTTTTTAATATTTATTTAAAATATGTATGTATTTAAAAAAAGAATAAATAATAAAAATTTCAAAATATTTATGGTTAGATGCAATTATAAATCTAACCATACTATGTTTCCAGCAGAATATGGTTGCATCAACCATATTTTTTCTTTACGTGCAGAGTATGCAACATATTCACGCAACTCGTTTTCGTTCTAATTGCATATTTTCATACCCACTCTGCAACCAACAATTAAACGACAAATGAACCAGAAAGTATCAAAATATTTTGTTATTTTGGAAACCTCCTTCTGTATTAATTGTTCTATTACACACAACAGTAAAAAATCTTTAGCTTCAGTCGTAGTAAAAAGTTGGCCTTAAAATTACATCAATATTACACAAAGAAATAAGTATATAAATAAAATTTAATTTCTTCAGCGAATTAAATAGTTTTGTAGCTTCAAAATAAAAATTAATTGACTACAAAATTGATGGTCACAATGGAAGCTGTTTACGGTTTAAACTTTACACTTTGCATCTGCTTATTATTTGCTCTGCTATAAATTTAATTCTCATTTAGAAGCAATAAAACATCCTTTTCATAAATTATAATCCTATAATTGCCAAAAAAAAAAGAAGCAGAAAAGAAAGTAACTGTTTCGTAATTTAAATCAATTTAAGATAATAATTTATCAAACGGCAAATGTCTATAAGCAGCAATTTTCACTATCAGCCAAGTGACTGCTCAGGCAAAATTTTATTTTTATTTTCAATAAAACCGTTCTTTGAACACACACACACACACACAAATAGACCCCTCACATACATATGAACGAAAAATTATGTGACAACAACAAAAGTAATAAAAACCACAACATCAAGAAGTGAAAGTGAACCAAACAAAAAAATTATAAATTTATGGATTTTGATGGTGCTTAACTAAACCCAATAGTTAAATAAATTGTTTCCGCAGGAATACATTCGCCACAAATTGCAGGAACAGCAGCAAGCAGCAACAACAGCAACAGCAATAATGTCATTTTGACCATAAAAAATAAAACAAAAGCAAAAGAGATAAAAAGTGAAACGCCAAGCAGAAGGAATTGGACTGAAGAAAAAATATGTGTGTCAACTTGATTTGTAAAATGACAACAACAATAAAGGCAAGAAAGTAAAACAAAAATAAAAATAAAATAAAATGATGAAACAAATGAACAGAAAAAAACATTAAGAAATAAAAAACATTGTAGTAAAAAAAAAAAAAAAAAAAAAAAAAAAAAAAAAAAAAAAAACTAGAAAAAATGAATAAATAAAAGTGGATTCCTGTTTTCCCAAGCTCATTTTCAAATGCTCACAAACAAGTCCCCGCTCATACATGTAAGTATAAAATTATTTTCCATTTTTTTCGTTTCTTTTTTATTTGTTGTATTTGTTTGTATTTATTTATGAAGCAACTGTGATCAAAATTATAGAAATATAATAGAAACACCAAATTACTAGTAGTTTTTACAGGATACAGGCTGATTGGACTCAGGCATGGTATAATAATATCAAGTAATGCAGTGCGCCCAGCTGGACATTTTTTGCTCTTATGGCTGTTCAGTTCTCCGATTGTCAAAATTTGTTTACATTTTCAAGGCGCCATATTATTGTGTGAAAAACTTGTATTGAAATTGAAACCAAATATATAAATAAAATATTATTTTAAAATAAACTACATAAAAACCCATTCGGTACGCTGCGCAAGAAAAAAAATACGAGAAATGAACTGGATCCTTGTTTCCAACTGTGAAATGTGTGGGTGAGTTGACCCTATTTTGTGCTGGAGGACTTTTTGTGTTGGGAGTATTTTAAAAGCCTTTAAATTTGCAATAAATAATCGTGTTCCATTTTATTTTCCGCGTCTAATTGATATCACTTCAGCAAAATCATATGTTATTTTATTTAATTAAATTGTTTAATGTTTTAAGTACCTTAATTATTCATCTCAATCAGAGATGTGTAGGAGTTGATTCCCTTTTTTCTTATATGAATCTACTCACTGCTTGTGTTGTGTTTTCAATCATCAATATGTTCTAATACATAATATTGCTTGCAGTGCTTGTTTTCTCACAAGTGCTTGCCTTTTGTTTACTCTCTTTTAAATATGCCGTTAGCAGTAACACATCAAAAATTATTACTGCTTTTTATTTTTATGCAAAGTACTCATAAAAGTTTAATGATAAGTTGAATACAGTAAAATATCAGTGCATTAATTTGTTTTAAATAAGATTTCTCATGTTATTTAAAGTTTTATCGTGATAAAATGAACTCCAAAATTATAAAAATATTGAAAGTGGTGTTTTTCAATTTATAAAAAATATACAAAGCAAAAGAAATATTGTAATTTTTTTATATTTATAAAAATTTCTAAAGATGCTATTAGATGAATAGCGAAATAAATATTTAACTTTTTATATAAAAGACTGGGACTAAAATTTAAATAAAATAATTATAATATATATAAATATTTATGTTGAATTTGAAGTATTGCCTTATATCTTCTCTTAACATCTGAAAAATGTCCGAAATTTGCTTAAAATATTTTTTCTCTGTAAGATAACACTTATTATTTATAGGACATACAACTAAATAAATACAGTCCATAATATATTTACTTAAAAGCCTTTACTTAAACAGCTTTGATAAGCTTTACTGAAAAAGTTTTAATATTATTAATTGATTCGCTGCTTTTGTTAATAGTAGCTGCTTATAGAAAATGCAAGCATGACATGCATTTTGTACTTGATATGGTGAATCTTGCTATGACACCATTCATTTAGTTAATGTTAAGTGACGATTCAATACACATTTCTTAAAAATAAAAAAAGGCATTTGAATCGGATTCATGTACATCTCTGATCTTCTTGGTATAAAACCATAAAAAACACATTTTCTTTTTTTTGCTTTTTTAGTCACATGGTTTTGACAACTTCAAAACTGTTTACATGAAAAAAAAACCCTGTTGTTCTTGTAATGTTGTAGGGACTGAATTACCTGACTTATTACACCATGGACTCAGTCAAGCAAAGCGTTTTATTGCGATTCCTATTTGCACTCAATTAGAGTCAGGTCGGATTGCTACTGACAAGGTTTGGTAAGAGAGGCCAAATCGTCACACTCAATGAATTATTTCTTATAAATAGATGAAATCGTCAAAGGATTTTTTTTCGAATTCTTTCGAATGTGCTTAGGCTTTGTGAACTATAAAAGGAAACCGCAGCGTATCAAGTTTTGCTCGTTGTTGTGTTTTCAATTCACTCTAATATTTAGAAACAAAAATGTTTATAATTTTGTTCCCAACTGTGTGTATCTGTATTATTTAACTTTCCTCTCCTTTTTTTTTTTTTTTGTTGTAAAGATTTGTGAACGTTGTGCTTATCGTTTTGTGTTTGTAGTAGTTTCTGCTTGATGTTTTTTTTTTTTTTTTTTGAGAACTTTGCAGTTTATGCAAAATGTATTGAGTTGGAAAATAAAGTTGAAAGTAAAAGTGAAATTTAGTAGACTTTTGGCGCCAAATCTACCAATCTTTAAATCAATAAAAATTTATAATTTGCCTTCTATGGTGCAAAACAAAACTATTAAATTACAAAAGGACCTACGATTTAATAAGAGCTTAAGAATTTGTCAATACAAAGAAAGAAAAACTTAAAGCTTTTCACGGAATCATATTTTATAAGAATTTTAGTAATACGACAACATGTGAGAGAAAGCACAATTACTATCCTCCAAAAAAATTTCAATGTCAGCGGATTATAAAATCGAAGGAGAACATTTTTATTTTACACGTTAAAAAAAAAAAACTTAATTATTTTGTTTATCAATAGGATCAAGTTTTTCGTTCAATTAAAAAATATTACGGAGGCAATGAGAAAGTGTTTTGCATTGGCCTTGAAAGTAATGGCTGGACTTACTCCCTTACACATTGCGATTAAGGGGAAAGCAGCCAGCGCTACCTGGTCTACTTCACTGCCACTGGGTGTATGAAGGATCTGTCTAGAACTCTCTAGCTTGGAGAATTGAAGCGAGACTGACAGTTCTCTTAAAGTTTTATAGAGAATTGCAGGTCAAAATCTCCAAAAAACAGTTGTAATGGGAAAACCGGCTTTCATGCACTCCTGGTATAGGAATATACAATCTGCAAGATGATCTACAACTCTAAGTGCATTAGAAATCCATTCCTTCCCATGGATGTTGCTTTGCTATTGCTATAAACTTCTCGATGCTTGGGATGGTTACTTTGGTAAAAATGAAGTGGCAGAGTGGATATCCCTTTCATATGAAACCCATACACATGCGTAAAATGAATCAGACTCGATTTTCAAAAACTACGCATTTGGCTTTAAAAAAAAGTTCTTCAATTCTAAATAAATTGTAACTTTAACTTTTGTTTTGTGTTTTAATATATTAAAAGGATATTGAAGTTTTTATTTATACATCTGATTTTATTTTTTTGTTTACATATTTTTATTTGAGTTGACTTCCTTTTAACATAAAACAAAAAATTTGTATGTGTTTGTGCATGTACATTCATTCAAAAATATGCCTGTGCGTGAAATAATAAGTGTTTCCGTTTTTGTTTGCGTTGAGCCATCTTCTTGTGTTTTTGTCACATTTCACTTTTTTTTGTTGTTTTTCTTTTCCCTTTTTTTATTTTCCTTCTCTTTGATTTTAGTTATTTAATTTCTTAAACGTCATCAAAAGACGCCACTTGGCCATTAAACTGATAAGTTTTGTTTGTTGCTTATTTTTTGTGGGTGTATGTGTGTGCGTGCGTTTATATTTATTTATTTTTTCGCCAATCATCTTTGCAATACAAAATTAATGTTAAAATGACGCCACTACTATCAAGTTCTCCCGTTATAACCCACTATTCCCATTTTTAACAATCAATTTCTTTAATAAAAGAAAATAACGAAAACAAAAACAACTCTCCGAAATGAGAACAAACCCTTGTTCCTTTCCTTATTTGTAGATGACATGCAATTTAATGCCAGTTTTAAGTGAATTTTATAAAACGGGAGACAGACAGCATATTGAGTCATGGTGTGTAGGCTTCAAAATAAAGTAATAAAAATCTATTTTTTAACTTGTTTATTTTTTTGTAATTTTAGCTGAGAGCAAACAAGCAACTAAATATTTTTATTGCATTTTAAATTTCTTTGCTTCAAATGATTACAGAATTCTTAGTAATTTTCCAAATTTGAAGGCCATATTTAGAATTAAAAGTTAATTTAAAAAAAAGTTTCTCATAGAAAATTTGTTCAATAAAACTCCTACGTAGCCATACGAGTACATACATTGTCACACGCAAACACCTAAAGGCACGCATCGGTGTTAATTTTTGGGGAAAAGAAATTTTATTTAAAGTAATTGTATGTAGTGGGCTACTACTTCAGGATTTTCTGAAATAACATAGCGAACTGACGGAGGCTGTGCGGCTTTATCATTCTTTCACTTAACCCATTTTTTACCACTACGTCAATGCGCGTAGATATTTACTTGAATTTTGCTCTGATATGTACTGGTAGCCTCCTGAAAAATATTAATAAAAATTGAAGCTAATCAGTGCTGTTCTGTATTCCGAATACGAATATTTTATTCGGAATTGAAAAATTCAGCACCTCATAACTATCTACTCTTCTGGTCCATTTCAATATTTTATAAATTTTATTTTTACTTTATTTTGAGTGCGAAATTATTGGCAGAATTAAAAAAACAAAAAAATTTAATTCCACATATTTTCAAATCCGTGTGAAATACAAAACACGAATAATTTTTTTTTTTAGTCCTTTAAAATAATTGTAGAATACAAAAAAAAAGCTTCAATTCTATAGGTTTAGTTATTTTTAAAAGAACATGACAACGCCATGCGAAAATGCAACACTGGTACAAAATGGGTTACTAGAGCACTTTCATCAATTACGTATTACATTGCATGCAAATACATTGTTTGTGAAATGAATTTTCATAAATTCCCCACATATTTTTTTTGTTTTAATTAAATATTTATTGATGCTCTTCAAAACACTAAAATTAACTCCATTTTCTTTTCGCCATTTTTTGCCCCTTCAAGTTTAACCAACGAAACTAAAAAGCACACACCTCCATGCACATTAAAAAAAACACACACACAAAAAAAACAAAAACAAAAACATACCTATATGCACATGCATACGAAGACGCATACGAGCGTGATCATTTCTGGTTTTGCTTTGTCGTTGCCAACTTAATTTCTTTATTAAAGTTCTGAATAGGTATTGAAGACACTTATGCAAATAAAGAAAAAGCGCTTATGTGTAATTCTTTGGTTGTTCAGGAGAGCAATTTTAAACTTTAAAGTTCATGTATTGATTTTGGCTTAAGCTTATGGCATATAATTAAAAAAAAGAACTCGATATTTTGGAAAAATTGTTTATTTGAAAATATTTCCTTTTGGAAATAATTTTTTTGATTAGGAAAAAAACTACATGCGATTTTTTATTTTAATTGCCTCTAGTTTCCGAGATTTACCGTTATCTCCTAAACTCAGTTGATAACACGACCATTTAGTTGGCTCAGAAGAGAATCCGAAATTCCACATTGAAATTAAATTACCTCGCCACAGTCAAAGATACCCCTGCGGTTGTGACTAGTGTTTTTTACTTGAATTCCCGAAAATATCCAATCCCGAAATATCGGAAAATTAGTGCAAGAACTCCCCAGATTTATCTAGCACTAGTGTTTTAACAATAACAGCTGAAATTATTTCCACTTTTTCACTTGTTTTAATTTGTTTATCAAATTTTAATTTCATTTTTGTAAAATTCATAATCCGTTAAGGTAAATAAATATTGTAAATGTCTTGAATACTTTAGATTTTTAATAACTATTTATAAAAGGTGATTTTATAAGAACTATCGGAAATTTAAAAAAAAAAACACATAAAATTCAGAAAAATGCATGAAATATTTATTTGGATCGATAGTTGGGTCGATATAATTTAATGTTTGAAGATTATTTCATGCAAATGTTGGCCGCGGCTGCGCCTCAAATGATCCATCCGCTTAGTCCAATTTTGGCATACTCTTTCCAACATTTCGGCCGGTATCTCACGAATAATGTTGACAATGTTGGCTTCCAGTGCGTCAATCGAAGCGGGCTTGTCCCTATAGACATTAGCCTTAACATAGCCCCACAAAAAATAGTCTAGAGGCGTTAAATCGCACGATCTGGGCGGCCAATTGACTGGTCCCAAGCGTGAAATAAACTGTTCACCGAACTCGCCTCTCAATTGGTCCATTGTTTCGCGTGCTGTGTGGCATGTGGCACCGTCTTGTTGAAACCACATGTCATGCAAGTCAAGCTCTTCCATTTTGGGCAAAAAAAGTTTGTTATCATCGCACGGTAGCGCTCACCATTCACAGTAACGTTGTGATTCGCATCATCTTTGAAGAAATACGGCCCAATGATGCCGCCAGCCCATAATCCGCACCAAACGGTTGTTTTTTGTGGATGCATTGGTAGCTCTTGCAATGCTTCTGGCTGCTCTTCACTCCAAATACGGCAGTTTTGCTTGTTCACGTATCCATTCAACCAGAAATGAGCCTCGTCGCTGAAAACAATTCTTCGATAAAAAAGTGGATCTTCATCTAACTTTTCAAGAGCCCATTCACCAAAAATTTGGCGTTGTGGTAGGTCGTTTGGCTTCAATTCTTGCACCAGTTGTATCTTATAAGGCTTCACACCCAAATCCTTCCGCAAAATTTTCCACGTAGTGGAGTAACAGAGGCCCAATTGCTGCGAACGGCGCCGAATCGATAATTCACGGTCATCACCAACACTGGCCGATACGGCTGCGATATTTTCTTCAGTTCGCACTCTACGTAAGCGTGTTGGTGGTTTAATGTCCAACAATGTAAATTTGGTGCGAAATTTTGTTACAATAGCCCGAATAGAAGCCTCAGTAGGTCGATTAAACTGACCATAAAATGGAAGAAGCGCGCGATGACCTTTCTTAACAGAGCACGCATTTTGGTAATAAAATTCAATAATTTGCAAGCGTTGTTCGTTTGTAAGACGATTCATGATTAAATTATAGACCAAACTGAAGATGTTTGACAGTGACACAAGATACGAAACGTGCGTGAGCTGTCAAAACTAGTGTTGCCAAAAAGATAATAGCAAAAAAATCACTCTTTATAAATATTTAAACAATAAATGGAAGAAGGAAAATCTTATGCATGGGAAACAGCAGACACTGCAGTTTGTTCCCTATGTTCCAAAATAATTGCCTGCAAAGGGAAGAAGCACAAGCGTTTCTATTCGACGGTTCTGAAGCAGAACCCCAAAAAAAAATTAAGAACAACTCAAGGTACTATTTTACACTATGTAAATGATAAAAACGAAAATATAATCGTTGTAGTTTGCAAGCCTGTGTTCACATGATGTGTACAAGTCATATGGAATCTGAACATTTTTTAATTTATGGATTGTCATATGTACGTCATATTTTTTTGTATTAGCTCCGATCCAGTACTTTTTGAGTAAACTTCAGGCAAATGACACTAAAGAATAGCAAAAACCAAATTTTTCGCCAAAAAAAAATTTCAAAGTGTTTTGATATATTAATACAAAACAGCATAAAAGGTGGCAACAAAATTTAAATTTTTATTATTTAAAAATGAAAATGTTACGTTTTTAAAATTTTTTTTTACATTTTAATTGTTTACTTTTTGCAACAGCTGATTGTTTTACACACTTACCAAATCAGCCTGAAGAAATTTTGCGGGCTGTTTCGGGTAGGAAGAAGAAGAATTTTATTCTCTCAAATTATCTCTCACTTGCCCAAATTTTGTGTACGGGAACAATTTCGGCTATATTTGGGCATCCGCGGGATCCCAAAGTAGAGTACGCGAACGCAGAAAGAAAAACACACACGTTTCGATATTCCATACGACTTGTACACATCATTTGAAGACATTTTAAACTAGCAGCTGTTGACGGTTTTAGTGTCAGATCTATTACAAAAAGCTCATTAATCTCTCCAAAACTGAACGTGATGTAAAAAAATTAATTATTGAAGCTTTTCATCAAGGTAAAACTAAAATAACTAATAGTATTTAATTAATTAATTAAATAATTAATAGAAGCTTAAAAGCAACTTTTAGGTTGAATCTGATATACATGATTTACCAATCCTTTCAAACGTATTAAAACCAATTAAAGTGGCTTTAAAAACACTATGCCGTCCTAATATTATTACATTAACAGCTGACGTGATAACAAATACATGAAGACAACAAATGCCATTATTGGGCTTATAAAAAGTTTTAATTTAAAACTTGCCGGGAATTCCCGGGATCCCGGGAACTTTACGCTTCTATCACGTTTTCCCGGGAAAATGGGAAAGTGCGGGAACAGAAAAACACTAATTGTGATCAAAAAAAACATTTTTGTTAAAATTTAGACTTTTGAATTTTCAAAAATTAATTCAAATTTTAATTACAATAAAATGATGAAATCACAATAAATTAACTAATTGCAATCACATGTGATTGACCCTAATAAAGAAATAGAAACAAATATTTTAGAACTTGATTTCTATTTCCTACTTCTGAAAAAAAAACTTACACATGTAATTAATTAATATATTTTTATTCATGTGTGTGTATGTTTGCTACAAAAAAAGGAAATCATTAAAACGCAATGTAAAATAAGCACCATTATCGTGGTTATTAATTCGAGTGTTGTAAAATTCAAACATGTTATGACACTGTGTTTTCACGGGTAAGTCAACCGGACAAAGTTACAAAAGATTATTATGTCTTGATTTAGTGTCTAAGGCTTCAACGTCGAACATGGTGGACAAATCAGCCAAAGAAGTTTTTGAATTATTAACGAATACGGTATTAGAGAACAAAAACAAATATTAATCATCGAAAATCACTTTATTGTTTTTCAAAATATTCCCAATGAAGATATATACACTTTTGCATGCGTTTGAACCAATTGTCGAAGCACTTTTGCCACTCTGATACGAGCTTTTTTTGAGCGATTGACAAATTGTGTGGGATCCAACGCGAACAAATTTTTTTGACAGTCAAATGTTTATGCAATATTGAATGTATGCTGGTCCCACTAATGCCTAAGGTTGTCTCAATCTCACGATAGGTCACATGACGATCTTGCAATATCAGCTCGTGCACAGCATCAATGGTTTTCGGAACAACAACTGATTTTGGACGACCTTCACGATATTCGTCATGGAGTGAATTACGACCACGATTGAATTCACCATACCGTCGATAAACACTGGTACTTGATGCAGCTTCATCGCCAAAAATTGAATTAAGGTCATCCATGCACTGTTGCTGAGTTAATCCACGTCGAAAGTTTCAAAAAATAATCGCACGAAAATGTTCACGATTTAATTCCATGTTTGGGCTGAGATGAATTTTTTAAGTTACTGTAAACAACACAAATAGCGCTCGTATGTCAAAACGTTCTGAGTACGTATAATCTCAAAAATGTCCTACTTTACGATACAGCTGTCAGTTGCCAAGTCCCGAAATATAAAAGGCAACTCTAGTACTAGACTCTGGAAGGATTTGTAACTTGAGAGTAGTGTCACAATAGGTCTATTTTGGGCGCAGTGGCTAGGTGACTTGTTCTTGCTCCTCATTCTAATTCTAGTTTGTAAAAAAAGTTTATTGTAAATTATTATTAGCTCGTTTGTTTGTGGAAAATATATGTAAAAAGAGTAAGGAAAAGATAGAGATAGAAAGAAATAAAATAAACTGCACAGTTATAGTTAGAAGCGGGAACAAGTCACTTGGTTACTGCGACCATATTAGACCTTTTGTGACCCTACTCTCATACTCCTTAGCTCTAGTATTAAAGACTTTCATGGGTGATTTATCCGCCATGTCACACGGTTCGAAAGTAGCCAAGTCGTTACGTGAAAAGAAGTGGAGAGACGAAGTAATTTTTTGTTCCTTACGAAATCATTAGCTTATTAACAGAAGACCCTCTCTGAAAATTTTTCTCAACTAAATTTCATTCACTTGAACCACAGTGCATGGGTACAATTTATAAGCAAAAGCTACACCCAGAAAAATATTAAACACCAAGTATTACACTCAAACCAACAAATATCAAAAATAACACATGAAATTTTTCTATAAAAAAAAGGGGCAGAGCATTACAGAACAACAAAATAAGTAACTTAAGTTAATCAAAAATAATTAGCATTTATTTACCAATAAAATTAATATAAACAAAAAATAGAAAACAAACACTCCCGTTGAATAGGCTCAGAACAACAAGAAACATTTAGAAATAAAAGGCAATCCTTAAACGAATTTACGTGAGTACAAATCTGAACGAGAATTTTGAGAGGAAGCAAATATAAATTACATAAAAATCACATTTAAAGGCTGAAGGTAGGGAAGTAGGTGGCTTTTGACTAACAAGTTAGTCAGACTAGAAAAAAAAAACTTAATTTTATGCACACATCGTAAATTAACATTAAATTACAATAAAATTTCTTATTAAATATTTTTCGGCATTTCTTTTGTTTATTTTGAAATTGGCCTAAAAAAATTAATAAACATGCAAACATGTTTGACCTGAATTAGAGTATAAACAAGGAGGGGGCATCCAAGTTGCTTACGGATTCAGTCTAGATGTAAATTTAAAATACTAGCACACACTTGCTTACATTATCGTTGTCCTCCTTGGTGCTTCAATGAGATTTACTTTCTTTTAAAAATCTAATTACAAGCTGGCATTCTTCACGCATACGAGAACGTGGTGACATATTTTTGTCTGATTTGACATTTATGCTTGTATATCATTTTGATTTATGTGTATGTTGTACGCAAGCAGACTTACATTTACTACAAACTACAAAACAGCAGCTAAAGTCATTTGATATGGAACAACAAACCACAGTGGCTAGAAAATAAATAAATTAAAGATTTTGTGTGTAATAATAACACACTTCAAATTGCAAATTGTTTGAGTGGATATAGAAGTGTGAACCTGAAGTGAGTTTTTCGTGTCTTGAGCTATTTGATCTTCACGTGTAATATTGCGTGACTACATTCAACAAATGACTGAAGAAATTTCTAGCACTCACTAGAAAAGAAATGCAATTTTTCAAACAAACTCAATACAAAATTTCTTTTACATTTTTATACTCTAATAAATCCAGAATTAGACTGCAACTAATTATCCAAACTTCATAGACGTTCACAAATTTTTATCAATGATCGACACTTATTTTCAATTAAGGCATAAAAATATAAAATGAGCCTGAGGTTAAAGTGAATTTACGTTACGAATTAAGCAGTAAAAATACTCAAAGACATATTAAGACAAACGACTTTATTGTGCAATAACAATTTAGTTTTTTTAAGGAATGCAAGCAACTGTAATGAAATAAATGGCTTATTTTTTGTACTACTCCCTGGTTCCACTATGAAAGTCTTATTGCTAAAATTAGTGCTTCGTTTGTAAGAAGGGAATAGAGCGAAGAAATGAGTACATACTTGTAAGCACATTAAATTCGTTTCTGTTGGAAAAATGGAACAATTAAACGTAAGCGAAATTGCCACAACAAAACTTGTGCTAGGAGAACGACAAGAAAAGTTCAAAAAGAAAAAGATAATCAGTGCTGCTCTGTATTCCAAATCCGAATATTTTTTTTAATTGAAAATTTCAGCACCTGATAACTACTCTGTGGTCCATTTTAAGATTTTTAAAAATTTGTTCTTGATTTATTTTGGTTACGAAATTATTGATAGAATTTAACAAGAAGAGAAAAATGCAATTCCACATATTTTCAAATCCGTGTGGAATAGAGAACATGCACGAATAAGTTTTTTTATGTACTGTCATAGTGAAAACGAATAAAATTTGCATTAAAATTCGGTTTCAAAAATACTTTATATTTTATGTTTATATTGTTTTTTTTTTTTTTAACTAATTACTCCCACTGTGCAACGCTAAGATTGCATGAAATGAAAGAAAAAAGGCGCGCTATTTACTTGTATTACCACGTGTTGAGTCGATGTTGTATTTTGCTACCCATGAGTTGTGCGTTTTTTGGTTTTGTGATTTATTGTTGAATCAGTTTTTATATAAAACAAAAATTACTTGGGCTGTATTAGACAAACAGAATTAAGCACAAAACATAAACTTAAAACAATTTAAGCAACTTTCATTTATAGTCAAAGGAGTTTTCTTTAAATAAAAAATTAATTATTTTAATTACCTGTTGCAGCTTAACAGCTTTTTAAGTCTTTCCTGAAGCCTTTTATGAGCAGCATGTCTAAGAATTCACGCTGGTAAAAAATATTTTTCCTTCAAAATTGGTCTTTTTCGAACAATGCAGAGTGTGAGGTGAGCTAACAAATCTTCATAGAATTGGTTTAAAATAATTTTTATACGTCTCTTCTCAAACAAATTTGGATTTTTTAAAACATTTTTTTAAGTTTAACTAAGGCAGTAATAGTAAGAAAATTAATAATTTTCTTTAACAGTCAGTAGACTTTCCAAAACTGATTTTAAAAATATTTTCGATCACAGTTAAAACATTTTATTTAAAAAACTTAAGAAACAACACAGAAAATAATAAAAATTCAATTTTCACTGAGATCTGCATAGAAGTAAATATTTTAATGTTTAGTAAAAAAGACAGGGGGAAAAAATAAAAAGAACCGCATTCCGGTTAATAAATGTAACCGATTAATAGAGGCCCGGTTAATCGAGGTTTAACTGTAATCTTACAATTTATATTTTTTCACATTTACATTTGCAAAGTGCCTACTTGATTTTAACTCTTATTAATTTAGTTACAATAATTTGTTAATTCCAAATAATAATTTCTCAATATTGCAGCATAAATTGCAATAGTTTAATGCACTTTTGTTTATTTTTTATTTCTTTTAAATCTATTTTTATTAACTGCAGTGTTAATTTATAGGCTCTTTATATACCAAAAATATCAATAAAATGCTGTTTTGAACAAAATGTTCATTAACAAATTTATGCCAAAATTCATAAAAGGTTTTGAAATATACAAATAAATTATCCACAACTCTCCATATTGTACTAAAAAACCAATCAATTGCATATTAGCGGTTCCCCTGGCTATTACACTCACTAAAAAAGCTGAAAACACAATTCTTCACGGCACACGCAAAGAAAAAAGATGATTGAATATGGTCACCGCAAACATAGTATGTTCTTCACAAAAATATTTTTATTAATTAGAAGCATCTAAACATCATTATGATCACGATAAAAATATTTTTAGTTATTTTAAAGCATATTATGTTTAGTGTCTTAGATCAACCACATAATTATCATATTATGTTTAATAAAATTTTACTTGAAATCATAAATATGTTCATAGCAAACATAATAATGATAAAAATATGGTTGAATGTAAATTATTTTCTATTTTGTCTCTTTCGCAACCATGTAAATAAAGTAAAAACTTAATCGTTCAAACTCAACTGAGCTTTGTGGCTGAAGTGGTTGAGTGGCGAGTTAATGCTTCTTAACTAAGCGTTCACAACTTCGAGTCCTGCTAGAGTCAACTAAAATTTAAAATAAAAATTCAAGCCCGCTGGTAATAAATAAATAAATAAATACAAAATAATAAAAAAGAAAAATCAGTGGAATAAAAAAACTTTATTTATATATAAAATTTAAATTAAAATTTTTTTTAAATTCATATTAAAATTTTTAAAACTGCTTATATAAAATATGTAAGTATTAAAAAAAATTTTTAAAAAATTTCTTGCTCTGACCGGGGATTGAACCGCAACACCTGCAGTTGAAAGCTATTTTTAATATCTTTGATTTGAAAATATATATGATTGGATGCAATCATAAATCTAACCATACTATGTTTCCACCAGAATATAGTTGCCTCAAACATATTTTTTCTTTGCGTGCACTGGAATGTCCTTTGATGATAAAGTCAATAATAAGAAAAGCCTTTTCTACACTTTACAGCTGAAAATACTAATTATTTTTATTAAAAATATAAAAACACGTACAATTATAATTGCAAAAAATCTTATAATAATTTAAACTGAGGTATATTTAAATTTTTATGCAAAACGAAGAATAGTGAGTTTAACACTTATTGTAAAACCGCAAAATGCCAAATAATAGAAAATGTATAGTTGGCGAATGCCTTTCGTCAAACATACAAAAAACTAAGAATTTTATTTCGTTTGACTAATGGTGTTTTCTTTTCTGAAAGAAAATGCTGCCGTTTATTTCTGTAACACTTTTTAAATGTTACTCATACACTCATGTTGTGTTACAATTTTTATGATCACAATCGGACAAAAAAGTGCGATCAAGAAATGTAGTATACTCACTAGGGCAGGTCGATTTAAAAATCGCACAAATTACAAGGAAAATCGTATTCTAGGGATCAAAATAAGAAACTTTGCCGAAGGAGCCATACCTCTACAATGTATTTTAATGTCCCGACTTTTGATCCGAAGGGTCAAATTTTGAAAAATCTCACTTTGACCCATTTAGAGTGCCTCAATCGAGTCAAAATGTATGACCGACCCCTACTAACTTTGGAGGGCCGACCCACCCATGCCAGTGGCACACCCCCTGGAACCACCCCTGGAACATTTCAAAAAATCACCATTTTTGGCACTTTACAAGAAAAAATCAGCGAAATCGCTATGTTTTTTTATTTTTGGAGTTTATTTTTCTCTTTAGAAATTTTTTTAGTCAGAATGAAATGAAAAAATAAATTTCAGTTAGTAATAGAAAAGAAAATGAAAAAAATGAATACTCACCCATAAAAAAATTGAAGGTAAAACATGCAGCATTCTTTTAACTTATTCGTGCACCATAAGTTCTAGCACATTTTTTCACATTTACAAAAAATATTTCAAATGACATCTTATTTTTATTTAAGCTTGAATAATTTTTTCTGTTGTTACTATCATTTTAACTAAAATTTTATACAAATAAAAAATTTTTGTACTAAATAATTTTTCAGTAGTTTAAAATAAAAACCCAGTAAATTAAATTAATTTTGTGTGTAAAATTCTACACAATTACCTGCGAGATTTGGTTCAGTGTATCACTTGTGACATTTGGTTGGGTTCATTTTGGAGGTACAACTGAAAAAGCTCAACTCTTAATTTTTGAAAGTTAAAATGTAACTACCAGCTCCTAATATATAGTGTTTTTTCTTGCTTGTCAAAAAGCGTTATTTAACAAAGTTTTAATTGAGCTGCAGCCAAAATTTTGATTCTTCCTAATTTTATATGAAACGTGTATGTATGAAAATGAATAATTAGTCAAAATAACTTACATGAATATTAACAATGCACACACACAATAATATATACCTCAGCATATATCCGTGCGTGTGTGACACTTAATCAGAGAAAAATAATCGTAATAGCAAAATGCAAATTAAATTTTTTATTTTTTTTGAAGCAAGAATGAACTCGTATATTCGAACACACCTAAAATCAAATTTGTGTATGTAAATATTAAAACTAGTTTTTTTATTTATTTTATTAATTCAGCCTACTGAAAGCTTGTTCTTAACAAACTATACTTTTATCTAAATGTAATTAATTTAAGGGAAAGCACCAGCAAGTATTTAAATAATAGCGGTTTTCACTCGTAAGTGCAAGCTACCCTTGCAAGTCTTGCAGATATTGCAGATGTGGCAAAAAATTTTAAGTTGTGCACCTCACAACAACAAAATATATGAAACTAGGATTTGCACCGATTCATAGTATAATTACACTATGCACCGGTTTATAAAATTCGAAAGACTGAAAATCATTGCAAAAAGCAAACTCACCATCAACAGCTGAACGAAATAAACAACTAATGCATTGAACACATTCGAGACAGCAGGATACCGACTACACGACTACAAGTGATGTTGGCTACAAATGTCGCCGTGTAGCCAGCTACTTAATTATTTTAGAAGCGGCAACAGCAATTATTTAGGAATGTATTTAAATACATAGCTGTTGGTTATAGAAAGACATAATTCAGTGGTGTCACGTTTAATTTTTTAACATGTGTGAAAATAAAATTATTTATTCAAGCTCACAAAAAACATAAACACACATTCATTTGTGTATATACTAGATATACTTATAACATATATGAATGTAAAAGCAATTCGATTGATCTCTCTACCACCTTTTGATTGTCAAATAAAATGAAATATTTTCAAACGCTCACTAAATTGTTCGTTGCCGCCGACAAAAATAGCAATTAGCCTAAGTTGGCGACAGCTATAACAATGGCGGTGATGTCTTGAAAATAATTATTTCAATATAAACGCATGCATTCTATTTTGACAGGTTGTAGTCGGTGGCCTGCTGTCTCAAATGTGTTTAATGCATAAAGTTCAGAGTTATCAAATTGTACGGCGGTAGTAGGCGACATGTAAACTACCAACGTAGGCTTAAATCAAATTTTAGTTAAAATACACTTCTAAAATAAAGGAAAATTATAGTTTTATATAAAACTACATGATAAAAAAAAAAATTACTGGAAATTTCATACAACAATTGAAGTTTATATTGCATTGTAAATTTTAAGGACAGTGCGGCGCGGCTTTAAGTTTCAAATATGTACTGCGACTTAGCTAATGTCGTACTCTGTTCTCTATACGCGTTCTACGTAAATAAAAAGAAAATAAACAAACAAAAATTATGAAATTTAATTTCATGGAGAGCATTTCGAACCAGAAAAATTATGATTTTGTTTTTTTCTGTTAGCTTTCGCATTGCCTTTGGTTCAAGGACTGCATATGTGCTGTAGCGTATACAATCTTTTCGGTTGCACCCTAATGTAGTGCACAATACTTTTGTTTATATTAATAACACAAACCAATATCAATTGCATGAATACACATAGATACATGCCCATGACCAATGCACACTCGTCTGCCGCTGCATATTCTTTAATGCATGCGACAGTCAAGTGGTCATCAAATTACACTTGTGCATTGTGTTTGATTTATGCTGTGTTATTTGTTTGTTGTTGGTGCACACGCCGATCAATGCGTTAAACCAACACTAAAACTCTTTAAAGAATATTGTAAACAAATTATTTAAAATATATAGATCATATTTCTTGGTTTGTTCCCATAATATTAAACACATGGGAACAAACCCAAATAAGTATGAATTATTAAAACCACTCAATTATGAATTTTGGAAACTTCCTAAATTCATGATTGCCTGGTAAATAATAATACATTAACATTATAGGTATAGTTAAGTATAGAATTTAGAAACTGAGTGCAACTGTAAAAAGTCACTCAGTTTGAGTATTTTAATTAGTATATAAGTTGACTAGATTGTTTAAGAAAATTAATTATTGAATAAACCTCAGCAGAAGTTGGAGCTCTAGTTAGCTCAACTTCAAAATCAATAATTGCAAAATATTTTCCATCATTACATGGCGATCCTGCCAGACTGGAAATTGTTAACCCAGTAAAAGGGAGTGCTTCAAAGAGCACCCAAGAGGAAAGAAAAACAACAACAAAAGTCCTGGCGGACAAGCCGTAGCGCCGCCAGTCGCGAAAGAAGAAAAAAAAAAAGAACAACCAAAGAAGAATTAACCAAAGAAGACAACCAAAGAAGAGTCATAGATGCCACAGCACAACAAATAAATTTTTTTTTTTTTTTTTTTTATTATTATTATTTTTATATAAAAGGAGTGCAACCAGTTTGCACCCTCAGGGCCTGCAAGCGTTAACCGCTCGAGGCAAACTATTTTTTTTTCTCTTCTTCTCTTTCAATTTTCCCCTTGCTAAGTATTTAATTGATATGCCGTCAGTGGGCCCAAAACCCCTGACCATCGAAGAATACCGCAAAAGGACGCAGTCTCAGAAAAAAGAAGAGACTGCGATTCCTAAAGTAGCCAAACCCAAGAGAAGGGGTGGCTACAGTAACAAATTAAAAAGGGAGAAAGCACTCCTATTGAGGGAAATAAATTCGGAGTCACCACCAAGCTGGAATGCAGCTGAGAAGTTGTGGAGTAGAATCCACACTATAGAACAAATACTAAAAAGTATTTGTAGTAATAAATAATTTAAAAATGTTTTTATAATAGCAAATAATTTAAAATATTTAAAATTTATAATGATACCAACAATTAAATTTTGTAATTACATGGTCCTCTATAAAAATAAAGCTTCAAAATGAATAAAGCTAAAATTTAAAAAAAAAAGAATTAACAATAGAAGAAAAAATGGAAGTAACAATAGCAGTATGGAATTTCATAGGCATTGAAGGTACTCCTGAGGTAGAAATAATGATTATAATGAAATGGAAATAATTTTAATGATGAGGAAATGCGAACAAATAGAAAAAGAAAAGAAAATACAGCAACTAAAATTAGAAAAAGCTATATTGCAGAAAAGGTTAATTTCTTCAAACAATTACTATGAAGCAAGTAAATTAAAGAAAGCAATAGACAATATAGATGAGGTAATAAACGAATAAATGAAAAAAAAAAACACTTTAATTCAAAATGGGGAAAACAGAATCGAAACTAGAACATCCAAATGCTAATGTAATAAATGAAGTTAAAATTGCATACAAAGAATTAGATTTGAGTAAAATAGAAATATGTTTATACATAATTACAGTAATATTGGGAATTAATTTAGTCATGCACTTTTATGGAATACATCATAGGACTCTAAAGAAAAAATATTCAAGTAGGGCAAATGATCTTGATAAAATCTGATGGATTGGAATGATATTCTAAAACGCTGTAGACAAATAAAAGAAGAATATGATAAATCATATAAATGTCTTAATATTGATAGACCAACTAAGCCAGAAACAATACATAAACATTTAAATAAACTTTTAACGCATCTAGAAGAAATTAGAGTACTCTTAAACGTAAACTACAACAGGTTAACTCCGGCACATAAAATAGCGGCCGAAGCTTTTTTCCATGACATACGCAAAAATCTATTGCATATATCATCGAAAAAGGGGGTAGAATTAAAACTACCACTAACACTACAAGAAAGTGTAATAAATACCGATTTTCCAACAGACCTAAACACATCAGAACAAAATACAATGACACAATCACCAGTAGAATTTTTGAACACAGCTTCAAAGCTGATTACAGATTTTGACGGCAAGTCAGAAAACTTACGCTCATTCACTGATTCACTATCATTGGTAGACTCTATCAAAGGCACCCATGAACAACTGGCTGTTTCTTTAATTAAAACTAAATTAAAGGGAACAGCTAGAAACCTTATTAATAATGAAAGCACCATAACAGAAATTATTAACAAACTTAAAGTTACAGTTAAAGGCGAATCAGTAGAAGTATTGACTGCAAAAATAATGCATATTAAACAAAACAATAAAACAGCTAACGCATATTGTGACGAAATAGAAAATTTAACGAAGGCATTAGAAACTGCATATATATCTGACGGATTGTCTAACGAATTAGCAAACAAGTACTCGACACAAACAGCTGTAAAGTCTCTTACTAAAAATTGCACAATTGACAAGGTTAAACTAATAATGGAAGCTGGACAATTTAATAGTATGAACGAAGCCATCAGCAAATTTGTTAATAGTTGCACAGAGGCAACTGGGCATCAAAATGCCGTATTGTTCTATAAACAGAAAGCAAACTTCAATAATTACCGAGGTAATAATCGAAATTTCAGTAATAGATATAATAACAATCAAAACAGAAACGGTAATAGAAATAATAGGAGTTACAACAATTATAGAAACAACAGTAACAGTAACAACAATAATTATAACAACCAAAACAGACAAAGATATAACGGCTATAATCAGAGAAACCAAAATAATCTTAGACCCATTGAGTCGGAAAACTCCGAGGATCCCCTAGAATAAAAACAGTAAATAACAAAATATATAATCTAAATCTCAATTTGTGTTATTTCATTTACCTTGAAATAGCAAATAATACACAATTAGTAAAATTTTTAGTAGATACAGGAGCAGATATTTCATTGATCAAATTTAACTCTTTTAGATCACACAGGATAGATAAAAGAAGAACAACAGATTTAACTGGAATAGGACAAGGTAGAATAAAATCAATCGGAAGTACATTTTTTGATTTAAAATTTGAAAATTTTTTAATACCTCATGAATTCCAAGTAGTAAACAATGACTTTCCAATACCATGTGATGGCATTATTGGTATGGATTTCATTAAAAAGTATAACTGCATTTTAAACTTCGATGAACACAATGATATTTTAATATTGAGACCCAATTACTTAACAAATCCAATAGAAATACCAATTATTAGTAATAGTGATGAAATAATATTACCTTCAAGATCAGAAGTCATACGGCAAATAAAATTAACATCTACACAAAAGGAATTGTTAGTACCTAATCAAGAAATAGAATCAGGTGTTTTTATAGCCAACACATTAGTCACATCAGATAAAGCTTTTATACGAATTCTCAACACTAATAATAATATTGTCAAAATTAATAGAAATAAAATAAAAACGGAAAACATTGCAGATTATACTATTGTTAAAAACAATTTTAAGAAAAAATCTAAGAAAAATTCAGAAATCTTGAAAATTCTGCAGAGAAATTTTCCTGAACAATTTAAAAGCACATTAACACAACTTTGTGCTTCATATTGCGATATTTTTGGTTTAGAAACAGAACCAATAACTACTAATAATTTTTATGAGCAAAAGTTAAGATTAAAAGATACAGAACCAGTGTATATTAAGAATTATAGAATACCACATACACATAAAGAAGAAATAGATAGACAGGTTAAAAAACTAATAACTGATCGGATAATAGAACCTTCACAATCAGAATACAACAGTCCAATCTTATTGGTACCTAAGAAATCACTCCCAAATTCTGAAAATAAAAGATGGAGACTAGTAATAGATTATAGGCAAATAAATAAGAAATTAATAGCAGATAAATTTCCTTTACCTAGAATAGATGACATTTTGGATCAATTGGGACGTGCAAAATACTTTTCATGTTTAGATTTAATGTCTGGATTTCATCAAATAGGTTTAGAGAAAAATTCAAGAGACTTAACATCATTTTCCACAAATGATGGTTCTTATAGATTTAATAGATTACCGTATGGTCTGAAAATAGCACCAAATTCATTCCAAAGAATGATGACTCTCGCTTTCAGTGGTCTAAAACCCAATCAAGCTTTCTTATACATGGATGATTTGGTAGTACTCGGATGTTCGGAAAAACATATGCTAACCAACTTAATGGATGTTTTTGAACTATGTAGAAAATACAATCTTAAGCTCAATCCCGAAAAATGTTCATTTTTTAGAAATGAAGTAACATACTTAGGACATAAATGTACTGATAAGGGAATTCTCCCAGATGATAGTAAATATTCAATAATAGAAAATTATCCAGTACCAAAAGACGCGGACAGCGCAAAAAGATTTGTAGCTTTTTGTAATTACTACAGAAGATTCATTAAAAACTTCTCAGACTACTCAAGACATCTAACTAAGCTAACAAAAAAGAACACTCCATTCAAATGGACTAAAGAATGCGATAATGCATTTAAATATCTAAAAAGAGCACTAATGAGTCCAACACTATTACAATATCCGGATTTTTCAAAAGAATTTTGTATAACAACAGATGCAAGTAAACATGCCTGTGGAGCAGTTTTAACACAGGAATTTTCTGGAAAACAATTACCAATAGCCTATGCATCTAAGTCTTTTACTCAAGGAGAAAGTAATAAATCTACTATTGAACAGGAATTAACAGCAATACACTGGGCTATTAATTATTTTAGACCATACATTTATGGAAATCATTTTTTGGTACGCACTGATCATAGACCACTATCTTACTTGTTCTCAATGAAGAACCCAAGCTCCAAATTAACAAGAATGAGATTAGATTTAGAAGAATATAATTTTACAGTAGAATATTTTAGGGGAAAAGATAACCATGTAGCCGACGCCTTATCACGTATAACTATAAATGATTTAAAAGACATAAACATCGAAAATAATAACAAGATATTAAAAGTAACTACAAGGTCAATGACAAATAAAGACATGATAGAAAAAACCTTTAAAACTCAGCATAAAGAAAAAGAAGATGAACATAAGAAGCCTAAAATATATACACCATTGAATAATACTGACGTCAGAAAATATTATAAATTAAAGATTACGCCCACTAAATGTTATATTAAGCGAGGAAAAGTAGTAATTACGTATATACGAATTAATGATTGTTTTACTAATGGGAATATTGATTTAGAACAATTTTTCCCTAGGCTAGAAAAAGTGGCCGGTAAACTTAATGTAGATGA
The DNA here is from genome assembly GCA_947397855.1 of Thelaira solivaga. NCBI lineage: Eukaryota > Metazoa > Arthropoda > Insecta > Diptera > Tachinidae > Thelaira > Thelaira solivaga. The sequence goes on along the minus strand of OX377611.1, from coordinate 42,120,968 downwards.
TCTACAAGTAGCACCAAGCGAGAAAATTTTCGAATTTATCTCGGCTACCGAATTTAAAAATATGGGCAATAAATACTTAAATAAATTAAAAATAGCGCTATTGAATGAAGTAAAAATAATAAATTACAGAAATACTAAGGTAATTCAAGAAATTTTGCTGAAATATCACGATGATCCCGTAGAAGGAGGACATTGTGGAATATATAGAACAATACAAAAGATAAAAAGGTATTATTATTGGAAAAACATGTCTAAAGATATAACAAAATATGTCAAATCTTGTCAAAAATGCCAAATGGCTAAAATAACAAAACATACTAAATGTCCAATGACAGTCACACAGACACCTAACAAGCCATTTGATACAGTATATATAGATACAATAGGTCCATTTCCAAGATCAATGGATGGAAATGAATACGCAGTTACAATTATTTGCGACCTAACTAAATATTTGGTTACTATACCAATTAGAGATAAACAAGCTAAAACAATTGCAAAAGCAATCTTCGAAAATTTTATTCTTATCTATGGACCAATGAAGACGTTCATTTCGGACATGGGTACAGAATACAAAAACTCTATATTGACAGAACTGTGCGAACTATTAAAAATTAACAAACTCACTTCGACAGCGTATCACCACCAGACACTAGGAACAATAGAAAGAAGTCACAGAACATTTAATGAATATGTACGTTCGTACATATCAGTCGACAAAACTGACTGGGATGACTGGCTTAAATACTTCACATATTGTTTCAATACCACACCATCGACAGTACATAACTACTGTCCGTATGAACTAGTTTTTGGTAAAATAGCAACAAATTTTAAACAATTTAACGAAGTAGATAAAGTAGCACCATTATATAACATTGAAAATTACGCCAAAGAGGCAAAATTTAGGTTAGAAGTAGCACATAAGAGAGCTCAAATATTATTAGATAGAAATAAGTTACTTCAGAAAGATAATTATGATAAGGAAATATTAGACTATAATTTTACAATAGGAGATTTAGTTTTACTTAAAAATGAATCAGGGCATAAATTAGACTCACAATATAGAGGCCCATATAAAGTTAAGAAAATAGACTTAAGAAATAATGTAACCATTACTGATAAGAAAACAAACAAAACACAAGTAGTTCATAAGAACAGACTTAAACCATATTATACTGATAAATAAATATAATTCATTAATATGCCGGCATTAACAAAATAATATAATTGAATAAAGTACGGCATTAACAAAAATAATACAAATAAATAAAACATTGCATTATATAAGTATACCAAAACATAAAAATATTTTAATTGTAAAAGAATGTCCATAAAACTCACGTTATATGAACATTCTTGCGAAGAGTGGAGGTGTAGCGTATACAATCTTTTCGGTTGCACCCTAATGTAGTGCACAATACTTTTGTTTATATTAATAACACAAACCAATATCAATTGCATGAATACACATAGATACATGCCCATGACCAATGCACACTCGTCTGCCGCTGCATATTCTTTAATGCATGCGACAGTCAAGTGGTCATCAAATTACACTTGTGCATTGTGTTTGATTTATGCTGTGTTATTTGTTTGTTGTTGGTGCACACGCCGATCAATGCGTTAAACCAACACTAAAACTCTTTAAAGAATATTGTAAACAAATTATTTAAAATATATAGATCATATTTCTTGGTTTGTTCCCATAATATTAAACACATGGGAACAAACCCAAATAAGTATGAATTATTAAAACCACTCAATTATGAATTTTGGAAACTTCCTAAATTCATGATTGCCTGGTAAATAATAATACATTAACATTATAGGTATAGTTAAGTATAGAATTTAGAAACTGAGTGCAACTGTAAAAAGTCACTCAGTTTGAGTATTTTAATTAGTATATAAGTTGACTAGATTGTTTAAGAAAATTAATTATTGAATAAACCTCAGCAGAAGTTGGAGCTCTAGTTAGCTCAACTTCAAAATCAATAATTGCAAAATATTTTCCATCATTACAGTGCCACCAAGAGTGAATTCCGCTAATAAAAAAAATTTTAAGAGAACATTTAAATTATAATAGCACAAACATTAAAAATTCTAAAACTGGTTTGAGTTTACATAGAGATAAATTAACTTATAAAAAGATAAGAGCTTAAAAACAAATATATAAAATTTGACATTAACATTCATTTTTAATCTATTATATGGCTAAAAAGAGTTTTGTGTTTTCTTTTCCTTCGTAAATAGTAGCCACTCAGAGAGATGAGCTAGGCTGCTGCTTTGTATTAGAATTAGGGAACTAAATTTTCAGGGGAGCTTAATTCACTTACAAATAATGAACATTTTTTGCACTGAGTTGGAAATGTGAGCCACTGTTTGGTCTTAATAAAGCTCTTCTACTATCGTCCTCAGTCGTTGTATGTAATCCGTATGACTATCAGTGTTAACAGGAGCTAAAACAATAAGCCCAATTGACAAAAATTAAAATTTTTTCTATTTTTTAATAATACAAGAATGTTTGTAAAAATGACTTTTATTTATAAAAAACTAACAAGAGAACATAAAATAGCACAAACTAAAGAAAATAGCATCAGTATCCACATGGCTTTAAATATTTATAAGCGAATTCAATTATTTTTCAACTTCAATGTTCAAAAATAAAATATAAAACTCCTTCAAGTAATAATTTAGTTACTTGATTTTAAAGCGATTTAACCTGTTTTATCGTACTTAAAAGCGCAACCTCAGCATTACTAAGCGATAGTACTCGACTAGTCTGGGGTAGTACACGAACGAACTATTACCATTCTACTATTCACTTATTTGATTGAACGAACTAGTCCGTGTTTTAAATTCCTACAGTTCATTTGCTTGCTCTTCGTTTTAAATGAGCGACCTATAAATGAACGAACGAACTAAACTTAAACGAAAACAATGACGAAGGAGCGAAAGTTGCAAATTATTTTCTTTTACAAAAATAGTATTTAAAACAAATAAACTTAAGAAGAGAAAATGCTTAATTTTAAGATTTTAAAATTAAAACTTCATTTCTTTTTTTGCCATAGTGGCTAAAGTATAATACTTTTTGAATTAAATTATTAAAAAAGAAATCAGAAACTAAATATAAAAATTTTTTAGATTTTGTTGTTGTTTTGCTTTCTATTTTCGTAAAATATTCCTTGAACCTCTATTCGATATCATTTTACAAAATAAAGAACGTTCAATGATAATCTAAAGTATAAGTGATAAAGATACCAAAGATCAAATGAACTATTCCTTTTTAATTTTGGAACTAAGAGCGCTCACTAAAATTAACTATAGAGCACAAGTCTAGTACTCGACATGAAATTAATATTTTTTATTTAAGCGGAATTATTTCGAATAAAATAAAACGTTTTGTCCCGGGGATTAGAGTTTTGTTAATGATAGTTTTCTAGCATTTCGAAAAATGTGTCGTGAAAAACAAAGCATCGATATGAAGTTATCTGGTATTCAAGCCACAATTTAAAAACTTCTGATCAGAATTTGACTTTCGCGAGAGGGCTGTTCATAAAGTAAATGAATTTTCTTATTTTAATTGGATTTATGCAACAAGTGTTGTTCTATAGCAATTCTATTGCTACATGTGTTTACTTATGCCATAAATAAGGGACATTACGTTTTATATCCGTGCGTTACAAATTGTGCACGATTCCAAACCAGAGCACCGAGCAACCAGAGGTGTCAGAGTGCAGATATAGTATACATTTTCTTTCTGTCTTTTTTGCACAAACCCAAAATTTTTATTTTTTTTTTTTTGCCCGGGTATTTCTAAAAAATTTACGCTTGCATTATTTACATTTCGTAAACATGAATTTTAAAACATGAAAATTTGTGTTTGTTATCACTTTTATATTAAATTTCATACTTCATAACAAAAAACGTAGATATAAGAATTTCCGGCATGTCATTTCATTACGGAAATATTTTTTTAATTAATGTTTTTTAAAGCAAAAAAATTTTGATTATGCTTATTTTCTCTTATTCGTAATATTAAAACACTATATCTGTCTCTTACATACAAGCCCCAAATAAAACGCTGAGTTTTTCAAAATTCTAACCTCAAAAGTTTCATCTCTGGTTGCTTAGTGACCAGAGGAAGATGGAATACATATAAGCTTAAATACAAGCGAAATTATAATAAACATCTCTACAGCTATGTAAATTAGATACTTCAGAAATTTATGAAATTAAAATGTTAGAGACAAAGAATTGTGATATTTTTACACACAAAAAAAAAAGACTTCCTCCATTTCTAAATTATGTCAAATGCTTTTTTTAATAAAAGTGAATGCACGATACAGTTTCTTTACCAATAATGATGTTAATGATCCTAAATATGCATATAAAAGGCTAATTTTAAAAAAAGTATAAATAGCTCAAATTATAATTTTAACAGATTGTCTAAATATAGTTAAAGAAAAACAATTTTTGACAACTAGATAAAAACAGCTGGTTCTAATTTACTGAACCATCTACACCTTGTATTAAATTCGGTTTTGGTGCAGCCGACATTTTCTAAAAACACTTTTTTGTAGGTATTTTGTAAAAATCTTTTTTAATAAAATAAAATTAAAAAAAAACAAGTGTTTACTTATGGCTAGATACAAACTTAAAAAGATTGTCGATATTTTATTAGTTATTTTAAGCAGCTCAGGTGAAATAACTAAGATTTGATAGAGGTTGGGTGGTTGGTAAGAGAAATTCTATTAGAAATAAGGTAGACTTGTGCTCCGTAGTTCATTTTAGTGAGCGCTCTTCTAAGTTCAAAAATTAAAAACGAATAGTTCGTTCATTTAGTTCATTTGATCTTTCGTATATTTATCACTTATACTTTTGATTGTCATTGAACGTTCTTTTTATGTAAAATGATATCGAATAGCCGTTGAAAGGAATTTTTTACGAAAATAGAAAGCAAAACAACAAAAACAATATTCAAAAAATTTTTAAATTTAGTTTTCGATTTCTTTTTTAATAATTTAATTCTAAAAGTACTTTAATCACTATGGCTAAGAAATAGTTTAAAATTGAGTTGTTTTTGCATTTTCTCTTTGTCTGTTTATTTGTTTTAAATACCATTTATGTAAAAGAACTTTCGTTCCTTCGTTTTTGTTTTCGTTTAAGTTTAGTTCGTTCGTTCATTTAAAATAAAGAGCAAGCAAATGAACTATTGGAATTCAAAAGATGAACTAGTTTGTTCAGTTCATAAAAGTGAATAGTACAATGGGAATAGTTCGTTCGTGTACTACCCAAGACTAAAATAAGGGGTTTCCTTTTTCGTATAAATTCAATGAACTTTTTCTCATTGAAACAAATTTGTGAAGAGGAGACTGCAGCCCATAATCGTAGAAGACTGTGATTGCAGGCTTATGTTGTTGAGCAACAAATCGCTTCTTTACGGGAACAACTTTATTTTATATAGAAAGTCCAGGCACTATAACATTGCCTGTAGCTTGGAGTACGATAGTAATTTCATACCCATGCACTCTGTTGTTTTGCGTGTGACCTACGATAAACAGTTTTATACATATTTGATTTGATTTGATTTGTTTGTGAAGTTTTGTTTGTTTTTGCTTTTGTTTTTTGCTAATGACCTAAGAACGATCATTAATTAAAATGTTGTTATACCAGTTCTGCTTTAGTACCACCACTTCTCTGTTCTTCTAAATAGATCACATCTCTAGTACTTCAATGATGTGTAATAAAATAAATTAAAAAAAAAATATAAAAAAAACAGCAAGATGATAAAGAGATAATTGTATGCGTGAGTGTGTGTGTATGTAAATCATAAAAATAAAAAACATGCGTTTTCCATTCACTCACCAGTCAAAAACATTTGAAGCCAAAATATTAAAAAGATAAATAAAAAAACTTAAAAATTACACACATACACAGGCAAATGCATAAAACAATATAAATTTGGCATAATAGAGAAAAAAAAACTTTGCTGCTGCTGCTTTAGTAGTTTTAGTTGTTATTAGTGTTGTTAAGGTTTACTTTACAAAAACCAATAAAAAAAAAGCTTCAAAGCTATAATAAATAGAAATGAAAGCAACAAAGACAAGCAACAAATAGCATTTTTCTTGTTTTTGTTTCAGTCCACTGATAGCGATAATGATATTAATTGTTGTTGTTGCTGCGATCGGCAAAAAATTATTTTTTGTCTTCCATCGTAGAATGCGTAGCGGCAGTAAAACCGCACGCAGTTTTTATTTTTTATTTTTTTTATTTTGCTTGAAACAGTGCGTTTCATGAATCGATCGCTCATTGTCTGCTAGTGTGAGTTTGTATCTGTGTCGTTGAATACCAAATACTTAAAATAAGTTAAAGCTAGAAGATGATTATCATCATTATTATGGTTAATAAAACTGCTTTTTGTTTGTTAGTTTAAGTTTTTTTTTTAGAAAATTATAAAAAAAATAAACAACAACAATTTATTCTAGCGATGAGGTAATCAGCTCACGCAGTTTTGCTTTAAAAAAAAGATACGCAGCAAAAAAAAATATTTTTTGTTTTTATTTTTTTTTTTCTCTCATACGAGTAATAGAATTAGGCAGACATAAGTTTTCTTTGTTTTAATGGTTAAAGTTCCCATCAAAGATATACCTTACTATTGCTTCCCAGATAGTGAAGTCTCATATACATTATATGTATGTACCTACAAGTCATATGGAATGTAAAAATTTTTTAATTTATAGATTTTCATATGTACGTCAAATATTAATTTGTTTTTGTATGAATTTAGTTTTCAATCACGTTGTAAGAAAACCAGGTGACACTGACACGCCAGCTGAATCATGCATGATTGGAGCTCGTTCTGTCAAAAATTAAGAGAAGAGATATCAATGGGTTAAAGAAAGATCAAAACCGGAAACAAATTTTTGGTTTCACTCTAGCACACTTCTTGATATCAAGCACCGAAAATAGTTTTTGACAGAAGGAACCTCAAAAGTTGTTATGGCTTGTTGTTATGTATATGCTTTTGGTAATATTGATATTTTTGTATTTTTGAAGTTCCCTGCACATATGGGTATGTCTAACCTATGAGGCATTTGAAAGCGAACGCTCATAATCTCCACAACTAAATTTGAGATAGAATCGTTATCTCCAAAGTGGAGTATGTAAGTGACACGTCGTATGTGAATATTACGAGTACTTTGATCTATATGACTAAAAAGAAAATCCGGAATGCGCATTAAAATTTCCTTTATGCAAATAGTTTTCAAATATGTTTAGTTGTTTCAAAGATTTCTTAATAATTTTTTAATTTTTAAAACATTTTGTACAACAGAAAGAAATAAAAATTCACCGGTATTTTCTTTAAGCATAGAATCGCATAGAATCGTTGCACAACACTTGATTTTATTCCCAATTAGGTAATGCAGCATCACATTAGCAATCAAATCCACTAAATAAACTCCTGCGAATTATTAAATAAAAAATAGTGTGGGTTACTGTGTTATAGACTGATTGAATTGTGAAAAAAGAATCAAAGGTGACAAATAGAAAGAAAAATTGTAATTAACCCCAAACATTGGAGTGCTTATCTTCGGAAAAATTGATTTTTCTTACAGACATCATTTGTGTAAGCACTTGATGTTATTATTATTACTATGACCAAAAGCGGAGCCTATTGTTTCCTCGCAGGACCAGAACTCTTCTTAGGCATCTATTAAAGCAAATATATTAGAGAAAAAACTGGTTTTCAAAACACTAGAAATCGCTGATGAGGCGCATAGTGCACTCCAGATATTTACAGTACTCAGAAAGAGTGACCTCGGGCTTTAATATCATCAGCGTAAAATCTATATAAATAAAATACATTTTGTTTTTGTTGTTCGCTATATAAATTTTTCTAAAGAAAGTCAACATATACTTTGGAACCAGCCATGCTCATTTTTACACAAAATTTTCAACGATTTTCACTCACCACTGTTCATAAAAATATTTTCACGTACTTAATTTAATCCTAAAATTATGCTTTTAAATATATTATTTACCACTTTAGTTGTCCGCTCTGCTAATAATGCTAGCAAAGGCATGAGCCACTTTATAAAGTAGTGGATAACTGTATTTATTTGGATGGATAAAAATCCATTAAATAATTAATTAATATGATATGCGCTCCCAGATAGGAATATTTGGGAACAGAACAGACAATATACGAAATCAGGTCACATCTATAATACACAGATTTGGTCCATATCAAAATAAAAACTTATTTGGCAGTAAAAACCGAGTCCTTCAGGCTGAAATACTTGCTATCGAGCTAGTTTTTTTCGCGGGAATTCCGAACAATCTCCAATCCCCTAAGCCCGGGAAATTAGTGCAGGTAAAAATAATAGAACTCACTGCCATACTATTTCTTAAATTTTTGAATTCTACTGTGATGTAAAGTAATAGGAAGCCTCTCTAAATTAGCTAATTCCATTTTCCTAACGTTAACGGTTTTTTTCAATTTCTTTACTGATATGTAAAATCTATCGGCAAAAAAAATAGAACCGAACAAAGCCTGGCTATTTTTAGCACATTTTTTTTAGTGGCTATAAAACAATTCATTAAAAGAACAACAAAATATGGGTCGTTGGAAGCATTACATAAAGCAAACAAGAATTATTATTCAAAGAATGATTATAGAAGACAAAAGTTATGCAGAAATAGGACAATTGTCCAATTTCTAAAATAAAATAATACGTAGTCTAATAAGAGAGAAGCGGCAATGTTTCATTTATTGGTAAGAATAAGAATAAGCCAGCTACGGAATTAAACAAAGAGAATTACAGATAAAAGTATCTGGTCAAACAGTTCATATGCGTTTATGAGAACACAATATAGAAGTTTGTAATCCCTGAAAGTTTAAATTGTTGACATAGCAGCAAACGTTTAAAATTTAGTTGTGAACCATTTCTAAATGGAAAAATATTTTATGGACGGATGAGAGTAAAGTTGTATTGCATGGTATCAAAGGCCTCCTTCTTATATTTGACAACTTCCAAGCACAAAATACAATCCAAAAAAGACATTAATCACAGAGTTTCGAGCATTATAGTATAGGCTTATGCTTCACATTGCGAAGTGGTATTAATTCATTACATAAAGACAACAATGAACCAAATCTTTATGTTGATATTTTAGAAAAAGTGATATTGCCTTATTCAGAAGAAGATTTGCCTCCACTATGGATCATCCAAGAGAACAGTGACTCAAAGGATACTACCAAAAAGGTTCGTCAGTTGAAAGTTGGCAGTTTTTGCAAATAATATTTATAAACTGACCTGCGGAATCGCTAGACCTCAACCGAATATAAAATCTTTAAGCTGAAGTTAGGGCAAATCTGTAAAAACTAAAACTAACCAAAAACGAACACCATTGCCTGTAGTTAAGAAGCCCTGTGAAAAAATTGCTAAAATACTATATGAAGCACTAACTAACACCAAGTTGAAGCGCTACACTACCGTTATTACTATAATCATCTATTTTTGTATTGCAAATTTAAATTTTTGTTCACTTTCAAATGTTAGTGATATTTTTTACCGGTCAAATTTTGACAATTTTTTTTCGAATAGCATAGGCACTCCTTATGCCTATTTTAATTATTGTCGAGAGTTTCTATCGACAAGTGCCTTCAGTGCCATTTTTTTACAGCAGGTGTATCCTACTTAAAAATAGTACTGCTTTGCAGCACAAAAATTATTTGGCACTTGTTTTAATTTGTTTATCGAATTTTAATTTTATTTTTACAAGGCTCATAATTCGTTAATGTATTACAAATATATAATCTTATTGAATACTTTAAATCTTTTAATAACGTCCAGAAAAATTAAGAAAAATGCAAGCAACTATTGTACTCGTATTAGAATTAGACCTCAAGTTACAAATCTTCCCAGAGCCTAGTATTCATTAATAATTAAAAAACTTCCTTGTGTGATTTGTCCGCCATGTATGTTTTCGCTACTCAACCAGTATTGTTGCTATTCTCTTTCCAGCCACTTCTTAAAACTAATCTTAATTAATGGAGCTACAAGAAAGTCCGCAGAATGGTTCTGGGCCAATGAATCTATTAGCCGCCTCTTTTCTTGGGAGTTCATCTGCCTTCCCATTGTCAACATATTCACTATGACCTGGCAAGTGAACCCTGTTTAAATCTTATCTCAAAGGCACTGAGTGCAAGTAGTTCCACTCTACTGTCCGCGTGAATATGGACGTGACTACTATTTGTGTCTATTTCTAGTTCCTCTCTTAAGCAGAGCTCTTTGGCATGTATTAAAGCCTGAAAAACTGAGTTCTCTTGGCTCATACCGACAGATAAGCTTTTTCTGAGGCTTAGATCAAATAACCTTGATCCAACACCTTCAACCGTTTTCGAGCCATCTGTGTATCATACATGTGACCCTGCACCAGGTTTTGGTCTGTTCTGTTCCCAATTAACCTTATTTGGGAATGTAGCCCTGAAATTACGAGTAAATTTGTATTTGGTCTGACAGTGATCGCTTAGGGTTACAAATTTTGCACCTTCTTTCAGCAATTTTTCTAGAAAGAGGACTGAGTACGCGAGAAAAGTCCTCCGCATCTCCCAAGAGGAGCTTTGCATTGAACTGCACCGCTTCTTTCTCGATGAATAAATGAATGGTAGGAAGGCTTAGCAAGACCTCAAGGGCAGCATTCGGAGTAGACCTCATTGCCCGTGTTCTTGTTTTCTTAATTTTATGTTGTCCTACTTTTTTAAGAAAATGTCCGGGTGATAACCACCTACTTAAAATGTTTCATCTCTCCAACGTGATGTATAAAAATTAATTATTGAAACTTTTCATCAAGCTGTAATTAATAATTAAGGAAAGCTTAATTGATTTAAAAATTATGATTAACAAAGCCTTTTAAACGTATTACAAAAATTAAAGTACTTAGGGGATTCAAAGTGGCGTCGTATCAGCTATATTATTTTATAATAGGTTAAAAAAATTGTTGTTGTACTTCAAACAAAAAAGTCCTAAAATAATAATACTTTTTCTACTGTGTTCAATAATTTGTCGTAAGTAAAATGAGACAGCTGAATTTTTGTATTTACATATTTTTCTTTTTTTTTTTTATTGAAAATAGAAATTTCCGTAAAGATATATATTTTTGTGAGTAAATATTTATTTATTGTATTATTATAATTAAAATTATTTTTATTTGAGGCTAAACCTAAAGGGCTGTGTACTGGTCCTATAAAGAAATGGAGTGTAGCAGAAGAGAAGTCACTGTTAGAGTTTTTGATCAAATTTTTTTAGCACATCTTGCTATCAGAGTTTGGGACCCCATGATGGCAGCTTCTATGATTAGTAAAGCGGCTTTCACATTATAATACAGAGTTTTAACATTTTCATTACATTGAGTGAGACCGGAATCAGATGCAAATCAAATAGACTGTCAAAAAATCTAAAGGAAAATATTTTCTGTTTCCATACCATCACACTTTAAATAAAATACAAAATGCGGCAAATAATTTTACAGCTGATTTCTAGTTTTTTCTTTGGTTGCTTGTACAAAAGCAACCCTGATAAAATGAGAAGTGTGATAGCTTCGAAAAAATTCTCAAAATTACAAAAATCATAATACCGCCAAAAATACCACACTTGCTTAACATTTTGTTTTCATACTATTGGATTTTTACTTAATACACGAATTTTTGACATGTTTTAATACTAAAAATAATAGTCTGAAGCCCGCTTAAGCAAACTAGCAACATTTATTAAAAACATTTCATTAGTGTCTGCTTCCTCGCTCTGTCATATTTATTTGAGTCAGCCTATATGTGTTTTTCATACAAACTTGCAACTATTTTTATTTTGAATTCAAATATTTATAACTGTTTATTTATTTTTTAATACCTAACGCAAATTTGAAGGGTTGCTCACAGCAGTCATATTTTTTAACTTATGACTTTGTGACTTCTGTGTGAATCCCCTAACTATTTCGTCGTAATATTAATACATTAACAGCTGACGTGAAAACAAATACATTAAGACAACAAATGCCATTATTGGGCATATAAAAAGTTTTAATTTAACACTTGCCTGGAATTCCCGGTATCCCGGGAACTTTATACTTTAATCCAGTTTTCCCAAGAAAATGGAAAAGTGCAGGAAAGAAAAACACTATATCGAGCTCTGCCTATAAGAAGAACTTAAAAGTGACTGCAAGCAAAAAAAAAGTCACTCTGACAGTAGGGTGGTATTACAGGCACTCAGTGCCTTTGAAATAAGATCGAAACTGGTCTAGGATTGCCTAATACTTCTGAAAAAACTAGCATCTAACAAAATATTCACCTAATATGAGTCGCAGGTCATAGTGGATATGTTGACAACGGGAAGCCAGGTGAACTCTGCATCTAGTAACTTTATTAACCCGGGAACATTAAGCCCGGATTTAGGGAGTGGCTGGAAAGAGAATAGCAACAATATTGGTAGAAAATATTCATGCCATTCCGTTTTCATAAGCGAACAAATGACTCACTAACCCTGACTCAGTCAGCAATTCATACTGTCATGGGATTCATTACTAGGCATCCAAACAAGTCTTCGAATTCTTAATGAACACTAAGTAGACGTATGAAGTATTTGTAATATAAGATTAGTGTCACAATAGGTCTCTTCTGGTGCTATTGACCATGCGACTTTCTGCCACTCCTAGTTCTCATTCTAATATAATACGATATAACCAACGTGATAAATTTTTCACATATTAAAATTGGCTCAAAATTAATTTCTATGTTTATCAAAGTTTTGAGAATTAGCTATGTATATTTGATATTATCTGAAATAGTTTCAAACAGATGACAATATGCTTGCTAGGGCTAAATAAGTATATTAAAAAAGTTAGTTTGTTTTTCTCAAAAAATTGTTTAATAAAAAATACAATGAATTAAAAAAAAAACTCATTTTCTTCTGCTGTCTTCCTGCATATTACTAACGCTTCTGTAACGTATGTATGTGTCCTTTCTTTTCAGCATATTTTTTTTAGCAGAACGAAGTTAAGCTGAATTCTATCATTTGTTCGGAACACAATTTAAAAAAAAAATTTCTCCGCAACGAGTAGGTGAATTTAGTCTTACAGAAATGTGTCAACAACAATCATAAAAAAATTATTTTTCCAAAACTAATGCATGTTTTTTTTGCAAATGGGGTTCAAGGACACATTAAGGAACGAAAATAAAATCAAGCCAGAAACGTTCTCTACCTTGCAAATGTAAACAAATAATAAAGAACATGACAACAAAAGAGCAAAGAAACGAACAAACAGAAAAGACAGTAAACAATAAAATTATTTGGTGCACGATGTACTTAACACACAAACACACACATTTATAACGAATAAAGAAGTTAAAAAGGTATTAATGTACCTTTAATACGCAATAAATAAATAGTCCTTTTTTATTTTTATGTAACCCACACACATACAGACATACATACGAGTATTTACATGTTTTCTTTAAATGAGTTTATTACTTACAATTACAAAGTGCTACACATAGACTTTAAGTAGAAGAAATGTAAATTGTCCCACTTCTAACACAATAAAACATTTATCATCCCCTGAGCAACAGTTTTATAAGCGAAAATATTCGCTGCTGAAATGGTAATAAACAAATGGACAGAGAAAAGACAAACCGATAGAAAAAAAGTACAAACAAACAACAGGATTTCTTGTTTATCAAAATAACCAAACAAAAGGAAACGAAAACGAAAAAAAAAATTAGAAGAAATAACACGTGGATGCGCAAAGCACATTATGATTTTGTTTATTTTTTTTTTTATATTTATTGCTTGTGAAAATTATGAAAATAAAATAAAGAAGCTGCACAAAAAAGCTTCGTCAACAGAAATGAAAACATGGTTGGTTTCTTGGTTTCGTTTTCTTACTGTTGATGTCCCAATTCTAACAACCCGTAAGGTAAAAAGAATTTATTGTGTCACCATTACATTTATTGGGTTAACAACCTAATTAAATGGCAGAGGACAGAACATTCACTTACACATATACACGGGCTCGCATAATAATTTTATTATTTAGGTAAAATAAATTAAGAAAAAGACGTTTGGTTTAGAGGTTCACTACAGCATTTGCCGAACGATTTAACAACTGACAGTTGCTTCCATACAAAAGAACCGGTAACTGATATAAAGCATCCGAACAGGCTCACATCATATATTATTGTATGATTTCAAAAAGCCCTAAGTTACAAAAAATTTTATTTATATTTTGATGGATTATCATGTTCCTATGCAAAATTTTTCACTCCTACAAAATTGAAAAGATTTTAGTTAATCTTTCACATTACGAAATTCTTTTGATACTTCTGTAAAAATGTTCAACTTAGGACTCTTAGGAATTTATGTGATGATTGTTCAACACAAACAAAGGCGAGGGATGCACATATCATGCATTTGTGTGCGTTTTATTTAGATGGAAGTCACATGTATACGTTGTGTGTGAATTTGACGAAAATCAAAACTAGTGTGATTTCTTTGATGCGCATACAAATGCATAATTTAATGTGTGTATCAGGTTTGAGCCACTGCGCGGTTACTTCTGTATGTGATTGGTATTGAAAAATTCGATTCCTTCTAGATGTTTAAAATAAAATTTTTAATCAAAAAACAAAATAAATACATAAAATTAAAGTATTTCATTTTATTCTTTGTGTGCGTAACATTCATGATGACGATGATGTGTTTCTGCTCACAATTAATTTTGCATAGACGCTCTTTTATACACATACATACATAATTTGTATATTATTTTTACTACAAATAAATACATTTATAAGTTTGACTGAATATGCAAATGTAAATACATACGAGTATGTTCGCAATCCTTACGAAACGACTCACTCTGAGCAGAATGATTTAATTGGTTATTTATTTATCGGTGTTGCAGTTCGGTTAATATTTTCAAAACTATTTTATTCACTTAAAGCTTTGCACTGAACTACTAAAACTACTTTGTGGAATCAATTACCTCATGCGTATGATTCCTTTGGTAAAAATATTTCCAAGCGTGAATTCCGCTAATATTGTTTGAATTGGATTTAGAAAAGTTTCTCTTTTAATATATTTTTATTTTATTTTATATTAATAAATATTGTGCTTTAAATAAAAATCGCTTAATTGTATTTGCAAAAGGGGACTATTCTCTGAAATATTTGAAAATTTACATAAACACTAGCATTTAAGGCGCTACTTCGCAGGGAAGTACCGTACTGTCGCTGTTACAATTTATTATTTCGTTGTAGACCATTTAATCCACTTTCTAGTTTTTTTTTAATACAAATAAAATCAAAAGGTATCACTAAAATACAGAAAAAGTACCATTTCGTCAATTTATTGTTTTTTCTATTTACTGAGCACCGTTTGCGTTCGGTCTGGTAATTCTAAATTCGTTAATGTTAAAAATTCAAATCAACAAAAAGTACTGCTTTGTCTCTAAATAATTTTTTACTTTGCTCAAGAGCGTTTGACCAAAATTTCATAGTTCTAGGATTTTTAACATAAAAATTTCAAAAAGTACTAACAAATCAGTAAAAAGTATCATTATGTCCTATTTGAAAAAAATCTAGTATTTTTAAATTCTTTAATAACAGAATATCAAAAGGCATCCAACAAATTAATATAAAATTAATGTCAAATAATAAAATATCAAAAAGTACCAAAAAATTATTAAAAAGTACCATTTGATTTTTCAATTTGGTTAGAACCCTTTGAGCTTAATTTTGTACTTCTAGGTTCGTTTTCAATAAAATTTTAAAAAGTACCATTTTGTGTCCTTAATGATATCTTATATCGTTCAGTACCGTTTAATTCTACTGCCACAATTCCAGGTTTGCTCATAACATAAAAATACCACAAAAATTTTTTAAATACAAAGTACCAATCGTATTTTTCCATTTTAGTACTTTTTTTCTTTTTATTTATTTTTTTTAAATAAATAATAAAATACTTATATGCTGCATCAATTTACATAAAGATAAATATTTAGAAATAGTAATAAAAAGGGGTACATATTTTACCCCTTATTAGCTCGTATTGGAGACCTTTTTAAGAAGAGAAGAATGCAATTTAGTTATTGTTGGTGTGATTGTTACTTTGAAAGATAAATAGGTACCAACATTAGTTTTTAATACTTTTATTTCGCAAATGTATAGATATCGAAAAAGTACCAAATACCTAAATGAAGATTGCTGGCGTAATAGATGTTTGCGTTGCACCAACATGCTGTTGTTGTGTATGGGGCCCTTAAGTTTTTATTCTTAGAAATAACTCATTAAACTTTGATTTTGAACAGAGTTTAAAACATCTAACTCGATATCAATTGAAATTGATCGAAATTTTAACATTTTGTATGAACTATGTAATTTGAAAATTGCAATGGATTTATATCAAAGGGAGCTGTTCAATTCTTGCTGTTGTAAAAGAAATTTTTGTCGCTTTCGCTGCTCTGGTATCTGCGAAGTGACCTAATTTTTAAAGCAACAACTTGTTCGCTCTAATTCTTTTACATTTTGTTTACAAGGAAATCATCATGTTGGTATATGCGAGCAACACATTTCATATAGAAAAATCATTTCTAGTATAAGTAAATAGAAGGCAACATATTCTTCCACTCATAATTATTATTTCAACATGGAGAAAACACTTTGCCATCTGCATTAGGATCATGATGATGGAGATTCTATTTCAATAAAAATTTTACAATTCTTGAAATTATGTTTTGTGTAGAATGGTTGTTGATATTTTGTCGATGTGTTTGTTGTTTTTAGTTTATTTACATTTGATGAGCGATGTTTGCTCAAGATATTTTTAATGCAAATGGAGGAAACTTAAGCAAAAAGCAAATGTGTACATATTGTGTTGAGCAAAACGAAGCATTTTTACACTCATTTGCATTGTTTGCAAGATCAGTCGTGAGTATCTTTACTATTTTTAAGACAAAGACTGCCGTCAAACCAAAGCAATTCTGCCCATTTTAAAGGAAACCTAAAAAGTGTGGCAATATTAATCGAAAAATATCTTGGATTAAAAATTGTGTGTCAAATGTTGCGAGTTCAAGTGAAGTGATCTGAAAAATATTTTTTTAACAGTCATGAAATACACAGAAAAGTAATGCAATAATTCAATATTTTTATTAAAAAAAATTATTCTTCTGAAAACATTTTTAATTGAATAAATTAAATAATGCCGTAAATCAATATGACATAATTCCTAATGCTTATGATACAATTAGTAAAATCGCTCTGTGGAGTTTAGGAATAATTGATAAAAGCTGTCGCATAAGTAAATCAAACTGCTGCTTATACAATTCGTATTGAAAATCTAAAGAAAAAAGATTTTTTACGTTGCAAATCATCTCGTACAAAGAAAACAACAAACACTGTGTTGATACGATTTTACTAAACGATATCTTAAGGTGTGTTTATTTCTATTATTTTTACTCATATGCTTAAATGGACCAAAGAGCAATTCTTCTTCAGTTTACATTATTTAGAGGCAGCAGCGAAGTTATTGTAGTGAAGAATGCACGCAAATAAAAGAGATGGTTGAATATGGTCACCGTAAACATAGTTGGTTCTTCACAAAAATATTATTATTAATTTGAAGCATCTAAACATTATTATGATCGCGATAAATATGTTTCTAGCTATTTTTAACCATATTTTAACCGTCATAGATTAACCATATCATTATCATATTATTTTTGATAAAATTTTAACTGAAACCATAATAATGAGAAAATTATGGTTGAAAGTAAATTGTTTTCTATTTTGTCTCTTCCGCAACCATATAAATAAAGTGAGTATAAAATAAAAACTTAATCGTTCAAACTTAATTGAGTTAATGCTTCTTAACTAAATATTCCAAAGTTCGAATCCTGGTAGAGCCAAATAAAATTGGAAAAAAAATTCAAGCCCGCTGTATTATGTATTAAATAAATACAAATTAATAGAAACTTTTTCGTGGAATAAAAAAAAATTTTATTTATACAAAAAAATATCATAAATCTAACCATACCTTGTTTCCACCAGAATATGGTTACCTCAACTTTTTCTGATATGTTAGAAAAGTTCCGAAAGCTAAATTCTCTTCTAAACAAGAATTCTTCTCATATAATTTATTTTTTTTTATAATTAAACACGGACTAATACTCTCCTACATATAAGGCATAAACTAAAACTAGAATCGCCAATTCCAACCATTAATTTTTTAGCAAGACAAAACGGGATGCTTATGACCTTCTGTCTCTTTTAATTTTTACCAGGAAATTGGAAAAATATTGTAAGTCGCTTTTTTAAATTGTCATTGTTGAGTGTTCTGTTTGAGTATTGTGTGATATATTTAACACATAGGAGAAAAGAAACGCATGTTGTTTTGACATTTTATGCCCTAAAGCAGGCTTCAGACTATTTTATTTAGTATTAAAACTGTTGAGAATTGAATGTTAATGTTTATTGATATATATTTAACTTGTTTACGAAAAACATTATTATTAATTATTGTGCTTTTATATCTTTGTCAATAATTTTCAGTCTAAGATTTTATGTTAATAAAATAAGTTCGTTATTTAATTTATACTCGTATTGAATAAAATACATATATTCAGAAATAAAAATTAACAAAAACATGTCAAAATTCCTTTAGATTTTTTGACAGTCTATTTGATTTGCATCTGATTTCGGTCTCCCTCGATCTAATGAAAATGTTAATACTCTGTATTATAATG
This sequence comes from Thelaira solivaga, assembly GCA_947397855.1. Lineage (NCBI taxonomy): Eukaryota > Metazoa > Arthropoda > Insecta > Diptera > Tachinidae > Thelaira > Thelaira solivaga. Next base: position 42,102,167 of record OX377611.1, on the reverse strand, counting down.
TGAAACCCGCTTAAATTTGTAAAACGTAACGTCTTATTCTAACCTCTGTTGTAAATTTTTATATTTTATAAATAACCGCGTTCGAGAAGCGATTGTTGGCGTTGCTATAACTGTTTCTTACTTCACTATTAGTATTAATACTTGAAAAATATTATTTTATAAAACGCAACCTGTCACTTGAGAAGTCAATACAAACACCTGATTTTTTCTAGTGTTATATCCAAGAAATTTATCAAAAGTATTGAAAAAAAAGATGTAAGTATTTAGTAAAAATATTTTAGTGTGTATTCAGAACTAAAATATTTAAAGGGCAAAAGGAAACAATTTTTTCTAAATTTTTATAATCATCAAAAAAATATATATAAAAATAACAGAGTGATAAATAAAAAAACCATTGTCACATTTATTTTCAGGCAAACCAAACACATGCTCTAAAAATATGTTTTATGCGCATTGAAATGCTCTAAAAATTCAAACAAATATGCTTTAAAAGAAACAAATACAGCTTGTGTTTTAATCAGCGAAGTACCACACTGTGTTGGGTTCCGTGTAGACGGGGCTGGAAAAAAGTCAGAATGTGTGGGTAAAAATTCTCTTCCTAAAAATAGCAAAAAGATCAACTCTGTGTAAATACAACTATGAATGGGCATGAAATGGGATATCTCAGATGTTGGATTGCTTACAGTGTTTTTACACTACAGCTCAGCTTAGAGGAATGAGTGGAAGATGTTGAAAATGAAAAAAAAGTTATTTACACTCACAACATCTACCATCAACTAAACGTCATCACCAACGGTTATAAAATAAATATTTTAACTTTAAAATATTTTTTAAAAGATCTTCTTTTTTTAGGACCCGATTATGGTTCACAACACAAAAATGTTCTGTTGTTCGCTTACAACATAATAGGCTGTTCAGACATACACGTAAATTTAGCAATAAAGCATTTTACGCAATTATCGCCTTTATTGAGCTCAATTTACCACACAAATTTCCATTAAATAATTGCGCAATTAAAAATTGATTGCACGTTAATGAAGTCAAAATCAAAATGCAGTATTAAAAAGAGAAAACGTAAATAAATTTAAAAATAAATGTCATAAAAAGGAAATGGCAGCCGAAGTAACCGGTAAAAAATTTTTATAAAGTTGTTATTGAAAGTAATTTTTAAATAACTAATTTCTTTTAATCAATAGCTTGCCTTCAAAAGATTTTTTTTATATTTGACTTTCTTTTCATATTTTATTTTATAAATACTCAAACATATATTCGAAAAAAAATGTCACAATATTTTCAGTTGTCAAATGCTTAATTGCGTAAACTTACTCGTAATTGAATATGTGTGAACACCCAAATCAGTCACACAATTTAAAACTTAATTGACTTCATTAACTCTTATGTTTGAACAGGGTATAACATTAACTGAACATGCGATTATAGTTCATAACATCTAGGTGTTGTGTACGTAACACAGTTGTATATTAATGTTAGTAGATTTTTTCTTAAAAATACAAGCGGGCATACAAAAACTGTGAAGTTGAAAGAAATCTACATTTAAAAAAAGAAAAACGAAGTGCACTAAAATACATCTATTTTTTTTAAGTTAAATAAAAAAAATGGAGATTAATGTGTTTCTATTTATTTTTCGATAATGAGTACACAGAAAACAGACATCGCACGAGTTCGTAAAGGAAATTCAGAAATGTCAAATACAATGTTAGCAAAAATTCTCTAGAATTAAATTTTTTAAATTGTTGCACATAAACAAGGATAGTTTTGTTGCTGAAACAGACTAATTTTTTAAAACCAACAATCCGGAGTTTGTTTTTTTTTTTTGCTGATGGTGGTTGTAAGGAAGTAGAGGCAATGATATGATGCTGTTTCTCAGACAACTGTTTGTTGAATTTTAAAAAAAAATTAATAAAAATCTTCAAACAAAATCCACTGAAAATACATTTCTTACAATTTATTCAAAAATTGTTCTACAAAAGAACTAATCAAAAGAATGAGACAACATCTAATAACCAGTTGTCTGTTTTTATAAGTTTTTACAACACATAATCGCAATTCACAACACACAACATCAAAATAGTTAAGTGTTGTGACCCATAATCCGGGGGGTTTTTAATTTCATATTAAAATTGATAAAACTTAATTTACAGTTCTTTGGAATCCTTGGGCAACAATCAGTCACACTAAAGTCGTTATCTTTTTAAAAATGACTTTAAATTCATATAATTATTATGAACAAAAGTCAGGTCGTAATGAAAGCCTACTTTTTTGTTATTATGACCATGGCCACTTGTTTTTGAAAATAAAAATAAAAAAATATTCAAAATAATTTTTATTCGGGGAATCCCAAAATGTGAAATTTTGTATTAAATTGTTTTTGTATTAATTGTTATGGATAAAATTCAATTGAACCACAGACACACATTGCTAAGCAACCTACAAAAAGACTGACGTTAGAGATGAAAATGAATGTAATTAGGCGAATCGAGTACGGTGAACGACAGCCCCAATTGCTTTAGCTAGGAATGGAACCCCCTATTTTAGTGTAAATAGCAGCTCTTTTAACACTGTTTCTGTTAAAGCTCCGCTTTCAGGAACGCAACATGAACGCTAAACGATGTATGTCTGTAGGTTGAAATTCGACCTTTAATTTTGTTTGCAATTGTGTCACTCCATAGAAAATTATTATAGTAGGTATGTGAGCAGCTCTAATAGATGATGAGTGTTTGTTCAACTTATCTTCTTCTAAATTATCTTTTTATAAAGGTTTTCTCTTAATTAAAGACAATTTTATAAGCCCAGTAATTTACTGAATAGTTTTTCATATGGCAATTTAAAATCAAAACAAACTAACTACATACTTTCAAACGTAGGTATGCGTAATAACTTGCTCTTCTTTAAAGTTTGAACAAAATATACATAAAATTTATTTTCAGTTAAATTCAGGTTTAAAAGGAATTTATAAACTAAGTATGTACCCACTCGTATGTACATAAGTACACTTGCGTACATATTATAAAGTGCCAAAAAATAAACTATTTTTATGTACATGCTCGTACATATGTGTACTCGTATGCATGTAAAAATAGAACCAAAAGAGGCCTTAAAAAGCAACAGCAAAATTAATTTTGCAATGAACATTAGTTTACTTGCCATGTTACAATACGCAGTACACGCAACATACACAACACAGAAATACAGCACAAAATGTGATGACAGCATTGAAAATCTAACTTCTAATAGAAAAAACAAAAACAACAACAACAAAGCACAAAAAGCATAAAATAAAATACGTAACCACCAACCAACTACATAATAGGCTTGTGGCGTTCAGGTACGACCTAGTTCAAATGAGCTATTCAGTAAATTTAACTATTCCTCCAGCACGTCTGTGTGGTGTATGTGTCTGTTTTTGTTGATTGAATTAGTTGAAGGAACTCAAAATCATTGTAATATTTGATTTAATTTTGAATTATTAACAATGACCTTTTATTGTGTATATTAAAAATATTCAGTTATTGCATGGTTTTGTAGTCAAAGTACAGGGTGGCCCAAATAAGACCAGCTGATGTGAAACACAAATACCTTTTTTTATTTTTAAACATAATTTATTTTTTCTTTTTGCAGATTATAACTGAACTCTTGGAAATTTAAAATGAATACGTACAGTACACAACAACGCATTAAAATTATCGATTTTTATTATTCTTCTCAACGATCAATTGTTCTGACGCAGCGAAATTATCACGGTTTTTTTTAACGTAAGATCAGCCCCCACATCTTCCATGATTACAAGTTTAGTTCGCCGTTTTGAGGAACTGGGTTCAGTTGCCGACCGTCCAGAAAGAGGTGTTCATCGAAATATTCGTACTGAATACAACGTGGAAGCTTTGCAGCAAAGTGTTGCAAATGATCCATCTGTCTCAACTCGTCGCCGTTCCGGCCAATTGGGTATACCCAGAAGAACATAACAGAGAATTTTAAAGCTGGATCTTAAGATGTATCCATACGAAGTTAAAATTGTCAGGTATCCATCTACAATTATAAAAAAAGTCGCCTATATTATGGCTCATTAAAAGTAGTAGTTGCAAGAGTCATGAAAGTCAAAGTGTTGAAACAATTATTCAATAAAATATACAGTATTTGTACATGTTGCTTTCTTCGCTACAACTTAAAAAAAATATTGATCAATTTACAGGGTGAGCCAAAAGAAACCAAGGGGTGTAAAAGTTTAATAACTTTTTTGTTTATTAACTTTTTTTTATTTTTTCTTTCAGATTATATAATATACAAAATGGAAATTTTTTTACACTAAGTATGAAAAATGATGTCTCTTAAATGACCATTATTATTAGTTTATTATTATTAGTTTATGTTAAAGGTCATGAAAAAGGAAAATGGCTAGAGAAAATTATAGAGCAAAGTGTAACCAATTTTGAAGAATTTGGTTGTGTTAAGTTTAAACAACTTCAAATAAAACACCCCGATTGCACCTATTTCAGTTACCATAAAAGAGGAGTATGTGCCTTGAAAAATGCGCTTTTACTTGCAAAAGAAGTGCCTGACTTGAAATAATTTTATTATTATATTCATATTTGCTTATATAATTATATATATTAAAGAATAAAATAAAAGATAAAAATATATTATTGAAACATGCAAATTTGTTATTATTTTATTTTATTTATTGGTGAATAATCTTATTTTTATTTTTAATTTTGTTTTAAATGATGCGTATGTATTGAATAGATACGTCAAGTGTTGTTGTTTCTGCTGTTGTTCTTGTTGTTGTTTTTCTATTCAATTCTTCGTTTTGTTCTCAGTCTACCATTTCATCATAATCACTATCAGCAATTATTAAATAAATCACAGTGTTACTTCTTTAATAATTTTATCGCCGTCATCATCGGCGAGGAAGTGAAGAACTTCATCAAACTCCCTAAACTCCTCACCCTCCTCTTCCAGCATGAATATGAGGATCTCATCCTTAAAGTAACCCAACTGATTGTTGGGTATTGGCTCGTCCTCCTCTTCTTCTTCAAAGATGTCGAGCCCCCTTGATTATGAAATTAACATCCTCATCTGATTCATCCATTTGGAATGATAGGAGGCTTATCTCAACTTCTGCTTGATCTTCAGGTGTACTTGAAACTAAAAATCCAGACATTTAAATTTTTTAATTTTATTATTTAACAAATTTAATTTTTGGTGACTACCGAATGGTATAATACTTTTAATAATATTAAATGTAACGCACTCTGTGCATTTATACTAAATAGAAAACAAACATACACACCCACACACACACACACACTCTTTTTTCTCAATGCATACGTATTGAAAAGATACCTTGTTGTTGTTGTTGTTGTGTTTATTCTTACCACATAGTAGTGTATTAAATTTTTTTTTAGTTTAACTTTACACAATAATTTAGTTTAACTATACACAAATATTTGTATATATTCATAAGTATACTAGAAACATACAAACATCGCTACTGCTCTCATGTGCAACTGATCACTTAGTTAGACTCCTTTATTTAAACAACCTGTTACACCCTTATCAAATACTTTATGGCTTTTCTTAGCAGTCACAAAATATAAAAAAAAATCCAAATAAAAGTAATCTTCATACTATCAATACACATGCCTTTGATCATTACATCAAAACAAACTGTAATGCACCAGTATAACAATATAAACAATTCTCAGTACTTGAATGCATACGTGCACTAGCATCTCTTGAAATACACCTTTATCAATTACTTTTTGACCTTTTGTTTTGTTTTTCTATCGTACACTTCTCTATATATCTGTACCTTTTTTGTTCACATCTATCCATCGCTACAACTTACATGTACATGCATACTCTCATATGCAATTGTATCCCTTAGTTAGACAACCTGTCATATCCCAATCAAATACTTTCCGACTTTCTTTTCACTCGCAAAATACCAAATTCCAACAAACTGATCTTTATACTTTCAATACTTGATCATCAAACTCAAATGCACCACTATAACAATATCAACAAATCACATTACTTGAATGTACACGTGCATTATACCCTTATCAAAAATTGTATGACCTTTTTGACAACCTTCACCAACACGATACCTTTACTAACAAAACTCAAATACACAAATGGCATTCACCACCTAAAATTCTATGGCCTTTTTTTTCCCAAATATCGTTGTCAACTAAACTGATCTTTATACTCAACCAAACTCAAATACACAAATTGCATTCACAACAAATCTATCCACTTGAAATGTACATGTGCATTGCACCCTTATCAAATATTAATGACCTTTTTCAAACTTCACCAGCATGATCCCTTTATTATGCATTTTTCCCACGCACTCAAATGCACACCTGCATCCTTAATGACCTTTTTCAAACTTCACCAGCATGATCCCTTTATTATACATTTTTCTCACGCATCCAAATGAACACTTGCACCTTTAACGACCTTTTTTTATTACCTTTTTTAATGACCCTAAAAAACCCATAAATCACTTTTTATTACCCCCTTAATCACCTTGATTGACAGCTTAATGGGTTTTGGTATGTTTAATTGCTTTTTGTTGAATTTTACATGTAAATTTGAATTCCTCTCTCAATCTACATATACTCACTGTTCTTAGAGATGTGTGTCCGTAAGCCCTAAATTCTGCTTCGAAATATTTTATTTAGCATGAATTCTCTTGAAGTGCATCTTTAATCACTTCAAAAAAGCGATTATCATATGTTAGGTGTTGAAGAGATCACTTTTAATCACATGTCGTATGCGATTTTAAATCACCACCTACAATTTCATTACTATTTTAGTACGACAATTATACAACATTAATTTATCCTTCTAATCGTACAAATTTATTTATTTATTGCCACGCAACTTTGATTGTTGTTTTACACAAAGGAAATATTGTATAGTCTTATGGTAAAGCGTAGACTTTATATCAACAGAAGACCCCGTTCATAGCAACCAAACTGTGGCAAATAATAAAAACTTTAATAGCAATATTGATGGTACTAGTGATGGGAAATCAAGCTTGACAATGTAAACTGTAACTCCAACAAAATTAGTAGCAATAATAAGTTTCGCTTCTATAATAAAACTAAAGGGAGAGCAACCTAGGGTGAACAAAACACAGAATTAGTACCAAATTCTACTATAATTTATCAATTATATTGTGAAATGTTCTTTCTCTTTTTATTCTGACTAGTAAATAAAGCATTATTCACACAAAATGGAGCCGCTTTATAAAAGCATTTTAAAAAAACCTAGTGGCAGTACTTGAATTTAATAAATAAAAACTTTTTCTAAAACTATTCACCGTTATTTTGTAAAAAAAAATTTTATCAGAAGCAGCTTACTTGTAAGCTTGGTTAGGCATGGAAAATCAAAATGGCTTGAAAATCGGACATGGTCAAGTTCAATGATAGCAAAAAAGCTGCAGATTGCATGAGAGAGATAACCAAACCTTAAGCACAAATTGTAAGCAAAAAGAACACTAAAAAGTTGTTAAAATAACACAGAGAACATAAAATATATTACACGCTCAATGAAACAAAATCGGGGTGTCTCCGACAATGATCGTGCAAAAAAACACAACACGAGTTTAAGTACCGCAAGAAGAAGAACGGATGCTGGCTACAGAAGTAATCATAAAATAAAATATTTATAAATATATAATTGTCTTATTATGGACGCTGAAATCTATGTAAAAATTGGACTCAAAACACCGGCCAGGTCAAATCTTTTGTATTCCAGTGAAACGTAAAGATGCTGATTCAAAGTCCAAATACACAAACATATAAAAATTTAGTAAAAAAATCATGATTTGGCAAGCAATTTGCAGTTGTGGTCTAAAAAACACACCATTTTCGTCTCTTCAACAATGACAGCAGAAATTTATATCAAAGAGTGGCTGCAGAAACGATTGATGTCTATTGAACGCTAGGACTATCCAGTAAAATTTTTGCCTGATTTAGTATCTTGTCATTATTCAAAAACTGCATTATAGTGGTATCACAGCATCCCCCAATTGAACAATCCTTGACTGGTACTGTTATTCGTGAGGGCAAAAATATATTGAAAATTTGGAATAAATATACAGAGCAGGTAGATCAGAATGCTGTGCGGAAATTAATAGGATTTATTAAGCCAAAAACCTGAAAATTCGTAATTTTCTGAAAAAGCAATAAATAACTATAAATTTGCGCATAAATATTATTTTATGTAAATTTTTTTAAATTTAGAAAATCGTACTAGCACATGTTTTATTCAGTGAAAAGTTTTTAAAAGAGAACAGCTTCCTTCCAATGACATGTATTAGTGTCAACTATTATTACATTCGTCGGTTTTTCTTTAGAAGTAGAAGTACTCCTGGCTGCAGTTGTAGTGTGACTTCCACTTCTTTTTTTCAATTTTTTTGCTGACTTATTACCAGTACCGTTTCCGTAAAAAAAATCAGTGATATGTGGCAGCTCCAGCCATAAGTTTTATATCAGTTTATCGCAAATTCGACTACGAGAACGGCACTCGCGATAAGGCTGATTATCTGAATAGTTTTAATTTTACGCTATCGTGTGTATTTTATTATTTGGTTAGTGTGTGAAAATTACAATAGATTTAGTAAGTGTAGCTATGGATGGAATAATTTGATATCAATCGTATAGCAATGACATGACACGCTCAAGGTGAATTCGAAGAACGTGAAATCATGAAGCACCTCTGTTTTTAAAATTTTCATTTAAAATGACCAGCAAGCAAATGAACTATAGGAATTCAAAACACGGACTAGTTCATTCAGTTCAAATAAGTGAATAGTACAATATCAATAATTCGTTCGTGTACTACCCAAAACTAGTCATAATTAAAAAACGCCGATTGCCTGGTTTCGTGTTTGTGTGTGCCCACATAAAAAACAAAAAAGATATTAATGGAAAACAAAAATTTCGGAATTACTGATTTTTTCCATAGACATTGTCATTGTGATTTCTGACACAACTTCATACCTAACAGGTTTTTTTCCGTTTTGTATTTTAAACAAAATACATAAAAGAATTACTGAGAAAAATTTCTATTCACTAAATTAGCTCGATATTTGTAAGGATCTCGAATATACATATGAATATAATTTATAAGGTGACACATGTACGCTGTATAAATTACAAACGAAATCATAAAGTTGTATAAGTAGGTACACCCTTCTTAAGTGTTTACAGTTTAGTAATGGCACTATTGAGGTAAATGAACGACAATTTAAATCAATTATATTAGACCTCTTAGTCCCGATTTCATGATATTTGGTTAATTAATGGATGTGGCTGAATCAATGTTATTAACATTGCTTAAACCATTGTCAGTAAGTTATGAAATACCTATCTGGTATTCGACCCTTCGTAACAATAGATCAAATAAGTATCTTTAAAAAACGATTTTAAGCAAATCTTTTTTCGTTTAAAAACCATTAGAAAGTGCCAATAATAAATGATAACTAACAAAAGGAAAATTAATTTAACAATTTTTTTAAATAAAATCACGTTCCTAATTATGCTTCTGAACTAGTCTTAAACAGCCTCAAAATCGACCAAAATTATACACAACAAAGTTATGGGAACAGGAGTTTGTGTTTCTTGCTTCCTCTGTTTCAAAGCACTTGCTGCTTGTGCTTTCGACATGTTCAATCTATTTTACTCTCTTACTCATATTCTTTTATTCTTCTTATGAATTTATTTTTTTGTTTTTTTTTTTGATTTTTGCTACACGTGGTTACAAAATTGCCTGAAGTTTATAACTTGGCACAGAGAATTATTACACAATATGTACATGCAAACATACAGTTTTCAATTAATTTGCTATTTTTTGCTTCCAGTGTATATGCGTGTTAAGTGCTGTTTTTGTTTTGTTTTGTTTCACACACTACTATGCACAATTTTATTTGAGCGTGTTGAATAGGGCTTGTGTGCAAGAGAGCGAATAGGCTCGTTTATGGTCTCACAAAAACATATTTTGTGTTTTTTCTTCTTCTTTTCCCCTGTGAGCGTAAGCTTTTCGTTGCAAATGCAAAAGCTTTTTGTTACACGTATTGAAGTTCATGTTTTTCAATTTTGTGAGTAGTTTCTTGTGCTTTTTGTTCTGCAGCAGAGTAAAAAAATTGTATTTGCAATAACTATAATATTTTGCAGCAACTTTGAAAGCAGCATTACTAAAATAAAAAATAATGTTATAGAGAATTTTGTTGTTTAATTATGTATTTATTACCTATTATTTACAAAAAACAAAAAATATTATATGTTTTGTGTATGAGTGTACACAAATTCATACATACACTTTGTTCAAGTCCGTAGTTTAGTGAAATATAATAATCGCATTTTTAATTTTTTTTTGTTCTTTTATGTAAATCTTACAACTTTTTTAGTTCTAGAAATAATTTTTAGATTTTTTGTAGGTAGGTATACCCTAAAGCAGTGCGTACACACAAACAAAAACTTTACGCCAATTTCGTTATGCATAACGTTCATGAAAATTTTTTTTTAATTTTGAATGATGCTAAAAATTGCTTTCTTTAATTTTTGTTTTCAAATGGTTATTTGAAAGTATTCCAGTAATATTTTCATTATTGCTAAAAATAATGCTGTAAAGCTTTTCAAGTTAAGTGTAAGTTTTCGCTTACATATTCAGCATTAAATAACTCCGTAGTGGCATATTGGCTTGTCCCTTCTAGAGTTTCTCTTGGTGTAGGTATGTGTCCAAAATATACTGTTTGAAATTCTTAAATGGCCAAATACTTTTTTTATTTGAGTGAGGCATTGGGCAAAACAATAAATAACACAAAATTTTGCAATTAATAAAGAACTTTTCAAATTCACTAAAATTTTTCATCAATAAAGGCTTGAAATTAAATTGTGAAATTAACAGAAATTCTATTTAAAATTATAATTTATTTCTACGATTAACTTTTCTGCAATGAATTCAAAACTACTTTTATTCAGCGCTATAAGGTAACTTATTTGCATTTATACCTAGAACGCACTTAAATACAATAGAAGGATTTACCTTTCGGCTAGATAAACTCACCCTATTTTTTCCACGATTTTTATAGGCATGTTGAAACAACAGCGGGCAAGTAGCTATAAATGCACTGGAGAAAAAAGACAAGGAAATCATGCAATTTAACCCTTTAAAAAAACACAAAACGAATGGCAAAAATGTCACAAATTGGAAAAACTAATCAAATAAATATAATCAAATCTACCTTGCCCATACATACGTACCTACAAGAAATACGAAACAGGATATAAAAGGAAATCTATAAGAAAAATCCAATTGAAAAAGGGATACATACAGCAAAAATGCTGCATATTGCAAAAGCCTTAGTGGAAGAAAAAAAAAGAAAACGAAACGCAAGTAAAACATTCACACCCAATCATACACACTGTATTATAGTTCTGTAATAAAGAGAATGTTGGAGATTGAGTTAATTTAATAGAGTCAACAGCAGAGAGTAAGAGAATTACACTATTTTTTGCTTGGAGCAAATAAATTATAAGAGAGAGAGAGGGAAATGCAAAATACACACGACTCACCCAAATTTATAAAAACAAATTCTGCATTTGCATGACACACGTATGCACGCACACACTTGTCAAGAATGGTTAGCAGAAACAAAATGTGAAAAACAAAATAAGCCACCAAAATGTTTTGCACACAAGTAAACACATCAACAGCACACCGCAGAAACAGTCGCATTTCAGCAGAGCTGCTTCCGTGAATAGAGGGAAACAAAGAGAGACAGACTCTATTTAAAAATTAATTTCTGAGTAAAGTGCTGCCAGAAGTTTTCCACATATAGTAAATACTAGTTATTGAATCACCCATAATTTTGAAAATATTATATGATCAAGACATGAAATTTTATATATAAATGAAAAATCTTTCAATTTTTTATTTTATAGTACGTATTGTATTACAGTAGATGAAAATACATTGATCATTATTATTAAAGTAACCTTTAAAAAACTTTTTATGGAATAAGCAATAATTAATCTGGCAGCACTAAATTGTGTTATTTAATGAGAGCAAACTGAGTTGGTGTTTTTCTTAATTTTGCTTTTGTAAATGCGTTCCGTGAAATGAGCTTCTATGTGTTGGAACTATTTGCATTTATGCTTTAGATTGTATGTACAAGAAACTGCGCTTACTGTGCTCTCATGAATGTGTAAGGGCTTTTATTTGCCAGTGCTACCGAACAGTGCGGATTAATTAAAAATGAAAATATTTTTGTTAGAATCACACCGCAACCTATAGAAAAAATTTTCTTGTATCAAGAAAGATTAACCAAGATTTTATTAAGTTGAAAACTATTGAAGAACAATAACACAATTACCAATAGTCAGCACCCAATAACGACTACAGGAACAGGCAATCATACAAAATTTTTTTACAAAAACAAGAACATGCAGATGTTGAAGAGAATACATTGGATAGAGGCAAATTTTGAATAAATTACTGATTTAAGAAAAATGAACTAATTTAGAATGGAGTTGAGTATATTATTTAACCAAAAATTATATTTTTTTAAATATAAAATCTCTGTTATTCTTATATTTTGAGGTATAAAAACAAAACTGCTGACTACATCGGAACATGCCAAGCTTAGGAGCATTTATGTTATAGGTAGTCGCTTCATATTCTTTGCTTTAATGTTATGTATGTAATAGAAGACGACTCAGTAAAAGTGCATTTTTTCAATTCATGCTGCAATAAATCGGGTTTTTAACGCGCTGTGTTGCTATCTTACCGTCCAGTTGAACCCAGAAGAACTTCGTTATCACGAAAAAATTCAAAGGGATATGCGTTTCATTGGAGAAAATTACTTTTTTGCAAAAATTGGCATTGCTCTTTCGTAAGGCGCTTCATTATTAATAATCCAAACAAACATATGTATATGATAGCTGCCCAAAAAAAAATTTCAATATTACGTTAGGCTAGGTATGTAAATAAGTAATTACCAGACAAGTGGATATGTTGCTCAAGAGTTTTTGAATTAATAAAATCTTGACCAAATTAATATTTCTCAATACGCTAATATTTTTTATTATATATCTTTTTAATATAAATTGTTTTTAAAACCTCTGTGGATAAAAGAAATAAATTTTCTTTATTTTCAATAATTGCACATACGGCAACACTAGTTACAAGTTTTCTTTGGTTGTTTCGTTCACTCTTGTTGTTGAATTTTTATAGATATCGTAAAAAAAAATCAACTTTTTTTGTGAAGCAGAAGTGGATGTTGAAAAGCAAGCTTCCCATAGCATTTCAATAAGAATTTTTTACATTGTACGTATATGTGCATCAGTGTACGTTTGCCAGTCCTACGTATGAAATGAATTGTATTTGCTTGAGCAAGCAATGCTTTTAATTTATTTTTTTTGTGTCTCTTTAATGCTGCTTTTATGCTCTGCCGGCGCTAACACTGCGATTCATGATAGTTGTTAGTGTATTTGCTGAAATATATAGTGGTTTTTGGTGGTTGGTGGGCCAGAAGCGCAATTCACAAATTTCATGTTCGTCTATTCGGACCTAGGTTTCGGAGGTGCTCGCTCGCTTGTCGCAGTGTGTGCACTAAGTGTATCGTAACGTTTTTTCTTAAGTTTTTGTTCAAATAACAAAGTTACAAAATTAAATTTTCTTAAAAATCCATACATACTATAAACACAGCAAGAAAGAAAACAAAAATTAAAAAGTTTCAAGAAACACAGATTAGACGAATTTGCACACATTTAAAAAAATAACGCAACCAATAGCAGCAACAAAAATATTTAAATTGTTGTTAGAAAAAAAGTGCATTCATAAAAGAAGCATAAATATTTAAAGCAGCGTTAATGCAGCAAAACAAAAAGCGGTAATATAAAAAAAAAAAATAAATGAAAAATGTCGAACTAATTTGTAATGCAATTTGCATTCAAGATAAATTTAAAAATACGTATTTAATTAAAAAAAAATGATTATAACAAATTATTAAAAACTGTGTCCGTATGAGAAAAATAATTTTTATATAACTGAGTGTAAATTGATTTAAAATAATGTTTTTTAATGACGATACCAGTGCTAAAATGGATTAATAAATTCACTTTGTGTTTGTGGATTACAACTTAAAAGGAATTAAGAAAAATTTACAATTTTTTCAATCTTGAATGGTTAATTGGCGGCTAAGTATTCTTTACATTTCCTTCTTACAAATTTCTGATTTCCCCACACATTGCAAAACAAATCTTTGTGTACTCTCTTTCATATACATACATAAATAAATATTTGTATGTATATACACTTTATATAGTATACCCGTACCCTCCACTACACTCAAATGCACATGCATTAAAAGTTCCCGGGCTTCAAAAAGTTTTTACTCTGTGTTAAAAGAACAAGAAAAGAAAACAATTATTAAAAAAAAGCAGCTTAAGTGCAACAAATATAAAAGAATCAAAAGAAAATGTTCACAATTTTCGGGAATAATCAACAAAAATAATGGTTTTATTTTGCGGCTTTGACAAAAGTGTAGTAAAGTAAACTTTCCTTTACACTTCCAAAAAAATGTTGACTAAATTTTCAAATGATTACCGAAACCAAAACAAGTCCAAGCAGAATTCTCTTTTATTAATAAATTAAAAAAAAGTATATTAAAATAGATAAAAAAAATTATTGCTCAATAATATTTTTCAATAACGAAACTTGTTTAAAATCGACAAATGTAATTTTTAAAGTGCAGTTTTTGTTAAATAACTATTTTACTGTAAGAGATTTAATTTGAACTAAATGTATATAATTTACTTGTAAAGGTTAAATAAAGTAAAAGTGAAAATTTATTTTTAAAATAAATAATTTTTTTTTAGTTAAAAAGAAAACGTTGATATTTTGCTTGCAAAAATGTTTAACATAAAATATGTATTCACATTATAGGTATAGAACTAAATCTAAAATGCATTTGATTTTCTACTTATGTATTTACATAAATTATTTTCACTATAAAAAATAATTCATTTAAGTACTTTGCTGGAAAAAGTCAAATATTTACAGAGTGGATTGTCAACCTGTCATACACCTAAGTTATAATACAGAAAAAAATCTACTTCGACTTTTAAATTGATTATGATGCAACGTATGAATTTACTTGCAAAAATTTTTTAATAATATTGTTGTGGAACTAAATCGTAAACTTAAACAATTTTGAAAAATATTGATTAATCTTTCATATTGAAGAAGCTCTTTGCTTTAAATTTGATTTCATGAATTTATGCCTATGACGAACGATATATGTATATTTAAGAGGTTTCATTGTGCAACGTACTCATTTTTGTAGCGAAAACTTAGAAATTTGCTGTTTTATGTACTTGTGTAATATTAAATTTCGACTTTCGCAACCCAATAAACATTGTTCTAAAATTAAATCATCTGCCTTTTATACCTATTACTAGTAATTAATGATTTGTGACAGGTGTATTATCTGTGGCAGTACCTATAAGGAAAACTGCTTGTTAAATGCGACAGCATGTTAAGTTTTACTTAAATCGCAAAAATTGTCATGGCTCATTCAAAGTACAATTTCACAATTCAATAACATTACATTTTTTAATGCAATTAAGAAATTTATTTGTTAGTTTATTTGACACTTTTCTTTATAAGTAATATGGCTATTTTATTTAAAATTATAATAAAATATCCATAGAAATTAAGAAATGTTATTAATTTTTTTTAACTAAATAGGTACCTACCTAACTTGCAATATAAGTACATTTTACTATTAAATTAATTAATAATAATTTTGTTTATAAATTGAGGTACTAATTTTATAAATATTTTAGGTATGTATTCTGAAAAAGCGCAATATAGAACCAATAAACAAGCTTTATTTAATATATATGTCTTTCTAACAAACCATCTATTGTTATAAAATGTAGATTTTCGGATACGTATTACGTACCCGACTTTACTTTTACCTCATTAATATACCTTTAATTTATTACAAACATTTTGTTTTGGTCGTTATTTCACAAAAGAAACTATAAAAGTACTTACACTCGTTCTTCTAATTTCTTTTGCTTTTTCATTTTCATATACAAATATAATTTTGTATGCTTATTGAAGCATTACTTTTTCTTTTGTTGTATGAATGTACATGTTACCTACGAGATATTTTAATTCGACTCATGCAAACTTTTTCGGTGAATTAAAATATCAGCAACAAATACCTAAATAATAACTCTTTGCAATTATGCACAAAAATACAACCACGAAAAAGAGTGAAGCAAAATGAAAAAAAGTAAAAACTGCATTAAACAACTTTTAATAAAACAAACAAAATTTAACAACAACGACAGCAGTAGAAAAAAATATAGTAAAATAAAATCAAGTTTTGTATAGAACATGATTATGTTGGAAGTTTAAACTTCACTAACACACATCCATACAATCTACCTTCTATATTAATATTTTCTACAAACAAAACAAAATAAGAAACCAACCCCCTCTTAAACAGAGAGTATATGTAGAAAATAAAAAGAAAAACTCTCTTTTGATTTAACATTAATATAAAACACATAAATTGCAACAACAACGAATGCCACACATGTAAAGTGTACGAAGGAGATATGCCGTTATTATACCAAACAGACGAGTAATAATCACGATGATTATTTTCCAAACGAATTCTTAATGTGCAGGCTACATCCGCACATACATACAAATGTGCATTCATATACTAACTGCTACGTAAAAATTGTAGTAAAAATAATAACAAGAAAAATAAAAAATGCAAAAAACTGCATTTCTGTATTTGCTTTTGCTCTTTCCGTTGTTTTTCTTTTGTAAAAAACTGTAATGCTGGACAAAAATCGACAAACATCACCAAGTCGCCAGGTCATTTATAAGTATACTAAATACATACATACATACATATGTATAACGTACTGCACTTTTTAATATTCTTATTAAAAAAAATATCATTCCTTTATTGATTGTAAAAAAAGCTTGCATTTTGATATACGAGTACATACATAGAAATAATATTGGAATTCTAACTGTTTGTATGTATGTATGAACGTACGTATGTTTTCAAAAAAAGCCCCAAGTTCAAAAAAATTCTATAGGAGCCAAAAAAATATATGTACTATTATGAAAAATTATCCAAACTTTTTTAATTATTTACAGTTCAAGAACGTTATTTTTGATTGTAGAAGTGAAAAGTATTATAAGAACTTGTAAATTGATGCGGTGCCTCATAATACACGAAACAGTCGATTATCAACAGCCCTTACCCACTATCTGTGCAAATGGTTTTGCGTCATAGCATTTCCAAATGTTGTAGTATATTTTTACTCTACACTAACAAATGCACTTTCATAAAATTTGAAAATAAAACCAATAGTTTATATTTATTCTATGCAACACGCCCGGCCAGAGTTACCATATATATATTTTTTTAATTTTTTATAAAAAAAAAACTTCAAAAACAACTTTTTTCTGCAAAAGTGCAAAATTTTAAAGAACTCATAAACATTTAATTCGAATTCATTTTATTTAAAACTAAAAATAAAAATAAAAAAACTTAAAATAAAACTGACATTAAGAGATCCGTAAGGGAAGTATCCGTATTAAAAATTTAAAATAATTACATTTGTAATTTGTAACAAACTTCTTTTTAGCCAATAAATCTCAATCCTTTTGGCATCTCAAAAAACATAAAAAAAGAAAGCTTGACAAATGATAATACTTCAGTAGGAAACAATTCTCCTTTTTACCAATCAGCTATGAAATCCGTGTTTTGTAACAAGTATTGCAACTAGAGATGCCAAACGGGAAATTCTGGGTTTTCCGGGAATTTTCAGGTTTTATTAATCCCGTTTTAGTTATATTTTTATTGTCATAAATTAGAGGAAATCAACACAACTACTTTGATATAAGTATTAACAAAACTTGCTGTATATTTCTATTAAAAAGTAAAAAAAATTAGCTTTGAAGAACACAAAACAAAAAATAAAGATAAAAGTTCAGCTTGGAGTCATTTTCTATATTTTTTATGTTTAATTGAAAATCCCGTTCGGGATTCAGTTAAAAACCAGTCTCTTTTGGCACCTCTAATTGCAACTAAATTAAAACAGACCGTTTACAATTGATGGGAAATATTTACAATTGCATAAATTTGCAATCTCAAATGCACAAGATTGTGAACTGGACTAATATTTTGAAAGTTCGGGCTTTCATGAAAACATGACGATAGGTACATACATATGTATGTACTCGTATGTGAGAAAAATATACATACTTATCGTACCTACAGATTTTGAAAAAATGAATATTTGACGTACATATGACAATCCATAAACTAAAAAATTATTTAATTCTATATGACTGAACACACAGCTTCAGAAACTACAAGCGCAGAGTACAATCCAAAAAGAACATAAATCGCAGAGTTCAAAGCATGTAGTGTAGGCCGAAGTAACTACTGTAATGATTTTGGAAATATATGTATGTAATTAAATTAATATACTCGTATATGCCGGCGAATATAGCGCCACTGGCAAAATTATATATTTTATTTTTGTAAGTCAGTTGAATGCCTATATTTTTTATTAATTTAGATATGCGGATTTGAAGACACAAAATTAATTGAAATTTATTTCCAAATTCTTTTCCTTTTATACAACTTTAAACTCTACAACTTTGACAAACAATAATATTAAACTACAAATTCAAATAATAACAATTATTACTGATATTATATGTACAGCTGAATATATATTGAGCTTTTGTACTACTTCGATATTTTAGAAAAGTGACTTGAATTCACTTTGGATCATCCAACAAGACAATGACTCGAAGAATAATACCAAAAAGGCTCGTTAGTGGTGTTTAGCCAATAATATAAGCTCAAGTTAGGAAAAATGTGTGTGAATCAAAACCAACCAAAAACGAACAACTTTGGGCTGTAGTTAAGAAACCGTGTGAAAGTATTCTCAAAACAGGATATAAACACCAAACCGCAGCGCTACGCTGCCGTTATTAAGGCCATGTGGCAATGTATTTGCATAAATAAGCAATTTTTGTAATGAAAATTTATAGTTTTGTTCAGCTTAAAATGTTTTATCAACAATAGTGGTACGAGTATTTGTTTTTTACCGGTAAAATTTTGACTGGTTATCGTATTTAGGGCCATTTTACAACTAAGCAATAACTAAAAGTATGTTGTTATCTTACAGATAAATCTTTTTTGGTTATTAAAAATACACTTTAAGCAAAAGTATTATATGTATATGACATGTTTGTGTTCCCCATAACTTTTAACATGAACTTCAAGCATTAAAAGTTGCCATATTTTCAATTTTAGATATGGCAACTTCGGAACCCATAGACATTGAAGTTTTTTTTTTTTTATTAATACACAAAAATAAAACAATACAATTACACAATAAAATAACAAATATTAAAATAAAATTTTAAAAGTATAGAATTTGTTAAATATTTTAAAAATAATTTTCGCAACCAGGCTTGCCGTGCTGGTACTATGTACTTACAGCAACGAAAAGTAATCTGTAATCACAGCAGTGGTGCCACATAACAAATATTATAGTATTTATTTTGTTGAGAACCTGTAATAATAGAAAAAGTTATTGATCACTTTATCAGTTATTTTAACTAAATCTAATTATATAATAGCTATCTGAGAACTAATAAGTAAGTTGTAATAATAGCCAAATGTGATCGTGAATTTTAAATTGCAATACTTAATATCATTTTGATCTTTAAAATTTTTCTCTTTTTTTGCAGATAATTTTTTTATACAATATTAACACAAATGCTACTTTTACAATTGATTGAATCAAAATGTCAACGAAAAAAAGGCATCATCAATTACTAGCAATAGCAACAACATCCAGCTTCAATGCAACAATTTTCAATGGGCAACAACTAGAAAAAAATTACAAATAAAAGAGAAACCCATAAAAGTTGTAATGTGAAAATTAAAGAAATTTAAAACATAAAACATTTTTGGCATAAAAATTAAACAAAATTTATCACAAAATTTTAAAAACAAAAATATTTTTTATAAAAAATAATTGGCTAAACTAAAACATAAAACAAAAAAAGAAATGAATCTTCAAACAGATCACAAAAATACAGTTTGGTTAAACAATAAAAAAATTAAATTGAATTCAAAGTAAAAAATAAATCTTTTGGTTAAATAAAAAAATTTTTTAAAGTGTAAACAGACAACTTTTGGCAAATATCATTCATATTTAAATACTAAAAAAGAAGATCTTTGAATCTAATCTAAATTTATATAAAAAATAATTATGTAAAATAATTAAATATCAACATATTTAAATAACCAAAAAATTATATATATAAAATATAAATTACTTATGAATTAAATACATACATACATACATAATATAATAAAATAAATTAATCACATCATTATAAAATAATATATAAAACAAGCATTTCATTATTTTTACATAAATTAAAAATAATATCAATGTAACTTTTCACTTGAATCGCGTTTAGCAATAACAAAGAAAAAAAAACGAAAAGAAAACAGCCAGTGTAAATTTTCAAGCTGTAAAATTTAAATAACAAAAAGAATAAAAACAAACAACAACAACTTTTCACAAAATTGGGACCTATTTTCAAAATTATTGGTTTGGACACACTCAAGCAAACTTTTCGAAGCACGCAAGTTAGAAAGTTTGCACAAAAATTACGTTTCGATCTTAAAAAAAAAATAAATAAAATCACGAAAAAATAATTAAATAAAACATAAAAAACAAACAGCCAAGTATTAAAACAATTGAATAAAGAAAAAAAAAAACAAAAATAACTTTTATGTGAAATAAAAAAACAAGAAAACTTTTCTAACCATCAAAAGAAATCTTCATCTCAAAAGGATTTTGAGAAGGAAAAATTATTATCACGCTGAAAATTAAAATTTTGCATTTAATCAGAAGGTAAGCTCAAAAGAAATTTATTATTAAAATAGATAAGTTTAAAAAAATATACAGATACAGTGGCGAGAATAAGTATGTGGTTTCATATTTACCAAATGCAATTGGAACTTCAGCCAAAAAGATGGCTCTTAAAACAAATTTAGAACAATGGAAATGCCAATAGAAAATTCAAATTCTGATTTTATTGAAATTTGTGTTCTTTGTTTAAAAAAAAAAAATATTTAGCTGAAATATTTGAACTGGAGTATCGGTACCGTGATTAAAAGAGTTCCCATACGAATTAAAGCAAAAGTGCTTATAACGAAATTTTAAAAATTTTGCTTCAATGCACTTTTTTCAAAGCAAAAATGGATACATTGATTGAAGCACGTAACCACTTTACGTATTAGGTAAAATATTAAAATTTTGAATTCCTTGATTATAAGTATTACAAGGTTACCAAAATAAATGTTGAGGGGATAAAATATCCATTTTTAGATTTAACAAAATCTAGTTTGATCATTAATGGCTTCTTTCCAAACATAAGAAGCTCATATTGTAAAGTAACAGAACCACATGCTATGTACTCATCAGAATTCGCAAAGAAACCAAACGAAACAAATGCAAACGTTTCCTTTTGTAGTTTTTCAGAGTATTATGGAAAACTAAGAAACGATATATTTCTTTCCGAAATCTGGTACTACTCATACATTGAGACCAGAGCAATTGAAAATATTTTGGGCTTATTTTTTAAAATTACTTCTGCATTTCGTGATGTACCCTAAACTGCTAAATGAAAGAAGTGACACGACATACTACATTAATATGTATGTATGAATGTATATAACCATTACATAAAGTCATTTTCTTTTTGTTTAAAAAAAAAAAAAAAAAAAAAAAAAAAAAATTCCAAACTCCGCTTTAAAATTTTCTTTAAGTCGCATCTATATCGGTTTAGTTTCATGGGCACTGTAGATATTACGACAAAACTGCATTTTTTTATGCGAAACTTAAAATTTTTTATGTAATAAAAAAAATTATCTCCATCTCCATTTTTTCCATATTTTATTAACAACTTTTGATGTACAATAATTTATGTAGCTCTTGATTAGAAATAGGTACCTACCGATAAGTTAAATGTCAGACGATCTGCCTTTAATTTGCTATACACTTTAACACTAAAGTCTAGCCAAATTTCGATTATTTGCCCTATAAAATTCCAACTTTATCTGTTGCTAATTTAAAATAAAAAAGAAAGTATAATTTCACTAGACATTTAATTTTTTTCGATCTTCTGAATCTTAGAAACTTAAAACGAAGATTTAAACTAGTTTGAAACAAAAAATTTTTTTCTGAAATAAATTTTACGATTCTTTTTTTTTCTTGCCTCCTAATAATTTTATTCCATACACGCAAAGAAAAAAGATTTTTGAATATGGTCACCGCAAACACAGTTTGTTCTTCACAAAAATATTATTATTAATTTGAAGCATCTAAACATTATTGTGATCACGATAAACATGTTTCTAGTTATTTTTAACCATACTATGCTTACCGTTATAGATTAACCATATCAATATCATATTATTTTTAACAAAATTTTAACTTATGTTCATAGCAAACAAAATTTTAACTGAAACCATAATAATGAGAAAAGTATGGTTGAAACTAAATTTTTTTCTATTTTATCTCTTCCGTAACCATATAAATAAAGTGAGTAGAAAGCAAAAACTTAATCGTTCAAACTCAACTGAGCTTTGTGGTTGAGTGGCGAGTTAATGCTTCTTAACTAAATATTCCAAAGTTCGCATCCTGGTAGAGTAAAATGAAATTAAAAAAAAATACATGTAAGCCCCCGCTGTATTATGTAATAAATAAATACAAATTAATAGAAACGAAAAAGTCAATGGAATAAAAAATTTTATTTATACAAAAAATTTATATAATTTTTTTTTAAATAAAAATAAAAAAATATTAAAAAAATTTTTTTTTGCCTAACCGGGGGTTGAACCGCAACATCTTTAGTTGCAAAGTATTTTTCATATGTTAACACAGGTTAAGAAATGTCAAAATTTTATTCACCTCAATAAAACAGACAACCTGTGTTGACAAAACTTCTTTCTTCTTTTTACACAATAAAATTCAACACCTCACAATTATAAAGCATGAAACACATTCGACATAGCAGACTACCGACTGCTATATGTCAAAAATAGAATACATGTATTTATATCTAAATGATTATTTTCTATTTTTGAGTGCGGCAATAAATGTAAATAAATATAAAATAAAATAAAAATG
Organism: Thelaira solivaga; assembly: GCA_947397855.1. NCBI lineage: Eukaryota > Metazoa > Arthropoda > Insecta > Diptera > Tachinidae > Thelaira > Thelaira solivaga. Next base: position 42,078,858 of record OX377611.1, on the reverse strand, counting down.
TAAAATAAATTAGTGCTTAAACGTATTTTATTCTCAAGACATAAATTTTATTCTGAAGAAAGAAAAAAAAAACAAAATACAATTAACTTTAGTGTTATTATTATTTTTATTAATTTTAGGAATGTCGCAGCCGCGTTCAAAAAATTTAATTATATTGCTGCATTGCCACAATTGTTGCATGCCGCACTCTCTTTCGTGTCGTCGTGTAGGCTGCTGTGTCGAATGTGTTTAATGCTTAAATGCTACAGATTCATGAGAAAAATATAAAACTTAAATATACATAAATTTGTGAATATTATAAAACTTGAATCTAAATAAAATTGTGAACAATTTAAAATTTACAATTATTTAATCAAAAATTACAACTTAAAACAAATTTTACCTAAAATTTTACTTACCTTATCTTGGGATATAAATCTTAAACCCTATTGTTAAATTATCTAAATCCTTAAAGCTAAACAATACATAAAACTGGAAAAGCCTACTCCTAGTTTTATTCAGATGCAATTATAAACCTAACCATACTATGTTTCCACCATAATATGATTGCCTCAACCATATTTTTTTCTTTGCGTGTAGCGAACCACCAAACTTAAAAATAAATGTTGGCTTTTGTGTTCTGTAAGCGTATAAATTAAGTTTTTTTTTTCATTCAAATACAGACAAGTTTCTTCATCTTGTTTTCGCCATTTTTTCTTTTCTTTAATTTGAATTGTTTTACATTTAACACACTAAGCTACGCAATTTTATTGTTAGTTGTTTTTTTTATACACACACACACATGTAAATGCGTTCATGCAAACACTCTCATACTAGCAGTCGTCCCTCATGTTGGGTGTGGTTTTATCAGATCCGAAAAAAAACTTTAGCTATTGCATTTAAATGAACTAGTGCAAAAATTAAATTAATACGAGTATTAAACTATAAATGCGTGCATGTGTGTGTGTGTGTATAACATTATCAGTCATTAAAATTATTAGCAATAAATATGTAGGTACAGTTTTAAATAATAAAAACTTGGGCACATAAGCGTGAATAATAAATTTGCTTGTTATGTTTACGAGTGTAAATGCGTTTGTCTTACCTGATTGCTGTTGGTTGCTTTGTTTTCCAGGTAATTTATAGGAAATGCGTAATTTTTGTTTTGGTTTGCCTTGCTTTGAACTAAACTTTAAAGAAAAAACAAGCACTCTTTTTTCTTAAAAACAAGCTTTGTGTATAGCTTGTCGTGTTTTTTTTTTTTTTTTTTTTTTTGCTTTTGTTTTGCTTAGATAAACGCACACAATTTTTATATATGTATGTATACAAAAATACAAACATTTATACACACATACATACATGCATATGAATCTATTATATACATACATACATGCATGTTCGTACAGACAAATGGTTACTTCAAAAATCTTGTGAATGTGATGTACTTGTATGTATCTAGTTTCCGTTTCTAGTTTCTAACGATTTCTAAAGACGCTTCTCAACTTTGTGTCGCTGTTTTTTTTTTTTTTCTTAGAAATTGCTTGAAGTGTAATAGAAATTTATTACAAACTCCACGTGATTTCATTACATTTGATATTTAGTACACATGAATACACACACACACACACACACACACTGACACACACACACACACACACACACACAGTAGAATTAAATATCAACTTGGAAACTTTTGGCGCATTTAGGAATGTGTGTACATATAACTATAAGGAACAAATAAATAATGCTGGTGATTATTGTTTTGCACAACTAAAGCCCGCAGTACGCGAAATGTAAAAAGCCACATGTGCATGTAGCTCTGACGTCACCATAAGTTTATCACTTTGTTTACATGCATGTGGAAAAGTCTTAGTAGCTACACGTGTTAAAATTTTAGGAGTACATGAAAAGTAGTTTTGTCACAAAATCGAAATGTAGCGCATGTAGCCAAGGCAGGCACATTTGCATATGTAAACATGTGAACCGCTGCGTATTTATTAGTAGGACACGGCATGTAGTAAATGTACGCATGTGCAAAGCTCATGAGTGTATATAGTTTTCTAATACCCGACATGCTAACATGCATTATACAAAGGTACCAGATGAAATTTGAAATAAATGCATTTACATTGAATCAAAATCTACTAGATTTGATAGGAAATCTCTTTTTAAATCTATATTTTTTTTTTTTTTTTTTTTTTTTTTTTTTTTTTTTTTTTTTTTTTTTTTTTTTGACATAACAAGATTTCACTTTCGGAACTAGAACAAACTGCACCAAATTTCATATTAATATAATAAATAACACTTATAATGTTTTTGTGTATGTATTTCCATCCATTTTAAATAATTTTTCTTTATTTTAATGTTTTTAATATAATTTAATTTTTTTTGTTTGCTTGTTTTTTTTTTTCATAAAAATGTAAAATTTTCTTACACAAAAAAATGGACACGATTATTTCGCGTTCTTGGGCAGTGTATCGCTCCATGGCTTTTTCACTTGTATTCTACATCTGTCTAGTTCACAAATGTCAAAACAGATTTGACATTGGCTGCCATTTGCAAAAATAATAGGGTGATTTCTTTTGGCCCACCTTATATAAAATTAAACCAATTAAAAAATTTAAAACAACAACTTTTAAGATTCAGTCACATAAGTGGCGTCTGGTTGCTGAAAAAATTCAATTGATGATTCCTGTTTACTAAAAAGAGAAATATGTTAATGACCCTGTTTTTATCCTATAATCATAAATTTAGAATAGAAAGCAAATTCATATAATATTATTTTTAAAATTAAATATAAAATCGGTACCGGTTTTCGCTTACAAATCTCACTTTAAACAAAAAAGTTCCATATAAACTACATGGGTACGACGAGTTCCACTTCAGATCAAAAGAAGTGAAATCATTTTAGCGCTTAATCAAAGCATAAGTATTTGATGCGTCTCAAAACTAAAGAAAAAGTGTTTTTAAAGCCTGGGCAATATGTGCAAGTACGAGTATGTATACAGAAATACGTTTGCATGTACAACGTATTTTAAGTTTTTTCTTTCAAGAAGGGAGGGAGTTGTACTCATATTTATAATAGTTTCTCTTTCTCTCTTTCATCTAACAGTCTGTTAGAGACACAGACAGCCAGCCATGCGTTCATACAGCATAAAATTGTAATGTGCCTGCTGATTATTGACGGCTGCATTTAATAAAGTGCGTATTTTGTGTTTAGAAACCTAAAAAAAAAACTATTACGAGTACAATGCTAACAAAATGCGTTTGTTTGAATTCAATCCAAAATATAGAAAAAAGTAGGTCACTAAAACGCAATGAGCTCATTTACAAAATAAAAAAAGAAAAAAATAAGTAAGTAAACACTATATAACGTCATTCATTATAAAATTAAAAAATATAGGAAATAAATTAGACTCACACAAGTGTACTTTAATACATGCATGTGTATGTATTCATTAACATGGCTAATCTATGAACAACAGGCATACATACATACGTACGGTCCTACTAAGTAGTAGAAGTAAATGAATAAATAATATTTACATTTAACTTGAACTGTATGTGGCAATACGAATAGCATGTAATGTGAGAAAAAAAAAATATGAGTACGAAAAATCACACATAAATTCATACATACATACCGAAAAGTGTGTATTTGTAGACAAAAAAAAAATTGTAAAAAATCATACAAAATGTGCTTAAAGTTTTTTTGTAAATAAAAAAAGTACGAAACTTTTGTTTGTTAAAATACAGGTGGAAACTTTCTCATTTCGCTTTTAAATTTTCAGATCTCACTTTTCTAAACAACAATAATTGAATCACCCTACTGCGAGTATTCACAATCCCACTTGGCAAAATAGAGAATTTTTTACTTTATGTTTGTCATAGTTCTAGCGCACATATGCGGCCCATACTCAATCCAAGTTCAATCCCATTTTTCGTCTCTGTGTAGGGTACCTGGTCCGAATTTCGGCATCTACCAGTAGTCAGCAGTTTTGTTTTTATAACTGAAATAAATAGGGATAAGATTGGAATTTTATTTAGATAATATACTCAAACACAATTCTCTATTTCAAATGAAACGAAAAAAATATTTCAAATTTGCCTTTATCTACACTGAAAGATTTCATTAGCCTAATGAAATATTTCATTATTTATTTCATAATTTCATTGTGAGAATGAAAATTGTTCTCTTTTTCCCTGTAGCAACTCTATAAATAAAGTGAGTATAAAACAAAAACTTAAACATTAAGCTTCGTGGCTGAAGTAGTTGAGTGGCGAGTTAAAGCTTCTTAATTGCATGTGTCCCAAGTTCGAATCCTAGCAGAGTCAAATAAAATTTGAAAATAATTCAAACCAAGAGTAAATTTATCAAAATGTAAGCATGGTGCGTTCACAATTCAAAAAAAAAAAAAAAATTTGTCCCTAACCGGAGGTTGAACCGAAACATCTGCAGTTGAAAGACATTTTTAAAATTCATATATATAATGAACACGTTTCATATATTTTGTGAAAGTTTTCATTGATCTAATGAAGCGTGAAATTGGTTGAAAAATAATGAACTTTTCCATTGGATTAATGAAAAAATTTATTGGATATATGGACAAAATTCTTTCAGTGTAATGTCTCCTCTTCAACATCCGCAGAACTGCTTGTTTTCTTAGGAAAAATTTAGTGGCCAGACGAATTTTGAATGGGTTGGTAAAACAATTATTTGAAATAATTTCCATATTATAATGGGTTCTCTGGGAAGAAAAGAGTTGACATATTGTCGTTGATAAGTAAAAATTGGGGAAAAATAATTAATGTATGATTACCTGTAGTCGGCATTGGCTGCTGACTATTGGTAAATTGAATATAGAATCATGTTTCTCTAGTCGGCAGCTGATTGCCTTGAAAAATTTAAAGGCAAAATGATATACCGGTAATAGGATCACAGTGTGGCGAGCATTGGGACATAATGCCGAAATTAGTCGTTTTTAATAAATTAGGTTTTAAAAATAGCTTAATACATTTAAAAATATATGCCATACTGTATCCTTACAGCGGGCTATCAGAGTAATACCATGATCATGTATAAAATGGTATCAATTTGGAAAAAGAAGAAGAATTAAAGTGCCGACCCAGAGAAAAAATGACGCCATCTGTTGTCATAATAACAACAAACGGTGCTAATAGTGTATCGACTAAGTTTCTGCTCACTTTTGACAACGCATGGTGTCATTTTGACAACGCATTGAAAAATTGACAACTTATGATGTCAAATTGACACCATACTGGTGTGGAATTGACACCATTTGGTAACAAAATGACAACACGTATTATCAATTTGACAACATGCCATGTAAAAAAAGTAAAATCGTTGCTTTTTTTCTAAGTGGACGACCAACCGTTGTCGATTTGTACACGATTGCTAAAAAATTGAAAACACTCGTTAACTAAGTTGACAACGGGATGGTGTCAAAAGGACCACATAAGTTGTTAATATCGCAACGCGAATTTTCGCTCAATGTACAAATTTACAATCTCTGTTTTTGTTGATTGATCAATTAGTTTAGTTTCGATATTCCTTCAATATTTTACGTTGTTGGACTTTTAGTATTAAACTTGTATTAAACTTAATTGTGTATGGGGCAACCATTACAGAAAATAATTGCATCAAAATGTGTTTTCTAAGACCATATTTTCACACAAATAATATGTCAAAACAGTTTCATAACAAAAGAGAAAATCGCGATGTTACAAAGTGCAATTTCCTGGCACTTTTGTTTAAATTAACAAAAAATGCGATTAATTAAAAAAATATTTTTGACTTTCAATAGTCAGTATACGCAATGGTAGTTATGCCACGTTCCGTATTCTACGTTACGCTGTTGTTTTTAAACACTTAGGACCTGTTCAGCTAAATGCGGACGGAAGCTTCGTTCGCATAATTTTATTGTATTTTCGAATTCGGTAAATGTAATTTTTAAAGTACTGAAAACTAATGCTGGGAAGGGCTATTTTGCATTTCGAGTTTAAAAGAAAATCATTAGAGTTTCCGTGTGTCTGACGCATTGTTCCGAAAATGTTTTTACTTGTATTATTTTTTTGTTCAATTTGATAACTGTAAGAAGTTGATTGAATAGAATCTGAGAATAAATTAAATAGCAGAGTGGTATTTTTAAGTTAATGTGGTCACTATTAATTTGTTAACATTTTGGTTTATGTTAATATTTTCTGATAAATATAGACACTTACGTTATTGCACAATATTATATAATGAAATCTTTTTATTGCGTTTGCTGGTCCAGTATCATTTATTTCTTTTTGTTTAAAGAAGGGCAGGCAACCACTTTGTAGAGATTTAACTAAAACTGAAGTAATGAAACATATAAATCGAGCAAGTAAAACTCTTGGGCCTGTGATTATATGAGTAGTCGCTGTATGAAACCTGAAGTCAAATTACGGTACTCGATGATGATCGAAATTTCAATACAAGTTAAATGGAAATTTTGCTCGATATCAACAGCATAATTCCAGCCCTGCCTTTTTAATTTTTTTTTTTTAATTGGTTTAAGTTCTATCAGAAAAAATATTATTTGTAAAAAAAATAAGAGAGGAAATATTCATGGTAGATTCTGGAAAAAGTAAGCTGGCACTCCTTCCTTCCCCCACTCTTTTATCCCTCTACTTCTTAAGTTTTGTTCACTGTAGTCCTGCCAGTTCAGTCTTGTGTCTGCATTCGAGAGGTTTTGCAACAAATCACTACCGATATGCCAAGTAGTGACATTAATGTCAATTAATTGGCCTATAAAATTCCCAGATGACTCGATCGCTTGTGTTAAAAAAACATCACATACAATTGTACCAACACAATTTATTAACCTTTCGAAAACTAAGAGCCAACATTTTCAAATTAACAGGCTTTTGATTGTTAGGATTATTTAATCGTTAATATTTTCAATGACGTATGAGGAAGTTTAATAATAAAAATATTTTTTCATTTGTATGTAAATGGAAATTAATAAAATAAGTTTAAAGTCTACAAAATCTTGTATTTTATACCTGTCATGGTAATGTTGTCTGTAATAAATTAAACGAATGTGGCTTTCAAGGCCAAGAAATAAAAAAAAAATTTGATTACAGCCGTATATACACACGTGTGTTTTTTGTAATGCAACATAAAAACGTACAATACATAAAAAAAATACATATTTACAGTGACGGTAAAAATAATAGCACTGACTGCAGTTATTTCATTTAAATGCCTAATCTATTTCTGGTGTTTTTGGATTCCACTGTGATATAAAGTAATATGAAGCCTCTTTAAAATAGTTAATTTTATTTTCCTAAAGTCAATGACTCTTCTCACATAAAACAAGTTCTTTACTGACAAATCTACCGGTAAAAAAATAGCACCGAGCGATGCCTGGCTGTATTTAGCATACAGTTTTAGTTTATAAATTTATAAAAGAAAAAAGAAAAAACAGATATGCATAGATCTATAGATAAATAGCGATTGATTTGGAAGGCAATAGTTATACAGAAATAGGACAATCGCCCAGTTTCTAAAATAAAATGATACGTAATATAATGACGTACTCTAAAAACTTGAAATTCGTAGGATAAGATCGCCAATGTCCCATTTATTGGTAAGCCTATTAAGCCATCTACAGAGCTAAAAAAAAATACAGATAAAAGTATCTGTCCAAACAGTTTTGTCCCACTATTTTGTTGACTTCAAAGAGTGTTTTTCTTTCCCGCACTTTTCCATTTCCCGGAAAAACGGGATTGCAGCATAAAGTTCCCGGGATGCAGGGAGTTCCCGGGAAGTTTTAAAATAAAACTTTTTATATGTCTAATAATGGCATTTTTTGTCTTTATTTGTATTTGTTATCACGTCAGCTGTTAATATATTAATATTAGGATGGCATAGTGCTTTTAAAGACACTTTAATTGTTTTTAATACGTTTAAAAGGATTTGTAAATCATTTATATCAGATTCAACCTAAAAGTTGCTCATTTTCAAATCAATTTTAAGCTTCTATTAATTTTTTAATTAATTAATTAAATACTATTAGTTATTTTAGTTTTACCTTGATGAAAAGCTTCAATAATAAATTTCTTTACATCACATTTTGATTTGGAAAGAATTTATACTTTAACGAACATGGACTATCTTATAAATGAGCTTTTTGTTATAGATCTGGCACTAAAACCGTCAACAGCTGCTAGTTTAAAATGTCTTCACATGATGTGTACAAGTCGTATGGAATGTCGAAACATGTGTGTTTTTCTTATGTGTAATAATGAATTTTTTTATTTAGAGCTCGTTCTATTTGATGTTTTGAATGGTGTCAAAAATCAAAAGAAGAAAATTAAATAGATTGAAAAAATTTTATTAATAAAAAAATGAATATTTGACGTACATATGACAATCTAAAAATTAAAAAAATTTTAGATTCCATATGACTTGTACACATCATGTGAACACAGGCTTGCAAATGTAGCGTATACAATCTTTTCGGTTGCACCCTAATGTAGTGCACAATACTTTTGTTTATATTAATAACACAAACCAATATCAATTGCATGAATACACATAGATACATGCCCATGACCAATGCACACTCGTCTGCCGCTGCATATTCTTTAATGCATGCGACAGTCAAGTGGTCATCAAATTACACTTGTGCATTGTGTTTGATTTATGCTGTGTTATTTGTTTGTTGTTGGTGCACACGCCGATCAATGCGTTAAACCAACACTAAAACTCTTTAAAGAATATTGTAAACAAATTATTTAAAATATATGGATCATATTTCTTGGTTTGTTCCCATAATATTAAACACATGGGAACAAACCCAAATAAGTATGAATTATTAAAACCACTCAATTATGAATTTTGGAAACTTCCTAAATTCATGATTGCCTGGTAAATAATAATACATTAACATTATAGGTATAGTTAAGTATAGAATTTAGAAACTGAGTGCAACTGTAAAAAGTCACTCAGTTTGAGTATTTTAATTAGTATATAAGTTGACTAGATTGTTTAAGAAAAGGAATTATTGAATAAACCTCAGCAGAAGTTGGAGCTCTAGTTAGCTCAACTTCAAAATCAATAATTGCAAAATATTTTCCATCATTACAACGATTATATTTTCGTTTTTATCATTTACATAGTGTAAAATAGTTTCTTTTGATTTTCTTAATTTTTCTCAGGGTTCTGCTTTTCGTATCTTCAACTTGTTGTGTATACTTTTCAAATTTCGAATAGAAACGCTTGTGCTTCTTCCTTTTGCAGGCAATTATTTAGAATAATCCCATCCATAGGATTTTCCTTCTTCCATTTATTGTTTATTTATATAGTTATTAAAAGATTTAAAGTATTCAATACATTTATAAATTTACCTTAACGAGTTATGAATTTTGCAAAAATTAAATTAAAATTCGATACACAAATAATTTCAGCTTTTATTGTTAAAACACTAGTATATTTTTGACGTACCATAAATCTCGGGAATTCCCATTCTCCTTCTTATATTAAACGACCTCCAAGCGCAGAGTACAATCCAAAAATAACATAAATCGCAGAGTTCAAAGCATGTAGTGTAGACCGAAGTAACTACTGTAATGATTTTGGAAATAGATGTATGTAATTAAATTAATATACTCGTATATGCCGGCGAATATAGCGCCACTGGCAAAATTATATATTTTATTTTTGTAAGTCAGTTGAATGCCTATATTTTTTATTAATTTAGATATGCGGATTTGAAGACACAAAATTAATTGAAATTTATTTCCAAATTCTTTTCCTTTTATACAACTTTAAACTCTACAACTTTGACAAACAATAATATTAAACTACAAATTCAAATAATAACAATTATTACTGATATTATATGTACAGCTGAATATATATTGAGCTTTTGTACTACTTCGATATTTTAGAAAAGTGACTTGAATTCACTTTGGATCATCCAACAAGATAATGACTCGAAGAATAATACCAAAAAGGCTCGTTAGTGGTGTTTAGCTAATAATATAAGCTCAAGTTAGGAAAAATGTGTGTGAATCAAAACCAACCAAAAACGAACAACTTTGGGCTGTAGTTAAGAAACCGTGTGAAAGTATTCTCAAAACAGGATATAAACACCAAACCGCAGCGCTACGCTGCCGTTATTAAGGCCATGTGGCAATGTATTTGCATAAATAAGCAATTTTTGTAATGAAAATTTATAGTTTTGTTCAGCTTAAAATGTTTTATCAACAATAGTGGTACGAGTATTTGTTTTTTACCGGTAAAATTTTGACTGGTTATCGTATTTAGGGCCATTTTACAACTAAGCAATAACTAAAAGTATGTTGTTATCGGACAGATAAATCTTTTTTGGTTATTAAAAATACACTTTAAGCAAAAGTATTATATGTATATGACATGTTTGTGTTCCCCATAACTTTTAACATGAACTTCAAGCATTAAAAGTTGCCATATTTTCAATTTTAGATATGGCAACTTGAAGTTTTTTTTTTTTTTTTTTATTAATACACAAAAATAAAACAATACAATTACACAATAAAATAACAAATATTAAAATAAAATTTTAAAAGTATAGAATTTGTTAAATATTTTAAAAATAATTTTCGCAACCAGGCTTGCCGTGCTGGTACTATGTATTTATAGCAACGAAAAGTAATCTGTAATCACAGCAGTGGTGCCACATAACAAATATAGTATTTATTTTGTTGAGAACCTGTAATAATAGAACAAAATTTATTGGTCACTTTGTCACTTACTTAGTTAATTATAACTATCGGACACCTTAGTAAACTATTTCCATAAAAAGCCGTATCGACCAATAAAGAAAGGTAAAATAAATTAGCATAAGAAAAGGGACGCCTTGCCTTCAGTGCTATTTTTTTCACCGAAGCTGTATATAGACATATTCACTCGAAATTGTAAAAGGTATAGTTACTGCACAGAAATTTAAAATAATTTTTTTATGAACTGAATTAGGTAGTTTCTTTTGAATCTGTCTGCCTTTGTAGCTCTCTTACAATAGAGAAATTTGTTGTTTTGCATGCAATTCGAAAAAGTATATCAAATTTGGTGATGACCACAACAAGTTCACTGGAATTATTGTTGAAAAAAAAACCAACAACGAAAATAGTTTGCGTGGCATCATTTTAAAGATTTAAATACAACAAAACAAAAATATTTTTTTTGTTTAACGTTGAGCAAGATCTTCATTATGATCAGCCTAAAAATCAAAAGTCAGCGATAGAAACAACAAAAATAACAGCAGCCGTTTCGTATACACACAATTCAAGTGCAAAAGAATACGCACACGAAACGCATTAAAAAAAGCTTTTTTTAAGTGTCTAATAACTGACTCGTACGCATATTAAATACTGTATGTACTTGTGTATGTTATGCATGCATGTATTAGTTTTTTTTTAATATACATAATTTCTTTATTATTTTTGCCTGTTTTTTTTACTTTCTGCTGCTGCTGTTTGTTTAGTTTGGTTATTAGTTTTGTTATCTGGGAACATGTGTCAAAAATATTGTTTGGTTAGTTGCTTAGTCTGTCCGCTTCAATTTGGGTCTATTTCTTACATCCATGCATACATACATACGTGCGATTTTTTCTTTTTTTTTTTTTAGCTTAGGCAAATATTTTGTATGCTAATTTGAAAGCTTTCAATGTGTAAATGTGTTATGTGCATGCGTATGTTTGCATTTGTATTTGTTTGCCTGAATTTTAATGATTTAACAATGGTGCGTGTGACAGTGCTGATCGTAATATCAAGGGCAGTAGTATTAATTTGTGCGTATTAGGCAAGGATTGCAAATAACAAAATATGTTTTTTTTCTTCTTGCTGAATTAAAACTTTATTTCGTACCAGTTAATAGCGTAAAGAGACTTGTTAGGTAACACTCGCCAAGCCTCATTATCCTAATGTTTGCCATATGTTAAGTGAAAATTTTGGATCGATTTCATTCGATATGGAATGAAACGACTTGGGCCTTGGTCAAGTAAATTTAACAACCCTGTTTCACAACTTCGAAAGAAAATTTAAGCGAAAGAAAGTCAGCCACTCACACTCGAATCAATTTGAGTTTCAGAATGTCACTGTCTTTCATTGATTTTGACATTTGCTTTCGCGTGTTCTTGAAAGTGAAATCGAATTTTGTATAAAGTGCAATTGCATTTTTTATTGTTTTGTTTCGCTTAGCATGCGAAAGAAAAATCTTTCTTTTTCATTGTCAAACAGGCCATAATTACACTATATGTCAACTATCCATGGTTTATTAAATCAAATTAATTTCAATTAAATGAAGCCAACTTATTGCTCTAGCATTTTAATGTCATCAGTGTCTAGCTCTCTATGACATTTCAACTAATTTCACGCTAGCTATTTCGTAGTTAGTAAAAAGAAAAAAGGAACGATTAAACTTGCGCTTATAAATTCAATGGCAAGTGAAGATATTTTTCAAAAGGCATTTGATGGTGAACCATATTTAATATTATTTCTGTACTAATAAACAAAATTCGCTTAAGTGGACTTAAAAAGAAATTGATTTGTTGTCTTATTTTATAGGTACTATGACTATTATTGTGGTTCGGGGATGGTATGGCGATATATTTTACAATTAACGACATGGGAATAACAACAATGCCATGTGCTAGAATCGAAATAATTTTGTAAGAAAAACTTTAGGGCTACGCGATTTTTTCATATTGCCACAGATTTATTTTCAATTAGCAGAAACTCTCTTGATTTATATTTTTCATTCGGGTCTGATTGGCCTTCGAACTGGGGTTAGCCATATGCGTGATTTATGAGCTACTTCGGCTGAAGTAGTCAATCATATTTATTTTGATATTTTGTTCTCATAACTTTGCATACAAAGAGTGTTTGAGTAAGACTTTACTTTTTAATTTCATGCTGCAATATATCGGTTGTTTTACACGCTGTGTGACAGGTAGCGCCATCTCGCTGAAACCACATTTTGTGCAGATCTATGCCGTCCAGTTTAGATCACAAGAACTACGTGTTCCATCACAATTAAAAACAACGTGTTGTTCTACGTAAAACGCTTCATTTGGTATAATTAATGTTATCTAAAGATCTCTCATTTACCTTGTCATACTTAAAAAAAGTTTTTACAGGAGAGCAAATTAAAGTTTGCAATTTGCTGTCACTCACTATCTTGGAAAACTTTGTTTATTTACTTTGAAAAAAGAGCGTTATAGGGTTTTTACACTACACCACATCTCAGAGGAACGCGTGAAAGATGTTGAAAATGATGAAATGCTTTTTACATTACATCTAACATCTACCATCAACTAAACTGTCGAAAAATAAAAGAAAAGAAGACGCATAATTTTCGAAAACAAAAAATATCTTAAAATAAATTTAGAAAAATCATTCATTATTGTTGCTTTGCAAGATCAAATCCATTAGGCTTCAAAATTTGAATTTTTATTTTGTTTAATATGTGTACATACTTATGTTATGTATGTATAAATAAATGTTACTTTATAAGTAATGCCACTAAAATCGATTAATATTGCCATTTTTCTAGTGATGGCACGAAAATTATCGAAAGATGTTGAGTGAAATAAAATGAGATAGGAACATCTTGTAAAGATGTTGGAAGATGTTGATTTTTTCTACATGCATTTTATATGGGAAGATGTTGTCATCTCGCCGAATAGATGGTAGATGTTAAATGTGCTCTAGTGTAAAAACACTATTAAAATTTTTTTATTTTTATTTTTACAGAATATTAAGTAAAATATTTGGAAAAAATTAACTTATTAATTAGAAAAAGCATGACGCCATTAAGTAAAACAAATTGATTGGGATTCGATTCTTAGTCGCTTTTTATTTTGATTTCAATATGAAAGTTTTGGTTTAATGATTTTGGGATTTTAAAATTTTTGTTGACTAGGTAGCTAGTGGAATATGAGTTTGTTTAAACTTTAGAGAAAAAATTAAAATAATTCTGCTGTTTAAAATTGTAAAATGTACAGCTCTTACTTTTATCAACTGTTAGCCAATCGAAAAGTTGTATGCGTTTAGATGTGCTAATAATAAACGCACGCTTACGCATACTCACACACACGTACGAACAATCGGCATTTTGTGCGTTTAAATAAACTTGCAAATAATTTTTATAAAAATGGCCAGAAAGTAGAAAACAAATTTATTGCTTCATCAAAATTTAAATAAAAAAATCATCTATTTACACAAACACATCCATCCATATGTATTTACATACATACACATGTGTATACATAGTTTTGCTGCTTCTCTTCTCAAGTGTGAATAACATAAAAAAAGAATTACAACAACCTTGCAATATTTTTATTGTTTAAAAAAAGGCATAAAATAAAACAAAAAAAAAAATCAGAAAGCTTTTTAACGACTATCGCTTGCGTTGGTCGTGTAGAGGCATATTAAAGCAGTGCGTATATAACCCAGCAAACATAAGACTTTCATTAATTTCACAAGTTAAAAATTTTTATTTCATGAAAATTTAATTTTGTTCCACTTAACCTCTGTTTAAGCGGGTTTCACATTATAATACAGAGTATTAACATTTTCATTAGATCGAGTGAGACCGAAATCAGATGCAAATCAAATAGACTGTCAAAAAATCTAAAGGAAAATATTTTCTGTTTTCATACCATCACACTTCACACAAAATACAAAACGCGGCAAATAATTTCACAGCTGATTTCTAGTTTTTTCTTTAGTTGCTTGTACAAAAGCCACCCTGATAAAATGAGCAGTGTCATAGCTTAGAAAAAATTCTCTAAATGACAAAAACCATAATACCGAAAAAATTCCACACTTCCTTAACATTTTGTTTTCACACTTTTGGATTTTTACTTAATGCATCAATTTTTGACATGTATTAATACTAAATACAATAGTCTGAAACCCGCTTTAATAATGTTTTTAAGGCCAGGACTGTTTACAAGAAACGCTCAATCCAATCTTCTAAAAAATTTGTATTAAATACAAATTTGTCGTTAAATGCAAACAAAAGTTGAGAATTACAAATAAAATTCAATGGTAAACATTTTTATACATGCGAAAAAAAATATGGTTGAGGCAACCATATTCTGGTGGAAACATAATATGGTTCGATTTATGATTGCATCTAACCATATCTAAATTTAATAATTAACCAAACGTATTAAAAATAAATCTCAACTACAGATGTTGTGGTTCAACCAACGGTTAAGGAAAAAAATTCCTTTTTAATTTTTTATGCTATTTTTATAATTTTTTGTATAAATAAAGTTTTTTTATTCTATTGACTTTTTCGTTTCCATTAATTTATATTTATTTATTACATATTACATTTTATTTGACTATCAGGATTCGAATTTTGGAATATTTAGTTAATAGTGTTTTCAGACTGAGTGAATTTAAATTCAGTATTTAACTTTCAGTCTGAAAACACTATAAGAAGCATTAACTTGCCACTCAACCATTTCAGCCACAAAGCTCAGTCGTGTTTGAACGATTAAGTTTTTGTTTTATACTTACTTTTTGTTAATGGTTGCAGAAGAGACAAAATAGAAAACAATTTATTTTCAACCATATTTTCTCATTATTATGTTTACTGTAAACATATTTATGGTTTCAGTTTACGAATGATAAAATGATAAATTCAACCATATCTATGTGGTTAAAAATAACTATAAACATGTTTATCGTCATCATAATAATGCTTAGATGCTTCAAATTAATAATATTTTTGCGTTGACCGTGTTCAACGAAATTTTTTTTCTTTGCGTGTACTCAAAATTCCCAGAGAATTGTAAGTTTATGTGTGAATACTTTAATTTTTTTCTCCTTTAGCGGTAGATGTATTTGACGTATACATACATGCCTACATACTAAAGGGAAAAGACTGTTGGTTTTGCGTTTAAAACGTTAAGAACGTTCTCATACGATCAGGCTTTTTGGTATTTATCTATGGGTTCGTTGGGTAATTTATATGTATGTATGTGTGTGCGTGAGTAGTTTAAAATATCTAAGCTCTTTTTTTCTATTTCATTTTAATTTCCTTATTCTTCCTCTCAACACATTTTTAATTATGCTGTGCGAGTTCAAGGTTTTTTTTGTTGTATTTATTTAAAGAAAATATTTACTAACGATTTGTTGTTGGGTTTGTAATTGCTGCCAGAGTTAATGTTTTATTTTTATTGTACATAGTTGCTTCTATTTAAAGTTTAATTGTTGTTCTTGTTAATTTACTGATATGAATTATAGTTTGTATTTGTTGTTGTTTTACGCATTTATTTTTCGGTTCCGCATTTATGGCTGCCAAAAAATGCGTGTGCAAGTTTCTGTTAATGTAGTTGTTCTTATTCATTTGATGTTTGTTTGTTTTGTATTTTCGTTTGATAGAGCAGCAGCAAATTAATTCGTTTGTTTTTGTGTTCTCTAACGCTTTGCTTTTTTTACTTACGCCTCTGTCCCCTTTGCTCTAATTAATTTTTCGTTTGTGCTTTGCCTGGCCTCCACTTTTTTTTTCATGTGTCCCACTGAGAGCCCTCATTTTTTCTCAATTTTTTTGTGCTTTTTCCCTAAATTATAATGTTGCTGTGGACCTTGGAATTTTATTTATGTATTTTGTTGTTGCTTTTGAATATGTTTTATTGTTGTATGCGTTATAGTGCGTTCGTTGTGTTCCAATTGTATGCGTAAGCGTGTTTGTCTCAATTATTTGTTGTATTTTCTTTGTCGAAAATTTTTGCGCTGATAAATAGTTATTTTTTTTCATTTCATTCGCAATAAGTAAATTGTGCGTTAAGATTCTTCTAGTGTAGCGTCTTTGTTGAGTGTTATTGAATTTAATTTATAAAAAACGTACATACATACATATATAATCTGATAAGAATTTGTATCCAGAGACTAGACAATAAATTCTTAATGTGTGCAAGACGTCATGTACCGACACAGTTTAAGGAAATGTTGTTCGGGAAAGAGAGTTTTAAAGCCAGATGGGCATTCAAAATAATTAAAATTCATAATTGAGACGGCCGGTCTGGCCCGTATTAATTTGTATCATTTGGGTTTTCGGTAAGAGCGTGTGAATGATTTTTCTATTCCTTTTCATCTTTTGTTAAACAAAGCAGAATGATGGAAGCAAGATTGACCATCCCAATAATTTTTGTGGACATGTTGTCTTAGTTCCTGTGATCCTATCTGTATAAATAAAATTAATTTTCTGTATGCTTGTTCGTTATAGAAATTTTTGCTTTCCAATGGTTTTTCTGAAATTTTGTACCAAAAATCTTTATACTTCAGGGAAGGCCGCCATATACTTTTGGACTAGCCACTAGAAATACAAGTAGTTACTTGCTCACAGAGCTCACATAGTGAAGAGTAGTGAAGCGTTGCATTTGCAAACCTTGTTCCGAATATAGGAACAAGAAAAAGCAAATAGTACTACAAAAATGAGTAATGTATTTGCGGAGCACCAAATCTTAACACGAAATCGGCAAATTATTCAACAAAAATAGCCAGATATTAATAACTCTGTTTTGTATATTATAAGCTTATAAAATATGAGGTTGTAAATGATAAATTATATAATATAAATTACACTTTTATATAAAAAAATAAGAAATGTAGCTTCATATGCGTGTAAAAGTATAAAGTGTATTTCCATAAGCCGTGGCGCTTTTAGAAACATCATTATATTAGATCTGGCAACAACAGTCTCGACAAATAATGAAAAACAGTCATTCTCATTTAAATTCCCTCTCTCGCTCTCTCTCCATACTTTTTTAATAAAAATGTACTCAGATTCTCTGTGTTAATGCCTGTAGCTATGAGTCATAGCTTACAAGTACCAAATCCATTTGAAGAATTTGCTTTACTTACGATTTCTGCAAATGATTTGTGAGCATAGTCGTGTACGCCATAAGCAAATACGAATATATACAAACACCAAAAGCAAGCAGGCATAAGTAAGTAGTCACTCGTGAATTATGTTGTTCCTGAAATGTAAACTCATTCCTGTTTGTATTTGCAAGTACATGCACTTGCTGCAGAGTACATAAGTATTACGTAAATCCAAATACATTTGTGCAGATTGGCTAGCCACCCCCACTTTACGCCCACTTTTGATTAAAACAATTGAGATTACTCTTTTGTTAATTACAATTTTATTTTCCAACCGATTTCTCTCATATATGGTACATATGCTCACTATCATATCTTTGAACCGACCATGCCCACTTCTACGCCCACTTTTTAACAAAATAATTTAAAATTCTTTTAAGTAATTGATTAATTTTTCAACGAGTTTTTCTGCAAGTTGGTACACATGCTCTCTTGAAGGTTGCATTTAAATAGTTTTGAGCTGATCATCTCCACTTTTTCGCCTACCTATATTTTATTAATTCAATGAAGCGCTTATTTTTATTAAGAAAAAGTGTTCACGAATGAAAAATAAATCATTTGCATTCTTTGGGGTTACCAGCGCATGAAGAAGTCCACTCTTGATAGTGAAATGTTACGAGATCTATGCTACGATAGTGAACATTTCTAAACGTGTATCGAAACTGAGAAACGTTTGTTAATAAATGCTCAAAGAATGGCATACGATGCAATTATTTCGCTTATTATGGATCAGAGAGTTGTCTTAGTTTTTATTGATGCTCCTGGTGAAACGTGTAAAACATTTCTTATAAACCTTTTACTACCTGAAATAAGATCACGAAAGGACTTTGTTCTAGCTGTTGCTTCTGGACGGTGGATGTACCGCACATTCTGCGTTCAAAATTTTTTAAATTTCGTATAAAATGATACACAAGAGATCACTTGAAGCCCTTGATCGAATCCTCCAAGATATTAGTTGTTCTAATCAATTAATGGGAGGGGTTGGTGCTGTTTAACAGGGGATTTTCGTCAAACTTTGCCTGTAATTCCTAGATTGATACCTGCCAACGAATTAAATGCCTGTCTTAAAGCATCACATCTCTGGCAACATGTTAAAAAATATACACTTTCTTTAAATATGTGAGCTCATTTAGAAAATAATTTATCAGCAAAAGCATTTTTTAACCAACTATTAAACGGTCTTATATCTCTACCAGGAAACTTTTGCAACTAGGTTTCTTCATTACAAGAGATGGTACAAACGATTTTCCTAGTACTACGTCAAACTTCAAAAATCCTCAGTGGCTTAATGAATGAGTAGTTCTAGCACCCAAGAACGAAACTGTTACACCCATAAATTTCCAAATTCAAGATATGATTCCAGGAACATCAAAGACATACATATAAATTTATTGATCCAGATCAAGCTGTTGTTTATCCAACAAAATTTATAAATTCATTAAATCCACTCGCTTGAACTAACTTTAAACGTTGGCACACCAGTTATACTTCTAAGAAATATTGAATCCTCAAAGCTTTGCAATGGTGCAAGATTACTGGTGAAAAAGCTCTCACCAAATGTGTTAGAAGCAGCCATATTCACTAAAACAGGAGCTGTAAAATATGTTTTTGTCCCAAGAATACCTTCGATTTTAATTCCCAGTAGGTCTTGCGTTTGCTATGACAATTAATAAAGCACAAAAGCAATCTCTTAAAGTAGCAGCTGTTAACTTAGAGACTCCCTATTTTTTTTTCATGGACAGTTATACTATGTCGCCTGCTCCTAAATTGGGAGCCAGCACAATCTTTTCGTTTGTGCACCAGAAGGAAAAACAGAAAATGTTGTATATCCAAAGGCATAAAAATACGTACAAATCATCAACGTAATATAACCTAATTATTCCAGATGTCGACTTTTTAACAAGTAATCTAAATTGTTTGTTTTTTATAAACTAAAAACGAGAATTTTACAGATTGTTTTGCATCATTTGCTTTCCTCATTCTAAGAATTCAGACTAATGCGAATAGAGTACAGAACCAGGCGAGACCGGGTAAAATCAGCTAGCTACTGCATAATTATTGGCAGGATTTTCAATTCTCAGATATTACAGTCTGTGGCTTGGGACACATACACTGGCAACCCTTGCTTGAGACCCAACTAAGGCGAAATAATACACATAAAATAAAATTGATTGAATTGTAATTTTTTTGGAAAGTTTTACAGCCTATCGCACTACAATGAACGTTATTTTACGTTAAATTTTAAACAACAAAATATGTATAATCAAACGATAAAGTATAATACTGTGCGCCGGGTATTCCTAAATTAGATTCAAAAGGGTTGCAAGAAATCCAAAAAATTTTTTCATTTTAAAGTTTTGCAATTTTGCATTTGCTTCAAATATTAAATAACCTGAATGTTACATTAATCATAACTGTGCATGGCATTTAAAAATTAAAGGTCTTAATTAAAACGTCTAGTTTTTTCAAGCTTAAGGTCTAATTTTTTTCTTGAATAATTAAGGTTTGAAAGAAAAGGTCAAAAACACTTGAGAAGTTAAGGGCCAGCTTAAAATGAATTCAGTTTTAAGTTTAGCTAGTGTTGCTCTTCCCATCTTTTTACTGTCATTTATGTAACATTTAAAACAATTTGAAAAATGAATGATTGAAATCATAATTTACATATACGAATATGTGGGTACCATACCAGCTAGATATTCTTAGAGAGAAATCTCTACATTGTGTGGTTTGAAATTGCATTTTAAATTAATTACAAAATAATTAACCATTTCCGTTTCACATAAAAAAAGTTACAAAAACCAAAACAAAATTAAAAAAAGAAGAAAAAAAAAACACGGAAGTGAAAAGAAAACAATAATAACATTGAGAAAAGGGAATCTTGACATCTAATTAGCCTTCTTCGTATAACTCTTTTGCGTTTGACAAAACATGCACTTAAAATAGAATTACAACAGCTCTTTTGCTTGTTGTTGTTATTGTTTGTTGCTGCCTGCTGTTGTCGTATTACAGCTTTTTTAAGTCTAATTTCCCAAATTTATGGGCTGTTTGGAAATTTGTCACAACATGTGACCCAGCATGGCAAAAAAGCAAAACAAGAACAAGAATATGTATAACAAAACATGAAATTTATTGTAACGACGAATCGTTAAAAATAATGCAGTTTGAAAGCAGCCAAAAATACAGCCAGCCAGCCAGCACACAAGCAGTCAACTTAGTCAGTCAGTCAGTCGGCACTTCATTACAAGTCAAATCATTTCAAGTGCACTCAAAGAAATAAACTGCTGAATGTTGTTAAAGAAAATTCGAATAAAAATTGTAATTCAACAAAAAAAAAAGTTAAATATCAGAAGAAAGAAATAAAGAAGGGCCAAATAAAAAATAATGCTTAAACAAGCAACAAATGAATGCTGCATACAAAAAACAGCAATGCAGCAAGAGCATTTTGATGAGGAGGCCCCATTTACATACACAAGCACACATTTACAACAGTAATACATGCAATATAAAGACAAAACGACACGCATGATGGCAAATAAACTCGACTCAACCAACTCTTAGTAATAATTTCCATTATGAATTTTCAGCTAAAGAAAATAAAAATTACCACGAAATAAAAAAAAGATTTTTTTTTACCAGCATGCATAGTCACTCACACCATTTGGTGGATGGTTGGTTGGTTAAATAGATGGATGATGGATGTATGTACGAGTTTCCATTAATGAATTTAACTTTGTTTTTAAGCAGACTTTCTTTTTTTTATTCCCTTAACTTGCAACAGATTTTAACCTGACTCCGCGTAATGAAGTACTAGTTACAATCTAACAAACTCATGATGCATTTGTTATTAAAGTGTGCGTGTGTGTGTGTGTGTGTGTAAAGAGTGAGCAAACGATAGAGTGGAAAATGTGATAATTTTGTTTAAAACTCCAAATGTCGTCAAAAAGGTTGCAAACATTTTATTCTTTTTTTTTAAGTAATTTTTTCAGCAGCTTTTTATAGCAGTTGAGTGCACTTCAAAGTAACAATTGAATTTCATGGTTAAAAAATATCTGTATTTTTTCTGACTTGGTTATATTTTACTCCTACTACTTTTGTGACGTCTCTCTCTCTCTCCCTCTCATTTACTTTTAATAATTGTTAAAGACCTTAAAAGTGTAATTTTTTGTTTAATTCAAATTTTCATTAGGAAAAAAATTCTATTTTGAATTTTTTCTTTTGCACCCCTTTTTTTGTTTGCTTATAAAATAAATTGTAAATACAATTTTTTGTTTTCATTTTTAATCTGGGTTACTAACAGTTGAGTTGCATTCTATGCTGCCGTTTCATTTCATTTTGTTTAACGATGCATGTTAATTTTACCGCTACATTGTAACGCGATTTTAATTTTCAAGCTGCTTTCTATTCGCTTCATTTAAAAATTTTTACTCAAAAGATATTTTGAAAAAGAAATTGCGCCTCCAACTATTGTATTCGTATATAAATAATTTTCTTTAATTCTAAATTCATTTTCTATTTGGTTGCTTCCAAAATCTAATCTAAATTTGTGTGTATTTTTTTTTATTTTCAGGTAATTACTGTTTTAGCAACTAGAAAGTCATAGAACAAATACAAAAATAAATAAAAATGCGTAAGTCAATATCTGAAGTAAAATAAAACATTAAGTTAAAGTTAAAATTTTATAAGTCATTTATCAAGCTTGTGGTTGGACATTAAATTGAAAGTATTGATAAGTTAAATATCGGTTTCTAACCTAAATTTGGTTTAGCTAAAAACTTGCATTGGTTTTTGAAACATTTCTCATGAAATAAATATTTTGTTTCATTCAGTTCACAAAAGTTACTTCGATCATCAGCAGATTACTTGGTAAACATAAGGATCGTTATATTGTAAACAAAAAGTATGCTGTACAAAAGGTCCTTTTCGTCGCGGTCTAGTGTGGTCTAACAACAATATTAAAAAAATCTCAGTAAGAATATATTTCATAACCAAAATTGTATCATTTAACAAAAATATAAGACTTTTATTCTTCTTTTCTCTTTTACATTAGAAAGCCAAAATTTGAAAAATTTTTATTTAAAATAAAAATGAGAAAAAATATTTGAAGAAGAGTCTAATGGTTGCTTTCTAGATATCAATCAAACCTTAGTTGCTTGTTAAATATGATAGCTGGAAATTTTTGTTGGCCAAATTTGCTAGATTAGGTTAGGTTGAACAGGGCACCCCAAAGCAGGAAGATGTGTTTGGGAGAAGAAAATGAAAATGAAGAAGAGCTTTTAGCACTTTTTTTAGTGCTTTTTTTACATTTTCTACACGGAAAATTTTCTAGTGCCCTTTTAGTTTTAATGCTTTCTTTGGTGCTTTTTTTTCTCGTTACTGGCATTAAATTTGTGTGTGAGTTTCCCAAACCAATTACGAATTTTTAATTCTTTCTTAAAAACAATTTTTGGTGGAATTGATAGACTGTGAAAGTAATTTGGAAATTTTTAAACTTATTATTTTAGTTCTAAATACACCCAAAGAAAAAAGATGGTTGAATGTGGTCACCGCAAACAATATTTGTTCTTCACAAAAATATTATTATTAATTTGAAGCATCTAAACATTATTATGATCACGATAAATATGTTTCTAGTTATTTTTAACCATATTATGTTTAGCGTCTTGAATCAACCATATAATTATTATATTATTTTTAATAAAATTTTACTTGAAGCCATAAATATGTTCATAGCAAACATAATAATGATAAAAATATGGTTGAATGTAAATTGTTTTCTATTTTGTCTCTTCCGCAGCCATATAAATAAAGTGAGTATAAAACAAAAACTTAATCGTTGAAACTCAACTGAGCTTTGTGGCTGTAGTGGTTGAGTGGCGAGTTAATGCTTCTTAACTAAGTGTTCGCAAGTTCGAGCCCTGGTAGAATCAAATAAATTAATAAAAAATAAATTCAAATCCGCTGTATTATGTAATAAATAAACACAAATTAATAGAAAAGAAAAAGTCAATAGTTTAAAAAATCTTAATTTATACAAAAAGTTTAAATTAAAAAATAAAAAAAAATAAAAAAAAAAAATAAAAAAAAATAAAAAAAAAAAATAAAAAAAAATAAAAAAAAAAAATAAAAAAAAAAATAAAAAAAAAATGTTTTTGCCCTGACCGGGGGTTGAACCACAACATCTGCAGTTGGAAGCTATTTTTAATATCTTTGATATAATAATATATATGGTTAGATTCAATCAAAAATCTAATCATACTATGTTTCCACCAGAATATGGTTGCCTCAACCGTATTTTTTCTTTGCGTGTAGTTACAAATGAATAGTAAAATAAATACTTAGGAAAAAGTAAAGTTTTGGTTTCTTGTTTGTTAAAATTTCAGTGCTTTTTTGAAAAATATTCGTATTTTATTGGTTTTGGTCTTTTTCGATTTATCGAAAGACTTAAAAAAATTTAGCAAAAGGGTAAAACCGCGAAATAGAAGGGTGTAAAATTGGAAGAAAACGAAGAATAATAAACCTATTACTGCTCCTCACGATGCCAGATATCCCTTCCAGGTAGCGTTCTCCAAGGTGGAGTTTAAGCTGGCTCCCTTGCTACTGGGCAAAGGCAGAAAATGTGTTTCACAGTCTCTTCTCTTTCTCTTCCTTGTCCTGACAACTTCTGCAGTAGTTATTTGATAGTATCCTTTTTGCGATTCTGATCCTACGTTCTTCTGGACTATTTCTATGTTTAAATATACTCTCGATCCGTTACTTTCAGTTCATAGAAACCGGCCCTCTCCTTGCCAGTTAATCAGCCCTGCAGTTGTCATCATTGATCCCATGTTCGCGTATCCAAATACGAGTAGCAGCTGAATGGTTCGCCATTCTATTTAGGGATGCCCGAAAATCCGGGTACAGGTCGAATGCCGAATAGTTAGTCGTAGAACATACATCACCGGATCTTCTTCATGTAATAGACATTGTGATGTTTTAGGAGTATTTCTGATTTTTATGCCTCAAATTTTGCATTTCCACAGTTTTGCTGCTCTTCAGATTTAATTTCACTACAGACATTTTCCATTAAAAAATGCTTGTTTATTTTGCTTTTGTTTTTATTTTTCAATTCCTTCTACATATACCAGAGACAAAAATTGCAATTAATTGTTTTATTTCCTTTAAAGTTTTTTTTTCTAACCATAAATGTCTGATATATGCACATCCATTTTGCACTAAACTAAAACTAAAAAGCAGTTTTTTTCTATAATTTCAAACCATTTTTTCATATTTTGTTGTAATACTTTTCATTGTATTTTATTGCATTTCATTACACACATACGCTCACTCATATGAGTGGGACACAAACAAACGCCTTTACTAGAGTTGGATTTTTCCAATTCTTCTTTAATTTTTTTTTCAAGTTTTTTTTTTATATATATTTTGCTATCTCTCTTTCTCACTCTCTCTCTCTCTTTCTCTGCTCAGCAAGAAACCAACCGTATAAAATGAAATTAAAACAAAGCAACAACAGCATTTAAAACTAAAACTAAAATACCTAACACAACAACAAAAAATGAAAGAAGAAAATATTGTTAAAAATATGCAGTATTTTCAACTATTTTGCCATTTTGCTAACCCACTCATACAGTACAGAATATGCTGTGCTGTTGTCTCCTCAAAAATATATATTTTTAGTTTAAATATAAAATACTTGAGTTTATGCTAAAAAACAAGAAGAACGTTACGTTACAACTACATACACTCTAAATACGGACGTGTATGCTTGGCTTTTTGCATTTAACAAAAACAAAAAAAGAAAGTACGAGTGGTCATCGTAAGTGCCACAGCTAACATCAACAACATCAGCAAAAAATTAAAAAAAAAAAAAAAAACAAACTAAAAACAACAACAACAATATCGGCAAACCAAACCCCTTAAAAAAGCACACTCCAACTATAACTCTGATGAATTTTATGCATTTATAGTTTTTTATGCATTTCCATTTAGCAAAAAACTAGTTGAGAAAAAAATAAATGAGAAATGCAAAAAAAAATCCTTTTAACATTTCCTACAAATCGGCTTGCAAATACGAGGGTTAGTTGTACAAAAATTGTCAAATTGAAAAAATTGACAGCCAATTGAAGGGTACAGTTTGCTTTAAGTTTTGAGCCGCAAAGAATATTCTTTTTGGTCAATGGATCAGAGTAGTTAAAAGAAAACTTTATTTACGCAATTGTATAACTTTTGTGTCAGTGGCAGCATACCCGGGTATATTTTACATTTTAAAATCGCTTCAATTAAAAAAAATAAAAATCTGACTGGTTTGAAATTTTACACTATATTCTTGAGAATTATTGGGATTGAACAACTATGGACAGATATCTGGCCACTTTTAAATGTTTGCCCCTTACGTCAGTAGCAGCCATAACCGGGTATGCATAGGAAAGCGAACTCAAATATATTGATATAAAGATGTCAAACCTTAATTTTTTCTCTCAGTTTTATAGTGTTTTCAGACTGAAAGTTAAATACTGAATTTAACATTAAATTCACCAACAGATGATTTTGCGTTCACACTGCAAATTTTTTAAATTCAGTATTTAACAAAATAAATTTCTTCAAAACAATAAAAATTTCCCATAGAAATAAGTGTATTTGATGCGTTACTTTGTACAAAACTTATTTGACCAACTGTACAGCAGCCACAACATGAGTGACCTTTGGTAAATACACTTACGAGACACATATTTTCTTTGTCTTTCGTCTAAAAACTTCATTTTCTTCCAAATACTTTTTTTTGCTGCCATTGAAAGCATTTTCTTCTGAAAATATTTAAAATGGTTTTTATTTTTTCATTTCATTCAATAACATTATCAGCTGTTGCTATATTTACAGATCTTTTTAACTTGGTAGCACTGAGCTAAACAGACAAAAATATTTCATAAATCCAACTTAAATTCAATTCCAAAATAGCATTTAATGTGGATTTATTAAATTCACTTTGTATGGTAAATGCAGTTTTTAGGAGTTGGATTTAACGTTAAAAGCGCATTTATGGTAAATTCACTAAGTCTGAAAACACTATTACACATTCTAAAACAATAACAATAATTTAACAAAAAATATTTGTGATACTAAAAGTTATTATTATGCAATTATTTAGCTAAAAGTAAAATACATACAAAAAGCATTGCGGCATATCTGTGAATGTCCTTCAGACAT
The DNA here is from genome assembly GCA_947397855.1 of Thelaira solivaga. NCBI lineage: Eukaryota > Metazoa > Arthropoda > Insecta > Diptera > Tachinidae > Thelaira > Thelaira solivaga. The sequence goes on along the minus strand of OX377611.1, from coordinate 42,051,744 downwards.
TCAGAGTATTTAGCATAATATGCTATACTTTCTTGTTAGTCAACATTTTGTACATACTCGTATATAGCAATTATATTTATTGGAGATTCTCACTGTGTGGTTATTCCGCCGAAAAATTTACAAATAATTGCTTTGGAATTTGTCATCGACATTTCGTCCTATAAACAACTCACTTTTCATCTGCAGGAATTGAATACTTTAATGTGTAGGTACTGAACGTGCCTTATTTCAGTAAAACCAAAGAAAACAACTTCGGTTGGGAGAACTAAATTAAAAAAACACTGCTGTGATAATCGATTCTTTTTAATTGTGACAATAGAAAATCGGTCTTAAAGCTGGAAATATTTTTAAGAGAACTAAATTTTAGACTGTATTGTCGAATTTGGTTGCTACAACTAAAATAATTGATTATCATTGATTGTGTGCGATTTAATGTAAATTTTTATCAATGAATCTCCAAAAAAATTCATGTACAATTGCTATTTAAGAGATTTCAATGACGGACAGGTCTAACGTTACCACTTTTCACTTCTTGCATTTTAATATGCCCCAAATTTTTGACTAGTCGTTGTTTCAGTTCCTGTCTAGACCTTGAATATTTGCTAGCAGACAAGCCAAGTATGTTGACAGGTTTCTAGTCTGACAGGTATAGAACGACCTAGTTCTGCAACCTGCTTCCAGCACACATGTTTGCTGTGAAAATGTAGTGTTTCTAGTTTAAAATGCTCTCTATGAAATTGTTTTGATGGTGCAAACTTTTTGAGTTTGCTTTTTGCAATGACTTGCAGTCTTGCGAATTTTATTAACCGGTGCAACTTTCAGTTGGAAATATTTTGTTGTTGTGAGGTGCAAAATTAAATTTTTTTTGCTACACTTGCAATATCTGCAAGGGTAGTTTGCATATAACAGTGAAAACCGCTATTGTTTCTAAAAATATGACGTCTGATAACAGGTACGAGTACGTACTTGTTTAATACAACAAACAAAATTTACTAACGCGGGAGTTCCATCATCAAATTGTAACCACTCTCGCAAAAGTCTGTTTATTTAAATATAAAATTCATGTACGAGCACATTGTCCATATGTGCAAAATATTAGAACGTTTTTGTATCTGCATCTGTGTGTGTGTGTATGTTTTTTTTTTGCTCCTAATTCTTTTTCTTCTTTTTTTATTTCTATATGAATTTTTGTGATTTCCTGTTTTACAAAAGTCAACTTCCGTTTTATAGGAGTTTGTCCAGGATTGTATTTTGTTAGTGTTTTGTCCATAGTTTTTGCTCCAAGTTTCTTTTTATTTTATTTTGTTTGTATTAGATATTATACATATGAATGTATGCGTGTGTGTGTATGTATTCTTTCAGTTTTCCAGTGCCGTTCTTTAAATTAAAAGTTTTTCTTGATATTTTAAATTTCATGCATTCATAATAATTGCAGTCATAAGAAGAAAATGTGCAATATTTGCAAAAATAAATTATCTTTACTTTAGGATTTTATAGAATTCGGCTCAGTGTTTTAAAAATTTTTGCCTTGAATTTAAAGTGTTTTTGATATTGTTTTTTACTTTTTTTTTTAATGGAAATGGTTAAAAGCTGCTGTTCAGAGTACCTTCTAGGAGACAATCAACATACAAGGACAACATGCGGATTTTTATAACGGTGTAAAATTTATGGTTTAATATAATATATTGCTGCTATCAAAATGTCAGGGGGGTTATCATGTATTTTGATTCGCATCGAAAAGGCTTTCAAAGAGAGATTTAAATTTAAAAAAAAAAAAAAAAAACTAATTATGTAGAAAATTAAAAAAAAAAGTTAACTTTTTTAAAATTACCCTCAAAAGTTCTACATATTAGATTTTTCTCTCGTATTGGAAATTCTTTTCGGAAGACATTTGGATTCAAATTGAAATACATAATAGCCCCCCAGTATTATTTTCATAATCAGCATACTTTAATTAATACAATCACTCTGGAAAATTAAAAAAAAAAGGTTCAAACAAACATTTTCTTTGTCTTGTACTTGGGAAAAAATAAAATTTCGAATTCGTGCTTGTTACAGTTTAGTGTTTTCAAATAGCGGTTTTTGTGGTTTTGGTGCTTTTTAAATACAAAAGTTGACAACACTGTCCCAAAGAGGACTAAACTAAACTAAAAAATTTTAAAAAAGATATTGTTTTGAAATGAAAATAGTTTATAATTCTCTCGACATGAAACAAGTTTTGGCCATTTTTACGTTACTTTTGCTCCTAAGAATTTTATGGATTTAAAATAGTTTTGAAAAAGATACCGACTTTTTAGTGTGGCCATGATTATGCTCCTCTATCTATAGTTTTCTTTTGTAAGATAGCCTGCAGTTAAAGTTAATGTAAAACATTTTTCTCATACAAACAATCCAATTTTCTAGAAGATTTTATCAGCCACTCTAAATACTCGTAAATGTCAGCTAAAATTTAAACAAAATTTTAAGTTTTGGCTTATTTCTGGCATTAACATTGATATGTTCAGAAGCGTGTAGTAGAATTTTATACTATTTTTTTTTATACCTTTGCTAATTAGGAGTCAAAAAAGGCTTATTAATTGAAGAGTTAGAGAGTTAAAAGGTCCTCGTAGTGTTTTACACACGTTTGCTGAACGATTCGCAATTAAAATTTGAAAAAAAAAGCTAAAACTCTAAACCCCATGTTCACATAAGGCCAGATGTAAACTTTTAAAACGCCCATGCATAATCGTTGGTGACAATCTTGTTATTTGAAAAAAAAAATTGTCAATATGACAATTTTTTATTTATTAAAATATTTAATTAATGCATTTATTATTATATTTTTAAATACTCCAAAATTAGCAGCACATATTCAGCCTTATTATGAGTGTCGTTGTCGTAGTCGAATTCACGACAAGCCCATATAAAACATATGGCGGGCGTGACCACTGTTTTCGTCACGACAACGATACTCATAGTCAGTCTTTTCACCCGAATGTAACTCCTTTATGCTTTGCAAATTTTAATTGTTAAACAAACTAAGAACATGCGTAAGAGTCCTAGTTATCACACTCACACTTGACAATTAAATTCTCATATTCAGAATTTTGCATTTTTTTAAATTAAATTTATGTACCAGGTTCATCTACAACATAAAATTGCCCAAATATATGGCTTTTATTTTATTTTAAACAATTTTGTTTTTTACTATTTAGTGAAACCAGAATGCAAAATTTCATGCTGTAACTCTATTCCTCTACTTGCAGTATTTGCTTTATATTAAAAAAAGCACTTGTAAGCACAAGAAATAATTTTTTTTTTTATACAGAAAAAAATATATGTTGTTCAACCAGAAAAAGTCCATGCAAATGGAATTGTTTATTTTCTGATAAAAAAAACAATAAAAAAAATTTAATTGCAAGAGCAAAGTTTATACTGCAGTATATTTTTGCCATTGGATTCTCTTTGCAATGTTTAGTTTCAACTTGATATCTGCCCTAATACATACATGAACTCACACCAGTGCAATCACACACCTAATAATATATATAGAATACGAGTATATACATACATAAACACACGCACGTAAGGCAATGGTAAAAGAAAGCAGATGTTTTGGAAGGCAGGCCTCTCAACTAATTATTTTGAATGAATAAGGCGTCAATATGTTGTTATTGCTAGTTTTTTTAAGAGGTACTCAAAGGCTTCGATTCGAGCTCTTAGCAAGTTGAAATTGTTTGATTAATAGGCGAGTTACACAACATTTTGATACAAGACACAGAATAAAATCAGTTCAATCACTCAGGAAATTTTTCCTAGGGAAAATTTGGTTTTTGTGAAATATTTGCCTTAATAGAAAAAGTATAATTTATTTTATAATAGGAGAAAAGGGTTTTCTTTATTCATAACTAGATGTTTTAGCCCGAGCTCACCCGGCCTGGTTCCTTATTACGTGAGTCGGTATGCTGTACGTTTAGAATTTTAATTTTTAAAAATCCCATGCAAATAAATACTATATAAATTGGCTCAGGTTTTTGCTGGTATGTATTATTATCGGAGGCGCCAACCAAAGTGGTAAATAAAATATCTCACAGTATAATTGTAGGCTTAAATGAAGTACGGGCACACATCTTTTTGAACAGGGGCGAAGTGAAAATCGTTGAAAAGTGGATTTCAAGCACATCCGTAGGAAACAAAAAATTATATAGCGAAAAATAAGCACAAACAAACAGAAAATGCATTTTAGTTATATTTATAAATTAAGCTCAATAACTAACAACCATGTGAACTTACAATTAATTCAATTTAGAAATTTTTATTTAATATTCTTTATAAAAAAAGTTTTCAGCCTTAGCAAAGATGTTTCCATAACATAAGCGATCAACGATTTTTAATGAAAAACACTAAGGGCATAATACACTAAAATTTGTTTTGTTGTCGTTAGCTGAACAAGCCCTAAAGAGAACATTTTATTTTGCAATTACGTGAGTAATTTGAAAGAAAAATAAGCCCTACTGCTGTCTGACAATATTGTAGTTAAGATTTGATGAGTGTCTGAAAAAATCATACATAATTCAACTTTAAACAATATCGCTGCATTTGGTTCGTCGAGTAACTTTTGAAAATATTTCATACAAACAGCTTAAAATTTTCAATAATTTCATTCGATATCGACTGATGGCCCTTAAGATCAGCAACGATGTTGTGCATTTAGTTGTATTGTTTGTATCCAAAACAGACAACTTGATTAACATCTGTATTGATACAGCGGTTGTATCAATGATGGAATGTCTGCTACTTCCTTTTCAAACACATTTTTTTCCAACAAGGTCTACAATAAAAACGCCTTTTTAAATTTTACTGCCAGGATTAAATGCACATTTTGAGCATGTATGAACAGGACACTTGCATATGAGCTGTTGCCTGCCTGGACATGATTAGTTTTCTCTACATAAATGTATGTACACACAAGCACATACACAACATTTTAATTTTTTGTGTTTGTTGTTGTTCTAAGTTGGTTTTTGCTGCAATATATTGGGCGTGTTTGCAGTTTTATTTAAACTGCAGTTAGTTGCAGAAAACGTTTTGTATGCTTGTATGTGTGTGTGTCTGTTTTTTATTATTGTACATTTTATTTGTAGAGTTTTTGCCTAATAATATGCTATAACAAGTTACAGACTCACACAAACTTTTTTCAATGTAATTTTTTATTTTGCCAAAAAAAAATTGAATAAAATGAAATGTTCAGGCAACATTTAACTTCAGATAAAAAAAGTTTGGAATAAAATGCAAAACTCACAAAAATTGAATTCATCATAAAATAAAATTCTATTAAAATTGTTTAATTGGAATACGCTTTCGCTCAACTGCACCCAGTGACAAGTTTATTATTTAGAAAATTTAAATTTTTTTAAAATTTTAAATGCAAGAATATTTTCTATTTGCTGAATTCATAAAAATATCTTTATTTAATACGGGTTTATTAAGAAAATTTTCCTGGAATTAATTTTATATTACATAGGTCACCTAGAAGCTATAGCTTTAGCTGCTTAGTTTAATAAAGTAAATTCAGATGAACAAGTAGTACATGTATTCGCACACACACGAAAGTAGGCAGTTAGTCGATATGTGTACACATCAGAGAGCTGAAACCAGGGTCTGTGATTTATTAAACGCACAACATTTGATTAAACCATGTTCAAGGTACAATTGAAACAGATTTTTTTTGTGTTGTTTGACACGGTTACTTTTAAAAAGCAAAATTCAAAAAGACAAATATGGCAAAATCCCATCTTTTTATAAATGCAAGAGCTTTATTGATCATCATACAGGGGGCGCAAAAATAACCTTCCGATGTTTTTTGGCTGTAATTTAAAAAAAAATTAAAAACTTTCATTCTTCTTGTGGATTATTTTTATTTGGTCTTTTAATTTTTTTACATCAAGTCGAGAATATGATGTCATGTAAATGGCCGCCGCCACAGTTGATTGTCATTTGAGCCTTTTTTCTGGCATTTTCCATCACTTTGGCCAAAACTTCCGGCGATAGGTCCTCACATTCTTGACGGATATTGTCTTTAAGAGCTGCAAGAGTCTGAGGCTTGTTGACATAAACCCGCGACTTCAAAAAGCCCCACAAAAAGAAGTCTGCAGCGGTCAAATCAGGCGATCTTGCTGGCCAGTGCAAATCGCCAAAACGGGAGATTAGGCGCCCGGGAAATGCATCCTTCAGCATATCGGTTGTGGCACGTGCAGTGTGTGCCGTTGCACCGTCCTGTTGGAACCACATGTTTTCCAATCCCAATTCATCAAGTTGCGGCAAAAAGAACTCGTTGATCATTGCTCTGTAGCGCTCACCATTCACAGTAACCGTTTGGCCCGCGACATCTTCGAAGAAAAAAGGTTCGATGACTCCTCCAGCGAAAACAGCACACCATACAGTGACTTTGAGCGGGTGTAATGGCTCTTCGTGGGTAATACGCGGATTTTCAGTGCCCCAGAAGCGTAAATTTTGCTTATTTACGTACCCGCTAAGATGGAAATGGGCCTCATCACTCATGATTATTTTTGATGAAAAATCATCTTCCTCTTGGTGGTGATTAAGGATGGCTTGAGCGTATGTTAGACGCGATTGGCGGTCAGCAGCTAACAGCTGATGCACCGTCTGGACTTTGTACGGAAACATCTTCAAATCTTGTACCAAAATTCGCTGTAAAGACCGTCGACTGATACCCATTTGCGTGGCACGTCGTCTGGTCGATGTCAACGGCGCTTCCATGACATCCTCGGATACAGCATCTCGTGTTGTGCCAGTCTCTTCGAGGCGAGCGGCTAAACGTCGCAGTGTTTCACCAGTAGGCGTTGGACGGCCAGGAAATCTGCGACGAAATTCACGTTGTGCCAAAGTCACCGACCGATTATTGGTCAAATAAATAGTCAGCAATATTCCGCGTTCTGGAGCAGTGTAGCGTAACATTGTTTATTAACGTGTATTTTGCATGTGTTTACTACACAAATGTCAAAACAGAACTGACATTAGGGGCCAATCGCAAAATTGATAGCATTTTCTGATAGGAGGATTACTTTTGCGCCACCTTGTAAAGAGTGATTTTTTTGCTATTATCTTTTTGGCAACACTAGTTTTGACAGCTCACGCACGTTTTGTATCTTGTGTCACTGTCAAACATCTTCAGTTTGGTCTATAATTTAATCATGAATCGTCTTACAAACGAACAACGCTTGCAAATTATTGAATTTTATTACCAAAATGCGTGCTCTGTTAAGAAAGTTCATCGCGCGCTTCTTCCATTTTATGGTCAGTTTAATCGACCTACTGAGGCTTCTATTCGGGCTATTGTAACAAAATTTCGCACCAAATTTACATTGTTGGACATTAAACCACCAACACGCTTACGTAGAGTGCGAACTGAAGAAAATATCGCAGCCGTATCGGCCAGTGTTGGTGATGACCGTGAATTATCGATTCGGCGCCGTTCGCAGCAATTGGGCCTCTGTTACTCCACTACGTGGAAAATTTTGCGGAAGGATTTGGGTGTGAAGCCTTATAAGATACAACTGGTGCAAGAATTGAAGCCAAACGACCTACCACAACGCCAAATTTTTGGTGAATGGGCTCTTGAAAAGTTAGATGAAGATCCACTTTTTTATCGAAGAATTGTGTTCAGCGACGAGGCTCATTTCTGGTTGAATGTGTACGTGGACAAGCAAAACTGCCGTATTTGGAGTGAAGAGCAGCCAGAAGCATTGCAAGAGCTACCAATGCATCCACAAAAAACAACTGTTTGGTGCGGATTATGGGCTGGCGGCATCATTGGGCCGTATTTCTTCAAAGATGATGCGAATCACAACGTTACTGTGAATGGTGAGCGCTACCGTGCGATGATAACAAACTTTTTTTTGCCCAAAATGGAAGAGCTTGACTTGCATGACATGTGGTTTCAACAAGACGGTGCCACATGCCACACAGCACGCGAAACAATGGACCAATTGAGAGGCGAGTTCGGTGAACAGTTTATTTCACGCTTGGGACCAGTCAATTGGCCGCCCAGATCGTGCGATTTAACGCCTCTAGACTATTTTTGTGGGGCTATGTTAAGGCTAATGTCTATAGGGACAAGCCCGCTTCGATTGACGCACTGGAAGCCAACATTGCCAACATTATTCGTGAGATACCGGCCGAAATGTTGGAAAGAGTATGCCAAAATTGGACTAAGCGGATGGACCATTTGAGGCGCAGCCGCGGCCAACATTTGCATGAAATAATCTTCAAACATTAAATTATATCGACCCAACTATCGATCCAAATAAATATTTCATGCATTTTTCTGAATTTTATGTGTTTTTTTTTTTTTTTTTAATTTCCGATAGTTCTTATAAAATCACCTTTTATTAATATGAGAAGTAAAGCTGAGTTCCAAAGGATTTCCATCTAAGTGAAAATTTATTTCGACAAGTTCAGTTCCATCAGATTTATTTTGCACCAATTATGAAAGTTGTCAATATCAGATTGCAGAAATATATGATCTGAATATTTATTAAATGTATAAAAAATCTCCACATCATCAGCAAACATTAATATTTCACAGTAATTGATTGTAATTGGAAGATCATTAATAAAAAGGGAAAATAGAATTGGTCCAAGATGACTGCCTTGTGGTACACCGGAGATCACTGTAATCTATTTTGAAATGACATTTTTAAAAAGCACGTTTTGCTTCCTACCACAGGGAAGATTCAATCCAGACTTCTTGGAGAAAAACCCAGCAAATCAGCTTATGAAGCAGGGGCATATGATTAACTTTATCAAAAGTTTTTCTGAAATCAGTATACATTACATCAGTTTGTTTATTATTTACAAATCCTTTGTTTACAATCGTTTTTAGAGCTAGAAGATTAGTATTAGTAGAAAAACCTTTTCTAAATCCATGTTGTTGACAAGAAATTAAATGGAACACTATATGACTTAAAAAATTTATCATAAGCTTTTCAAGAATTTTCGGAATAGAGCATAACTTAGCAATCCCTCTGTAATGTTTTACTTGAGACTTACTGCGTGGACTTAAATAACGGAATTATGTACGACTTTTTCCATTGACTGGGAACAAAGCCATATTTTATAGATGAATTAAAAAGTAATGATAATGGCTTAGATAAGCTTCTTGCACAGCATTTTAGTATACAATTTGGTATACCATCTGCTCCAAAACTAGTGGTAGACTTTAATCTTGTTAATTCAAACTCAATTTCTGAATTATCAATAAAGGGGAAATTAATTGCATTATCTGAGACTATATAGCAAGGATATTCCATCGTATTATCATATTGAAGAGTGGAATAAGTTGTAGCAAAAAAATCAGCAAACATTTTAGATATAGTCAGACTATCATCAGATTCACACTCATTGTATTTCATAAATGGCGGTTTTTTTTTTTTTTTTTTTTTTTTTTTTTTTTTTTTTTTTTTTTTTTTTTTTTTTTTTTTTTGTATGGTATGTTTTAATTATGGTAATGACTGTGTTTGAATTTTGCTTTTTAGATTCAATCGTGACGAACAGCACAAAAAAAAACAATCACTTTCTAATCGTGCCTCGAACATAATTTAATCAAATATTGTGTGCGTTCCTTTGTGTAGTTGAATTGATTGATTTCATAAAAAAATTTAATCATACGCAATCGACTAAAAATTCGGTTCTGATACACAAGTACTTAGAGCGTTCCCTTACGTTAGTGCTTCTCGAGAGCAATAAATTTCAATTTGAAACCGCTTTTAAAATTATTTTTAAAGCCGTAACTTATGTAATATTTCTGCACGCAAAGAAAAAAGATGGTTCCATATGGTCACCTCAAACATAGTGTGTTCTTCACAAAAATATTATTATTAATATCAAGGATCTAAACATTATTCTGATCACGATAAACATGTTTCTAGTTATGTTTAATAAAATTTTAATTGAAATCATAAATATGTTCATAGCACACATAATAATGATAAAAATATGGTTGAATGTAAATTATTTTCTATTTTGTCTCTTCCGCAACCATATAAATAAAGTGAGTATAAAACAAAAACTTAATCGTTCAAAGTCAACTGAGCTTTGTGGCTGAAGTGGTTGAGTGGCGAGTTAATGCTTCTGAATTAAGTGTTCGCAAGTTCGAGCCCTAGTAGAGTCAACTAAAATTTAAAAAAAAATAAATTTAAACCCGATGTATTATGTAATAAATAAATAAAAATTGATAGAAAAGAAAAAGTAATGGAATAAAAAAAACTTTATTTATACAAAAAATTAAAAAAATTTTTTTTTGTCTTGACCGGGGGTTGAACCGCAACATCTGCAGTTGGAAGCTATTTTTAATATTTTTGATTTAAAAATATATATGGTTAGAAGCAATCATAAATCTAACCATACTATGTTTCCACCAGAATATGGTTGCCTCAACCATATTTTTTCTTTGCGTGTGCGCAAGCACAAACGCTAATAAAATTATATTTTTGGCTTATGTATTGAACCGTTTTAAGCCCTGATAAGCAAACTAGTCAAAAGTAACTCAAATGACTTATTATTGTAATAAATGTCTAAAAAACATAAAAAAGCATTCAACAGATAAAATTCGAAGTCTCCTTTTTGTTCATTTTAGTAAAATTACTTGATTTTTATTAATATATTTAAATTAAAAAAAAAAAAATTAAATGAAAAAGCATTCTGCAATTACTTACAATTTTCGCCCCTAATATGAATTCCATGAATAAAAATAACTTTTTGGTAAAATTTTTGCGCGCATTAACCAGTTCCCGATAATAACAAGCAAAGGCTGTTAATTTTATAACTCAAAAATTTGACTTTTGGAATTCAAATAAAATCAAAAATAATCTTTTACAGAACACCAAATAACCGTGTTTTCAGTTTTGAAAATTTCTGTGTTTTCAAAACTATTCTATTGCCCCAGACATATCATTTTGCATAAATCATATTCTTAATTTATGTAGCTGAAGTTGAATATGCCAACTGAAAAGTGTTTTTCTCTAAATAAAAAAAAATTTACCGAAAATGTTTTCAATTGTTTGAAATTTAAATTATAAAATTATGTCTACTCGTGTTCCTGCGGTTCTTATAATATGAAGTTTATATAAAATAATTGGATAACATGTACGAGTATAAAAGACTTGCACGCTAATTTTCTGCAAAAAACCTAAAATGTAATAAATTAAAAAAATAAAGTCATTCAATGTAAAAAATGTAAAAAACAAACTGAAATAAATGCATTTTCTACATTACAAATGGAAAAAGCATCAGTCGCCAGCAAGCAAGTAAAAAAAAAAAAAACAAAAAAAAAAAGAATTTGAAAACAAAACCAACAAAAAAGAAAGAAAAACTTTTTACTTGCAATCGCTTGGTTACAATATCCTGTATGTCGTTCTTCTTTTTGTTGCAATGCAGTAGAAAATAAAATTCAACTTGAGTTTTCTTTTTCGTTTTATTTTTGTAATTTTCACATTTTGCATTAATTCTGTGTATGTATTAATGTGTGGCCATGCATGGGACATTCTCATGCTTTCCATTTTTAAAAGTTTTATGCTATTTTAACTTTATTTTATTACGAATTACTTATTTTATTTATACTTGCAACTGTTTTTGTTAGGAAAAAAAATCAACAAGCAAACAAACCAACAAACAGAGTTGCATTTATTTAGAGGAAATCCACCCCTAGATACCTTTTCACATGCTACTTGATTCTATTTTAATTCAATAGTTTTACTTTTTACTGTTTTTTTGTTTTTTTAGTTTTGCTAGATGAGGAAAACAATCCTAGTAAAAAAGAAAAAGAAATAAAATTTTGGCGCATTGCAACATTTTGTTGCCGGGTTTTTGTAGTGCAGTGCGATAGTAGTTGTATCTATAGAGTCTGCTAAAAGTCACACACACACACACACCCATACACATTTCCTGAAACATTTAATTCAAAGCAGAGGATTATATTTTATAGTAAGAACTCTAGATTGTAATGACGTGTTGTATTTTTTGCTCTCTATTTTTCTCTCTGTGTATGCCACTCATACACAACCCCCATTATGCATTCGAGTAGTTAGAAACTTTATACTGCTTCTAAATGGTAAGCCTTCCTTGTAGCCAGTTTGTGTGTGACTGTCTGTCTATTTTTTTAAAAACCAGAAATTTCAAGGAGTTAATTCGAATAAAACTGAATTGTTAAAAAAAAAATAGAGAAATAAGTTATATTTTAATTAAACAAAATCAGCAATTTAATTAAACTGATTAAATATTTAATTGATTTTATTAAAAGTGTAACAAATTTGTTTTTTGCAAACAATTTAATTCGATTCTTTCTTTCTTTAGTTTTTGTGTAGGAAAGTGCCAAAAGATACAAACCTTTCGCATTAATTGATAAAATTTGTATTCATTCATTCCGTTCCGCGATTGCGGAAAGCATTTTTTTGATTCCGCAATATAGATAAGTTTCTAAATTTTGTTTTCAATTAAATTTTCTCACGGACAGCAAACGGAAAAAAATGTAAGGAAAAATATAAAGTTTCGGAAAAACAAAATGTATTTTAGCTTAATTTGTTTTATTTTTCAAAAATAATTTTTTTTTTTTTGTTTATTTAAAAATTTATTTTGATGTTAAAAAATTTAAGATTTTTCGTATCACCAAAAGCTTAGAAATTAACTCAATTCATTCACAATAAACAACTTTTTTAATTCACAGTTAAATAAAACAATTCAAAATAGTAAGATGATTCCGCAGGAATGAATAATAACAAACTGCATATCGATCTTTCCTCTAAATTTTCCTTACAGTGCAGTTAGTGCACTGTAAAGCTTTCCAGAATATTGTTTTCCTTTATAGGGCTTCAATAGTTTGAAGAGGTTCATGATTGTTAACTTATACCCGTATTATTGTTCAAAACTCAACTTAGTTGAGTTGGAACTGCAACAATTACAATGGAGGAGTTGTAATTTTTGTGGTTTTTGCAACATAAAGTTGTAATCTGTAATAGAACAAAAAAATTGTAAATTCAAAATTTCAACTAAACATAAGTAAACAACATACAAACATTTAATGATGAACTGGCTGATCACCACAGAAGCTAGCACATTTCATTCTATAGCAGTTTTAAAGCCACCAATTTCACAGACAACATTCATATGTGAAGGTAGTGCCTCGTCTGCAGATAACTTAAAGTTGAATTTGAAAACCCTCAGACTCAGCTTCTCATAGTATCTAACAGTCTGATAAATAGGACTTATTTAGCTTGACAAGATGTAAGTAGCAGGCCCTTTCAGAAGTATTTTAACTAACTCACATAAGTCTTAAAGTGTCATTGTTTCAATACGTTTAAATCTTATTTTAAAGTCATGCATACACTCACACACACACACACACACAAATTCTAGTATTTTGTTTTTTAAATTTATGGTATTTGATTATGCGAGTAGTTCACAAAACACTCTTACAAGTAGCCTGGCCGCCTGTCTGCCAAACAACCGGGCCTTCCATTCTGTCTTTCCGTTTCGCTCTTAAAATAGCAGAAAAAAAATTATTAGCAAAATATTTGTTTGTTGGTTTGTTTACTTGCCGGAATGGCTGTTATCCTGTTAAAACAAACTGACAGAATGTAACTTTACTATGGCTTGCGCCTTTGTAGATACCCTGGTAGTGGATTTTGCAGGAAAAGTGAAAGTTTTGTACGTACTCATGCTGTTGCTGTTGCTGCTGCCACGTTATGTTTGCTTTTGTTGCTATTGTTGCGCATTGCTTTTTATTGCGTTTCCTGGTTTAGTTGGATTTTTAGACTCACAATATTGTCATCGTCATCTAGTATAAATATAAGCAAACAGGGATGGCCATGCTTGGTGGTGATGATGACGATGGTTGTTTGGCGCATTTTCCACAAGTCTGCAGTTGCTTTTTGTTTTTCTTGCTCACAGATTTGAACCTTCAGACAATATTGGCAAATATTGGGAGGTTGGGAAATAAATGTGGTGCACATTTAAAGCGCATGGTAGTGGAATTAACTGGCCCACCACCACCATTAGCACCGCACCACTACCACTTTGCCTGCAACAGCATTTGATTGTAAAATTCACGTGCTGCTTTAAGGGTCTTTCGGTTGTGTGTGAAAGAGTGTTGTTGCTGTACAATGTTAAAGATAATGATGACGACAATAATGACGTTGTTTTTTTTTTTGTGCTATTTAATTTTTGTTTTCTTCAACACTTTTGTTGGCAGGACTGCATATTTTATGAATTTATTTTAGTTGGTTTAAATGCGCTTCTATTACTTGGGTGAATTGTCTGTCTCTTGTGTCGTTTTTCCCATTATCTCTCGTTATAGAGAGAACTACTTGCCATTTCCAGCTGATTATGTGTTGTGTTTGGTGGATACAACAAAAAGGTTCAAACTTTATTTTCCACATTCCCATTTATGTGCAGTGTAAATGATGAGTAAAATATTAGAATTTATTTGTTGTTGTATCATTGATTTTTGCTTCTTCCAAAACGTGTTTTTTTAACCTTGTTTCTAGCTGCTGCAGCAGTGTTTTTGAACTCCATTCTTTAGATGTTTTTTTTTTTAAATTCTATTTTATTATTTTCCATTGTTTGTGTAAAGCAATGACATATGCCTGGCTGCTGTTGTTCAAGTTTTCCTTATATACAAGTACAGCTTAAAAACAACATTGTTTTTATATGAGAAACATTTAGGGGAACTTTTTGAAAATTAGTTTAAACAAATCACTAAATGAGTGCTAATGCTGATTTCAAATGATTCTGGGTTTCATAATTTAATTTGATTAACTTGTTAAAATCGTAAAGGGAAGAAAAAGATAATTACAGTATGAAGAATTTCTTTTTAAGAGCATGCGAATATTTAAATATAATTCCTAACGAATAAAGAAACTAAAATTATTCGAATATAAAAATATTTAGATAAGAAAAAAGAAAAATGTTAATAGGAAAATTAAAGTATTCAATTTTAAGATATTTAAAAATTTTTTCGAACAATCAGGGCTGTCATACACGCAAAGAAAAAAGATGGATGAATATGGTCACCTCAAACATAGTGTGTTCTTCACAAAAATATTATTATTAATTTGAAGCATCTAAACATTATTCTGATCACGATAAACATATTTCTAGTTATTTTTAACCATATTATGCTTAGCGTCTTGAATCAACCATATAATTATTATATTATTTTTAATAAAATTTTACTTGAAGCCATAAATATGTTCATAGCAAACATAATAATGATAAAAATATGGTTGAATGTAAATTGTTTTCTATTTTGTCTCTTCCGCAACCATATAAATAAAGTGAGTATAAAACAAAAACTTAATCGTTGAAGCTCAACTGAGCTTTGTGGCTGTAGTGGTTGAGTGGCGAGTTAATGCTTCTTAACTAAGTGTTCGCAAGTTCGAGCCCTGGTAGTAGAGTCAACTAAAATTTAAAAAATAAATTTAATTAAACCCGAAGTATTTATTATGTAATAAATAAATCAATTTAATAAAAAAACTTTATTTATAGAAAAAATTTAAATTAAAAATTTTTTTTAAGTCATATTAATATATGTATGTATTAAAAAAAATTAAAAAAATTTCTTGCCTTCACCGGGGGTTGAACCGCAACGTCTGCAGTTGAAAGCTATTTTTAATATCTTTAGTTGAAAAATATATATGGTTAGAAGCAATCATAAATCTAACCATACTATGTTTCCACCAGAATATGGTTGCCTCAACCATATTTTTTCTTTGCGTGTAGAATCCAATGTTGTCGGTATTGGATTTGAAACCGAAAAAAAAAAATTACTTTGGTGTCATGAAATCCAATGTTGTCGGTTTCATTTTCGAACTAGAATTAATGTCGGTTCTAGGTGTCACAGAAACCAATGTTATCGGTTTGCTATTGGATTGAAACCGATCAGGTGACAGTTGGTTTGTTTAATTTCAAATAAAGCAAGTGACTAAAACGGACTTTTGTCATTAAAAATTCACATGCAGTTAGATATTTAGTAAACATTTAATAAATTAATATTAATTCTACAGAAATAAATTTTTATTCATACTTTTTTTTTTCTCTAAACGGAAAGCTTCTTTATTTAACCGGTAATTTATGAATCTTCTTTTTTACTTTCTGTGAGCGTTCTTCTTCTAATAATAAAAATCCTACAACGGCAAAGTCATTTTATTTCATTACTTATTTCACTGACACTAATTATATATTTTATATTAAAAATTTTCAATAAAAAACACGTTTTTATTTTTATTTAAACGAAAACACTACGATTTATCAAAATTGTTATCAAACATTTACATAAACAATTTCATACAAATAAACTAATGTATAGAACAACTGATTCGAACATCGGTTTTATTTGTCTTCGAAAACAACAAAAACGACTTGGTTTCATGACACCAAATGAAACCAATATTGGTTTCCAAAACCGATAATTAGTAAATTCGACTTGGATTCTATGACAGCCCTGAATATTTTAATTAAAATATTCGTTAAAAATATTATTTCAATCTAAAATTCGTCAAATATAAAAATACAGCAAATGAAATTATTCGATTATAAAATATTCGCTTTAAAATATTATTTAAAGGAAGAATGATAAAATAAAAAATTAATGGCACAAAAAATTTTTTATTTATTAAAATATTTGAAACGAAAACCAACTTGGTTTTCGAATAAACATATTATTCGACACAAATAAAAACACTAAAATTTATCACAGTAAAATGATATCTAATAATTTTTTTGGTTTGTGTTTCCAAAAAAAGCTTAGGCAAGAAGCGAATGAAATTTATTTTTATTTAAAAAAAATTTTTTTTTTTCTAACAAGTAGAAAAATATTGCGATAAATAAATATTATAGTGGGCAATATGTAACACGCGACAGAGAATACGCTTCCACCGTTTTGACCATCAACGAGTTTAATCAAGGTGCTCAATAATTGAACCCCCTGCAGTTTGGTTATTATCTCGACTAGAAACCCATAGTTTGAGTGTGTAAATTATAATTGGGTATTTACTAAAGGGCTGCACAAGCACACTTGAAAGCCACACATCACTACAAACATGTGTAATATTTTATAACAAAAAGTGCTTGGTAGCCATTTCAAGTGTGCTTGGAAGCCATTTGAAGTGTGCTTGTGCAGCCCGTCAGTGTATATGTATTTATGTAAATAAAAAGAGAAAATAAATTAATCTAATTTTAACTTAAAGCTTTAGGGAAGCTGTCTGATTGTAGCTTCTTACAATCATTGGTTTTTTCTTTTGTAAATTGAAGACCAAAGTTAACGTTCGAGATCGATGAATAAGGCAGGCCTATTTTACACAGAAATATGCTGTTAAAATTCTGAGGTCAGTTTTATTGAATGCCAGTGACTTCTACACGCAAAGAAAAAAATATAGAAACAAACATAGTTTGTTCTTCACAAAAATATTATTATTAATTTGAAGCATCTAAACATTATTATGATCACGATAGACATGTTTCTAGTTATTTTTAACCAGACTATGCTTACCGTCATAGATCAACTATATCATTATCATATTATTTTTAATAAAATTTTAACTGAAACCATAAATATGTTTATAGTAAACATAATAATGAGAAAATATGGTTGAAATAAATTGTTTTTTATTTTGTCTCTTCCGCAACCATATAAATAAATTGAGTATAAAACAAAAACTTGATCGTTCAAACTCAACTGAGCTTTGTGGCTGAAGTGGTTGAGTGGCGAGTTAATGCTTCTTATAGTGTTTTAAGACTGAAAGTTAAATACTGAATTTAAATTCACTCAGTCTGAAAACACTATTAACTAAATATTCCAAAGTTGGAATCCTGGTAGTCAAATAAAATTGAAAAAACAAATTCAAACCCGCTGTATTATGTAATAAATAAATACAAATTAATAGAAACGAAAAAGTCAATGGAATAAAAAAATTTTATTTATAAAAAAATTTATATTAAAAGTTTCTTTTTAATTCACATTAATTTTTTTTTTTTTTTTAAATATTTATAAGAAAATGTATGTATTAAAAAAAAAAAAAAAAATGTTAGTCCTGACCGGGGGTTGAACCGCAACGTCTGCAGTTGAAAGATATTTTTAATATCTTTGATTTAAAAATATATATGGTTAGATGCAATCATAAATCTAGCCATACCATGTTTCCACCACAATATGGTTGCCTCAAACATATTTCTTCTTTGCGTGTAGGAAGTGCTGCGTGATAAAGCGTTTCGTCAGCATCCAGTCAGTGTTTACTATTATCTTGACAATTGTAATTTGAACCAGGAATCAGTATTCTCCCTAATATAGCCCAATGGGATGCCAAAAATATAGTTTGATTTTATGATGAACCCCTTTTTGCCAGAAAAGTCGTAAGGTAATTGTCAAACTTTAAATATTTTTCTCTATTGATACTTTTAAACTAAACATTATTTTGCTGTAAATAAAAGGTGGTGGCCTTTAGAGTATCAGGTTTTCATACATACGAGCAAAAGCAATGTTGATGACTTTTGAACTTGAGAGTCTTTTTTCTAATTTAATATTTTTAAATTGAAAACCTGATTTTGGAGATACTAAATGACTAATTTATTAATGTACACAACTGCTTATCTGAAGCTAATTTGTATTACATAAATTGTTTAGTTGAATATGTTCATATCAAGGAAGGCATTATTTTTGTTTCTACAAGATCATTTTCATTATGAATGTTCTTCTACACAGGACAGAATATTTTTCTGAATTTATTTATGCATTCTCATAGGTGTATGTGTGTGTGTGTGTGTGTGTGTGTGTGTGTGTATATATGCAAATAAATTTCAATTTCAGCTGTATGTATAAATGCGAGTATTAAAGGGGTAATAGTGGCTGAGACTAAAAGGAAATGAGGAAAATTTTTTTATCTTTGGCTGTGTTTCTATTTTTCAAATTTTCAACATCAAAATGTTTCTAACAAGTTTAGCAGAAAAGAAAAAAAAATTCCACACACAAAGCATATTTTACACGAAAGTTGCAACGTAGAACAACTACGTTGTCATCTGTTCTGAAATCTAAATAGCATATACTTGTGTTTGTATGTGTGTGTGTGTGTGTGTGTGTGTGTATGTTGTGTGCTTGCTGAAGTTGTCTGATATTTTATCATACATTTTGCAGTCTTGTGTTCTAATAATAAGCAACAACCACCATCAATGTTGTATTTGGCTGCTTCCCAGCCCCTTGCAATAAAATGCATACAAAAACATGCCACTTCGTCTGAACTCTCTTTCTCTCTATGTCGCCTGATATGAGCACCACTCTCTGTTTTTAATTTTTTTTTTTGTTTTTTGTTTTTGTTGCTGCTGTTGCTGCATTCAAATGTGATTGTATCGCTTCGTTTTTCTCTCGTATGTTTTGTTTGTTTGGGCGACAGGCTGCTGTCAGTTAGTTAAGGATGTTTGTTATGTTGTGTACTCTGAATGGTTGGTAGGCTGAGTGTCTGTCCAATTTGCCTTTCCATCAATTGTTGTTGTTGCTGTGGTAGTAGTAGTAGTGGTAGTGTTGGCAATTTGCTTGCATTTTCTATTTAACTTTGCCGTTGTTTTTCACTTGTTTTCAAATAAATTTTTGTTGTTGTTATTGTTATTGCTCGTACACAGAAATTCTATGTATTTGTTTTTTTTTGCTGTTGTTTTTAGCAAAAAAAGGGATTTTTTTTTACTTTCTATTCTTTAGATTTTATTTCGTTTTTAAAAAATATATATTTTTTTTCAATTGTTTATTTTTTTAAGTTGTTTTCCATCATTTTATTTTTATTTTTATATATATATATATATATTTTTTTTTTTATAAAAACAAGTTAGCAGCAGTTAACCGTATTGTATGCACTTGAATTATTGTTGTACTTTATCCTGGAGATTGCAATTAAAATGAAAAAAGTACGCCAACATTTCTAGTTTTAATTCCCCTTTTTATAAAATTTTTTATGCCTGAAAGAAGCAAATTTTTTTTGCATAAATTTTTTTCTGCTAACTTTTAAACAAAATCTAATAAAGAGATTTCAAATATATGAAGGAAAAAAATTTAAAATTTAATTTGTTGTGTAATTACACAAAAAAAAACTTGTTTGGCTTAAAATGAATAATCGAAATTGTAATTCTGATTGTATTTGCTTCAGTAGTCAGACTCAAACTTTTCTTATATGCCGCTTGAAGCCATTTGACTCTGTCAAAACTGCATATGTGCCCTACATGTGAGATAGTGTGCCCTTAAAAGTAATATGAGTGATAGGTTTGTTTGACAAGTTCGGCTTTTTAGTTTTTTAAAAATGTTAATAACATTTTCAGTTTTCTATCTTGCCAATTATGAATATTCGCAAAGATTTTTTCCCTAGGAAAATATTGGTTTTTGGGAGAAAATTCCCTAAATCATATGACTTGCTATGTTTAAAAAGGGAGAAATTTTGTTTATAATAAGAGGAAAGGGAAAGGTAAAGAAACTCCCGGGGAATTTTTATTCATAATTGATCAGAGTTTTTATTAAAATTAGGAAATCGGATGCTTTTGCATTTTTTCTTCTGTGGCCATAAGCAATTCATTCTGTTACGATTTTGTTCAAGTATAATAAAATTGCATCGGGGTTTATATGTAAATGAAACCTACAATGAGTGCAGGAGGGTGGTGATCACAGGATTTAGTATACAATTTGATAAAACTGTGAAATACTCGTAGATCTAATGCTCAGTTGAGGTGTAATGCAAACAACTGCTATTTATCAGTTGTCGTTTTTGTATGTGTTTCTCAACTGCACTAGTGTGAATTTGATTTGCACTATAATATTGGCATAAATGAATACCAATTTTTTTTTCAGAATATTTTCTGTATTTTATTTTTAAAGCAAACATTTGTTGTCCAAACAGAAATTTTTATATGTGGGAAAAAGTTTCAACTTGAATTATTTCAATTTTATGTTTTGTTCGTCCAAATTGATTTAATGTGTAGAAATTTTGTATGGAAAATATTTAAAAATTTATATAAAACTTCCAGACGAGCTGAGCGCTTGTGTTACATAAACACCAATTAACTTTTTTATTAATAATTTTTTCAAAAAGTCGCCTGGCTTGTGTAGAGTAATTTCTACATTTTCTTTGAAACGCAAAATAAATATTAATCGAATAAAGTTTTGCAATGACGATTATAAACTGCTGGTTAAAAAGCTTATTTCAGCAACGGCCTAAGTATTCAGATCGCACCTTATGAACTAAAAGCGCTTCATTATCATGTGTACTTCCTTCATATGGAAGAAAAATTTAATGCTTGTTGCGAACAAAATTAATTTTTTCGCATAAAATTGCAGTTTGAAGTGTTCTTCACAAAGGGACTGCTAAAAGAAAATATTGTATGGACAAAGCTTTTCTTCTGAACACGTCTGTGAATTCAGCCTAAAAGACAATTCTGAAGACAAAAATTTTTTGCCACAAGTGGCTTACCCACTTGTATGGACAAAAAAGTTTTCCGGAACAAGATGTTGAATGCAGTACATCCGTAACGGATATTTTCTAACATAATTTTAATAAGTTAAAATTGATGCGTTGTTTGTTGTAACCCAGTCGTTCAAATCGTTTAAATTTTTTTTAATTTTTTAAGCAATTTTTATAAAAAATTTCTAAACAAAAAAATTTCGACAAAAAAATTATTTACAACGAACTGAAAAAGACGAAAAAAAAACTGTGTGGTTGTCATTTTCTTCCTTCAAGAACAAAATTCCTTTTCTTTGGTTTTCTCAGCTTGAATTTATTAAATTGATTTATTTTTACTTATTCTCGCTCAACATGAAAGTTACATAATGAATTTTGATTGAGAATAATTAATAATACAACATTATAAATGTTAATGCACAAAATGAAAAGTGATAAATTCATGTAGGCCCAGGGGACTACGACTTCAGCTGCAAGTTGGCTACCCTGGTATATAATTTACAGCCGGATTCACGATATCGAAAGTTTGCTTAAGTTTTAAACAACAAACTATGTCCACCAAAGCTGCATTATCAACACATAAATACAGCATATTTGTTGTTTCATATGCAAGCGAGCCATGAATTTACATTTAAAACCAGAAATAACTGTTGCTGGTGTTGTTTTTGATCGTTTTGAGGTTCGATATCGTGAGCCCGACTCTAAGTTTTAATTATATTAATTGTTCAAACCCTCAATTTATAAACACATACACACACAAAAGTTATTTATTAATAAAGTAAGTTTGTGAAGAAAGACAAACAAATTTTTGTTTTTAAAAAGTCACAAAATAAGACCTTGAATGCGAGTATATTAAATTGTATGTACAACTGACTAGGTGACTGACTTGACTGACTTGACTGACTGATTTGACAGAATATTTTAATTTAACGTTAAGTAGTAGATTTTATTTTCTAGTTTTCGTTTGTTAGAGATTCAAATGCATTCAGAAAAAATGCAGTATTAAAAATACACTTTGTTCATATAAAAAAAAAAAAACAATAAAACAGAAATGAGACAGAAATGGAAACCTTTACAGACAGACAATGCATAAAAAATTCAACATATTGACAGAATAACATAAAAAGCTTATAAAAAAAAAGTTACACACACATGCTTGAATTTGTATCTATAGATACAAGTCGGTATTAATGTGTATGTGTATACATAGCACGTGTATGTGAATGTGTGTACATTTATATATTTATTTATTTATTATAATAAATAAAAAAGTGTATCTTGAACTTGAACTTGAATTATAATAAACATAAAGTTACCACACTAACGTTGTCAAACACATTCCCGTACACACATCCCAAATCAAATAAAATATAAAAAATGGAAAGAAAAAATAATGATGATAAAAGAAAAGAAAATTACTACAACAAAATTCTAAAGAAAAATATTTTTATTTGAATGTACGTAGATACAAATATTATTTTCTTTATTTCTCGTCTTCTCATCTTAATAATCATCAGCATTGCGTGGCATGTAGTGATTCACATGCTCCATTCACAAACACCATCTTCATGATTACCAACATCAATGGCGTTAAAAGTTGGGTTTCTCTTCTATGTATTGGGTTGTGTAGCTTAAGAAAAATAACTTGTGTTCGCCGTTGTTGGTTTTATTTAACAGATGCAGATGCAGATACAGATACTTTTGCTGGAGCTATGAGATAAATTTTACTTTCATTTTCAAGGAGATATAAAAATTATCTTGTCATTTGTGTATTAGAATTTAAATTTTTGCTGGCGGGCTACAAAGAGAGAACTCTTTTCCTTAATAAAGCTGTGTTCACGTGATGTGCGTACAAGTCGAATCCTAACATACGAGTACATACATAAAAGTATACACATAGTGTGATCAGTATGAAACGTAACATATTTGTTTTTCTTATGTGTGACAGCAATTTTATTTTTTTTTTATTTAGAGCTCGTTCTATTTGATGTTTTGAATGGTGTCAAAAATCAAAATAGGGAAATTAAATAGATTGAAAAAATTTAAGTAATAAAAAAAATATATTTGACGTACATATGAAAAGTATTTTTACATTCCACATGACTTGTATACGTCATGTGAATACAGCTTTAGCAATTATTGCCGTAGCAACTGCCAAATTTGATTGCCGTTAAAGGTCAATGTTTAAGCTTCTATTTTGAGGGGGCGAACACGTATCGTAGAACATAAAATTAAAAGTTTTTAAAAACATTAAATGAGAGGTGATAATAAGAACATTAAACTATTTATTGCTTTAAAGCAATTAATAAATATTATTAATGTGGTGGATGTATGTAGTTGAAGAATTATTAAATTATTTATTAACTTGGTTATTTTAGCTTCACACGTTTTTAATTTTTCACAAAAAATTACAATTCAATTTGACAGTATATCTCCAAGATAATTGCTGAGCAATATGTTATAACAACTATTGCTCAACGAATGTTTCAACATATATTCATGCGGTCCACACGTTAAATTTTCTTTTTGGCAATAAAAATTGACAGTTGCCACGGCAATAATTGCCAAACATATTGCTCGTGGGGTTGGGGGGTTAAAGCATGCTCGTACGTAAAGGGTGGTTAAATTTTAAGGGCCGATGTTGATTTTGAATAAATTATTTCACTGAGGTGAAAATGTGCTTCATCACTGATGTAGAAAAAATCACAAAGTGCACGATATGCATTTTGATTTGAACGCCCATTTTCATAATAAGGCTGAATAACTTTAACGCGTTGCTCGATTGTGTATCTTTCCATGATTCAAATTGAGTTAGTCTGAAATTGAGAAATGTCAAATGAAATGCTGAAAAAAACTTGACGTTTAGTTGTGGTTCACATTCAACATCGTCCCTTAAAATTTAACCACCCTTTACTTCTGTCATGTAGGCACTATGTATGTATGTGCTTGTTCTGGTATGTAAGTGTCTCTATTAAAACAGTTTTACGTGTTGTTAAACACAAGTGTGCCCTGCCCCATTTGTATTTTCGTTAATTCAAATTTAAAATAGTTTTTAATTTTATCAGCCAGATTTACAAAATTATTTAAAATCATTTACCATCTTTGTTTTTTATTAATTTCTTCGTTATAAAAATTAGGATTAGCTGAGTTTTTGCTGAAATTACAAATCATACACTGAAAGAAACGTGTGCCATACATCAATTTTTCATTGAATTAATAAAATATTTTATAAATTATTAGCTGATCCGGCAAACGTTGTTTTGCCTTCAAATTTTATTTATATTGAAACATAATTAAATAGAGAAGAAAAATATTTTCGCTATATATAATAAAAAAAATTACCAAATCGTTCTCCGTTTTGAGATTAATTTAAAAAGTGGGCGTGGTAAATTTTTCATTTCATAAAAAAGTAAATTGGGTAACACATGTAACTCAAAAATTAGCATCTTCTTCTTACTCTAAGAAATCGTACTCTAAAGTAAAGGACCGTGTAAAACTGGGTAAAAACAGGTATTAGATAAATAAGTCAGATAAACACCGCAGCGCCACCTGGCAGGTGGATTAGTGACACTAAGCCTTCCACACACAGAAATTCAATGAAATCAGTCCAGCCATTTAGGAGGAGTACAACGTCCAACACACGTACAGTCGAATTTTATATATTAAGATGTGAATTAAAGAAATGAAATCAATCTATTTTATTAAATGAATAAATATTTTAATGAATTAATGAAATATTTCCTTAGTCTAATGAAACTTGTATTTGGTTATAAAATAATGAATTTTTCACTGGATTAATGACAAAATTCAGAGGATATGTGAACAAAATTCTCTTAGCAAGCTAAACAATATATCACGCTATAGCAGAGTGAACTAGAGTGAATTGCCGCTCGAAAAAGTGGCCTCAGACTCCTAGCGTGATGGTTACCTAGCGTGCGATACCGCCAGTGTAAGATAGGAATACAGTTTCTGTGGTATACCTGACGGAACCTCTAAACATGTACTTTGTGATTGTCCATCCTTAGAATCGTGTATGTCAATTGTTCTGGGAGATTTTTGTGTGACCCCTGAAAGGTAGCAAAGCTCCCACAGAACAAAATAATTGTCTTCAAATCTATATCTGGAACTGTAAACACATGTATTGTAAAAAAGCTCCTCTGGGTCGCAGACATATGCCCGAGTAATAGTAATAATAAGAAAATAATGTTACAAATCACGTTGTGAACTACTGAACTTGAGTGCAATAAAAAAAATGTATAACAAATAATTTTTTAAATAAAGGAAAAACCTAATGGTTCGAGCAAGTTCTTAAAAAGCTTTTATAAACTTCCAATTAAATATCTAAAACATCTTTAAAGTCTTGTGAGTGACTATATGAAACAAAGGTGTTAGACCTCTTTTTTTTTGTAAGCATGTAGTCATTGTTGTTTTTGTTATTCCATTTTTATACTGCATGCATTCTCAGTCGCATAGCGTAATACTCGTTTTATGTGACTTGACTATATGAACACGCAACATTTGTGTCGCATTCATTGTGCAAATGGATTTTATGCTTGTTACAAAATTTATTTATTTAAATATATTTTTCCCTTTGCTTTTTTATTTCTTGAAAAAAGTGTTGCTTCTTTTATTTATTTTAGCGCAAAACTTTCTGGGGTGTTTTTCTCTCTCTCATTCCTTTTGTACAAGTTTTGTTTAAAGTGTGACGCATTCGATGTGCAACATTTTTCAAATCTAAAATGAATTCTTTTTATTTTTTGTTTGTTTGTTTGTTTGTTGTGCACAAATAAAACAAACAAAAAATAGACTTTTACTTTTCTTCGCAGAAACGAAGAAAGTTGTGTTTGTTTAAGGGTCGAAATCTTTATAGTTTTAGCTACACTTGCCGACATTTTTATACAACACACTAAGTACAAATAATACCAAAAAAGTGAGTTTTAACTATGATTTTGTTTGCTTGTGCTTTTGACTAGAAAACAAAGACAAGATGAATGGTGCTCGCGTGATCCGGTTTTAGTATTGGCAGTTACTAAGATGTACAAATAGAGCTTTTTTTTAAAATACAACATAAGATTACGCAATCTGGTTACATATACCTATTGTGACACTACGCTAATATTACAAACCTTCCGTAAGTCTTGCATTCATTCAGAATTCAAAGAAGTCCTTGGGTGATTTGTCTGCCATGCCAGACGGTTGTAGGTAGCAATGCCGTAAGTAACGAACACGGGTCCAAAGTATATATTCGCCAAGTGTTTCAATAATCCACAGTGTCCAGTCATGAATCAAATGACATGTTTGTTCTCTTTCGGGAACGGAATGGCGATTCTCTTTCCAGCCACTCCTTAATCTTTAGCTTTATAGAGCTCTAAGCCAGTCCGCAGAATGGTCCTGGGCCACTGAAGTCACTAGCTGCACCTTGTCTCTCTAGTTCGTCTTTCTTCTCGTTGCCTACATATCCACTATGACATGGCGCCCGCACCAGGTGCACCCTGTTGTTAGATGCTACTTCTAAGCACTTAGAGCTTGTAGTGCTGTGATAAGAGCTTAATAAAGCTGTACTAATCATTTCACTAATAAATAGGCTACTATTTTCCCAGTTAGTTGACCTAGGGTTCCTTAATATCGAAGTTTACATCAAATCCAATGTGAGAGTTATCTGACATGGGTCTTTCCACTCATTAATTAAATTTTTTAGGAATATATTGCACAGAGTAACTTCTTCTCTAAGTAGGGTTTATTCCGTTCCTAAATAGGGTTTATTCGCTACATTCATGATCTGTAACATGTTACGTTAATAAATGCAAATAAGCACTCACCTCTCTGGATTATACTTGCGCTGTCCCAATCACAATATCGTTATTTTCCTTCCTGCTGTAATTCATCAGCCTTTCAATCGTTGAAGAGGAAAGGTCATCTGAATCGCCTTGCAAGTATGCACAGCTCACTTGCCGCTGTCTGTACGTACCTTCATCTTCACAGCGACCTGGTTTCTATGTTCTTGATCAAATACACACAGCGATGTTTGCTCAAGGTATTTTTAATGCAAATGATGAAAAATTAAGTAAATAGTAAATTTGTTTCATTGTTGTGTTGAGCAAAAAAAAAAAGGCCTTTTGCACTCTTATTTGCAACGTTTAAACTGTTTGCAACCACTGTCGTGGGTCATTTTTATACACAATTTCTAGACTAGTTGATCGCTTGTATTATGGAAACAACACGTAAAAAATATTGAGAAAAGTGTGGGCGTGGACCAACATGAAATATTGAATTATAACGAATTTGCCTTTAAGAAATTATTTAATAAATTTCACCGTGAAGATACATAAATACGTTACAATTTATTAAGAAAATGAATCATAAAATTTTATTGAATTGCATTATTGTGTGGGCGGCATGTTTTTCTTTCCTATTTTTTTTTTCGTAAGAAATTTGTTAACGGAATTATTTTCTTAGTGAAAGTGAGTGCTTTTAGCAGTTTGCTTTTGTTTGGAAATAATTTTTTTCTGGAGTCTAATAATTATTTTTAGAAATTTTTTTAAATTTATTTCTGTAATAAAAGCCTTCAAGTCATGTAGTTTAATTTTTCCAAACGATTTGTTCAGTTGGCTTATCTTAATCCAGACAATATTTTTTTTTTTAATAATTCCATTTTCTATTTCCTTTCAGGTAATTTTCCATTGTTTACTTGTTGTCTCTCATTGCAAGTAAGTTGATTTATTTTTATTTAGTTTTTGCTTTGATTTTTTTTACTTGTCGTAATTATTAAACGCTGCAACCAAATTCACTCAAAATCCAAGCCAAGCTAAAGCTTCTCAAAACATTTGAGCAAAAATGTGAGAGTATTTGTTGTGTAAAAAATGTGCCAGTGAAACGAAACAAAACTTGCCAAATCTGTTAAAGTGACTTATTCTGCCCACCATAAACGCAATACGATGCAAAATGTTTGAATTCAATCTTAAGTGAGTGTGTGTATGTGTATATGTTGTTGTTGTTGTTGTTGTTAACAACAAAATTTTAAATAAACAAGTAACTGACAGACTGTGTTTACTTGCATAAAAGTTTAGAAAAAAAAATTATGCAAAATGCTGAATCAAACATCTCCCAGCAGTGAGCGGAATAATGTGAAACATTTAAGCACTTGACAAGTGATAAAAAGCGCTGCTTAAGAATCATAAGCAAGATTACTTTTTTTAATTATGCCATTATTGCTAAATTTGTAATTTGAAATAAAAGTGTTAATAAAACCGACTAAATAAAAACAAAAATATGTAGAGTTGAAAACGCTAGATTCACCACAAACTACTAAATTGTCATTACACTTTAACAGTAACAAAACAAGCGCCCATGGTCTGAGAGACGCGCGTTTTCAAAACGAAAATCGTTTCGCAAAACGGCAAAGCATGTTCTGGAAAACGCGCGTTTTGCTTCCGTTTTTCTCATAGAAAGTGAATGAGAAAACGTCTATTTATAAGTAAACAATTGACACACACAATTGACAAAATCAAAGTAAATTTTTTTAAAACCATATTTTGTATGGAAAAGGCCAACTTTCTTTCCAATTTTGGTTGAAATAAAAAGAAAATATATTTAATTTGAATTGTGCGACATTTTATTTTATCTTTAACTCTTAGTTTGTGCAAAATTCATCACTTTGCTTCAGTGTATGATTGCGGTTTGAAAACGCCAAAGTTAAGCATTTTGGGTTTTGCAAAACACCTTTTTGCGTTTTCAAATCTTAATCGCCAAAGTTAAGCGTTTTGCGTTTTTCAGAACATGGGTGAAGAATATAAAATCAATCGTTTTGTAGCCAACTTCCCTACGTCTTACACTGTCTAGTTAGATACGCTTCATAAATATAAATTATATTTGCATAACAATTATTGACAAGCAGAAAACTCAAAAGCTTTATTTAAGTGTGGCTGTTGTTCATTTCATTCTAGTAAAATACACTAAAAGTCATTCACAATGAAGAGCTTTTTCCACAATTTCCTGGAGTTGTATTCCTAGGAACACTTATTTTTTTATATTATTATTAACGTTAGAGATTCAGCAGAGATATTTATTTGGCCAAACTCCCAAATATCCTTAATAATCGAAAGCAACTAAAATGTAGCATAAAAAAGCTATACTGGCTTTACTGCCCCAAGCAAATAACACTGAATGCACAACCTTTGTTTTTAGGAATGTGTTTCCAAATTTAATAAATAAAAAAAGAATGAAATAAAGTTGAAAAAGCAAATTGTGCACGAAAATAAAAGCAAATAATTATTTTTTTTTTTTTTTTTTAGTTTTAATGAATGAATGCATATGCCTGCGGGCGTGTGAATGTGTGTGTGTATGTGACATTCAAATCGATAAAAATCCGTAATTAAAATGCATATCAAATTTGTTGAGTCAGCAATTCAGTACTCAATGAATTAAATGATCGTTAAAACAAGCAAAATTTGGTCTTTTTTTTATAATTCAGTGACATTTTTTAATTCCCTCGCAGTAACTTTAAATAAACTACTGCCAAAATTTGCGTAAGCCTCGTCATTTAGTTTGTATTTAGCAGCTATTAAAAGCAGAAAACCTAGGGAAAAGTGATGTTCCATCAAAACAACGAGTGCACATTGTGTAGTTGCTGTAGTAAAAATCTGTAAATTCAACATATTCTCCAGACTTATCCCCCTGAAGAAAATAACGGTCTCCTGTAACGGCAACGCTGTGTCCGTTTTGTTCAAAGGAATATGGTCCGACAATACAGCGTGAAGAAACAGCACACCAAACTGTGACGCGAATCGGATGCAATTCTAAGGATCAAACTACATGTATAAAATAAAGTCCAGTTTACTTAGATAGAAAAAAAGTTTTTAAGTTTTCTTTTGGTAGCGGCTTTCATCAGCCACGCTGTATAAAAAGAAACAAATTTCGACTAATATCATTCGATATAAAGTGTGATGATTTGGGCACAGGCCTTGATATATAATTCTCCAAATTGAAGACGCAATAAATACTCGTAATTATTTAAATATTGTACGGAAAAATTAATTTCAAGAAGTTGGGGAATAAAATTAACTTATAAAATTCTAAAGTTTTAACTTACACAGCTGGAAACAGCAGGTGTCAGGGTAGCGAAAACATTCATGCCATTCCGATCTCGGAAGAGACCCGATCAGGAGTTCGCATTGTCTCGGGATTGAAACACTTGTCGAATATGAGGATGAATCAAAATGACCTCTGCAGGTTATGTAACGAAGATGAAGAGGCAGCAAAACACATATTATGTCACTGTAATGGTCTAATTCGAACTCGCTTTAGCCACTTAGGACAACATTACGTACAACCGTCAGGCATGGACAAATCACCCAAAGAAGTTCCTGAAGTCTCAATGAATACTGGACTCTGGGATGATTTGTAATTTGGGAGTAGTGTTACAATAGGTCTATTTTGAACGCAATGACCAATTGACTTGTTCCCCTCCTCATTCTAATTCACATTTGTTTTTCGATTCCTGGGCCTTCTTTTATTGATTTTATTAAATTTAGGAATCTCACTCATTTCTATAAAATATATAAGTTATATGCACCTGTATATTTAGCTCTTTGCGTTTAGTAGATCTACCAGAAATAAACAGTTGTTAATACCTAGATTTACTACATTAATATGCTACCTAATGAGTTAAAAACGTTTGATGCTTCAGTGGCTACTTATAAGAAGAGACTCTTCTTTTTACTGACACAACACAGCACATCGTAATTTATGAAACGTCTGTCCCCCAACTAATTCTACTTCACTATGTTTCGATTTTAGATCTATTATCGCAACATTCCTTTCTTTCTCTATGGTTTTTCTTTTGTTTTTCTTTTGTTTTTAAATTTGCTAAATATTTATAAAAAAATTATTGTACCTTATTTTATTATTTCTGAAGAGTATTCTTCAGCTTTATTTAATATATGTTAACTAGTTTTACCTATATTGTTCGTAGAATTGTTTTAACCGATTGTGGCCTATACAGGCTAGGTTATTATAAATAAATAAATAAATGAAATGAAATGAAATGAAAAATATAAAAAAAAAATCTACCCATTTGCATTATTTTAAATTTTAAAACTGACATATCCAACCTTTATAAATTGATTTACATTATTAGTTGTGTACCATCGGTCAAGTCAGAGTCATGTTAAATGTTGCACTTTCTGTGAGTAGTCATATGCAGATTAATGCGAGTTAAATTACTTTTTTTTTTTTGTTTTCCGCACGTTTTATTAGACTAATAACCACTTTTCCTTTATTTATTTTAACAACACAAATACAAGTTTCTTGGGTTTAGACAGGAATCGAACCTGCGAACCCCGACAAATCTAGGGGGCCACCCCATAGAATTACCATTTGAGAATATTTGTTATGATTTGTGTTACGTAATTGCAACAAAAAATAAATAAATAAAAGTTGAAAATTTCCTTCTTTTTTTGTCAATTATTGTTATAAAGAAGCAAAGAAAAATGAAAATTTTCCAAGTTAATTAACAATTAAAAAATCTATAACATTCACACATGCAAGCATACTCATACGCATGAACGTGTATATATGTATGTACAGATGTGTAGTTTAGCATGTATAATTTTTTGGAATTGTTTTAGAAAAAATTGCTGCATACCGACAGGCGTAGTAAGCACTACTCGTTTAAGAAAAGGAAACTTTTTTGTTGTTGTTAAAGTCTGTCTGTTATATAAACAACAGTTATGCCTCTATGATTGCATGTGATACGGTATTCACCCAATGGGGGAGGGTCTTTTTCTTCTTTGCTGTTGTTATTTCTTAAAACTTGCAAGGGAGTAGTGCGTTAAATACACATAAGTGCACAAGAGGGCATTAATTTTTGTTAAAAATGAAAAAAAAATAAAACAACACACAGTTTTGTAATTCAACACATGTGTATTTTTTCTTTTACGCGTGTGTGAGTATGTGTGTGTATAAGCTCATCATGAGTGCCCGTAATGTACACAGTAAATGGCTATAAAGGACATTTGTGTACGAACGAATGTTAAGTTTTTATTTGGTATTTGGAAAAGAAATATTACAGAATGTGAAAATGAGTCGAAGTAAAATTAATTCTCAGTGACGCAAGCACGTACTTTTCATTTGCATAATTTTGAGCAATGACCACAGAAATTGTCTATAAAATTGCCAAAAATGTCTAGTAAACCTGATGATTGAATTAAAGAAAGCGCTATTTGCAATTTTTTTCTTTAATTTTCTGATAAGTGTGTAATTGCAAAACATATTTTATTTGTAAAAATATTCTTGCCCCAAATCGTGTTCCCATTGTGATCTTTATTGCGCTTTTATACAGATTTCTTTATTACGCATTAAATAAAATAAAAAAAACATAAACCAATATCGTTTTATTTTTAGAAAAATGTTTTAATAATTTCAATAACGTTGAATTATCCATCCCTGTAGATGACATAACTTTTTTTTTTGTTCAGTTCTGTTTAGTTCTCACCTTTTGATTATGAAATTCCAAGAATTTTAAAAATTCCTATTGTACTCGTATGCTCTCCTTGTATTTTGAGCAAAATAAATTCCTTCCTTTACAATACAAATCGCAATGAGGAAGAAAACAAAAAGTGGAGAACAAATAAAGGGAATTCATCAACAAAAAAAAAAAAAAAAAAGAAGGCAAGAACTTGTTTAAAGAAGATTAAGAAGAAACGTAAAAAGAGCTTCACTCACAAATACATTCACTAAGAAATTTACAGTCATGCAGAAAATATATCTGAATTTTAATTTTATTTAAAAGAATTTCTTTCGAATGGTATTTTGAAGAAATAGTGTGTGTAACCTACATAAAACTAAATAAGTTATATTAATGTCTAATAAATGCAGTCAGTTTTATAGTAACAGATCCACTCAATGCTTAATTGATTGAACGTTCGATTGTGGCAATTGCATTAAAACAGCTAAGGAAAAATATTTAAAAACAATGGCCCATAATCACAGTCACACTAAAGTCGGCATCTTTTTAAAAACGATTTTAAATTCAGGAAATTCTTATGAACAAAAGTCAGCTCTAAATAAAAGCCTACTTTTTTGTGACTATGATCATTTTTGATATTCCACAAGAACGTCGAAGTTTTGCAAATTTGCATTCTGCAAATATGATGAGCATATTGAAATAGGTCGTGAGTGACCTTTTTAAATTTCCTAAATTTTTGTTTTCAAACCCCATAATCAATGCTACCAGATCACAAAACCCCGAAAAAATCTGGCAACTCTAACTTAATTTGTGTTTTTTGTTTATTGATATTTGGAAAAATTTGCTCAAGGTATTTTTGGTGCAAACGTGTACATTTTGTTGTTGGGTTGAGCAAACCGAATAATTTTTGTATACAAGCACTGTCGTGAGTACCCCTAGTATAATAGCAAACCAACATAATTAAAATAAGCATCAAAAAAGATTAATTTTTAATAAAAAAAAACTTGAAAAATTAAAAAAAATCTTGATGTAATTTTTTTTTAAATTTTTATTTAGCAAATCATCTAGGAAAATAAGGATCTTGTCTTCAGTAATAGGAACTGGAAAAATTGTGACGCAAACAGAAACGACCCAAACCAAATTATTTATTTCACCAAATGTTTTCAAAAATTCACTTTCATCTTCATTCTCCACAACAAAATTTTTGCTTTTGAAAGTAGTACGGTCCACGTTTTTTATTAGGTAGCGGTACTTTTAGTAAGATATAGTTATCATCTAAATAATATTACCGCTGATTAATTTTTTTTAAAGTGGACTTATACCACTTTCAAAAGTAAAAGCTCAATTTTTAAAGATTTTTTGCGTAAATCGAAATGAACGATATTTAAAAAATCGGTAAAACTAGAAAGAAGGCAAAGATTGTTTATCCAGATCAGGGCTTTCAGTGTATATTAAAGAGCTGCGCAAAGTATTGTGAAAGTCACGCATCACTTCAGTGCTTCAAGCTATGCTTGTGTATACGAATATTGACAGGAAGCTTTTAAAATTTAGTGGGATTTTTTTAAAGAAATTTTTTTGGTGAATTATAAATTATAAAAAGTTTTGATTTGACATAATGCGAATTGCATCGATTCTCTCAAATACTTTAGCACAGTTAAAACTAAACGTTAATCGCTATCATTCTTACAAAATTCAGCTGTCTATCTGAAATAAACAAAATTTTTGCTCTCAATTAATCTCATATACAAACGCTTATGCATAACTTTATATGTGACGTGCACTTAGACAGCTTGCTGAAGGAGTAACGAGTTTTTAGACCTCAACTTGGTTGCGAATCGAACTTTTTATTAAATTTTTTTTATTCTTTTGTGCAAATAAAAAATTAAAAACCAAAATACAAATAAAGGAAAAAAAGAAAAGAAATAAAGCGTCAAAATTTCAAAAAAATAAAAAAATTTGAATTGCTGCATTAACCCTGGAATACTAATGTACGCAATATTTACATGTAGGTTCTTTTATAATTATGGCTACACACGTGTATTGCAACTAATTTTACTAAATTGGACAAGCGCTTTCAACAAGTAAAATAAAAGCAAAGAGAAAAATATTTACGCTCTAATTATAAATTTACGGCGTCATCATTTATGTATTACAAAATAATGTTAGTATTCCAGGGTTAAAAACTCGTTGAAACTACACATGATTATAAAACAGTGCTAGCAGTAATTCAGTTTCAAGAACTACTGGGAATGTATACTGAAAGAATAATATATTTCTTTTTCCACCAATGGCAATATTTTCGATTATATGAATGAATATTTCGTTGTCATTTGTTGAAGAATAATGAATTTTTGCATGGGATTAATAATCAAAAATCTTTCAGTGTAGTGTTTGCTCTTTCGTAACAATCAAATCTAATTGTGTTTCATGCAGCAAACAGCAGAGAAAACACAAACGGAAAAGATAAATCAAAAATTGAAAACAATTGCTAAAAAACCAGCAACTAAAAAAGAAAAAAATAACAAAGCAAACAGTAATACAGAAAATAAAACAGCAACAACGAGGAGCAGCACAAGTACATAACTGCATCTGACCTTGTTTCGTTTTTGAGAACAACAATACCACTGATCAAACAAAATCCAATAAAATAAAAGAACAAAAAAAATTATAAAAACAAACAAAATCGTCAAACGAGTGAATTATAAGAAGAGAGAGGAAAACAAGTAAACAAGTTGGAATTTACAAAATTTCGAAAACGTTCCAAAACGATCACGGTGTGGAGGTTAGAGGGAGGTGTGAAATATGAAATCAATGTGCTGTTGTTTGTAACAAGCGATCAACTCGTCTGAAAATCCTCAATATTTTGAATAATTTTCATATAAAATTTTTAGACGAGTTGATCGCTTGTGTTATCAAAACAGCATATTAATGTTGTTCAGATATTCCATTCGCAATAACTAAATAGGAAATGCTTCCGACAACAAGTAGGTGCCTCTCAGGTAATTAAGTCATTTGAACAGCATTCAACATCAATCTGAATCTGTAGTAGGTTCCCAAAATTTCTCGAATTTCGTGTATTAAATTTATGCAGCAGTCGACATGTGTTACATATTTCTGCCGCCACTTACTTTCAAAATCATTTATGCTAATAGACGACAATTTAAAGGGGTTCGGCTCATAAACGTAATTTATTTTAGTAGTAGTAGTAGTAGTATTCCTAATAAAAATGTTGATGGCGTGATGACGTTACTTTTGGCGCTACACAAAGTTACGTTTATATTTGTCTCCAGCATACGAGTTAAGCAAACAGAGCGTTTCTCTTTACTTACTACTCTCACTACTTGTTTTAAATGATTTTATTGTTTATTATACCCTTCACCATAAGCAAGAAGAGTATGTGTAATTTGTGATTCTGTTTGTTATTTATACAACATACGTTGGTATTGAAATTCAGCCGGATGGATCCATAAATGGCGGAGCTATGAGTCAAAACTGCGATTACCTTTATTTTTGTACATTTTCTGAGCGTGGGTTCTTGGTGTATTTTGTCGAAACTATGAAACGGACTAAAAAAATGATAATCACAATGTCTGTGCAAAAAATCAAAAAGATCGGTCCACAAATGGGCGAGAAAAGTAAAAAATACAACCGATTTTCAATAATTTCTGTTTTGGTTTTTTATGGAAACTTTTAAAAAACAGGCATGTGCGTAATATGTGTACACACACTCGTATTAACAAAAGCAAACACACATGTGCGAAACCAGGCAATCGGTTTATACAAACGTGTGCATACATGTTTGTCTTTTAAATACCTTTTGTGTAATAGAATTACGAAAACAGACATCTTATTGAAAAAGGATTTTTTATTTTTACCGTTAAGTGTATATGTTTGGTTTAAAAAATGTTTATTGAATTTATTTTGCATTCTTAAAAAACTTTTATTAAAAACACTCAAATATATTTTAAAAATTGTTCGTTTCCTTTAAAGTGCATTAAAATTTCATAGAATTTGTTTTTCTTTTTAATATTTGATATATTGAGTGCCTGCAGTCATTTTATTGGTCCCAGAACATATTTTATCATGAATGTAGTTAATTTGAATTTCTTTAATTGAAATTAATTCTATAACTTGGGTATTCAAAAGGAATTATTTTAATCAATATTTGTGATGTCATTGAAGATCTTATTCATATATTTTTTTTAAGTATTAATATTTGACTCTAACAGTGTAGGGTATATAAGACTCGGCACTGCCGAATATATCTTGTTTTTGTTTTCTATTCTTCAACGTAAACACAAAACAAAAACAAAAATCTACAACAACGAATCGCATTTGAAATACATTTCTGGTTCTTATTTATTTATTATGCGATCCACAAACGTAAGAGGGAAATGCGCGTCTCCAAAATCTTAAATTCTCATACATTTTCGTGCAACGATCGCTTTTTTCTTTGGCTCCTCGTTTAATTGCTTTAATTTGAGGGCTCTGTGTAAGAATACACATTTTATTTGGTTAAATTTTATTTTTACTGTTCACATCACGATAAGCAATTAATTTTACTTGTACTGGCGCTATTGAAAAGATTCAAATGATCTGGTTGTTGTTTGGTTTATTTTTTATTTTTTTTTTCCTGACAATACAAGTAAGCCCATTAAGAGGTGGAAAAGATGCAAACATGATGATTAAAAAGAGGTAAAAAAAAAAATTACAAGAACTCGAAAGTTTTTCAAAAAGCAAATTTTGACAAATCAAGACAGCTAATGAACAAGTTGGGACAAGTATAAAATAAATCGAAAAACTTTGAATTGAAAAAAAAGGAAATTAGGCTATTAATTATGACAAAACAACAAAATGTTCTTCGTTTACTCAACATGTAATGGCATGTTATGATGAGATCGGTGGTAAAATAAAATTATATTATAATTATGCAGATAAATTATAAACAGCAATAAACAGAATAAATAATTCTTGCAATTTTTTTTGCTATCTTCTTTCTCTGCGAAACAAAAAAAATTGCAACTATTTTTCTAACCACATAAACTATTGTTTTTGGTTTTAAAAATTCACATAACTTATGAATTTAATTAAATAAAAATAATATTCTTTCTCTCAGCAAACAATGAAAATTCTAACAAGAAGAAAATCAAACGAAAAACTTAAAAATGTCACTACAAAATTGGGTCCCATTATAGAAAATTTTTTCTCTTTGTTTTGAAAAAAATTACTGAAGATTTACAAGCAACGAAAAAGCTTTCAGTTGCATTGATCCAAAATATTTAAACAACTATTTGTTTCTACCCTTTCTCGCCCGATTCTTTACTTTACGAGTAAGAATCTTTAGAATAAAGAGAGCGTATGTACCAAACTTGAAAAGTTTACATGAAAGTTAACGAGGCTAGTACAAAAATATATTGGGAGTATAGAGCTATTTATTTCTAAATATAATTTTCAAAAAATTTTATTTAAATATTTATAACTTAGATTTAAGCCCTGCGAAGTCGTTAGACTTATCTGCAGGATTACATAAATACAAATCGTTTGTATATATGGACCAAATCTTAAAAAATAATTAAAAACTGCGCTTAAATTTTTTTTTTTTTTCAACAATTCAATATGTAGCATAATGTCGTATGTAAGAATATCTTACGTTGATAACATAATTTTAGGTTTTTGAAAGAATCTTTAAAATCGGTTCAGTAGCTTTACAGTTTATCGATTACAAACAAAACATGCTGCAGTCTTGTCGTGTGCCCGTATTAATATATTGTGAATATTGTTCGCTGATTATAAACTTCACTCACTCAATTATAATTTTAACAACAGAAAATAAAGAAGAAAAAAATCAAATTTGAACACATGCATTTCAATCATGAATTTAAAAAAAAATTTATTTGATGACTGCGTTGTTGTTATTATTCGCTTTATATTTTGCATACACTCGAAATAAGTGTCACAAATTTTATTTCAATATAAGAAAATGGCAAATTAGCTTAGTTTACTTTAAAACAACTAGTTGGCAACTTTAGTATTAGTTGGTGTCTATATCTAACTAAAATTACCGCTAATCCATTTTTTTTTTATCAAAATTGGATTTATACCGCTTTCAAAAATAACAACTTGAATATTTCAGAGTAAAAAAAAATTGCTAGTGTGTGTGTGTGTGTGTGCATTTCTCTTTATATTTTTGTGTGCTGTTTATGCTACTGTATCCATTCAAATAATTGTTTGTGAGTCACTCAGTTCGGTCTAACTATTTAACTTATTAATTGCAAAACTCACCGCAACTGCTTGCGAATAATACTTGCATACAAATGTTTTTTGATGCTATAAAAAAAAAACGGCACATGTATTTTTTTCAATGTCACTTGTATTTACTTATATGAACACATGCATGCATGCATTCATACTCGTTCACACATGTTTGTTTTTAGCGGTTTATTTCT
The DNA here is from genome assembly GCA_947397855.1 of Thelaira solivaga. Taxonomy (NCBI): domain Eukaryota; kingdom Metazoa; phylum Arthropoda; class Insecta; order Diptera; family Tachinidae; genus Thelaira; species Thelaira solivaga. Next base: position 42,012,355 of record OX377611.1, on the reverse strand, counting down.
TTAATCAAATACGTTTACACGCAGTACCTGCCCGGCAGGCAACTCAGCTGCGAGAAGCTTTTTTCAACTATTGGATTTTAGTGGATACAAGCAAGAATGATCAAATACAAGATTGCGCCATCACAAACACAAATGACGTTATGCAAACTGTGTTTCAATTGGTTAATAATTTACAGCTGAAAAACTGAAAATAGGAATGTAAATTATTATTATTATTTTTTTTTTTTTGATAGGGAAAAATTAAAAAAATTTTTTACATTGCGTTGTAATTTTACGGCACGAGGTTTCCTACTCTTCTGCCAAACTATCGCTAACAGCAACAATGTTTTCCGCAGAAAGAACTAGATTTTCACATTTCCTTGAAATTTGTGCACAATTCTCCCGATTGTGGACATATTTGGTCAATTGCTGATCAAAAAAATCACAAAGTGCACGAAATGCCTTTTAATTTGAATGCCCATTTTCATAAAGGGCTTCAAAAGTATTAACGCGCTGCTCAATTGTTGAATTTGTCAAACACTGAAACAAAAATAATGTGAAATTAAGTTGGGGAAAAAACTTGACGTTAAGGTGTGACTCACAATTATAGTTGCATTATGGTCAATGCAGTCGTATTAATTTTTCTTTGTTTTATTAAAGAATATTTAGGTTTCTATAACACAGAGTCAAACTGCTTTTTGTGTGGAATTTGTTGAAATAATTTTTAAAAGCAACGAAACCTTATTAAGCTGCCACATTAATATTTAATTTTCTAAAAAAAACATGAAATTTATCTCACGGTTTTTTCACGGAAACCTTCGAGAAATGCCACACCATAAGGTTTTTGTATGTTAAGTGTTGCATAGTGTAATTTATTATTTTGTTTGAATTTTAATTAGTTTAAAAATTAATTGTTTGTCAGTTATGCAGTCTGTTTTGTCAAATTATTATGAACGGATACAAGTGATAAAATTGTTTATCAAAGTGATTGTTTTGATTGGGAAACATTGTGCGTTCTTCGAACATTTTACGGTCGCCATTGTAGTCGTAGATAAGGAGAAATGAAAAGTAAGATTCACTTAAAGCAGTGCTATGTCTGTGATGTTGGCCAGACTATCAGCTTAAACTTCTAGCGCTGTAGGTCGATGATTACTGACTTATATTGCCGCTAATTGGATGAGACCAACGACATGTAGTTTCCCCAGTTTCCACATTGGATATTCTGCATGAATGATTTAAGGACATGGTTATGATTACTTGAAGGTAATATTAACTGGTCATCTAGATTGCGTGATTTTATGCTGATAGAATTTTTTTTAATTCGCTAGTCTCTGTTAGTAAGCCATAAACCACTGTCATCAGTGAAATTTGACATTGGCCAAAACGTTGTACATAGACTAGGACCACACACGGCAAATTTAGTTGGGTAATTCCTTCTCAATTCTCCTTTAAAATTGCCGCTGTGTCTACACACAGCATTTTTTTTTTTGGGCAATTGTAGCATTCTTATTCAGTCATCCATTCAGCCTTCAAGCTAACTGTCATCTTTATGAAAGATACGAAGAGAGAACAAAAGGGAATTGCCGAGTACGAGCAAGTTTGTACCCCTTTCCATTCTTTCTTTTCTCTCTCTCTCTCTCTCTCTCTCTCTCTCTCTCTCTCTCTCTCTCTCTCTCTCTCTCTCTTACAAAATCAAGTGGTATGTGGTCCTGGTCATATTCGTCATGAAATAAAATTAAAATTTCGTATGAAATAATTTAAAAATTTCATATTGAAATTGCTCGATATCGAATACCACTATTTTGTCTCATCATGTTGCATTTTATACATAAATGCATCGATAGAGCTTTCAAATCAATAAACAATTTCAGACTTTCTTTTACTTAAATTTCAAAATGTAAACCGCTAGAGAAAGACCCCATTTAACTAATATCGATTTGCTTAAATTTCATTTAAAGTAATTTAAGTTAAATCTATTTACTTGATGAAATTTAAATTTATACGCAATTCAAATACAAGCAAAGTATCGACATCAGACCTTAAGGTAAAAAATACTAGCGATTTCATTTAATAAGTTTTCCACATAAAACGCGCCATTTTTAAATTTAAGGCTAGTGCATTCATATATGTATGTGTGTGTCTTTACTTATAATACTATCGTATGCACAGACGTATTCAGTCATTCACCAATCAACTGCATATGTACTTAAATGTGTTTTTTCTTATTTTTTTAATTAGCATTTTGTAAAATTGCACACATTTACATTTTAATTTTTTGCACTCATCATTCATATTGTTGTTCTTGTCTAACATCATGCATTTTGCAAATTTACAGTCAATCCAATGCAAGAACATTTTTTACCAATCACATTGTTTTTGGGTATTCGTCGTTATCATCTTCATCGTCGCTTTTTGAACGATATGAACAAAACTTGTTTCGTGAAAAAAAGCTTTAAGCGATTTAACATGCACTTTTTTGGCAAACTATAAAAGCTTCGGTAAACAAAAGAACGATTGTGATCGTGTTTGCTTTTGGTTTGGCAAATCATTGAATTTCTTTTGGTTCGTTTTAAATGTTGTTGTTTTAATGCAGGCATGTGCATTAAACTGGAAATAATACAAAGAAGAATCGAAACTACCAATCAGAATGTGACGTGAGTTTAAAGAAGAGACTTAAAAGAATATAATTTTTTCTTTATATTCTTTCCACACTGGAGTTGAATTTGTTTTGTTGGTTCATAATGCCTCTACTCCTGCTTAATTTTATCGTATGATTTTCCTGTTGCAGATCGATCGTGCAAACTTTTTTTTTAGCTGTAAATAAGTCACACAATGCATAATTCTGTAGGATTTATTTGCTAAAAAAGTCATTTAAAAATGTTAAATATCTTAATATATAACATACGACTTAATACAATTTAATTGAATTTTTGTATATACCTTTGGGTTAAGGCTTGAAAGGTTTAGCGTCACAAATCCTCCCGACAGGTAATGTTTATTTATCTACTACCTGTTTTTACCCGGTCCTGCACGGTCCTTTACTCAATGAGTAAAATTTCTTAGAATAAGAGGATCGAGTGTACAAAAATTTTATATTTTCAACAAAACCTAACTTATATTTTAATGAAAAGAAAAATTTGCCACGCCCATTACTACACCTACTTTTCAAATTTTTTCTCAAATCGGAAAACGTATGAACCGATTTTAGTTTTAATTATTAGTTTTATTATTTTCTTTTGAATTATTTTTCAATATAAATAAAATTTGAAACCAAAACAACGTTTGCTGGGTCAACTAGTTTTCTTCTATTTGTGTACGTCTTAACTTTAAAAGTTAAATAAAATTTTGAAAGGTATTGGTAAACCCCATGACATGTTAAACGATGTGCTTAGCTTATCTTGACTGCAATCTATGGAAGTAAGCACGAGTAGTGCGATTTAGGGCCATTATTACAACTAAACGATAACTAAAAGTAGGATGTTATCGTACAGATAAATGCTTTTTGGTTATTACAAACATACTTTAAGTAAAAAGTGTATGATAAGCTAAAGATAGGTTTGTGCTGCTCATAACTTTTAACGTGAACTTCAAGCATTAAAGTTTTAGATATGGCAACCTCAGCATCCATAGACATTGCATAATTTTTTTTATTAACACACAACAATTAAACAATACAATTACACAATAAAATAACAAATATTGAAATAAAATTTAAAAAGTGAAGAATTTCTTAGGTATTTGAAAAATAATCGTCAAAAAAGGGCATGCCGGTGCCATTATGTCTTTATAGCAACGAAAAGTAATCGGTATTCACAGCAGTGGTACCACATAATAAATATTATAATATTTATCTTATTGAGAACTTGTAATAATTAAAAAAAGTTATTCATCACTTTATCAGTTACTTTAACTAAAGTTAGTTATAGCTGAATTCGCTATTCAGTAATATTAACTACCTAGAGAGAAGACTATCTATGGATTGTTAATTTATAGTCTTGGCATAACCGTATGCCAGTATTATGGTTTACAACTTAATTTAAACGAGCTAAAATCACAACAATTCAACTGTGCAAGAACTCAAACCTTTTTTTTAGTATTATTACAACTAATTCCTATTGAATTGTATTAACGTTGCCAAACTAAATTTTGATGATTTGAAAAAAAAAAATAATAATAATAATAATAATAATAAAATAGAATGGACAAATTACAATTTATTTTCGTTTTGCGTTTTAAATTAAATATATCAAACAAATAAATATAAAATAATGCAAATCAACATTAAAAAGTTCATTTAAATAGTTCCTGCAACGTCACAATAACTGGTAATTTTTGCTAAAAGCTTTCATTCTCAATAGTGGATTATGGGTCGCCAGAATTGCTGCATTAATTACGATTGCCGTAATGCACCAATTTTGCCCAATTTTTATTGTGCTGAATTGGTGCACAATAAAGAAATTGTCCCAATCCATTTTTTCCCCGTCACACGATTGCCTCATTTAAAATAAATTTGATTGCAATAATTGCCGCAACACTGTTTATTTATATAAAAAATAAAATTGTTGGTTTACTTTTATTTAAAGATGAATTGTTCGCTGAAAAAAAGAAAGATGCATCAGCTTTAATTATATTGTGGGCACTTTATAAAGCAAAATATGAAAAAAAGAAAAAGAGATGTATTAAAAGAAATGTATGGACCAGAGAGTGGCTCACAAAAAGATGCACAGACGGCGCATTTCAAAAAACACTAATGGAATTTCGTGAAATTGAAAACCAAAATTTGTTATTTCAAAATTTTATCAGGATGGGCGATGGAACCTTTAAGGAATTGTTACAATTAGTGTCGCCATACATTAAAAAGCGAGATACCAATAAAAAAAAGATACAATAAAAAAAAACCAAAAAGTTGGCGCGTATTTGAAATCACACGATTGGTGTATTGCGGCAATCGTGTGATCTTACCTTTAGAAACAGCAACGGCAATATGAATGCATTTATAATAGTGTTTTTTTTTTTTTTAATAAATGTGTGTGAAAAATATAAAAATGTTAATTGTATTTACATTGATTTCTTGTTATTATTGCTGGTGTTGCTTTGGCAACAAATCGCCATAGATAGGTTGGTCACTAATATACATACATAATATACATACAATTGGCTAATAAAGAACATTTATCAATAATTTTGAAGTTGATTTTACGAAAAAACCTGACAATATAAATACAACTGAAATTTTTTTTTGGACAGATTAAGCTGTAATTCATAAAACGAAAATACAAAATTTCAACTGAAATAATGATGAAACAGAACTGGAGCTTAACGTTTTTTTTCTATACAAATTGACATATGAAACACGCTGCTGAAAACAGTCGTAAGATAGAATCTATTTAATATTGACAGCGACTTTTCTTGTTCTCTCATTTTGAATCACAAATTCTCTCAATAATGCTGCCACACTTTTGTAAGTTTTTAAATAAAGTGACTGATAATGTTGAAAAAAAAATTATTTTGCAATTGCCACTGTGCAAAAAGTTTTATTTAAAGCAATAATGCAAGAAATATAAAAATATTAAATGACAGTTTGTGAAGTTGCAGACGTCGTTTCAATAATGGGCCTGTTTTCTCTGAGAGTCGTTTATGCTTGCAGTTGCGGTCGTGTTCTGCTTCATCATATACAGTTGAGTTGTAAACCATAATAGGGGCAGTAATCACTGCTACACACCGGTAAATACGTCCCTAGTTTAATATTAGCTTGTGTTTTTCTTTTCTACAAAAACAAAATGTTAAACTTTTCTTCTTTGTTTTGAGGGAACTTTAACTGGCTCTGGTTGTATTTAGTAACTGTTGCAGAGAATTTTAAAAACTGTTCTTACTCCTTGTTAGGTAAGCAAGTATGCTACACGTTAGCATTAGAATCTTTCCGGCTCTAATAAGATTTCTTTGTTCTTAGATTATCATTGTCTACTAAAAATGCTTTAAGAGCAATAATCGTTATCTTACAAAAACTTCCACAAAAGTATGTAAATGATTTTGAATTTACAATATATTTCACAACGAAGAAAGAAAATTTGTGCGTAAGAAAGCTAATCACTCAGTTCCGAATCAGATTGGATTTCTTAGTGCTAACCAATTTTATTTGCTCATGCCATACCCCACCTAGGAACCGGCTATCCACTGCCATAATAATTGGAAACACACATAATGGGTGTGAAATCTATTGAGGTAAGAGTAAACACTTGTGATAACCCGGATCTCAGATTTTTAATTATTTTTCTTTATTTATTTATTTATTTTTCTTAAAAGAAAGCCATCTGTGGCGTCATAATGCAATAGTTAAAAAAAGGCTTATGGTAAGTCATGTGGGCTGTCTGTAGCAGCAGCTGGTCCACTAATAACTACAGCTGGGGTACGACTAGATTATGCCGGTTATCTATTTCACCAGCTGCTTCTTCAAGAGGTAGAATTTCTTATTCATACTTCCAGTTTTGTATTAACTGACCAGAATATCTTGTGGTTGTGCTGCAACCCTCCTAAAAGAAATTTAACACAGCCTAATTGCGTAGTAAATCTTTGCAAGATTTGTGTGTCCTGTACTTGAAAATGCATTGTAGTGAACCAACAGCCTAAAGTGTCATTCACTGCAATGCTTTACGTCAATCATTTGCTGATGCATTTTCTAACCCTTAAAGTAAAAAACAAGAGTCACTTGCACACGAATGTGCATAAATAACTCACCCTTTTGTAATGGAAAGAAGTGAAACCCGACCTGTTTATCATCAGAGGACAGCGATTTTGTAAGTTGCAAGCAACAATCTTTTATGATGGGCAATTTAAGGGTGAATTTTTATATATATATATTTTTTTTTTATGAAAACAAGTACGATTTGAAGTTTATGTTTGGTCGCATAATCTGATGTGCATCAACGTTTAAAAAATGAGCACGTGCTGTGCAATAAAAGCGATTGATTGAGTAACGTAACGTAACTGAACTGAACTGAACTGAACTGAAATGAAATGAAATGAGGTGGTGTGGTAGAGTGTGCTATCTATAGAAAATGTTTCCATATGGAAAATTGCATTTAGCTTACTGTTGTAGTGGCTGCTTTTGATCTAACAAGAAACATTTTACTGCTGCTAGTGTTTTCCCATACAATGTATTCTTTGCTGTTGTTATTGTTGTAAATTTTTAAAAGGTGTTTTATGTTTTAAGTTTAAATAAAAAAATAATAATCAAAGAAACAACTGAGGGGTTTCTTTTGGTGGTTTTACTTTTTTTCAGGGGTTGCAGTTTTGTTGTATGTTTTTCCTTTTTTAAATAATTTGTTTGTTGTCACCGCCTTTGTTTTGTGGTCTTTCCAAATTATACAGAGTGTGTTTGTGTGTCCATGTGAGGAAAAAAAAAAACAAAATAAAACGGGGGCCCTTACGACTTTAATCTCCATAAATGAAATGCATAATGTGACTTTTATAATTCAAATCCTTTACATCCAAGACAACAAAGTGTTGCAACTTGATTTTGTTTGAGTATTTTCTGTACCCCTCGTAGGTAAAATATCAATTTACTTAATGATTCCATTCTTTCGAAGAAACGCAAAAAACTGTTTAAATGATGTTCATGTAATTTTTTGCTACAAGAAAAACTTGAAAGAATTACTGGAAGAACTTTAAGAAAGCTCTAGCACCAACAAAAATAAAGGTATAGAGAGAGCGAGGTTCCTAGATAAAATCACAATTTTTTAACCAAAGAAACTTGTACGAATTCTGGAATTGTCGCTGTTACACAAAACAAAATTAAAATAAAAAGTGAAAAATAGTTAGAAATTGAATTGTTACCCATTAATTACAAGTTGCTGTGCTTCCATACCCAAACATCATTCACTCTTATTGTTGAAAATGGACAAAATATAAAGTTTCCTATTTACGTTTTTTTCAAAAACAAAGAAAACAAAATTCTCTTTTATTGATTTAAGCTCGAGTATTTATTTCAATTTTCTCTATTTCGCATTTTTGATGATGCATTTTTTTTTGTTTGTTCTAAGCTACACCCTGTATGTATTCTTGTTTGTATTCATCACCAGTTTTCCTTATTTACTTGTACCGAATTTATCCCACTCCAGTTTTAACCTAAATTTTCTTTATCCTTCCTCCCTGCACTTGGAAATAGAATTATTAAAATACTAAAAGCAGCAGCAACAACAACAAATAAAAAAGAAGAAATATATAGAAAAGCTTTATATACAGAGAAAATGGCATTTATATGCACGCACTCACACTTAACACGTACACACTCACACGCATTCATACGCACACTCCGCCATAAAGCAGCACTTTATGCTACAAAAGAATGTGTTGAAGGCTTCGCAGCAATTATGTGTGTGTGTGTGTGTGTGTGTGTATATTGTATATGTGGTTTGTATAAGTATTTGAGAAAAGTGCGTTTCAAAAACAAAACAAAAAAAGCAAAATTGATTTTTCTTATTTGTTTTTTCCTTTTTTCTCTGCATTTCGTCGTAGGCTGTATCTTTTGTGGGGTTGAGAGTTAGAGGGTGTTTGTTGTTTCATTTTTATTGTGCTTGTGCGTTTTATGTGCAAAAAAATGTCACTCTAGAATGTTTTCTGTTTTTGTGCGTTTTTTTGTACATGCTTTCTCTAGATACCAACTGACTGGAAAGTAGTTGGATGGAAGTGTTAAACATTTTGAAATGAAATTTATAAAGTTTCCCTTCTCTTTTTTAATGCTTTAAGAAATAAAACTTTAAATTCTATTCCATAAGTTTATTTTTCAATAAAAGTACACAGAAAATTAAAAAAAAAAGTCACTTTTTTGAAGTAAAATTTTTCTTATAAATAACATACAGTCGAAGTTCCTTGTAAAGAACTCTGCTAAAATGAGCAGGAATTTTGCAATAAATAAAGTTCCTATATGTGGGCAACATTTAATATTTCTTTTGCGCCAGTCGTTATAGAAACTGTCACCGTCTTTATAGTGAAAACTGTATAATCCATTTAATTACTTCCAATATTCATTTAATTAAAATAAAAAGTTTCAACACAAAATTAATTCTCATTTTTTGTCTTTTCAGGTAAATATTTTCAAGATTAAATGATGTAGATTAAGAACAACTTCAAGGTAATTAAGATCTTTTTACTATTACGTAAATATAATATCTACGCTTATTTCGACAAAAATAAAACTTTGACTTGCGTAGTTTTCAACGTAAATATTCAAACTCAGCGTTCTCGTATTCAAAATGGCCGCATGCTGTCCGTAGAATCCGATCTTGCCGGTATTGGATTTGAAACCAACAAAAAAATTACTTTGGTGTCATGGAAGCCAATGTTATCGGTTTCATTTTCTAACTAGAATTAGTGTCGGTTGTAGGTGTCACAGAAACCATTTTTATCGGTTTTGCTATTTGAATGAAACCAAGCAGTTGGTTTGTTTAATTTCAAATAAATCAAGTGCCTAAAACGGATTTTTTGCACTAAAATTTCGCCTCCAGTTAGATATTTAGTATAGATAATCTCTTTGGCAGTAGTTGGCAACCGCTGGTCCACAGTAAAAAGATGTAAGCGGAAAGCGTCTTTATTTAACCCGTGATCTATGAATCTTCTTTTTTACTTTCTATGAACGTTCTTCTTCTAATAATAAAAATAATAATTTTTCAATAAAAATACGTTTTTAATTATATTTGAGCGAAAACACTACAATTTATCAAACATTTAAATAAAAAATTTCATACAAATAAACAACTGATTCGAACATCGGTTTTATTTATCTTCGAAAATAACAAAAATCATGGTGAAATTATACAGGCGTGTGTATTAGGCAGTTCGCCCTGCTGCTGGCTTCACACGAATTGTCAAAATTGATTTACATTTACAAATTCATTAATTTTAACTTAATTTTATTACATTATTTCTATATATAAAAAATAACATAAAAAAGTTAAAAAAATTATTAAAGAATTTTGACAGTAAGGAAAAGAATAAATTCGCCTTTTCGGCGATGTATAATTTCATACACCGTCATCAGGCAGAATCAGATTTCTATAATAATCTGCCATGCCAATATAATGATGAAGTTTTTCTTTATCATTAAATAAATACTCGAAAGAGTAAATTTTGGCCAAGGAACCTCTGGGTGCATAAAAGCGATTGAAATTTCATTACAATTTAAATGGTAATTTCGACTGATATCGAAGGTCGTAATTTTGCCTTTTATAAATTTTCATTTTATTTTAGAGGTGTCAAATGTTTTGATTTTTAAACAAAACATACTCGTAAATACATACGTGTCTATTTTAACCCAGTCCATCTTTTATTAAAGTACTAGATGTATTTATCCGATCTCCACCGGTCTTGCTCCGTCAACCCCGTGTGTAGGAATCTAGTTCACAAAAAAAAATAATTAGGAACCAATTAAAAAATTTTGTTAAGTCAATTAAATTTTTAATTGAGCCAATTAAATATTTAATTAAACTGAAAAATATATAAAATTAATTAAATATTTAACTGATTTAATTAAAAATTCAATTGATTTAACAAATTTTTTAAATAAAGTTTTTAATTGGTACCAAATTTTTTTTTCTGTGTTGGTAGCGTGCATAAAATGTTTATTCATTGTTTGGCAGCTAAAGTTATTGTTCTAGATGCTATTGCCTTATAAATGCACTGTTGCAAGTGATTCTCTATCGTTGAATGCCTTCTATAATTGCTTCTAGGTAAGCATAATTTTTTTTTTGCTGGAAGTCTTATGATTTGGGTTTTTCGTTCAGTTTCGATAGAGTTTGCAACTGTACCAGTATTACCAATTTATGATTACACGTTTTACCTGCATATCATAGTCACACTTCACTTTCTTTTTTTTTTTTAACGATTATAAATTAATAAAATTTCTATGAACAAAAGTAAAAGAATACTTTTGTGACTGTGATTATGGCTCTTTGGACTTTTTACTACAGATTCATACATTTTTGGCCAGTTCTACTACTGCAAAAAATGTTCATTTAGTGATTCAAATACTAACTGGGAACGTACTGGGACCTTTTACACAAATGCTAAAAATTGTAGAAAAATGCATAAATATTTTATAAACAAACGTCTAAACTCAGATGCGAAACATTTAAAAACTGACAGACTCATCAAGAGCTATATCACACATTTTACTTTTAAGGACATACTGTCACTGAAGAAACAAATTCAGTCATTGACAGATAAAACGCTTTAGACTGAAGTGGTTTCTTAGCAGTGCTAACTTTTTAAGTTGTTTTGTGCTCGGCACAAATGTAAATCTTAAGTTACGTATGTTTTTTTTTTTGTTTTATTTTGCTGTCGAAAAATATTTCCATTTTTCGTTGGAATTTTGAGAATTTTCCATTTTCCAGTGCAGTCAGTAGCTACATAATTAATAACAAACAGGAAGCCTACAGGAAAAATTGTCCTTTTCCGTTTTAATTTTAAAGTATGTGTTTAAATTCGTTCATTTTTATTTCTTTTTTTTTTTTGTAACAAATAAATAAATGATTAAAAAACAACAAAAAATTTAAAATAAAATTTACTTTAAAATCCGAAACTGCTAATGAACTTGATAGAAAACAAAACATTTGCTAAACAAAAAATGTCTTGAAAATAAAAGGCAACTAAATAAAGTGAAATGAAAAGAGGGAAAGAGAATGGAATTTTTGTTTGAATGTTATTGTAAAATGACTCACAAACATGCAATTAAGTCGTTAATACTTCATCGATTTAATACCTTAATACACATTCTTTTTTATTTTTTACTTTTTATTTTGTTTTTTAAATTCGTTTCTATATTTATCTGTTGGCCAGTCCATATAGCAGGACTAGCAGGACTCACAGGGAAAAGGATTAAGGTATTAACGCGTGCGGACGCAATGGATGAAACAAGTCACTGAGGCTTGACGAATGCGATGATGATACGATGAGTTTGATATGATTCCTACCAAAACAAAACAAAACAAAAATGGTGTGAGAAAATGGATCTCAAATTGGCAAGTAAAGTAGTCTTGCTAGTTTAAAAGTAAATATTTGTATATGTCCTCGTATGCGAGTGAGAGTAAAGTGTGAGTATGAGGTATATTGTTGGTTTATTGATGAGTGTGTTGTTATTTACATTTGTGAAAAAAAACTGGTATGGAAGGATACTCGTATGATAGCAATCCATCAAATAAATAATAAAATGTTTAAATAACTGTTAAAAAGTCAAATTTTAAAACAATTTACAAGCAAACTTCTTTTCTATTATATTTGTTTTATTGCTCTACTCTTCCTCGCTGCTTTGTTTTTATCCACATACCAGCAGCAGGAAACGGAAATGGTAACAAATGTTAAGTTGAACTATTATGATGACAGACACTTGATTAGTTTACTTGAATTTGTTTCTTTATGTTTTAGTCTCCTTATTTTCAATTATGTATTTTCTAAACTTGTTCTGCAAATACAGTAAAGTTACGCATCAATTGTTTGAAGAAAAGAAATGAAAAAAAGTTAACTTGCTTGTACCCGCTACCCCTTTTAATTTGATGTCGTCCAACACAAAGAAATGGAAAAATTTAATGGAATGAAGAAATGCAAGGTTGTTGATTAAAAACGCAAACATCAAATCTAACAATTGCTTACTTTCCTTGTTATTCTTTTACTAGCATAACCCACCCTCTCTCTAAACGGTAAAACCTTCATACTCTATAGACAAAGCAGACCAGCAGACAGACAGCAAGAGTCCAGGAATGAGTTGTAGTCCCCACATAAATATATTTTTTTTATTCAAATCTAATGAAATCATAACTGATTTATAATATTTTTTGTACTTAAATATTTTCTACGCACATATTGAACTAACGGCTAAAATGCCCAGGTATTGTTTTTATTTCCTAGAAAAAAAAAAAAGGAAAAAAAAAAAGAATTAAAAATCCCTATACTCTCATACATACGAGTGAGTGAGTACAAGCCTTCATCAATAGTTACATGTGCTTGTTCTTTTAAAGATTATATGTGTTTTGCTTATGTATGTATGTGTGTGTGTGTGTGTGTGAGTGAGTATTTTATTTTTTTGCAAAATTATTTAAAGGTAAAAAACCAATCAAGACCATCAATAAAAGGCACGTCAATCATCACAGCCAAACAAACCTATACGCTGTGAGTCTTCAGTTTAGCCTATAACCGCCATCATGTTGCCAAAACATCATACCACTCCCGTCTCCCCTACCCAAATTTCTTACCATCTCAATGTGGCCTCCTTAAATTGAACTGCGCCATACAAATTCATCGTTCAATAATATGATTGCTACAAATGCTAAACTACTTACTCTTGTCATAAAATTGCTACTTGGTCATCAGCGAGCATGATGATTCCCTTTACAGCAGTTACACAGCACATACATCAGTTGTTGTGTAGGTACGTGTATGAATTGTCCTTATGGTTTCACTTCCGTTTGAGGTTTTTTGTTGTGCTGGTTTTGCATTGTTAGAGAAACATCAGCATTTGTAACTAAAATTAAGTTTTGAAGTCTACGTTTAATTTGTTTTTATTTTATTTTTCTGCTTTGTTTTGTTTATCAGAGATGCGTAAAAGTAATATTTCCCTTTTCTTGAATGCGTGGTTGGAGTAAATGTGTCGTCTAGTCTTTACTTTTTTTTTAATAAAATTTTTAAAATTTAATAAAAATATTACAAGTGCTGGAACTCAGCAACAAACATTTTATTAAATTATTTTAATAATTTTGTATTTTAGTTGGAAAATACATATTTTTTTACTTTATAAACAATTGCTGAATTGTCAGAATCGCTGGCGATATTCCAACATGGCTGAGAATAAATTAAAAGAAATTTAAACTAGTTTTTCTCAAGTCTGCTCAATAGTTTCAACAATATCGCATAAGTTGTAACAAAAAAGTATTCATTATAAGGCAAAATTTAAAAATTTTTAATTAAAAAAAAAAAAATTTTAAAAATGGAAAAAGACAAAAAACATCGCTTCTTTTCTACAAGCATATTTTCTTAAAACTCATTCACGACTTTCATTTTAATTTCCAATGCAGTGATGCTATTTAATTGTGACTAAAATTACCACGTAAAAGATATACTGCCGAACGCATTTGGCAACATTTGTTTCTAACAAAGTGGTGCAAGTTGCAGCGTATTGATGAAGGGATCTAAACCCACTTCGTAGCATTGGGATAACTGAGAAGGTCTCATAACCCATTCCCCAATACCCCAGATAGGTCATCCGGCCATAAGAGCTGCACGCAAAGAAAAAATATGGTTGAGTACACCATATTCTGGTGGAAACATAGTATGGTTAAATTTGTGATTGCATCTAACCATATATATTTTTAAATCAAACATATTAAAAATACTTTGCAACTAAAGATGTTGCGGTTCAACCTCCGATCAGGGCTAAGAATTTTATTTTAATTTATTTTTTTTAATACATTCATATTTTATAGAAATATTTAAAAAAGAAATTTTAATATGAATTTAAAAAAATTTTGATATAAATTTTTTGTATAAATAAAATGTTTTTTTATTCCACTGACTTTTTCGTTTCTATCAAAAAAATTCATAAAAAACATTCTTATTCAATAAAGGCTTATTAATCACATTTTGTATGGGAAATTTGTTTAATAAGCGCTTATGAAACGGAAGTACTATTTATGAATTTATTTCTTTTTACTCTTATTTGACTCCAGGATTCGAACTTTGGATTATTTAGTTAAGAAGCATTAACTCGCTACTCAACCACTTCAGCCACAAAGCTCAGTTGAGTTTGAACGATTAAGTTTTTGTTTTCTACTCACTTTATTTATATGGTTGCGGAAGAAGCAAAATAAAAAAGCAATTTACTTTCAAAAATATTTTATCATTATAATGGTTTTATATGTAATAGTTTCTATTTGGAATTTAAAAGTTTAACAAAATATTAATCTTTATTTGTGCTTAATTCCAGCAATTGTGTTGGTTTTAAAATTTATTCTTTCACTCATTATATTCTCATGCGTTATTCATTCAGTACAATAAGTACTGAAGGGGATAGCATACCTATATGGACCATTTCTGAATCCTCAGTAGGTTACTCCCAACGTTTCTTGCAAACATTAGAACCTTTATATTGTAAAAGCAATTGACTAAATAAGAATTATTAATCAATAGTTACAAAAATAAAAAAAAAAGAGAAGAATAAAAATATTAAAATGTTGGTTGGGAAATTTATTTATTTATTCAGTTCAATGCTTACTGAGTTTTTTTTGTTTGAATAAATTTTAAAACCAACACAATTTCTGGAAGTAAGCTCAAATAAAGATTAATATTTTATAATGGTTTTAGTTAAAATTTTATTAAAAATAATATGATAATGATATGGGTGATCTATCACGGTAAACATAGTATGGTTAAAAATAACTAGAAACATGGTTATCGTGATCACAATAATGTTTAGATGCTTCAAACTATTTTTTCTTTGTGTGTGGGCACTCGCCGCGGCGATGAAGATCTGTCTCTACTCGCATGTGGTAGCGTGCCTTGAAAGGCAGTCTCAGCCTAATGGCGTGCATCTCAATCATCCAGTGAGTATTAATGACAGCCTTTAGTTTGGCAACATTCTTTCTATTCTATATTCTGGCAAGTCATCATCATGAATAGATTAATACTTGAGCTACCAAGTTTGCACTTTGTGATTTTTATGGTGCACATAATCTGATCATCCCAGCAAGCTGTACTGAGGATAGATTTGATATCACATACAATGACAGACACACGTCGAAGTAAGGGCCTATTCAGCTAAATGTGAACGAAAGCTTCTTTCGCATAATTGTATTGAAAATAAAAACAAGTTTTCGTGTAATGTTTTTGTTGTCAATATAATTCTTCGTTCTTATTTAGCTGACTAGGCTATAAAACTGGAAAGTTTTACTAAAGTTTGCAAACTTCGTTGATTTTAATATTTTTTTTTTTTTTTTTTTTTTTTTTTTTTTTTTTTGCAATTGAATGTTCTAAGGGGCTTAAAAAACACGAGCTTATAAAAAAAATAATTCAGAAATCGGCGAAATAAATTAAACAAATGTAAAAGGCTACTGACCACATTCGTCGTTGATATGCACTTCAAACGATAAAATTTCTTGTTAAATTAATTTGATAAATAGCAAAGGAAAAAAAGAGTGGTTGGCGGTTATTTGTTAAAATATCAAATTAAGCCTCATCAGCAAAACCCAAATAAAAATCATGCCTAGTTTTTATATTTAAACAAATTTAAATGTTAAAAAAAAGTAACCAAAATAACACATAAAATCTAACAAACAAGTCTAGTCCATCTATCACAGTTGCCAGTTGACTGGTTTAACTTTGGAGCCTCATATACGTAGATCAAATACATTCGAATATACGCGCACTTTGAATCTGAAAAAAAAAAATATTATTTCGACAACAGAAAAGGAAGAAAACAAAACCCTCCTTAAAATAATATTACGTTCACGCTGACATCATGGAATTTTTTTTTTTTTTTTTTGCTTTTGATTTTATTTTGTTTTGTGTTTTTAACTGTTTAAAAACTGCATGCATGCGGGAATTTGTAATAATATTTAGACGTTGTGTGACATTTGTTTGATTTTGTGTTTTAACTAACTTTTGTTGCAAAAGCAAGAAAAAGAATTAAAGCTTGCTTCTACCACTCTCTCTTTCTATGTTCTTTCTTTTCTAAATATATCTTTCTCAATGTGTTATTCAATACTTGTAGGCTTTTTTGTGGAGCAGACTTACACATAAATTGTTATTCACGGAATTGTAAGTTATGCACTTGAGTGATTTTTGTTATAGAACATTGTTTTTATTTCCCTTATTTTAATCATGTGTGAGTATGTTTGTTTATAAAAAGCACGCAATGCTAACGCGTCTTGTCTATCTGTCTAGTTTGTCATTCATACTTTACAAATACTAATTTAAATCCCCGCCTTAACATCAAATCAAAATTCAATCCAATTCTGTATTTCTTTCCATCGATTGCATAAACCGTTAGATGGTTGTTATTTTGCTTTTTTTTTTTATTTAAAAAATTTTTGTTGTTGGTTTTCAATATTGGCTGTAAAGCATAAAACGTTTCAGTTTAACATTTCAATCTTAATTTAGTTTTTGGAATAACATTTACTTTTGAATTTGCTTTCGTTTTGTTTACGACTTTTTATATTTTTGTAAAGTGCTCGTTATCAGCCTTCAAATTAAGAGCTTTTTTGTGGAGTGGGTGGTGCTGGTAGGGATTGTGGTGCATAGAAAGTGAGACTAAAATATTTACTCTGTTAAAATAAACAGGAATTTATGATTGTTAAATAAACATGGACTTGAAAGAAGAAAAACAAAAAAAAATTAGAAATTTCCTTTTTCAGTGAAAAATATTTAAGCACTTACATGTGTACACATGCTTGTTTGTTTTGCTTTCTGCTAAACTTTAAGTTTAAAATTAAAAGCAGAGAAAAAATAGACAATTTTTCTTTCGAAATACAATACAAAAAAAATTTTACTATTAAGCAATTTTTTTTTTAATTGTTAAAAATTTTACTTATTTTTAAAGTTGATTCTTAAAGATTTTTATTTCAAACGGTACCATAAAATTTACTAATTTAAAAACACCTTTTTTGGGGACAATTTTTTTCCTTTTGTTTATATTTTTATGATTTTGATTTCTTTACTGTAAACAAATCAACTAAACGATAACTAAAAGTAGGATGTTATCTAACAGATAAATGCTTTTTGGTTATTACAAACAGACTTTAACTATGATAAGCTAAAGAGACGCCCGTTTAAAATGGTTTTTTTGCCTATGTGATGCGACTCATGATATGGCCAATACGAGTACATTGACATCATAGTGATTTGGTGCACAATATTTTTGTCGCGTATGGTAAAATGTCCATAAAAATGCATTTCCTGCAATCACATTTAGACTTCTTCCCAGACAACCTATGACAAGGCGAACATTTTCACCAAGAATTGGTTGCAAAAATATAATGATTTCAGAATATTTTTGGTCACTTCACTAATGATGCTGAGTTTAAAAAAAAAACTGCCAAACAGACATTTTTGAGTGAAATGGCCAACAATTTTATTTCTGAAAAAAAAAAAAGTTCAATAGCTCGTAAAATTTTGAACGGATTTAAAAAAAATAGTTTTATTTTACTCATTATTAAACATATTTTGAAAATTAATTCTGTTGGTGTTCAACTAAGTTACAGGTTTTTAAGTGCATGAAGGTACGAAAAATCGGTCTTTTTTAGCCGTAAATCAAAATTTTGGGAAATTTCAATCCCCCCATTAATTTCAGAAATAGATTCTTGTTATACTCCACAGCACCTATCAGAAAAATGTTATCACTTACCACTTATATTTTTTGTCGCACAGTGTTATAATTCTATTTAATTTTATAAAAATTCTTATATTTAGCAATTGCCGATGACCAATTTTATAAAAAAAACAATATTTCTTTGAGAAATGGCTTATAGCGGCCGAAAATATTCTTTCATTGTGTCAGGGAAGTATTGGCGCCACAACCATTTTTTTAAAGTTTTTTCTTCTTTTTTTAAACTACAAAATGATTTTCTTTTCTATTATTTAATTCATTATTAAAAAAGTTTAATATAATTTTCTTGTAAAATTTAACTTAAAAAATTGTAACTGCATTTGAAAATAATTTTAATGCTATTCCTAAACTTTTTTATTTTATTTATTTTTTTGTGTAAATAAATTTTACGTTCGAAAATATTC
Organism: Thelaira solivaga; assembly: GCA_947397855.1. Classification (NCBI taxonomy): domain Eukaryota; kingdom Metazoa; phylum Arthropoda; class Insecta; order Diptera; family Tachinidae; genus Thelaira; species Thelaira solivaga. The sequence continues at coordinate 41,993,608 of OX377611.1, read as the reverse complement.
CAAGTTTAATTTAGTAAAAAAAAAAACATTTTGACATGTTTTTTAATCATAAATGATTAAAAATGACAGTTTTAATTGTCAGCAAATGATAATCTCACCAACATCACTCATTCACTCGTCAAACTTTCGCTCAATCTGCAAGACTTTCTAATAAAATCGTAACCACTTCTCTCTTTACTTATTTTTTTTTTTATTACTTCTATTATATTTTGCGTTATTTTTTGTGCAATTTTTTTACTTAAATTTTTGAACAAAAATTCGTAGTCTGCGTGCACGTACATTGAGAATATTAGAATAGAATATGTGAATTGCATGTTAGTTGGGGTATTATTTTTTTTTTCTTCTTTTTTGTTTTTGTTTTAATTCATTTCTTTTGAACAATGTTGCCTGTGAAAATTGTAACATTACAACATGTCTGTTACCTTTTTGACATTTGATTGAGATTTGTTATCGGCGCGTATTCATCAATGATACATCATGCATCAAAGCCAGACTATATGTAATGTGAATATGAATGTGAATGTGAATTTGTTTGTGTTTGTGTTCATAAAACAAGACAAGACAAAACAGTGAGCCATATGTGTGTAAGGATGTGTATGTGCATGTATTGACCAAAATAACGCACATACTCGTACACTCCATTACTGTTGAATCTTATTAGAAAAGCAGGTGGTGGCCAGCAGGGTGTTTGGCCAGCAGCGTATGTTTTCAATGCTAAAGTAATATCGTATAGTTTTTTCTAATTTCATGTTTCCTGCCTGCAAAAAAAAAAAAAAATGCTGCTGCTGCATACACGTACTTTTTCATTTTAAGCATCTGTTGTTGTAATCTATAGCTTTACACTCTACTGGACTCTAACGAACAACGATTGGAAATGGAAAACAAAATAAAAATTCATACAATAATTTCTATTTTGGATTTCTTTTTCTCTTCTTTTAACATGAAATGACATTTTTACACATAAACTTTTTATTTACAGGCAGGTTGTTTTCAAAAAAAAAAAAAAAAAATTTTATAATAAAATTGTAGCAAAAAAAATTTTTAAAACCAACGCAATTGGTTTTGCTTTTGTTTAAAAGCAAAACTCATTGACTTTTACAAAACTGAAAGCAACAAACGATAGAAGAAAAAAAAATTTAAAGAAATATATTGTTTTATAACAACCTCCAGCTCGCTTACCACATCATCTAGTCTATGTGTCATCGTGTATTCCTGCTGATAACGAATAGAAACACTCGCTTAATTTCAACCAGCTTACTGGCTGGCAGTTGAACATGGAAAAGCCATTCACTAAATAACTGTTGTGTGTATGAACTGGTATTTTTTTAATTTTATTTTTTTGATATTCCTTTTTTTCATATAAATTTAGTTTTTAACTAACGACCACATACTCGCACAACAATTCATCAGAGTTATTTATGAAAAGTAGCTGGGAAAATGGCAATCATAAGGAAATAGCTGAAAGAATAAGCGAAATGCTCGTAGACTACCCAGCAAAGTTACTAAAGAGTTTTCGTTATTGTTGAGTATTTTTAATAGTGGCATTTTTGCAGTCAATTTTTAATTGAATAAAAACGTTTTAGGCAATAGGACAATTAAATTATTGAAAAAAAACAAAAGAAAAAAGCAAAAAAAAAAAATTTTTGAGAGAAAAGAAAATGTTGGTTTTAAAATCTACATATTTTGATGCTTTACAACAACCATAACCACAGCCAATTGTTTACAAAAATATTAAAGTTTCATAGGTTTTTTAAAGTCAGTTTGTTGAAAACAGAAAGAGAAGCAGTGAACATAATTTTATTCAAATATTAATCAACACCCAGAGAAAAAATGACAAAAAACGGTGTCAGCTTGTACTCACTTTTGACAACGCATGGTGTCATTTTAACAACATACCGTTGCAAAATTGACACCATTTGGTGTTAAAATGACACCATACTGGTGTTGCATTGACACTGTTTGTTAACAAAATGACAACACGCGTTGTCAAAAAAGGAAAGTTTTATTGTAAAACCTCGTAAATAGGAGACAGAATGAGAAGAGTAGTAGAAAAATGTAAAAATAGAAAAACGATAAACGAGTCCGTCACCTAAACCAATTGCTATTTCTAACTAAGCTAGATAGCATGCCAAAATTTGCAAAGGGTAGCGCAAAAAGACGCAGAAGTTATCGTTCTGACAACTTCTACAGTAGCCATTTGATGGTAAACTCATTCTCCTTGCATGGTTGTTAACTGGGTTCTCTTTAGTTCCAATAAATATCTGCTGCGATTGTTATCCAGCCTGGCCCAAAACATCCTCACCTTATTGCAGGCCCGCTTGTCCCTCCATCTGTACTGTGCTGTTCGTAATAAGATACTTTCAATCTGCTGTATACACACCGTGAGAGCGGTGTCGCAGGATGTCTAGCAGCCTCGACCTTTCCCTTGCCAGGTTATCTGCACTTCTACTGTCAGTATATTTGCATATACCCATGCCAACTATTTTAGAACGAACCAATATTTTATAGACAACCAGTCTGCTGCTTTTCTTTTCGGCTTGGAAAACTTCAAGGATATTTATATTCACAAAAAGGACACCCCCACCAAGTCCAGAACTATTCTTAGAGTCATCCGTGAAGACATATAGATCCCCTTTTAGGAGGTAGACCCCACCGAGATCCCTGTTTCATTCAAAATCGTGAATCCGAAGTCCCTACACATCAGAGGACTTGGAATTCGGATCGATATTATTATTACTATTATTATTATTATTTTTTTTTTAATTAATATTTTTCTCTTGACCCCAATTAGTGTTCGTATTTACCAGATATCACATCTCATTTGTTTTTACAAATCAAAAAGATACCTGCCGAAATGAGTGAATGCAGTTAAATACATTTAAATGTTAAATTTTTTTAAATTTAAATACACATTTACATATGTATGTCTGCATGTGTGCACATAAATAAAGACATACATATTATAAAATGTGTGGAATTATAAAAGAGTAGAAACAAATGTTACAAAAGTTGCAACTGTCACTAACCTACAAATACAGATTTCTGCATACAATTATTGCAGATGGTTTTTTTTTCTTATTACGGGGCACATTACTTTTTTTTTTTTTTTTTTTTTTTTTAATACATAAATACGAGTATTTATATTTAAAAAAGCCACGGTCACATTACGCAAATATTTGTCGAAATAAGTGTAACCACTACTTTTTGGCAAATATTTATAAAGTCTAACATAAAATTAATTAAAATAAAATTAAGCGCATATTTCTTCAAAATATATAAACGTAGTTGTGATTATTTCAACAAATATTTGCTTAATGTGACCGTAGCCTTAGAAATACAACCATAAACATTTTATTCTCAAAATAAATGAATCACTCGTAGCTAACCAGTTTTTAATTTTTTTTTTATACTGTATTCACATAGGTTTGTGAGGATATCAGCGGGATATTTAGCATATATTCATGCAAACATAAATACATACATACCTGGCCCATACATATGTATGCGTATGTGTACTAGATATTCACATATAAACACACTCATGGAAATAAGTGCTCTTGTTTCTTTATTACAAAACAAATTTTAATAAGAATATAACAGACATTCATATCCTTTGAGACAAAATTGCATAAAATCGAAAAGAAATTATGGGAAAATAGCAGCAACATAATAATAATTTTTATTACACAATATTTGTTTGTCAACAATTTTGCTTTCCTACATCGCACACACTCCCCCCGTACTCGTATTATTTTTTTGTCTGTTATGCCTGAAATTAAGACACTGAAAAATACTTCAGTACGCCTGTATGTATGAGAACTCTGAAAATACGGAATTTTTATTCTTCTTATTTTTTTGCCTCGCTTATCCGCCATAGTAAATTATTACAGTAAAATCTACATGTAAAGGCGAAGGAAGGTTGATATCATGGTACAATAAAACCAGGTAACTTCAAAAATACAAAAATAACAACATTACAAAAAGCCCATATATTTTGTTATGGCTTTTGAGGCTCCTGTCAAAAACTATTTCCGGTGGTTGATATCAAGAAGTGTACTAGAGTGAAACAAAAAATTTGTTTCCGGTTTTGATCTCTCTTTAACCCATTTATATTTCTTCAATCATGCATGATTCAGTGTCACCTGGTTTTCTTACACCATGGTTGATATTAAAAATTATTAAAATATGACAAATTTTTCATAGAAATATGTGAATACCAGCCTTACAAGACCCATACACGACGCCAGCTTGTGATGTGATTATACCAACTGCTGGTGTAAAAACAAAATGAGTTTGATATTTTTGTCATTGCATCTGCATGCTAATATGGTGTGTGTTCTAAAAATTATCTTATTTAAATCGACAGAAAATAAAAAGCGAACATTATTGCAATCGTGACCTAAAAAATTGATGCTACAACAAAATGGTGGAAAAATTAAGAGAAATAGATCCAGCGCTAAATAGAGAAAAAATTGTTTAAAAAAATTAATGTTTTCCGTACAAACTTTATCGTCATTCATATCGACCTTCTTTAGAAACGATTTATGATCAAGTGTTACACCAGCATGCTGGTGTCGTGTATTTGGCCTTTTAATTTTTAATTAGAAATAACTTCCACTCGAAAAGAAAAAACAAATTTTCTGTCTTTAAATACAAAAGTGAAGTCACCGCACTCATTTTGAAATAATTTTATGAAAAAGGGGTAAATTTCAATCGGCTTCATTCGATACAAAATATGATGTTTTAGGCCCAAACTTACGGTTAGTGGCTGATAATGAAAAGGGTAATAAAAAAAATTCTGGCATTCACATAATTTGTTAGTTTTAAAAACGAATAAATAATTTTGGTCGAAAGTAAATCGAATGGCTTATTACTGTTATAAAATGAATAAAAAACCATAACTTTTTGTTCTTGATTGTAGTAAAACTATAAATTAAATAAAACAATAAATTAATTTAAAAAACAAATTTGAAATTTGTTCGCTCGAAGAATATTAGATCGATGAATAAAAGCAACTTTGTAGCCAAATTTTTGTGAACATCATCGCAAGAAACACTTGAAAAACATAAAGACTTGGCTTTCACGTTTAAATAAATAATCGAACTTTGCTTTGGATTAAATTAAAACGAATTATTTGCAAAACCCCAAATTCGGTTTTACAAATTTCTCCTTTTTCAAAACGATTCAATTTTTTGTGTTTTAATATTAAAATTTAATTCTAACGTTAAATTTTAAACAAATAGCTCTGGGTTTAGGCTTCAATCAAATCCACGAGTTATTATATTTATTTACTACTCACCAATCTATGGCGGTACCCCAAAGAGTATTTAAGGAAAACACATATAAAAAACATCTTATTTAAAGACAGCACAGAATGCCTGCTGTTATTATCATAATAAATATAAAACGATTCCTTGTGTAAAGCTTTCACTGTCTTGAATGTTTTGCCAACGATCATGTAATATGTACATGAATTCATGTTTGTATGTAAATAAATCACATGCATACTCTTACTTTTCATAAAATGTAACAAATAATTGTTAGTGTGATTGAATGTCATCTATATCACTTATGAAATATTTATTTATTACAATTATTTTATAATTTTCTAAAGCTATTTAGTGTTATTGTTAAGATAAATTCAAACAGTTGAATTGATTATTTCAACGGTGATAGTGCGTTTATTTTCTCACGGGTATTACTAAATATTTTCTAAATAATAAAAAAAAAAACAGTTACATATTGTCCTTTCTAATGCATCAGTTTACGTAAATTTTTAAAACAATAATGATTAACTCTGCTTGCTGAAGTTTATTACAAAAATAAAAATTATAAAAATTTTCTAATGAAAATAATTTCGTAAATATAAAAAAAAAATAAAAAAAAAAAATAAATAAAAATAATACGAGTGGCATTTACATGCAATTTATTTGATTTAGTTTGTTTGATTGTGGTAAAATAAAATATTTTTATGAAACTCTTTATAAATTTCTTGTCTGTTTATTTGCGTGTTTGTTCTTGTCGTATAAAAATTTTTGTTTTCCACTGGACCGCTTTAAAATTTGTTCTCTATACTGCAAGGAAAGTCGTCATATTATTATTATTATTATGGGCCATAATCGCACCGAAACTTTATGATCAATTGTGCAGTCTAATTCCCAACTACAAGCCACTGCTGGCCAATATCACCGCATATGTTCGGACGTTTCTTAGTTTTTTGCCAGAAACGACAGAAGTTGTTCTGTACCACACCGATTTTACTGATGTGGTAAATAGTTATGTCGCCATATACTTTTGTAAGGATTCTAATTCAAGCACTCCAACTTATGGAGTAAAGAAAAGGGCGATACCGGGCAAAAAAAGCTAGTATTTTTATAGAAAATTCAAGTTTTTTTATTTTATAAATTTACACTACGTTTCAACGGCAGCTATGTGCAAATAAAATTCACTGTTTATATATAAAATAAATATAAACAGTTATTGAGATTTTAGTGGTGCCAGAAGAGAAATAATAAATTAATTGTGTAAAAAAACAAATATGTAAATTTTGTTGAATATTTTCGTAAAAATATTAAAAATGGTTTTGAATGTAATTACTAGACAAATTTAAATTAATGATAACAATTTTGATTTTAGAAAATAAATTTCAAGTTATACAATATAAAGAAAAAAGTACGGCTAGAAGATTAGTAAATATAATTTTTTCAAATGGAAGGTGATTCAATAAATTCTATTAAAAAGGAATTAATGTTCAATTAGATTGAACAGTTGTATTAACAAACATTTTTTTTAATAGTAAAAATATGTGAGTTTCAAAGTGAAAGTGAACAAGTTCAATTCGGCTGTCCTGAGTCTTATATTATTCACTTGCCACATTCTTTTTAAGTATCAAAAAAAAAAAAAAATTATAATAAAAAAGTATATAATTGTAACAGATAGTTTATTAAGCTTAAAGGCCGAGTTATGCGAACGTTGAAATGTAGAAATGTAAAAATGTAGAAGTCAGCTGATCGTTTCTGGTATATGGAAAGCAATGCAAATGCTTAGCTGACTGAAATGTAATGCACATGTAACGTAGCAATCTGTTGAATTTAGAATTTTACGTAACAAAATGTAGCCAGTGATGGGATGTATGCGTATTGATGGAAGTGTGGCACATTTTAGCCCTTTTATATGGTACATTTTTTATATAAGAACTATTTGAAATGTTTAATTTCTATATATAAATAGAAAATTAACGAAGAATTTAATGCTAATATATATAAAACATATATATTTACCAACATTTGTAGTAAAAATAATAAAAGAACCACATATTTTGAACGCATGTGCATACGTACATACAAGTGTTCAAAAAAATATTTTAGATATTAAAAATAAGAATAACAAATATACCATACTACATATATTTATACATATAAAATATTTTTTAACTCTTATATATATGTATATATGTACGTAAAGTACACATATGCAGTCATTTTGTACATTTTAATACAAATGTAATGCATGTATATATGTAGTATGTATATATGAAATTGACATAAGACAAATTCATACTACTAAAACTTTAAAATAATTTAATTTAATTTTAATATATTAAGCAGATATTAAGTTATTGTTTATAAATATAAATCAAATTGTTGGTAGCAACAAAAGCATTTTGGTACTTTTTCCAAAAAAAATACAGATAATGTGGACATAATACCCCCATCAATGTTTCAAGCGGCTGTTGTGTTGTTTGTTTGAAATTTTTTTTAATTCTTTAAATTCTTTGTTTACTATAAAAAACACATGATACGTTTCTACGTTTCTATACTTGAGCTCTACATATTTACATTTCTACATTCCTACATTTCTACATTTCAACGTTCGCATAACGAGGCCTTAAAATTGTATTATAAAAATGTAATAATTATTATTCAAGCAAAATATTGATATAAAAATATTTTTTTTTTGTAATACGACCAAAGGCTTAATAAACTAGCCGTTTCAATATAAATTATAAAAATAAAAAATAAAATATTGATAAAAATAATTTTCTTTTTATTAAATCTAAAATAAATAATTAAATTCAGATTAAGAAACTAATATTAAAGAGTTCTAAAAAATCCTTTCTGAGAACTTAATTTTTAAAAGCAATAAAATGTTATCAGGGACTCCCTTTTTAAATAAAAAAAATTTAAGAAAAATATCAAATATAAGAATGCGAAATAAATTTAATTTTATTTAATTTAAAATTTGTGCAACATTTGCTTCGCCATTGCTGAACCCATCCGGCTGAGAGATTGGTATCATAAAATTTTCTGTACGTTGCCTAGGGACTTTAGAAATATGATTTCAACTACTACAACTATTTCATATTTCCTAAATGACAAAAATATTTTAACAAATATTGACCGCTTAATTAGAAAGTGTAATCAATTGAACAAGTTAGATCACGCTAACGTAAATGGATAGGATAATAAGACATAAGCAGTTTTTCCAGTTTATATTAATATTTTTTTTAGCATTTAGTTCTCTTTTCATATCTATCTATTATTCTAAAAGGAGTATCAACACAAAATGATATATTTTTTTAATTTCTTAACCTGGATTTATATACTACTTACACACCAATTCGAACTCTTACAAGGTGACATCATCCAACATCGTGAGTTGTCAAAAAAGACAGATATGGTTTATATTCTCCGACCATATAAATGTAACAATTTTCACAAGTCAAAAAAAAAAAAAAAAACTTGAAGCGCCTTGTATGAATTCGCCTTGCTTGCATTTTTCTTCTTTTTTTTTCCTTTTACTTTTTTGTGATAATTTTATATTTAAGCAAAAAATTGTTTAATATTTATGTTTCTTTTAAAAAAGAAATAGTTTTTTCTCCTAAAAAAAAACAGTTTAAATGCACTCGTACGAGGACAAGTATCAAACAACTTTGAATCAAAAGGAAAAAAATCTCCATTTCATTATATAAAAAAAATTTCGTATGTTGAAACTCTTTAAAAAGGTATACAATTTTATTCCTGGAATTTTAGAATACACAACTTAAACTAAATCAAATCAAATAATTTGCCGACTTAACCTTGAATGAGAAAAAGCATAGAAGAAAACAATAAAAGCAAACTGTTGAAGCCAACATGAGCAACAACTCTAAATGCATCTTGTTTTTTATGTTTACTGGGTTGGCTTCCAGTAACTTCAATATTTGGCAACATTTAACTCAAACTTACTAACTGGAAGCGGTTGTGCATGATAATGAGTGTGTGTGTATGTGTGTTTCTATGCATGTGCCTGAGTGATTTCTTTGCCTTATTTCTTAGAAACTGCAGGTGATTTTTTTTTTCCTTTTTTGAGTTTGTTGTTGTTGTTTTTGTGCTATGATTTTGTTAGTTTTGCAATTCTACTGATCTTTTTCTCTTTCTTTTAGCTGAAAAGCCAGCATAAGTCATCAGCCTTAAATGTTGAAGAGATGCGTTTCTGTATTTCCGCGAATTTGTTTAATCGCTAGAAAAATATTTGTTTTTTCTGGCATATAAAAATAAAAAAGAAACTTAAAAATCAGTGACTCTATAAAAATCAAACGCTGTCACACATTCTCGCATTTACAAATCCCAATTAAATGTGTATGTGTGTGCCTGGGTGTAGATAGCGTGCTTGGGAACCCTTCAAAAGTCAGTCTGTCAGTTATTTCAAATGGTCACACATAAACATATATGTACGAGTACATAATCATAACCTAACAAAATTATTAAGTCGTTAAAAAGTAACACAAATTATGCTTTTAGAAAGCGATCGTTTCAGTAAACCAGTGCCTGGGAAATATCGTACATGAGTGATAATTAACTGTTTACGAGTATAAGGGAAAGCATCTTATAGAAAATATTTAAAGTTATACAAGGAACCAGAGGATTATTATCAATACTAGGCGCTATGTAGCACGACCCAATCCAAAATCTTATTCTTATCTAACTCTACTTCCCTCTAAATTAAATCAAAAATCTCTGAAGAGTGTTGCCCTGTAAAAGAGCTCAATACTTAAACGATATAAATAATAATAAATTTAAATTTGGCGTGCTTGGGAATTCCTTCCTAAAAGAAAACTGCCAAATAATCAGCGAAATATTGAAAAATAGATATAAAACAATCTATAGCTTAAGAATGCATTTAATGTCTCCTTGTTAATATGAATATTTCATTAAACCATTTACTTTATTATATAAATAAATTGTAAATAAAAGTATATCATTTTCAACAAAAGAATTTCATATTTTTGGATTGTCACGGTTTCTTCAAGAAACGATTTGACAGCTGACAAATAATGGATTTTAGATTAAAAGCAAATTGAAAGCGGATAAACGCATTTAGACCATAGTATAATTGTACAAAGTAGACACCATATATTTTGTTAGTGTAAAATTAGATAGGGAATGTCAAAATGATGAAAGAAAACAAAGCATAATAATATTATTTCGTAAACAAACAAAGCAAAATAAAAAAAATTTGATATTCAAATCTAATAAAATAAGAATTTAAACAAAAAATACATGTAGACTTGCTTCCACTTGATATAATTACAGCTTTTAAACGAGTATTCGTTCATCAGCTGTTTGAATTCGCCGTGTGTCGAACTGTCAAAATTTTTAATTTGATATATATTTTGAAGAAAAAAAATTTTTTTTCAATCAGAAATTAAAACAATAAATTAAAAAATACTTTAAAACATATTAAAAACGGTAAAAACAAGTAAGATAACAAAAAGTGAAAATGAATAAAAATTTATTAGTGTAAAAATTATGTGTACGTGTACAATTTCTTGTGTGTAATGTTTTTGACATTGCGGAAAGAAAAATATCTTTTTTTTTCGCCTTGCATCTACCTAAATAAAATATTTCATCACCAAAATCATAACAAGGCCGCAATCATTTTATTTCAAATTGTCATTATGTTTAAAATAAACTTTTTTAATTGTTTATGGCATGAAATTTATACTTATTCGTGCAGGATTTGTGATTCTAAAAAATTTATTTTCTACAATCGGCTAATTTTTCCCATTCAAATTGTAAATTTAAATAAATTTTGACAATTTGGTAGAGGTATGACAGCTCACGAGCGAATTCGCTAGATATAGATTCGTTATGACTCAAGCTTTCGATATCAGTTTAGAAGCTTTTCAATTAAAATATGTTTTGCTGGGATATTCATCGATCCTTATAAATATTTGTTATTCAATATGCATTTATTTTGTTATTGCCTTTTTTTTTATTTCGTTTTATAGTTATTGTTATTGTTGTACGCAGAGAATTTAACAGCAAAACAGTTTTTTTTCGTTGATGCCTTTAAAAATTCTTAAGAATTTCATGTTTTAAATAGGCACTTTTTGGTTTCTTGAGTTTAGAAACCAACAGGAAAAGAACAAAGCAACCCCTTAAGGGCTTGTGTTATTTGTAACTATTCTCTGTTTGATGTTTGAAATGTTTCAAGGATTTGAATGAAAGTAAAAGGTGGATACCCATGAAAATGTACACTGCACTATATTTAAAGTACCGTTAAGGTAACGCCTACAAATATTAAACTGTGTTAAAAAGAGTATTGAAATTAAATTGAAATTGATGGTGGCGGTTAAATGTACAGTTTAATATAAGCAAAAGAATTATTTTTTTTTCTTTTGCTTAGGACGTCTTTTGGCTATTGCGAACGTATCAATACGCTATTGTTTAAACTGAAAGTAATTTTGTTTTGGAGAATTTTCTTTTTTGAACTTATTTTAACTTGTTTCAAACTGTGGCTGGCGTCGAGAAAGTTGAGTAGAGTATTTGGCTTTGACCTATTCCTTGTAAAAACGAACTATTCAAAAAATGTATTTGTTCTCTTTTTCGGGCTGCATATTTTCATCATTTCATACACTTTTATCATATTCAAGAATGTGTGCTAGTTTCTATTAATTTTACTGAGGTTTGTTTGCCACAATTAGTTTTTAGTTTAGTTTAGTTGTGTGTGCCATTGATTGGACATCTTGTGCTATATTTATTTTATTGTTTAAAAATGATTAAAAATTCTTGGAAAAACTGATTATTTTTCTTGAATGCACTTTGAATGTGTGTGCTGTTTTTTTTGTCAGACATACACACACACGCATACACACTTTTATAAAATGTAATTTGAAACCACTTTAATATTGTGTAGTCACAAAAAAAAATAAACGTCATAATTTTGTCAATTTAATTAAATATTGAATTTGTTTGTTTAATTTATTATTAATGTTGTATGCATTGAAGTACATATATTTTATTTATTTAATTTACATACATAAATAAATTGTGTTTGTTTTTTAATTGCAGCATTTAACGTGTTTTTTTTTTCTTTTTTAAATACAACAAGACAAGAAAAGAAAAAACGAAAATAACAACAACTTCCTGCATTTCAACGATTTTTCAACGGAAACCAGGATTCATTTTGCAACAATAAAATAAAACATTAAAATAAATGCTAAAAACGCATTTAATTGGGTTAATAAAAATTCAAAAAAATTCTGTTTGGCATCAGCATCATTCTTATTATCGAAAAAATCTCTTACAGACAACGACAACGAAGATAATTGCAACAACTATAAAATTAAAAGCAACAGCAACAATACAAAGGATAGAGTTGATAGAGTTGCAAAACAATCTGAAACACTGTCGCTGCTTAAGAAAAAGACGAAAATTTTATATAAGAAAAATTCAAAATTTATGGTTTGGCTCTAACGTTTACCACAACAACACCAAAGAAAAAAAGAAAATTAAAAATATTTCTTAAATTGCAAAAAAAAATAAAAGAAAGTAAAGAAATACAATTTTTACAAGCACTTGAAAAAAGAAAGACAGGAAAGGAATAGAAATCATTAATTTGGCCGTTTTTTTTACAATATTTGAATTAGAATTTGTTGGTTTTGGTCTCTCTCCCTCTCTTTTTCCATTATTAATTTCTACTCAAGTCATCAAAATGGATCCGCAACAGCAGTTTTGCTTAAAATGGAACTCGTATTCATCAAATTTGGCCATAACATTTTCAAATCTATTCAAATCCGATTTATTGGCAGATGTAACATTATCATGTGATGGTAAGTAAAAAAATATAATATATTCTTTAAAACTCTTGCTTTATTTTCAAAGAAAATTTCTTATGTGGATTAGTATTCTTAGTGGGATTAGTATTGTATTTAATAGAACTTTTTGTTCAATCTCACTTCAAGGGAGCTGCGAATATCTCTTTCTGTCTTTTTTTAAAAAAATTTCATGCTCTTGGGCAGAAAAATGATATCCGGGTAAAATTACAATTCTTCAAATATTTTAAATCGGTGATTGTACTCAAACACGCCATTACGCAACATGTTGCAGAAGGCACTGGCATTCAAAAAGGGTGACCTTTACTTCAAATTCGTAAAGAGAAGGTTTACAGGTACTGTGTTCGATATCATCAGGGTAAGAAAGGAAGATTCTGTAGTTTGCAAGACGAAACCTTACAACATTACAGCTCGATCTTAAACTGATGCAGGGCAGACTTCTAGAACCCTTTTGCTTGACTCTTAGTCAATCACTCAAATGAACAATCACTGTATAATGTAACTGGCCTGAATCTGACCTTAAGAGTTGTAGAAACATTGCTCGGGCTCGCACTACATAAGAGGCTTGGTATTTATTAATAATAATAAAGACAAAAATTTTTGCTATAAAAAAGCTTGGGTTAAGCTTAGTTAACTTTGCAGACGGTACCATTAGAAGCTAAAGACGAGATTTTCAGTGGACTTTTACCCCTGAATAATGCTTATGTGATTCGAAAATAAACTATTATTTTAGTGTATGAAAACAGATTAGTGTAGTGCAGCGTATAAAAAAATCACTGCATTCGAATAATATGTGTCGAGTAAGCAAATCTATCCAACCTTTTTTTTTTTCAAACTGTAATAGATTTATACACAAATGTTTGTCAAACGCCGGTAAATAAAAAAGAACTGTAGCATGAATTTAGACAACAATTATGCAAACAGAATTTTTATAAAATGGATGAATAATTGCTTCTTCTGCCATCTTTGTCAAATTTAAAAGATGAATATTTATTCAAAATTGTAATAACTAATTGGTTAAACCTAAAACAAAAAGTGAGATTAATAATTTTATTATTTCATACTTAAAAGCCTTTAAAGGTTAGGATACTTATAAAAAATTACACAAGTCATGGTATGCCTCTTATGCCTGATCTGGAGTCCCACTAATGTTCTGGAACGACTCTGACATAGTTGCTATTTCTTGAAAGCCCCACCAATCAAACGTCTATCAAAATTTCAATTCACTACTGCTAACCGTTGAAGAGGTCCATCGTCTGGAGCTAATCTAGAAAGCAGCATCAAGTCATGCTTATCATAAATATGCATTGTCATCGGGACTGGACCAGTATGTAAAATTTCAGCTCAATCGGACACCGCAAAGTGGCTCAAATTTAAGTTGCAAGATTCTACCTTCCCATACATATAAAGCAAGTTAGATAAAATCTTTTAAAAAAACTTTAATTTTTTTGTTGACCGTGGTCGTTACCAAAGTAATTTGTTTTGGTTCCGATAGCTAATTTGCTATCGATTAATAGTAACTACGATTAACTGGATCGAATGCTATCATCTCAAATTACAATACATTTTATTCGATATCGAGTGCCATGATACCAAAATGAAAAATTTCGATAAATTTTACTCGCGAGCAACTCGTATGCGAATTTAACAATTTTTTCGTACAAAAACACGAAAATTACAAAAATTTTCATTCGATACCGAATACGGTGATTTGGGCCCAGAGATTTCCCTACTCGAAATCTTTTCCTCACGTGATAAAATCAAAATATTATTTGCCAAATCTTACCATATTTAAAAAGAACAAAAAACTGACCTTGGCAAAGTTTGAATCCAAGACAAATTATTTGCTATACTTTTACACTCGTACCTTCATACGCACACATGCATACATGCCCTCATTCATACAATTGCAGTATTCACAATCGTATAATAAAAAAGCGCCTTCATAAGCATGTGAAATACATTATTTATGTAATTGAAATGTTAACTTTTATTGTTTTTGTTTGGCTACAATTAAATAAAATTCTCATAAAAAGAAAAGAGCAACTTTTCTTTAAATCAAATAATAAAGAAATAAAACTGAAAAATGTAAAACAAAAACAAAAAATAAAAAAAGAAACGTGTTTAAAGCAGCGAATAATTTAACCCGAGACAGACAGACAGAAAGACAAACAAGTGGCAAGCTGCAGACACTCTGTTGCATATCCTTATGAACAAACTTTCTTAAAGGAACAAATATTGATTAAAAGCAAATAAATCTCACAATACAACAGTTAGCAAGTGAATTATTTTCTTGACAGTTTGGAAAAAAATGAAAAAGAGAAAAATCACGTCTACATTGTTAACTCAATAAGTAAACAGTCATTAGTTAAAGACACGTTTGTAATACCGATTCGCTAACTTGTTGTAAATTAAATTTTTTAACTTTAAAATAATTGTCATTCCATTATAATTAGTTTTTTCTTTTACTGCGAGAGATTTTACAGTCGCTTTTAAATTGTAATGGAGAATAATGATCGTAAGCATGACACTCAATAATTTCCTTTTTGTTTCAATTCAATATGGGAAGTTTTGCGTTATTGACTGCCTTGCTAAAAGTCTGATGCTTTGCAGTGCAACTTAATATATAAAATTCAACTGTACGTGTGTTTGACATTGTACTCCTCGTAAACGGCTGGACCAATTTAATTGAGTTTCTGTGTATGCATTTGGATTACGCGTTGGAAGGTTTAGTGTCACCAATCCGTCCGGCAGGTAGCGCTGCAGTCGGTATCTGGCTTATTCATCTACTACCTCTTTTTATCCGGTCTTGCACAGTCCTTTACGATTTTTTATAGTAAGAAGATCGGATGTACAAAAATTTTATAATTTTCATAAAAACTCAAGTTAAATTTTTAAGAAAATAAAAAAAGATCGTGCCCACTTTTTTAATTTTTCTCAAATCGGAGAACTTCTACACCGATTTGACTAATTTTTGTATTATATGTTCGGCATAGCAAAGCTTATATTTTAATGAAAAAAACGCTTACTTTTTCATTTTATCTCAAAACGGAAAACGGCGGAACCGATTTTGCTAATTATTTTATTATAACGGGCGGTTGAATTTTAAGGGCCAATGTTGATTTTGAATAGAACACAAATTATTGTCTTTAGCTCTTGAATTGTTGCTGGCTTATCGACGTACACCTTTTCTTTCAAATAACCCCAAAGAAAGAAATCCAACGGTGTCAAATCACATGATCCTGGCAGCCAATTGACATCGCCACCACGTGAGATAACACGGCCATTGAATTTCTCGCGCAAAAGAGCCTTTGTTTCGTTAGCTGTGTGTCAAGTGGCACCGTCCTGTTGAAACCACATATCTTTCACATCCATATCTTCCAATTCGGGCCATAAAAAGTTCATTATCATCTCACGATAGCGAACACCATTCACAGTAACTGTCTGACCGGCCTCATGTTGGAGAAAATACGGCGCGATGATGCCGCCAGCCCATAAACCGCACCAAACAGTCACTCTTTGTGGGTGCATTGGTTTTTCGACAATCACTCTTGAATTATCATTCGCCCAAATGCGTCAATTCTGCTTATTGACGAATCCACTGAAGTGAAAATGTCCCTCATCACTGAAGATGGTTTTCTTCGAAAATTGATCATCCACTGTTGTCATTTCTTGCCACCATTCTGACCATTGACGACGTTTGGAAGGGTCAAGAGGCTGTAGTTCTTGAGTCAATTGCATAATGTTCATCAACGACGAGCGTGAGAGGTACAATTGTTGAGTACGACGACAAGTTAAGGTGGACGGCAGTACGAGCTGTTCGAGCATGCACTGGTGTTTTCACATCTCCTACAGACCCGGTTTGCTCAAATTTTTGCACAATTTTTCCGATTGTACGCACATTTGGACGGTTAACTTGACCGAAAAAATCACAAAGTGCACGATATGCATTTTGATTTGAATGCCCATTTTCATAATAAGCCTGAATAACTTTAATGCGTTGCTCGATTTTTTATCTTTCCATGGTTGAAATTGAGTTAGTCTTAAATTGAGAAATGTCAAATGAAATGCAGAAACAAACTTGACGTTTAGGTGCCCTTAAAGTTTAACTAACCTTTATGTTCCGCATAACCCAACTTATATTTTTCTTCTCTTTTTTGTTTATATTTCAATATGAATAAAATTTGAAGGCAAAAGCTCGTTTTCCGGTTCAGCTAGTATTAAATATAAAAAGAAAAAATTATTTTTCTTGTATTTTTGTTCTTATATCCTTCAAAAAAAGTGAAAAGAACATATATAAATTTGTCATTAGGTGTTTAATTTCTACACCATACATGGAACACCCTATAAGGTATATATATTCTGAATCCTTATAAAACGCAGAGTTGATTTAGCGATTTTAGTTTTCTGAAGTCCCTAGCAGATCTACAGAAAACTTTAGTGTCTTAAGTTTGTTATTGATATTCAGCCTAATCGGTCCATAAATGGCTGATCTATAAGCTCTGAAGTGTTTATTTGTTATAAATTATTATTTTTATTTAAAAATCACAAAAATACTATTAGGAATTTCAGAATTCAGTTAATAAGTCCCGTTTGGTATCTCTAGTCTTACACAAACGTGTATATTTTGTATGTAATGGTGGTACTACACAGTAACAGATGGCGCTACAGTGTAACAGAACTTAGTTAAACAGGATTTTAACAGCGATATTCACTACAGAATTTTAATATTGGTTTAGCGCATATTACATATTACAAAAATGTATATTATAGGTAATTTACACTGCAGCAAAATCTAGTTCATACGAGATTTTGAACGAAATCTGGTTCATTTTGACTAGATTTCCCATACAAAACAAAATCTAGCTTGTTACTAGATTATAAGCCTGGTTGAGTACATCCTCAAAATCGTAAATTATCTTATTTATTTAAAAATATTTTAGTCCGTGAAAGGCTGAAAATCGATTTTTGCCAAGAACGGTTAAGCGTGTTTTTAAAAATTCTTAAAGTTGAATAGTGTTTTTTCACTTTACTGTCTCACACCGTATGAGTAAAGCTGGCCATACACATATGAGATGTTGGATGTGTAGGGAGCTGTTAGCGAACATGTCAGAATTTGTTTGAAAAATTTCAATGACAATGGATTTGTTGGATGTAAATGGGCTAGTAAGCGTACACTCGCCATTTTTTTTTTATTTCAGTGTGCTAAGAGAAGTGAGTGTGTGTATCGCAGAGATGGCTAGCAAATAAAGTTAAAGTTTAATAATACTTGTTGAAATTTTAAAATAAAAAACTGAAATTTGGGAAACAGAACTGCAAAACAAAAGGGTTGGCCACTTCTTTTCTTTTTTTTTCGTGTTAAGCACACAAAAAAATAATCAGATGAGAAATTTCGTTATTGCTTAGCAATTCATGTTTACTCGTCGGCGTTTTTATTATTAATATTTAATATTAGAAATTAATTCTAAAATTAAAATTGTTAACGAACACCGGTAACTTTGACCATCGGCTTCCAGGGTCTGGGCATTAATCGAACCTGCGACCCCCAGATTGATAGACTAGGGGGCACCCTAACGCACGTCGGCGTTTTTGTAATTCTAATTTGTTTGATGTTAGTGGTTGTTATATTCTCTACAAATCAGTGCGAACAAATCACATGTGTATGGCTAGCTTAAGAAGAATTACTTATGTTTTATCATTTTTGAGATACTCGTAATGTAGTAAGTAAGTAAATTTTTAAATGTCATGAGTGTGGCATGATTGCAATAGAAAGTCACTTACAATTCCATATTTTGTGCTTCTTGTCAATTATAATAATAAAAGACCCCTTAAACTATTCTCTTTTCATAAACTTCAAACATGCATCAAAGTATGCAATACTTTATGTTTATTAATGCTCGTGTACGTAGAAAATTATGTGTTTCTTACTCTTAATCCTACTAAAGCAGTATATTTGAAACAGCCTTAAGGAAATCATAAAAATTTTCAAAAAAAAAAAAAAAAAAAAAAAAAAAGTAAAGAAATAAAATATGATATACATACTGGTGCATATACACATATTAAAAAAAGAGCAACAGCAACAACAACAACAACAAAGAAAACTTTCATTACAATGAGATTTTGAAACCCCTTTTTTACCGACATATAAACACACAAATAAACGTGTTTTTGTTTTATTAATATTTTAATGAAGAAGATAATACAAATATTTAGATGAATTTTAATTTAAAAATAAATACGAGTACATACTAGAATGTGTACGTAAGAATGGTTTTTATTGTTTGGTCCAACACCCAACACCCAACATAAAACAAGAAACTCGAGCTCCCTTTTTTTTGTGTTCACGCTTCATTGGTGGCTTAAATCAAAAGGAAGCCTACTGAAGCAGGACATTGGTAACAGCAGCTCTGCAAAATCATCAAACAACTAAATATGACAACGATATGAATACATTTGATTTGTTTTATTGTTATGCTGTTGTTGTCGTTGTTGATTTTTTTTTTCATATGAATATTAAAAAACCACAATTTATGTCTCCCCAAAATATGAAACCACAAAAAAAAAAAAAAAAAAAAAAAAATGCCAAAATTTATTTATTTTTTTAATAAACAAAACGCTGAATGTATTATTTTGCATGGATATGTGTATCATGTATGCACGTTTGTGTGTGTTTCTATAATTATAAAGGGAAGAGTAAGTAATATAGACTTTTTTTGTTACTTGTATGGATTTATTAAAGGGTTTTTTCATGGGGGTCCTGTTATGTCCCCTTTCAAAGAGTTTTAATTTATTTGTATATGATTGTTTTTAAATACACACTCGCATTTGTTGGTGGGCAACAAATTTTAATCAAAAATAGTAGTACGTTTTTGCTGATTGATTTTAACAAATATGAATATAAAAATTCTTTGTATCATGTGCAAGTGCCCATTTTTAGCCACAATCCGAATTAACAAGAAAAAAAATTGTCGAATTTTGTAGGTTGGTGAGAGATTTATTGTTAACTGTAGTTGTTATTAAGCTTAGGGTGTATTAGGATTCATAAATGAGTTTTATAAGTTGTGTGTTGGTTTGTGAGCGTGTGTTTGAAAAGGTAATTAAATACTGAAATCAATTGTTATTATTAACTTCTGAATAACATTTTGTAGCTAAATATTTTATCGTGTGGTACGTGGTAAAAAAATCTTGAAGTGTGCGGAAAAACTATTTACATTAAAATTTGAAATACAAGTGCTGCTGGATTTTTTATATATTATTTATAATATAATGCGAGTATTTGTAGTCTTTCGTTAACTACTGACTAAGATCTAAGATGAATTATGAATAAAACTTCCCGGATGTATGAACAGTAAATAAATTATAATATAATTTTTTATTATTAAATTGGTATTTCGCTTCAGCCTTGTGTATATTCTTCAGGATATAATTATATCCTGAAATAGCCGTTTAAATGATATAATAACAATTTGAAACCTGGAAATACAAAATTAAATTAAATTAAATTAAATAATAAATATACGCCAGAGAGATATCAGCATAATTATTTCTGAATTTATTTATAACTCTGCCAGATAACAAACATCTTCTATATATATTATAGATAAATTTAATTTTTCTGTTTGTTTGGTTGTGTGTGTGTGTTTTTGCAAGATGAACATTTTTTGTTTGAATTTTTACATATGGAATCTATACTTCAAAGAAGGTCGCCACGAACTTTTGAATCGGCTGTGCCCACTTTAACGTCCAGTTTTTAAAAGCACTTTTTTCGACAGATTTCTCTGAAATTTAATATGTTCTCTTTACTTTAAGGACTCTAACTCGTAAAGCAAAAGACCGGTCGAGACTGAGAGCAATAGCTGTTTCTTCCTTTTTACTATAAAAAAAAGTTTTCTGTTCTAGTTAGTTTTTTTAAATCACAATTTCTTCGGGATAAAATTTCTGTAAAATAGTCATGATGATTGGATTGGTTATTTGTATTGTTTAAGCCATAGTCAGCAGGAGCCAAATTACGGCTTCGATATCGATCGAAACTTCCATTTAAATCATATTGAAATTTCGATCACTATCCAGTGCCGTAATTTAGCCTCAGTTAACCAAAGATTACGAATTCAGACCTAAAAGAAAGAAATATTAAAGTTTGTTGGCTAGTGTAGGTTAAAGAAACTAAGTGCTGTGTCTTTTATTTACATTTGTTTTGTAGACATCGCTTATGTCATGACTAATAAAGCGGGTTTCACATTATAATACAGAGTATTAACATTTTCATTAGATCGAGTGAAACCGAAATCAGATGCAAATCAAATAGACTGTCAAAAAATCTAAAGGAAAATATTTTCTGTTTTCATACCATCACACTTCAAATAAAATATTTACAAAACGAAAGTCAACATCTGATCAGAAAAAGAATAAAAAAATTATTATTTTCGTCTTCAAATATAATTTTTTTTCCTATACGTATAAAAGTTTTTAAGTTTTATTGTCATTAAGTAGGCAAATAATTTCACAGCTGAGTTCTAGTCTTTTCTTTGGTTGCTTGTACAAAAGCAACCCTGATAAAGAGCTTACAAAAAATTCTAAAAATGACAAAAACCATAATACTGCCAAAAATACTTAAGTATAGCGTTTTTCAATAAGAGCGCTACAAAAGTGTTTTTAAATAAAACAAAAACGGTTTTGGATAGCAATGAAATTTTTTATTCCTGTGAAAGTACGCTCGATTTCTTGTGCATGGCCACCACGGGCACGCTTGTAGAAGTCCAGACGCTGAACCCAATTTTCGAGGGTTTTCAGGCATAAATCGGCCGATACTGCTGCAAATTCCACTTTCGATATTCGTACGAAGTTCATCAATCGTCGCTGGCTTGTTGGCATAGACCATAGACTTGACGTAGCCCCACAGGAAACAGTCTAACGGCGTCAAATTGCACGACCGAGGCGGCCAATCGACTGGACCATTTCGTGAGATAACACGTTCTCCAAACTTGGTTTCCAATAAATTGATTGTGACATTCCCTGTGTGGCTTGTGGCGCCGTCCTTTTGGAACCACATATCCTCCAAGTCCATATCATCCAATTGGGGCCAAAAATATTCGGTTATCATTGAACGGTAGCGATTCCCATTCACAGTAACGTGCCGCTCTTGATCATCACGGAAGAAGTATGGCCCAATGACGCCACCGGCCCATAAACCACACCAAACCGTAATTTTTTCGGGATGCAATGATGACTAATGGAGTACGTGTGGATTTGCTGTCTGACCAATAACGCATATTTTATTTATTGACGAAGCCATTCAGCCAGAAATGAGCCTCATCGCTGAAGATGATTTTTCGATGAAAATCCGAATCATTTTCAAGTTGTTGCTCAGCCCAATTCACGAACATATGAAGTTCCTGGTGGTCAAACAGCTTCAGTTCTTGCGTCAATTTTATCTTGTAAGGATGTAGGCCAAGATCTTTTCGCAAAATTCGCCACAACGACGTCACAGAGATGCCCAACGCTTGAGAACGACGTGTGAGAGACACATTTGGGCTTTCTTCAACTGAAGCCTCAGCGGCAGCAATATTCTCGACACTACGAGCACTTTTTTGTCTCACTGGCACAAGAACATTTTGTACTGTGCCTGTGGATTCAAATTTTTCTACTAGACGCTCAATTGTTGATCTGCTAGGACGGTTAAGACGACCATAAATTGGACGTAGCGCTCTTAACGTTGAGGCCACTGACTCCGAATTTCGGTAGTAAATTTTATTAATTTCGACTCATCTTTCCATCATGAAATGGCAAACCTTGGTGAAGAGAAATGTCAAAAGAGCGGCAAGAAATATGGCGTCGTTTGCTGTCCCTGTTGCTCTACTTTTATAGCCTTCCTGTTTAAAAACCCGATATTTCACCACACTCATTACACTTGCTTAACATTTTGTTTTCGCACTATTGGATTTTTACTTAATACACGAATTTTTGACATGTATTAATACTAAAAATAATAGTCTGAAACCCGCTTTAGTGATGAAGTTAAAAAGGCACCATAATTTAAAAGAACTTCCTAGAAATAACTAAAAGCTGAATATATATTGCTGAAACCTATAATCGCACCGGGACTTTTGGTATCTATTGTGCCCAGCTACAATACGACACTCCTCATGAATTTTGTGATTGTTGTAGGATTCATTATACCTAGATCCTCTTTAGACTGTGTCTTATAGTTGTTGTTATAGTTGCTATACTATAGAAATATTAAAAGCGTTTACTCTCTGAGAAGACTGTGTAGGGAAAAATCACATAAAATTTCAATTAAACTAAACAAAATATTAGTATAAATAAAACAAAAACAGTAGCAAATACATTTTTGGCTTAGAAAATCTATATTGAATGTGGCGCCATTTGCGCCGGTTCACACGCATCATATACAGCCTTGAAAAACCGCGGTGGAAAAATGGAGTTGATCAGTCTAGTATATGTATGAATATGCGACTTTGTTAATTTAAATTTTTAAAATAAATAGTCAAATCAAGTTAAGTTTATTAATTCAAAATATACCTACTTTGAAACGAGTTGTTCACTTAAATAGTGATGTTGCTTTCAACTGACTAAAAGTTACTATAAATTCCTGAAAACTTTTAAAAAATAAATTTTATTCCCAAACACAAATACATAGTATGTACGTATGCTTGTGTGCACTCGGGTGTAGATGTGAGTACATAGTTGGTCAATACCCCTTGAAATATGCTTCATAAAAATGCCAAATGAATGAATGAAACGTTTCAAACAAACAAAAAATTGTTATGCGTGTTACCTTTAGATATCGCGTGCTTTTTATGTATAAACACATACAACAAACAAACTCTAATACAAAAAAAAAAAAACCTCCACTGAGTTTTAGCAAATACATCGTTTTTGTCTTATTTCTGCTGAAGAACATTGAGGTTTTTTTTTTTTGTAGTTATTTGTTTGTTATGATATTGAAAATCATACAGTACTCGCAGTGTAAGGATTTCAATTTTATTATCCCTTTTTTGTTTACTGGCTCTTGGCCAAATACCTTAGCATTGAAAAAAAGCAATTTGCACTCGTACCTACATGAAACGAGGTGTTCTAAAAGTAAAAAAAAATAATAATTAAATTTTCAAGACTATACGCGCATGTTCTGACAAACGTGGAGTTTTAAAAAAGCTTTCTGTTTAGGAAAACACCAATTTATTTGAACGCTTTGAAAACCGCACGTTACAGCAGCTGTTTGTTGAATTTGACAACTTATAAGAAACATTTGGGAAATTTAAGGTAAATTTTTTAAAGTCGTATTTTAATAAAAAAAAATATGGTCTTGTTGGCTTTGCCAGACTCAACTAAATTAATTATAAATAAATATTTCACTTGAAAACGGCAATTCCAGTTTTTCAAACAGGACAAAATTTTCATAAAAGTTGTAAACAATATGGGTATAATAAGTTTAGTTTAAATAACGAAGACATATTTAATTTGAAATTCATTCATTAGTTCGTATCAAACTACGCTTGCGTTTTGAAACCTCAAAATTTCTAGCGTTTCCGTTTTACACAACATTAATTTTCCGATTTCAATCGCAAGAGTTAAAATTTTCAGAACATGGGCTATAAACTAAACGAAACTATATATCAGCAGTTGTCTAGAATTGGTATGATGCAAAATTAACTACTTAGGCAGTGACATACTGGCCTTAGAAAACCTAAGTAAAATTACGAGATTCGAGGCTGTTCAACCTTTAGGTTTGCGGAGCTATTTTGGCTCCTGCTTAATAAATATTTAAATGAGACTCCAATTAAATTTTAATTCGCCCAAATGTTAAGATTGCTCGTCATTTCCTAATGCACCTCGTTCATTAAAAAAAAAAAAACGTAATACTTTTTAGTCGCGTTTTTCTACGCATCATATGATTATTTTCTTGCATGATTTTGAATTTTTTTTTTTTGTTATTTAAAAAATATTCCTCTATTTCCCCTTTTTTCCTGGATAGACTAAGTGTATTTCCAGACTCTCACAATTACTTCTCATGCCACTGGTATTCACTACAAATAAATATATATTTATTTCCTCACACATACTGATGTAGCAGAAATATTTTTTTTTTTTTTCATTTTAATAATTCTTTTTGTTTTTCTTGTTTTCCTAAATCAACAAAAACATCCAATAGGTTTGAGGTTGTGTAAGCTTTTGCTAACGATGTTTATGAATTTTTTTCTGGATCTGATTCTTTTTGTGTTGACACAAATATACATATTCATACATACTAAAGGGCTGCACAAGCATGCTTGAAATGGCTACAAGCACTTTTTATTATAAAATATTACACATGTTTTTAGTGATTGGTAGCTTTCAACTGTGCTTGTGCAGCCCTTTAATACACACGCAGTATGTATTTTTAATATCAATGTTTACATAATATCAACAAATGACATGACAAAAAAGAAGAAAATTTAACAGAACGTTTCCTACTCATATTCACTTGGGTAATTGAAATATATTTAAGCAAATTAATAAATAACTTTAACTTTATTACAATACGAGTGTAATTTAAAAAATACAATATTGGAAAGAAGACATTTACCTGGTTACATTTCAAGTTTATCTTAACAAATTCCAATTAATTGCTGAAGCACCACCACAAGCCCAAAAATTAATTTTTAATCTAAGCGGTCAATGAAATGTCTTAAAATAAATTTTAGTTTTTTATTTCATAAAAATGTATTGAAAATTCAGGTCTTAAAGTACGCACAAACATTTGTTGGCATAAAGCATAAGAAATTCTTTTTTACCTAATCACCCCTATTCTGTGTTGCGATTATGTTCGTTCATTCAGTTACTTTCTTATCGAAAGATAATATTCCAACAAAAAAATTAATCGAAAGAAAACGAATAAGACAAGAGTATTTTTATACCAATTGTTTTGTTAAGAACAGAAAAATAAGTAATTCTTCAAACATTTTAATGAAAAGTTAAATTAAGGGAAAAAAAAGATTATAAACCAAATAATAAATTAAATAAAAACTAAATTTTTTTTTAGTATCGTTGTAGTCTGTTTTTGTTTTGGTTCAGACTATAGCAAATTGCTTTTGAGAAGGATGGCTTTAGAATATTAGAATGTTGAGTAAATTGAACCTTTAATTTTTCTTTAGTTAAATAGTTTTATTTTAATGATATATATTTTACAAAATTATTATATATTAAATTAGTTTTAATTTTTTTTTAACCCGCGCATGCTTTAACTTCGCTATAACATGCGTAAAGGTGACAAAAAAGTTAAAATTAATGTGTACAAATACGAGTATTTACACATGTTCTAATTTTGTGAACAATTTTATCTTTGACTTTTAATTAAAATCCAAAGTTTATTTTTCAAGGCCACCTATTGCTTATAAATACTTTTCATACATATATGCCGTGTGACAATCTATTATTTTCACTTTACATAACTCTTTAAAAAAATTTATTTCGGGATATTCTTCGACGCAACAACAAAAACAAACCATTATGCCGTTCTACACGCGTGCAAAGACTATAAAACTATAAAGATGTTTTACGTAGAACAAAATCTGAAAACAAAAATGAATAGCTGAAACAGATGCGGGGGGAAGTAACAAGGGAATATTTGAGCATGCGCATTTCAAATACAAGTTTCTCTCATTTAGCTACTGAGATAAACAGAGAATAAACACATACTGAACAATATATAAATGCGCATGTATGTATGTATTTATAAACCAAGCATTTAAAACTTAAAATGAATTTTATTTCTTTTTTATGTTTTTTGTGTGAGATTTATAAAATTTTTCAACAAAAATGTTATTGAAATCTTAGGAGCAAATAAAAATAGAACGAATATGACTAGTTGCGTTATTGTAGGGTAGAATATCTTGTTTATGATTGTAAAAATAAAATTTATCCTAGTTCGCAACGAATTTATGATTCATTAATTTGAACCTTTATTGAACTCTTATTATAGATTTGTAGATATTATTTTTATAATGAGAAGTAGTCCTGTTGTATATGCTTTTTAAAAGGATCTATAAGAGTTTTAAAACTCACAGACTGTTAATAATAAATAACACAGAAATTGATTTTATGTTATGAACAAAATTTATTTATAATAAAAATCTAATTACATATTTGGAAATTAATATGTAAATCATAATAATAAGACATTTTCTTTTTCTTAAATATTTTCTACATTAGAGATTCCAGTTAGGAAATCTAAGCTAATGTGTAAGAAAAATATTCAAAATACAAAAATAAAAATAATAAAAATCCAATAGGTATTTATAGTAAAATGTAAAATAAATATTTTAAATGCTTAGTAAGCATTTAAATTATTAAACTAAGCCTTAATTGTTTTAGTAACTGGTGCAAAATTTACATTTGTTTACTTGATACAAGTACTCTAAGAAGAATTTTAAACATGGCTTAATATCTTAACTTTTTCATTATTCGATTGTTTAAAATTTTTGTGTTTCCCACAAAAAATGTTTCCGTAGTAAGGTAAGAATTAGCAAATTCAGCATTTCCATTCTATGTTTATGGTATACGCCGGTCTCATCGCTTCTTTTTAAGTAAATATAAAAAAATTTTCATTGAAATAAAGATGTATATATATTGGATGAATTTACTATGGAAAGTTTTTTTATTGTGATATAAAATAAGAAACTAAAACGTGTGCGTGACATGAAATAGGCTTGTTCGGGAGTAATATACAAATTTTTCACGCTTGTGTCTGTGAATGTAAGAAAAAATATTTTTAAAAACAGTAGTAACAATTTTTTCAGAATTATTTTGTAGCTACTCGTTCAGCGAAAAAATTTTTTATTCTGAATAACACAACAGTAGTAACAATATCATGAAAAAATAATTTTTCTCCAAGTTTAATTTTGTAACTCACGCTCAAAACTAACAGAATTCCCCACTCTAAAATCTGATGTAAGATTCTAAGCAAACAAGGTTCAATTTGGCTTACAAAAAGTTCAATTTAATTTGTTAAAGGTTCAATTTTAGCTGAAAAATCTGTAATTGCATTGCGGCCAATAACGAAATCTTAATTCGGTGTGAATTCATATACTATATTTATTACAACAATAAAATGCATGTATTTACCTACATTAACAAAAACGGCAATGTTAGTAGAGCTATAAGAAAAAAACAACTTTTTCATTAAAATTTGGTACACATACATATACAATTTGTATATGGATATACTGAAAAGTGAAGTTGTGTAAATTCTTGCTGAATATTATTCTCTTGCATGTTATATTACTTTCTTTTAAATTCTCGCGCTCTCGTGGATATTACTAGCAATATCCATCAACAAATTTAGCACCAGAAAAAATTTACACTAATCTTTATATTTTTATAGTCTTTGACTCGTGCTTATTGTGCTTTTGAACAAAATTCTTTGAATATTCCTAAACGTTTACTTATTGCGCTTGTGATAACTTAAATAAAATTACACAAAAAAGCAAAATACTAAATCTTTATGGAAGACATTGATTAATTTACATACATACATACATACATACATACATACATACATATCAGAGAAAAAATTAAAACATTCCTTTTCATTGTACATTTATATAAATATTTACTAGCCTTTAACTCGCCACTTCATCAACGAAGTACTTATTATAATTTCTTATTTCGTTGTAGACCATTTAATCTCAGTCCTAGGTTTTTTAATATAAATAAAATCAAAAGGTATCATTAAAGTATATAAAAAGTACCATTTAACAGTTTAAAAATTAATTTAAAGTACTATTTTGTCCCATTTATGATTATTTACTTTGCTTCAGATCGTTTGAGCCCAATCTCGTTCTTCTAAGTTCGTTAATAATAAAATATTAAAAAAGGTACCATTAAAATGTATAAAAAGTACTATAACGTCCCTTTTACAATTCCTTATATCACTCAGTACTGTTTATTTCTGCTGTCATAATTCTAGCTTTGCACATAACATAAAAATATTTTTTCCTTTTGGAATTTTTTTCTCCTTGAATTTTTTTTTTTTTAACATTTATTTATATTGAGTGTTACAAATTAATAATAAAATGTTTATATGATGCATCAATTTAAATAAAGGTATATATTTAGAAATACCTCATATATTTTACCCCTCGAATTTTAAAAAAGTGCCAATACACATTAGAGATATTTTTAAGACAGACGAATACAACTTAGTTTTTGTTGCTGTGATTGTTATTTTGAAAGATAACTGGGGCTAAAAAAATTTACCAACATTAGTGTTTTACTATTTTTGTTCTGCAAATGTAAAAATATCTAAAAAGTACCAAATACCTATCCATTTATTTTTTTTAGTAGAATATATTATAGTTCGAATTTTGTCTCTATTCGAATTTCCAAAAATACCTGCTTATTCGTCCTACACGAATCCGCTTACCTAATTTCAAGCCTGTAGCCTTAGCCGTTTGGGCTGGGCGATGGTAGTAAGTCAGTCAGTTAGTCAGTAACGATACTATTTTTATATATATGTACTAGCTGACCCGGCAAACGTTGTTTTGCCTTCAAATTTTTGTTTATTCAATCCTCTTAATCTAAGAAATGGTACTCATAGAGTAAAGGGCCGTGTCAGACCGGGTAAAGACAGGTAGTAAATAAGCCAGATACCGTCTGTAGCGCCATTTACTGGACGGATTTCTAACGCTAAACCTTCCAAGGCTTTATCCAAAGGCATACAAAGAAATTTAATTAAAGCGGTTCAGCCGTTTATTAGGAGTACAATGTCAAACAGACGTACAGTCGAATTTTATATATTAAGATGTATATAGATGAAGTCTGTAGATAAACCAAAACTATAGCAAACTGTTTCAACTTCTTTCGAATAAAAATTTTGTTGGTAGACATTTTTTTGGACAATGATGTACCATTTCACTTGCAAGAGTGGTCAACATTAAAACAATGCTAAAGCTACGAAAAATTGTCATACACTCATATATTTACCTACATTTGCTTGTAAAGCAATACTTTCATTTATCCTGCGCACGGACAAAATTACAAAGTATATGACAAGCACGTGCTTAGCTCGTTTTAAGCTTGTGCCCCTGCTCGCAAAATATTTAGCTTGTGCTTGCGAGCGAAAGAGGTTGCAAAATGTCACCAGCTCTAATTAAGCCAAGCAGATTAGGCTGCTATATTAGTTCGCTAGGGCTTCTTTGCCGTGTTTGATTCCAGGTGTATCATTACTTAATTGGAAACAAAATCAAAAGTTATAACTCAATTTGAAAAAAGTATGCCTGGTTTTTTTTTTGCAACACATGAGGCTCTATGCTTCTAGAAAGACTTGATAGATTTTTTATTCCGGAAATTAAAGCCAATTAAAAAAAAAACTAAGCGAAGATTTAAAATCAACGCTTCAAAACTCTTTAGAAACAGCTTTGAATTGCTTTGGTCCAAAACTGTGTATACTTTTGCAATTTAATAAAAAGAAATTTTATATAATTTAGAACTAAATACTGTGTGTTGTTCACTGAGTTAATCTCAATTTCAATGAATTGAAACACTTTAAATGTTTTTCAACTAAATAAACGATTTGCTTTAAATTAGTATATTCGTCCTGTTTCAATACGTACGTGGCGTGGGGTTAAAAAAAATTAGTTGCCGGCATAATACCAAAGAAAGCAACCTCATTATTACAAAAAGAAATGAAATTTATTATGGAAATGTGTACGACATTGGAATGTATGTAAATGTGTAAAATGAGCGAATAAATAAATAAAAATTCGAAAGTTATCCTTATAAAAAGACCTTGAACCCATAAAAAATCATGTCATGTTATAAATACACACTTATCTATACACTACCTAGTTTATATACTAATACATATACATACTATGGATGTGTATATATGTGTGTATATATAATTTATTTACAAAATTTGTATGTTCATTAAGGGGGGTTAGAAAAAGTTAATTTTGGATTTTTCACCGCCTAAAAAGTGACAATTGGCTAGAAAATGCGATTGGCAAAGTTTCAGCTCAACCTGATAATATTAACACGTGCCTCATTTAAATTAAAGTTACTAAAAACACCGGCTTTTCAAAAATATCTCTAGTTTTTCGTCCTTAAAATCGAAACAATTTTCCTAAGAAAATAACTCGAGTCTTGTTATTGTTGTTAATTTTGAATTCAATAATTTTTGCTAAAACTAATAGATTTCGGATCATTTAGCATTTACCAGTCCTCAAATATGAATTTCCACGCAAAGGTTAAAGAACATTGTAATAATCAATTAGAACTGTTTTACATACATTTTATTAATTAATTTTGAATTGTATCATAACATTTTAATTATAAAAAATAAAATTTGATGCTGGTATGGCTTTTGAAGAGTCCTGAGAAAGATGCCTGCATTCAGATACCACTTATAATAAAAATTTTCGTTGTTCTTCATCTTTTGTCAAGTATAGATAAAGCGTCCACTATTTTTTGAGCTTTTAAATAAGGATGATTTTCACACCATACATTAGGATCAGTATTAAAAAATTTAGAGTCCGAAACAAAATAATCAATTTCTTTGTCCAACAAATGATCAACTTCTTTTCTGTTATCAGAATTAACTTCATCGTGTTCTTCTTCAGCCCACATGCTTGTTTTCACAGTTTTTTTTCCATAGTATCGTCGAAAAATGAAAAGCCAACTTACTCCGAATTGAGATACGATAGGTGGTTAATTATTTTCGATAATGCCTTGTCTGCAACTTCTTTGTCAATTATTCTATATTCAACCAAAGATTTTAATAATTGTATGTCTTAGTTAAGGGCCAGGGTGGGCTTGTGTGTGTTAAACCATGCTTTTAGATAAATATTGCTTCTAAATAAGCAAATATCCTCAATAGTCTTTGTCTCTGAATCAGGTAATGAGAATTGATACCGGAAAAGATATATTGTGAGTCAATAAATAGCCTTCGCCATCCATATGGCGTGATGAATACTTCAGATACTCTAAAAGTGACATTTTTTCCAGTGTTGACGTCGTAAATAAATTTGGCAAAGTTGTTCAAAAAGATAATTTGAAATTTGTTTCTCTTACGCATTTCATTTCTAAAATTTGTATCTTCTATAACTGTTTTGTATTTTTTTTTTTGCCTAGCTTAGACCACCCAGTCTGGAATTTTGAAAAATGTCTGGTTGTGGTTGTTTTGCAATTTAGCCACATGCTAAATAAATAAAATTTTTCTCTAATAATTGTTCTAGCACAATGCAGGTTGCCCTATGGCGACCAGTATTTAATGCAGTGGTATCAAAACACATTGACTGAATTTTTCCAGCTGCTCTCCACTGCTTAACCCCTATCACCGCAAGTAATTATTAATTAATCGCTGGCCTCTACATTTTCTTTACTTAAAAACTCTGGAGGCAATTTTCCAGCCCAGTGCACAACAGCACCCTCTAAATCGGAATTTCTGAATCTACTTTTGGTTAAATTAGTTCGTTGTTTTCGAAATTGTTGAATTGTTGTCTGGGGTTTCGTATGGCACTTCTGCTTATAACATGTTCTAATGCTTCTGCTATAACTGCTATAACTCGCTCCTCATCTGTATCAGAAATAGTACATCTATCCACAATACAGAGAATTTCTCAGTAATAATCAGTCCAGTACCTCGACAGTACCTGCTATTTTTTTTTATTTCTAGTCCTGCTTCTAAATCTGTGACTGTATCTTCATACATCCGCTGGTCTGATGTGCTGCTAGTGCTTGTTTCAGATTCCAGTTATAGTTAGTAATTTTAAATGAATCAACTATATTTTTTTGATTTGTCAAATCTTGCATATTTCATGTCGATGCCTCTCATGTAGCCAGGGCTTCTTCTTCATCACCCTGATGAGCAACTGCAAATAAGTCATCGAAGCTTGACTTGAATTCCTTATTTTTTTGAATTCAAGTGGCGCGTGCTTATCTTTTAGCGTTTTTTTAAAGTTTTCTGTATTAATCACATAGTTTTTTCAGCTTTGCCACACAATGCTGAATATCTTTGGTTGGTATTTGAGCTTTTGCCCAAAAAAGTAGGACGGAACCTCCTTTATTGTGAGTTTAGCAGCTTTTTTTTCTTTTATTTAACTTGTCGATTTTAAGAACGAAAAACTAGGATTTTTTTGAAAACCGCTGTTTTTCGTAACTGTAACAAAGCTGAAACTTTGGCAAGCGCAGTTTCAAGCCTATTGGCACATTTTCAAGGAGAGCCAACAGATAGGATTAATTTTTTTCTCATATACCTGGTAATCACCCTAATGTACATACATATTTAATAATAACATTAAATTCCAAAGTTCGTATACGAAGTGCACCATACACATGCAAACAAAAGCCATTGAGAAAATAAGCAAGTAAAAGAAAGTAAAACCAAAATAAAAAATAAACAATAATTTCCTTGGTCTGGAAACGGCAACCAAACATGAAAGTATGTGCGTATGTATGTAAATATTATATTACACACAGATGTAAACATACACACATACACATACAATTTAAAATATATAATATAAATGAGAGTAAGAAAATACAAAGACATAATCATTGTATACGCGCCAAATTGTTACACAGCTTCGTAAGAAAGCTTAAGGAATAAATAAGTATTTTCAGTTGCTTCTTAAGCACACAAAACGTATTTATACTTATTTTTATTCTATTCATGGCACTGCACGTAGATACACACTTTATGTAGAATAAAATTTATGGAAGAAAATTTATGGACATTTTCTGGTAAATGTTTTTTGCTTTTAAACTTTGTTTGGTCCATAAACAGAAGATATCTTAAAAGGAAACAGCTGGAGGGTGATATTTTATTTATTTTGCTTTTCTCTTGTCTATTTAATGTGACATTATTATTATGCATGTGTGTGTGTATCTTGTATATATTCATCTTTGACAGGTAGATAGAAGACAAAATAACATAATAAACAACAGGCAAAAAATGGCAAAAATAACGAAAATAGGGCTGTCAAATGTTTGAATATTATTTTGATTGAATAACAGGACGCTTGTATGATGTCATGATGGGTATTGTGGATCTAAAAGCTTGCTACACCACCTCCCAAAAGCAATCGCTATTTGATAAACCACACTTGCTAACAAGCAAATCATCAACCACAACTTAGGAATCTGATATTCAAGAGATCCGTTCAAATTTTTTTTTATTACCGTGACCACTCAAAAGGAAGAAAGGATTAGTATTATTAAAGAACAAGACTCGCTATCAGACTCAATTGTTAAATCTGTCAAAAACTGTGTGTGTGTGTGTCCTTAAAAGTACATACGAGTCTTACAATTTTTATTTTATTTTCATAACATGAAAGCACAAATTCAAGCCAACTTTTGGACCAAAGAAATTGAAATATGTTTCCAAAGTATCTTGAAACGCTGATTTCAAATCTTCTTCTTATTTTTTCAAATTGGCTCTGGCTTCCGTGATATGTCGTTATCTCTTTAATAATAGAAATGACATGCATACATACGGTCATTAAAGGTCGTTCGCATTTGGCAAATCAGTTACGCAAGTATATTTTTAATTTTTTTTTATATCCTTTTGAAGTTGCCTTAGTTTGCTTTGCATACACAATTTACTTTTTCTTTCTTCCGTTTTCTTAATTTTTTTCGAATTTCTTATATTTTTTACACTCACACACACAACAATACAAAATACACAAAAAAGAATAATAAAACTAAATGAATTACTAAGTACAGAAACAATAGGTCTGTTCAATAACTAAAAATTTTTACGAATTTGTAACAATTGTTACTGGAAAGTGTTCATTAACTCGAAAAATTTGCAATAAAAGAGCGTCAAAAGAGAGTAAAAAATTGAGAAACAAAAAAATTCTTGCAAATTTTTACTTGCAAGAATTATTCAAACAGCTGTTTTGTGTTGATGCTTAAAAATCATGTTTTGTGAAAGAAATTTAATTTTTTTTTTTTTTTTTTATTATTTAGCTTTTAAAACTGCAAAAAGTATTAAAACAATTAGAAATCAATTTTAGTTTAACTTAGGATCAACAGCACGAAAGTAAGCTGTCGAAAGCAGTTGCATTAAGTAAGACAGAATCTGGTAAATCAAGGTTAGAAAATGTTGCATGTATATGAAATGATTTCTTGGGTAATTGCTCACAAAACTTTTCGTTTTTGCTATTACTTTGTTTTCTTCCTAAAATTTGTTACACCTCAACGTATAACGCGATTGGGGTTTGTGATTAGATATTTTTAGGGTCTCAAATTTCTAGGGTTTTTGAAAATTGAAAAAGAATAAAATTATAGAAAAAAAGAAAATGCAAAAATTAAAATATAAAATGAATGCGAATAAAATATATTTTGTTTGTTTCTTTGCTAGTTCGCTATACAAATTTTTGTTTTCCAACGCATTTGCCTGGAATTTTGTTCATATTTACGAGTTTTCCCTACCCACTTTTACGTCCCTTTTTAAATCAATTAAAATTGTTTTTTTATGATTAAAATTCTATTTTTTTAACCAGAGAAGAAAAGTACTCGGATTTCCCTACGTCTGAAAAATAGTGCAGATATTAGGTATGTGGTTTATATATATTGAAAAAATTAGGCTTTTGAATAATTATGTAACGAACATTCTACCATTTGTATTTCACGTATGCATCTGCAAAAGTGGTGATATGCCTACAAGCACAAGCAGTGCTTACGAGCATAAAATAATCTCATACTTGTGAGTTTTATTTTTTGATCGTGCTTAGGAGCGATCATAATAAATAAAAATTTCAAATTGTGCTCCTGCTAACGAGCATGAGTCTTATTTTTATGATCGTGAGCATGAGCATTATTTTGTGCTCGTCAGCACTACTCGTACTCGCGATCATAATTTTTTCCCGACGCTGCTCTCTATGCTTTTAGCTCATTTGCCAGTTTTAAATAAACTAACTTAAATTGGCTTTTTAATGATTAACGACCAATTCTTAAAAATATTTTTGTTGAAATATGTTTTTTATGAATTTGGCCGTAGAAATTTGTGTTTTTACATATGAATCTGAAATTTAATAAATACACCTTACTTTCTATACTTCTACGAATGTCCCCATATGTATTTGTACTGGGCCGCGTTCACTTTGAAATAGAAGAACTTAGGTTATCGTGTTAACGATTTTATACATAAACTCTCTTTACTCCAACTTATAGAGTAAAGGACCAGTTGAGACCGGTTTGAAACAGCTAGTATTACAATAAAATTTTAAATTGTTTAAATACATTTTAAGCAATGGCCATTATGCAAAAGGTGTTTCGACGGGTATGTACACTGAACCAAAAATTTAACTCAATAGAAGGGCTGTATGTTCGTTAGGCCTACGTATGTGTTTAAATTAATTAATAATTTTAGTTAATTTTTATTCAAATTTACTAAATATTTTTGGTATTTTGAATTATTTTTTTTATTCATATTGAAGAATAATTATTCATTTTATTAATCTATTTACTTAAAGCCCGGTAGTAAAAATTTAATTTATTTACTTTTACTTAAACACAATTTACCAATTCAATTATTTACATAATTGATGATATTTCTTCAATTCGAACTGAGTTTTATTTAATTTTATAAACCTTTTGTCAATTTTAAAAATTTTATTCAACTTAACGAAAAGTATTAGTTAATTTTTGCTAAAATATTTTAAATATGAAATGCTTTTAATGAACATAAAATTTAATTTTTTGTTTTAACGAAATTTCTTAAATTCCATTAAAAATTTATTTAATTTAACTAAAATTTTTTATTAAATATTGTAAAATTTAAGCAATTTCCTACTTTTAACTTAATTTTCGTCAGTATAAGGATATTTCGTTAAATAAATATAACTAAATTTTATTAAAATCAACAGATATAACTTTATTAAATTTTAATAAATAAATAAAAGTGTTAATTTGAAGAAAAATTCGTTAATTTGAATAAATTTTTATTGATTCTAAAATTTTTTTCGTTAAATTTACCTACGATTTTTGGTTAAAAAAATCCACAAACTTGTGCGTTGCTACTTTTTATTGGTTCTGAGTATTTGAAAATAAAGCAAAATAATGAAAAATATTTATATTTAATTATTAAAGTTAAATTTCATTTAACTTATTTATTTGAAATATTTTAGTAATTAATTTAATAAAATATTTTGTAGGCACTGTTTTTAAGGCGCACAAATTAATATTGGCTGCATGTTCGAAAAAATTTGCCGATCTATTTGAGACCACACCAACAAATGGACAGTGTGTGATAATTTTAGAGGCTACATCGTCCGAAAATATGGCCGCTTTACTAGAGTTTATGTACAAGGGTGAAGTGCATGTATCACAAGAGGCTCTGAATAGTTTTCTTAAATCCGCAGAAAATTTACAGGTGTGTAAATAAATCATAAATATACTGCGCTGCGCCGCTTTAATGAAGAAGCTTTACTGATAAATTTAAGTTTGAATTTTAATTTTAAATAGGTTAAAGGCCTATCAACAGAAACAGGTCGTTTAGCAGCTCAACAGGCCCAACAACACATTGAGTCATCAGTTTTAGACTCTCCCACAGGGCGACGTAGCATACGTAATAGCATAAGTGGTGGAAATGGTAATATCAGTGGAACTGGGCTGAGCGCGGGTAATATGAATAGCCCAGTTGGTGGTATAAATGCCCCAGGTGGTGGTGGCGGAAGTCTTGGTTTACCAGATCGCTGTCCTAGTACCGGTGGCATAATAGCAGGTCCTCCAAGCGCAGTGGGTTTGGGTAGCAACAATAATATAGGTGGTAGTTCAGCCGCTGGTCTAGGTAGTGGTGCTGACGCCGCTCTCCATCTCGGTGGTTCTACCAATAGTTTAAAACAAGAATGTGACTCCCTCATGCACCCGAGCAGCTCAACGTTGGGAGCTATGCCTTCATATGTGCCGCCCATGTATCATCGTCCAATTTCCTATGAACCACCGCGCAAACGTGTCCGCAGGGAATATGCTGAGCAGGAAGTTAGAGGTAGTGTCTTACGCGATGGTTCCAAAAATCCTTCAGAATGTCCAAGTCCTATCAGTAAACCTCCCTATCACAGGCCATCATCAAGTGCTTCATCAACCGCTCCTACTGAAGCGGATACCATGCACTCGGAAAGAGCATCACCACAATCCAGGTGAATTTTTATTTCAATAGAATAGGAATTAAAAAAAAAAAAAAAAAAAACTATTGAAATTCAAATTAATGCTTCGAAATGTATTTTAGCCGTTTTGATAATCACAGCCCGAGTACTACTGGCGGCAATGGTAATGCGGCCAGCAGCTTAGATAGATCCGTTCAATCGGAGCGTAATAATGGCAGTACAAAAGAGGCTAACAACGATGATGAACAAGATGAATTGGATGAATCCAGAGAAGTAAACTTTCTACTAACACGACTACATAAAAATTACTTTATTTAAAAATTTGTTGTTTTCTTTTTCTGTATTTTAGAATTGTGCTGAAGACTTACGAGTGAAATTGGAAAATTCTAATTATTCACCTCCACCACAACCACTCACCTCAAATACCTCACCCACTACACCCACCGCTTTGTTGGAGAGTCTTAAAAATTCTGATGGCACTTTACCCGGTAGCTTAGCGGCTTCTATTGCTCCTGCCGATATGTTAAACGTGTGGAATGCCACAAAATTGAATAATAAAAACAGTGGTATGGTGAACACAGCAGATGGTAAGTATCTAATATCTGTATGCGATATAAGAATAATTGTGTTCAACGTAAACCGAAAACGTTTTAAATTTAGTAAACAATTGGCTTTAAATATTGATCAAAATTATTATTATTTTTGTTTTTCTTTATGTTTGATTTTGGCTTTTAAAGGCAAAAAACTCAAATGCTTATATTGCGATCGCTTATATGGTTATGAAACAAATCTAAGAGCCCATATACGACAGCGTCACCAAGGCATACGAGTTCCATGTCCCTTCTGTGCACGTACCTTTACCCGTAACAACACTGTACGACGTCACATTGCTCGAGAGCATAAGCAAGAGATCGGTTTAAGTGCTGGCGCTACCATTGCACCAGCTTCAGTAGCTGCCGCTGCGGCAGCGGCTGCGAATCATTCACAATAGGATGCGGCCGCAACAGCGGCGGCAGCAGTAGTTATGAGTGCACAAAAAGAAGAGGCTAAACAACGAAAGCGTAAATCACTAAAAATGGCATTAGAAAAATGCATGCAGAGGCGAGAAGCGACATCAACAAATGGTAACACTACCGCCACCTCCACAACAACAACAACTACCACAAACATGAAATTAAATATTTCTTTAGCAGCAACCACAAAGACTTTGTTATCATCCACGGTTACGCAAACAGTAACCGATTTAGTAAAACCAGCATCATCGTTGGATTTATTCAATTCAGATGCTTCATTAAATGTCCAAAACTGCAAGGGTCCGGAAGTAACATCGACTCCCCAAAAATTGAGAAATACTGATTCTATCCACGAAATAGAAGGTTTGGAAACTACCGCCACCACCGAAACTGAAACATCTATGGATACATCGGCTGAAGTTAATAACACCTCCGATATGGGTGAATCAAGGGAGGACTTACAAACGAAATCTTCCTTTACTTCTATTGCTGCAGTGGAAACAAACCAACGAGAGGAAAATGTAATGGAGGTCTACGATGACAAACCCCTCGATTTCACCAAATCAAATACAAACAAACTCAAAGAAAATGATAAAGAAGCTAAAAATGTTGAAGAATATTTAAAATCGAATGCCGTAATTAAGGAAAACTCTGATGAAAAACTAGTGTTCTCAAAAACTGAGAAAGAAAATTAACTCGCTTTACAAATAAATAAATCAGCCTCTGCAAAATAACATCAATTTTGCACTCACTTTGTGTAAAACGCTTTAGCGTTTAAAAAAAAATTAAAGGAACAAAACTACTGCTGCAACTGCTGTTGCTGGATTTATAAAGTTCAATATAAAATAAAAACAACCAAACACACAAACTTTAAATAAGTTTAAAGGGCGTTGCTGAATTTTAGGAAAAGAAAACTACGCCAAAATGATAAAATGTTCAAACTTAAAGCCTAAAAGCACTGCATTCTATACTTTTATTATTTTACAAAATTATGTTTTCTAAGCAAATTTTTATGTTTATTGTTGTTTCAAACTTATTAAATTTATTATTTTTTATTTTTAATATGAAATCGTTGAAAAATTATAGTCAAAAGAATGTAATAATACTGCAAAAACAAAAGAAAAATAAGTGAATCCGACTGAAAAATCGTTTTCAGGGTGCTAATTTTTTTTAATTGAAATGCAAAATATTTTTATACTAATATGAAACAAATGCAAAAATATAAAAGTGAATTTTTTTTTTTTTATTTAAAAAAACAAAAAACATGAATTTACATATTAAAATTAAAAAGTAAAACAAATTGATTAAATAAAAAAAAAACAAAAGCCTTACGAGAGAAACAAAACAAACAAACATATAAAGAAAAAATACAGAAAAATAAAATAGTTAAAAACGAAAATATTAATTAAACAAAAAAAGAATAGGAAAAGGTAAAAAGACAAAGTTTGAACGTTTTTGGATTGAATATATAATTTTGATTTTATTCTTTTCTTTAGTTTAGTTTTTTTTTACCTTTTTTTCAAAATATATATAAAGTATATAGAAAAAGAAAAGGAATTCATTTAAATAAAAATCAAATGCAATAATTTTCCGTTAAATTGAAAGATAGATAAAACTCAACTTCAACATAAAGAAAACATTTGTATCACATAAACACATTCATATTACAACAAAATGCACAAGCACACTTGAAAGCCACACATTACTACAAGTATGTGTAATATTTTATAATAAAAAGTGCTTGTAAACATAAATACATACATGCATGCATACACACACAGTAACATTACAAAAGTACCTTAAAGCGCAACTGAAAATAATCAAAGTAACAAACAACAACAACAACTACTAAACGAAATAAATTTTTACAATAGACCTTTTATACAACATACATACATAAATGTGCAACAATAAAACGGCAATAGTAACAGTAACAATAACAATAAATAATAATAATTTAAAATATTTTTTTTTCTTTTACAAAAATAAAACGATAACAAAGCTTCCATAAACTCAAATTAACAATCAGTACAATTCCATTGAAAAAAATCGCAATTATTAACAAAAAATTAATTTTTCAATTCACAAGATGTTAGTTACCATTTGATTTTAACAAAAAAAAAAAAAAAAAAATACATGAACTTGAATCTAAAATTCGATATCGTATTTTGGAAAGAAATTACATTTCGCTCATCTTCATTCGAAAACCAAATGCTGTAATTTGACCCAGCAAGATTTATTTTGATGGCTATTAATTAAAAACCACTGCAAATAAAACAAAACTGGTACAGTTGTCTGATAATATTTATAATACTTCTTTATGTAAACCTTGAAAAAAATTAAAAAAGCTTAAAATAAAATAACACGGTTATTATGTCTAGTGCTCTATGTGAATTGACTAATTGAAATACATATTTTTTTTTAAATAGAAAAAAACTGCAACTTCAAAGTATTTTATTATTATTTTTTTTGTTTGTTTTTCAATTAGAATTACACATTTTTATTTCAGTTTTTTATTTAATTTAAAATTTTATAAAAAAAAATCTCACTTCATCACAAGTGTACCAATATTATTTATTACATACAGACATAAAAGCATACATAATTTAACAATAGCATCATTAATAAGCAAACATAGTTATAATTGATCGATAGAAAAAATAATAGTAACCACAAGTACCTGCAATCATTTTATAAATACAATATTTTCGTTATTTTGTTTTAATTTTTAAACACATGAATTCAACAAATAAAAAACAGATAGTCAGAGCTTAAATTTCTGCGAAAAATAAATGTGGAAAATAAAAGCTCTGTAGGCAACTACAAAGCATACACAAGCTATCATTTTTAAATTTTCTTTTTTATAAGAAACTTCCCCTTCTAAACCTTTTGGCCAACTCAAAAACTTAAATTGCAAAGATAAAGACAAACGATTTTTAATCTTTTAATTTCTCTTATTATTTTATTTATTTTTATTCTGGAAAGATATTTTAGGGATGTAAAACTAAGCTTTTCTATTATTATTAAAAGTGAAGAGCACAGAAAATGCTTTCGATATATTTAAATAACTTTCTTCTTTCGGTATGAAGTTACAGTGTACCGTCCAAGATGAATGATGACTCAAAAACTAGCGTTTATAACATCAACATTATATATTTCAATAACATCAATTCTGCCATATTACTGTTTTCGAAGACGAAGAAGTTATTAAACTACAAGTTCAGCAAACGTATAGACTTAATTGTTTTGCATTTACTTATTTTTTTATATAAAATGACAAGCTAAATTGAGCGCAAAAAAGTAGATCTCGACTTAAAACAATTTTGGTTTAAAACTGCTGTAACATAATTTTTGCAAGAAATTTTTTGCTCCTATATTACCGTTTTCAACTCATCGCAGTTGATAAAACATTAAATAA
The DNA here is from genome assembly GCA_947397855.1 of Thelaira solivaga. Lineage (NCBI taxonomy): Eukaryota > Metazoa > Arthropoda > Insecta > Diptera > Tachinidae > Thelaira > Thelaira solivaga. The sequence goes on along the minus strand of OX377611.1, from coordinate 41,950,972 downwards.
AAAAAAATGTCTCACTGTCTCTTTTTTAGAAACGAAAATATATCTCTATTTTAAGTTTTCTAAGGCCGATAGTTTTACATCTCTGAGATATCAACTTGAAGACAAACTTTTGGCATTCAAAATTCAAAATAAACAAGCAAAAAATAGTGAAAAAAGAAATAAACTGGTAGAAATGAAAATAAAATTTTAATTTTCTAATATTTTCAACAAACAACACAACAAACTATTAAAACAAGAATTGGTAAATTGGGTGCCTCTATAATTATATATAAAAAATATTAAGAAAGTAGTTAAATTTTTTATTAAATAAAAATATTAAATAATAAAAAATAAACTAAAGAAAATATTTTAATAAGAAAACCACCATTAAACATAAATAAATATAAAACGCATATATAGTTAACAAGCAAATACAATTCAAAAACGTTCATATAACTTGTTATAAAATTAAAAAAAAAAGTAAAGATTTTAGTTGTTTTTTTTTTTAACACAAACAAAATTGAAAACTTTAAACAAACCAAAATCCCCTTTGGCGCACACACCCTTTGGAAAACATTTTTCACAAAACAAAATCAAAACAATTTAAAACTTTTATAGATTTTTTACTTTCCAAAAAATTTATAAATATGCAATAATAAAAATCTCTAAAAATTTTAAATTGTGTTAAAAATGGAAAAAACCATATACATATAAATAAAAGAACTAAAACAAACAAAATTCAAAATTGCATTTTTCGGCTTAAAAAAATATTATGAAACCTTTTTTTAAATTATTATTTAAGATTTTTTAAAGCAATATTTTAAAAAATTTTAAAAAAATGTAAATTACTTTTTTAATTTAATTTTTTTTTTCTTATTTAAAAAATATTATAAATCTTAAAAATTTAATTTTAAACAAATGTAAAAATAGCATATAATTTTCTTTTAACAAAAGTAAAGAAAAAAATATTTATATATAAAAGAATAATACAGTGATTTATAAAAATATACTATGTGTAAAATAAAAAAAAATATTTTATAAAATTTATATTAAAACATATATCCAACGTTATGTTTCTGTGAACCTTAAAGAAGCCTTTAAAGAAATCATAAAATAACAACAGCGATAAAAATGACATGAAACAAAAGCGGAATAAAATCTACAACATCAAATAGCCTAATAATATTTCTGAACATAAATACATACGTGTGTATGTTTGTAAATCTAAATAGTCGTATTTTATTTTTAATTTAAAGAACGTTAAAAACTTTTATATTGATATTAAAATATCAAATTAAAATTTTATGTAAAATACACTGAACTAAATGCAACTGCTGCTGTTGAGAATTCTAAAAAAAAAAAATAGAAATTCTTAACAAGTAAACACATACAAAGTTCGTTATTAACCAATTAACTAAAATTTTAATTAATTTCATTCGTTATCGAGCGCCACAATAGGTCCCTTAAAATTCTCAGCAAAAAAATTACTTATTTCTGCTGCATCCCCTTTAAATGTTATTTTTCTGTTTCTCTTTAGTCTTTGCCAAGCTAAAAAGCTTGGAACAGCACCTAAATATAAATAGAAAGTTCATTTCTAGCATGTTCTTTTTTTTTTTTTTGCGAAGTAACAGGGTATTAGCACAAATAATGAATAAAATTACAAATTTTTAAATCAACGACAAATAATTTTTTGTTAAACTAACTGCAATATTGTTTTCGAACCAAAACATGTTCCCAAAAGATTCTTAAAGAAACATAGAAAAACACTCTTTTTTTTAAGTTAAATTTTAAAAAAACGACAAAAGTAAGCTCTTGGGCACAAAATTTCTTTTTTATTCTAATTTGAATCTTAAACGGGAAACTTTCTGCTTTAAATAATTGAAACATAAATAAGTATATACAATTTTTATAAATTAATGTAAATGAAAAAAATAAGAAAAAGAAGAAGAAAATATAACTATAAACCATTTGTTCTGTGATCAGCAAAACTAAATTCAATAATAAAAATATTTAAATCTTTTGAGGTTATGATTTTTATTATTGAAAATAATTTGCACATTATTATTTTTAATCTTTAATATATTATAAACGTTTTTATATAAAAATTTATTTTCAGTTTTTTTTTTTAATTTTAATTTTGTTTATTAATATAATTTAAAACACAAAATTATATTTAATTTTTGTTGTTAACAAAGCAAAAAATATTATGCAATTTTTTTTAAATATAATTTACTCGAATTCAAAATATGCAAGAAAATATTTGAAATCAGTACTAAACAAAAAACACAAATAAATAAGGCAATATTTCAAAGAGACAAAAAAAAAACAATAATAATTTATATTCATTGTTTAAATAATAGCAACAGTAACAACAACAATAAACAAAAACCGTTAAATTACCTCAATTAATTATTTAAGTTTTAATTATAAATAATATGTTTTTTTATTATTATTTTACTTTCAAAACCTAATTGAATTGAAGACAGTATTCATTTATCTTACAAGAAAAAATTTCCTTTAAAATATGTTTTTAACATTTAGCAGTTTTATAAATTCCTTTTAACGTTCTTAAGGAGTCTGAATTTTTTATTATTTTATAAGGATACGTTAAGCGGTGTTTGTAGAATTTTTATTGTTAAATAATTTTGTGGAAATTTATTTCGCGTTTAATAAATTGAATTGTTTTTGATTTCTATTAAGTTTACACTTTTGTTAATTATTATTTTTTTGTGTTTATTTTAGTTCTTAAGCTACTTTTAAAATTTATTTGTTTATAAAACAAAACGCACAGGAACTCATATACCTCAGAATTGTAAAATTATGATTTGTTTATGTTTAACATTAATCAGCAGTAAGTTTACTTGTTTAATTTTAAATTATTTTTTAAGCTACAATCCCATATAAACACACACACACATTTAAAAAGTAGAACAAGGATAGATAGAAATGAGAGAATAGTAAAAAAATTAAAAGAGAATTTAAAAAGCACAAAATTAAAACTTTATTTGCTTCCCTATTCCTAAAATATTCAAATAGTTATGCTGTCTTCAAAAGCAAATAAACAAGAAATTTCTTTTAATTCTGAACCTTATTTCTAATAGAAATTTAAAGAGTATCACATAAATGTTTCTCTTTTAGTTATTTCATGTTTTAATGGCTTCAAAGCAGCCCAATTAGCATGCCTAGAATTTATGGGAATTGTACTTTGCTTCACTGCAATGACTGTTTTTGCTTTTATTTTCCATACAAATGTACGAAAAAGCTGCCGTTCGTTTATACAGAAGCAGGCATATAAATTTATAGGAATATAAATGACATGTCGTTGCAAATTTCCTAATCTCTCTGTTTAAACTTAACAATAAAGAAATGATATAAAAAAGACAGTTCGGATGTCACAATAGATGTTATTTCATGTATTGAGTTGAGATTTATTTCCAACCGAGTCTTACCTTTTACTATCATAACAGCAAAGTGTAACAGCCCGGCTGTGTAATTTTTAATAATTATAGTAGATACGAAATACAAGAATTTAATTGCCTGTCAAATTTTTTATTGAATAATCTTCTTTCTCTTACTTTCTCTCTCACCTTCTTTCTATCTCTTTACCATTTTCAAACAATGAATATAATTCAATGAAACAATAAAATAATTTATAAAAATAAGAATAATTGAAACCTAAAGACATAAAATAACTCAAAACTGCAATAGTAACTGAACTACCTCAAAAAAATTTGCAATAGATGAGACTTAATTTAAAAAAAAAAAACAGAAAACAACAACAGTAACAAATAAAAAAAAACATAAATCTTAAGAAAACTTTAAATTAAATATTATTTTTGTTTTTACTTAAATTTTTTTTATTTACATTTACATTTTATATACAGTACACAACAAAATATAAAAATCTTTTACGTGAAGTGGTGACTAATCGATTATAAAATATATTTTTTGGCCCAAAAAAGAAAAAGAGGAAAAAAATGCAAATTTTGAATTAAAACTCTTCTAATTGAAATAAAACAAAACTTTTAGGCTTGACTTTAACAACAATATTTACAAAGAACTTATGTAAAAAATCGCTAAAACAAAACTTTGGATTTTATACAAAATTTATATTAAAACAAAAATTTAAATACATTTTGGCTATAATAAAAAAAAGAAAAAAATTAATTATATAATATTTAGGCATTAATTTTAAAAACAAAGCAAAAGAAAAACTATTTCATTTAACAAAATTATGATTAATAAAAACAAAAATAATAATAAACAATTTGGATGTAAAATTAAAATTAAAAAAAAAAAACAAAATACTTTTGGCTAAATATTAAAAAATAAATTTTAGATACACGAGCGTTTTATTTAGATAGGTTTTTGTAAATATTTTTGGCAAAATTAATCAATTTTCCATTATTATTTTCTTATAATCTTAAGCATGTAATGTAATATTTAATAAATAATAATAATAATAAAAAATAACTGAAGAAAGAAATCGAAGTTTATGCAAAATACAAAGAAATTATTTAAGCAAAAACAAAATTATAATTCTATAGTTGTGTAGCTCTTAGAGAAATTGATTCAATCACAATATTGTTGGCTCAAGTCAGCAAGTATTTTATGTTAGTACGTCGAGTACTAGATAAAAAAAAATTTTTCTCTTCTCAAACTGCTTCTGCTAATGCATCTAAAAACCTTCATAAGCTGCACAACTATAAACAATTCTTAAGAGAAGAAATATTGTAAAATATTTTGTTTGAAATTTATATAAAAAAATGAATAAAAAAACAAGTATACTATATGAAAAAATAACAAAAAAACAAAACATTTTGAATAAATATAACAGACAAAAACAAATAAATAAAAAAACATTTTCTGGCAAAATAACGAAAAAGTAAAGTTTAAGTTGAAAAATCTACAACCATAGAAAAATTTTTATTAAAAGCAAAAAAACCAACAAAAAGTTTAAATCTAAATCTTAACACAAATGTTTGTCTTTATGGATTTTATAAACTTCTTTTCTTTTCCAAAATTTTAAAGAAGTTTATAACAACAAAAACCTTAAATAAAAAACAAAATAAAACAGAATAGTTAAAATCTTAAAATAATTTAATTGTTAAGGCTCTAAACCTTTTAGAAAACAAGAAAATATTTCAAACCAGCATGGTTAAAAAAAACCTAAAAATTATTTAAAATCTTTGTATAAAAATAATTATTATTAATTAAAAAAAAAAAAAGAAAACAAAAACACACAAAAAATAAAACAAACAAAAAAACTTACAAAATTATATGTATAATCCGTAATATAAAGAAGGAAAAACAAAATTAATAAAAGAGTTTATAAATTTAGACATTAAATGTAAAATTTAGATAAAAAAAAAAGGAAACTGAAATAAAAATTAAACTCTCTCCATTCTCTGCCTCATAATTGATTTAAAGGCATTTCTAAATTAACAACTATTTTGCAAATAATTTCTTTGTAAGTTTTAAAACACAAATAGTAAAAAAATAATTCAATACGCATCAAAATAATAAGAATACCTGCAAAGAGTACTGAGTCCACAAGAAAACTTGAATCAGTCAGTACTCATTTATTGCATGTTCACATAAACACGTATTACGTACGTATGTGTGCGTTATTTTAAAATACGTCGCCATTTTGTAAGCGAACAATTTAATAATAAAAAATAGCCACAAGAGAAAATTACCGTTCAAATAAAAACTGGTAGTTTTTTATGTGCTCAAAAGAGAAAAATACCACAAAACCCACCATCCTTATAAAATTACATTTAAATTCAATTAAAGCACTAACACAAAATCACTTCTTTTTATTACTATACATGAAAAATTTTATTTTTTTTTTGTAAATTGTATATTTTCTGCCCATTATTTAAAAAAAATTTGTTTATATGTTGTAAAAATTAGTTTTTAATATTATTTTTTTTTATCATTTTTAAGAAAATTTTGTTAAAAATAATATAAAAACATAAAATAAAATACGTACAAAAATAAAAGAAAAAGCAAATAAAATGAAATTAAATTTAAAAACACTCACATTTTGTTAAATCTATTATTGTTTTTGTTATAATTTTATTAATTTATTTAATTTTTTTTTTCAATAAAAATAATTTTAATTTACATAAAAAGTGCGGTAAAAAAAATCCACTGACCGATTATAAGGGTCAGGTAGACAATCACCCCTATTCTGTGTTTCCATTACGTTCCCGCATTCAGCTACTTTCCTATCGAAAGATGGTATTCCAACAAAAACCTGACTCTAAAGAAAAAGAAGAAGACAAGAGTGGCTGTATATCAATTGTTTGCTATGAAACGTTTGAAATAGGAACAGAAAAATAAGTCATTTGTAAACATTTTAATACAAAGTTAAATGTTGAGCAAAAAACCTTTGATAAATAAAATAATAAATTAAATTAATAAAAACAAAATTTAATAGAAACTTTAATTATTAATTGAACGCATAACTTAACTGTGGAAAAAAAACAAAAGGTGTTGCTCTTAACCTACAATAAATTAAAAATTTAAAAAAAAAAATTCCGCCAACAAATTATCAACTTAGAAAAACGTAGCTACGATAGAAATGCAGAATACATACAATCGTAAAAGAATTCAATTGTAACAAATGTAACAACAAGAACAAAAATCAAAATTGCCAAACGGAGAAAATTTCGATCCGAATAGAAATGCAGAATAGGGGTGAATGTGAATGGAAGAAACCTCTTTAGATTCCTGAAAAAAATTTATTTAAAACTACAATTGTATTGATTAACTAACTGTTTGAGCTCATACGAACGATAGTTTGTTTCGTACAATTTTATATATAAAAAGCAAAAATACAAACTTGAAAATTTGTTCTTGTTTTTAATATAAAAGGTAGAACATTCAGAAGAATTTTTTAGGCTTGTTTTTTAATATACGTACGTGCATGTTCTGTATTCCACACGGATTTGAAAAAATGTGGAATTACATAAAAACTTTTATGTTTTTTTAATTCTATCAATAATTTCGCACCCAAAATAAAGCAAAAACAAAATTTTAAAATGCTTAAAATAGACCATAGACTAGTTATGAGGTGCCGAATTTTTCAATTCCGAATAAAATACTCGGATTCGGAATACAGAACAGCACTGATAGTTTTAAAGCTGCTATAATTAAAAGAAGTTCAAGTATTATTTTACTTTATATTATTGTAGAATTAGATTTAGGAGCGGCGAAAATAGACCTATTGCGACACTACTCTAATGTTACAAGTCTTCCCTAAGTCTAGTATTCATTAAGAATTTAAAGACTTCCTTTTGTAATTTGTCCGCCATGTCAGATGGTAGTGATGCCCTAGGTAATGAAAACACTGGGGTTACTCTCTAAAGCGATGCGAAAGAAAAACCATTCGCATCTGTATGTTTTTTGCATTGAGTTGCGATGCGTTTTCTTTCGCATCGCAATAGAGAGTAGCCCCCCAGGTCTAGATTATACCATTACAGGAACACTATTGGCCTAATTACGAGTGTCGTTGTCGTGATGAAGACTGTGTTATGTAACAATGCCGGCTATATATTTTATATTAGATTGTTGTAAATGCGACTACGAGAACGAAACTCGTAATAAGGCCGAATATATGTTCTGCTGTCTCTTCGTCTACGCTGCATAGCCTGTAGTGGTCGTTTAAGCTGATCTGCATATATTTGCCATGTGTTTTAATACTCTGCAATGTTCAGTCATGAATTAGTGAAATGCGAATTCCTAACCGCGTCACGTCTAGTAAGTCATTTGTTCTCTTCCGAGAGCGGAATGACGAATGTTTTCGCTACCGTGATACCCTTTGTTGCGATTCCCTTTCCTCTGCAAGACAGTTCGCAGAGAGCTTCTGGGCCGACATCAAGTGAACCCTCTTATTAGATGCATGTTCAGCATACTTTGCCTTAAAATTTTTATATATTTGATCTTACACTAAGAAATCGTACTCATAGAGTAAAGAACCGAGCGAGACCGTGTAAAAACAGGTAGTAGGCAAATAAGCCAGATACCGACTATACCGCTACCTGCCGGGCGGATTTGTGACGTTAAAATTTCCAAGATTATACATATAAACCTTCCTCTTTTAAAAAAACTGCATCAAAATCCGTTGTGTAGTTTTAAAGATCTAAGACGCGGGAAGCGACTTTGCTTTATACTATGTAGTGATTAATACAATAAAATTAGTTGATTCATTAAAAAAAAGGATTTTGCTAATCGATCTTCAACTGCAGCTTAACGCCCTCATTATGGATCACAACTTTTATAAGTCTCTACTAAATTGGTTTTTTGGTTGTACCTAATTGTGGTATTAGGCCTGATTATGAGTGTCGTTGTCGTAACGAAAGCAGTGATATATGGCAAAGCCAGCCATATGTTTTATATGGGCTGGTTGTGAACTCGACTACGATAACGACAGTCGCAATAAGGCTGATTAAATATATATTTGCTCATTTATAAATTTTTGAAAATTTTCAAATGAATTTCTTTTCCATTATAGATTTTTCTAGGTTTATTTTATTATAAAGCACCTGATGTAGACGAATCAATACCAATTTAATAATATTTTTAATTGTTGTCTTTTCGAGTTCCATGATTATTTCCAATTATGGGATACCAAAACTAAATTTTATATATTTTTTTGTTTGGTATTTTCATTCTCCCGTAATTTTTCTGTTTGTCATCATGCTCGTTTAATAGCAGTTCTGTCAAACACTACAAATTTCATTTATAATTTCGTAAGCAATGAGTAAAGATGGGCTTGGCTAAATCACGCATTTTTAAATGAATTTATTGAACTACCGGCATACCTCGATAACGCTTTCTCTCTTTTAGCACTGTTTCGCTAAAGCGGTTCTATATTTAAAAAAAAAATATTTTTCAAAGATTCTCTTTTTCTAATTTCATATGAAAATTGATAAAAGTTTAAAAAATATCAAAAGTAATTTTAATTCGGGTAATCTCAAAATGTGAAATTTTGTATTAAATTGTTCATTCGAAATACTGATATGGATGGTTTGATAGAGACCTGAGTAATTTTGATTAAAAATATAAAATTCAGTAAATAAAAAAATCTATTGAACCACAGACACATGTTGCTAAGTAACGTAGAAAAAGCTCTACGTTGCAAATGAAAATGAACGTTATGCGAATTGAGAACGGTTAACGCATAGTCCGAAGTGTCTTAGTAGGGAGCGTAACTCCATATTTTAGTGCAAGAAGCTCCTTTTGTAACGTTGTTTCTGTTAACGCTCAATTTTCAGGAACGCCTGTATATAAAAGTTTGCCAGAATTGTGGCTGATAAAAAGTGAAATATATCATAAGAAAAACGTAAAGCTTACGAAAAATTGTTTTGTCTTTTAGCAAATCACTTTACTTATTTCTTTTTCCATTACCGCATCAATAATCAAGCAACAAATTTATGCGACATCATAAACGAAGTTTACCATTCACTGTTTGCTTGCGTACTGATGTATGACATGCACTCTCTTTCATCATACCGTCTTGACATGCCGCACATGATCATCTAATAAGCGCTTAATACTTACTCGTATATAATTTTGCTTTAAATTTAACCTTTCTGAGTACATTAAAATAAAAAAATTGGGTCCTAATCATTACAAAAAAGTAGTCTATTATTAAAAACTTATTTGTGGCTCATAAGAATTTATGAATTTAAAATAGTTTTTAAAAAGATACCGATTTTAGCGTGACTATAGCTCCGATTCCGTACTTTTTGGGTAAAATTCGGCCAAATGAAAAATTAGAGACTAGAATATTTAAAAGCCCAAAAGAAAATTTTAAAATTAAAATTATTACATATTCATTGCTATCATGAATATCATTTCCCTCGAATTTTGTTCACGTTCACTGTGATATCAATTATGAATTAATCGCTCCTATTGCGATGCGAAAGAAATATACATCCACGTTCTAAAAAACGCAAAACGCTTAACTTTGGCGTTTTCAAACCGCAAGCATACGTTGAAGCAAAGTGATGAATTTTGCACAAACTAAGAGTTAAAGATAAAATAAAATGTCGCACAATTCTAATTAAATATATTTTCAACCAAAATTGGAAAGAAAATTGGCCTTTTTCCATACAAAATATGGTTTTAAAAAATTTACTTTGAGTTTGTAAATTGTGTGTGTCAATTGTTTACTTATAAACAGACGTTTTCTCATTCACTTTCTATGAGAAAAACGGAAGCAAAACGCGCGGTTTCCAGAATATGGTTTAGCGTTGTTTAAACCGATTTTCGTTTTGAAAACGAGCATTTCTCAGAATATGGGCGATAGTTCGAAATCGAACAATTGGTACTCTTTAGTGCATTTTTGAATTGCTTTTTCGCATCTTTTCTTTTTTCCCTTCATGAATATGGTTGCACCGCACTCTGTAATGCGAAAGCGTACGTCAAAAAAAGTTCATTCGCAAAGCATAAACTAAAGAACAAAGATGTAAGTTTAATAAAAAATTTTATATTTAATTCTATAAAATTCCAATTTGAAATGTTAGTGCACACCGTCAATGATTTTGTGATTTTTATAGTGCCCAATTTGGTTATACTTAGTATGGTTGTGGATCTTTGTGAAACTTTCAGCTCGTCCTGAAAAGCATTTAAAACATACACAAATGCAATTTTATTTCAATGGAAATTAACAATTTAAAACACTTTCCGCCACAGATTAATTTTTGCCCACATGCGATCTTTTAAGGAACTCGGACGGACTCCTTAAGATTCTCCTTGTAACTCGTTGCACACGTTCGTTCGTCTTCGTCTTCAAACTGTAATGCTACAGAATCCTTCACTTTATATTTAAAAAACAAAATTTTTTTATTTAATTTTAAATCAAAGCCAAATACATACTAACTGTTTTTTTTTAAATTGTGACATTTATTTACTGTTAAAATCTTGGAAAAATGCTTTTGTAATGTCAGTGCTGTCCCTTTTTCAAAAAAAAAGAATTTGACTTTTATTCGCAATAGGGGTGATTATTTAAAAATGAAAAATTTAGCATTTGTACTCGTACAATGCATTTTTCAATTTTTTTTAATAATTACATTTTTATTTAAACTCTTAAGGGTTTTTTTATATATTGATTGATTTTTTTTTTGCAATCTTCCCAAATTAGCCTGAAAAAACTATGCAGGTTGTTTCGGACCCGGAAGAAAGCAATATTACTCTCTCAAGTACTCTCTCACTTGTAAATTTATTTGACTTTTCTAAATTTTTTTAAAGCTTAAATTCGGATTATAAATAATTATTTTTATATACATACTAGATATTTCGCTTCAACTTTTTGTAGCTTCTTCAGAATATAATTATAAATTAAATTATCGATCCAAAAATAATAATTATAATCCGATCTTAAGCAGTGTTAATAGGAAATACTCATTGTTTTGAATACAAATTTCATTTTGTTACTTCTGTTTATTATATATTTAAAACCCAGTTCTTCCTTCATGAATACATTCAGCCCAATTAAGAAGTATAATTCCCCGGGAGCTTCTTCACTTTTTCCTTTTCTCTTATCTCTTTTCATAAACAAATTTCTCCTTTTTTTAACATAAAAAATTCTCTGATTTAGAGAATTTTCCCCAAAAAGCAAAATTTTCCTTGGGAAAAAATTCCTAGAGCTGAATTCATTCATTTTAAATTTACATAGTTTGAAGAAATATTCGCTTAGATTAATTAATTTTTTTATTAAAGTACAACATATTTGCATTATTATATTATTTGAATTAATTTTTATTCAATAAGATAAAAATATTTGCCAAAATTCGTTATTGGATAAAATTATCTGAATATCTAAAAGACCTGGGGGGTTACTCTCTATTGCGATGCGAAAGACAACGCATCGCAACTCAATGTAAAATTCATACAGAAGCGAATGTTTTTTTCTTTCGCATCGCAGTAGAGAGTAACCCCCTGCAGAAAGTTCTTTCTTTTTAGCTTAGCTTTACACTTTTTAAAATCAAAAATTTTCGTATTGGATCGAAAATTGGCAAAATTAGATAATGGGTAAACTTTAGCTGAACTTCAAATCATTTTTTTGTTATTTAGAGAAATTACACATTTTTGTTTTAAAGAATAGTGATAAAATTTTTTTTGAAACATCTTGACACACAAATGGGCGTGGCACTCTACCTTCCCCTTTAAACAATAATTGCAACAACACAACATTTTGTTTTTCTATCTTATTACAATTTTACTTATTATTTCATTTAATTCATTTTTTTCATTTCTAAATGAATTAAATATTGTTTATTAATTAATTGTGTAAATAGTTTGAAAACCTAAATGAATATTCTACAGTACATATACCAAAAATTAATTAATATTAACTGCACACTTTTTGGCATTAAAATTATTACGAAGAGTTCAGAACAATTAGTAATACACAAATTAATATGTAATCGTAAGTACATGTTTTGTTAAATTAACAAATTTGATGTAAAATGGAAACTTAAAAAATTAAAAAAATATATATAAATGTGTAAATCAAGTTAAAAACAATGTTGTGTATTATACAAGAAAAAGCAAAAAAAAAAAAAAATAATACATTTTATGAAAAAAGTACAAATTTTATCATTTTTATTGGCTTAAAATAATTTTTTTTTTACCTAATATGCTTAGTTTTCTTATATAAATGAAAAAACTTACTATAAATAATGTCACACATTATTAATTAATTAAAAATTTATTATCTATATTTATTATGTAAAATAAAAATAAAATAAACAACAAAAAGGACACAACAAAAACATTTCGGATCTCATGAGTACAAAATTTCAGGAATACAAAGAAAAATTTAAAACATACTATAAAAATCTTAAAAAAAAAACTTAAATTGAAATGCAAATTATTTAAAATATTTTGTTGTTTTTTAATTTCTTTTCTGTTGAGAAACCAACTATAGAATATTTCTGAGAGTGAATTTGATTTGTACAGCAATTAATTATTTCATATTAATTCTAATTTGTATCCTTTTCCGCTTGGTTAAAACATATTAAAAGTGTAATTTTTTAATTCATTCACTCAGTGTTTTTTGCGTTAACTAAATTTGTTACCAATTAAAAATTTTGTTATATTAAAAATATTTCTAGCTAAAACACCGATTTTCTATTGTCACTCGATTAAAGCAATTGAATTTTTAATTGATAGCAAATTTAGTCCTCGCAACCCTAATCGTTTTCTCAGTGTGAGGATGTGATTTACATCATAATAAAAAAGTCAATGCATATTAGAAAAAAATAAATTTCAATACTAAAGGATGTCAATCTGTAAGACTTAGATTAGTTGTAGTTATTCAGTGATATAAATTGTCTTACAATGTCGAAAACTCAAACTTACGTAGCATTCCAACAATACAGAATACGATTACACGAAAGAAGCTACGAAACTTACATATAACATATTCTTTTGAATTTTAAGTGATTTTTGAAAAAAGCGTCTTTCGGTCAAACTTTTTTATAAAAAATATAAAAACCAACTCACATTTGCTCGTACATACATACATGTATATATTCACATATGTATATTTTATAAAGAACGAGAGAGATATGTAAAATTCTTTAAAACCTAAAAATAAAAAAAATCTCGATTGTCTTTGAAAGATAGTAGGATTAAGCTGAATAGATGCAGATAGACTGATCTGGTAAAGTTCTAGACACAGAAAACCTTTATCACTATTACAATTTTCTAGTCTCCTGAAGACTATAGTCTTCATTAGAATGTGGTCATTATATGTGACGGACGAGTTTCTTATAAACTAAATACTTTTATAAGCTTAAGAGTTTAATAAACCTAGTGTTTACACATGCAAGTAAAAGTATAAAGGAAAGAAAATAATACACTTTTTACTTACACTATCAACTGGCAAATAATTCTTTTTTTTTAATTGTGAACTTTTGACATAAGAAAATGTGCAAAACGTACGAATACTTTTTAAACTTTATTTTTTTAAGCAAACTTGAGTTACACATTATTAAAAATTCAGTTAAGAAAAATTTTTAAAAGAATGTTCTGAACTGCTGAGTAAGCAAAATTAAGAATTTGAAACTGTTGGCTTAATCTTTGGTATGGTAAAAAATTTTTAAAAATACGGTAATTTTATTTACTTAAGTTTTAATATTATTTTTCTTTATTAATAAACTAAGAAGTATACATACATAAATAAGTATAATCCAAAATATTGAAAACTCAGGGCATATTAAAGACTCATAATAAAATAATAAAAAAGAATAAAATTAAACGTATACACACATGCATTTATTAAACTAAAAACATTTTTAATCAAATATTTTCTTAAGACATTTTTATGTTTAAACATTCTTTTCATTTTTTTACATTTCATTTGTTTTAATCTTAAAACGAATATGAACTTCTCAGGTACTAATTAATAGACAAAAAAAAAAAAAAAAACAATTAAAAAAATAAGAAATTCAATTTCTATAACAAAAAAATATATATATAAATAAATAAAGAAAATTTTTTCGATAATTGTGCAATATAATAAACAAAAACAAAACAAAATAAAAAAATATACGTAATAGCAACTAAAGTTAAAAAAATAATAATGAAAGTTCATATGAAAATCCGAAAATAAAGGCAAAAGCATGGAAAAATGAAAATAGTGAGTCATAAGGTAGTGAGTTTTTGTTTTTCGTTTAATTACATAGTTTTGATTTAATAAAAATATAATAAAGAAATTTACTTAAATTAAGCTGTGATTTTAAATAAAATGGAAATAGCAAAAAATAATAGTTTTATACAAAAATCCATAAAAACACACACATACTGTAACACCTTGTAATAAAATAAATTAATGAATAAAACGGAATATCATTTATTTAAATCATTTGTTTCTTTTTAACCCTTAAAGTCTGATTGTGAAAAAATATTAATTAATTATGTACTTACTTACCCCTTTTAGAATTATTTTTCATAAAACGAATTCATTTTTTATTTGAATAAAAAAAATAATTACTATTAAAATTTAAATAAAATCATACATAAATATTTGAAAACATTTTATCTTAATACAAAATTTATGTATTTGGTATCATATGTAAAATAAAAAAAAAAACACAAAACAAATAATAAATATTACAACCAAATTTATATAAAAACACTTTCCAAAAACTCACCACATACTGTATGGAAATATGATTATTGATTAAAAACAAATATATGTAATAAATGGTATTGAATGGAAAAAACTACATACATAAAATTAAACTATTTTGTGGAAACAAAAGAAATTTCAATAAACTTGTTGCTATAAAAATAATTATAAAAAATTTTTGTTTTATTTGTACAGTCGCCATACAAATCCCAACATCTACACAGTTAGGTGTACGCTATAGCAGTTTTTAATAAAATTCATTTAAAACGGTAGCTATCCAGATAACCCATACTATAGACTATTACTTCTTCAAATTAAGAGGTTTTGGAAAAAAAGTTGCAAAATTTGGGCTGCAATTTTAAAATGTAATTAAAAACTTTAACTTGTGGCATTTTCAATAAGGGGATACAAGGAATTCCTATCCTAAAATACTCTTTCTATTCTATTTCTAATGTGAATTTACATTATGGACATTTTTGTCCGGACAGACGAAGTTTGTAGGCGAGTGGGCAAATACGCAAGGTGTGCAGTACACGACCGTCTGTACAAGACATTTTTTTGTCTCTCTTTCCAACTTTTCGTAATAATCGTCTTGTTGCTTTATTTCATTTTTGTACACTGTATTAATTTGCCAATATTTTTATAGAAATCAATTTTTAAAATGTATTTACTTATTTATTATTAATTTAATTTGGTTTGCTTCAAAAGTTCATTTCAATTAATTTTCATACAAATCAATTAAGCACGTCACGAAAGTAAGTGGAAAGAAGAATTGAAAAAATTTCTATCTGGCCATTAATGTCCGAAAGGTAAACGGTTTAGGAAAGAACAAAAGAGAATTGAAAAAATATCCGGACAGAAATGTCCATAATGTAAATGGGGACTGAATAATCCAAAGTTCGAATCCTGGTAGAGTCAAATGAAATTAAAAAAAAAATTAATTAAAAAACGCTGTATTATGTAATAAATAAATACAAATTAATAGAAACGAAAAAGTCAATGGAATAAAAAAATTTTATTTATACGAGGTATGATCAAAAAGTAACGGTTATTTTCAATTTTTTCAAAAAGTATTTATTTATTCATCAATAACTATCTTGTCCCCTTCAAAGTATTCCCCCTCAGATATAATAATAACACTTCTAAAACGCACTTTTTGGTATCGCCAACAGCTCTTGTTTCGATTTTTCTTTTATCTTCTCAATCGTAGCAAAACGCTTTCCTTTCATCGGTGTCTTCAGTTTTGGGAAGAGGAAAAAGTCAGCGGGCCCCAACTCCGGTGAATTCGGTGGTTGAGGCAGGATTACGGTTTTGTTTTTGGCCAAAAAATTACGAACAAGTGACGAGTTTCTTGGTCAAATTTCAGCAGTTTTGGGAGCAATCTTCGCTGCCGCACGTTTCATGACTAAAACATCCGTAAAAATTGCTTGGCATAAGCCAAACGATATGCCAACATCATCAGCAACCTCTCTAATAGTGATTGGACGATTATCCAAAATCATTTTCTTCACTGCTTCAATGTTTTCATCGGTTGTTGCCGTGCTCGGGCGACCAGGACGAGCATCGTCATTGACATCTTCTCGGCCTTCCTTAAACCGTTTATACCACAATTGAACTTGTGTTCTGCTCATAATAGACTCGCCAAACGCCACAGTCAACATTTCAAATGACCTTGCACATTTAATTTCATTAATACAGTTTCTTTGATCCATTTTTTGAAATAGTAAAAAATCGAAGAGCACACCAAAACACGACTAACCTTTTTATCTGTCAAAAACAAACTGACAATCCAAAATGGCTGATATTGTCAACATAAATAACAGACATGTGTACCAACATAAAAAAAAATGCGAAAATCGAACATACGTTCCTCACGAAAATGGAAAATAACGGTTATTTGTGGATCATACCTCGCGCGCGCGTATTTAATTTTTTTTTTTAATATTTATATAAAACTAGATGTTTTTGTCCGGTCTCACTCGGCCCGGTCGGTATCGTTAGAAAGCCTTTGTATCAATTTTTAGCGACATCCCTTTACAAATAGAATTTTAATTGTTAAAAAAAAACTAACCAAATAAATACAGTCATTAATTACTAAGAAATATGTACTCGAATATGTATTAGAAATAAATTATCAATTTCTATTGTAATTATGGTTCACTATTTTGACGATAATTACTTCCACATAAGAGATAGACATATGCTGTCGCGGACTTTTTTGTAGGAATATTTATGATAAACATATCGTTCATACATTATATATGTGTAACTTCAACGATATTTGCGCCGCACGCCAAAACATGTCGCCGATTGTAGAATTTTTTCCTACTTACTTGACACCTATCGTTATATTTTGGACAATTTACACAATATCTTTAAAAATTATAGCCTATGTGTTATTCTGATGTATAAGCTAAATTATTGTAAAGTTTCATTAAAATCCATTCAGTAGTTTTTGCGTGAAAGAGGAACACACATCCCACTCACAAACATCCACACATCTACACATCCATACATCCACACTCACAAACATTTGGCTTTATAAAATTAGTAGGATATGTATGTATTTAAAAAATAATAAAAAAATAAAAAAAAAATTTTTAGCCCGGGTTGAACCGCAACATCTGCAGTTGAAAGATATTTTTAATATGTTTGATTTAAAAATATATATGGTTAGATGCAATCATAAATCTAAGCATACTATGTTTCCAGCAGAATATGGTTGCCTCAACCATATTTTTTCTTTGCATGAGTTCTTAAGGGCAATATGCAAAAAGTGATAAAAACTTTGTGTACGTGTATCTCCCTCTATCATGTTAAATTTATATAACTATAGAACATATATTTACATATCTGAACTGCTTACTCTAATACTGTTTCCTAATCAACGATGATGTATATGTGATTAATCAGTTGATTTTATACTTGATGTATATAAGAATCAACGCTGGCAGGTGCTCCCTTATAAAAAACAATGTTTTTCTTATATTTTTTAATATAATCTATATAAATTTTATTATAATGTTTTTTTATACATACATTAATCACTTTTCTATATGCTTTTGATGCTCTTTCTTCTACAGCTTTCCAAAGGCTTCGTCTCAACTTAGGGGCTTCTGCTGCAGTTTTTTTAACTATTTTTTTAATTTCAATTAGTACGTTTTGTATATAAAAATAGCATA
The DNA here is from genome assembly GCA_947397855.1 of Thelaira solivaga. Lineage (NCBI taxonomy): Eukaryota > Metazoa > Arthropoda > Insecta > Diptera > Tachinidae > Thelaira > Thelaira solivaga. The sequence goes on along the minus strand of OX377611.1, from coordinate 41,932,660 downwards.
TACATATACGTACCTCAAATTGTATAGATCACTAAAAAATTTCAGACTATAATTAATTAAGCCATATTGTTAATTATGCATGTACTTTAAATAACTTTTTATAGATTTTATAATTTAACAAAAAAATATGGGTTTTTTCTGTCAAATTACTAATACGACAAAATATCCTATTAGTTGATTCACTCTTACAGATGAATCAAATGGATGTCACTGTTTTATTGGTAAAGCTAGCCATACACATTTGATTTGTTCGAACTGATTTGTTGAGAATATAACAACCACTAACATCAAACAAATCAGAACGACGCAATTTCTCTTTTAGTTATTTTTTTGTGTACTCAATACGAAAAAAAAGTAACCAACCTTTTTATTTTGCACTTATGTCTTTATAAATATCACCTTTTATTTCCCAAATGTCAGTTTTTTCTTTTAAAATTGCAATAAATTATATTAAGAATTGTTTTCTAGCAATCTTTGCGATATACACTCACTTCTAGTAGCACACTAAAATGAAAATGGCCAATGTACGCTTACTAGCCCATTAACATCCAACAAATCCATTTTATTTGAAATTGTTCAAACTTATTCTCATGTTCGCTAACAGCTCCATTGCATCCAACAAATCAAAAATCATACACACAAAAATCGTAAATGTATGACCAGCTGAATTCAAAATAAAAAGTTGTAGATCATGGTATAATTAATTAATAAAAATTGAAATGGCGGTTTCAAAATGTAAACAAATTTTGACAAGCGCAGAATAGAACAGCCACAAGAGCAAAAAATGTCAACTGGGCGCACTGCATTACTTGATGTTGTTATACCATGGTTGTATTTAGATGGATTAGTGAAATACAGGAGCATGTGTTAGTTTCCATCACACATTTCTGGTATTATGTATTATGGCATTTCCCATGCTCTCAACATGACACTCCAAAAGTGGTTTTGACTGGTTGCAATGGTTATTTTTGTTTTTTACTTATATAGTACATTTTCTGTGACAAATACTCAACAATTTGATATATTTTAACATATACAGAGATAAAAATAGGAGTCGTCACTTTTGTCTAAGTAGCTAGAACTTGCAATTATTGTTAATTCCATAATATCTACCAAAACCTAGAGAGTCTTTCGTACAGCCATTAATTTAAGTTAGCTATACTAGATCCAGCTTTCGTTTCAAGATGCAGATCACTCCCATCTTAATAGTCAACAAAATTAGCCTTGCCCTACGAGATACAGGGCAAGAGTTTTATCAAAAAAACTGTAGCAAATGCATTCGCTGATAATTGTATTGTTACGTTTTTACACTGTCATAAAAGCGATTAGCTTGTGGTGTAAACGCAGCCAGCTGTCAAATTAAATTTCACTGATCAACACTCAACATACATTTTTAAAAGAAAACGATTTTTTTTATTTTTTTGATGTTTACTAACACTAGAAGATCTGTATATATTTGTATATATAGACGATATACTTATTGCATCGAAATCAGAAGAAGAGCATGCGGATCATCTCCGAATGGTTTTTAACCGCCTTCGACATGCAAACCTTGCTGTTAATTTTAGCAAATGAAAGTTTGGTCAACATGAATTAACGTTTTTAGGCCATAAAATTACTGCCGATGGCTTGACTCCACCTGAAGAAAAAGTAAGTGCAATACGAGAATTCCCGAAGCCGATTTTTGCAAAGGATCTTAAAAAATATTTGAGTATTATAAATTTTTATCGACCTTTCATACCGAACGCTATTAAAAATCAGCAAGTTTTGCGTCTACTTATACCTGGTAATAAGAGAAATGACAAGACTTTAATTAAATTTAACGAGGTTGCTGAAATTGCATTTACACTCACGACTGATGCGTCTGACGATGCTGTAGGTGCCGATCTGCATCAAATTGTGGACGGTCATATGCAGCCGCTTGGTTTCTATTCGAAGAAACTTACCACTGCACAGAAGAATTACAGTGCCTACAACCGTGAACTAACAGCAATATACCAGGGAATACAACATTTTAAATACGCGATCGAGGGTAGAGAGTTTGTTGTATTCACTGACCACAAGCCTATTGTTTTCGCTTTCAAACAGAAAAGTGAAAAAGCGTCGCCTAGAAGAGTCCGTCAACTGGACTTTATAAGTCAGTATACTACTAATATTCAACACTTGCCGGGAGTAGAAAACAACGTGGCTGATTTGCTTTTGCGCATAAATGTAATTGAAAATGAAATCAATTTCGACGAAATTTCAGCACAACAACAACTCGACCCAGAACTTAAGAGATTGTTAGACGGAAATAAAGGCAATTCATTGACGCTAACAGAATTGTCTATACCGAATTCGATGAATACATTATATTTCCACATTTTTGACAATCGTATAAGGCCATTTGTACCAAAAAATCTTCGTCAAGCTGTCATTGGCAAACTACATTCTCTTTCACATCCTGGTATTAGGGCAACAAAAAAGTTGGTAGCAGACCATTATGTTTGGCCTTCGATGGCAAAGGATGTAGCGTCATTTGTTCGAACGTGTGTACCATGCCAAAAGTCTAAAGTTTATCGACATACCAAATCACCACTAGGTAATTATTCACAAATTGATACCCGTTTCGAGCATATTAACATCGATATTGTTGGACCATTACCAACATCGAATGGTTTCCGATACTGCTTAACATGCATCGACCGTTTTTCGATATTACCGCACAAAACGTGGCTAATGCCTTGGTCAGCGGTTGGATATCCTCTTACGGTATTCCCTTACGTATTACCACTGATTTGGGACGACAGTTCGAATCTGCTGTTTTTAGGGAATTGATGGAAATACTGGGTGTTAAACATTTGCGCACCACGCCCTACAATCCGCTATCAAATGGTATTATACAACGTTGGCATCGATCATTGAAAGCTGCTATAAAAAGCTCAGAGACAAACAGTTGGAGTTCGGCCTTGCCATTAATTTTACTCGGTATGAGGTCAACCGTTAAAGATGACATAGGATTAAGTCCTGCAGAATTAGTTTTTGGTGCACCTTTGAGAATTCCGGAGGTTTTTTGATTTCTCGTAAAAACAATACCAGTATTACAGAATTTGCAGAAAATCTTTCTAAGGCAATGTCAGATTTACCTTTAACCAAACCACAACGACATGGATTTAAGAGGGACTTTTTTCAACCTGCGTTAAAAGATTGTGAATTCGCTGTCAAATTAAATTTCACTGATCAACACTAAACATACATTTTTAAAAGAAAACGATTTATTTTTATTTTTTTGATGTTTACTAACACTAGAAGATCTGACAACAATTCATTCTCGCCTCGTTTTCTTGTTGCAACACATTCAATTAATTTTTCCTAATCTTTTTATTATAATAAAAATTAAAACTACAAAAGTTCAAAAATAAATATAAGCTTTCGATTTGAAAGTAATTAATTTGTTTAATTTTTACTGAACACGAGCTCCACAAGCTTATTAAGATTCGTATTGTAAAATAGAACACAAGAAGTTCGCTTTTCTCAACACTTATTGAAGACACACTTTTATTATGACCGTCATAACGATACTTAATTGTTTATGATACACCTTTTTTACTGTTTAACGTCTGAACTAAAACTCCACTCTCGTGGCAATCTCAGCATTGTTTTATATATCGTTTCACTTAAGCCTGGAACCCTCTAAATTTATATAAAAACAATGCCAAGCTGTAACGGTAATTTTAAATCTAGCAACTCTTCTTAGAACCTTCTACAAACAGCTAGAAATTACTACATGATTCTAGGTATATCAAGTTATAGAACTTAATAGGTAAACGAGAATTCTTATTCTAGCTAATTCTAGAATGAAACTTGTACGCTAATGCAGATATAAATAATACACATTTCACTTTATAACTCAGACACAAGTTAAAAGGAAAAAATTCTCATTTTGCACAAATTATTTTGTTTTAACAATATTTTTACGCAATTTAGAGATTATAATTCGGAAATAATTTCACAAGATGATGAACAAAATTATTCTAGCTATATTCTTTACTTTTCAAATTTTATTTATTTTTTTATATATAAATAATTAATTAAAGTGTGTAAGCACTAAATTAATTAAGTGAACTCTACAAGAATTTTTTATTAATTATCTTTTTACACAATTTTTTTTAACGTATCTATCGTATAAAAAGAGAATTAGGTGTACTAAATTGCTATATTTACATAGTAAAATACAATTTCTTATGCTGAGTACACACTTAGAAAAATGCTCCGTAAACATGACATGTTTCGTATTTCGTTCCGTAGTATGTAGTCGTGTTTATAGTTTATTTTCGTGTTCCTTTCGAGGTTTCCAAAATATCAAATTTTGGTTTTCATTCATTCATGTATTGTTTTTTAATGGAAATTTTAAAGTTTTACATGTACGTAATGGTTGTGCATACAAATACAGTCTTATACAAATGTGTGTATACACTACACAGGCCAAGTGCCAGTGATGGCACTACAGTGAAAGAGGATTTTTCGATGTGAAGTTATTCATTTGATATTAAATATATACTTATATATGTTTAGTGAAAAAAACGTTTACAAATGTTTGCAAAATTTTCTTTTTTATTAATATAAAAATAGTGCATGCAGACATTTTATTGTATTCAAAAATAAAAATTTTTATAATAAGACCTAAAGCTCAATAACCTAGCCGTTCCAATTATATACATATATATATATATATATATATATATATATATATATATATATATATATATATATATATATATATATAATATGTAATATTTATATCTGCATTAGCGTATAAGTTTCATGTTCTTTTCTCTCTTGTTTTGTGGTTTTGAAGCACTACTTACTTGTACATATTTTGCTATTACTATGTAATAAGTTCTCTTCACCATACAGGCATTATTATTACATTAATTGATGAATAAATATATATTTGAAACTGCATTAAAGAATTCTTCGAAGCACCCTGTTATGATAAAGTAGCGTACTTTCAACAGCTGTCAACTTTTTTACTACTCGGTTACCTACGCGCTGTTTTTGACAACTGTACAATATTTTATTTTTCACAGAATATATTAGAATATCTTATAAAATTTTTAAAAAAATATCATGAATTCAGCCACAAAAGTAAGTTAAATTATGTAAAATAAACAAAACAATTGTAAACTGTTAATAAATCATGAAAAATAACAATTTAAAAATTGTGCGGGAAAACCTGAGCGACGTCGTCAATGTCAGTATGCCAAACAACAACTCTCGCTCGGCAAGTGTCAGATCTTAGAATTCCTTAGGGCGGTCAAGAGGAAAGAAAACTATAATAAAACGTATGCGTTTTGTTTGCAAACAATTATTGTTAAATTATAGGGGGAGGGTGGTGGAGTGCTTCCATCTATATTTTGTTTAAACAATAAATTGTCTATAGTAAGGACCGACAATGAAGTATAATATTGTCACAATTTGATTTTTAAGGGAAACTGTTGATTTGTTTTTTGAAAGCAAATATGTATATAAAATAACTCGTACATAAACAATTTGTATTATTGTTTTTTTGTTTTGAAAATAATTAATTTTTTTTTCTTTCTAGGTGGGTGAAATATTTACTGCTGCTGGCCAGGCATTTAGTCGTTTAGGTGATTTAACTATGCAGCTGCATCCTAATGCAGAATCACCAGCTGGGTAAGTATTATGTAGAATATGCATAAATTAAATGGCTCATAATAATTTTGTATATATGTATGTGTACAAACATGTATGTAAATATGTATAAAACTATATGGACATACATATTAGGTACCAACCATTAAATGTACGCCAAATGTTTTATGTTATTGTATTACCAATTTCTTTTTAAAAATATATTTCAATAAATTTATTTTATTTGGTTTTGTATAAAAAAAACCCTACTTATAAACTTATTGCTATTTATGCAATATTTGAAATAAATATTTTCCATGTCGGATCTAAATACCGGTAATATTGAACATTTTATACGGCAAAAGTACTGATTTACGCATATCCGTACATTTTATGTTACTAGCTTTTGCGCCGCTTAGCTCTAGAAAAAATTCGTTATTGCAAGTTTTTTCATTTGATATAATATTTTAAGCATTTTTGTGCAAAGGCTGTATATTTATAAATTTAATTCCACGATAAATATTCATTGAAGTAACATTAATTTATACACATGTAAGTTTTAATTTAAAGCCTGTTCAGCTAAATGCGAACGAAAAGTTCGTTCGAATATTTGTATTGAAAACAAAACAAATATTCGTGTAGTGTTTTTTTTTTCAATACAATTATTCGAATGAAGCTTTCGTTCGCATTTAGCTGAACAGGCCCTTAATAATATATTTTTTTAATTTTATTACGTGCTCGCAGCATAATCATTTTTATTTTGATTATCAGCTTAAAATAAGAGTTGAAAAATAATATTTTTTTTCTCAAGCAACAATTTAGAAATAAAAAACTTTCTAAATAAAGATCAGTGCAACTGTTGAAATCTGGTGTTATGAGGATTATTACAATGTATCCATACACATATAATCTTATTCATTCTTTAGTAGAAGTTAACTAATGCCTGTAAATAATGAACAGTTTCTTGAAGAATTATTGGAAATGCGAAATTATCTTCCGTTAAACACGGGAATATATTTCTTTTTTTATTAAATGTTAGACTTTTTATTCAATTAGCATCTCATTGAATGAGATATTTCGTCATGAAATACTTTTAATTTTTCGTAATCTTTGAAAAAATGTTTTAAAAATTTTAAATTTTGCATTCTAAAAATTAACACTAATATTTTATTTTAAAATAAAACCAAAAAACTAATACATAAAACTATTTCTCTGTTCTCTCGCTATGTCCATCTCTAATTGAAATGATCGTCTCAACATAACAAACACCATATTATTAAAAATGAACTGTGCAATGCAGAAAATGGACAGAAGAAGAAATTGATATGTTACACGCATCAATAATACGATTCTCAGAAGATTTAAATAAAATCAGTTTAAGCATTAAAAATAGAACAGTGTAAGTTTTCAAATCATTTACATATAAAAAACCTCTCAACAGGATATAGCGAGAGGGCAAAATGTTAGAATTGAGTTAAAAAAAAGTCATTAACGATATCTATATGCCCTATTTTTTGCCCTACTCTTAAAATTTAGATCACAAATAAGACAGGCCTTAAAGAAAAAAGCATTTGAAGATGCTGGAATACCTGCTAAACAAGTGCCAGTACAGCAAGTGCATCATGTTGTGCAAACAGTACAACAGATACAACAACAACCATTGCAACAACAGCATCATCAACAACAGCAAAATATTGTACAGCAACAGACAACTCATCAAATATTAAAACAGCATCATGTACAACAGCAAGCAACTGTAATTGCAACAGGAGTAGCCAGCACTCAACAGCAGCACCAGCTTCACCAACAACAACATCCACAGCATCAAACAGTTCATATACAAAATGTTCAACATATTGTGCCCTTACAACAGGTATTACAGCAGTCATCGTCCTCATCTGCAGCATCATCATCATCATCATCTGTTTCTGCGCCAACACAAATTTTGCAAACTGCACCAAAACAAATTATAATACAAGCATCACCACATACAACGTCTTCAGCTGGGGCAAGCGGTACCTTAGTTGGTAATCAAGTGACGCTTAATAATGTCCAAACAACTGCTAATATTGTCGGTACTGGTTCGCCACAATTAACACAACCTCAGATAGTACATTTGCAACCGCAACAATTGCAGCAATTGCAACATGCACAACAGCATCAGATACAACCCTCCCACACTACTACTACAACAACAGTAACAATACAACAGTTCCAGCAAATGCAGGCGCAAAAAGCTTTGCTGGCAGCTGCAGCTGCGGCAGCGTCTGTAAATAATTCGGCAAATATTGCTACAACAACAAGCACCATATCAAATACACCGACAACTCCTGTCACTGCTACTGTTACCGAAAACATTGTTATACAGCAGCCAACACAACAAATTGTTAGTGGTCCTTCGACAAACACAACGACTCTAGTTGCAGCAAACAACAACAACAATAATATAGTGAACACAACAATTAACAACAATTTGATAACTAGTGCTAGTAATATTATAACAAACACAAACGTCGTTACATCTACAACAATTCCTGCTAGCACATCTGTGGCCCTTAAATCTGGGCCTGATGTAACTATGACATTAAATCGTATTAATACTTCAGAAAATGAAGTAGATGTTGAGGAATGTCTACCTGCTGATGTTGTAAAGTTGGATTTTGCTGGCGAAGAAGTAGCTGGATGAAATTTAACCTCCCAATCCAATAATCGGGCAATAACACTTTCCACATCGCCACCATATACAGCAATAACATCAACTCCACCTCATCAACAACGCCTGCAACTTCAACTTCATCATCAGAAATTACAAACACAACCAGTGCGCCATTTAACAGCAACAATACGAAGAACTAATTTGGAATTAGAAAATGTCATTCATAATGTTGCAGTATCGGAAGAAGAAAATGAAGAAAGTGTAAATCGGCACGATCACCAGCACCACGATACAACAACAGATGCAATAGACGAAGATTTTTATTTTTAAAATATTTTTATCCACTAATATATCATAATTTTCTTTAGCTTAAAACCTTCCTTTCCCTTTTAAACTATCATTTAAATATACCTTTTAAATAATATTAATGTTGTTAATAATTGTTTACATTATTTTCAAAAGCTCATTTAATAGACCAGCAACTTAAAAAAGTTGAAAAGTTTACAAAAAATTTAGTTCTCTTGTGAAACTCCAACTAAATTATTTTGTACTACATAAATCAAAATTACATTTTTGAGTTATGGCGGTTTTGTATTAAATGGACAATATAGCCTCACATATTTTGCTAAAAATAATACTTACGTTTTCCATTTCCTTTAAAATTTTTATTTTTTCCCCTATTTTGTAATTAAGAGAAAATGCTAATATAATAATTTTGAATACGATTGAATATATTTTGTTTTCTATTACCCTAGATCGTTTGCACTTGTTGAACGATTTAATATTTAAACCATAAGAAAAATTTTTGAATTAAAAACTACAAAAGTTATGTGAATTAAATGATTGTTCATTGATTAATTTTAGTAGAAGATAAAAGATGAATAAATAATATATTTAAAATATATAAAGAGAGAAAACGAATGTTTTCCGGTCTTTAATTAGTGTATAAAATTGTACAAATAAAATGAAAATATGAATTATAAAAATAATGCGTTTGTTTTTTATTTAAAATAAATTTGAAAGTAGGCTTGTAGAGATTATTTTCTTCCGTTGTTCTCTGTTCGAAATGAAAAAACATACAAAATCAAGATTTAAACCAAAACAAAAAGATATATTTCGTAATCAAACATAAGTAAGATAGATGAAAGTGAACAAGTATGTAATACCTAATTTAAAGTTAACACTAAATTAGGCAATTTTATCAAAATATTCATTAGTTTATTGATTGAATTTTAATTTTTATTAATGATATCGCCAATTTACAATAGAATTAGACCATCGACTTTTCTATGTAAAAAAAAGGCTAAAAACTTTATGTTGTTTGTATTAAATTCAGCAAAGAATATAGATAACAAACAAAAATAAATAATATATTTGAAATTTAGCACTAAAAAAGAAAAAATATTTCGTTAGGTTTTTTGATTTTAAATAAAAATAAAAAGTATATTGTAAAATTTTGTTTTAAGTGTTGAGATACTCTCTAAAATGTGTAAGATTAAAATTTAATTTTAAGGGAAATTAGTATAAGTTGCTAATAGTTAAAGTAAAGATTTCATAAGTTAAACATAAGGCTTTAAGTTGAACATTTAATTAAAAATATTAATAAGTTGGATATCGGATAGTGTATCCATAACCATTTACCTAAATTTGATTCTAAAGTTATAGCCAAAAACCTGTTATTTGCTCCACAAAATCCTAACTTTAACTATCGAAAGGTATAACAACTGTCTTTACCTAGCCTCTACCGGTCTTGTTTGTAGGTATTCCTAAAATAAGCGCTTGTATAAATAAAATCTAATTTTTGATTAACTGTTTTTATTCAGTCTCAAGACTTCTAACTTATTCACGCAACAGTGAGCGTGGATGATCCTAGAATACACAGTGGTCATTATTGGTTATTAATTTTATGTAAAAACTTAAAAAAATCTTTGGAAAATAAAATTTTAATTTTTAAATCATTGAATAAAAGTCGTAAACGTGAGCGTACTGTTGTGTTATACAGCCTGTTACTCGCTTTATACTGGTGAAAGAACTTTCAAAATGGATTCCGTAGTAACTCTACTCCATTACAAAAAAAAAAAAAGAAAAAAAAACAATTTTCTTCTTTATAATATGTATTAGTATGGATAGAATTTGTTAATGTTTAAGGAAGTTAATTACTTATCTACAAATTTCAATAACTCCTGTCGTATCTTTGTCTTAAAATGGTAAGTAACGTTAATGTGTACACACAAGTTTGTTTATCATCTGTAGAAACAAATCTTTCTCTGCCATTTGGTGGGTATAGATTCAAAGATCTTTTCTCTTTGTAATGCTGTTTCCATAAAGTTTTCAATTTCTGTCTCTACATTAGATCTCCATTTAAGGTCTAAAAATAAAGGAAAAGCGCTTCCCGATCTTTTTAATCTTCTTTCTGCAGATTGATAACATTTCCACGGCTGAGGTTCAACTAAAAACAATTTGGCCATATTTGATAGTTTAGTTAAAAACTTTTGCAAACCCACATCATGATGGTTTAAATGCACCCACATGGTTATAGAAAAACAACAAACTGCATCAAAGTGTGTCTTATTATTTATTACTAGAAAGTGATTTACTTTTTCAGTCTTCTCCATTCATAACATCGACACAGTCATACATAATGTTTTTGTTATTACTGTTAGACTCTTTGGCGCGGGCAATTAAACCTGTGTCTATATCGACTCCGTATATAAATACATTACGTTGAAGCATCACACTGCTAAGATATTTGTATAGCAATTGTGTGAAAACACCAGAATTACATCCCACATCCAGAACAAAATACGGTTCTATTGATTCAATTTCATCTTCTGGCAGCCATTGCTTCGAAGGCAAAAGCTTTAACCTTTCATCTGCTGAATTGAATTGATAATAGTTTATGAAATTTCCATATTGTACAGCTCCTGGATCTTTATTTCTAAACTCCATTGTGCTTTATATTACAAATTTTCTTTCCATACAAAATACGAATTAATATTTTTTTGTAAACAAATCAGAATTATCAATGCTTCCTACTTGACAAAACTAGCATAAATATGACGTTTAAAAAATAAACGCCAAGAATTCTAATTTTGACATTCTTCTTTGTATATATTTGAGAATCGTATAGTCTGGCAGCTCTGCTTTTGATATGACCTTGAATTTTTCCGAATGGTGAACTTTCTGATATTCACCACAATGTCTCTTTTCCTCTAAAAGTTCACTTCAGAGTTTTACTTTTTATGCTTACCACTTTTCTCCTTTTTATACTCAGCACACCTTCCGTTCGTTCTTCCTTCTTCTTATCCCGTCCATCTTTTTTTCTACATACCACGCACCATTGGGTAAGATTGACTCCGTATTCTAGTTGTAATTGAAAACAGGAGTAGTGTGTGTGAGTGAGAAACATCTCACTCTTCTAATTATATACCGTGATATGTACAAACTAAAAGAAAAAAAGAATTCCGCAGTTTTGTGTTTGTTGGTGGTTTTTTTCTGCAAAAAAATTATTCATGACAAACACCATATTAACAAGCAAGTAGTTGGCTATTAATTTTACGTACGAAAAATTATAAAAACAGATGGCGATAATAGTTTTATGTATTTTTCAAGTAGATAAACTGAACGAATTTAGTGAATATAATCACCCGCCAGGTGCTTCAAAAATGTTATAAAATTACAGCACAGGTGTCGCTATACAAAAGTTTAAAGGGTTGCTAGCAAAGTAAATTTACATTTTTTGTTTCTTATTATATTTTTTAGTTGCGTGTAGTTGAAAGTGTAATATTATTTCATTACGTTTCATATCAGTTGTGCAAAATCAGTCCTTAATTTTTCGTTTTCTCTTGTAAAATGTAGTCTGAAGTATCACGCAGCATTCCAATTCAGTTACCACGGCTCACGTTCATGAACGATGAACGAACACTTTGGTGGGAATGCTTACGTTGTAGCTATTACTTTTGAAGAGTGCCATCTATTCTATTCAAGAATAATAAAAACAACATCACGTGTATTAAATTTCTATTTTCTTGGTAAATACAAACATGTGTATGAATGTGTGTCTTTAAAACGCCTGTCTAATGTGTTTGGGCACTCTCTTGTTGTCTTGAATTTCTACTGCCGTACAAAACACAAGTACTGTTAAAACTGTAAAAAAAAAAAAAATTCAATGCTTGTTCTGTTGTGTCATTTTTGCACAAAACTTTTTGGCGTACTGTAAAAACGACACTAGAAACTGTGCATTGTTCTAGTGTCCAGTAGTCTTTCGTGTATTTCAAATGGGATTGCGTAGCCTTTTAGTACTTATCGTCTGACATGCGGCAAAAGTCACCCTAGGAAGTCTTTGAATTCTTAATGAATAGGGAAGAGGTGTAAAATTAGAGTAGTGTCACAATAAATATATCTATTTTAGGCGCAGTCAACAGGTGACTTGTTCTCGCTCCTCATTCTAAATTAAGCGAAGACCATATTGCACATGTGTTTAGGAACTATTCAAAGCCGGAACTTGTTTTTCCTAATATTAAATTTGGGTTACTCAGTTCAATTTCCTTTTCGAAGTCAAGTATATAGCAGATGCTTTGTCCAGATTACCAATTGGTCATGATAAAGAATTTGATAAAAATGAAAATAATATGTTTTTAATTGATGAAGTATATAACAATATTTTAGAAGAATGTCCAATTGATGCAAAGGTTATATCTAATTTCACAGAAGAGGATAAAACTTTGCAAGTGGTTTCTAATTATGTAATGAATGGTTGGCCGAAATTTAAATTATCTAATAACGAATTAACTCCATATTTTATAAGAAGACATTCAATTTCCTTGGAAAAAGGTGTACTTCTTCTTCATAATGAAAATTCTCGCGTGATTATTCCTAGCAATCTACGTTCAAAAGTTTTAATTATGTTGCATGAAGGTCATTGGGGCGCAAGTAGAATGAAACAACTTGCTAGAAGGTATATATGGTTTCCAAAAATAGATGAAGAAATTGAAAAGATATCAAAATCATGTACAATATGTCAAGAAAATGGTACTAATCCTAAACAAAAATTTTCATCATGGCCTGAAGCCACACAACCTTGGGAAAGAATACATATAGATTTTGCTGGGCCTTTCTTTAACAAAATGTGGTTAATCTGCAAAATATTTTTGGTATAGAAGGCTTACCACAAACTATAGTAAGTGACAATGGTACACAATTCACATCATTGCAATTTAAACGTTTTTGTCAACTGAACTCAATAGAACATTTAACAACAGCACCTTTTCATCCGGCATCAAATGGATTAGCTGAGCGATTTGTACGAACTTTTAAAACATCTTTTAATAAAATCAACCAGGAAGGAGGTAATCAAGAACAAACCATGTACAAATATCTAACAACGTACAGGACAACTCCGAATCCAACTACAGGCAAGTCACCGGCAGAGTTATTACATGGACGTCAACCTAGATCAATTTTAACAGCAATGTTTCCAACAAGTCATGAAAGGACAATGACAAATTTAAAATTTAATATTGGTGATAAGGTATATGTAAGAAATTTTGTGGGAAATAAATGTTGGATACATGGAGTGATAAAAAGCAAGATAGGAAATTTTTTATATTTAATAAAAACACAACAAGGAGTAATAAAGAGACATCAAAATCAAATGAAGAAACGACTAGACATCATGAATGATAGTTCCAAATTACAACAATGTATTTCTCAAAGAAATTCAAATATAGAAATAACACTTCCAAACAATCAATTAAATCGGCAAGAAAGAATAAACATAAGAATGGATTCACAATATTTAAATAGAATGTCAATTGATAATTCCCTAAATTCGACTATTGTACAAGACGCATCAGAATTACAAGATCCACAAGAATCAATTCATTTTGATACAGCAGACCTACAAAAAACCAAAGAACAATCACATTCCAAGACAGCTATTGAAGACCACAATGAACAACCAACAACTATTGAAGACCACAATGAACAATCACAAAGGTTTGAAGAAAATAAGTGTCGAAAACGTAAACAGCAATTCACCCCGAGACGGTCAGAAAGAATTAAAAAGAAAAGTTCTATGGATACAAATAAGTGTGAGGGAATGTAACAAATAATTATACATACTTGTTATAATATTTTTAACATTCAATATTACTTTGTTTATTGTTTTTTGTTTGATAGGAAAAACTTTTATGTATTGATTGAAAATCAGATTGATATTAATTTTCATGAATAAAGAAATAATAATTTTGATAAATAACAATTATAACAATAGCTCATTGGTTACTTACATACGAGTACATACATAGTTCGTGTAGCCTTTTTTGTAGTAACAAATTTGAGAGCAGCCAGTAAGCAAATTAACTAATTTTAACCTAACTAACGTGGTGGTAATTTTACAAGAAATTTTCAATAAAATATATTTTTTTATAACTATTTGTTTTTTTTTTAAATACACGATATTTTTAACTAAAAATAAATAAAAATTAAAAATTTTGATTGTATTTATTAAAGTCTAAAAAACATAAATTTTTTTTAAACTAAAAAGGCATTTTTCTACAGCTAAATATGTATATGTATAAAAAGAAATGAAAAAATAAAGAATACGAAAATAAGAAATGGTAAAAAATGCGTATCAGTCTTTTAAGAGTAATTTTATTCATCATATTGCGCACTGAACGCATATGCGTTTGCTGCATCACAATGCAAACAGACATGTACAGTTTTACGCTTTAGCCATATTTAGTATATTTTTCGAGCAACAGGAATTGACTCTGTTTGGGGGTGGAGATATGCAGTCTTATGCTATTATGTTTCCAATTGTTGTTCGTAATGCCCGAAATATTCTTCGATTGTGTTGGCGTCTTAGCAGATTAGGTAGAACTATTTGCCTTCCCAGCTTTTTAGAAAGTACCCTATAAGCTTTTTATTGAAGACTAGCTGATCCGGCAAACGGTGTTTTGCCATATGATTTATTTCTAGAGCATGAAAATATATCTTATTTATTTCATCATGAAAAATTAAAAAAAATTTGTTGGGGTTCACCAACCCCCCTCACTAAGGAGTATAAAAATTTGTTATAAGCGTATTCTCATACCTACTGAATATACATATAAAATTTCATCAAAATCGGTTAAGTCGAAAAAAATTTGTTGATGTTTGAAATATCCGTTAAGTTAACATATAAAAAAGCTCATTGCTGTGCATAATGCATTTAAATATTTAAGTTTTTAGTGATGTGTTTATATGTAATTTATTTAATAGATCCCCGAAAATGTGATTAACAATAGCTAAGTATATAAATTAAATTAATGGCTTGACTAAAATCGAATTGTAATGAATTTAAAAACGAATTGTATTTAAGTTTTTCAAAATATTAACTCAAATATTTTGAAATGTATGCAATGTTCACTAAAATGGCTATAACTCATGAACCAATACACATACAGAAAAACCTTTATATTGACGTCACCTTTCATATGAACTTTGCAGAAACAAAATCGGTTCACGCATTAAAGAGAACACAATACAACTTATTTTTATATATATATATGTAGATTGATATAAAGCAATGTTCATACAAAATCCGGCCGCATAAGCAATTGAATATATACGAGTACTTAAAGGAAAGATACCTGGATTTTGCTGTATTTATTTATTTATTGTAGTCTATGGAAATGGATTCCTTACAGACTATAAACTAATATAAATTATTGACAAAATATTGGATTTAAATCATAAATTAGGAAATTAACAAATTAATTTAAATTATAAAGAAGAAAATTCTTAAAGTGCGTTTTTGATACATTAAATTCTATTAATTGATGCTCATTTATAGCATTAAGATATGTTAAAGATCTAGTCAATGGACTATTAGCAGCATAATTTCTACGGCTTAATGGAATATAAAACAAGTTTCTATGCCGAAGTCTACTAGGTACACAAAATGGGATAGTATTTAAAAGTTCTGTTCAGTCCATATTTCCATTTAGTAAATCATATATAAACAGCATTGATTGAATTTTACGTTTCTTTTCAAGTGTGATCATGCCTAAGTGTAGACATCGTGACTCATATGAGGGTGGCGGTTCGAGAAAACTCTAGTGAGGTAAGGCATAACTAATGAAACGTCTTTGAATTTTTTCAATACGCAATATATGAATGTCACAATGTGGGCTTATTCCAGCTTAGATCTAACGTAAGAAGAGTACAGCATTTTTAAAGTGTAGGGATCTTTGAACTCCTTACAGCTTCTTTTTATAAAAGCTAAGGTTGAATATGCTTTTGGGAATGATTTTGTCTAAATGGGGGAGAAAAGTTAACTTGGAATCGAAAAGAATACCTAAGTTTTTAATAGGCTGATCCTGTTTTATAATATCATAATTTATATGGTATAATGCAGTTAGCGGGTTTCGAAGTCTGGTGTAAGAGATATGTACACATTTACCTAAATTAAATTTGATATAATTAGAGAGACACCAATCACTGAATTTATCTAAGTCCGATTGTAATTTATTAGCGTCAGCTAACCTATCAAATTTAGAATAGAAGAAAGTGTGAATAAGTAAAGCAGCTAGATATATCATTAATAAAAAGATTAAAAAGTAAAGGTCCTAGCACACTACCTTGTGGAACACCAGAGGTTTGAATGTATGAGCGTAGTATACATTTTGTAAGCTCTGGGTTTCTTTTAGCAACTTTTTTCTTTTCTTTTTGCTTGCGATCTGTACTTAAGATTTGCTTACATCTTTTTTCCAATCATTGCACCTGACTGACATTGTCGGATTTTCTAGATGTTTGTGCGTAATTTTTTTCTATTTTTATTTTCCATGACTAACCACGCTTACAAATAAACTAATACTGAACATTTTTTTTTCTACAAAATACGGGAAATATTTTTAGAACAAAATTTTTTTTTTTAAATTCAAGTGTTGTCACTAGGTTTTTCTAAAATGCTTTTACAAATGCGGACGAGTAATAATTTTTACACCAGAAGCAGAATTTCTCATCACTTGCTTTACGGACAGCAGCTAATACTCACATAAATACTGTTATAACAATCACAATTAATGAAGATACCAGAAGAATGAGCTTTGTAAGTTGCAAGAGAATAGAGCAAATTAAAAAAAAGAGAAACTGTAAAGAAGGTGTCAAATTTTAAGAGAAGCTTGAACAAAAAGATCGAATTATATTAGGGAGTAAGAATAAAAGACCTGGTCACTGCGGTCAGAGTTGATCTATTGTGATGCTACTCTAGTGTTAAAAATTCTCCTTAAGTCTGGTATTCATTAAGAACTCAGAGACTGCCTTGTTGGTTGAAAATATTGTATAATTATTTATTACAAACACATAGAATTTGTATGTTCAATATCTGATTTGATGTCTGAACTATTCGTTTATTTATTTTAGGTACAATTAATTACCTTAATACTTCATACATAAATAATACTATGGCCTAAAATGATAGTCAGCCTAAAGTCGATTTATTTTTAAAAATGATTTTACGTTTAAAAATAAGCTTTTAATTAAAGCAGACTTTACTATGACTATGATTATGGACCAATGTTTTTAAATAGAAGAATCTTTGGTGTGTTAGCTGTCTGAATGATTGATTGATTGATTGAATGAATGTTTGTTTGTTTGTTTGTTTGTTTGTATTCTCTATATAAATACGTTATTATAACTTAAAACTAAAAATGACTTGGATACGGTGGATCCATAATTGCTAAAATTTTAATGGTATTCATAATAATAGCGATATGGATCTACAACAGATGTATCGCCAGCTGCCACAGGTATGCCACCAGTTTTAGGTACAGGACGTATAACATAAGTGCTGCGTCTAGTTTGCAAATAAAAAATTGTTTTAAACATTATTCGGTTTTCACATGGAAAATGTGTTGTTTTTGTTTACCTGTTGTGCTCACCGGCGTGAACTTGAAAACTAGTCTCCTCATGATGGTCCTGCGAGAATAGTTTTTTTAGTGCAATTATGCCGGCAATGGTTAGCGCCACTTTACTTATGACTAAAGCTTTGCCAGCAATAGCAGCCAAAGCTTTAAGACCAATAGGACCAGCAATGCCCATCGCTGTTAAAAGAGCTGCAATAACATATTTGATATGACCACCACCTTCTTTCTTTTTCTTTTTCTCTTCATGATGACTTTCTTCCTCACCTCCACCATAACGAGCTGTGCTCATATCCACTTTCAGCGCATGAGTTCGTACTAATTTATCAATTCTCGATAGAAGAGCGCGATCCAGTGGCGCTAAGCTATTGAAAGCTCTAGCATCAGTTAGAGCACTTATGATACTTTCCTCTTCTGTATGATTTTGTTTTTCCAAAACTACACCATCAACAATTTTTATGGAATCTTGTTCTATGGCCCTGCTTATGCCAGTAAGAGCTTTATGTTTTATACAGCTAATGAAATCATTTTTGGCTTGACAGTCATCATACACACGTCGTATGATCTGAAATTCTGGTCCCAACCATGTGCTTGACGTTTCCGAAGAGCCTGTACTACTTGTTGCAGATGCTTGCGATGCCATTTTTGAGGTACTTCTGTGTGATCTTCTGTGTGCCACAGCAAGTGGCAGAATTGTGATCGTCATACATAAAGCAAATATTAGACATTTTATTCGTTTTTCACTTGACATTTTATATTTCACTTGATTATTTTTTTTTTTTTTTGAGTGGGAGGGGATTATTCTTCTATCCTATTAAAAATATTTAAAGATCTTATAACAGATCTTTTTGCAAATAAAAAATCTTATAAATCCTTTCACTTGTCACTAATTTTGTTTTTTTTTTTTAAAGTTTAAACATTTAATGAGCCTTAAATGGGACGTTGGCTGGTTAAGTTGGTGAGTTGGTCGATCGGCTCTTGTTGGCGGCTGATATGGTTATTAAAGTTTCTTAAATGCAACTGCTGCATTGTGATGTGATGCTACCAGCTTTTATAAATTAATTTCTATTTTGCACAAATCATTGATATGGAAACTATTGGCGTGTTTCACAATCATCTTAAATACATTGGCTTAAGAAAATATCTGCCTTTGGCAATTTCTTTTTATTTTTAATTTTCTCAAGTTTTCAATGTGCTTAAGCTGCTCTTGGCCTTCTAATTAATTTAAAATTACTATTTATTAAAGGCAGGTGTGGCCAATAATAATTAAATTTTAGGAGGATAAAAGAAATTTCATAGACTAAAAAATAATTTTATATGCAGCCTTATACATAAAGAAGAGAATGGCAAAAATCGCAATCAAGTGCATGATTAGAATTTTTTTATGTATAATCAGTCAAACCACATAAACGAACAATTTGAGTAAAAATCGTGAGCATCATTTGATTAAATGATTTTCGAAGCACGATTAAAAACTAATTGTATTTTTATGCTATTCGACATAACTGAATTTAAAAAGCAAAATTCAAACACAGGCATTAGCATGCATATATTTTGATTAAAACATTAAACAGTACAAAGCTGTATTTCAATACAAATACACACAAACAAAAAAAACCACCCCTATTTTACTACGCAATAGTTTAATCAAATATGTGTGATCGTCGATTTAATGATGAATTTTTTTTAAATTGAATTGTGCCGAAAAATATTTTAATCGTGCCTCTAACTTGACTTAATCAAATGTACAAGATTTTTTTCTGCATTGAATAAACCACACACACCGATTTTAGCTCTCTTATCTGGCAGCTATAAACTGCAATTCTCTTTTGTTTTCTATTCGTATCCTTTAAAATTGTGAACAAAAAATAGAAGACTTTAATTTTAATTGTTTAAAAACAACTTAAAAGCTAAATAAGTTAAATTCGGGTGTGACGCGTCTTATATACTCTTCATATCTATAATTTTGCACGTCTTTATTCAACAAAACAAAAAAAATTATGAAAACGATTGTTTGTGAAATTTTAATGAATATTTAATAATTTTTTTTAGATTTCCTACTTAATTTTTAAATAAAAAAAAATTTTTTTTTAAAATATATATTAAAAAAGAAGGAAAAACAATTTAAATTCGGCTATGCCGAGTATTACATTCCTTTCACTGTGTTAGACAAATATTAATTTTTTTCACTTTCCACATTCTTCTTAAATATAAAAAAAAAATACATAATTGAAACGGCTAGTTTATTAAGCTTGAGGTCGTATTATAAAAGTTTATTTATTTATTATTAGAATGAAATATCGATATAAAAATAAATTTTTATAATACGATCTATAGATTCATAAACTAGCCGTTTCAGTAAAAATATATAAAATAAACTTATAAATTAAAAATTATATAAAACAGTTCTATTGCATTACTGGCACTTTACCACCGACTGCCTACTTTTGTGTTTGTTTGCACAAACATTACGCACATGTACTGCTTAAAAATTTGTTTTTATAACAAAAATTTATGAAAAACCTAAATTTCGGTCGGCCATTCTTGAAACGATTGTTTTGATTGTTGTGACTATCATTTCTGATAAAACTGCATACCACGTTTTTCAGTCATAATTTTCAGAAAGCTTACTTCGACGACTGACATCGGTAAATTAACTTCGCTATTTATAAGGTTCCAAAAAAGTATATACTTTACAGGGTGTAGAAATTACACTCGGAATGACAAGATTCACTTTTTGTGAAGGATAAAAATTTTAAATTTATAAAAGCAGGTCGTCAATTGTATATAATTTTTATAAAACATTTTCAAATTGTTACTTTCTAGCTTAACTCAAGTTTAGTATGTGGTTGCAGGGGCCACAACTTTCAATAATCAAAGTTGTGCTTCTTAACAAATTTTCATTTAACTGACATGTTTTTGTTATCCATCGATGCATTTGTAATTTTCCATTACTTTGGTTGGTATATTTTCTTCTCTCAGTTTCATTATGATCATTAAAAAATAAAAATATACAAACACATACCATTTATGAATTGAGAAATTATTGCACTTCTATTGTGTTTATTTGCACTTTCTTTACAATTTATAATTTATTGCATCTGCAATTTGCAACGCACACCAACATAACTGTTGAAGCTTCTTGCTAAATGAAATGGACGTTTGTTTATTCCAAAAAAGTAATTTCAATTTAGAACAAACAATTATTTTATTTATGCGTTTTTATAAACTACAAGTACATACATACTCGTACATACAATGAAATTAAGCTAATTTTATCTAGCACTCCTTGCTCTTCAGGTAAAAAGTTTTATTTTTCTCAAATTGATTACAAAAATACATACTCGTACGAATACAATCCTGCAGTCACTGTGCTTAAAAAAAGCAAATCTTTTGCAGTTTTACAATATCACATGCTCCTAATTGCAATTTTGCATACTTTAACAGTCTAAGAAATTCCTTAAGTAATTTAGTTTTTTTTTTTTATATATTAAGACCAGCACTCAGGGGATGACTCCTACTCATGCAATGCATTGTGTTGGAACTAGGAAAATAGGTTATGAGAAGGAGGAAATAGGGAGTAGTGTCTGTGGATGTTCAATTTGAACCCTCCTACATCGAAAGTGGCAGGGAAAACGCATTCAGGAAGATTATTCCACAGGCGACCGGTACGGCTGGAGAACGAATTCTCTCGGTAATGTGTTGTGCGATTTATTGGGCATTCCACTACAAATGGATGGGATCTTCTCGAAAAACGCCTAGTTCGTATGAAGGTACGGTTTTCGGGAATATGTTCCTTAATTTCGCTGGAACACATTCCATTGTAGTAGCGATAGAAAAATAAAACACACCCTACGTTACGACGATGCTCCAGTGAATCAATAGAATTGGCTACCCTACTGTCACCGATAAGCTTCTTCGCCCTCTCCTGTACTCGGTCGAGCAGCTTCAAAATAGACTTTGAAGCTCCACCCCATACATGAGAGTTGCACTCCATTTTCGGTCGGATATAGGTGGTATATATAGTAAGGAGATCAGATGCAGTGAAGTATGTCTTACACAGTTTCAAAAAACCTAGGCACTTGAATGCTTCTTTAGCGACATGAAATATGTGTTCATTCCAGCGAACATCACACTGGATCTTCATGCCAAGAACATCAAGAGCATCTGATTCCCTAATATCTACACCACCCATACTTACAGATGAAACAGCATCTGTTGTCGTGTGTCTATGCGTGAGCATACAGCAGTGGGTCTTACGTGCGTTGAAATCGACCCTGTTATTGCGACCCCATTCAGAGATTGTCATAAGATCACGATTTAGCGAATCATTCATGTTCCGCCTCATTGCCTCAATCATCGAAAGGCTCGGCCTATTAGTGAATGAGTATGAATGGCAAATGCTGCTGTCATCTGCAAAAGAGTAGATGGGGTTGAAGTTCGACATAGAAGGTCATTCGGAAAAATAATAAATAGAGTAGGAGACAAAACGGAGCCTTGCGGTACCCCTGAATTAATCTTGAACGCAATATTCATATTCGCAATGCTTTCATTTTACTTTTCAGTGTTACATTACTGCCAGTAGATAGATATCTTTCAGTAAAAGAAGATCTTTGATTCTTTTGGAAAATATATAACAACACAAACTAATATAAAATAACTCAATATTTAAAGAAATTATAAAAAAAAAATACATTCCTTTCATACATTTCTCGCAATTATAACAGAAATTCACAATGACAATCAAAATTAGAAGAACGAAACATTCTTTCTTAAATTTTTGAACTCAGAAGAGCATTCACTAAAATGAATTACTTATTGAGCATAAGTATACCGCTTTAAGAAGGCGGCATTCTAAGCAAAAATAAGGATTATACCGACTCTCAACACAAGCAAGTCTTAAGGCCCTTTGCACATTATTTCCTTATAGCAAGTTTCTGCTATACTGTACTGCCTCATGTGATTTTAATTCAGAAATATCTTCAAAATTGCTGGCTAATAGCTGTCCGTTATGCACTTTCTTAGTTATGGAAGTAAGGGGTGGTCCAACCATAATGATTTTAATTGTGAGTCACATCTTAACGTCAAGAGTTTTGCCCAGCTTAATTTTCTTTGTTTCCGTGTTTGACAAATTCAACCACGTAGAGGTACACAATTGAGCAGCAGTTCAAATTAAAATGCATTTCGTGCACTTCGTTATTTTTTTGGTCAGCATAATCGACCAAATGTTTCCACAATCGGGCGAATTGTGCGCAAATTTCAACAAATTGGGTCTATCGTGGCATTTTCAATTGGCCGCCATGATCATGTTGTTTGACAACGTTGGACTTTGTTATTTGGGGATATTTAAAAGAAAAAGTTTATGTCGATATGCCAAGAACAATTTAAGATCTAAAGGATGGGATAATTCGGCACATTAATGACATTGAACCACAATTATATCTCTGACTATCGGATGGAGGTATTCCACCGAATCCATGGCGAGTATTTGGCCAATATTTTGTTTCACACGTAATTGTCATAGATCCTTCTATCATAATAAAAAAATATAAAGATAATGCTCTGAAAACTGTTTTGTTTTATTTACTATTCACATCGTTCGTTGTGGTTGGATCACCCTATTTTTTAATATGATTTCCACAGCAAACATTCTGCAAAAAATTTATTGATGTTCATTTCTGTCGGAATAATGCTACCCTTTTACACATAGTTCCTTTGATAGTAAGGTAATGGCTTCATTTTTATTTCAAGATCGACATGGCTTCGATAAAAGTAGCAATTGGTTTAGCTAGCGGACTCGTCTTATTCTATTTCTTTTCCTATTTCATTATCCCATTAGCCTTTAGGTGACTTCTTCGGCAAATAATTATAATAAATAAATTATTTAGTTATAATTAAAAATAAATAAAATGTCATGTCTTAAACATTAACAGTGCAATCTAAAATCGTAACGTGTTTTAGCACCCAGCATTTTGGTTAAAGCGTCATACTTAAATGAGTGCGTTGGCGGTGCGCATTCTATACATTAGCGTTAATCACCTTGTGTAGCAAAACCCACTAAAGACAAACAAAATTAGAGTTAAAAACGCTAAATTGAAAAAAAAACTAGCTAACATGTCATTACTAGTCAAAAATAACAAAACTTCACTACAAAACGCGCTGTCAAAATTGAATTTATCAACCGCTCCGTGCTGCCGTCAAATTATTTCGGTATGATCCATACATTTTGAATGGGTATTTGAATATTTGATACATGGCAAGAGGTAATGCCATTTTACTGACGACACAATGTTCGTCAGTGTTCACGATATTCTCCAATAGATCTTCTAGAGAAATACTGAAGAATTCGAAAATATAGGGTAACGACCAGAAATATATGAAATTAAGATTTGCGTTACCTGGAGAAACTGGAACACCTATTACAATTATTAATCATTTAATATTGAACACTAGGGCACTAATTAGCTCGATATTCATCTTATAGCTGTGTGGATTGAATTTGCTATTAGTACAAAATACTTAATTTTATTAGCTGTGTTGCCTAAATTTCGCCTATAAATATCATAATGAAGTTTTCCTTATAATAAAGCATTGTCGAACCAAATTCCGGCCGCATAAACAATTCAATATACATATACTTAAAGGAAAAAGGTATTACAAAACTATTGTTCATAAATACATTTTTATTTATTGCTTTTTCAGAAATATTAAAAAATTAATTACAATTCATTTCCTCTTATGAATTTTCGCCTTAATGGTTCTCATTAGCTTCTGCACAACATTCTGATTTCTGATCTGCTTGCGCTGCATATTTGTTCCAAATTTTCAACATATTTTTGGCGTCAGGAACAACAGTACTACT
Source organism: Thelaira solivaga (assembly GCA_947397855.1). Lineage (NCBI taxonomy): Eukaryota > Metazoa > Arthropoda > Insecta > Diptera > Tachinidae > Thelaira > Thelaira solivaga. The sequence continues at coordinate 41,907,600 of OX377611.1, read as the reverse complement.
TATCTTTAATTTGCTTTTGACAATAGCCCAATGTTGATCAATTGGCCGAAGCTGCGAACAATTAGGAGGGTTCATGTTTTTGCCACTATATTAACCTGATGTCTTTGATACCACTTCATCGCAGTTTTTGAATAATGACAAGACGCTAAATCAGACCAAAATTTTACTGGGGACTGGTGGCGTTCAACTAGAGTCAGCAATCGTTTCTGCAGACATTCTTTGCAATAAATTTCTGATGTCATTGTTGAAGAGCCGACAAACGGCGTGTTTTTTAGAGCACAACTGCAAATTGCTTGCCATCCATTTTCGTGTATTTGTATTTGGAATCGGCATCTTCACGTTTCGCCCCAACATAAAATTTTTGACCTGGCAGCTGTTTTAAGTCCATTTTTACATAGGCTTCATCGTCGATAATCAGGCAGTTGTTGAATTTTGTTAAAACTTGATTGTAAAGAATGCATGCTTGTTTTATTGCAATGTCATTCTGCTTTTCACTCCATTTTGGATATTTTATTGAATGACAGTTTCTGTAGCCAGCATCCATACAAATTTTTCTTGCGGTACTTATACTGGTGTTATTTTTTTGCACCATCATTGTCAGAGACACCCAGGTTTTGCTGTATTGAAGATATTATACATTTTGTAAGCTCTGGGTTTCTTTTAGTAACTTTTTCTTTTCTTTTTGTACTTAAGATTTGGTTACATCTGTTTAAAACCTCATTTACAGTGCCTTTTGGAAGCTGAAGTTTTTTTCCAATCATTGCACCTGACCATGTTGGATTTTCTAGATATTTGTGCACAATTTTTTTTCTATTTTGATTTTCAATGACTAACCACGCTTACAAATAAACTAATACTGAAAAATTTTCTCTATAAAATAACGGTGAATATTTTTAAAACAAAAATTTTTTATTTAAATTCAAGTGTTGCCACTAGGTTTTTCTAAAAAGCTTTGGTAAAGTGGTCGGATTTCGTGTGAACAATGCTTTATATTATATTTCGCTGTATTATATTTATGTTTATTAAATTTTAAATTTTAACTGTAAACAAATTCGATTCTCACAATCAAAGTTGTTTTCTCAGTGTGCAAAAATCTACAAAATCTAATCGAGTGCATCAATTATTGAAACAAAAATTCAGATTTCTTTTCATGTTTAAAGACAGTAAATAGATTTGAAAATGTTCGTGGCGATAAGTTCAATGAATTTGGTAAAACAAGAGTTTGTGTTTTGTTACTCGTTACCAAGAGGGAAATTATCATAATTTTGTTTTACTGATAAAATATTAACTTTAGCCATGATCGATCTTGCGGTCAATGTGTTTAAAGATTCAGTCATTTTTTATTTTGCTCATTTTTATATAAATTAAAGTTTATTAACTTGACTAAAGTAAAAGGCATTACACCCTAATAAAATTAAAACGTAATGCGTGTTTACAAATTATTTAAATTTTAATGAAAATGATCTCTGTATCTGAATTATTTTGTATGTATGAGTAGTTGTGTGTATAAATTACTGAATTTTATTAAATATAGTTAAAACTGGTGCAACATAAATTAAGTTTAAAAGAAAATTATGAAAAGATGTAAACAAATATAATGAATTAAGCATATTAAATAAAGCTTTTTTAAAATTTAACATGCTAGAAGACTCTACCACATTTCTTTGAAACGTTTTTTAGCTGCAGCTATATTATACAGATTGGCTGATGAATTTTGCTACATTAAGAAAATGAAATAAGTTTTTTTGTAATGCATGGCCCTGCTCGTTAGTGGCTGATGTGTCTTCGGATATGGAATATTGCTTCTCCTCTGTTCAACCTAACCCAGACTCATTTGCCAAGAAGAAGAGATAAGATATAAAAGAAGATCGATGTATTTATCTCCTTACAAGAACAAAGAAAGTTGTTTAGTTTGACCCAAGAACTTATTTTTTTTTTCTTTCTTTAAAATTATTCACCATATAATATCTTTGTCGCAAGTAAAATTAACCACACTAGTGTGTGTCGTGTAGGGTTTAACATGTATTTTAATAAAAAAAAATATATATATATATTAAGCAGTAAGTGAGTGCACATTTGGTGCAGTGGCCCACTGGGTGAAATTGAATTTAAAAACTGTATGACTTTAAAAGGAGAATGGATAGCATGTGTGTATAAAAATTTTCCAGCTAATACTCTTAATTATTAATAAATAGATGTTTTTGTTTTCAACATACACATACACACTCATACACCATCAAATCTAACAACATGTGTGGCGGCAGCAAGTGCTCATAAAGTGTGAAGTTTCTTTTTGTTTGAGGGAAAAGTTGGAAAAAACGATTTATTTCATTTGATCACTGTTTAAAAGAAGAGAGTAAATTAAATAAGTCTAGCAGCGGTGATTTTTTTTTTATATTTTTCTTCAGCTAATGCTTAATTGCAGAGTAATGTGTTTTTCCACGTTCAAATAATTAAAAATATGCTGTTTTAACAAAAAAAAAAAAAAAAAAAAAATAATTCGGTTTGTTAATTTAAAAAAGTGAAAACGACATTGAGAAGTTATAAAATGATAAGAAATGTATTATCACTTTATGTTGAGTTAACACGGGTAAGTTGTATGTGTTGATCAAATAAAATAGTTTGGGCTATTAGATCGCAAATTCACAGTATTTATTTAGTTAACTAATGGCTGCGGCTTAAGCAATGACCCTTACATTCAAATAGATTGTGAACTTGGGCCTAAAACTTCCTAAAGATGTGTGTCTTGTAAATAAAGAATTACTTTGTATTTTTTTTTTATTTAGGACCAGCACTCGGGATGGCCCCTACTCATGCAATGCATGGTGATGGAACTAGGAAATAGGTAGTGGGAGGGAGGGTAGAGGGAGTAGTGTCTATGAACATTCCATTTGAATTTTCCCAAATTGTACACTACTCTAATATTACAAATCTTCTGTACGTCTAGTATTAATTAAGAACTCAAAAACTTCCTTGGGTGACTTGTCTACCATGTCAAACGGCTGTAAATAGTGGTGCCCTAAGTAGCAAAAACGGGTCCAAATTACACACAATATGTTTTCTGCTGTCTCTTCGTCTTTGTTAAATAACCTGCAAAGGTTCTTGACTTATTCAGGCCTAGTAAGTCATTTATTCTTCTTTTAGAACGGAATGGCATGACTATTTTCGTATCCTGATATGCATAGACTCTAACATATATTGTTTTCTTTCCAGCCACTCCTTAATCTTGAGTTTTATAGAGCTCTAAGGCAGTCTGCAGAATGGTCCTGGGATAATCAACTTCCTTGGACAAATATCTATTATGACCTGGCACCCCTACTAGGTGAACCTTGTTGTTGCATGCTAGTCTATTTAGAAGTGTTAGACAATCGCAGACCAGTTATGGTCTTACTCCGAAAGCACTGAATGCTGGTAATGCTATTTTGCTGTTTGGGTGAATGAAGAAGTGACTATTATTATTGTCTCTTTCAAGTCCTTCTCTTAAGCAGAGCTTGATAGCGTGTATGTCGGCTTGAAAAACTGAGTTCGCTTAATCCGTATTGATGAATAAGCTTCTCCAAATACTCTAACCGCTTTCGAGGTATCTGTTTACCATATATATGATCTGTTTACCATATATATGACCTGGGTGCGATCTGTTGACAATTAGCTTTATTTGGGAATGTAACCCTGATGTTATGCGTAAAGTTGTATTTGGTTTGACAGTGATTGCTTAGGGTTACAAATTTCGCACTGATTACTGCAATTTCTTTAAAAAGTGAGCTGAGTGCAGAAAAAGAAGCCTCCGCACCAACCAAGATAAGCTTTGTATTAAATTGCCACACTTCTTTCTTGATTAATAGATGAATAGGAGGAAGATTTAGCAAGACTTCGAGAGAAGCAGTCGGAGCTGACCTCATTTCCTTGTTATATAGACACAGGGTAGACTTTGAATTTTATTATTTCTTGCCTTTGCTGTGAAAAAGATTTTGCTAACTCTCGTGTACCAGACTGAAGCCGCATATGGAATATGTGACTTTACTGATGGATCTAAGTGGAATAATTCGGGGCATATAAGAAATACGACATGATTTTAGGTGAATATTCTCGATTAAAAGGAGTTTTTAAGCAATACAAGAGCTGTTAAAGAAATATTTTTTTAACGATAAGTGTGTAAAAAAATGGTGTAATGGTAGTATTGATAATTGGAATTATACATAATTTCTTAGATGATACGAAGGCGGATCAATAAGTCCGTGACTTTTCGAACTTCGTAGTTATGTGAAATGCAGCACTGTTCCCATCAAGTACCACCTGTTAATAAACTACTGTCAAATTTTGAGCGTTTAAAAGCTGTTCAAAACATACAACCTCGTGTGTTTTTCTAAATATAGAAAAAAGCAAGGAAAAGCTCGATAGTATGGGGACTTTACAATATCGATTTCAATGGCAAAAAAGTGGTTTACTGACTTTTGTTTTGGTCGCACAAGTACAAATGAAGCTAAACGTTTTGGACGGCCAATTGAAGTCAGTAGACCCGAAAAAATCCACGATATGGTGTTGGCCGATCGAAGAGTAAAAGTGCGTGAGATTGTTGATGCCATAGCCATTTCATATAGCAGTGTGGTTTTGATTTTAAATGATCAGCTGGGGTTAAGAAAGTTGTCTGCAAGATGGGTGCCGCACTTGCTCTCAGTTGACCATAAACGTAAACTTGTGTACAGTCTCAATGGCAAAACTCTATGAATTGGGCTACGAATTGGTACCTCATCCACCATATTCTCCGGATTTAGCCCTTAGTGACTACTTCCTATTTCTAAACCTAAAGAAATGGCTCGGGGGAAAGAGATTTAGCTCCAATGATGAAATTATTGACCAAACAAATGCCTATTTGAAGCAACTCGAAAAATCTTATTTTTTGACAGGGATACAAAAACTGGAGAAACGTTGGAATAAGTGTATTGAGTTAAAAGGAGATTATGTTGAAAAATAAATCCATGTTTTGCAAAAAAAAAATGTGTTTCATTCAAAAAGTCACGGAGTTATTGATTGGCCCTTGTATCATGAATTGACATTTTTCAAAGAGATCAAATATAATATCGTTATTTGAGCTTAGAGATATCTAGAAGCGCTTAATTAGAGTACAGGTTGAAGAGGGATTTTTAAAATTTTTAAGGATTCATAAAGTACCTGTGAGAAAAAGTGGAATGTATAGCGCATTGGATATACAAGCTGATGACATATTAAACGAATAAACCAATACTTCTTGAATTTTTTTTTGGTCACCTCTTGATTGAAAAGAAATTCACAATAATCGATAGACTATTTCATCTTCATTAAGCTCTACGCTGCTACTAGGTTTTACGCTGCTGCTTTTGTCGTCGATTTTAGTTTCTGTCATACCGTCTTTGTGTAATCTGTGCCAGGCGGTCAGATGATATCTCTACCATATTCTGTTACATGCTGATTTAGAAAAATCTTGTTTAGCTATAGGCAGCAGTAAAAAATACACCGATTCCGCATTTCATAGCCTAATTTTAAGAGATTTTTTAAAAGCTCTGTTTGCTATCTGAAAACTTCATAAGGAATAATATAACTAGAGAGTAGGTCGGATATCTTCCTAGAGAGTAGCGTATTCCATAAGCATATGTCGTTAAGTGTGGATTTTTTCATCAAAATGGTTTGCAGATGCTACTCGTATCTACTTCCACTAAAGCGAAAGACTATTGCCTTAAATGTTCATTCGTTAAGTAAACCTTTTTTGCAGGGCTTACAATAATTTAAATTTATGATTAATTTTTATTTGAACAACCTATAATTTGTCAATTTAAAAAGACAAAATTTATCAATTTAACAGATTAATTTTGGGTTATCAACTATAAAATCCCCGTAGATGTGCAACAAGCGTTTTCAAAAGGTTCATGTGTACAAACACCACCAACAAATTCAGCAACAGCAAAGAAGAAAAAACACCCCACAAGATAATAATCCCTCATTAAAAGCATCACGCGAAAGCCTGAAGACAATCAGACAATTGCTCAAAGACGGATCATTTCAGTCATGCGAAAAAATGATTTGTTGTAAATTTTTACTGGTATGACTGACTACTCCCGGTATTATTATGAAGCGTACAAGTAGCAAGAGATAAAGACTGTTGGGTGGTAGGTAGATTAGATGGTTGGTTGTTTGGTGCTTTTAATATTTTTCATTGTCTGCCAGCAATTTTGTGGGTGTCATTATCCTTTTTGGCTGACGTATTTAATGACAATGAATATTTCAGTTTCTCATTGCTCAAGCTCAAGTATTTTATATGAATTCTTTACTCTCTCACAACAGTCCATATGTTACAATATCATACAAAATTCACTATCATTTACAATGAAAAATATGTTAAAGTTTAAACAAAGAAAAATCTGTCATATATTTATTTATAATACCGCCACAAATTGACCCCCTGTTTCGAATATAATTGCAACAATACAAGTACATAAAATAATAAAAACGTGTAACAAATTTTCTAAATTATTTCTTTCTTATGTTTGTTGTAGCAGTAGCGTCAAAGTGACAAAACGGCGCTACACAATCGAACTTAATTGTAAATATAGAGATGGATAAGTAAAAACCTGTGATAGCTTAATTCATCCGAGTATTTAGACTAGTAATCTTGGTGGAAAACTGTTTGGCTTGTATGTTTCATCAGATGTTTTTCTTTACATAAATTATTTATTTGTTAAAGAGGATTTTACACTGTACTACTGAGTAAAATTGAAATAAAATTAAAGAGTATAGTGTAAAAACAATACACCAAAAAATACGTATGGCTCTCATCATCATTTTCTAAACGTTTATACTCTTCATTGTATCAGGGCTGCATTTTTGCATACAAACAAAGTATTAATAAAAACAGCTGAAAAAATATAATGAAAATCTTAACATTGATATCATAGTGTAAAATCCCTGTGTGCTTTTTCGACAGTCGGATCAAATTCCATTTCATTTTGCTCTCCAATGAAAATCTTAACTCTTATTTTATAGTGAAAAACTAGCATAAATGATATAAAATATCTATTAATGAATTAAAAACAGGCAATTTCCTCAATTTTTTTTTTTTTTTTTTTTTTTTTGGTAAAGAACAGTTATTACACAGCCAATCCTTTCCAAATGCCAACCTCACCTACAGTCCAATAGAGACTTGGTGTGCTCTGTCGCGCTAACGACGCCCTGACTACAGAATGCTATCAATAACAGAGTAAAGCCTGGATAGGGTAGTCAGTACCTATGGTGAATATTTCTTACAGACAGGTCCAAACAATTTTTTTATTTTATAAAAAGTTTTTGTGAGATCAGAGTTGATTTTTTTTTATTATTGAGTGTTTTGGTCTGCATCTTTTTTGTATAATATTGGGGGAAAATCTGTCAGGTGTTTTCGTCATAGCATCTTATGACTATGGCCTTTAAGCACATTTTTAGTCAATTTGTTAAGCAGTTATAAAAGACTTGGTCTAGTGATTTTAAACAAAAAAGCTTTCAAAATGTGTGTACGATTAGAATGCCATGAGTGTGTATAGAAATTTTAATATCAACGAAACATTTGGGGAAACCCTTTAATACGAGTGTAAAATATCAATATTGCTGATTGATTGATTTTATCAATTTAGAAAAATAAATTTGGTTGACATTGTACTGCAATTTGATTTATTTATTTCAAATTATACTCATTTAAGTAAAGGGTGTTTTTTATAGACGTATAGAACTTTAAATTGCAATAAAACAATGATGGATTATTCCATTGACATGAATTTTATTTATCCGAACGATAATCTTGTGGCATTACATTTTAAATATGATTTCTGGCATATGACCGCCACGGCTGGTTCGGATGTAGTCCAATCTGGACGTCCAATTTTCGATGACTTTTTCCAACATTTGTGGCCGTATATCGGCAATAACAGCGCGAATGTTGTCTTCCAAATGGTCAAGCGTTTGTGGCTTATCCGAATAGACGAATGACTTTACATAGCCCCACAGAAAGTAGTCTAGCGGTGTTAAATCACAAGATCTTGGAAGCCAATTCACAGGTCCAAAACGTGAAATTAGGCGGTCACCAAACGTGTCTTTCAATAAATCGATTGTAGCACGAGCTGTGTGACATCATGGTTGTTCAATTAATTAATGAAAAAGTTAGTAATCATGGCTATATACCGATCAACATTGACTGTAACGTTCTGGCCATCATCGTTTTTGAAGAAGTACGGACCAATGATTCCACCAGCCCATAAAGCGCACCAAACAGTCAGTTTTTCTGGATGTAACGGTGTTTCGACATACACTTGAGGATTAGCTTCACTCCAAATGCGGCAGTTGTTGACGTAGCCATTCAACCAGAAGTGCGCTTCATCGCTAAACAAAATCCGCTTATGAAAACCGGGAACAACGGCAATCTCGTTTTCGAAATAAAATTGCACTATTTGCAAGTGTTGTTCAGGCGTGATTCTATTCATGATGAATTGCCAAAGAGAGAATAAATCACTTGACAGCTGTTAAATCGGTCGCCATCGTGAACAGTAACTTAAGGTTCTATATGTCTATAAAAAACACCCTTTACAAGCAAAATAAAAAAAAACTATAAATTTTATGCAGAGACTTAATTTCTTTTAGGGTACACCCTGATTTTTGTAAATTTTAGTGTGTTTTCTTACCTGCTGTAAACACTCAAACTAAAATACAAGAAAATATTTAAAATGAGCACGTTGCTGGTTAAAATACTACTCGTATGTACTTAGTAATACGGGTATTCTACTTGTGAGTTTCTCAAGGGATACAATTGGCAATGTTTGTTAAGAGCAGACAGAGATTTTTTAAATCTTTTGTGGTTTTGACTTTTTTCTTTTGATATAAAAATTATTTTATATTTTTCATTTCTTTTCTATTTTTTGAGTAAATAATCAACAAGGGTTCAGTGCCTCAACAGCTTACAGAAAATGAATTTAATATGTGTGTGTATGCATATTATTTAGTATGAGTATTGATGTGCTCGTATTTCTTATGACTGCAAATGATGGTAGTTTTAAGTTAAATTAAATTTTCCTGGTGAAATAAAATTAAATAAGGGAAAATATATAAAATATTTATCAAGAGCACACAAAGCAAATAGAAATGTTAAAAATAATAAAAAGTTTTTAAAAATAAAAACATGATGAATACATGTTTAAATATCATATGTTTGCTTGAAAAGCAAGTTTATGAACACTTTTTGTTTGAGTACAAAATTTAATCGTACACGCAGAAAACAACAAACCAAAAGAGTAGTGAAATTGTTTAAATTCAGTTGATTGATTGAAAAGACTCATGTTTCGTTAGGCAAAGTGCCTAATATCCGCCAGATTTCTAGGAGACTATCATATCCACTGTAATCAACAGCCTTACTATTCCTTATTAAGGACACTATTTGATACCGTCGCACGATTTTATGGCAAAAAAACCTGACAGATTTTTCTCCAACTTTAAAAAATTGTTTTAAAATGGCTATGTATTTGTCACAGTAAGAGGGAACTTTTTTATTTTAAAATAAAAATATGTCTTTTTTAAGAGAGTTGTGATTTTTTAATTGGATTGTGAAGAGAACTTGTTGCGATTAAATATGGAATAAAATATCTGCATCGGCAATTCGTTCGATACGATCAAGGTGCACTCAGTGCCAATTTTTTGAAAAAAGTTATCTGCCATCTGAATGGCTTCGTGAATACACAAAATTATCTACTTTGGGACTGAGAAAATCCTCATGTAATCCATGAGGCCTTACATTTTTGAAGATGAGGCCTAAATTATAACGGAGTTTTTATTTGCGTCAGCAAGACGGAGTTATTGCAGCATGAAATTAAAAAGTACACTCTTACTGTGACACATCAACTAAAAAAAGAGCAACTCCAAATGGACAAAAACTATGAATATCGTATAGACCTTTCACAAAATTCGTAATAAATATGCATGATAGGTAGTCACTATTCTACTTTTTGCTACTTTTGACAGATCGAACGGCTAAATGGGATAGTTAATCACAGCTTTAAGGTTAATCAAATCATTCAGTGACAAGTTTTAAAAGAAACATCCATATTCTTTTTACAAACAACGTACGTTTTCAGATGATTTTTTCTTTAATCTACATTCAAGGTGGGTGGAGCTTGTGGGTGGTTGTGGTTGTAAAAGAAAAAAAATATGATTATGAATTATGATGTAGAAAATCATAATTTTATGCAACCCCGATTATAACACCACAACAAAATCAGGCACAAAAAAGTTCTGCGCATGTTATGAAGTTATTGAATAGGGTTACTGGCAGGGTTACTTGGCATGACAAGAATAATTTCATTTCAACTCCCCCCATATTTTCTATGTTTTCTTTTGATGTATTTGTCAATAACTTATAGCACATACATAAATATGTAAATATGTGCTCGCATGTATGTAAGTACATACTTGTATTTTGTAAACATTTTTGTTAAAATACCTCAGAATTATTTCAATTTAACAAACACTTGAAAACAACCAATTACCTTTAACAAACAGGCATATAAATGAATCTTTTATACACATATTTGCCACTTGGGTCAGATATTTGTTTTATATGCCAACATACATCCAGACATATGAAATATGTATGTATTTCTAGTTCTATAGCATATACGAGTAAAAATATGAGCGTGTGGCAGATATTTATTTGGTTATGGGATTAAATATTTACTAAAATCAATTCATCAAATTTCCAATTAAGCGACCAAAACAGTTGTTCATATCATGTCTTCAAGATTATTGAGGATAAAAAGAATTTTTAGTTTATAATTTTTGACCATAAAACACTTTAACACTGGTGTAACCAAATGAGCTTCTCTAGAAGAAAAAGAAAAATTTGTTAGGATAATTTCTATTCATTCCTAGGGATCACTTAACTGAACACAAAGTCCCAGGCTACACAAACAATTTTTGTCCGCATTGTCAACTTAGTGTTTTTACCACTGTTTTCAGTGCTTTATAACATTTGCTTTGCAGAAAATTTTAGATTTAGTGTTTTTTTTACTTCACTGGCACGAAATTTGTGTGTAAATCGGTCAACAAAAAGAGAAAATAAAAAAAAGCGTATAACCGTGATTAGATCAAAACAATTTTTGGTAGAATTGATGAGCTGTGAATGAAATCGTGAAGGTAATTTGGGCAACTTTTAAACTTTTTTTAAATACGAGTTTTTTTGGTTTTAATGCTTTTGAAATACAAAGGACTTCCTATTTCAACGTTTCCAAGTATGTCTTGACCACTTTCGCAACATGGGGTTAAGCATTGTCATGCTGTAAAATCACTTTATTATGTCTCTCGTTGTATTGCGGCAATTTGTCTTTCAATGCTCGACTCAAACGTATTAATTGCGTTCGATAACGATCGCCTGTGATTGTTTCAGTCAGTTTTAACAACTCTTAATACACTACGCCGAGCTGGTCCCAGTAAATACAGAGCATAACTTGGAACCGTGAATATTCGGTTTGGCCGTTGACGTGGAAGCATGGCCGGGATATTCCCATGATTTTCTGAGCTTGGGCTTATCGTAATGGACGCATTTTTCGTCCCCAGTCACAATGCGATGCAGAAATCCGTTCCGTTTTTGCCTTGCAAGCAGCTGTTCATAAGCAAACAAACGGCGATCAGCATCTCTAGGCTTCAACTTGTACGGCACCCAATTTCCTTATTTCTGTCTTTCAGCATTTTGAAATGGCTTGTTGCGTCACTCCCAATTATCCTCCCAATTCTTGTAGAGTTTGACACGAGTCTTGATCAAGTAATACCTCCAATTTTGCATCTCCGAAAACCTTCTTTCTTCCACCGCCATGCCGGCCTTCGACGTCTAAATCACCGTTCTTGAAGCGTTGAAGCCACTCTCGGCACGTTCTTTTACTAATAGCGGCCTCACCATGGGTATTTGAGAGCATTCGATGAATCTCAGCAGCAGATTTCTTCATATTAAAGCCGAAAATTAAAACCTCCCGCAAATTACGAGAATTTGGCTAGTAAGCTGACATGCTTAACCGAGAATACTTTTATGATACAGACACAAATCGACTAATATTTCGATGGCGTTATGTTTACAAATATCTAAGATTATTGTATGACATCTACGATCTATTTATTTCGACTACCACTTACAGCTCCCATGGAAGCAAAGTTGTACACCAATAATTTTTTAAAGCCATATTTACCGCGACCCATATTTATTTATTTAATTCTCCAAAAAAGTATATTTTTTGTAATTCTAAAAGAGAGAAGTAGAAATTAAAAGAGAATTAATTACTTGCAAGTTGTAAACATCCTGTCCAATAAACTAAGAATTGCAGCAATAAAAATTGAATAGTGTAATTAAACTCTCTGAAGGTGCAGCATGAAAGGAACACTAAATGAAATGAAAAATAAAATTCAGCGTTAAAATGGGTGGCAGTAAGTATTGAATATACTTCAAAATTGGTAAGCACCTCTCTTCTTGCAAAATTTTTTTGACATAAAATCATGTAGTTACATATGACTTTTGGCACATACTCGTATATTTGGGTGTATAATTGAAATGCATTTTAATAAATTTTTTGCACTGCATATTTGCATTGTCTGAAGAAGATAAGAAGTAAAAAATTTTCAAATGGCTTCATTACACACACTCAAAATGTAAATCTTGTAAATTTTCTTAAAAATATTTTTGAAACTAACTAAAATTCATTTTACTGGGTGATGGACAACCCAGCAAATTTTCGCACTTTGTGTAAGATAAAAGTCCAAGTGCATAGTGTGTGTGTTGACATTATTTATTTTATTTTATTTCAAATAATCAGTAAATGAAATGGTTCACTTGGATTTTCTTTAAAGAAAAGGCTAAATGTTGACAGATAATATTTGGGAGTCTTAAGAAAATGTTATGGTTTTATGGTTTTGTCAATATTTACATACAATCAGACCAAATACGACAAATTTATAAACAACAATTAGAGAAAATAAATATTTAAATACAAACATTTATATCCATACGGTTTTCATATACACAAGTAAATAAATATATGTATGTGAACATTATATAAACATCTAGATATAAATGTATGTAGTTGTATTTTGGTACATTTGTTTTAATTTTTAAAAACGTGATTTGTATTATGTACTAGATTTTTTGTCTGGTCCCACACAACCCGTTGTTTTATTATGAGTCGGTAGATATCCTTTTTTTTTTTGGCGCAGTCATCACAATATGTTTCCCATCTAATGCCCCAATGCAGTTAGGAAAATTCCATAACTTTAAAAACTCATCGGAAACTGCTTCCCATTCTTTATTTGTTGATGGTATCTGCAAAACAAATAAAAATAAAATTGTTTCTTTTTACCTTCAAAAACTCTGGTTGCAAGACTTTATAAATAGCATCGGGGATAATTCCAGAAAGTGTATTATGAGGGATGCGAAATGTATATTGAAGCGATCTAAAGCTGTCACCATTTGCCAAGTACCGAAGTTTGACCGCTAAGCGTTCGGAAGCGGAAATTGCTTCACGCAATTTGGTCGTCAGCTTCGTTATTAGTGGCGCTACTAATTCCAGCTGAAAAGATATTACTTTAATGTAATATTGTTATTTAAACCTAATGTCGTTAGCTCGTAGCAAATGATCAAAATCAGTTGAGTTCATTCGCAAAAAATTTTTATAAAGTGCTGGAGTTTCTGAACGCAGCTCCAAAAGCAGTTTGGAACAGCATCCTTCTTCTTTTCGACGTCGAATCCACTCCCTTTCATGTTTTTTCTATTGGTATCTTCTTCTAAAAACAATATTGATGCTGCTCCAGAGCTTAGCACAAAAAGTTCATCGAAATCTTCCATAATCACTTTTTAAACAAATATTTTTATTTGTTTTGGCGGTTTGTTCAAATATATTGTGTGATCAAATATTTTTTCAAGTGTGACCACACATAAAACATGTTTTCTCGTAATTTTATTTCATTGTGTTTGACATCTATTTGCAAAAATAAAAATAGCAAATAAATGTCTCTAATGTGACCACAAAAGAAAATTTGTTTCGCTTTGAACAAATTTTGGGAAAACAAGAGCAAACATATTTGGGGCAAATATTTGACTAATGTGACCGTACCTTTAGAGCATAGCGTAGCAATTTTTAGAGAAATCTGTTTATAAATAGAATTTTAACTTCTCCAAAGTGCTAAATAAAAATTTCAAAGCATAATTTCAGGCTTCAATTAAGTGGCCTTAAAAATGGGTGTGGCCGGCTTAAAAGTATATGGCGACATTTCTTTTAGTATAGAGACTATATGTACCAAATTTCAGACAAATCCGTTGGAAAACAAAAAATTGTATAGCGAACAAACAAACGGAGATACATAGGGCGTGCTATAACTTTAAATGCGTGAACTTTGATAAGCCTAGAATTTGAGATTTTACAAACCCTTTTATCATTCGTGAAAAGAAAAAAAAAACATGTGATAGCAAAAATTACATCACATACTTTACTTGTAGAAGAACTTTAAAATATTAAAATATTTTGTTCATGAATTCTGTCATTGATCCTGTTTAAGCCAGATTCTTGTTTCAAAGCTTATTAATTTCAATTCGTCTGGCAACTTTGCTGAAGTCCAAATTTTCTTTTGTTTATGAATTTTATATTTGTTGTTTATTTGGATTTCGGCAAAGTTAACCGCTTACGGTCTATGTAATCGTATGTTGGTTTTTGGTTTTTTGTGTAAAACAAATATACATAACTTACTTGTGTGAAAGCTACGCAACAATAAAGGACACAGCACCAGAAGTTTTTTAAAGGTAATATTTTTTAATCGAATAAAAACACAATTTTATTAAAACTAATTAAGCCTGATATTTTTTTTTATTTCATATTTTATGCCTGGCGCGCAAACAGATCCAATAAAAAATGTATTTCCTTCCAACTAATGAGACGTTTCATTAGATTAATGAATTATTTCATTGATTTAATGAAATTAAATTATTTAAATAACATTTTGAAATATTTTATTGACTCAATGAGTATAACAAGAATAAAGTTAGTTGTTGAGTAACCGTGAACAAGTGTGTTTTAATTGATTTAAGCAAGAGCTTACAATAATTTAATTGAATTTATGAAATATTTTTTGTTATTTTATTCGTGGAACTATTAAAAAATCTGTACGCTTGTTTTAACATCTTTTTTAGTTTGAGCTTTATTAATATTTCGTAATTACTCTGACTATGATTTATGAATATAGAAAATAGCAGTTAAATAAGAGCACTAACTCGAAAAATATTCTCCTAAGAAAGCTTCTAACAGGTACTGTTGCCAACGCTGTTTTCCCCCCAAAATTAAAATATTCTGTGCTTCCCATTCCCAATAATCACATAATTCATTCATAATATAAAATGAATAAATTATTAAGACACAAACGAAAAAATTATATATTTTTATTTATTTAATATTTTTTTTTATGAAAATTTTACGTTTTACTCTTGCTAATTTCTACTCAATTAACTTTGGTCCGATTTAAAAAGTGTCAAGTTGAAGTTATAATTTGTTGTCTATAAAAATGAATTTAATAATATTCAGCTTCATCATCAAGGAAATATCAAATTATGTTGATCATCATGTTAATTTTTGACAAGGGTTTTCTGCTCCATTCAGTTTGCAGCATCTCTTTGCTGGCTGTGCGAAATGCACATGATACCCAGTGTATCATTTTGATATTCGAAATTAAACAATTTTAGTTGTCATCTGTCATAATAAAGGTTTTAACATTATTTCGTTTAAGTTTCTCTTTTTGCTTGTTGGGCACTTTTAAGCTCAGCTCAGTGTGTAATTATAGGTGTTGGATGGCTGGATGGTTGGTTGGTTGTGTGGCTTTTGCCTGTTGGGTTTTTTAGTCTAGACTTCTTCCCAAGTATGTGTTATGATAATGTTGACAATTTGATTAGTTTTGTTGATGATCGTGTGTACAAGTGAGTTTGTATTAAATCAACTGAATTTTAGGTAAAAAAATTATGTACTCGTATACAAAATTAAATATTAAAAGGAAATAATTAATAAATGATGCAGCTGGGTGTTAGTATTAGTGGGGATATGGAAGTTGTATGTACTTGCGCTGAACAAAGGATAGTCTCAGAAAAATGATGACGTAAATTAAAACCGCAGCGGAGTCGATTAACAAACAAAAAATATCATTTGGCGAACTGTAAATTTTAATTAAAAAATCAAGTTGAAGACAATTCTTGTGATTAATTTATAATAAAAGATAGTTTTTTTCAGCAATTTATAATAACAGATTCTTATTACACAGAAAAAAATTACACTATGCAACAAATAGAAAATTTCAAATTCTATGGAGACGTATTTTCTTGAGATTTTTTTTGTAAATATGAGATTTTTTAAAAAGCTGTTCTGCACATCTTGTCACAAACTCTAAAACGACTTTTCCGATTTTCTGGCGACATATTTCAAACAATTTTAAATTAAATAGGCTTTTCTAATATTATTTTTAGTGCAGGTATTTTTTTACAAAATTAAAAAAATTGTCTAAAATTCTCATTTGGTCAATTGGTATAATGAAATAAGTATTCAAATGTTTGGGCAGGAATTTAACAAGACTTGGGAGTAATCTACTTAAGATGTAGAGTAGCGTCTGAAGAAACAGATGTATAGATATGGGATGACTTCCAAAACGTCAATTGCTTTGTATTCGAACAAAGCATCGTATTTCATAACGCCGAAGTACAAAACATTGACGATATATCACATTTCAAAACGTCGTAGACAAGTATAAGAAACACCGCAAAATAGCATCAGTTTCACAGTTGATGCTTTTACTTTTGCATTGTTTCGCAGCTCTGTATTTATAAAAAGTTTAAATACCGCATTAGAATTGTATGTAAACATTGTCTTATAACGTTTTGGAAGTCAGCCATGCTTTCACTCTTAGTACTTATTGTGGGCTTAGAAAGAATTTTTTCAGTCTTAGCTCGTTTACAATTGCTTTGTTTCAATTATTGCAATAAAGGCTATTTAATGCTATTGTGAAAAACAAAAAAAAAAAAAAAAAATAGGAAAAAAGCTAAAAGCTAAATCATAAATTTCGAAACAAAATGCGAAAATAAGGCTAAAACTAGCCTTAAAAAGGCTAAAATAGCAATGCTGATCCCTAATAATGTTTTGCTTCATAGTCTTTTTTTATTTCTTACAGTCAAGTCTCTTATAGCGCGGTGTTTTTATAACGCGAATCCCATATAACGCGGTGTGAAATATAAGACAAGTTCTTCTATAATGCGGTCTCTCTATAGCGCTATTGCACGTTTAGAGAATAAAATAAGCTCAAAAATTAAAAAAAAAAAAAACGGTATTTTCAAAAAGCAAAACACTTTTATTATGACACTAAAATTATGCAGTTGATATGTAAAAATTCATGAAAACTATAGCGCATTGAATGTTGTTGTTGTTTTTTTACTGCAAGTGTCATTGGACAACAAGGTTTTTCACCACAGAAAAGAAATTTATTTATGAATTGTAATACTTTCCATATTATTTATTAATCTTTAAAAAACCAACTTTGCAAAATATTGCTGTGAGAATTCATTCAATTTATATTAAATAACATATAATTTTGGGTTTCTTATAAGGCGGTCTCCATAGAACGCGGTGCTCGTTTCCATATAACGAGATATAGATTGATTTGATTTGTTTGGTTTATATATGTCTCAAAACGTGGTTTCCATAGAAGGCATATCCGATTTTGAATTAATTTGAAATTTTCCATAATGCGGTCGAACAATCGCGTTATAGGAGATTTGACTGTATTATTAAAGTCTATGGATACAAAATCCTTACAGACAGTTTAAAGCGTATATTACAACATAAAACAAAATTGAATAATTTTCAACAAATTAATGATAATTATAAAATATATATGTAAATACATATAACACAAAAATTATTGATTATTTAAAAGCAATATAATCTTACACTTAAAATTATTAGAATTTAAAGAAAAATGTATGAGTCGATTTAATCTGTTAAGCTCAGGACATATTTTCCTAAATGGATCCGCATTGGCATAGTTTGTTCTCAGTGAACTATGAAATTAACTCATAGTGACGCTTAGGGCGTTGAGGTATATTAAAAGATATGTGATGAATAAAAATTCAGAACAGTAATTAAATTTATTATAAATGATTTATTTAACATGGTTCCCCTACTTTTCAAAGAAGGCAGCTTAATTAACGCGAGTCTGCTACTATATGATGGAAGATTGAGTGGGCTCCAAAGTAAGCTGCGGAGAGGAATAACAGAAACTGTTTCTGTACTGATTCAATCGTATTTTCATGTGTCCAGTACGTAGGACGCATATGCTTGGTAACATACGGATCGTTTAATAAAACCAAGAACACTGAGAGCTTTATTTACAGTCATGGATATATGTTTAATAAAGTTCAGCTTTGCATCCAACAAAACTCCAAGATCTAAAATTGAATCAACTTTTTCCAAAGAAGACAGTCGAATATTTTACGAACAATAGTCTGCGTCCCCTGGTATATA
Organism: Thelaira solivaga; assembly: GCA_947397855.1. Taxonomy (NCBI): domain Eukaryota; kingdom Metazoa; phylum Arthropoda; class Insecta; order Diptera; family Tachinidae; genus Thelaira; species Thelaira solivaga. The sequence continues at coordinate 41,889,031 of OX377611.1, read as the reverse complement.
AGAAATGGGAATATCCACAGAGATCTAGAAATTCCAACGGTTCGGGAGGAAATTGAAAAATATTGTACTAAGTACGTTCACAAACTGGCGACACATCCAAACGCCCTCGCCAGGGACCTGTTACAGTTCGAGGGACACAAAAGGCTTAAGAGAAGAGATACCTTGCGCCTAGTGAGAAGAGGGATATAACTTTTTTTTTTATATAAACGTAGAATATTCCTTTTATTTTAAGATTTGAGTACAAGTAACTAGTTATTACATTGGTACAGTTAAGATTTGGATACTTATTGTAATTTTCTTATAGAAAGATTCAATAATAATAAATAATAACAAAAAAAAAAAAAACTTTTTCCAAAGTGTGATTGCCAAGTGAGAAGCTTAATCTCATATAATTTTCTCTATAGAAACACATATGCTTACATTTTGAAGAAATAGTGGTTCTCCAAAGTCTTTTGGCTGTTGTATATTGTTATAACCCAATACAATTTTTAATTAAACAAATTTTCAAATAAATTAAATTTTTATTTGTGTCGATATATGCATATAAACTCTAATAATGAATTTAATATTACCTAAAATTAATTTTATAGAATAGTATGAATAATGTATTTTAAAGTATTTACTTAAACTATTGCATATAAAGATTAAAAGTTTAATAAAGAGTAATAATAAAAAAAAATAAATATTTAATCAATTTAACAGTTTTTAAATTATAATTTTTAATTGTTTTTAATTTATAATTGGCTTATATACCGCTACTCAAAGCCCATAATTTTACGTTTTCCGATTTAGATCTCATATAAAACCTGTAAGAGAAGTGCAACAATGAGTCACCGCAAACGTTTTTTACTTTCTGAATGGATTACGATATACATACAAGTATACAGAAATCCAGCTTAAAATATTTTGGGAAAAGGAAGGACTAGTTTAGTAAGGCAACAGCGTTTTTACATTATTTGTAGTTTTATTAAAGGCTCAAAATTATTAAGATACAAGATTGTGCCATCCAACCATGTAAGCTTTATGTAATAAATATTTTAATTTTTTTTATTAATATTCAATGAATCGTATTCTTTTTCAGTTAATATAGAGTTTAAGCCAAATATTTCGACTTTGGGCTGCTGCCTGGTTGTGCTTTGAATTCAAAAATATTATAGACATTTCCAATTTAACTCGCTTTTCTTTAGGATTGTATCAATGTTTATGTTTGCATATCTTATTTATATCATTTAACTTTTTCTTTTTTTTATTTGTTATGTGGAATTAAATTGGAAAAAATGCATATTTGTGGATTTTTATGATTGTACTATAGAAAATGGGGAGGTTACTGGTAATACAAAAATATACGTACATGCATACATACATAAATATGTAAGCAATCATATAAAAAGAAATGAAACGAAGAAAAATATAAATAAAAATAAATAAATCGTTACCACATACCAATACCAACACCATTATCATTTACACATTTGCATCTACATAACCAAACAAACAAATATTCTCTTACACCAGAGATTGTCAAACTTTTTTTATCATGTACCCCCATATACTTTTACTTACTTAGTAAAAGCTTTACTTTTTAATCTATTCACATAACATAATATGATCCCAATCCTAGACGTTTTGTGGTTTTTTGTGGACAGTAACTCATGGCATTGGTAGCTCATTTTGTATACTCCCACCGCCGCACAAACGCAAATAATGTGTTTGATGTTTTATGTTGCTTTTAAGAAAAAAAAAAAACAGGAATCACCTTGTGCCCCGATATTTTATTCATATAATAATTACGTTTACAATATCTTGTTATCAGCTCAGTGTACATAGTGCAGAATGAAATAAAAATAATAACTTGTTTTTGTAAGTGTAGAATCAGTTACATTTTTTTTTAAATTTAAGATCGCTATTTAAATTTAGAGAAAATGAAAAATTGCAACTGGCGTCTTTGAAATATGTGCCATTACCACGAATTCGAGTACCCGAGATGAAAAAATCAAAACTCAGCTATTTAAAGCAGAAATTTCGATAGAAAACGAGACAGAAACAGCTAATCATTGCTGTCTTTTGTAAAAGACAAAATAAAGTTTTATAGAAAACTTTTAATTTCTATTTTTTAAATATATTAAATATTTTAAAAATAAGGAAAACAATAGAGTGTGAGGAGTTCTGCGCTGCAAAAGAATGGGTTAGCATCTACAAGCAACATATCATGTAGAAAAACACAAAAAATATTTAACTTAAATACAACATAAGCAAAATTAAATTTTTTTTATTGTTCCTTGTACTTTTCTATCACTATTCACTTTGAAAAGTTCTTAAATTCTTGCAGAGACACAAAATGATAATGAAAACAAAAACTTTCAAGAAAGAATGAGATAGAGTTATCTTCTGTTTTAGACACCACTGTATGGTGCATTGTTTCCGTCAAAAGATGCACTTTTTGGCGGCCTTACCTATTCCCCTGGAATATACAAAATTAGAGTTCTTTGAAGAAATTCAACGTTCTGGTGGTACTGCTGGTCTGCAGCCCATTTTTGCTTGTTAGGGTTACAGTAATTAGGAAATTTACAAAACGAAATAATCAACTTTACACGATTTAAAGCAACCGATTCAATTGATAAATGAAGTGATTCCCCTTTCAACTATGCAACTATGTTCGCAACTGTGAAAAATATTATTTTTTTTAAATTCAGAACATGCAGAGAGTGGAGGCCGGATAAAATTTATTATTTTTGAAAATATTTAAAGACATTAAAAAATTTATTTATCTGTCAAATGAAACAAAAAAATTTAAAAAGTTACTTGTTCATTTGCCATCCTATAAAATTTAATGCTTTTTCTGCTAAAGTTCAGAATAGCCTTGCATGCTTTTTTATCTAGACTCTTAAGTAGTCCAGTAAAGCTTAGACAGCTGCAAAACTAGGAAATACTTTAAAGAAAATTTCTCTAAAGTTATTTTTATATTAATTTATTGATTTTTCTAGATTCTTATAGCATTTACTTTGCATTATATATTTATATGAGCCACTAAACCTTGTTAGCAACCTTTTGGCGACCACTGTCCTCATGGAATATTGCTAACATTTTTACTAACAATATTTGCTTGCTTGCATGTATTTGTATTTATGGCATACCAACACGTACTTAAAGAATATTGGTATTTGAAAATAAAAATGTAAATAAATAAAATACGATAAAATAAAATAACAAACATAAACGGCATTTTCCTTTTCATTTTCATTTTATTTCTTCTGAACAAGTATGTGTACATTTTCTTTTGCTTTATGTGTTTTGTGCATATCGGCACTTACACTTGTGCTTCTTGGCAGTTGTTTAAATGGGTGCTCTGATTATAATTAGCATGTTTTTCAATCATCATAAAAATCTAAAAATCCCGAAACGATTTTTAAAATAACATTACAATTTTCTATTATGAATTACATTTTTAAGTTTTCGATCTTGGGGCACGATATTGTTTTTAAGGTAATTTTAAAGCTTTAAAACGCTTCTTTCTCAAATTTGTTATACATGGCAGAGGATGACATTTCTTTGGCACCGAGTTTATTTACAATGCATATTGTAAATAATGACAACTATCTGCTTAAAATTTTAAAGTGACCTTTAAGAGAGCTGCCAAGTAGTTCTCTCAAGTTAAAAAAAGTATATAAAAAGTTTTGTACAGAACAACTGATATATTATTCCATACTTAATCGAAAGATGTCTTTTTTACAATAATAAAAAAAAAAAATACGACTCTCTTAAAAAATGCGTGTTTTTATTTTAGAAGAAGTCGAAGTAATAGGCTACCTGGTGCACAAAAGTAGATAATATTTAAAAGTTCAAAGCAATCAATGTTGCAATTTACTTAATCAAATATAAAATTCATTGATTGAATTTTACATATCTTTTACACACTGATCGTGCCTAATTGAAGACATCTTTGAATTTTTTCAAAACGCGGTATGTGAATAGCCTAATATTCCAAATTAGATCTAACATATGCAGAATATAAAATTTATAACAGATTCTTGTAATAAAAGCTAAGGTTGAATACGCTTTTGGTATGAGACAGAGAGAATCGAACATAATGCCTAAGACCTTAATCACTTGGCCTTATTTTATATTATCATGCTCGATGAGGTACAACATAGTTAACGGGTTTCGATGATTTTTAATACATTCGCTTGTTTGCGCTTCGTTGCCTTAAATCAAGTGGAATAAAATGGCAGCACAAAAATCGATCTACTTCTGTTCTACTAGTCACCTGTTTAGTTAACAAAGAATAAGTCGGAATATGTGAAAAAACAAGTACAAATTAGGAATGCATTCTTTCAATATTAGTACAGCACATTAATAAGAAGGATATTAACATTGAATATCAGTGGTTGCTTACAAAATTGTGTTTATATTCATTTTTCTTTTTCCAAAAAAGTAATTTCGTAAAGGCAACAAACTTTTAGAGTTTTTATTTTTGTTATATATACTAGTATCTTTGGTACATTTTTATGAAAAAAAAACATAAACATTTTTTTACTACCCCTCTTTATATGCCACAACGCCATATTTCTGAAAAAGGATCCTCTGCCCCTCAAAAACAACACAAAATATAAAAATGGGGAGGTTATTATAGAATATTGTTAATAAAAAGTTATTTTTTATTTTGTTTTTTCTGTTGTACATGCCAACATAAAATGTTGGTATTGGAGCTGGGGAGTTGGTAGGTTGAGTCCTTTTGGTTTAAATGGTATCATGTTTGTTGTCGTTATTTTGTTGTTATGCTTGTCAAGCAATTTTTAAGGGTGGCATAAATGCTTAAACGATATTTCGTTTTTAATTCGTTTGTTTGTTTGTTTGCTTGCTTCTGATGAGTTTTGTATTATTTGATATCTTTGGGTGCCATCATTTAATGTATTTTTATGACTTTCAATGTTTAGAATTATTACAGATATCTACAACAATAATGTGATATAGACATGAATACATAAAATATGAAATGATACAGAGTGTCTACACACGTACGAGTGTTAAAATGGAGCTTTTATTCACATTCACCATATCTTGGCATATCATTTGATACGAAACTAAATTTTTCGCCACACATCACAAGTACCGTAAGTAAAGCTAGGGTCACACTAGGCTTTATATAATTTTGGTTGAGGGTATTCACCAATCCGTACACCACTCGTTAGCCCAATAAGGAATATGACTCATTAATTTGGGATCCATTGTATTTTGGCTACTAAATTTAAATTTTAACCCTCTCAACTTGGCCTCGTACTCTGCCCTACTTGCTCTTATTAGGCTGCCAACAATAAAGAGTTGTAGAACAATGCTGAATGCCACATCTATATTTAATGTTGTTAGCGGTGACATTAAACATTGTTCTTTTAACATCCGAAGGCATAAGCAATTTAATATGTACTTAAAGGAAAATGCTTTAAAAAATTAGTATCCATAAATTCATATGTTTTAATGCTTTTTAAGAAAAAATTTATAAAATAAATTAAATTTCATTTATTTTTATGAATTTTTGAGTTTTTGCTTTGATAGAACCCATTATTTTTATCAAGTTCTTCCAAATTTTAACATATGTTTGAAGTGCCGAACAACAGTACCACTTTTCTTTAAACAATTCTTTGTTCAATTAGCCGAAGCTGCGGAAAATTAGAAGGATTTGTGTACTATTCCACTATACCTCCATCGTATTTTTGGAATAATGATAAAATGCTAAATCATATCAAATGCTAAATCATAAAAAATTTAGACTACACACGTTTTTCAGACATTCTTTGGCATAAATTTCGTATGTCATTATTGAAGAGACGATATGTGGCGTGCATTTTAGACCACAACTAAAAATTGCTTGCTAAATCGTGATTTTTTTTAATTTATAAATTTTTCATTTATATTTTGAATCAGCATCTCCTTGTTTTAAATGGCTGTAATGGCATTCCGCTTTTCACAACGATTTGGATATTTTATTGCGCGATAGCTTTTGAAGTCCGCATCCATTCTTCATTGGGACTTTATATAACTTTACTTCTTATGTTAATTAACATTTTGGAATGTCTTTAAAGAAAACTTCTATAGAGTAAAAAAATTAATATAATAAAACTCGTGGTTTTGAATTACGTTCGATTTATATGACAGTGGTAACTAATACGGCTCATCCAAATGATAACTTACGAATAACGTCAGGACTACAAGGAAAATCTTAGTTCCGGTTTGTAAAGGCCTAAGACCTATTCCTACAAGTTATGAATATTTAATTCGATTTAATATTTTGTTTTTAGAAAAATTAAAAGATATTTTGTGCTTTTGCTTAGAGGTGGAAAGACGTAAGATTAGCTATATATGCAGTGGGATACTGGCCCCAGAAGAATTACTTAAAAAAAATCTCACAACAATTGTTTTCCTTGTTCTTGGAAGTTTTACTAGTTCCGGTACAATTAAAACCCATAAAAATAATAATAGTTTACTAATCGATATCTTTTAATTAAAAGTCTTGGAAATTGGCAGCTTGCAGTTGTGGTCCTCAATCAATCTTGAATATGTCGTTGAATATTTTCAGTTGAAAACCCAGTTTTTTTCCTGCAATTTCGTTGTCTGTACAATCATAATGTGCATTTATAAAAATTAGCTTTTTATTAGCCCCTCACGGCGTTATTATCAACTTTCTAGAGTTGACAAAAGTTTGCCAATAGACAGTGTTAATGATGTACCTTCCGAAGATATCATTAATTCTTAAAAGGTGGCATCTTTACATGTACAATCGTCAGCTAAAATTTTTTGCCATTAATTAATTTATATTGAAAGTTAAAGTTTCCTGGGTATTTCAGGTATATGAATGAGCAAAAACGGTAACGTATTGCACTAGGCTTCTAGCTGGTGTAACAAGTAGAAATTGATTTACAAGAAATGTATAGAATACATATGTTTATGATGCTTGGACAGATAGTGGTTAACTTAGTGTCGTTCTGCTTTTTTCATTACTGGATGAGTCAATAACTCTACATGGAATTGTAAAAGAGATAGATAGATATGAAGAAGTTCTTTTTGGTCAATATAAAGATTCAAGCTGTACAGATCACAAAGCTTCATAGGAAGTGTTACGGAATGTGAAACTTCGCAAAACAATTATAAAAAGCTTACGATAGAAAACTGATAGACGCGTTCAGTTTATCAGTTGCCATGTCTCGTTGAAAAATATTAAAATATCAAGATCAGAACTTGACTCATTGATGTCCTTGTTGTTAAGAATATTAGATCGGACGTCTGGTATTTTCTACACCTAAAATGAATGAATTATTTGCTTTTAATTTCCGACTCATTTATTATTAAAGAAAAAAAAAATTACTTATGCAAAGAGAGCTTTTATTTAAAGTAAGAGGCTCTTTAATACAAAAAGCTTTAAATAAAAAAAGTCGTGTACGAGTTTATCCTGCTACTTTGAGTATCTCAATGCAACGCTACAGTTGTCACAAACGTAAATTGGGTGACAATTTATGATATTCAACAAACACGACAACCAAAATAAAACGAAAACAATAACGATGCTGCTAATGGAATCCTAAATATTATTGTTTAAAAATCCATTCATTCAGTTAATACTTGTACGGATGTGGATAAAAACCAGTATCATTCGATGCATATGAATTTCATTTCATGCGTATAACCAGAAGAAGGTTGGAAAGAAATAAAAGAGCAGGTCATTGAAACAATACATGCGGCATTGTACTCGTATCGACAACTGCTACCACTGACACCTCATGTTATATGCTCATATGAAAATCATAAACATTCTACTCCTGCTGTTGCTGTTGCTTCTGCTGCTGATTTTGTTGTTATTGCTTTGTATTCGTTTTCTTTTCCATCGGACTTCTGACACAACTGACATGTGAGCAACGAATATGCATTTTAATAAAATTTCTTAAAAGCCCTATAAATCACACACGAATACATAGTCCCTCACTTCAGAATAAATGAAATGAGGAAAAGGAAGACAGAAAAAAAGTTACCTTAGAGTTAAACAAAATCTACCGACATTATGAAAAGATTTTAATGTTAAAATATAAAAAAACTAGAAAAAAAAATTAATGTTTTGTTTATTTGTTTGAAATCACCTTGAGAATTATAGTTCGAACTAAAGAATATAAAGCAAATGTATTTGCATATTTCGATACTAATAGTCTAATTTAAAATTAAGTGACGATATTTAATTTGGATTTTATTGGAAGGATACAAGAATGTGGTTTAATGCGAGTAAAGATGATTTTTGTACTGCCTGACATTTTAGTATTTTTATGTCCTTAATAAAAGCTTACGTGCCTTGCCTTTGGTTTCTTTTCTCTCAAAGTCAAAGGTAAGTAAAGCGGGTGACCAACGCGGGCCGAAAGTTATTTAACCTATTCATTTCTTTTTTGCCTCAAAATATTTTTTTTTTGCCTAAATGATCATCTGGTAGTATGATGAATATTTTCAACATGTCTGTCATTAGTCAGTTATAGAGATAGTATGATTGGAAGCATGTGTCATAATTCGACCTTAATATCTTTTTAGCTTCATTACTAATTTCGCTCTCTGGTGCTATAATGAGTTTCTCATAATCAGATTCTAATTATTTCCATTTGGCTTTCAATAGTTTTAAATTAAATTATATAATTGATTCTGTAACTTCTTCGATACGGGATGCATAAATTCTCTAACAGAATTGTTAAGTCGTTCGTTTGAATTTAAATTAGGGTATGAAAAAAAACTAAATGTTTCATACACATAAATAATTTTTTACATGTATAAACGAAATATAAAACGATTTAAGCAGCAATGACTTTGCGCTTCCGTCTTCTTTTTTGAGTCAATGATTAATTCATCGTTAGTTTGCTAGCAAGAGCACAAGCTTCGTAAAAAATAATTTTTTACTGTGTACTTATCTTTTATTTCAATTCATTTAATGTTTCCTGCTTATGTTTAAATGAATCATACTGCTTTTTTACACGAGCAAAAACAAAAATAAAATAAATCAGTGCAAATGTTTGCATTATATTTTAATTGTTTTTTGCTTTATTCTCTGAAAAGAACAAAATGAAACGATTGCAAACGTTTCGTGTTCATTCAATACACTTGAGGACATATTGTGCTGAGGAGAATTCAAATTGAGTATTTTATAAATTTTTTTCGCCAGTAATTTGAATCCGATTTTAAAGTAGACTTGAAATCGATATTATGGCAAATTTGTCATAATTTATACTTGAAGTCGTTATTAGTCTCTTTGAATAATAGCCTTAAAATTTAAATTAAGTCAAGAGTGTATTATAATTAACAGTAAAGATCATTTTTAAATAAACTTTGAAATAAGTTTATAGGCTAAAATTTACTGGAATTTAAATTCCAATTTGTGGAAAATTTCAAATATATTTATATACTCGTATTTAGAGGTTCTATTTGTACTGTAAGTTATATCGTACTGGAGTTTTATTAAATTCGAAAGCGACAGTAGTGTTAATGCCTTTACTTTTTATTCTACCATATGGCATTAGGGGCCAATTAATTATGGGAAAAATTTATCTCTATTTAAATTTCTAATAAAGGGTGTTTTTATAGACGTATAGAACTTTAAGTTGGCATTACTGTTCACGATGGCGACCGATTTAACAGCTGTCAAGTGTTTTATTCTCTCTTTGGCAATTCATCATGAATAGACTCACGCCTGAACAACGCTTGCAAATAGTGCAATTTTATTTCGAAAACGAGACTGCTGTTGTTCCCGATTTTCATAAGCTAATTTTGTTTAGCGATGAAGCGCACTTCTGGTTGAATGGCTACGTCAACAAACAAAACTGCCGCATTTGGAGTGAAGCTAATCCTCAAGTGTATGTCGAAACACCGTTACATCCAGAAAAACTGACTGTTTGGTGCACTTTATGGGCTGGTGGAATCATTGGCCCATACTTCTTCAAAAACTATGATGGCCAGAACGTTACAGTCAATGGTGATCGGTATAGAGCCATGATTACTAACTTTTGCATTCCTGAATTGAACAACCATGATGTCCAGGAGCTGTGGTTCCAACAAGACGGCGCAACATGTCACACAGCTCGTGCCACAATCTATTTATTGAAAGACACGTTTGGTGACCGCCTAATTTCACGTTTTGGACCTGTGAATTGGCCTCCAAGATCTTGTGATTTAACACCGCTAGACTACTTTCTGTGGGGCTATGTAAAGTCATTGGTCTATGCGGATAAGCCACAAACGCTTGACCACTTGGAAGACAAAATTCGTTGTGTTATTGCCGATATACGGCCAAAAATGTTGGAAAAAGTCATCGAAAATTGGACGTCCAGATGGGACTACATCCGAGCCAGCCGTGGCGGTCATATGCCAGAAATCATATTTAAAATGTAATTCCACAAGATTATCTTTCGGATAAATAAAATTCATGTCAATCGAATAATCCATCGTTATTTTATTGCAATTAAAGTTCTATACGTCTATAAAAAACACCCTTTATAAGAAGCAGCAGTCAATTGTTGATCTTATACTGTAAGATCAAAACAGTTGCAAGGAATAAAGTCACCAATTCGTAAATTGCCTTATTAAAAGTGGACATTTTAAGCCGATAAAAATCCTTGAAACATGATTATGTTTTCTACATTATCTTATTCGGTTAAGGGTCAATTAGTTATAACAATTTAAAATTGAATAAAAAGTAAGTTTGGATTATGTATATATTTATATCAGATAAATAACGGACACGTATTGTCATACCTACCAAATATACACGTATAGATATTTTCATAAAAATCGGTAAAGCCATTTCAGAGGAGTTCGATTACAAACACTGTGGAAATTTTTAAATTCATAGAATTATGTGCTGAATGAAAAATACCAAATATTTTGAGTACTTTTCATATAATATTTTAAGACGAGTTGATCGTTTGTACTATAATAAATAAAAATATTTCACAATATTTTACATTTTTTATTTTTTTTACTTTATTACACTCAATTAATTTTTTTATTCATTTTTATAAAACACTGTCAAAGTAAGATTGTTGAACAAATTTTAAAGAGATTTTTTAAGTATTTTATGAAAAAATCCACATGTTCAAAACATATAAATACTTTTGGTTAAAATAAAACTAAATTCTACATAGTGTTTCGAAATAATTGATCGCCCTGAAAAATAATATAAAATTGTTTATTACCTGAAAAAAACAATTCTGTCAGAAATTGGTCTACCTTGTAGCTGTATGAAGGTACGAGTTTGTTTATTTACATAAAAGAACTTTTAACCTTCTCCGAGAGAAGAGAAGTATAATTAATAATTATTTTATTCTGCAATATTAGCTGAACTATAAATTACTAATTTCTTTTCTAATTACATACACTTTTATTTTAGCATCTTCCAAATATGTGCGTATAAAATTTTATAAGTAAATGTTGTGCTTACGTTTGACCTACGCCCTTTTTAGCAGCTGGTGAGAAATCACCACACCAACATATATTTTATAATCTTTACATTAAACAAACAGAAACATTAATTAAAAAGTTTTATTTTTACATAAAACGTACACAAAACCAAACATATTAGACAATACAAATAACAGCAGTAAATAATTTCATTTATTTATACGTATGTAAGTACTCGTATGTACTAAATATAAGTTTGTTAGATTTTCTATAATTATTTTACTTACTTGCTAGCATTTTAGTATTATTTATCCGTCATAGAGTAAAGAAATAAAAATAACTTTGAAAAAAAAAAAATATATAAATGGCTGTCTTGGGACTAATAAATTTACAATTACTTGTGTAACATTAATAAATAGACACACATACACGTAAACGTACGAACGTTCTTCCATGAAAGATTATACCAATACAGGCCTGAAAGTGTGTATGTATCTTGCCGCCAACCCAGCTAACTTTAAATGCACTTTATGCCAGCCAGTAGGCAATTTAGGCCATCACTAACTATCAAATGTAATAGTTGGCTCTTGAAAAAACTGTATGTGTGTCTCACAAGTGTAATAGTGTATCTTTACAACGATTTTTGATAATTTTTCTATACCCTTCACTGTAAGAAGATTTGTGATTCCGTTTGCAATTTCTACACTGTACTTGGGACACACTATAAAGTATATATATTCGGAATCCTTATGAATAGCGGAGTCCAATAAGCGATGTCCTTCTGTCCATCTGTCTGTCCGTATATTCGTTGAAATCCATTTTCAGAAGTCCCTAGACAACGTACAGAAACGTATAGCGTAGCAATCTGTCAGTTGTTTCTGTAAGATTGGTATTGAAATGTATGTGTGTGTGTGTGGCTTTTAATGCCTTCAGTATAATAGCACTACGAATACAGACATCTCTATGAAAGAGAACTTTCTCTGCCAGTGTCCATCCCTAGAAGAGTGGCGCATGATTCACTGTGGAGAGCGCCATCTGCAGGGTCGTTAGAAGCAGTGGTTGGTTTGGGTGACGGACTCACTCACTTTCTTTCTCCATCTGTCTTCTCTATTTTCTTTTCACTCGTCTATTACTATCTTTCCTCTTCTTTATTTTCCTCTATACAGGTATCAAAAGGAGATCACGTCAGAGGACCCAAGTGAGCCCAGCTTCTGTTTTTCTTAATTGGGCGCCCTGTGTAACTTAACCTAACCTGAATACAAATGTGCATAAATACGTTGATTTCTGTAAGAGATTTTAGCAATTTGCAAACGAACCATAGAAGATATCAAAGTAGAGTTCGTCTAGATTTGTAATCTAATACCTAATTGCCCAGAAATTACGATGGATTATTTTAATTTTTTTTTGAAATTTCCATATACGCCAGTGCTTTTGCTCTGAGGTACCATTCCCGATATTGCACCTTAAAATTACCAAAACCAAAAGGGAGTTTAATCTGGAAGTGTTTTAACAATTAAGGAATATGTCGTAGTTTTTATTTTATGATGCAAAACGTAAATTTTTAAAACTCTTCAGACCAACAGCACTAGAGTATATGGAAATTAAAAAAAATTTTTTTAAATAATCCAAAGTCATTTTTGATAGACGTCCTTCCCTTTAAAATTATATGTGTCCCATACCGAAATATTTTATGATTCGTCCGGAAGTTGCTCAAAGCGACGGCACTGCGGTATATGAAAATTTTGAAAAATATAATAATTCAAATTAATTTCTGAGTATTTGGTTGGTACGTTACAAATGTAGACGATATCCGCCAAACTACTACTACTAAAACATAAGCCGTATTTGATAAATATATTTACAAATACTAAAAAACGTAGTGGGGTTCGTTAAAACATATTAACGCGGCACGGCAAATTTATCTTCACTCACTTAATTTTTTGTATGTTTTTGTGTAAAATATTATAATAGTATTTCGCTAACACAGTGAAACGTATATAAGACTCGGCAAAGACGAATTTAACTTGTTTTTTTTTGGAATTTGTTATTTAAATTAGCGAAATACAGGCTTCGGCATGATTTTTGTGTGATAAAAAATACATTTTATTGCTATTTTGTTCACGTAGTATAGAAATTCAGCAGACTTTTTAATGAGAACGAAACGTGGAGTAGTGTGTTGGAGGAAAAAGTACTTCATAATGAAACTTACTTTGGTGCGATTAATTTGCCATAAAAGTAATAAAACATATTTGCTGAATTATTTAAAATGTCATATTGTTAAAATTGAATTTTAAAACATAAAAATTCGAGATTTTTGAAATTTTTAGCTTTAACTATGACCTTTTTTCATCGTTCTACTAATACGAGTATATGGGTTCCACGCCAAAAGAACTCTTTTGAAGAGTTGGACGAATTAAGACAGTTTCAAATATTCTATTCTGAAGTCAAATACTATCAAAGCAAATACTAAGCATAATTATCAAGGTCTGAATAAAACAATACTAGTACTTCTTCTCAGTAGTTTTTAATAGTTCTTGCAACATGTGGCCGAACGCTAACGTAATGAAATATTACAGTTTCATATCTCGCGCTATATTTTGGGCCCTCTATGAATCAGATGTGGTCAGCTGTTTTAGCTCAAATTCTTGGTTTTCATACGTATTTTGCTGGCCAGGCCGATTTTTGCTTCCCATGTTAAAATCACCACTTCTAAATTAAACACACTATTTCTCGTATATGGAAAAAACCTATAGAATACATTCTATGTATTGTATACTCTGGCAGGCTACAGGTGTACTTCAGGGTAGCTTTTTATCAAAATTAAAAAGTAAATCAAGATTTTCTTTGTTAACAAAAACTGTAATATTTTCAAACCAAAAACAAAAAACTCTATTTTTTATGCTATATACTCATGTTCAATAACCAAATGAAAATAAATGGCAGATACCCAGCAAAAATTAGTGCTTGACTGGAAGCATTTGTTTAAGGGAGACAACAGAACGGAATCACTTGCAGTTGTGCATTTTGATTTTTGTTCGCGATGAGTCACTTAAATAGAAGCAATAGTTTTTGCTACAAAAAATGCTTATTTTATACATTCTATGATGCATTAAATTGATGTTCTATAAAAAAAAAAAAACAAAAACTACTTCATTTTATTTAATTTAATTTATAACACTTACTTGGATCGAACCAGGGCATACCTCCAGTTAAGAAACATTAACTCATCAATCAACCACTTCAGCCACAAAGCTCTGTAAAGTAAATATAAAGGGTTGAGTGTTTGTTTCATTTTCAGTTTCAATAAGTAATGAGTGTGTGAAAAGAACCAGGCACACAGTCAGTGTCTGTAGAAATGTTTTTTGAACTCTCTCTTATGTTAATGCTTCTTGGAAGCAATAAATTTCCATTTGAAATTATGACTTTTTTATGCTTCTATGGAAGCACAAAAGTAAACAAAATTCTATTTTAAGTCATTGCCTTACGCCATAGCATTGCAAAATGCAATACATTGCTTCGCATCTTCGCTTTAGCTTCAAAATCAAGAATTTTTTTTGCTGGGTTCTAATTTAACTCCAATTTCAAAATAGTATAATAAAATTAAAATGATTTTACAATATTATTCTATATTATTCTGTACTCATACCCAAGAATACGTATAACAATTACTGTTGAAATTAATCTAAAGAATTTTATAAAATTTTCGAAAGTAAAAAATAAATAGACAAATAGTTCTGCACCTTAATTTCATTAAAAGATTAATAATAACTTGTTATTTTATAAGTTATTTTTTCGTTAATATTTTTAAAAGGATGTCCTATTTTGAAGTAAATTTTCCAACCCTCGTATTCATTAACCATTTTTTCTTTTTTCTATTTATTACTTAATACGAGTGTGTATTTATTTGTCTATTAAATTTGGTCGAGGGGTCAAGTGTTTTCTTTTAATTTTATTTATTTTTTGAATTAAAACACGTAAAATTACAATTTTATGTTTTTAAGGGTGGTCATGCTCCGTATTCGTAATATTGAAAAAAATTGCTTTAAATGTGTGGAACTAACCAACAGTTATTGTTTTTTGTTCTTTTCATATTCTACTGCTTGAGTGTCTGCAGCCAATTAAGCGTGTTACGAGTTTGTTGTATTCAGAAGCTTATAAAATTGTAATTTATATGGAAAATAAAAACATCTGTGAGCTTGTTGATAAAATGCGTTTAAAATCGTGTTGACATGTATGAAATAATCGGTTCATAAATTGTAAATACTAGTTCGAATCAATATGATTACGATGCGGGTACTGCAGCACTTGACATTATAATTGACTTTTTCCTAAAAGCCAAATGTCAAAGTAAAAAAAAACATACTTTATGGCTTTTCCATTTGTGGAAAAAGGAATTACACTTCTGGTTTAGTTTAATGTTTGAATTATTGATTATTTTTTAAGCATTTTAATTTATTAAAAATTTTTTTGTCCAAATTTATTTTTTTATTTTGCTTTATTTAGTTTTATTATTTTTATACCCTGCCTCTTTGTGGTCCATTATTAATTTTCAACCCTATAATGTATATATATATTCTGAATCCTTATAGGTAGCGCAACAGCTTTAGTAATGTCTGTTAAGTCACTTCTTTATTTGTGTAAGTATTGAAATCAATTTGAAATCTTTTTACAACCTAGAATAAAGTCCAACCTACCAATCTGGCAGCTCTGTCTTTAAGTTGCTATTGAAATTTATCCAACCATCCAATAATTGGAGGAGTTATGAGTGACAAACCTCGAGTAACTTCAGCTTTGACAATTTCTTTGAGTTTTTGCAATTTTTTTCTCATATACAAATTGGTCCAAAAAATGGTGAATAAGTATTTTCTAAAATGACAGTTGTAAAATTTGCTTAAAAAATCTACAAATGGCACCATTATGATAAAAAAATTTACATGCCTATAATCTATCACAAAGTAATGAAAAAGTTTAATTACTGAAGACACTATACCACACAATCGTAAGATTCATTCACATGAAAATTTTTTGCGATTTTTATGAGTAGAATGGAATTCTTCAAAAAAATTAAATAAAAAAATGTGTTTTAGCTTGAAATATGTTGCTTTTCTCTTATAAAAAAAAAAACAACTTTTACCGCATTGAAAACTTTGTTTTATAATTTTGTTATAAAATGGGGAAATTGAACGGATTTTGTTGAAAAATCTTTCACATACATTTTCTTTAAGTACGAATGAACGAACGTGTGTATAGTAACGGGGATGATTTGGTCTAAGCTGAATTACAATCCCATCAATATCCTACTGGGTGACTACATTAACAGGTTACTGCAAAATTTGGTAGCCTTGCCAGGACAATATATTTGATATTAAATGATTACTGCAGAAGTTGTAAGGATACGTACGAAGAATGACTGTGGAACATCTTCTCTGACCATCACTTGAGAATCAGCGTGAACTCGGCTTTGGAGAGCGTTGTTTATGGGGCATTTTCTCAAGTTCTTTTACCATTGAATTCTCTTATATAATTTTTCTAGTTGAACCTAACCTTCATACACAAACAACTTCAGTTGTGAGAGCTGAATTTGTCACTAGTTAGAAATTCAGTTGGGATAATCGAATTTTCAAGTTGCAAAACTCGATATTTTATTATACAGTTTGCTAATAAAGTTTTCTTACTAAAATTTAGTTCGATTAACTATTTTTGAGTTATATTTTTAAAGCCATTTTCATTGTTACAACTGAATTTTTGAGTGGTGACAAATTCAGTCACTTTTCGTAAAATTTTACCAGATATAAATTTGACATATCTGGATAGATTTCTGTCAAGATTTTGAAAATTTTTTGTAGACAAGCCTAAAATCTTCGCAGTTTTATGTCGGATAATGTGTCGTGGACCTAAGAAGTATCGTTTCAAATTTTGTTTTTTTTTCATTCTGTGCAAGTCATTTACACATTAAAATTCCAACACATGCACATAAATTTATTAATTTTATTGCAAATAAAACATTCGTTTGGTGGAATTTTTATTTTAAGGATTGTTCGGAAGCGATATATATTTTTTTATTTTATCGTTTCACAAATTTTTTTTATATTTTGCCACCATTACCCCCAGCTGTTTTTTTTTCAGATTTGGCTTACGATATTGTGGTCGTACTGTCTGTTTGTGTTTGTAATCTTGTCTCATGTTTTACTTTTTTATTAGACAAGGATTTTTAAGGATTTACATTGTTTTGTGTGTTCCCTATGTATTTCAATTTTATGTAAAACTCAATGTTAATGTCCTTTTTATTTTAAAAACCAAAGTAGCTCCTTAGCTAAGGGACTCAAATAATGTTGTAGTAGTCGTGATTATTATTTGTAAGTTCCGACAAATTTATGCTTAAACCGTAAAATTTGTCAGGCTTAACTTTTAATCGTACAAATTTAATTGAAAACAATAAATCAATCACTGCTTTTTAAGCCAATTTAAAATTTAATTTGAAATGACACATCTTACTCTGAAACACAGTTGGAAATCGATGTTTATTAAATAAAATTTAAGTTAGTAAATTAAACTTAAGGAGGAAACAAACAAACTGAAAAATAAGATTAAAAACAGACGAACACATAATTCGTCAATTTATTACCATTTTTTTCTTGTTTTTGTAAAATGAAAATAATCTTTGTGACAATATTATCAAATTTTGTTTTTAATGTATGCAAGCAACCCTTTCGATAACCACTTTAATACTTTTTCACCCCCTGAGGTGTCTATCACTCATTCCACCCAGATTGAATAAAATTAAAAAAAAACAGACCAACAACAATTTAATTTATCAATAAATATATTCTTTTTTTTACATTTAATACTTTTAAAGCCATAATTTGCCATTTATGGTGTTTCCATTTGACACAAAATAAAAGAAAAGTGAATAAACATGAAACCCACATTCACAGTTTTTCGTTTGTTTGTTTGTTTGTTTTTACTTTATTTCATGCACTTGGTAGCCAGTTTCCGACACCTCACTGCTGGAACACACAACCATGCAGACTTAAAAGTAATTCAGAGGGCTTTTTGCTTTGCCTATGTTTTGTATTGTGCAGCCACTGACTTCCTTCACCACTGGTGGTGGTAATGATTATTATTAGCCTTCCTGCCAGTTGAAACTTTAAAGCAAACCTAAGGGTGTCAAGGAAAACAAAAAAATTAAAACTGATAGGTATGATAGAACGTTTTTAAAACATAAGGAAATGAAAATGATTTTTTTTTCTTTGAATGAGCATAAATCTATTAACATAAATAAGATTGTATTCGTATGTGCAAAATTAAATTTTAAAAAGATTTTCTTTTTTAAATGTGTAATGCTACTTTGAAGCTTAGTAATGAAGTTAACCTGTAGAAGTTTGCCCATAATTGAACCGTGACCTGTAAGTTCTATTGTGCAACCTAACTTCCAGCTGGATTTTTTTTTCAAAGCTACTCATGAATCTAGTAATTGTTGTATGATTTATTTTACTTAGACGTCAGTTTCCTACTGTCTAGGCAGCTAGAGAGATCAAGGCAACAATTAAATTTTTTTTTTAAATCAGAATAAAAATTAAAAATTTATATCGCTTGCAGATTCATCATTTCGGCAACTAGTAAAATTTAATTTATTCTTATTATCCAAAGTAAATTTGGAGAAAAACTTAAATATTTACCCCCTTATTCAAAAAAATTAACGTAACGAAATTTTTCATATAATTTTTTAAAAATTTTTACTTCAAAGTCTACGTTAATTTTTTTTGGATAATAGCATTATTCTTTTAATGACAATTATTTGAATTTATTTATTTAATTAATTCATGAATTAAAATTTTTAAATATGTGAGACTAATATTGACTGAAAGCTGCAAAAAATGTGTAGTTGGATACATGAGAAATTGAGAGTTAGTTGTATCATCAATTTTCTTATAGAAATTTATTTAATATAAATAAATTTCTAAGCAAATTTGCAATTTCTACACCATACATGGGGGACTATATGAAGTACACCAATACCTCGCTTTGCGTCGTTACGTTTTGCGTTTTTTCGAAGTTGTGTCGCTGCTGAATTAGTATTAATTTTCACTATGAGACGTTACATTGCGTTGTTTTGGGTTCGAGTCTTTAATTTCTTTTATTTCAATTTTTTTAAATATTTTTTTTTCCTGAAAGATGACACGACTTTTGTTTTTAATTGCGAGATGTCATCAAAACTCGGGGATTACCTTTTGTAACTGAAAATCAACGAAATTTTAATACAGTTTTATTTTCACTTTGTTTTCATAATTTTAGAGTTCAGTTTCAATTAGTGTGTTGTGCTTTTTTTAAGAAGAGAATAATACATGTTTACGGGTTGTTTCTGGTTAGAAAAAAGGCAATATTTTTTTTACATTACATATTTTTGTTTTTTAAATGTTTATTTTGTTTTATTTTCTTTTTAAAAAGTATTATTCTCGTAACCCTAGAACCTATTTTCGATCTTTACATGGTTTGGTATAGAAAATCATAATATAGTTTGCGTCGTGTTGTTTTGGAACGTAACCAAAAAAAAGCGGAGTCGAATAAGCGATGTATGTCTGTCTGTCTGAGCTTAGCAGACGAATTTGTAAATTTTTCTGTATTTCAGTTGTTATTGAAATTCAGCCCGATCAGTACATATGTAAATGGCAGTGACAACTATTTTTCTGAGTGAGTTTTTGCGTATTTTGTCTAAAATACAAAACGAACAGAAAAATGTGGTACGCAGTTTTATCAAAAATGACAATCATAATTAAGATCATTCAAAAGCTTACATTTGTTGGCACGCTATAGAAAGATTAAAATATTTATAGGGTTTTTGGATATCCATCTAAATTTATTAATTTCTTATTAATAGCTAAATCTATATGCAACAACTCAGAGGTTTTTTTGTATACCTAAAAGTCCATAGCCTTTTCTCAGGTTTATTAAACAAACTATAAGACTGTATCGGTTGATGCAAATATTTCCAACACTATTGATATATTTAAGACTACTGTGACCAGTAAATTCCCGCTTGTTCGGCAAAACTGCTATTGACGTTTTTTCTGTAATAAATTCGTCACTCACAATTGCGAGTACCTAGTTGCTGTACCAATATACTACATGAATTCGTTGGTCGTATACAAGCAAGTGAGCAAAATTCTTTTTCTGTCATATTCTATTGTTTTCGTTGAAAAGAAAAATGTGTATAATAGATTTCGGCGTCATTCGGGGGTTGACAAAAAACAAAACACATAATAACAATTATTCTGTGTTCTGATCAACAAGTGTGAAGTCGAAAAGTGTTAAATAAAAAAACAGCGTTTGTTTAGTTTTTCTTGGAGAAATTTCTTTAAAGTGAATATCAGTAGCCTTTTTGTTTTATAAAATAAATATAGCTAAAATGATTAGCAAAAGGCATTTGAAAAAAATAATAAAAAGTGAAAAAGAAAATTTTGTAAAAAAGATGATGAAAGTGGGCATAGAAAATTTAAATAACACAACTCAAAGTGACAGTATTGAAATTTGTGAGAGTCATAATTCTGTCCAAAGTGACCCAGAAAAAGTGGAAACAGTTTCTGACAATAATAGTTTAAAAGAGGAGAGTGCCAATTTAAGTATCAGCCAAAAATTAGTTAAGTGGAATGCGAAACATAGACCTTCTCGAAATTGCGTTAAGGACTTAATAGATATTCTAAGAGAAGAAAATATAGTTGTCACTCCACTTTAAAAGTTTTATTGTTCCAACAAACCGATAGTGGAGAATGTTGCAGGTGGATCATATATCCACATTGGTATGCCAAGAAACTTAAAGAGGATAGCCGATGTTAATGTAGACGGGTTGCCCCTCTTTAAAAGTTCAAAGGTACAACTTTGGCCAATTTTAATAAGACTTACCAATGTGGAAGATCGACCAGTATTCCCAGTTGGAGTTTTTGTTGGCAAAAGTAAGCCAGCAACATGTGAAGAATTTCTTTTGAAATTTGTTGATGAAATTTCTGTTTATTTAAAAACTGACTTACAACTAGAGGGAAATACTTACAGAATTCAAATAAGAGCAAATAAGATGAATAACAACATGAATTCTCCGCCAAGAAAAATAAAGCGTGTTAATTTTGAGAACTCCGAAAGTAAGTATTTTTTTTATAGGCGATATTTTAAGTAATTATTTGTTTTCAGACAAACAAACTAATCCGCAAATTTCCAACAACGACTTATTTGAAAAGCTAAATGAAGTGATGGAAGCAACAAAAAACATTGAATTACAGATAAACGTTTTGCAAGGTAATTTTATGATCTATAGATACATTCACATAAACTACTGTATACATTTACATAACACTATACCACTTAAATATACAAATCAATAAACATATGCATATATGTTTTTTAGGCCAAATGAAATTCGTTGCCGGAGCCCTGGCAGAAAACAAGGTCTTAACAACCAAATGTTTGCGCCAGACTCATGATGACGAATCACTGTGAAGATCTCGTTCAGTTCGATAACCGAATCAATCCGGACAACAAAAAACAATATGTAAGATTATTTGTTCTTTCATTATTAAAGTAGATATGAGTAATGTTTCCAATTATATTTTTTAGATTAAAGCAATGAGGTGCATACTTGAACCTGCCGGAGTTGAAAAAAATTTAAGACGTGTTTTGGGTGACGATGTCATTATTGCCTACAACGTCGATGGTGTTCAAGTTAAGAAGAGCTTTAAAGAGCACAAAAGTTTTTTTTCAGTTGTTTAAGGTAAAAATCACTTAATATTTTGACTAAATGTAAATTGACGATAAATTTGTAACCATTTCAGAAGCGGTGTCAATGACCAATATTAACCGTGTTGGGCCAGTAGATGAACACATCCGTAAAGCCATACAAATGCAGAAGAGGCGTATATTCAAAAACATGTCATTGGAGAGGAAAGCTGAGAGAAAGAATGACGTATAAATTTTAGCTTTTTGTTTGTTAACTGTTTTCATATAAATTTGTTTTGTTTTGTTTGTTTTCATATAAATGTAGCTTTTCTATTGTTTTTTATATTTAGCTTTATGATATTCTTTTTTTTTTGTTGTTGTTTTTATGTATGTGAATTAAAGATTTTGTTCTATTTTTAATGTTAGTTTTATAAGATTTAAAAGACTGTAAACGCTGTGAATTAAAAATATACAATATTATATAAAACCATAAACCATTAAAGACATTTTTAATATATCATTACTGAGCATTTACGAAGTAGTTCATTATCCAACGTTAACGAAGCCGTTCATTATTTAACTCCGGCTTCAGTGTTCTTTTCATCATAGTATTTTCGTAAATGAAAACTATTCGTCACTGTTTTCGTCAACGGAATGTAAGCGAGAGGGTGGCGATTGTATACTTCCTATGTCATCCCCATGTTAAATTCGTCACTCAAACGTACTGCGTAGGTATTGCCGAGCGAGTACAGGTCATTGCTTTGTGCATAATGATATAATGACTTATGGAGTGTATACGCGGACAAGCGGGTTATTCTGTTATACGTAGGAGATTACTGAAAGTTTCAGTGCCATTAAGGATGCGTTATACTTTTCTGAGTCAAATGTGCGATTTTAAATATTTTCAGAATTGTAAATTTATTCAAAAAATAGTTCTTTTCATAATTTAGCCAAGAAAGATTCCGTTTGTTGCTACCATGATGTTTATGTCCCGGCATCAAATACCATGTGCGATTGTTATAGATTCGATGTTTATTCAGTCGTATTGCGTTGCGTAGCTTTTTAAATTTGAGTTATTTCTATTTCTACATTAGCAAAAAAAAATCTTTAAAAGTCCTTACACAATTTAGTTCTACTTAGCTGAAGATAGAACTCATGATTGCTTCGAATTTTTTCGATCACTATTGCAAATGCAAATCTAATGGTGTTTTCTTTTCTGGCAATAATGTTGCATTTATTTTGACTTTTATAAATTTTTATGTTCTTTTCCAAATTATATTCAAGAGGGTACACGAGCAGTTAGTTCGTTTCTAAACATGTTGCACGAATAAGTGTAAAGAATGCTGCATTGGTGAGTATTAATTTTTATATATTTTCTTTTCTATTACTAAGTAAAATTAATTTTTTCATTTCATTCGGACTAAATAAATTTCTAAAGAGAAAAATAAACTCCAAAAGTAAAAAGACATAGCCATTTCGCTGATTTTTTCTTGTAAAGTGCCAAAAATTGTGATTTTTTGAAATGTTTGTATGGGGTGATTCCAGGCGGTATGCCACTGCCATAGGTGGGTCGGCCTTCCTAAATTAGTGGGGGTCGGTCATACATTTTGACTCGATTGAGGAACTCTAAATTAGTCAAATTGAGATTTTTCAAAATTTCAAAAGTCGGGACATCAAAATACATTGTAGAGGTATGGTTCCTTCGGCAAAATTTCTTATTTTGATCCCTAGAATAGGATTTTCCTTCTAATTTGTGCGATTTTTAAATCGACCAGCCCTAGTTAGTGTACTACATTTCTTGATCGCACTTTTTTGTTCGATTTTGATCATAAAAATTTTAACGTGAGTGTATGAGTAACATTTTAAAAGTGTTACAGAAATAAACGGCAGCATTTTCTTTCAGAAAAGAAAACACCATAAGCTTTAGTGTCTTGTAGATCTTAGCTCAGATGTGAGTGACGCCCGCAGTCACGTGATGATTGCCAGAGATCTTATCTCTGACATCAGAACTAATAAAGGTGATGTAAAACCCCATTGGATACTCTGTAATGGCAATGTCTCTTTTAAAATTTGTACTATATAGACACTTATTCCAATGTCACCTGTTTCTTCAACTTAAGTTGCTCATACACTACTTGTTTTGTATGTTTCAAGTTCACATATTTTTTACAGAAGGTTTATAAATTTTGGTCACAAAAGATTTACGTATGACATTGAACCTTTTTCATTATAACAGCATTTATAACACATGGTTGTATATAACAAAATAGAACACATTTTAATTGAAATTTTACCAAAAGCTTTTGCTCCTGTTTTCTACAAAATCATTGTATTAGAAGTGGAACATGACATGTAGCTTTTTAACAATGTAAAAGTTGAAAAATATTTTTTGTCCCCTTATAGGTCCGTCTCTTATAGTTCCTAATTCCGATGTAGAGTAGTTGAAGTCTAAATTAGTTTTCTTTAAGTTAAAAACTCTGCTGTAGAAGTCATCTGTAGAGAGATCAAGTGCATTAAAAAATTAAATTAAAAAATTCCACGGAACATTTCAGAAAATCAAATGAATATTTAAACTAATTAATTTCTATTTTTCAGAGAATTTTTCCGCAATTTTTCACAATGCATTTTTGGTGCCCACAACTTCTTTTATTATTCTGTTTTGCGTCAATTGGCGTCATGTCATATTCTTTGCCAATTTCAAATCTCAATGTGTTTAATTATTTATTTATTTAATGGAAAGCGATTAACTAAAATAGACAATTGAACTTAATCGCTTTGTGTAACTAATTTAACCAATTTTATGACATGGTTTACGTATCATTAACATTCGGTTAAATTAAAAAAAGAATCAAATATTAACATGTTACTGAATATATTTTTTTTGTTTTTCTGTTTCTGTAACAAGCAAACGAGTGTAGTAAGTCTTGTAGAAAATAAATCTTGAAGGAATTAACAAAGCATAAATGAAATCAATTGATAATAATCTAAACATAAAAATTTATGTTGCATTATGAACTTATGTAGATGATACACGTGACTTTATTGTAAATAAATTTCAACATTGATACAGATTCTGAAATAAAACATAAGTTTCATGTTCATGTTCTTGTTCCAAAAAAAAAAAAGCAAGAGCACAAATCTAAATGAACATTATAAAAATGACAAATGTTGTAGGCAAAGAGTGTGTTAATCTTAAAAACTTGTCTGTTTTTTCCTATTCCATTCATTTCTTTTTTAGTTGAGGTGTCATTTAAAAAATAATTTAAGGGGGAAGGAAGGAAACAACAAAATAATGACAAATTTTCTTTGTTTCCGCTACAATGGTATTTTAGTGGTATATTTTTGTAACAACAAGAGCAAGTAGGCATAAGTAAAATCTGCATGCTTGTGCTGTTTGTGTAGGGGTTAAAGCCATATGCGCCCGTATGTCTGTATGTGCTTGTGTTATTAGTACAAAAACTCTTGCATGTGTTAGAGATCATCATAAAAAGGATTAATCTGTGATTTTTTGTTTGTTTGCTACTGCTGCTAAGGTTGCAATTGCCCACGAGTATTTATTTTGTTTTGTTGAAAATTGTCTGTATTGATGTGAGAACAAGACAATGTGCTGATGTCATCGGAAAATTAATGAGTAATTTGATGTTAAACATAGAAAATTTGATCTTGAAAGTGTGCCCTAAGTCAATATGAAAAGATTAATAAATATTTGCCCAACAAAAGAATATCAGAAATGTGAGAATTTTTATTTCATTACATTTGTTTTTTTATGAAATCCCCTGCTTGTTTTCTTTGAGTGTGAACCTGTATGTACTTGCTTTGCTGAAATCAACAAAACACATAAATAATTGTTTTGTCATTTTTTTAACGGTTACTTTTTATTCTGATCATTTCTTTTGTGAACGGGTGTTTTACTTTTAAAAGTCTCTGGGGTTTTCAAAATGTTAAGCTTTTTGTTTTACTTACTTTTTATGAAAATCATGTGCTTTAGTAGTGTAAGTTTAATTCATAAAAAAATGTTACAAAATCTCTTTTGATAGTTGTCCCCAGAGTCCTGATTTTGAGTGAATTATATATTATTTTCTTCATGGTTGTTCTTAAAAATTAATGCACCACCATCATGCTTCTTTTCCTTTTATCATGTCTGTCCAGCCATGATTTCACACTTGTTTTATTTATAATACTTGTACAATACATTAAAACTGACACAGGGCACTTTATTATAGACAATTTTCTGTGAAAATTTATTACACAAGAACCAAACTTTGGCCCGATTACATTTTTTCTCAATTGCTAAAATATTTAATATAATTACTATTGCAGCTAAATAGTTGCCGTCGTTCTTATAAGCTTATCAATTGTATCATTACCTTGCGAGAAATGCTGGACTAATTGTTCCTAAAGAACATGTCCCATAATTCTTCAAAAATATACTGGGAATAAAAGCAATATACTGAGACTTCTGAAAAGAGAACTTATCACGAAATATGTAAGAAGTACAAGAATATGAAGTTTTATCTGTGTAAAAAAGTAAAATTAGTAAAAAAATATATTTAGATATATAAAAATATGAAAACCACTAACTTACATTACCAAACAAAAGCATTCATTGGGGCTAATACATATAAATACTTGTACTTTTGGAATTGGTGCCGTATTAGACATTAAGTATGTAAAGAGTTGCAATTGATCCCTTCATACAATATTAAAGTGATTAATTAGTCTATTCTATGAAACGAGGACTGATTTTTATATCTTAAATTCTAGTCCAGTGACTAGGTCATTTTTCCGTAGGGCTTTTATTGTATATTTTTCAGTAAATCATCATTCACAAACTATAATGAATTTATCTCTCCTACATTGCCGAATGGTTTTTTTTATCACCAAAATGTACGTATTTTAGAGAGAGTGTGAGAGGGGCTGACGAAGTATTTTTTTTTCAGATTAAATAAATTTAATTATCAAAGTAAATTTTAGGAACTTATATTTTAGAAAGTGATTCTTCAACAAAATGACTGAAATGATAAGAGATTTAATTAATATATGATATTATGTCACACTCGAATAATATTTTAAGTAACAAAATGAATTTATAAACTTGGATTTTGACCCTTCGCGTCTGCTTAATATGACAAACAGCTGATTTGGGGCTCACAAAACAAATCTTGCACCAAAATACTAATTAAAATGACATCGATCGATAACGTAAGAATTTCAATACAAAATTATGGGCTACTGTGAAACATTTTTTCTCTTTGTATGAATAGAAATGTCAAAATCAGTAGTTTGTTAAGATATTTTTTTTTCTTATAAACCTAGTATGAATGAAAGCCAGACATCATTACAAACATGTGTAATATTTTATAATAAAAAGTATTTTATTTTTTATTATTATTATTTATTATTATTGAATCTTTCTATAAGACAATTACAATACGTATCCAAATCTTAAATGTAAAAAAATATAAAAAAAACTTAAATAATTATTACCAATGTAATAACTAGTTACTTGTACTCAAATCTTAAAATAAAAGGAATATTCTACGTTTAAATAAAAAAAAAGTTATATCCCTCTTCTCACTAGGCGCAAGGTATCTCTTCTCTTAAGTCTTCTGTGTCCCTCGAACTGTAACAGGTCCCTGGCGAGGGCGTTTGGATGTGCCGCCAGTTTGTGAACGTACTTAGTACAATATTTTTCAATTTCCTCCCGAACCGTTGGAATTTCTAGATCTGTGTGGATATTCTCATTTCTTATATACCAGGGGGCGCAGACTCTTGTTCGTAAAATATTCAGCTGTCTTCTTTGTAAGTTTTGGATGTTAGATTCACACGCAGTTCCCAAAGCTGAATGCCATATGTGCAGATTGGTTTAATAATGACTTTATATAACAAAACTTTATATTCCAAAGATAGAGATGAAAATGGACCTATTGGCCACATTAGTCAAGCTGTTTTTAGTTTCATAGGTGATATTTTGGCCTCAATGTGGCGTGACCATGTTAGGCGTCTGTCTAGATGGATTCCTAGATATTTAGTTTGAGTTTCTACAGGAACAATGACGTTATTTATTTTTATTGGCGGACTATTTGCCTTTCTTAGTGTGGGCACATTTTCATGGATTGACTTTGATTTTCCATTTATTTAGCCAACCTTCCAGTTCCTATATCTTCCGTGTCATCTGCAAACGTTGACGTGATAGATAGTATGTCGATTTGTAGGCATATATTATAATATAATAAAAAGTGCTTGTAAGCCATTTCAAATATACTTGTGCAGCCCATTAACAGAAACCGCTTATGTTTCAATACTTTTTTTTTTTCTAAAATTGATTTTTTAAAAGCCACCAAAAATTTTTCTTTTTAATTAAAAAAATAAATCTGAACCTTTTTTGTTTACAATTGGTTATTTGTAAATGTGTGTGTGTGGGCTTTTTTTGTTGTTTCTACTAGCATTATTTGATAGTTTAAGTAATGCGACAAATTGCGGTTTTTCTTTGCAATTAGTGATTGTGGCAACATAGTGTATCCAGATGGTTACTTTCAAAAACGTAAACGCTAGGTAACGATAAGTCAAAAGATGGTGAGCCAATTTTTCAGTCGAAAATGAGTAACTGGAGATCTTTTGCTTTCATTACGTAAATTATGAGGCTGTTAATTATTATTAAAATCAAGTATCGACACAAATTTCTTGACGATAAATTCTTCCACTTTCTATACGAAACCCAAAATCATTTTTTTTAACTTATTTTGCAGAAAGGCCTTTTTGAGGCGCATCAAGTTGGTACATACCTGAATGTTATTAATAATTTGAGAGTGCGAACAAACAATAATAAATGTTTTCTATTGCCGTAAGCAATAATATTCTACACAGTGTAGGAAATTTTTAAATTGACGGACAATTAATACAGTGCCACCAACAGAAATACTAACAATAATAAAACAAGTTAAATTCGGCTGTGTCGAATCTTGTATACCCTTTACTGTGTTAGCCAAATTTTATTAATAATTTTTCATGTACTCGTATATAAAAGACTTCTAATGAAATGGCAAATATTGATTAAAATAATAATTTTTTGATTCCATTTTTTTTTTGTTAATTCTAAATTAAATAATTCATTTCAGTTCCCACAATAATCCGTTGTGGGATCCATTTTTGAATAAAAAAAAATATTTTAAGAAATATCTAATAAGAATGCAAAATAAATTTAATTTAATTTCATTTTGCAAAATTTTTTAAAACAATTAAACATGTTTGTTTTAAAAAATTTTGCAAAATTAAATTTAATTAAATTTTTTAAAACAAACATGTTTAATTAAATGTTTAATATTAAATAAAGAACTTAAAATTAATGGCAAAAATCAAAAAATTGTCTTTCAATAAGATTTCCTTCTTCTTAATGAAAACCATTATAAGACACATATACAAACAAACGTGTGCATAAGACCGATTGTCTAATTTTATGTTGGTGTGTACACACTAAAGTAAAATTTCGGTTGTATTTTTGATTTTTCTCGGCCATTTGTAGACCGATTGTTTTGATTTTTTGCACAGACATTATAACTGTTATTTCTGACAAAACTGTACAAGATTTTTTTATCCGTTTTGTATTTAAGAAAAATCCAAAAACCGCTTTCAGAAAAATGGTAAAAAAATTTAGTTAGTTGTACTTCCGAGTTCATAGCTAAGCCATTTATAGATCATTTCAACACATTTGCTTACCAAAATTTTCTGTAGGTCTTCTAGCGACTTCTAGAGAATTTTATTTCAACATCCACAAGGACAGAAGGACATGGCTAAGTCGACACCGCTTTTTATAAGAATCCAGAACATATATACTTTATAGCGTAGCCCATGTAAGTTGTAGAAATAACACACGGGATGACAAACTTATATATTCACTTTTCACTTTTTGTGAAGGGTATAAAAATGTTAATAAAAACAAATTGTCACACAAAAATTGCTGCCAATGAGGCATGTTAATTTACCATTGACAAAGTGTCAAAGTGTTTTCTTCCTGTGGTGCAAAAGTAAGCAAATACTCGCATTTACTTTCTCTCTCTGTTTCTTTAATTAATCTCTGTCCCTCTTTCTTCAAAATGCAATACAACAATGTCTATAAATATAATGTTTGTATGTGTAATGCAGTTTATTAACTATATGTTGTTTTAAAGAGGTATATGTGTGTGTAAATGTATATGTAATATGCAAAAAAAAAAACTTACATACTCATTATAAAACAAATTATTACAGCAGGACATAACACTGTTCACTCACTCACTTATTAATTACATCAAGGACCTTTTACACAAGCACGCACCACACAAACAAAAAATAAAAACGATATACTGAATTCACTTCAAAAAATGGCTAACGAAAAATAAAATAAAATAAAAAAATGACAAGCACTTAATTTTAAATAAAGTGCGTTAAATAATTGGAAATATAAAAACGCATAAAAAATAAAATAAAACCTTCCGTGTAGTAACAGAAATGAAAAACGGAATCTCGACATGATAAGGGCTGTTGAATAAAGAGAAAATAAACAATCAAACATTTCATAATATTTGTTATTGTTGTCCTTATAAAAATGTCAAAAAAAGCCAATAGCAAAGGCACCAACAACAATAATAAACTCCTTTTTAATCAATGCTGAAGCTGGAAATGTCACTGAGTGAGACTTGCAGCTCCCAATGAACGTCATATTAAACGCACAAGATTTGTTTTCATGGCATAATTTTAAATAAGTAAAAAAATGTATGTGCGTAAGCTCTTGTATATTTTATTTTTTATTTATAATTTTTCATTGCCTTAGTGCCAAATAAATAATTATTCATTGTAAACAATATCCATTTTAAAACGCCATTCATTCATTTCAAAACATTATTCATGATAGAAAAGAGAAAAATTAACGCGAGTATTGGCAATAATTACACTGAACAACAGTACGAAAATCTGGTGGAGTTTCAGGACTGTGAATAAGTTGTATTTTAAGATGAATAAATTTTTGAAAGGTGTAAAACTGAAACTGGTTTACCAAATTTCAATGTGGCAATTTTAATGTAGAAGAAGCATGGAAGGCTGGTTTAGATCGGTGAGAGATTAAATTTATGGTATTCAACTATTTATGACCCCTTAAAAGAAAATTTTCTTTCATATTCCCTCAAAAAAAATATTAAATATTTTACCACAATAATAAACACAAAATTTCATTTTTTTGTTCGAAAGGATAGAAAGTTTTGCATTTGCTACGACACAAAAACGATAATTCAGTAATTTTGGAAATTCGGCTACGCCGAGCAGTTATTTAAATGAACGGCAAAATTAACCAAAAACTATCCTTCAATAAGATTAATATTGAATGAAAAATATTTCATACATGTCTTCAATAAGTAATAGGGTGCGGTATAATATTGATAGAAAAGAACTTATAGCGTATAAATATTAAAAAAAAATAAATTTAATTTAACTATTTTTCAGTCTCTTTGAATGTCTTTCTTAAATTTTTTTATATTATATCTATTTTTTTGCTTTTAAAAAATCTATAATAAAAGGGATTTTTTCATTGATGTGGTTAATTTGAAGGTCTTTATTAATTATTTATTAACAGAAAGACTGGTGAACAAAGATAATTATTGTAGTAGAGTAATTTGCATAGATTATTATTATTATTATATTATTATTTATATTATTAAACTTTTTACTTTGCATCAATACTTTAATACTTTTTATTTTTCTGATGAAATATTCTTTGTGTCCTAAGTAACTGCTATTAAAAATTACAAGACGGAGTAAAATTGAAGTTGAAAGCAGACAAACGTATTTTTTATATTAAATACATATTTTAAAGCCTACATTATTTTATTCAATATATATTTTTTGTTAAAAAGAAGAATATTAATACAGTGAAGGGTATTAATTTGTTGAAATTAAATTTTTTTTAACTGAAATTATTTTTACTTTTTTACATTGCAAAAATGTACAATTTAAAAACTTATGATTTTATTTATTTTATTTTAGTTATTTTAATAGCCGTCTTTTTTTCAGTAGTTACATATCGTTAGTGCAAAAGTTAATAGTTACTTGTGTGTAATTTATTATAATTAAATCTTATGCAAGGGTTGGTATGAAAAGTATTTCAAAATTTGCATTGCACTTGCAACCAAACTGCTACTGGCAACATACTTATTTTTTGGCACACTTAAAAGAGGTATTGAAATGAGTTTAATTACAAAATCAAGAAATTTTTTTGGAAGCCTCTGAAGAAAAAGTTTTCTGTTCAAAATGCAAAATATTGATACAGTTAATAGTATAATGTTGGCAATAGTCAGCTACATTAAAAGGTCCTATAAAATTGTACTGTCTGCCGTGCAGTGTAATTTGTTGCGAACACACAAAAACAGCCTATAATAAGTTCAGTGTTTTAATTTTGGTCAATTTAACTTTTATTGTTAAAAAAATTTAATAAATTATTTAAAGTTTATTTTTCAGTTGGAATTTGACAAATGACAAAATGTTCATGAATTATTCTATTAATCATTTTTGAGCGTTTTCTAATTTATGAGACACTCAGCTTAAGCTCTACAAACATAAATATAAACGCACATTAAAGAAAACTTCCACCTACTCGAACTTACTTTAAAGCTACTCGTAACCAGCAAAACACGAATAATTTATTCATTAATTCATCAACTTTTTGACATGATATTATTGTAGACTTTTACGGCGTATCATAATAAGCCAGCCGGCAGAGCAATCAAATGATGAGACAGGAAGACTGAATGGTAGACGGGCGAACAAGTCATTCATGATATAACAAGAAGCACAGAACTTCCCACCCACAGTTTAAACGTCATCATCGATCAACATCCAAAGTCACTTTTTATGAAGAAGAAAAACATCATTATGACAATAATGATGAAGATGATGGTGGTGCTGATGAGGATGGTATTCAGAAAAAGAAATATTGTTTATTTCTTAAAAGAAAAAAAAAAAAAAAAAAAAGCTACATACACCCTAATATTCGGGTTACATATTCTGTGTATTTGATTATTGAATAATTTTCTTCCCCATACTTTTAGAGTTTAAATGTTTCTGCTGTTACTTTTGATGAAATTTAAATTCTGGCTTTGCAAAATGAAGAAAAAATTATAAGAAAAATTTTTCATTGGGGGGTTGATGATGATGATGGCGGTAATAAATAGAGCTTATCGTCCTAAAGAATATGATTTTCTGTGTATGTGGGTGTATGTTTATCTTGAAACTTTTTGGAAAGACAAACATAATTTTAAATTTTTATAAAAATGGCAGATACAGCAAAAAAGAAGTATAAGCGGAGAAAATAAATAAGATAAATAACTGTTTTATACGCATTTAATGGCAACATTATTTAATCGATCAACCAGCGATTGTATGTTTTTGAAAAAAAGGAGAAAAGTAAGTGATGCGCTATTAAGATTGTATGACGAACAAGGAAGTCAGAACAACTGCAACAAAAGAACTTAATCTTTTTAACATGAAAATGATGATGTTTGAAATAATTTGGTGCAAATGATGATGGGCTGTGGAGTTGGAGGTGTTTTTATGAAAAATAAAAAAAAAACGCATATGAAGAAAATTTATAATTAAATTGAAAATAAAATTGGTGATATTGCCTGCCAATAAAAGTATTAAAAGTCATGGGTTCTATTTCTACCAACCTTGAATTAGCTATTAGGTTGTCCTTAAAAACCTATTTTGTACTGTTTTATTATTACAGTAGATGCTCGTAAATTTGTTCCTGTGGTAGTTCTAATATCCAAAGGTTTTTTTTTTTTGCAAATAAAAACAATATAAAAGTGCATCCTCATTTGAAACATACACAAGAATACATCTGCATAAATTAAAAAAATTTTTTTTACATAGAATGAACTCAAAACATACCATTTTATTAAAATTCATCACAAAAAATAGAAAAAAAATGTTGTATAAAGTAAAAGTTTTTAAAACTAAAAGGCTACGTACTCAGTGAATCAAATTTCAAAAACACTAAGTTTTAATCATATAATCTGTAATGTCATGTTGTTTGCTTTTTCGGCTCTATTAAATGTGATATAACAATATCGTTGCGAAGGGCCAAAATATTACTCATGTTCTTTGTGGACAATAGTTCACTACTTCTATACCAATTTATTAAATTATTTACGCTCGCAGTGGCTTAAATATTAGAAGAAGCTCGTGTGACTTCAATAAAATCTTTATCGATGCTATCTGAATTTTCGTCAGCACTACTATGTATGTTCAAGTTCCGATAAGTGTTCAAACATGTCCTCATTCCATTTTTCGTTTTCGCCTGTGCTGATGAAGTTGTTCGAGTCAATTTCTTGTTTTGGATAACTTCATAGCAGTAATAATTTTTTTTAGTTAAGTGGGCTATCGGAATATTGTCGTCGATGTCATATTGGTCAGAATCTCCGTTTATTAATTTTGACCAAAAATTCTTTAACACTCTTTGAGGCAACTCAAAGAAAAAAGATGGTTGAGTATGGTCACCGCAAACATAGTGTGTTCTTCACAAAAATATTATTATTAATTTGAAGCATCTAAACATTATTCTGATAACGACAAACATGTTTCTAGTTATTATTAACCATATTATGTTTAATAAAATTTTACTTGAAATCATAAATATGTTCATAGCAAACATAATAATGATAAAAATATGGTTGAATGTAAATTGCTTTCTATTTTGTCTTTTCCACAGCCATGTAAATAAAGTGAGTATAAAACTAAAACTTACACGTTTAAATTTAACTGAGCTTTGTCGCTGAAGTGGTTGAGTGGTGAGTTAATGCTTCTTAACTAAGTGTTCTTCGCAGCTTCAAGTCCTGGTAGAGTCAACTAAAATTAAAAAAAAATAAATTTAAGCCCGCTGTATTATTTAAGAAATAATTACAAAATAATAGAAAAGAAAAATAAAAATCAATGGAATAAAAAAAAATTTATTTATACAAAAAATTAAAATTAAAATTTTTTAAAATTCATATTAAAATTATTTTTAAAACTGCTTATATAAAATAAGTATGTATTAAAAAAAATTAAAATAAAATTTCTTGCCCTGACCGGGAGTTGAACCGCAGCATCTGCAGTTGAAAGCTATTTTTAATATCTTTGATTTAAAAATATATATGGTTAGAAGCAATCATAAATCTAACCATTCTATGTTTACACTAGAATATGGTTGCCTCAACCATATTTTGTTAATTTTATGATATTTTAAGTCACTGGTTCCATAGCTGATGTCACATTTGGCGGGAAAAAAGTAAGCAACTATGTTCTCATCGTCGGATCGAAGTTATTCAGTTGGTAGGCGAGTGGAACAGTTATCAATAATATTACGCAAGCAACATGAGATTCCCTTTATTTTATATCATGGGGAAGTCAAATAAAAGCTAAAGTGCTGAAGACAAACAAAAAATAAAAATGTTCAAAAATTATAACTAACGGTTCTATTGGCAGAGCAAGCAATGTATTAAGAACCTTGGTTCTAACTTCCGAAGAATTAAAAATTTATAAGAGTTTTAATTTACGAGCGTCTACTGTATTATTATTATCATAAGCTATAATCGCACCGGGACCTTAAACAT
Source organism: Thelaira solivaga (assembly GCA_947397855.1). NCBI lineage: Eukaryota > Metazoa > Arthropoda > Insecta > Diptera > Tachinidae > Thelaira > Thelaira solivaga. The sequence goes on along the minus strand of OX377611.1, from coordinate 41,853,296 downwards.
TTATTGTGCAACCTAATTCCCAATTAAGATCAGATACTCCTTACTAATCTCGTGATTGTTGAAGGATTCATCATACCAACGTCTTCTGGGGCCAGTGTCTCACTGCTTAGGTAACTCATCCTACATCTTATCATCGCTTGACAAATCGTAAAGGACTTGTTTCTAGGTTTCTTGATCTTCTTGTTAGAAACAAAAGGAGTCGTTTCTCTTGCTTGCATACTTTTTCAGTCCACCATTTCAATGTCCAAGTGTCTGTCGTGTCTTGGTAATCAGTTTCACAGTTCTAGCTTCTTTGAAATTAATAACATTAAAAACTACCATTTTGTCTAATTTTTGATTTTACATCTTGCTCTGAACCGCTTGAGTTCAGTCTCATAGTTGTAGATTCGTTAATATCAAATCAAAAAGCCTGATTAAAATTAAAAAGTACCATTTTGTAGCAATTACGTTTTCAAAAATGAAAGATTAATATTAATAAAAGTACCATTAAAATCAATAGGTTAGGTTGGGTTACACAGGGCGCCCAAATAAGAAAAACAGAAGCTGGACTCCCTTGGGTCCTCTGACGTGGTCCCTTTGTGATACCTGTATAGAAGGAAATGAAGAAGAAGAAGAATAGCAATAGAAGAGTGAAAGAAAAAGAGATGAAGAAGACAGATAGAGAAAGAAAGTGAGTCCGTCTCCCAAACCAACCGCTACTTCTAACGAAGCCATATAGCATGTCGACCCTTATACTCGACAGCGCAGTGAGTGTCTGCAGACGGCGCTCTCAAAAGTGAACCATGCGCTGCTTATCCAGGGCTGGACACCGACAGAAAAGTGTTCAATAAAAATTACTATTTTTACTTTGCCGCTCTTGTGCCTAGTCTCATAGTTGTAGATTCGTTAATGCTAACAAATCAAAAAGTACCATTCAAATTAATTCTTATTTCGTTCAGGAGCGTTTGATCCTGCTGTCACAGTTTTCGGTTTTCAATTGCACCTTCCCCTTGATAATTTTGATAAAAAAAATTTATTGAAAAGTAGCAAAAAGTACTAAAAATGTTATTCTTTATTTGTTTGGGTTCCAAGTACATTGGAAGCTTTTTTGAAAAGAGAAATATATAATTTAGTTTTTGTTGCTTTGATTGTGATTAAAAAATAGTGTAAAAAAAGTACTCACATTTGTGTTTTATCCTTTTTACAACACAAAGGTACCAATATCGAAAAAGTAGTCATCCGCTTATTTTTTTAGTAGAATATTTTCTAGCTTGAATTTTTGTTCCAACTGTATTAGTTCCGGAGATACATTTTAAACTCTTTTACTTCCTTAATATTAGAATTTCCAAAAGTCTCTTCTTACTAAAGGGTGTCCCAACAAGAACGCATGATTTAAATTTAAAATAAAACACAGATATTTAAAAAAAAATGTGAAACTTTATTATATCGTAAAGTAGACAGAATGAGGTTATGTATGGAACAACATATCGGGCAGATGGCCACCGCGGCGTTGCTGGCACACACGCGATCTTTTAATGAAATTTTCAATAACCGTTTTGCATAAATGCTGCGGTATTTCATTAATGCAGCGTCCAATTTCCTCTTTTAAGGCTTGAGTCGTCGTCGGCTTATTCGTGTAAACCATGGACTTCAAAAAACCCCAAAGAAAAAAGTCTAATGGTGTTAAATCGGACGATCTAGGCGGCCACTTCTTGTCTCCAAAACGCGAAAAAACACGACCGGGAAATGACTGATGCAGCATTTGAATTGTTTCTCTGGCTGTATGACATGTGGCGCCGTCTTGTTGAAACCACAAGCCTTCCACATTCATTTCTTCAATTCTAGGCAAGAAAAAACTGGTTATCATTTCACGATTCCGAACACCATTGACTGTTTGCGCTTGACCTGCCTCATTTTCATAAAAAAAAGGTCCAATGAGTCCTCCAGCCCAAAAACCACTCCACACAGTGACACGTTGAGGATGCATTTGCTTCTCGTGAATCACTCGAGGATTTTCCTCACCCCAAATGGGACAATTCTGCCTATTGACGAAGCCATCAAGATGGAAAAGGGCCTCGTCACTGAAGATGATTTTATCGGCAAAATCAGAATTTTCATGTTGCCTCTCCAATACCCAATTAACGAACTCCCTTTGCTGTCCATGGTCATTTTTTACTAACCTCGTACCTTCTACTAGCAAACAATAACAATTGTTCAAATGTCAAACAATGACACTTCGAATGGCGCCAAATTTAAATCTTGCGTTCTTGTTGGGACACCCTTTATTACTAACAGAATTTCTGTATCTTTAGCTGTTTGGACTGGGCGATGATAAAAGTCAGTCAGTCAGTAACGGTATAAAATGATGAATTTTCCAAATACAAATTAATTATTCAACTTGGAAGTAGCAATAAGTATCTACTCGTATTAGTTTCTTGTTATTTTGAAACCATTTGTAACGAAATATTTTCATTAAAAAATACTTTGTACTTTATTATTAAAAAATGATAATATTTTTGAAAAAATAAAAATTAAGAACTAATTGTTTTATGAATTTGAAAGAAACAGTTTGTGTGAAATATATTTTTTAAATAATTAAAATTTTAGTCAACACATTAAAAAAGTACCCCGATATTAATTGTTAAGAAAAATGGCTAAAGTTGACTTAAGAAAAAACTGACTCTTTAACTTAATAAATTTTTTGTGGTGGGGAATATATTCCACAATTAACCGTTTGCTAGAATTGAAATAATTTTATAAGAAAAACTTTGTAGGCCTTTTACAGTTGTAGTCGTTTAATAAAAGTAAAAAAAATATTTTTTTTTTTAAATTTAATTATTTGTCAGCAATCATATTTTTTATTAGTAAAATAAAACATAAAAAAAATTTTTTAAAACAATATTTTTCAATTTATTTTTTAAATAAAGATTATAATGCATAAAATACTTTTAACTTCCCTTATGAAAGGAATTATTAAGTAAGTCGATTCATGACAGGATTTAACAAATTGATAACAATATTTGATAAATTCATGAAAACATGAAAAATGACTTTGCTAATTTCGATAAAAGTGCAAACTTGATTTTTGTTTTAAATAAGCAAGGAAGGGGTATTAGTGAGTGACACTTTTCAAAATAATGTGTGTAAAGTGAAAAGGGAAGGTAAGTGAGAGAAATGTATGGATTTTAATGCTGTGACGGCTTGTTAGCAATTCACATGTTCTATTTAAATATCATAACACCAGTTATTTAATGTTGTGATTTCTTTCAAAACAAAAAAGTTGTACATGAGTTTTTAGTAATTTTTTTAGCAAATGCAACCTAACAAGGATTTTAAAATGATCATTCAATCTTTGAGTACATAAAAGCGATTGAGGATAATAAAGACTCCTGAACATCGTTTGAATATCATTATTGACCCTGCTTTTGAGAGAGTACGAATTTTGTGCAATAATTCAACAAAAAAATTCCATTCATTTCATTGAATAAATGAAATATTCAAAATTAAACATGTCATTGGTTAAAAAACAATCCATTATTCTTTTAGTGTTAATGACTTTTGCTTGCTACGCAAATAGGACTCGCTCTATTAATTAAGTACATAGAAAAAATATGTAAAATTGTATAAAATTTAAAATCGCATATGTCACATAATTAGGGTTTTCCGGGAATCAATAAAACTTGTTTCATGCATAAGCAAAAAAGTTTGAAAAGATGGTTAATTTCATATCTGTGACAATAATGTGAAAAACCGCTTATTTGATGTTAAGTTGTTTTATAAACCCAAAAATTTTCTCTTATAAAATCATTTCAATGCTAGCAAACAGTATTATTTTCATTTCATTTCTCGCAGTAATCACATTTTATATTGCATTTTATTGATAATGCATTCCACATATATAAATTTGTTTAATTTAAACACCATTACTTCATATTCTCCATTATTTTCATGTAAATAGATTATTTAGTTTGAATCTAAAGGAATATTTTCTATGACTTCAAAATAATAATTAACTTTTAATGTTCTCTGCTTCAGCATCATTGAGAAAATACAAAAAGAAAAGTAAGTTTTTTACGATGGGAATTATCTTTTAATTATAGAACACAACAAAGGTGGTAGCGTAGACACTTTAGGCTCTCCTACTCAAAAGTTAATAATACACGAGAGAGTGTCGACTGATATTGATCGAAATAACCTTATTGAGTTAACTGACAAAACTAAATGAGTGGCTGAAAGTGTTACTTGCAGCCCCAGTTCCAGTATCTCCCGCTTTAGTCTAAAATTGATTACAGATACCATATATGGCTATGTGCTCTGTATAGAAACTGCAGGAACTAATGATAATGATTGAACTCAACCACACTGAGCAAACAAATTCAGTTGTGAGAACTAAATTTGTTTCCAATTGAAAATTCAGTTATGATAACCAATTTTTCTAAACCCAGCTAGGAATATTTTTAAAAGAACTAAATTTTAGATTATATTAATGAATTGTGATTGCTACAACCAAAAAGTTTTATTATCATTTATTGATGGCTTAATAAGTGTATTTTTCAGTTTCGCGTCTCTTTCTTTTGACCTAACCTATTCGAGAGCTATTGTTATTAATGTCATCAGTTAGAAATTCAGTTTTTAAGCCTAATTCTTAGAAACTATAACTATAAACTTCCGAGTAAAATACATTAAAATAAGTAAAAATTCTGCAAAATAAATTATTTTTAGTTTTGTAGAATTTTTATTTAGAATGTTTATTTTTAAAATCCCAATAAAAAAAATTTAAAGGTCAAGAACTTATTGTAAAAGTTTTTTAATGTTCAAGATTTTATTCCTTTAAATAACACTTGTACTCGTGTTGTCATTCTGCTAGTGTAAATGGAGAAAATTATGCATATGATTATCGTTTATTCATAATTGTGTGAGTATGAGTTTATTTTGGCTGGGATTTAGTTGAATTTACCCCACACAAAATAAGAAAATGCTTTGACGAACGAACAAAAATATTAGGATGGGATAAAAGCATCTGTAAAATTTGTATTGAAAAACATGAAAGAGTTGTTAAGGGATTAAATCTTTTTAATGTGATTAGAAACCGATCGGTAGCTGCAAACATACACACTCTACACATATTCATAAAGGTTATTATATGTTTATTAGGGTGGATTATAAAGTATAAATGAAAAACATATTATACTCGCGGCGCGCGTATATAAATCGTATAGAAGAATTCAAATTTCTGACGAATTCTAAGAATTTTTAGAAATGAAATAATATAACAAAAAATAATTGGAAAAGCTTCTTAGCAAACGAAAATTTATTAAAGATTGTGATAATTTCTCATAGTCAGACTTGTAATGGAGACTCATGAAGTTAAGAGAGAAAATATTAGGATAAGTCAGTGCAGGTTCTTTAGTTTGCATGACAAAGTTCTAGAACATTTTTTTATATAAATATTTATTTATTTAATTAATACCAGTGGATTCAAGATCAGACATTAATTCCAAGATTTCTTTAAGACTTTTTTTGCTGTTTTTTAGGGAGGTAGTTCAGCTCTTATTACATGAAATAATTGGCATCTTACGAGTCCTGGATCTGAAGTAGCAGTTTGTGTAGTATATCCTGTTAATGGCAGAATCTAGAGTATAGTATTAATTATAATATTTAAGACGATTTCTTATCATTTTCTTTCTTTAAAATTTACCTTTTTTTTCGTAAAAATCAACCCTCCCTAATGAACACACAGACATACATATATATAAATTTACATTTCGCCATGAGTTATAAATAAGCTAATTTAAAGGGTGTCAAGTTAAATAGAAAAAAAATCTGTGAAGTAAAAGGGAATGAAGGCATGTGCTTAGATGTGGAGGATTTGATGTAAAATGACACGTTTTGTCACTGACACGTGTTTTCGTTTAGTTAAAATTACTAATTATTAAATTATAATTTAATAATTATATATTATTTTAATATCGATATGAATTTAGGTTTGCTTTAAAATAATTCTATTAGTATATAAATTATCAGAAATGCAAATTACATGCTGCATTGTAAAGAAATTAATGAAAAACTCTTTTTTACTGTATTAGCCAAATATTTATATTTTTCACTTTCCATATTCTTCTAAATATGTAATTGAAACGCCTAGAAATATTGATATAAAAATAAATTCTTATAATACGACCTCAAATTAACCAATATAAAATTAAAAAAAAAGTTATAAAAATTGATAAAAATAATTTTCTTTGAATATCAATTGTTTTTAATAATTATAAAATAAATAATTATTTATTAGAATGAAATTCTAAGACTAAACTACTATCGAGCACTGACAGCTATGACAATCAGCTCTAAAAAGAAATAATTTATTTCAGTTCAATAAACTAAAACTACGAGTTTTAAGTAAAAATCTTATTGTTAATAGCAATAAATGATTGTAAGCACTCAAAGAAATAGAATTGATAAATTATGGTTTTAAACTAATATTATTTAAGCTAATGTAAGTACTTATTAAAATTAACCTTAAGGCCGAGGCCATGCAATGAGCGGCTAAACGGTCAGCGGCTGAGCGGTGAGCGGCTAGCTTGAGCAGCAAGTGGCTTATTACTGAGCGTCATTTCTGAGCGGTTAGTGCGGTTAGTTGTTAAAATTCCATTGTCAAGAGAGGTTTGTTTAATGTTTTTACGCGAAAATCGTATTCATATTTACAAGAATTTAATGCGTTTAAGAAAAAAAAGAAGATTTGGTATTCATCCTATAAATGAAGCAAGGCGACATTACGGCGAATTTAACCATTTATATACAAATCTACGCATATTTCCAGACAAATTTTGGCAATACTGCCGTATGTCTCTGAAATCCTTTGATTTGCTGTTGCAAAAAGTTAACACCAGATTGACAAAACAAAGAAAAGCAATTTCTGCAGAGCAAAGGCTTGTTTTAACTTTAAGGTAAGTTTATTTTTTATTTATTTGCTTTGGATTGTGTACATGTATTTATTATTTGCAGGTTTTTAGCTACAGGACATTCCTTTCGAGATTTGGCGTTTGTAATCTATCTTGCCATAATAGTGGTCTCCTTTGTACAGATGAAATTATAAGCTCCGCATTCACTTTTGCAATGCTTATACTTTGCCGCTCAGAAATCAACTAAAAATTAGAACAAAATCTATTCCTGAGCGGCACCGCTTAGCCGCTCAGCCGCTTAGAAATGCCGCTCAGCCGCTTAGAAATGCCGCTCATTGCATGGCCACTTCAGTAGTATTCCATATGTTTTAATTTTTTGCAGCTCACCGCTCAGCCGCTCACCGCTTTGCCGCTCATTGCGTGGCCTCGGCCTAATACCGACTAAAGTACGTACGTACAATTGCGAAAAGAAATGTCGCGCTGAAAAACACGTTTTTATTTAGTTTGTTTAGTTTATTTATTTTTCTCGCTAGAGAGCTTCGACCCGCTATTTATAGAGGTAGGCATGCGCTGCGCCACTAGCCGGCCGGTACCGCCGCAACCGAGATGTCCCTATATTTTATCTTCGAAAATATACATTTAAATTGCATGCTGTAAAGGGCTTTTATTCCATATTTCCATATTCCAGCGATTTGCTGAAAATCGCTTTGTAAATAAGCCATTATTTCTCGTAAAAAGTAAAAATTGGTTATTGTGGGTTATCCCTAAGAGATAAACATATACCATCGCGGACTTCCTTGTAGACATTTTTAAGGTATAAAATACTTATTATATTATTTTGATATATCTCGTAGAGTTCAGCCAGCGTTTGCAATTTAAGCGCAAAAAAATGTGTTTATTTACGACTTCACATTAGAAATCTTGAAATTATCAGTGATTTTCTAATATATTAAGCATGTTATTATACATACATATAAACCTTCCTCTTGAATCACTTTATCTATTAAAAAAAAACTGCATCAAAATCCATTCTGTACTTTAAAGATCTAAGCATACATACAGACATAGGGACAGACACGGGAAGCGACTATGCTTTATACTATGTAGTGATAGTGATGTCTATAATTAGATAATAAACAAAATATTCTATGATCAAAATTAAAATTTTAACATAATTAACAAGTTTTTTAAAAATAAGAAAATTTCAAGTTTTAACAACAATTATAATGATAATAATCTGTCACTACAAGACAAAAAATATATAAGTTGGGATATGCTGAGCATATAATGAAAAATTAGTCAAATTGGTCCAACCGTTTGACTAATTTAAAAAAAAAATGTAAAAAGTACGTGTAGTAATGGGCGTGGCAAATTTTTCTTTTCATTAAATTATAGTTGACAAGGCAAACGTTGTCTTGCCTTAATATTTTTATATATTCGATCTTCTTACACTAAGAAATCGTTCTCATAGAGTACAGAACGGTGCGAGACCGGGTAAAAACAGGTAGTAGGCAAATAAGCCAGATACCGACGGCGTTACCTGCGTGGCGGATTTGTGACGTTAAGCCTTCCAAGATTATACATATAAACCTTCCTCTTCAATCCTCTATCTATTAAAACATACATAGGGATATAGGGACAGAGAAATCGACTTTGTTTTATACTATGTAGTGATACTAGTCATAGTATCTGTGCAAAAAAATCAGAAATATCGGTCCACAAATAGACCAGAAAAATCTAAAATAGAAAAAAAATTCCAGATTTTTTTAATTTTTTATTATTATTGTTTTATTTTGCGTATTTTGTTTAAAATACAAAACAGTGTAAGTTTTTGGAATAAAGTTTTAACAAAAACAACAGTTATATTGCTGTTCAAAAAACGAGAGCAATCGGTTCACAAATTGTCGAGAAATATCAAAAATATGACCGATATTTTAGATTTTCATACATTTTTATTTTGTTTTTTCTTTTCTTTTGTGTTTTTATGGAAATTTTTAAGCTGTGCATATGCGTAATGCTGTGCACACAGAAACAGGTAGTCGATCTTATACAAATATGTGTATGTGTGTGTGTATTTTCTGTATTCTGTTTGTAACAGATGGCACTACAGTGTAACAAAACTACGAATACAGAAATCTTATTGAAAGAGGATTTTTTATTTTTGTCGTTAATTTGAAATTACGTGTGTTTGACATTGTACTCCTCCTAAACGGCTGGACCGATTTAATTTAATTTCCTTTGAGTTACGCCTTGGTAGATTTACAGTCACAAATCCGCCCGGCAGGATTTGTCTGCAGTCGATATCTGACTTATTTATCTACTACCTCTTTTTAACCTGTCTTGCACGGTTCTTTACTCTATGAGTACGATTTCTGAGAATAAGATGTTTGGCAATCTCTTAAAATTTTATCTGCGTCTTCTGAGGCTTCTAGCACAAGTGCATGAATACACGTGTTTGGGCATTACTAACTTTGTTTAGAGTGTTGGTACAGAGTCGGGTAAGTGATTAATGACGTATCTATTATAAGAAATTATGGCTCTGTATTAGTTCTATTCAAAGAATCTACATTTGATTGATATCTACTAATAATTTAAAAAAAAAAATTTTTTTTTTTATGAAAAACGTCTCTTTAATCAATTTTATTCTAGTGGGACTATAATAACCCCTATTGCATTTTGAATTTTATCCATATAAATTTTAAATATCCATGTGAACACGATTTACAAATAAATTGAACAAAATCTAACCAATATACCCACTCAATACTTATTGATATGACAGCATTAAATACAAACAAACAAACAAATACAAATCTGAATGTAAGCAAAAATGAAATGAGGAGACAGAAAAAAAAAACAAACTGAAAAAAGTAACACAATCAAATCAAATTGAATATTACATCCTTACATGTTCAAAATATATTGTTGAAAAAAAAGAAAATTATTCTGCCAAAATAAATACAGACGATATTCACACATTCAATATTACGTTAAAACGTTGCAGTGCTAGAATTGACAATATGAAAAATAAAATGTATTGATAAATAACAGGTAAAAATATTAAGCACTAAAGATTCATAGATGTCTGCTACTCGCAATTCTAGAAAAAGAGAAGTGGAGTAAATAAGTCTTTAAACAATTGAAATATTCAGACTGTTTCGTTGTATATCCTTTGTGTGAGCAATAAGCTTGAAAGGCTTATGAACACTTGTTCATTTAATCGGTATCGCCCGATTCTTTATCCTATTAGTCTGAATTCTTAGAATAGAGGTATGCAAATTCAAAACAATCTGTAAACTTTTGGTTGTTAGTTAGTAAAAAGCTAACAATTTACATTACTTTGTAAAAGTGGACATCTATAATATTAAGGTTGTATTTCATTGACGATTTGTACTTATTGTAATGCCTTAGGATATACAACATTTCTTGTTTTTCCTTCTGGTGCTGGCTCCCATCTCTGGAGCAGGCGACATACGAGTATAACAGAGAGTCTTTAAATTAATAGCTGCTACCTTAAGAGATTGCCTTTGTGCTTTATTAATTGTCATAGCAAACACAAGACGTACTGGGAATGAAAGTCTTTTAAAATCGAAGGTATTCTTATGGCAAAAACATATTTTACAGCTATTGTTTTAGTCAATATGGTTGCTTCTAAAACATTTGGTGAGAGGTTTTTCACCAGTAATCTTGAATCATTGCAAAGCTTTTTAGAATCAATATTTCTCAGAAGTATAACTGGTGTGCCAACTTTTAAAGTTAGTTCATGCGAGTGGATTTAATAAACAACAGCTTGATCTGGATCAATAGAATTATATGTCTTGGATGTTTCTGGAATCATATCTTGAATTTGGGGATTTATGGGCGTAACAGTTTCATTCTTGAGTGCTAGAACTGCTCATTCATAACGCCATTTAGAATTTTATAAGTTTGACGTAATACTAGGAAAATCGTTTGTACCATCTCTTGTAATGAAGAAACCAAGTTTGCAAAAGTTTCCTGGTAGAGATATAAGACTAGAAGACAGATCTATACTGAGCTTTCCTAGTTGGTTAGAAAATGCTTTTGCTGATAAATTATTTTCTAAATGAACACGCATATTTAAAGAAAGTGTATATTTTTTAACATGTTGCCAAAGATGTGATACTTTAAGACAGTCATTTAATTCGTTGGCAGGTATCAATCTAGGAATTACAGGCAAAGTTTGACGAAAATCCCCTGTTAAACAACGCCAACCCCTCCCATTAATTTATTAGAAAAACTAATGTCTTGGAGGGTACGATTTAGAGCTTCAAGTGGTCTCTTGTGTCATTTTATACGAAATTTAAAAGAAGTTTGAACGCAGAATGTGCGGAATATCGATCGTCCAGAAGAGTTGAAATAATTCCTGATGATCCAACAGCTAGAGCAACGTCCTTTCGCTATCTTATTTTAGCTAGTAAAAGGTTTAAAAGAAATGTTTTAATTAGGGATTCAAAAAGCTTGTTAGGCTTTTAAAGCAAAGGTGCAAAAAGGGCAAGACCACCAACTGTAACGGACTTTCAGCGGGGACTTAAATACAGATATTTTGACTACACTGAAACAAGATCTAATAAGCGCTTCTAAGTAAATAGATTGTGGAGAGCACAGGGTTACATAGAGATATCAAAGATAGAACGAAACGAAAGGAATAAAAAAACCAGAAACAAAACCCACAAACAAAATTAGGTGGAGAAATTGAAAATGTCTGTAAAATTTTCATTATTCTTAAATATTTTGTTTAAATTAACCATTTTTTGGTGTGTGACTACAATTAATATAAAAACTATTAAAGGGAGGTTTTATTTTCAGTGAATTTCAGCAGTAAAAACAGTGCTGCACAATAACTTCTCCTTCAACAATTATTATTTTTATTATAACTATGGGCTGTAATCGCACCGCGACCTTCAAGATCTTTTGTGTAGTCCAGTTCCTAACTACAATTTGAGACTCCTTATCAATCTCGTAATTGTTGTAGGGCTAATCATTTTTAGGTCTCCTGGGGCCCGTTTCACACTGCTTCTTGCCACTTTTGAGCACTCACACAGAAAATGTTTCCACGTTTCCCATCCTTCCCGACAGAAGCGACGGGAATCGTCTTGTACCACACCGGATATACTCAGGCGATAGTTAAGTAAGTAACTTTATGTTTCTTTCAATAATAAAATTTAAGCGTTAGACTATAAATAAAATATAAAAAATTTAAAATTTTAATTTTATGAATTTGTATTACTTTTGTGTTTTAGGAAATGGGAGAGAAGTTGCATAAGTTGCAGAAAGATTCAGTGAAGTACGCTTATATGTGTATGCAAGCGTTACAGTGCTTGTGAATGTTGCATGCTTTAAAGAAAGCAATTTTTATTCACGCTTATTATTCATTTAAATAACAAATTTAAAGATTCAGGCAGATAAGTTAATTGTTGAATGGCCTTTCTTGAGTATAGCCCTGAATTTTACTCTTAAAGTCTGAATGAAACCCTATTATTTGTCTCATTGCTTTAATTATTTCCAAATTGTAATACTAAGAATTAAACTTGTTTTATGAATGCATCCAGAAAAGAAAAAAAAAAAATAAAAACAAACTGTGGTTACAAAGTAAAATATGTAAATAATAAGATTTTAACTTGAGAATTAAATATTTTCTAAATACTCGTATGTGATTTTTGAAGAGGCTGCTTCACATATTTTATCATAACTTTAAAACGACTAAACATAACTTAAGAATCTCAAGTTAAATTTATTGGGTGCCAGTGTGCATGTTTTTTATAGTAATTTTTTACAACCAAATACTGAGGGTCTTGGCAGAAATCGTACTTGCAAACCGCAGATGAATAGGTTAATAAATGTTTTATGTTTTTAGTTCTTAGTTTTTTCTGCTATTTATTACAATTGGACTTACTAAGATTTTTGTATTCTAATAGTTTTTGTTTCTAATAATAGAAAATAGGAAATTGTTGAGTAAGTAGTCGGTTTTTGGCTAGGTTTCTAAGTAGACTTGTGCTCCGTAGTTCATTTTAGTGAGCGCTCTTCTTAGTTCAAATATTAAAAACAACTAGTTCGTTCACTTAGTTCATTTGATCTTTTGTATCTTTATCACTTATACTTTTGATTATCATTGAACGTTCTTTATTATGTAAAATGATATCGAATAGCCGTTGAAAGGATTTTTTTACGAAAATTGAAAGCAAAACAAGAAAAAATTCCAGAAATATTTAAATTTAGTTTTTGATTTCTTTTTTAATAATTTAATTTATAAAGTTCTTTAGTCACTATGACTAAAAAACATTAATATTTAATACATTTTCTCTTCTTCAGTTTATTTGTTTTAAATACCATTTTTGTAAAAGAAAATAATTTGAAACTCTCGTTCCTTCGTCATTAATTTCGTTTAAGTTTCGTTCAGTTCAAACAAGTGAATAGTACAATATGAATAGTTCGTTCGTGTACTACCCAAGACTATTTCTAAGCTTATTCTAAACTTGCATTGAGTGGATAGTTAAGGACAGATCATCTGATTTTTAAAATATCGGTATATTTTGATTTAATGTCCAACCAAAAACATTTTATGTGTCGATTAAAATTCTAGTTTCAATTAATGCTGAGTTCTAATAATAAACCTTAAGGAGAGGGCTCTACTTAAGTAATCTTGCAAATGAAGCTTAAAGAAAGTCCTAAAACAAGAGTTGAGAATTTTTTTTTTTTTTGCTTTTATGATAAATATAACATCTGAAATACTTGTTCCTAATTCTGCATACATTCTAATTAATAAATTGTTGCTGAACAATGTGTGTAACATTCCTTGCTGTAGAATGCAAAGACTGCAAAATGTATAATTTTATGCAGTTGTATTAAAATGTTGCAAAGATTGTGTAAACGGGAATAAACAACTGTAGCAGCAATATTGAAAATATTTTTTTTTTGTAAATGTAATATGCAGCATAACAATATTTGCTACATTCGGCACAATTACCAGGATGAGATGAGGAATACGAGTAGAAGTGCTTGAGCATTAAAAAAAAATACAACAAAAACAAATGTACTGGTACATAGGTATTGTTTGTATTTTTTCTTTACAACTACAAAATAGACACTCCGGATCACTAAATTTGTTACGTGTCAATACCTATTGAAAATTGTATGATGCAAAAAAAAAAAAAAATAAGAGAAAAAATATTTAACAACGAAATTATTCTATATTTTTTATTTTAGCAAAATCTATAAAAATCTGTAACCAAATTGTTTGCAGTCAAAACCCTATAAAAATGAAACTCATTTTCAAAGCAACTTGTTACCTTCATACATACATACATGGATTGGATTTATAAATGCAAAATACGAGTATGTATGGAGGGAGGTGTTGTTGCAGAATTGAATCTGGGCATTTATTTAGTTTTTCAATGAGTGTGACTATGAGTATGAGTATGAAATGACAGTTTTAATCAATGATGCATTTTTCAATATTCTATAGTAATAAAGTAAATGTGTAGTATTTAGATGAACATATTTGCTGGGATTAATATAAACATGATGCTTTCAAATGTGTTATTTCATTTAAAAGGATTTTTACCAAATAAATGCTTCCATGTGAAATATTTTCATTTCTTTTTATTAGTTGAAAAATGCAAATTAAATTAAAATGTCACTTTTATTAAAACACAATAACTTTTAATTTCTATTTAATAAAAATAAATTAAAGCAAGTAAAAATAGCAAATAAACATTGATATGATTAAATAGGCCGGATCCACAGAATAGTCTTAAACTATATAATATGTTGTCTAAAAAAACAAGCCACTTTTATTTACAAGAAAAGAATTTTGGTAATATTTTTAACTATTTTTGATATTAAGTAGTTTTTTCCTTTAAGTTATCCAAGGCTAAAAAAATGTATATACAGACTTAGACGTTTGGATTATTTATTTTTTGTAAACCACATATAAAATTCCCATACTATTTTTGTGGACGATTGAAAAACTTGTGATACTAAAATAACACATTCTATTATCCTTCTTAAATCATCCGATGTTTTTTGGCTCTCACTTGTTTCTAAATGAAAATGAAATGTGTGTCGTTGCTTTCTCTTGTTTTAACCACATGTCCTCCAGTCCTAATTCGTTCAATTGCGTCAGAAAAAACTCGGTTAATATGGCCCTATAGCGCGCAAAGTCCACTGTTGTCGTTTGACAAGCCCAATGATTCCTCCAGCGTGAACAGCGCACCATGCCGTCACTTTGAGCGGGTGTAATGGCTCCTCGTGCATCACTAGTGGATTTTCGGTGCCCCAGAAGCGATAGTTTTGCTTGTTCACTTACCCGCTGAGATGGAAATGAGCCCTTCGCTCATTATGATTTTGGTCGAAATCGTCCACTTCAATTAAGCAGCATTATTTTGGAGTGTATCGTTCCATGACTTGTTCACTTGTATTCTGCATCTGTCTAGTTCAAAAATGTCAAAACAGATTTGACATTGACCGCCATTTGCAAAAATAAGAGCATCTTCCAATAAGGTGATTTCTCTTAGCCTACCTTGTAAAGGGTGTTTTTTATACGCGTTAGAACTTTAAGTTGGCATTACTGTTAAAGATGGCGACCGATTCAACAGCTGTCAAGTGACTTATTCTCATTTTGGCTTGGCAATTCATCATGAATAGACTCACGCCTGAACAACGCTTGCAAATAGTGCAATTTTATTTCGAACGAGATTGCCGTTGTTCCCGATTTTCATAATCGACTTTTGTTTAGCGATGAAGCGCACATCTTGTTGAATGGCTACGTCAACGAACAAAACTGCCTCATTTGGAGTGAAGCTAATCCTCAAGTGCATGTCGAAACACCGTTACATCCAGAAAAACTGACTGTTGCGCTTTATGGGCTGGTTGAATCATTGGTCCGTACTTCTTCAAAAACGATGATGGCCAGAACGTTACAGTCAATGGTGATCGGTATAGAGCCATGATTACTAACAACCATGATGTCCAGGAGCAACATGTCACACAATCGATTTATTGAAAGATACGTTTGATGACCGCCTAATTTCACGTTTTGAACCTGTGAATTGGCCTCCAAGATCTTGTGACTTAACACTGCTAGACTACTTTCTGTGGGGCTATGTAAAGTCATTGGTCTATGCAGATAAGCCACAAACGCTTGACCATTTGGAAGACAACATTCGCCGTGTTATTGCCGATATACGGCCACAAATTTTGGAAAAAGTCATCGAAAATTGGACGTCTAGATTGGACTACATCCGAGCCAGCCGTGGGGGTCATATGCCAGAAATCATATTTAAAATGTAAGGACACAAGATTATCTTTCGGATAAATAAAATTCATGTCAATCGAATAATCCATCGTTGTTTTATTGCAATTTAAAGTTTTATACGTCTATAAAAAACACCCTTTACTTACAGTGAAGGTTTAACAAATCGATTAATTGAAAAAAAAAATATTTTTATTGATATTAATTGTTATTTAAATTTTATAATAAAAAAATTAGCCAAATCGGTATAGCCGTTCTCCGATTTGAAAAAAATTTTCAAAATATAAAATTGTTGTATATTTGATCTTTTTACTCAAAGAAATAGAGCTCAAAGGGTAAAGGACCGTGCTAGGCCGGGTAAAACTAGGTAGTCGATAAATAGCCTAGCTAAACCTTCCAAATCGTAACCCAAAGGAAATTCAATTAAATCGGTCCAGTCGTTTGGGAGTACAATGTCAAACACACGTACAACACGTATAGTCGAATTTTATATATTAAGATATACATTTAATTGATTCAATGTAAAAATGTAGTTGCTATGATAATATTTGTTATGTTGTGACTTTTTTCATTTGTACAACAAGTGTTAAATAGTTTTAAGTTAAAAAAGTAAATGACGTCATGATTAAGAGTTGTAAAAAAATTAAAAAAGGTCACAGAAAGCAAGTTCAAAGTAAGCAAGCGAAGGCCAACGCCTTAGCGCTTTATGCTAGGGAATGCTTAGAAAGGGATCTCATGATACCGTAATATACTTTCTCACGGATGTTCAAGTAGCCTTAAATGTAAGAGCGAGCTACTGCCTTCGCTGACATAAAGGGTTTTTGTACAATCGGCTTTTCATAGCTCCAGAGGCCTTTTGCAGCATGGTCAATATCAGCATTCATGCCTAACAGCGATAAAGAGAAGTATACAGAAATGCTGGAGAGCCCTAACGGGTCTACAGTCTTCAAGAAGACTCATAAACCCGAAGTTATTCTGAATCTCAGCAGAAATCACATCAAACTTTGGACTGAACTACTGACAGGACATATGAAAAAATCAGAGTGGAAAGACATATATTGCGATATCTAGACGGAATGATATTGACGCCAAAACAATTAAGAAGTGTGTGGGGACTCTTGGATTGTCTTAGTTGCACAATACTAGATTTGGGCATTACTGATCATTTCACTGAAACTTTCAGATTTCTAAATTTCTTTAAAAGAACTCGATAATTTTTTCGTTCACTTCCTACACTGTACGATGACTTGTGACTTTCGTTCATAGTATTGCTTGTTTGTCATATTTATTATACACCGCCCTGCTTAGGTCCTGTAACTACAACTGATTAGTGACTGCAACCCAATGTGATTTGAAATTTATAAGAATTTTTTGAATTAGAATTTGGGGATTATATTTATTTAATAACAAATGTTTCGACTTTAATACATTTGATGTTTTATTCCTGAATAGTAAAAATTAGTGGACGATTAAAAAAATTTAAGAGCCGGTACCGTTCAATTTAATGAATCGTTGTTTTGAACTAGATCGTAAATGAATGCCACAAGCCTACATAATACATCTTATAGATGGCAGTACAAAATAGTATGGCGGATAATGATAATGAAATGTTTTTCTAAGAAGGGTCTCTCAGAAATCGTCTAATAAAGAGCAGTTTTCAAAAAGAAAGGCTTTGCATTTCATTAACTAAATTAAAATTGAGACCAAAGTACGGGCAGCATTAAGTAAAAATTAATTTTTAATACTGGAACATTTTTTTAAATATATTTTGCCAAGAGCCTTTTATTATTGTTACGAGTATTCGTTTGCTTTTGTATTTATTTTTATTGTTATTAAGAAATACTTTGATGTTTTTATAAATACGTGACATAATAATAGCTAATTTTGTCATCTTAGCGAACATTCTTGTTATGTTTTGTATTTAATAAAATTTTCTAGCTTCCGACCAACATTTATGGGTTTTTTATCGAGCAGATTTCTTACTTTTTTACATGAAGGTGGGTGGAGTCTTATATACAAGATAAAAACGCACATGTGGTATATAAAATTGAGCTCAAGTAAAATGCGTAGTCGCTTGCCCATATGCATGTACGAAATATCCTTCATCAAATAAAAATTTCATTTTTATTGGTTGTGAAATGGTTAAGAGGGTGGTGGTTGGTTGATGGCTGTTATGACATGTCAAATGACCGTTACTTAAGTATGTATAAGCAAATGTCTGTATATGTATGTAAGTGGAGTTTAACTGCTATAGATGGCACCACTAGTATTAAAATGAAATGAGTTTTGCTACGATTTATTAATTTATGGTTTTGAAGTTGCAAAAGAAATTTTTATTTTTAATTCATTAAATAAAAAAAATAAAAAAAAAACACACACACACCCTTTGATCAAAGCTTATAATCATGGGGATTACAAATTCTCGCATGATAGAAATTATTTTTAATCTCTTCCTATCAGTTGCTTCTCTAATTAAATGTATGTATGCATTTACATTTGATATACATTCTGCCATCAATTTACGCTCAATTGCAATTAACCACACATTAAGTCAGTACTAGCGTGATATTACTTGCTTTTTCTTATTGTTGTAGAATATTTCATCGAGCTAAATTTTTTCATTCTATATTAAAGTATTGGCGCTGTGACAGCCAAAAATTAGTTTTCCATAACTCAGATAATATTCAAAAGAGTTAAAGCTTTGCAAACAAATAAAAGGTGATTTTATAAGAACTATCGGAAATTAAAAAAAAAAAAACACATAAAATTTAGAAAAATGCATGAAATATTTATTTGGATCGATAGTTGGGTCGATATAATTTAATGTTTGAAGATTATTTCATGCAAATGTTGGCCGCGGCTGCGCCTCAAATGGTCCATCCGCTTAGTCCAATTTTGGCATACTCTTTCCAACATTTCAGCCGGTATCTCACGAATAATGTTGGCAATGTTGGCTTCCAGTGCGTCAATCGAAGCGGGCTTGTCCCTATAGACATTAGCCTTAACATAGCCCCACAAAAAATAGTCTAGAGGCGTTAAATCGCACGATCTGGGCGGCCAATTGACTGGTCCCAAGCGTGAAATAAACTGTTCACCGAACTCGCCTCTCAATTGGTCCATTGTTTCGCGTGCTGTGTGGCATGTGGCACCGTCTTGTTGAAACCACATGTCATGCAAGTCAAGCTCTTCCATTTTGGGCAAAAAAAAGTTTGTTATCATCGCACGGTAGCGCTCACCATTCACAGTAACGTTGTGATTCGCATCATCTTTGAAGAAATACGGCCCAATGATGCCGCCAGCCCATAATCCGCACCAAACGGTTGTTTTTTGTGGATGCATTGGTAGCTCTTGCAATGCTTCTGGCTGCTCTTCACTCCAAATACGGCAGTTTTGCTTGTTCACGTATCCATTCAACCAGAAATGAGCCTCGTCGCTGAACACAATTCTTCGATAAAAAAGTGGATCTTCATCTAACTTTTCAAGAGCCCATTCACCAAAAATTTGGCGTTGTGGTAAGTCGTTTGGCTTCAATTCTTGCACCAGTTGTATCTTATAAAGCTTCACACCCAAATCCTTCCGCAAAATTTTCTACGTAGTGGAGTAACAGAGGCCCAATTGCTGCGAACGGCGCCGAATCGATAATTCACGGTCATCACCAACACTGGCCGATACGGCTGCGATATTTTCTTCAGTTCGCACTCTACGTAAGCGTGTTGGTGGTTTAATGTCCAACAATGTAAATTTGGTGCGAAATTTTGTTACAATAGCCCGAATAGAAGCCTCAGTAGGTCGATTAAACTGACCATAAAATGGAAGAAGCGCGCGATGAACTTTCTTAACAGAGCACGCATTTTGGTAATAAAATTCAATAATTTGCAAGCGTTGTTCGTTTGTAAGACGATTCATGATTAAATTATAGACCAAACTGAAGATGTTTGACAGTGACACAAGATACAAAACGTGCGTGAGCTGTCAAAACTAGTGTTGCCAAAAAGTGTTGTCTTCTAAGTAGCCACTATTCATGGGTCATTTTGAGTAGTACTGAATCTATTTACAAAACCATATTAACTTAGCGCCAAAATAATGTTAGTCACACCTGTATCCTACTAACCAAAACCACAAGAAGTATTTGTATGACTTTTCAATTTAACCTTCTTCATACAATTACGTAATAGTCGTCCCGTCTAATAATTTTTTTTGTTCTCCACAAAAGAAATATTACCATTTTTTGTATTAAGCTATTTTAAATTATTTAAATTTTACTTGTTAACTAAACTAACTATGGGCCATAATGATAGTCACTCTAAAGTCGGTATCTTTTTAAAAACGACTTAAATTCATTCTTATGAACAACTGTTACCTATTAATAAAAGTTTACGTTTTTGTTATGGGTCTATGATTTTGTATAAATACTTGAAATATTAATTATTAACAAAAAATTTTTTTATTGTAAAACTAACATGAATTGTATCATTATTATAAAAAACCAAAGCACTAAAATATTTATGATGAAGCAATTGTTAATCATAGTATTATTAGCTAACTTAATTTAATTATTGTATTATTTCATTATTAATGAATTTCACTTATACATGTAAGATCTGGCGGTTTGAGCCGCCAGTTGTAGGATCCGGTACTTACGATCGTCCTAAATCACACTCTTAGCTCGTTTTTTTTTATAATTTCAATTCATTTATTAGTTCATTTTGGCCTAAGGTAATTTTAGTTTATATTTTCTTAACTTATTCGGTTTGATGACCAATCACTCCGTCTTATGTCCTCTTCGTACTACATCTTAATCACAACTCTCCGTAAGTGGTTTGATGACCGATATTACTTCTTCCACGTCTCGAACTGGGCTTGTGGCGTTCATGTCCGACTTAGTTGATATGAACGATTCAGCAAATAGACTGATTCGGACGTTTCAATTTTTTTAAATTATTTCGTTCATCGTTGACTGACTTTTACTGTTTAAGATTAAAATTTGTTTTAGTTAAAATGTAGCAAAATTTTATTGCAGACTTAAACATAAAAAATTGATAGTTAATTTAAAATCACATGTGCTTAAATTCAATAATCAGTTGTAATAATATATCATTACAAAGGTGTTACGGTGTATAAAAAATACAATGAACGAAAGTCATAAGTTTGTTGTTACAGTGTACGAAAGGAACGATGAACGAAAATCAAAAGTCATCGTACAGTGTCCGAAACAACCGATGAACGAAAACCAAAAGTCATCGTACAGTGTCCGAAATGAACGACGAACGATGAAAATGACCTAGGTCATTTAGGCGATTTGAAAAATCTGAACGATTCAGTGAAATGAACGATTATGCCCAAGTCTATCTCGAACACAACTCTCTTTTGCTTTCTGGCTGTCTCGTAATTATAAGTATGTCATGTCATTGTTGATTAGTTAAGTTATATTATTACAGTGTTGATAATTTAGTATGTCTTACCCCGTTCCCACATACATATATTATACCTTAAATTTTTACAGAACAAAAAACAAAAACAACAATGCGTTGTTGGTTATAGTGTATGGATTGCTGGGCCCTACACTTGTATTTTTTTTTAAATGAAGATTACCCTTTACTTTATCGTAATAGTAATCTTAACATATTCATTCATAAAAAGGCTTTTCTTCTTTTTTTTTAATAAAAAAAAAATAAATTGTTTTAATAGTAATAATTTGTTATTATAATAATAATAAATTTGTAATTTAAATTTAAATAATGATCTTTTAATTTAACATTCAGTAACGAAGGATGACTCAGGATGACTCAATAGTAAGTAAACGTGTCAAAATTAGCAACAATTAGAAAATAGGATTTTGATAGTTGTCAAAGGAGTAATGAAAAGGGAGGGAATAGTAACCATCATAGTGCCAACTGTCGTTGTCTTAGACATAAGTCTTTTATAATTGACAAGTTGCCTTTTGCATAAAATCTCTTGAACTGTGATTGAGATTTGATTGGATGGAATCAGATGGGATTGGTTTATTCTCTAAATTTGATATGTCACAATTATTAAAATGAATACATTAAATTGAATATTATAATCACTTACGTAGTATCTTGGCGCAAAGTGATTTCTGTGAACCGTTTGTTCTCTATTTAATGTAGTATTTCTACAACACAGTTGCAATGTACCGGTAAATGATATTCATATAAAAAATAGTACATAAGTTAAATACATACATAACTACATAACAGTTTCAATACAACAATACATACTACAGCTGTTTAAGTGCATATACTAAATAGATAAATAAATACTGGTTAATCTGATATATGTAGGTCGTTTCGATGACACCAAATCTTACCCTTATTAGCCTACACCTATAAGGGTGATTAATATGCTTCTGTGTAGAATAAACTGGGTTTAGAACCATAGCTAGCCGGATTTTATAACACTAGACCTATTTATATTAAATACCTCCTATATTTTTGTATTTCCAAATAGAATGTAACATAAAAAATTAATTCCATCTGACTTTGACAAGTGAAGTTGTATTTTTATTAAATAAAAGCCCATGTATAGATACATAAGTTTTTAGTAAATTTTAAAACGCTTGTCAATTTTCGGAAAATTAAAAATATTTTTAATATAAAGAAGAGTGACTCTTATATTTGCAACAAATAACAGAAATAAAGCAGCCAGCAGCAGCAGGAATGATTAAAAAAAGTAACGGACAGTTAGTCGAATCAAGTAAATAAATGAAATTTTAATTGATTTCCATCAATAACCATACTGATTCATCCAACACACTCACATACTTACATAAATCTATCTGCAACACCTCCATGTGTAGGTAGAAGAGCCGGATAACGGATATATGTAGCTGGAGCCGATGTATTTTAAAAACAAAATGATGGAATGAATAAAGAACTGAAAATAACAAACATTTGAAGGAAAGAGACCGTGCCGTGGCAAAATTATAAAATAGTCAATGCGGTAAAGAGTTTATCGGTTTAACTTTTTTATTTTTTAACTTTTTTTTTTGTTTTTGCAAAAATGAAATTTACTCACACACGTACACACACAAGGAAATTAATTGGAATTTTAATTAATCGCAAAAATTTTCACAAATGTTGAAAAAAAAAACCTAAAAAAATGAATGTAAATATTCTTTATGTTGCATGCAACATACAACAACAAAAATAGAGAGAAATGAATAAGTATTAATACCCTGCTCATCATTCTCATCGTCGTCATTCAGTCATTCATCAAAAATGTAAAAAAAAAAAAAAAAATTGATCAGGGGACAACAGCAACAACAATTATTTTATGCCCTGCCAAATGTAAGTAAGCGACATGAATTACTCCAACATTTACAGGGTAAAAAGGAGAATAAAAATGGCTGATATGAAAAACAGCAGAAATCCTTTCAGTTTTGTTTCTTTTTGTTTTTGTTTTATTTATTTAAAATATTTCAATTGTGATTGATTTTATTTATTGTAACGGTATGGCTGAGTGAGCGTGTGTGTGTGTGTGACAGAGAGAATTTGATTGCAAAAATTAATGTTTGATTGTATGAATCAATGTTCGATTGATATATTTTTAATTAAAAGTGCAGTGATATGCATAAATATTTTAAATATTGAAAAAAGAAAAAACAAAAACAAAAATGTACAATAACATTTTTGCATCAGCTCACAAAAAAAAATTGTTTTTATACTAAATTTAAGTTTGAAAATCTTGCTTTATTTTAAGCAAAGTTTTATTTTAAAATTTAATTACTTTTTTGCTCCATTATACTTAAAAGAACTGAAACGAGGGGTGGTTTTTAGTTGAATAAAATGTTTTACAAATTTTGTATTTGTTCATAGAGCAAAAGAGATTTGAAAAAATCTGAACCAATATTTACTTTATGAAATAATTTCAAAATTGTTGATGAAGGTTATTTGCTATCAAATGCAGTGATTTGTCTTCTGAGTTCTCTGTCTGTATGTACATTGTATCAAATGTATCAGTGTGTCAATTTGGAGAAGTAAATTAATATTTTTTTAAATAAATCTAAAAAAAAAACTGAAAATTGTGTACAAATTATTTACAGTCTAACTTAGCTTTAGTGTACTTTTAGCCTATGACTGTTTTATTAATTTAATTTAAATACTTAATTTAATATAATGATTTTAGTTCTTAATTTCAGTTCAATTTTTTATTTATTTTTTTTTTTTTTGCAATTGTAAAGAAAATAATTGCAAAAAATTACAAGTTAATAGAAATTATTCTTTGATTTTATATTTTAGAAAGTCGTAAAATTGTGTGGCAACAATTATTATTATTATTAACAATTGTTACATATGCGACACATTATTGAACAAACGAGATACAACAACATATCGACAATGTAACAAAACTTTTTCTGTGTTTTTTTTTTTTTTGCTAGAAACACAAGACAGTTCTAAAAATTTGTTAAAAAAAACATTAATTATTTTATATTATTACTAGCGGACCCGACAGGCGTTGTTCTGTCTGACTGTATGGCCACCTGCTGGCCATCCAGGGTGTCACCCAAACGTTTATAAAAACATTCGTTCTGTTCTGCCTCAGTGACATACACACGTACAGTATAATTATTGCACATACAGATTCTTTTTTTTTTCAAAGTCAAATGTTGTTTCGGAAGTTTGTTCACTGTTTGTTACAATGCTTACTGAGTTTTATTTTTTTTTTTTAATAATAAAATTTTTTTTTGAACTATTGAGAAATAATTCTTATTTAGTCAATAGTTTTGAACAAGTAAAGGTTTTAATGTTTAAACAATTACTAGTGAGAGACACTACGGTAGGTAAACATGAAGAAAAGTAGGTTATTATATTTATTATACGAGTACAATTAACAAAAAATGTCATAGTCTTAACACACAGTTTTTGGTAAAATAGTAAATTATTAAAATCAAAGAAAAATCGTCAATAGGAATATTTATATTTGTTATTTTGGTTGTGTTAACTTGATGAATATTTAGTAGTTTATCATGAGTAAAATAAATAAATAAAAAAAAAAAAAAACAACACAATTCGGAAAACGCACCACAAGTAATGATTAATATTTTAATCAGTTATGGTAATTAGTACTGTAATATTTTTCTAACCTCTCTAGCCCAGTCTATAAAGTTGTCTCGAAATTTTGTATAAAAATGTATAATTAAAGAAATTAATGTGGTGTTTCAATTCAATTCACTTAGAACTTTTCATATAAAATTCCAAGACGAGTTGGTCACTTGTGTTTTCTGCAGGAACAGCACATAGAAATTGTAATTATAAGTAACTTCTAAAGATTCTTAAAAACTTTGAAACATGGAAAGAACACTTAAAAACTAAATAAATGCCCTTGTAAGTCATCCCTTTTGACAAGCAGTGCATTTTCATATCATTGGAAAAACTATGAGCCCCTTTTTATTTATGCATTTGTAAAAATTTTTTTTTTTTGTTTAGATTTATGGTTGTTGTTGTGCATTATGATTTGTATTAAAAAACAATATTTGCAGAGGGAGAAGAAACAACACATTTTTTGTTTATTTTATTTTATTTATATTTTTTTTTTCAGTTTATGGTAACATCATTTTTATCCTCTCGATTTTTTTTTCTGATTTTATTTTATTTAATTGTGTGTTGTGTATTTTGGCGGTTGTTTAAAAAATGTCTCTTGTTTGTACACATGTCAACTTTTATTTTAGATGTGTAAGTGTGTGTGTGTGTGCTTGTTTGTATTGCGTTTAATAGAGTTTTTAGTTTTTTCAATTTTAATGACAATTATCATTATAAAAACAGCAATAGTATGACAATGGCAAGAAAATATTTGTTTGAAACATAAGTTTTTTGTCATTGTGTCTATTGTTCT
Organism: Thelaira solivaga; assembly: GCA_947397855.1. Lineage (NCBI taxonomy): Eukaryota > Metazoa > Arthropoda > Insecta > Diptera > Tachinidae > Thelaira > Thelaira solivaga. The sequence goes on along the minus strand of OX377611.1, from coordinate 41,827,292 downwards.
GGCTGTTTGTTCGTTTGTTTGTTTGTTTGTTTGTTTTGAAAACCAGTTTTTTTGTCACCCTAAATTTTTTCTAATAAAATTTGTTGTTTATTCGGCTTCCATTAGCCTGATGAAATGCAGAAGAATGATGGGTATAATTTGTAACACATCACATACATTTTTATCTACATCAATGTTAATATGATGTCATTTATGTGATAACATTGTCTGCCCTTACGAGCAGATTTTAATCAAAACAGTTATGGCAATTTTGCTTTTATTTTGAATTATGTAGGTACATATTTATGTTTTTGTAAAACGCTTAAATATTTTATATTACCTACATGTGTGTGTACATATAAAATGCATTTTCTGCTATAGTTGGCTTGTTCGTTATAGAAATTTTTACTTTCTAAAGGATTTCTCTGAAGTTTGGTATATTTATGCGACCTCTAAAAAACATGATTTTATGCTTGCTACGCCCTTACTCCCGCATTGTAATATAAAAGTTTAAATTACCATCTTTATCGTATACCCTAAATGATCAGTTATTCAGATGCATTTTATAAGGCGAATTATATTAGATCCCACACAAGACGAAGACGATACACAAGGTGACCGCATTAATTAATTTTATTTAGTTCATGGAATACATTTCTTACATATATTTAAAATATTGAATAACACTATGTAATACGTGTGGAATTTGTTTAAGTACTTATCGAAAGTAAATAAAAACTTAGTTGCTATTCGGATTTTGTTATCCTATGAACCTTTTGGCTAAGATCATGCAATTTTTCTCATGGCAATTACAATTTTGCTTGTTTGTCTTCGACACAATTGTAGCTAGAGAAGGAAACAAGTTAAATTCGCTTGTGCGAATTCTTTTTATATACGAGTACATATATGGTAAAAAAAATACTAAGAATTACATAATTAAAACGGATAGTTTATTAAGTTCGGGGTCGTATTATAAAAATTTATTGATTTATTATTGAAGCGAAATATCGCTATAAAAATACATTTCTATAATACGACCTTAGCCTTAATAAACTAGCGGTTTCAATAAAAAATGAATGAAAAAAAAAATTAAAAATATTTAAAAAACAATTTCCTTTAAACACCGATTTTTTTAATTTATCATAAAATAAATAATTGATTTCAGTTGAAGAAACTAAAATAAGGAGTTCTAGGAAAAACTCCTTTCTGAAAATCTTATATTTAAAAGCAATAAAATAACCGCAGCCACTCAATTTTTAATACATATAATCAAACAAGAAATTTTAAGAAAGATATAAAATAGAAATGCATTTCAAATATTTTCAGAAGAAAATGTTTAATTTCATTTCAAATAAATAATCCTAATTTGTCACAAAATCATACGTGGTACACATCTGGTTTAAAAGATCTCAAAAATAAAAGAAACAAATTACATAAGCCCTGACTGACATTTATCTTCAATGAAATATTAACTCAATATAAACAGTGTAATACAGAATTCAATTTCTTGAACGAATTTCTCTTTAAACAGTACTTACTTAAAATTGAATCAGATATAAAAACTAATCTGAAATGCTTCTGCTCATTTATACGTTCAAAAAAAAAAACGACATAGTGACATTCCCTCCTGCATGACTTATAACAATCTTTCATCGAATGATCCTAGCGAAATAATTAATCTTTTTGGCGAATTTTTTAAATCTAACTTCTATTCCAGTGTATCAAACGTATTCTCTGATAGTAAAATAACTTCTAATATCAATCTTGGTCATATCTCATTGTCTGAAAATAATATTCTAAATGCAATTAACAGTATTAAAAATTCGTTCGGGATAGACGCTGATGGTCTAAGCTCTCATTTAATGAAAAAAAATGTGCTATGTCTTTAGGATAAATTGACATTTGTGAATGCTATCTTTGAATCCGGAACACGTAATAATATTTGTAACTAAACTAAATAAATGAATAAATTAACAGCAAAAATAAAAAATTCTCTTTCATTAAGATGCTATTGCTCTCAAGGCATTTAAAAGACACAATACAAACATTTGTTTAAGACCGATTGACTGGTTTCGTGTTTGTCTGTGCAAACATGAACAGCTTAAAAACTTCCATAAAAAAAGCAAGCATGAATGAAAACCAAAATTTCAGTTGTATTTTTATATTTTAAAGCCATTTTTAGAACGATTAGTCTCATTTTTAGCTCAAACATTATTACTGTCATTTCTGATAAAATTGCGTACCACATTTTTCTGTCCGTTTTGTAGTTTAGATAAAATACGCACGAAATCCACTCGGAAAATTTTTCAAAAATAGAGCTAGTCGCGTTTTTGACTCATAGCTCCGCTATTTATCGACCGATTCGTGTGCAATTCAATAGCAAAACAAAAGTATGTTAAACTCTTCAGTAGGTTTTCTACAGATTTCAGAAAGTAGATTTCAAATGTATCTAGTCGAAATGTTAAATTTTTTTTTTAGCATTTTATTTATTTCATCAAAAGAAAATGATGTAGAGTAAAATTATTTAAAGAAAAGTGATTGGTGAATTATCTACTCTAAAAAATACTTTCCAATTTCCTAAATATTAAGTTCAACATTAATGTTCGGTGGATAAGCACAGCTTTGCACAGTGCACAAGAGGCAACTAGTTCACAGGCTCCCGGTACGGAACAAGCCGCATAAATTCATAACAAAATTTGTTGTTAATAATCTGAACTTCTGAAATGAAATAAAAAGTTTTGGTTGGACGAAAAAACGGGGCCAATCACAATACTGGAAAAGACATCATCAGAGGCGATTAAATATGAAATAAACAATTAAATTTTAGCAAAACCTATGTGGTGTTATGACATAAATTTTCCAGGACCAATAGCAAGAAAAGTTGCGTTACTAAAAAATCCTAAATTACAGAATATGCAGGCCGTCATAAACATGATGTCGGAAAGGCAATTAAAAAAGGGCTTAACATATGGTACTTTAGAGTGATAAAACAAAAGCTATTCCTAAGTAACCTCTCGTTAGGCAGGGCTTCGAAGCTTTTGACTCCAAAGTACAGGTTTTGACTTACTCTAGAGTAAAGAGATGTGCGTACGAAATAAGAGTATGTGTTCTGCCACCTGTAAGACTTTGTTATTTCTAATGTTTGGTTTTCTTTAATCGAAATGGCCTCTAGAAATGTATGATCTTAGGTATGGGATATGGCTCAATGTGACTTAGAAAATTTGTTTTTCTCAAACATTTACACAACCTTGTATGAGCGTTACTCATTTCTTTAAAATGTTTAATGGTAACATTCAGTTTTAGTTGTATAATCACTTTTATTCATTAAATTTTGCTCACTTTTCTTAACCAATTTTGTCTTAGACATTTTCGTTATGCTTGTATATGAATTAATTAGATTTTAGAGAAAAATTGCAAATGCCAGTCACATACTTACTACACCGCATGAAATTTGAAAGAATTCTTTAAGCAATTTCTAGAGTGGGTGGAGTTTTTGATTATTTTTTTTTTTTTTGGTTTTGAAAAACAGTATGAAGTTAAAAAAGAAAATTTTTATAATTTCTTAATTTTTGTTAAGTCAGCACAAACCTGAAAACAATAGTTTGTGTTCAGGGTTAGAAATACAGTGGCATGAGACAGACAGGCAGACAGACACATATACTGAAAGACAGTGCACAAGGAATTTCAAATGCAGGGTTAAAAAGTATTTCTTTTCTCTAAATACACACACACAAATGAATTTGTCAAAATATAATGAAGGAATAATGAAATTTTTTCTTGATTTAGTTTTATAAATCTCAAGCAGCAGAGTAGAGTAGTTGCTGCTAGAGAAAGTTCAGTCATTTGGAAAATTTCTCTTTTCTTTATCTCTAAAAATGAAAAGCAAAACATTTGAAACGACAAGACATTTAAAAAAGAAAATTTTGTGTGAAATGTGGAACGAGCAAGTGATGTACTCGTACAAGAGCTTTGGGCGAATATTTATGGAAGATGATGGCAAGACTTTTGGTGAATGGCCGACAATAACGTTAACGCTTGCATGGATTTACGTTAGTAATCCGTGTTTCATTATGGTAGCATATCAGGCTCATTAGATCTTGTATAAATAACAGATAACAAAGGAAAAGAGGAAAAGCAAATGAATGAATAAAGTGAAATTAGGCAAAATATAAAATCTCCTGTGACTGGAGGTGTTTTTTTTTTCTTCAAAGTGTGACACTTAAATATTTCCTTGGCCATTGTGGTTAGTCTTTGTTTAATATTTGCTTTAAGATAACAATGGAGTGAGAGAGAGAGAGAGAGAGAGGGTGGGAGTGACAGGGAGAGAAAAGTAGAGTGTTTGTGAGTAATTTTCGTTTTTGAACACTAAAATCAAGCTAAAATAAACTTATTAAACCCCCAACTGCCCAAAGGTAATTAAAATTGTGTCCTTTTCTTTTTGTCTTTTTTTTTTGTTTAGCTTAACTTTTCTGATTTTTCTCGTCTTCTTTTTATTTGTTTCTCCATTTGTTTTAATCATAATGACTGGCAGTCCGACATTTGTACATAATTGTTCAATTATTTTTGGTCGTCTTTTTTGTAAAAATCGTTAAGAATTTATTTAACGTTGTTGTCCTGTCCTTTGTCTCTTAAATTAATGTTAAGGAGATTGTAAATGGAGCGGGGATTATGTTATGTCTAAAAGTAGACAATTATCTAATTAAAAATTATTTTATTTATTTATGTAAAAGAACTTGATAGAAGAAGGAATCAATCTCAAGAGAAATGTGATTTTTTCTAGTAAATTTCAATATTTTTATAATCAAAAATCAAAAATGTCACTGTGAGTAAGAAGGGTATGAAGGTGGATATTTTAGATAAGCACCTGTTGCGAGGGCCTATCCATGGGTGGTATTCGGGACACAGGTAGCAAATTCTGGGTGCTAAAAGCTAAGTAACACACACGCCTCTTGTTGAGGGAGTGAGGCGATCTAAAAACTGTGCAGCAAAGCGACTTTGTGTTGCTTTGCAATTGCACATAGAGGTACCAGTTATTCTGCTAACGGTAACATGTTCTCTTTTCCTGCGTATCTTTAGGTAGCAACCACAGCCATCACGTGTACCCCAGAAGGGGACCTCACCCATACCCAGACACAGGTTCCATTTCATCTTCCTGCTGGGTGTCCATGAAGTCCACAGACCGAACAACGTTCTCCCCTGGGCACTAATTTTTCAAACATTCGTGAGCTCTTAACCCACCTATCCAATAGGGCTAGTTGTTACCCTGATACCAGCGTTGAAAGTCACTGGTCGAACCTCAAAAGACACTCCTTCTACCAACTTTAAGTCTTTAGCAAACTCCAGGCGCTGGTGCACCTTTCTACCCCAGTGTTTTACCAGTACGACGTACACCGTGAAGTAAGAAAGGTATATAAGTTAGTGATTCCGTTTGTTATTTTTCATCGTACATGTATCACCCTATAAAGTATATTTATTTAGGACACATTTTTTGATCAACAGGAATTGACTCCATTGACTCCAGTTATGGAGTCTCGTCCTACTATGTTTTCAATTAATGTTCGTAATGCCCTAGAAATTCTTTGAATGTGTTGACGTCTTTGCGGATGGGGTAGAACTAATCTTTCCTAGCTTTTTAGAAAGTATCGTCTAGAACTGTTATCAGCATTTATTGAAGATTGATAAAGGGTGTTTTTTTATAGACGTATAGAACTTTAAATTGCAATAAAATAACGATGGATTATTCGATTGACATGAATTTTATTTATCCGAAAGATAATCTTGTGGTATTACATTTTAAATATGATTTCTGGCATATGACCGCCACGGCTGGCTCGGATGTAGTCCAATCTGGACGTCCAATTTTCGATGAATTTTTCCAACATTTGTGGTCGTATATCGGCGTTTGTGGCTTATCCGCATAGACCAATGACTTTACATAGCCCCACAGAAAGTAGTCTAGCGGTGTTAAATCACAAGATCTTGGAGGCCAATTCACAGGTCCAAATCGTGAAATTAGGCGGTCACCAAACGTGTCTTTCAATAAATAGATTGTGGCAAGAGCTGTGTGTCATGTTGCGCCGTCTTGTTGGAACCACAGCTCCTGCACATTATGGTTGTTCAACTCAGGAATGAAAAAGTTAGTAATCATGGCTCTATACCGATCACCATTGACTGTAACGTTCTGGCCATCATCGTTTTTGAAGAAGTACGGACCAATGATTCCACCAGCCCATAAAGCGCACCAAACAGTCAGTTTTTCTGGATGTAACGGTGTTTTGACATACACTTGAGGATTAGCTTCACTCCAAATGCGGCAGTTTTGTTTGTTGACGTAGCCATTCACCCAGAAGTGCGCTTCATCGCTAAACAAAATTCGTAAAATACGTATTCCGCACAGAACCATTATTTTCGAAATAAAATTGCACTATTCGCAAGCGTTGTCCAGGCGTGAGTCTATTCATGATGAATTGCCAAACCAAACTGAGAATAAATCACTTGACAGCCTAACCTAATCCACATATATACAATTTTTTAAAGTACTATTTGCAACTTCTTTCATTGTAATGACGTAAAATCTCTCTATCTGTTAGTTTATTTTTTTCTCTTTATTGGAGGAGATAAAAAACCAGTTTTGTCGTTGATAATTTTTGTTACTCAACAACGTAGTTTGGCGTGGTGGCAATTATAGGAAGAGAGAAATACAGGCAACTTAACGATATAAGAAACAACTTTATCTAGGAAGGGCTGATGTTAAATGACAAAAAATCGAGATGTGCAAGGTTGTGCAGAAAGGTTACAATATTTTAGCCAAACAATAAAATAACAAGTATGCATTTTTTTAAATGAAAACTTTTAATAATAAAAAATATGAAACTACGATTTTATTTTATAGATTTAATTCATGCGTGTATCTTTTGCAGTTAATTTAAGAAAATTATTATTTTTTTTCAATTTGCTACTCGTATAATATTATTTAAATTTCTCCAGCAGAGTACTTGTTAATTTTTTCTCGTTACGCCCGCTTTTATCTTTAAATGACAACCGATCAACAAATTCAATTACAACATTATGTTCTCCAGCCAGCCCTCTTCCATACATTTTTTTTTGTTTTTTGCAATTTAAGTACTTATTGAGTGAGAGTCTTTTTTTTTCAATTATGCCATTTATTTTCTATTCGCATATAAAGGAATAGATGTTTTTTGAATGTTTGCACTTGTGCCTTCCGGCTTCAGGTGTTGTGTCATTCATTTATAATTTAGTTCCACTCACTCTCACTTGAATTGTTACGAACAAGTACGAGTATGACTACGAAATGTTTATTTGCCATTTCAAATTTTGCAATTTGGTTTGATTATGTCTTTTGTTCAAAAATAACATCTAGAATTATTGTTTTTGTCATTTGTCTTTTTAAAATTTGCACAAATGGGTGCATGTGTGTTTGATTTTTCCTAGCTGTTCACATGGCACATTGGCTTTACTGAATAATTCATTTTAGTTAAAAAAGAAAGAAACCCTGGTTTTCCCAATTTTGAAAGGGTGTTTGTTAGTTTATTTTTCTTTTCTTTAAAAGCCAAAATGACATACTCACTCACTCATATGGTCTGTTTGTTGATTTAAGGGCATGTGATATGAGTGGCACGAGATCTAAGATGGTATGAAATTGACAGTTATTTTCAAATTAAATTCGTATTTAATTTGTAAAGCATAAGCTGCGTCATCACCATTATAAAAATTATAAAAAAATTCATTATTAATTGGATCCCTATCTAAATACAAACTTATTTGAATAATGAGTTACGTGTTATAATAAATATCGGTAATAACCATGAAATGACCTTAAACCTGTAATTATTTTTAGGTAATCATACCTCATTTAATACATATTGTGTGCCTCAGTCAGACTGACATGTGTCCATATAAAAACAATAAAAAAAACCAAAATTCTCATTAAATTATAATCAACAAAGCAAGCGGCACCAAACAAGGCAAGCACCTTGTCTACTTGTTTGGTGTTATATAAACCATTTCTTTCTACCAAATAATAACCACAAGGAAAACACAACAAAAATTCAACAATAAAAATGTTTATTGGTAATTTGTTACGCCTAAACGTAGGCACGCGTTATATATTAAGTATAATTTTCATAGTTTAGCTTCTATCTTTAAAATTAACTAAAAACAGAAGTAGTTTTAAGTCAGTCATTACATAGAAAGGGGTTTTTCGTTACGACAGAGCGTGATAAATACGAGCGAGTATCTGTGTCTGCTGATAGTGCATTCCATTCACATTTTTTTGTGTTTTGTGTAAACACGCGATTTGTTTTTTTTTTTTTTTTTGGTTTATGAAATTGGTTTTTGTTTTTTTTTTGTGTTTAAGGATACATATTAGGTGTTTTCAAATAGTTTTTATACTAAATAATTATTTGCTCATAGAATAAGAATTTAGGGTTGCCAAAATGTGTTCTGAATATATTTAATTTTGATTTTCTCAATATCCTTGCATACATATGCAATTTCTTTACGCAGATGAACATCAGCTCATTATTTTTAATTAAACGTTTCCCTAAAGATTTCATATTATATAAATTTAGAGCATTATTTTTTTTGTGTCCAGGAAACTAAAAATTCAAAAGTTGGGTACCAGATTTATTTTGCATTTCATAGTTATTAAATAAATTTATTAAAATGAAAGTAATAGGGTTGGAAGAAAATGTCTTAAACCTAGATATATGTATCGCTTATAAGGAATTCTAACATTAGATGATCCAATCTCGGCAGAGAACAAAGGAACTATTTACTTAGCTTGATGCGGTCACGGGATACTTAACTGGACATTACAGAGTTTTGATAAATATGAGGCTCAATCAAAATGACTTCTGCAGGTTATGTAACGAAGATGAAGAGACAGCAGAACACAAGTTGTGCCTCTGTATTATTCCCTACTTAGGGCAACATTATTTACTGCCGTTGAATATGGCGGACAAATCACCTAAAGACATTTTTGAATTCTTAATGAATACCAGACTCTGGGAGGATTTGTTATTTGAGAGTAGTGTCACAACAGGTCTTTTTGGGACGCAGTGACGAAGTGACTTGTTCTTGCTCCTCATTCTAATTCTTTATCTAAACATCAGATTAACAGATCAATATCAATCTAAACTTTCAGCTACGCATTTACTGAGAAAATAAGACACAAACTTTGTTACTAGTTAATCTGCACAAAGAAAAAATTTTTTATTGCTTTTGCAATGAAGACTTTAGAACGATTATACAGAAAGAACAGAGAGTGCAGAGTTGGAATTGAGCTTAGACAGTCGAGCTGAATAGAATCTACGGAAGTAAAGCTACATAAGTATGTATTTGTAATATTATTGAATGCGGGATAGTGTAATTAATATGGTAAGGTGCTACAAAAGCGGAGGCTTAACCGAATTGAATTGGATCCCCAAGCGGGATCATGTCCTACAGTTTGCGAGCTCTACAGGAATTAGATCCCATATTCCTCTTATGAATTTGATCATTAGGTCGTACCTATTTTTGAATTGTCAATAAAGTGCGCTTGCGATAATGTCAACTAATTAAAACCGCGAGTGTTGACGTTTATGAATGCGCAAGATTTAAGATAAAAATATAATTGAAACTGTAGACGCTGTAGTCCATACTACCTAATTACAAGAGGAACAATGAAATTTTGCTTTTTTTTAGAGTTCAAGTTTTAGAACTTTGTGGTTTAGTCTACGTTTTAGAGTATACAATGTCAATAAAAAGTGTGACGTTTTGTTTTGAATTTGTTAAAAGGATGTGTATGTTCTGAATTTTTCATTATCATTATCTTTATCAATGTTCTTTCCCGATTCAGAACAAATCTTGCCATTTCTGAACCTCTTTTAAAACTTTTTAGTCAATTTAATAAATAAAGATGCTGATTATTCGTTAAATGTTGATTTTCTAAAATCAAATTTAATTGTATTTTTAAATAATTAATTATGTTATTTTATAGTCTTTTATGATCATGAATCTGCAAATAAATAAAAATAAAAAAATTATGTAAATATAAATTTTTTCATTAAAAAAGAGCTAACAAATAATAAGTTTATACTCCGCCACCACGAATCAAACCCACGACCATCTTGTAAATTGTATCAGCCATAAGACATGATCTGACGCGATACTTTATTAATCGGAGAATACAAATTTTTAATGTATTTATAGTGAATACCGAAAGTTTTATTTTTAATAAAAGTTGCAAGTTATGAACTACGTGTATGTTAACATAAAAGTGTTCTTGCATATAATGCTGAAAAATTAAATTAATGGAAGAAGGGAAAATTTTTTTACGTCAATAAAATTTATTATTGTACTAATTTTCATTTATGCAATGAAACAATTATCAATGAAAACCTTTTAATAATGCATATGAATGATTTTTCTCTGAACTAAAAGAAGGCTAGAAAAAGCTAAATCACTTAGAAAAAAGGCTACAGCTTAAAATAATTTTGTTTTTAAATTTTTTTTTGAAGTATAATTATGAAGAGAACTTAAAATATCAAAAACTAAAAAAATAGGTGGTCTTCCACATGGCTTGAAAACGAATTCAATTATTTTTTAACTTTAACTTTAGTTTTTTGATTGTAATGCGATTTCTATTCTGATATTTAACTTAATTTATCGTACTAAAAAGCGAGCAACCTTAGTATTACTAAACTGTATTATTAGACAACTAAATTCTAAATTTGTAAATTAGTCATAGTTTTCTGCAGCAATATTAAGAAAAGTTGAAAAATCTGTCTTAAAAATAAAGCTTCGGTATGAAGTATATACGTGCAAAGACTAAAATGCATTTATTTTACACATTAGAAGCTAAATACTTTTCTTCACTCCTGAAATTACCTTTCATTCGACCAATTTATCAATTAACATACCAAAATTTTATCGAAAAAATTAGTTATTTTGGTTAATATTTGCAAACTCAAAAGCAAATGTAAAAAAATTTTTTATACCAACAATATGCAGAAAAACTTCAAAGTGTACAGAACAAACTTATTTGTGTTCAGGAATTCCTTAGTCTTTGTTTGTTTATAAAGAGTGATTTTTTTGCTATTATCTTTTTGGCAACACTAGTTTTGACAGCTCACGCACGTTTTGTATCTTGTGTCACTGTCAAACATCTTCAGTTTGGTCTATAATTTAATCATGAATCGTCTTACAAACGAACAACGCTTGCAAATTATTGAATTTTATTACCAAAATGCGTGCTCTGTTAAGAAAGTTCATCGCGCGCTTCTTCCATTTTATGGTCAGTTTAATCGACCTACTGAGGCTTCTATTCGGGCTATTGTAACAAAATTTCGCACCAAATTTACATTGTTGGACATTAAACCACCAACACGCTTACGTAGAGTGCGAACTGAAGAAAATATCGCAGCCGTATCGGCCAGTGTTGGTGATGACCGTGAATTATCGATTCGGCGCCGTTCGCAGCAATTGGGCCTCTGTTACTCCACTACGTGGAAAATTTTGCGGAAGGATTTGGGTGTGAAGCCTTATAAGATACAACTGGTGCAAGAATTGAAGCCAAACGACCTACCACAACGCCAAATTTTTGGTGAATGGGCTCTTGAAAAGTTAGATGAAGATCCACTTTTTTATCGAAGAATTGTGTTCAGCGACGAGGCTCATTTCTGGTTGAATGTGTACGTGGACAAGCAAAACTGCCGTATTTGGAGTGAAGAGCAGCCAGAAGCATTGCAAGAGCTACCAATGCATCCACAAAAAACAACCGTTTGGTGCGGATTATGGGCTGGCGGCATCATTTAGCCGTATTTCTTCAAAGATGATGCGAATCGCAACGTTATTGTGAATGGTGAGCGCTACCGTGCGATGATAACAAACTTTTTTTTGCCCAAAATGGAAGAGCTTGACTTGCATGACATGTGGTTTCAACAAGACGGTGCCACATGCCACATGCCACACAGCACGCGAAACAATGAACCAATTGAGAGGCGAGTTCGGTGAACAGTTTATTTCACGCTTAGGACCAGTCAATTGGCCGCCCAGATCGTGCGATTTAACGCCTCTAGACTATTTTTTGTGGGGCTATGTTAAGGCTAATGTCTATAGGGACAAGCCCGCTTCGATTGACGCACTGGAAGCCAACATTGCCAACATTATTCGTGAGATACCGGCCGAAATGTTGGAAAGAGTATGCCAAAATTGGACTAAGCGGATGGACCATTTGAGGCGCAGCCGCGGCCAACATTTGCATGAAATAATCTTCAAACATTAAATTATATCGACCCAACTATCGATCCAAATAAATATTTCATGCATTTTTCTGAATTTTATGTGTTTTTTTTTTAAATTTCCGATAGTTCTTATAAAATCACCTTTTATATGATTTGTTTTAATTTTTCCAAAAAAATCATAAATTTCGATGCCAAGTGCGAGAAAAAAGGCTAAATCTAGCTTTTAAAAGCCTTAAATTCTAATCGTTGATTAGAAGCAAATCACTGCATTCAATATCGAGTGCACGTTTGCGTAGATAGATATTTCAATAGCTGCTATTTTTTGGATCACGGTATTTGATCGTAATTTGTTTTACCTACTTACCTACTACTACTTTTTACATTGCTGTAAGCATATGATAAGTAGAAAAACAGAACTAAAAATCAAAACAAATAAATAAACTAGTGGGGAACTGTAAGTAAATTTGTTAAAAAATTAAAAAAACATTAATTAAAATTAAATTTTTTAAGCTAATTTGTCGAAAATATCAGAAAAATTCTCTCCTGTTTAATTACAACTTCAAGTAGATACGTTACGATACGATTGCCGTAACATATCGATGAAGAAGTACTCGATTTCGAATGCGATGAATTGCGGCCATTTCCTTTATAATTAAAATTTTTTATCGAATTTAGTATTTCCAATTCATAGAGACGAGATCGGATGAAAAAATGTTCTTTAAATGGTTATCACACCAAAGTGGTATAAAAATTATGTCATGTCTACCAAATATCAATGGTATTTATAAAAAAGTAAATTAACTGCCAAGCCAGGCTCTCTATTTCGATCTGAAAGAAAAGTGAAAGAAGACCAGCCACTTATTGACTTATTGTTTGTTTTTTTCACATACACATTTTTTTTTATTGTGTGTGATTTTGACATTTTAGTACGAAATTTTAAACAAACAAAGTCTATTAAGCCTTGACAAAAAAGTTTCAAAATTTTATATTTTAATTAAAAAGAAAATGTAAGTAGTGTCTGGGCAATTTGTGTTGGTTTTATAAGAAACAAGCAAACAAGTGACTGATTTTGACATTTACAAAGGCTTGTACAAAGAAAAACAATTATTATATTATCGTTAAATTTTCTTTTATTTATAACTTTCCTATAAATATTTCCCAGTGAGCCGCAAATTAGCTATTTGCCTTTTAAAATAAGTATGTAAATTGTAAATAAAACAAATAGTTTTCAGAGAATTACCTTGGTATTTTTTATTATGAAAGAAGGGTCTATAACAATCATGTGTGAAACAATATATCGGCCAAATGCTAGCCATATCTTCAGTGGCATACGCTTTCTCCGATGTTCCATATTTTCAATGACTGTGAGATATAATTGTGGTTCAACGTCACTAATTTGCCGAATTATCTTATCGTTTAGCTCTTGAATTGTTCTTGGCTTATTGGCGGCCAATTAACATTGCCACGACATTTTAATTTTTCGCGGAAAAGAGCCATTGTTGCGTTGGCACAATTCTGCCGAATGTGGACACATTTGGTCGATTATGCTGACCAGAAAAACTACGAAGGGAACGAAATGCATTCTGATTTGAACGACCATTTTCGCAAAAGTCTTCAACAAATTTAACGCTATGCTTAATTGACCCTCTCCATGGTAGAATTTGTCAAACACTGAAAGAAAAAAATGTCAAATTAATTTGGGCAAAAATATTTACGTTAAAGTGTGATTTACAATTACCATCGTGCAATATGGTTGAACCGTCCTATATATATAAAATCCTTCTAGGGAAAGACTCTGAGTATAGAAATGCTAATAAATCTGACATAAACCTTTTACTTGGCAACCCTTAAACCCTTTGGAATTAAAACTTAAACAAAGAAATATCCTTGTTTACATAATGTTATTATCATCATCATTATTTTTATTTTTATTATTATTTACACTTTTGCTGAAGGGTGCTAGAAGTTATCTACTCATGACATTGTGTTTTAATTTTTTAAACTAAACTAAACTAAACTACTTTGATGTTTTTTCTAGCGGCATGTACCTGTCCGCATTGATAATTAACTTTATAACATTAAACACTAAACACGCTCCTCATACCCTAAACCTAAAACGAAAGTAGTATGCATACACACTCGTATATACAATAAATATTTGAATATGCGATGCGGTTTAATATAAAAAAAGCTAATTCTTGGCCTTCCCCCAAAGAAAGAAAGAGAGAGAGAGAGATAGAGCATATTTTTTGTACAACCTGCATGCAACTTGTATTATTTTTGTATTTTTTATTTATGCCTTAAGTTCATACAACACGAATTTTTCATAAAACACCCTAAACATGTTGGAACGGTACAAAATCTGTGCAAACGATTAAAGTTTTTCCATTTTTGAAAAATTACTTTCAAGTAGCGGTTTTTAAGCCACCAAAATACTTTTTGTAGAAAAAGTTGAAAGGCAAAAAAACTTTTAAGTACTTTTCTCAACTTGCAGTTTGTATAGAGAGATAAAGTTTTTTTTTAATTATTTAATTAAAAATGGAAGAAAAACACAAACGATTTTAAACATTTCGCTCTTTTCATTTTCCACTAAGAAAAAGTTGTCATAAGCGGTCAAACCATTCTAAAAAGAAGGAAAGAAAAATGTAATTTTCTTTGTAAAGTGTTGGGGCGTACAAACAAGCTTTTTTTTGTTAAAAGTCAATGAGTCGTTGTTAAGCTTCATGTCTTTCGTGTTTAATATTTAACTTGACTTAACTTGACTTTTTTATGTAAAACATTCCTATGGCTGCATTAATTGGGCTAAACTGTTCTTTAATAATAATAAAAAATAAAATAAATTTGAAATGTTTGTGGCTCGACATAATTCCTCTTCTTTGGTTGGCCTCATTACATTTAATTTGATTTGTTTTGATTTGTTTTTCTATTAAAAGCGTCATCAGTTTATTCTTACGTACAGGTACTTGGGGAATGGGAAGTTTGTGTTTAAAACTTTTTCTTTGTTGTTTTATTTATTTAATTTTTATTTTTTTGCCCATATGTTAAGTCGTGTGGAATTAATAGTTTCCGGTATTTAAATTTTTTTCGTAAAGTAAATTTTCATTTTTTTCCTTGTTGTGGTTTGATACGTTTAGAAGTTTTTACTTGAAAGATGGTTTTTCTTGTTTTCTGCTTAGGAAACTAAATAAAGCAATTTTAGTCAATTCTTCTATTATTGTAAAATTTATTTTAATAACGTAGCATTTAAAGTGATGGACTGTTGATAATAAATTTAAACTTTTTCTGCGAGAATCAAACAACTTTAAGTGCCTTGGGAGCAAAGTGAGATTACTCTTGCGATTTTCGGTATACAAATTTTTTTTATTCCCACGTCGGACTTTAATCCCAAGTTAATTGATGTTCAATTCGAGTTTCTTTATTAATATTTTATACACATGTAGATTGTAACTTGCAAAAAATTTAATTTATATTATGAAGTTTTTTTTTTTTTTTTATAAAAAAGAATGTTATAGAACCTCTTCGAGTGATTAGAGCTAGAATTGGAATCAGCAGCGGGAAGGGATTATCAGGTACTGCGGCCAGAATTTAATCTGAAGATCCCTAAGTTTAATATTCATTACGAATTCAGGGACTTCCTTGAGAGATTTAGAGAGAGGGCTGTAGGCACTAATGACCTCTGAAAAAAAATTCGGCTGTGCCGAGTCTTACATACCTTTCACTGTAGTAGCCAAATATTCATATTTTTAATTTTACACATTCTTCTTAAATATTTACCAAAAAAAAAAAAAAAAAAATAACTAAAATAAGATTTTTACTGAAATGGCAAAAATTCATTAAAGTCTTTTCATATTTTTTTTAATCCTAAAATAAATAATTAATTTCAGTGAAAGAAATTCAAATTAACGACATTCACAAAAAAAAAAGAAAAAAACTAAATGAGAATTCTATCAATAAGTTTTAAATGTTGAAACAAGAAAAATTAATTAAAAAAATTTGTAGTTAGATTTCAATAAACTATTTTTTTTTTTAAATGAAAGAAATATCAAACAACTGTTTGCTTGGAAAACGTTTTATAATAATATTTTCTGGGTACGTAAAATGTTGTTCACACAAAATCAAGCCGCATAAGCAGTTGAATATATACTTAAGGGAAAAAGCTATTACATAAATTCATATTTATTTATTGCTTTTTCACAAATATTAAAAAAATAATTACAATTCATTTTCTCTTATGAATTTTCCTGTTTTTGCCTTAATGCTTCCCATTAGTTTGTCCACAACATTCTGATCTACATGCTCTGCATATTTGTTACAAACTTTCAAAATATTTTTGGTGTCAGGAATAACAGTACCACTTTTTTTTTTTTAATTTGGAGTTCAATTTTTGTTTTGTTTTTCAGGATGTATTGCAAAGTCATCAGTGTGCTTTGAGATTCCATACAGATGTTTAGGAAGGAAGCCATCGTGTTGAGCGTAATGTTTTGAAATTAATCTAAAAGTTTAAAAGAAATAGACCAGCTCATATTCATATTCATATTCAGCATTTTGTTCGAACGAGAATATTAATGGAAAATAGTGTAGTCGAGATACGAGGCAGAGGCAAATAAGTAAATGCAAATTCCCTTGTGCCATTTGTTGAATGGATGTTTCAACAAAATGTTGAAATGAAGCATATTTTAACTTTAATGAATTTTTCACGAATATGAGGAATAAAAAAGCGGTGCTAAAGTCGATGTAATCTCTACCGAAAGATGACATTTATGCTAGATTATGTTAAATAAACCTCCCAAAGAAGATGATGCAACAAAGCTCAATTGATAATTGTCAACGCATTATGAGACTGGAGCTCGAGCACTTTTTACAATTTAATGAAGAAACTATTGTTATTTTAGATCGCCCAAATTAACACCTCCTAAATTCTTCTTTTTTGGTTTTTGAAGAGGCCGGAAAACACACTAATGTAGACAAATGTTTTAGAAAAAAAATAACGAATTAAGCCTGACTCTTAAATTTAGCATTCGATATCGAATGTCGTTTATCGAGCATCGCGACTTAACTTCTTCTTTTTGGAAAATTGTTACCACTAGTTGTACAACTTGCATTAAATTATTATTGTTATTGTCAATTAGATCATACATACCGACCAGTGTGTAGCTCATAAGATGACTGTTGCAGTTCTGCACCTCCATAAAACCAATTAATTTGGTCAGTATGCCTATTCCTATTTCTCGGGGAGTCAACATGAAGTCTACCAGTATTCTTGCCTTACGAATTATATTACGTTATTTCACATACAAGTGGCGTATATTAGATCAAACGTTTTGTCTTATATTCACAGTTTTCCAAATAATTCAATGTTGGAGTATAATTTTTTGTCCCGATTTTCTTTTTCTTTATTTATTATCAAGATCTATTAGATATATTATGCATCCTAAGATTTTTAATAATCTTGCTTGGTAGCCTGACGTCTTTCAATTAGAAACACAAAATACCGTTTTGAACAAAGATTTTTTATTGTTGGAGACTTTAATGTACCAGGCTGTTTGCTGTAAAAACTTCTTGTATACAAAAGTCATCCTCTGTCAAACAACTACATTTAGTGCCTTTGGAGTTTAATAATTTAAAAGAATTTATTTATGTTAATAATCACTCCATAGTCAACAAAAAATCAATACAAAATTAATTAGTAAAACATTAACCATCTAATGCACTGAATTTAATTTTAAGGAAATTTTACACAAAATTTAATGATAATGTAATTAAACTCTCACATAAATTAGAACATGTGACTGAGTGTGTCGCACTTTTCAAAAGAGAAAAAAGTCTGAAAGACAATCATTGCAAAAATGGATCAAAATGCTTAGTGAATATTTTAACCAGTGAATGAATTAGACTCTATAAATAAAATCAAATAAAAAAAATGTATGAATTCATGCTTCAAGTGAAATCTAAATTTGTACTTTTTCACCAGCAGTCGTTGCCATTTCTGTAACTATTTTACTTTTTAAATAAAAGTGAATTATGTTTTATGACTTCTAGCCTAAAATGGTTATTGAAAGTAAAGCGACATTTTCAACACACAAGCATACATATAGCAGACATGTTCCGTTCGACTCGGTCAAAGTCTTTAATATTTTTTGTGTTTGTTTTAAAGCCGATATTTTGCTTTGTCCAGCACACAAATGGACGCAAATAAATTCATCATTATAAATCATGCGTCCCCGTCGGTTTAATTAATCACAACAACAACAACAACGCGGCCACAATAATAATAATAAAAGCATTAAATGAATATTATTTCAGAACAAGAAGTATTTGGCGGCATTTTCTTCAACTTCTAATAATACAAAACTCCACACGCTGACACCACATGAGTTCTGTTCTTTTCTGTTTACCAAAGAAAAACAAAAGTCAAAGAAATCGAAAAGGTAAACACAATAATAGCAGCAGTACTAAAAAGAGATGATATTTATGGCAACTTTGACAATGCAACACGAGCTTATTCCCTGACCATGCAACAACAACATTGACACAGAAACAAACGACAAATGGCAATAAAAAAATTGTATTCTCAAATCATAATGCAACATAATTTTTGAGCTAAAAGAATAAAATATAAATGACATATAATGATCACTCAAAATCGATCATTTAATACCCTACAAACGTAATGGCAAATTAGTTTGATATTTACTTTTGTTATTATTTTATTATTTCAATTAATTTAATATATTAATTAGATGTTTTTCCATGGTCTCACCCGGCCTAGTCCTTTTTTACGTGAGACGATATACTAAGAGAGCATAGGGAAAATTTTTTAGAGAAATCCGTTTACAATCAGAATTTTAATGTTAAAAAACCATCTACAGCCATTTAATTTCTACTGTTCTAGCATTATTATCAGAGCCGGCAACCAAGGTGCTAAATAAAATATTTCCATGGATAATTTCAGGCTTAAATTATATACAGGCACACATTTTTTGAACAGCTTTATTGAAAATCGTTGAAAAATAAGCGTAGTCAGCCAAAAAGAATGGCAACCTTCCTTAGAGTATAGAGACTATATGTACCAAATTTCAGACAAATCCGTTCCAAAATAAAAAATTGTATAGCGAACAAACAGAAAATGAATTTTTTTTATATATAATATTTATATGAAGTGTTTTTTCATTAATTTTCTTAACTTTTTACTCTTCTTTATGCTTCTCTTTGATATGCAAGATTTTAATATCTCATTTCTCTCTCTCTCTCTCTCTTTGTCTCTAGTTTTATTTTAAAGCAATTTAGAGTCTGGTTTGGAATGTGTCATGTGGTGTAAAAATTAAACTCTTTTATTTTTTATGTTCAGACAAAGTGCTGATACATCTGTAAACTTAGTGGAAGGAGACTTCAGCTAAAGCTGTGAATGATTAAAAAATATTGGAACTGCTGAAAAAGTCAAAATAAAAAACTAAGCTAGAAAGCTTGATAAAAATTTAATCATAAAAAATTTTTTAGTTCAATCTTTAACCGGTTTTGCCCTGTCCCACCGTGTGTAGGAATTATTAGACTGAGCATATTATATAAATAAAATCTGGCCCGGTCTTACGTGGCCAGCACAAGTTGGCGACCTTCTAACTGACCCGCACAACAGTACGCCGATCCTACAATCATTTTTGGAATATATTGATTTTATGTACCAAATTAAATAAAAAAATTCGTTAAATCATTGAATAATGAACGTAAACCTGGCTGTGAATAAAACAAAAAAAAAAAAAACAATTTTTTTTAAATATTGCACCGCATATTCTTAGAAAGTCACCTTAGTCGTAATTCTCGGGTAAAAAGAGCGAGCTAGCACCCTGAGTTGGTTAAGAACTTGAAGTTGGTTATTGATTTATGAAGATAAAAGCATATTTACATATATCTGGGTTCAATGTCGAGTCTGTAGACTTTGTGAACACCCTAATAAAAGTTAGATGGAATTTATGACCTTTTTCGAGAAAGTTACGAAACTTATTACTTCGATGTGCAGCAGAGAGTCGCTCTTAGTCATGACGCTTAATTCTTCAACAAAGTAGGTTTGTGTAAACTTTGTTGGAACACACATGATTTGCTATTTATATTTTTGGGGGCGTAAGGGTCGTAAGAGTATGTCTAAGTATTATCCGTGGCTTGGCTACATGGAGATAAGTCACAAGTGATGGGTGCTTAGTTCCTCTTCCTGGATCTACATCAAATTCAAAGATTCACAATATGTAATAAAAAACTCATAAAAATATCCGCTTTTCTTACTTTCGCTTAAAAGATACTTTAGGATTACCTTCAGGTACTCGTATTAGAAACTTGTTAATAAATAACCAAAAATGTAATTTCGTAATTATACTGAACTTGAACAAACCAAGTGTTATATGAAGTTCACTGTTCCAGCCAGCGTATCTCTGGTTACAAATTGTAAAAGTAAAAAACATTTATTCATATAAACGGCTTATCTTTATAATGAATGGCTGCAATGCAACCGAAATTCACTTTGAGCAATGCAGGGATTTTCTCCAATTTATTGAAAGATTTGTCTTTTTTGTCCTTGCAAAATAATGAAAAACATTTTAGCAAATAGGCGTTTTATGAGACACACCTGTTAAGCGTGAACTGATAATTTTGTCTTTTAATCACACATGAGAGTTAAATAAAAATCTAGCGGTTGATCAATATATCGATTACAATCCATTCAGCTTAAAGCGGCCGCTGATGGTAAATCTAAGTGTTAAAACTAGAGGCTTACATATGAGGTTGGCTATCGACTAAGCAATGTGACTAATAGTTTTAAGTAAAGTGATGATTAAGCTGTTGCTTTGCTCTATGGTACTTTATAACTTTCATTTAAAGACTTGTGTAGGGTGTTGGAAATACTACCATCATCAAGAAATATTATTTGAATTAAATATGTGTTTTTCAATTCATTTTAGTTCTCGTTGTTCTTGTTATTAAATGTTGGCGCTGCTGCTGTTGCTGTCGCTGATGTTGTTGATCGTTGTGCTGTTGATACTACTGTTACTCTGTGTAGTACGACTGTGTAATATTCTTGTTTCTTACTGCTGGTCTACACTTTTATGCTGTTTATACTTTACTGACAATTTATGATCACCACCTATGTTGATTTTTATCATATTCGTATTACGATCAATTCGGATCGTATTTTATACACTGTTGCAATGCATATATTCACATGTATGTGCGTGTGTATGGGCTTAGATATGAGTATAATGTTATAACATGTGGTTTTGTTTAAATTTTGAGTTCTTACAACCACCAATCGTTGCTCACATAAATAGTATGTACGAGTATGATTGTGTTGCAGTTGTTGTTGCCTGTGTTTTTTTAAAGTTGTGTTGATGGCATTTAAACGTTAAATTTTTTGCTCGTATTAGTATTTCAAATCTATTTAATTGTGATTTGTGTTGAATCTACTTTTTCAACCGGTGTATTTCATTTTTTTTGTTCCTATACTTATGAGTTTGTTTTCTTTAAATTTATTAAGAAATATGATGACCATATTTCAGTGTTTGATTTTTATAATTGATTTGAAATTATAAATTTTTCCATCTTAAACGAATGTGCAAATATTGGATTTCAGAGAAGTAGTATTAATTTATAAATGGCATAATATTTTCAACTCGTTTTTATATGCTGCTTTGGGAACAAAATTTTTTTGTAGTGAAACACAACGAGGGCATGTCTTGGTCTTGTAATATTTGGAATTTAACTAAACAAAAAAAAAAAAAACTGAATAATTGAATATATTTAAAAAAAATCCTTCCCTCGAAGTCCTTTAAATGTATAAACGAAAAGTTTGTAAATAAATTTTGTGCCTTGAACGATATCTTAATACTTTCCCTCAGACTTGTTACGATTATTTTCTATTTCCATTCTGAATAAGATATTTTATTATAACCTTCAGCTAAAGCAGTTTTTTGTGAGTGCCTTAGAATTACTTTCCATAAATTTTCTTAAAATTATTCACACTAGACCGCAAAATTCTAAGAAGGACAAGAAAATGTTGTTATTTTTTTATTCGTGCTTAATTTTAATTTATGTTGGTGTGCAAAATGCATTATACACGAATAAAAATTAAATTTTGTTAAATAATTTAATACGTATATTATTTTTTTATTTTCTTACTCAAATTTATTTCATAAAAAACCAAAATGCAAAGTATAACGACAATTTAATCACATTTTGATAATATTCTAGTACGTGACGAGGGTGTTTTTTATAGACGTATAGAACTTTAAATTGTAATAAAACAACGATGGATTATTTAATTGACATGAATTTTATTTATCCGAAAGATAATCTTGTGGCATTACATTTTAAATATAATTTCTGGCATATGACCGCCACGGCTGGCTCAGATGTAGTCCAATATGGACGTCCAATTTTCGATGACTTTTTCCAACATATGTGGCCGTATTCGGCAATAACACGGCGAATGTTATCTTCCAAATGGTCAAGCGTTTGTGGCTAATCCGCATAGACCAATGACTTTACATAGCCCCACAGAAGTAGTCTAGCAGTGTTAAATCACAAGATCTTGGAGGCCAATTCACAGGTCCAAAACGTGAAATTAGGCGGTCATCAAACGTGTCTTTCAATAAATCGATTGTGGCACGAGCTGTGTGACATGTTGCGCCGTCTTGTTGCAACCACAGCTCCTGGACATCATGGTTGTTCAATTCAGGAATGAAAAGTTAGTAATCATGGCTCTATACCGATCACCATTGACTGTAACGTTCTGGCCACCATCGTTTTTGAAGAAGTACGGACCAATGATTCCACCAGCCCATAAAGCGCACCAAACAGTCAGTTTTTCTGGATGTAATGGTGTTTCGACATACACTTGAGGATCGCTAAACAAAATTCGCTTATGAAAATCGGGAACAACGGCAATCTAGTTCGAAATAAAATTGCACTATTGGCAAACGTTGTTCAGGCGTGAGTCTATTCATGATGAATTGCCAAACCAAACTGAGAATAAATCACTTGACAGCTGTTAAATCGGTCGCCATCTTGAACAGTAAAAAGTAAAGTTCTATACGTCTATAAAAACACCCTTTATTAGACATTCTTTCGTAAAGTAGATAGAAACTTTTTAGATTCTTCTTTTAAAAATTGATTTTGGTTGCTGCGTAGGTAACACATTTACTTTTTGCGCCTGTAACTTAAAACATGGCCACAATGTTCAATAACGTTCACTTCAGAGTGTACGTCATACAGCAGCTACTCTCTTACGCATAGAAAAAAACCTTGTGTTCATTGTCGAATAATATATATGAGCCGTTATTTTTGAAACCAGTATGAGTCCACTTTTTTAATGAGTCAAAAGTAATTTTAGTGAGGTAGTATCTATCACTTGTACCACTTTCAAAACTAATAAACCCATTCTTGTGACAGTTTTCGGATAAAAATAAAATATTTATAAATGGTTAATAATTTTTTCCTCTGTACCGAATTTTCTATTGTGCATGTTATCGGACATATTTGTTTTCAACTAGTAAATTCTTCTTATTTACAGCATTAAAAGAAAAAATTAAATACCTAAAAACCTTTTAGGATATAAAAATAATATCACGTTCTGATCCTCCGCTTATCTTATCTGGATAATAATAAAAATTATTTTAAGAGTTTTGTTCTACGAAGCATTAAAACAAAATAGTTACAAAGTTTTATCATGCAAGTCACAGAACCTGCAGTAACTTATTTTAATATATCTAGAATTAACCGAACGTCTTGTAAGTTTTCGTTACCAGCTGATCCGTTTTGTTATATGAAAAGCAAAACAAATGTCACGTTGACGGTACGGCAAGATTTCTATAAAATAGAATTTAGCAACGTTTTTACGGGACGTTTATGCACAGCTGAGTTTTATTTAAAAAAAAAGAAGTGAAGCGGGTATAAAAAAAGTTTAAATAATTTTTAAGTGTGAACAAAGATCCAGGAACTGCATCTGAGCACTTACCAGCTCATATAAACGAGCTGGAAGGTTGGCTAAATAAATGGAAAATCAAAGTAAATCCATCAAAATGTGTCCATGTGACTTTCACACTAGAAAAGGCAAATTGTCCGCCATTAAAAATAAATAACGTCATTGTTCCGGTGGAAACCCAAACTAAATATCTAGGAATCCATCTAGACAGACGCCTAACATGGTCACGCCACATTGAGGCCAAATAATCAGCTATGAAACTAAAAACAGCTCGACTAATGTGGCTAATAGGTCCATTTTCATCTCTATCTTTGGAATATAAAGTTCTGTTATATAAAGCCATTATTAAACCAATCTGGACATATGGCATTCAGCTTTGGGGAACTGCGTGTGCATCTAACATCCAAAACTTACAAAGAAGACAGTCGAATATTTTACGAACAAGAGTCTGCGCCCCCTGGTATATAAGAAATGAGAATATCCACAGAGATCTAGAAATTCCAACGGTTCGGGAGTAAATTGAAAAATATTGTACTAAGTACGTTCACAAACTGGCGACACATCCAAACGCCCTCGCCAGGGACCTGTTACAGTTCGAGGGACACAGAAGACTTAAGAAAAGTGATACCTTGCGCCTAGTGAGAAGAGGGATATAACTTTTTTTTATTTAAACGTAGAATATTCCTTTTATTTTAAGATTTGAGTACAAGTAACTAGTTATTACATTGGTAATAATTATTTAAGTTTTTTTTTATATTTTTTTACAGTTAAGGTTTGGATACTTATTGTAATTTTTTTATAGAAAGATTCAATAATAATAAATAATTAAAAAAAAAAATAATTCAAGTGCTTAAAATTTTTCTAAAAATAACAAAAATCAATTAAAAACAACAATACTTAATAATTAAACACAACATCAAAAAGTGTGATACAGTTTTTTGTAAAAATAAATTTTTTTTTCTTATGTGAAAGACATATGACACGTTTTTAAATGTTCTATAACTACACAAAGGATTTAACGTCAACGGGCGTCGACGGACGTTTCCTTGTTCAGATAAACAAGCCTTTAGTGGCAAACCAACTTGTTGGTAACTCTTGTTGAGTGCCAGCACCTTTTAAAATCTATTGCACAGTTGAGAGAGCAGTTTAAGCTTTTTAAGAAGGAAATACTATAAGTAACCATATTCCTGTAAATAAGAATCAAACACTTTTCATTATTTTGAAAGAAGAAATTTCAATATTTTTCTTTGCTGGATGTGTAACAGCTAAAAGAAATAAATTTGTTTCTTGTCGTGCTGTTTCTTCTTGTGAATTTTGAAGTCACTTAAAATTTAAATATAAAATTTATCTTAATAACTTCAAAAATTCAAATACTCGTATGCAGTTTCGATTTCTGTTAATGCTACTAGAAATCTAAGTATTAAAAAAAACCGGGAAAATAATTTGCATTTACTGTATGCAAAAATTTCCAAAGATGCAAAAAAAAAAAAAAAAAAATTGAATAACAGCATGTTCCTGCTGACCAATAATTCTAAACAAATCATTTAGAATTCTTTCATAGTTTTCTTTTTAACTTGTTGTTGTTTTTTTATTTAGTATATGGACCTCTAAAATACATTTGTTTATGCTAAAATCACCCAATTAGCAAGATTGTTATTTTTCTGTAACATTTTTTTGTACTCTCCTGCCGTATTTTATGGGTTCTTGCTTTTGGTTATACAAATATGTATTGTGCACCGGATAGTTATGAACTCGTATGTCTCTATGTTTGAATGTCTGTGCTATTTATTGTCCGTCCCTCTGTTTACTTACATGTATAAAATAGTTTTTTTTGTTTGTTTTTTATTCAATAAACAATAAACAACTGAACTTAAATGTTATGAATCTTTGTTATTTTGTTAGCGCTATATAATATACGAGGGTAATTTCATAGCCTATGAAAAGTTATTTAAATTATGGTATAAAAATTTTTCCCAATTTCTTTTTTGTAATTTCAAAATTTAAATATAGAAATCTCGAAACTAATTGAACAAACAATAATTATTTACCTTTTAAATCTAACAATTAATAGAACTTTAAGGTAGTCAGAAGAATGTTAATTGGCCAATCTCCTCACCTTTTCTGGCAAGTTCTTTTGCTTCCTCATAATCACTATAACCTGACACCTCATCTATTCTCTTCGAAAGAGACTACTTTTAATCTTATTTGAAAGGCATTGAGTACTTGTAGTGCTACCCTGCTGTCAGAGTGAATATAGATATGACTGCTATTTGTATATCTTTCAAGTTCTTCTCTTACTCCCCTACCACACGAGCAATATGCTTAGCAATTATTTGCCGTAGCAACGGTCAAATTTGATTGTCAATGTTTAAGCTTCTAAAAGGTGATTTTATAAGAACTATCGGAAATTTAAAAAAAAAAACACATAAAATTCAGAAAAATGCATGAAATATTTATTTGGATCGATAGTTGGGTCGATATAATTTAATGTTTGAAGATTATTTCATGCAAATGTTGGCCGCGGCTGCGCCTCAAATGGTCCATCCGCTTAGTCCAATTTTGGCATACTCTTTCCAACATTTCGGCCGGTATCTCACGAATAATGTTGGCAATGTTGGCTTCCAGTGCGTCAATCGAAGCGGGCTTGTCCCTATAGACATTAGCCTTAACATAGCCGAACAAAAAATAGTCTAGAGGCGTTAAATCGCACGATCTGGGCGGCCAATTGACTGGTCCCAAGCGTGAAATAAACTGTTCACCGAACTCGCCTCTCAATTGGTCCATTGTTTCGCGTGCTGTGTGGCATGTGGCACCGTCTTGTTGAAACCACATGTCATGCAAGACAAGCTCTTCCATTTTGGGCAAAAAAAAGTTTGTTATCATCGCACGGTAGCGCTCACCATTCACAGTAACGTTGTGATTCGCATCATCTTTGAAGAAATACGGCCCAATGATGCCGCCAGCCCATAATCCGCACCAAACGGTTGTTTTTTGTGGATGCATTGGTAGCTCTTGCAATGCTTCTGGCTACTCTTCACTCCAAATACGGCAGTTTTGCTTGTTCACGTATCCATTCAACCAGAAATGAGCCTCGTCGCTGAACACAATTCTTCGATAAAAAAAAAGTGGATCTTCATCTAACTTTTCAAGAGCCCATTCACCAAAAATTTGGCGTTGTGGTAGGTCGTTTGGCTTCAATTCTTGCACCAGTTGTATCTTATAAGGCTTCACACCCAAATCCTTCCGCAAAATTTTCCACGTAGTGGAGTAACAGAGGCCCAATTGCTGCGAACGGCGCCGAATCGATAATTCACGGTCATCACCAACACTGGCCGATACGGCTGCGATATTTTCTTCAGTTCGCACTCTACGTAAGCGTGTTGGTGGTTTAATGTCCAACAATGTAAATTTGGTGCGAAATTTTGTTACAATAGCCCGAATAGAAGCCTCAGTAGGTCGATTAAACTGACCATAAAATGGAAGAAGCGCGCGATGAACTTTCTTAACAGAGCACGCATTTTGGTAATAAAATTCAATAATTTGCAAGCGTTGTTCGTTTGTAAGACGATTCATGATTAAATTATAGACCAAACTGAAGATGTTTGACAGTGACACAAGATACAAAACGTGCGTGAGCTGTCAAAACTAGTGTTGCCAAAAAGATAATAGCAAAAAAATCACTCTTTATTTTGAGGTGGCGAACATGTGCACACATATCTTAGAACATAAAATTTAAAGTTTTTAGAAACATTAAATGAGAATTAAAAATAAGAACGTTAAACTATTTATTGCTTTAAAGCAATTAATTGATATTAGTAATGTGGTGGATGTATGTAGTTGAAGAATTATTACATTTTTTATTAACTTGGTTTTTTTTAGCTTCGCACGTTTTTAATTTTTCACAAAAAATTACGATTCAATTTGACAGCATATCTCCAAGATAATTGCTGAGCAATATGTTATAACAACTATTGCTCAGCGAATGTTTCAACATATATTCATGCGGTCTACATGTTAGTATTTGGTGTTGGCAATATAATTTGACAGTTGTTACGGCAATAATTGCCAAACATATTGCTCGTGTAGTTGGGGGGTTAGGCAAAGATGAATTTCGGCTAGAAAAACTGAGTTCTCTCGACAAGTACTGGCAAATAAATTTTTGCGGGAATTTTTACCAAAAACTTTTCCCCTTTATTTTGTTCTACATATTTTTAATCTCATTGTGTCACTACCACCTCTCGTATAATGGGTAGGAGTTCAGTTCCTTAAGCGATTTTTTTATTTTAGTTTTCTTGTCAAGGGTATTTATAAAATATAAACTTCTACTTTAAAAGCCTTTTTGCATACACACAATTTTTGTCTTCCTGCTGTTATTTTGCATTCCTCTCTTTAAATGTATATTTATGCAAAATAAACAATATCAATTGTAATGATATTGTTCTTTTATTTTATTATTTTTTTTG
Source organism: Thelaira solivaga (assembly GCA_947397855.1). NCBI lineage: Eukaryota > Metazoa > Arthropoda > Insecta > Diptera > Tachinidae > Thelaira > Thelaira solivaga. Next base: position 41,798,643 of record OX377611.1, on the reverse strand, counting down.
TTGCAGCTTTTTTAGCTTTGCTGGCATTACTTTGTATGAGCATGTCGTTAAGGATGTTTTAACAAATGAGAACTTTAAAAGAGGGCATTCAGGCTGGTTTGCTGGTCGACCAGCCGGCTGGTATTTAGTCTAGTGTTTGAAAGGAGCCAAGTATAAACAAATATTTCTACTGATTAGCTTAAAAGATATGATAGTGGTTCCCACCATATCCTATACGAACTTTAATGCTTTTTTTTTGTAATTTAAATATACATAATTTTATTTTCTTAGGCATTGTTTTTTGTTGTTGTTGTGAATTTAAGAAAAATATTTTATTTTAAACATAATGTGGAAAGTTTTATTTGAGTTCATGAAGAAGTTTTTTTTTTAAAGGAAAATTAATTACAATGATACAAATTAAAAAGAGATCAACACTACGATTTTTCTTTTTTGTTACTATTTATTTGATATTTTATTAATGTTTGTATAAAACGAAAACTATCAAAGAAAGAATAAAATATGTATTTCATAAAATTGCTCTCATTATTTAGGGCACATAATAGAACCGAAATCTGAAAGACGTCTTGTGTAGCCGATAGACCTATTAGAAAGGAAATGAAAAAGCTCTAACATGGATCTTTTGGTGTGTCTTCTTTTTGATGTCAGTAGAGACCGTAAACACAAGCGTAAGAATTGCACAAAAGAATAGAAGAGAAAAAAACGAAGAAAAAAAGGAAGAGTCCATCACAATCTCCCCAGTTATTATTACTCACTAAGCCACAAAGCCAGCTAACTCGTACATTCAAAAGCGCAGAAATTCCCCGCAAGTACCGCTGTTCAACACAGAGTTCATGTTCTGATGGTTCAACTTAAAAACACATAGCCTCTGCTGGAGGCTTCATTTTACCAGTACTGTATTGTATTTGTAACTCTTCTTACTTCTATGAAAATACATAGAATGTCTTACACCTTGTAGAGTTGATAGGCAGCAGCCTACACTAGAGTGTATTGTCATTTATTCTGAAGTCAAAATACCCTCTACTTTAATGCGTTCAAAGTTAAGAGTCTTTTTTACTACTACATACCCATTTGAGCTCTCCTCATCTTTGCAAATTTAGGTATTAATGATGGTATTCTTTACCCCGCAGATGCGCTCTAGGCCTATTAAAGCGGTAGCCGCGAACAGTTTACCTGGATTATCTGCCACCATCTCTCGGTTCTCCCATATAGTGCCCAAATTCCTCTGCGCCAAAGCCATTAAAAAATAAAGAATCTCAAAAGTATAAAATTACAAAAGTAGTAAACAGCCTTAAGCTAATAATCCTATATTAACATTTTTGTATTCAAGGAAGGTTTATTAACTAATATGCCCTTTAGAAAATTTTAAAATTCCATTCTGGCAATACTATTGTTTAGATTTGCCATTTTTTATATTATTGTTGTGCAATAATATAAAGGTGACAAAACTATTCCGTATTCGCAAATATTAAGCCACAAAAAGTTTATTTAATTTAAAGAACAGTGTACATTACAACATGTTTACTATTTTATCTTAAAAAAAAAAATAAAAAAGTAACAAAATTATATAGGTAATTTATGTAATCTCTTCACAACGAATAAAAAGAGAAATGATTACCCATTACTTTTTTATTTGTTTTGATTTTATACACGTCACTGAAAATTAAAATTTGTGAATTTTTGTTAGTTTTACCAAAAAAAATTTTAATAAAAATGGAAAATATTAAAAGAAAAACGTGTGATTCCATTTTTTTAAAATCAATTAATACTCTTTTTAGTAAAATAAAAAAGTTATTTTTAATTAAAAATTTTTTTTCTAATACAGGCTCTAGGTCTAGAGAGAGCTCTAGAGAGACCTAGAGCCTATATTTAAAAAAAAATTTATTAAAAATCATAGAAAATAAAAAGGTTGAAAAAATTATCAAATAAATAAAAAAGTTACATTAACATTTATTTTGTTTTCATACAATGTAATAAAAAAACAAAAACAAACACAGCTTAATATAGCTTTAAAGTAGGGCCATACCTACTTTAAAATTTGTGGATTTAATAAAGGTTTACCGTAGAATTATTAAGATTAAAAACGTCTCTGAATATAAATTAAGCGATTTAACTTAATAACGGCTTGCAAACCTATATTAAGTCTCTCTGAATAAGGCTGTAAGTTAAGTTCATATACTTATAATACAACAGCCGTTTTCTTTTTATACCCTTCACTGTAAGTAGGAAGGCTATATGTATATTGTAATTCCGTTTGTAATTTCTACACCCTACACGGGACACCCTATAAAGTATATATATTCGGGATCCTTATAAGTAGCGGAATCGATTTAGCAATGTCCGTCTGTCTGTCTGTCTGTCCGTGTATTCGTTGAAAACAACTTTCAGAAGAATCTAGACCACATACAGAAAAGTATAGCATACCAAACGGTCAGTTGTTGCTGTAAGACTATTACTATTGAAATTCAGCCACATCGGTCCATAAATGACGGAGCTATGAGTCAAAAACCGAAACTACCTCTATTTTTTACCATTTTTTGAGTGAGTTTTTTGCCTATTTTGTCTAAACAAAGACACGGACAAAAAAACGTGGTATGCAGTTTTGTTTGAAGTATAAGTCATAATACCTGTGCTAAAAATGAAAGCAATCGGTTCACAAATGGCCGAGAAATATCAAAAATGCAACCGAAATTTTAGATTTTCATAATTTATGGCTTTGTTTTTACGCGATTTTTACCTAAACTGAAAAAAAGTAGTACGCAGTTTTTTAAACATAGCATTTATAGTATCTTAACCCAAACTCAGCTGGATTGGTCTATAAATGGCGGAGTTATGAGTCAAAAATTGCGATTACCTCTATTTTTGAATATTTTTGGTGCGTTTTTTGTGTAATTTATCTAAACTACAAGACGGACAAGCAAACTTGGTACAAAGTTTTATTACAAATAATAATTGTAATGTCTGCAAAAAAATCAGAAAAATCGGTCCACAAATGGACCAGAAAAATCCAAAAAAACAGCCGAAATTTTAGATTTTCATTAAGTTTTGCTTTGTTTTTTGCGTTTTTTATCTAAAGTATAAAAAAATTAGTAAACAGTTTTTTCAGATATCATATTCATAGCATATGGACCAAAATTCAGCTAGATCGGTTAATAAATGGCTGAGCTATGAGTCCAAAATCGCGACTACCTATATTTTTTTACCATTTTCGGTGAGTTTTTTTGCATAATTTTTCTAAACTACAAGACGGACAAACAAACTTGGTACAAAGTTTTATTACAAATAATAGTTGTAATGTCTGTGCAAAAAAATTAGAAAAATCGGTCCACAAATGGACCAGAAAAATCAAAAAATACAGCCGAAATTTTAGATTTTCATTAAGTTTTGCTTTGTTTTTTTGCGTTTTTTATCTAAAGTATAAAAAAATTAGTAAACAGTTTTTTCAGATATCATATTCATAGCATATTGACCAAAATTCAGCTAGATCGGTTAATAAATGGCTTAGCTATGAGTCCAAAATCGCGACTACCTATATTTTTTTACCATTTTCGGTGAGTTTTTTGCATAATTTTTCTAAACTACAAGACGGACAATAAAACGTGGTACGCAGTTTTATTATAAATAACTGCCGTAATGCCTGTGCAAAAAATCAAATAGATCGGTCCACAAATAGACCAAAAAAATCAAAAACACAACCGGCATTCCACATTTTCATTAATTTTTCTTTTGCTTTGTTTTTTTGTGGAATTTTTTTAGCTGTCATGTGCGTAATCTTTATGAAAGAGAGTGCATTAGATCTTTCTCGATAATTAGTCATTTAATTATAATTAATAATTTAATTAAATATGCTTGGCTTAAAATTTTTTTAAAAAATTTGCAAAATTAAATGAAAATAAATTTTTTTGTTTTTCTATTTAATATCTTTCTTAGAAGTTCTTTTTTTATTAATTTAAAAATTGAGTGCCTGCAGACATTTTATTGCTTTTAAAAATGAGGTTCTCAGAGGGGATTGTTTCTTAGAACTCGTTAATTTTAGTCGTATTAAAAAAATTTATTTTTTTATAGATATTTCGCTCCAATAATAAATAAATAAATTTTTATATTTAGTACGACCTCAAGCTGAACAAAGTATACGTTTCAATTACATACCTACTTTTTTTGAAGTGAGTGAATATAAATATGATTAGTTAAATATGTTTTCACGTAATTCCTTATGTTTTTTAGTATTTGTAAATATCTTTTCAGTACTTTTGACATACTAAGATAAAAATGTGCATAAATACGTTGATTTATCTAATAGATTGCAAACGAACCATAGAATATTACGGGTTGGTTCACATATCATTTGAAATTTGTAATCACCCAAGTACTCAGAAAAATCTTTGCATTATTTTTAAAAAATTTATGAAATTCCCTCATATCCAAGTACTCTCTTCTGAGGGATTTTTGGGCAGGAAAATTACAAAAATTAAAAAGGAATTAATCTGTAGGCTCTAAACTTTCTGGAAGTGTTTTAACATTTTCTGAAAAATTCGTAGTTTTTCTTTTATGATGCAAAACGGAAACTGCCAAAATCCTTGAGTTCAACAGTACTGTGGTGTATGGAAATTTCAAAAAAAATTTAAAAATAGTCCAAAATAACTCTGTATAAGTTTTTTGGCGGTAGATTACAAATCTAGACAGTCTCTTCTTAAAAATGAAATATGTCTGATCTCACAATATTTAATGGTTCGTCGGCAAGTTCCTAAAATCACTTAGAGCAACAGCACTGCGGTGTATGGAAATTTCAAAATAATCCAAAGTAACTTCCGAACGAACCATAGAAGATTACGAGAGAAGATGTATATCATTTTAAAAGGGAGGTCGTCTAGATTTGTAATCTATCTTCTAAGTACTCAGAAAAAACTTTACATTATTTTTAAAAATTTTTAATTTCCCTCCTACCCCAGTACTCATACTCTGAGGAATTTTTATCATTCCTCATTTTGGCAAGAGAAACTTACTGAAACCAAACTGAAATGAAATTTGTAAGTTCTACGTTTTCTGGAAGTGTTTTAACATTTACTTGAAATTTCGTAATTTTTATTCTATGATGCAAAACGGAAATTGCCTAAACCCTTCAGAGCAACAGCACTGGAGTATATGAAAATTTAAAAAAATAAAAAAAAATTTAAAATATCCAAAGTAATATATGAATATTTGATTGGTTGGTACAAATGATCTTCGCTAAACTATTGCTTAAAACATTTAATATTTAATGACTTAAGACGTATTTGATAAATAAGCCATTAATACTGAAAATTTTTACAAATACTAAAAAACTTTGGGTTTTACGTTAAAACATATTTAACGCGGCATATTTATCTTCACTCATTTAATTTTTTCTATGGTTTTGCTATTACAGAAGCATGTGGAAAGTGAAAAATATTAATATTTCGCTAACACAGTGAAGGGTATATAAGACTTGGCACTGCCGAATTTAACTTTTATATATATATATATATATATATATATAGTTTTTTTATTAACCAATTCAATTTCACAATTTCAAATGCCTCAGCGTCCAATGGACATTATTGAGGCCAGTTGACAATAATTATAATTCATATATACATACTAATTATAAGCTTAAGTTATTATAAATATAACTTTAAGTAATTGAGTAAAACTTTACAACTAATTTAACAAAAAAGAAAAAAAAAATGTTAATTCAATAGCATTTCCAGATTGTTCAATAAATATTCTTTTAGAGAGGACTTAAAATTTGATATTATATTTATGTTTTTTAAATTTTGAGGTAAGTTATTAAATTCCAAACTTCCAATATGTTCAACTCTTTGCTTAGTGGTTTCTAGTCTGCAGCGCGTTGTTCTAAGGTTTGAGTTATTTCTTGTGTTAAAGACTGTCTGATTTCTTTGGAACTTAATAGTATTATGACCAATGTTATTCAGCGATTTAAATACAAAAATTAGTAGTTGCAGTGTGTATAAGCCTTTTATGGGCAAAACGTTTTTAGCAACATCTTTATATAACGATAAGGTAGGGTACCTAAGCGGTAAATTAAAAACTGTTTTAAGTGCTTTATTCTGTATTCTCTGTAAAGCCTTCAATTCCGTACTATTTTTGCTACTGTATATAAAGGTTAAATAATTTAGGTGACTTTGAATCAATGCTTGATAAAGTATTAGTTTTGTTTTCTTATTAAATTTGTTTTTAAATTTATACAGCATTCCAATTATAGGGCATATCTTAGACTTAAGTTCTTGTATGTGCAGATCCCAAGATAAATTATTTTGCAGACAAACTCCCATATATTTTATGGATTGAGATTCAAAAATCTCCCTACCATCAACATAAATGCTGAAATTCTCGGAGTTACTTTTCCTATGCGGTTTAAATCTAATCAATTTGGTTTTACTTGAATTTATAACTAGTTTGTTTAACCTTACATATTCAAGTACTAATGCTGCATCTCTCTCCATATAAGCCTTTACAACTTTTTCATCTTTAAAGGGATAAAACAAGGATATGTCATCTGCGTACATAAATATTTTCCCTGTTAGTTTTAAATTCATAATGTCGTTAATATATATTGAGAATAGGAGAGGACCTAACACGCTACCTTGTGGAACACCATGCTCTACATTGCCGAGACAACTTTTGCTGCTATTCAGCTCTACGTATTGTTTTCTATTTACCAAATAGCTTTTTAAAATGTACAATTCCCTTCCCCTAATACCATAATATTGCAATTTATTACATAGTATTTCATGATCCACAAGATCAAAAGCCTTAGATAAATCATAAAATATACCAGCCACACCACTGAAACCTTTATCCAGACCACTACAAACAAAATTTACTACGTTCGCAATAACATTTCCAGTTCCACTACCTTTCCTAAATCCATACTGACTGTCATAAAGGAGTTTATTGTATTCAAGATATGTTAAAAGTTGTTTGTGAATAATTTTCTCAAATATTTTATCGACTACTGGTAAAAGCGCAATGGGTCTGTACATATCTTCCCTACTAGGATGTATTTCCTTTGGTATTGGAACAATTTTTGAAATCTTTAATATGTTTGGGTATTCCGAAGTAGCAATAATACTATGAAAAATTTTTAGCAAATATGGCGCTATTTCATGTTGACATTCTACAAAGATTCTTGGATACAATCTATCATGTCCAGCACTCTTACCAACTGATAGACTAGAAATGATTTGGAAAACTTCTTCGACAGTTATATTTTCGATATGAAAATCAATATTGTGGTATGTGAGAGACCGTAATCCATTATACGAGTCTACAGAAGAGTATGGTATACTTTCTTTCATATTCTTTGGGATTTGTAAAAAATATCGATTGAGAAGTTCACACTTTATAGTATCATCCGTAATCATCTCTCCATTTGAATCCTTCAAAAAAATGTGTTTCCTAACATCTCTACCTAAACTTGAGTTTAGGAATCTCCAACATTTTCTTGGGTCATGTTGAAAATTTAAGATATTTTCATGGTAATATACCTGTCTTTACCTGGCTTTATACCTGTCACTGTAAGTAATATGGATATAAATATATAAAACTTTATGATTCCGTTTGTAAAATCTACATCGTATATGTAAGTATAAAGTATATATATTCTAAATAACGGAGTCGAATAAGCGATATCCATCTGTCTGTCTGCCCGTCTGTCTGTGTAGTCGTTGAAATCAACTTCCTGAAGTCCCTATAAAACCTATAGAAAAGTTTAACATACCAATCTTTTAGTTGCTTCTGTCTTTCAATTTCGATTGAAATTTAGATCGATATGATATCTTCTTTTATATTTTTTGTGTTGTTTTACAAAAATTGGTCGTATTACAAAAATTTATTTTTATATCAATATTTTGCTTTAATAAACTAGCCGTTTCAATTACAAGATGTATATATATATATATTGTATGGATTTGTATGGAGGCAAAAAAATGGCTCAAATTACAAGGAAAATCGTATTGTAATTATCAAAATAAGAAACTTTGCCGAAGGAACCATACCTCTACAATGTATTTCGATGTTCCGACTTTTGACCCAAAGGGTCAATAATTTTTTTTTTATTTTCTTTTCTATTACTAAGTAAAATTCATTTTTTCATTTCATTCTGAGTAAATAAATTTCTAAAGAGAAAAATAAACTCCAAAAATAAAAAAACATAGCCATTTCGCTGATTTTTTCTTGTAAAGTGCCAAAAATTGTGATTTTTTGAAATGTTTGTATGGGAAACCGCCCAGGGGTGGCTCCAGGCGGTGTGCCAGTGGCATAGGTGTGTCGGCCCTCCAAAGTTAGTGGGAGTCGCTCATACATTTTGACTCGATTGAGGCACTCTAAATGGGTCAAAATGAGATTTTTCAAAATTTGACCCTTCGGATCAAAAGTCGGGACATCAAAATATATTTTAGAGGTATGGTTTCTTCTGAAAAGTTTCTTATGTTGATCCCTAGAATACGATTTTTCTTGTAATTTGTGCGATTTTTAAATCGACCCGCCCTACTATAGATACATATATATTTTTGATATATAAGAAGACCGTGGAAACTGAAAAATATAAATATTTGGCTAACAGAGTGCAGGGTGTTTATAGCTCGGCACAACCGAATTTAACTTGTTAATTTTCATTCAACCTTTAGGAGAATTCATAATCATGTTGTCAATACATTTATTTAGTTAAGCAACTTGCATGTTGTTGATTTAATCATAACGATATAAATTTCAAATATTTAAGTGATTTTTCTCAGAAATTCTAATAATCCGTTTCGTTTTATAATGTTTTCCCAAATTTTGTTGTGCTTGGTTCTGTTTAACATTTAATTAAAAATAATTTTAAATTTCAAACTTTTAATAAAATCAGATAAAATTGCATTTGTGGTTTTGAAACCGAAAAAAAAATATTTTCAAAGAAAGATCTCAACAACTGAACTAAAAACAAAATTAAATATTAAAAGACACTCTAATAAAAGACAAAAACGTAACATCTTTGCAGAAACTATCAGCATACGATCAATGTCTGTCTGTCACTTTGTATAGTTGTTTGGTTAATGTTTTATTATGGATTGAGTAGTAAGTATCCTTTCACAACCAATAAAAATAAAATCGAAAGCTGTGGATGTGTGTATGCTAATCCAAAAAAAAAAAAAAACTCAACAAATTATAAGACAAAACAGTCCACATTTTATATTTATTAGGCCAAAAGAAAATTTTAATGAACTACAACACAAACTCGCGCGTAAAGCTTAAAAAAATGCACAAAATTTATAAAACTTCTGCGAACAAACTATTTTTTGTTATTTTTTTTGTTATAAATGTTGCAAAGAAATTAATGAAATAAAAATTTATATAAATAAATATCAACTTCAACCAAAAAAAAAGTGTATAAGAAAACGATTAAATCTACAAACAAGTTAAATTCGGCTGCGCTGAGTCGTCTGCACCCTTCAAAATAGTATCCCAACATTCATATTTTTTACTTTCCACATTCTTCTTGAAAATGTTATATAAAAAATTTCAAATATTGTTTAAAATAATTTTTTTTTAATACCTAAAAGTTCAAGTTGACGATATCTAAGAAATACTTTTTTCTGGAATCTTTATTTTTAAAAGTAATAAAATGTCAATTTTGAAATTAAAAAAAAAAATTTATGAAAAATATCCACTAGGAATTTAAATTAAACTAAATTAATTTTTTTTTTTTAAATTTTACTAATTAATTATTAATATTTATTTAATTTAATAAAGAAATTAAAATACCTAAAAATCCCCTATAGCATCTCTCTAGTTATAAGATTTCTGTATTCGTAGTTCTATTACAAGTAAAGCATTTAAAAGACCGATTGACTGGTTTCGTTTTTGTGTGCACAAACATTACAAAAATGTACAGCTTACAAATTTCCTTAAAATAATTTTAAAATTAAAACATCCACACGGACAGCCAAATATACAGACATCGTTAAATCGACTGCACTATTTATAATTCAGTATATATATACTTTATAAGGAAGAACATGTGCGGTGTAGAAATTACACACAGAATGACAGACTTATATATACCCATACTTTTTGTGAAGGGTATGCAAAAGCAAAGAAAAGAATCAAAATAACTGGAGTAAAAAATAAGTCGAACACATTCACGACCAGCCAAGAAAATAAAATTATTATCATTTTTCGTGTTGGTGGCATATAACCACCACGCGATCACACAGACAAGCTAACGAACACATTGAGTGACTGACAATTTTGAGCAGAGCTTTGAAATAATTGAAATTTGTACAAAACCATTCAGCTAAAAATATTTACCACTACACTGAAAGAATTTTGTTCATTAATAAAATGGAAAAACGCATTACATCTTAACCATTGACAAATTCCATTAGACTAAAGCAATATTTCAGGTATTTAATAAAATATTCATCAATTTAATGGAATATTTCATTTGGCTAATGAAATGTTGTCATTAGTTTGATAAATCGTTGTTATTCGTTGAAAAATTATTCTTTCAGTGTAGCATTTAATCCGCTACTTCCTTATCGGTAGTCTCTTTTGCGATTTCTTACAGTAATCTCTAATGTCTTCTGTTCATTAGTGGTACTTCCTGCTTACAATTTGAAATCCCTGGCATTTCCCAGTGTATATAGTTGCTTAGTCATGTGTGTCCAAACTTCATTTTATGAAGTTTTATATACTGAAATTGGCTTTTGCCGGAATAAATTGTTCTTTTAAAGAAATAAGAGGATCGCTAAGAAAGCGGAGAAAAATTTCCATCCTTCTGATTTGCGACAGCAGTGCTCCTCTACTTTCATAGCTTTCTTCCAAAAAATGTTCCGCTAACCATTTTACATTTTCTTCCCGAAATCTGTACAGATTGAAATAATCGGCTGTATGAGAATGTGTCCTCATGCGGTATTCTTTCCTTTGACGAACGTTCTTAAAAGCAGGCATATTAATTTATAAATTAAAATAAACGAAAACAATTTTTTTAATATAAATAAGAAAAAAACACAAACTTCCAGCACCTCAATCACATGCTTAAAAAAATCAAAGCGTAATAGGCTGTTCAGACATACACGTTAATTGAGCAATTAAGCATTTTACGCAATTATCGCCTTTATTGAGCTCAATTTACCATACAAATTTCCATTCAATAATTCCGCAATTAAAAATTGATTGCACGTTAATAAAGTCAAAATCAAAATGCAACTCTTTATTGTGCCCTTAAATATCAACTCAAAAGTGAGAAAAGTTGATATTTTCAGTATTAAAAAAAGAAAACGTAAATAAATTTAAAAATAAATGTCATAAAAAAGAAATGGCAGCCGAAGTAACCGGTAAATAAATTTTATAAAATTGTTATTGAAAATAATTTTTAAATAACTTATTTCTTTTAATCAATAGCTTGCCTTCAAAAAATTTTTTTTAAGTTTGACTTTCTTTTCATTTTTTATTTTATAAATACTCAAACATATTTTCAAAAAAAAAAAAAAAAAAACTGTCAATATTTTCAGTTGTCAAATGCTTAATTGCGTAAACTTAATTGAATATGTGTGAACACCCAAATGAGACAAACAATTTAAAACTTAATTGACTTCATTAACTTTTATGTCTGAACAGGGTATAAACTAGTAATTTTAAGCATTCGCTAGTTCTCATTCACAACTTCTTTAAGCCAACGCTGAAAAAGTAGTTTCTGCTGGTTTAAACTCAAAATTTGCTAGTATTAGCTTTAGCTACCATTTTCAATAATTGGGAATTACATAGAAATATTATTGATAATAGGTATGTATACTGAACTAAAAAGCGCAAAACAAAAATACATTAAAAAATTCAAGTGACTAAACATAGCGCTTTTTGGTTTTTCTATAAGTTTATAATTGTTAATTGTTAGTTAATTATTAAGATTTTGAAATTTTTTTTGGAATGCCATCCTGTATGCACAAGAAATAAATCTTTAAGGATCTGCTAATGTTTCAAAACAGGAAAAATAATAATCCAATCACAATGGATTTACTAAACTGATCATTTATGTTTAAACTTTTCATGTTTGAAATATACTTGTGTGGATGAAAAAACTACTACAAAAAAAAAAAAAGAAGACCAAAAAGAAATGGAGCAGAAAGAAATATAACGTAATCTTCTGCGTACGATTTATACTTCTTTCTTCCTGAGATATATTCGCATGCAAATGTTGTTGATACCTGTTGTTTGTTGCTGGTGTAGTTCTGTACGTTAAAAAAAAATCAGTATAATATATTGGAAAAAAAAAAGAAAAACATCGACAGTCAAGTAAATGGACGGACAAGCATGATCGCAAAAGATTTTAAAAGTGCTGCTCATTCTAAAAAACATTCATTTTAGTCAATGTTGTGAATTATCTCTCTGTCTGTCTGTCTCTTTGTTTCTATGTTTAGTCTGTTTGTTATTGCATTTATTTATTTTGCTCTGATTTTGTTTTTGTCATCGATATTACTTTTGTAATTATAGTTGTTGTTGTTGCGTTATTTATTTATTTTTCGTATTTATTGATTTAATACAATAAATTTTGCATGTTTGCATCCAATTTAAATAAAATTCGACAATTCTAAATCACCACATTTTGACATTGGCTACTGTCCTGTTCACAACTCATGTTCGATTCGCATATGTATGTATGTGTATGTGTGTGCCTGCATAACATGCTAAACACCTGAATCGGGTTTCCATGGCTACATTGTACAGCAACACAAAACTAGATATCCAAAGTGTAGGCTTTTCTTAAACAGTCAAAAGCAAATAAATTAAATTGTCAAATTCAAACACTAACACGCATGTATTTGCAAATTTTTTTTACTTTTTTTGTTTGCTTACAACCACACTAACACTATAAAGTTTGCTTAGTTCATATTTTCTTCTGTCTCTGAATGATTTTTGTGATTCTTATGATTTCTGCCAATTGTTGAAATATTTTTAAAATGATCAATCTTTATTTGAATTCAGTTGGTTTTTAAATTGTTTTAATTTAATTATTACATCGTGCTTTAGTTTATTTTTGTTACCTTTAACATTTCCATCATGATTGCTTTTTGAAAATAAAATCAACCGTTTTTGAAACATAGAAAAATTTTAATTAATTTCTGAATTTAATTACATTTTTTTAATAATTGAAATTCAAATTCATTTAATCTCTTCAATATCTGACAGATTTTCTTCAAATTTAAGCAATTGAGTTTTGTAAGTCAACAGTAAAGCAATTGCAAGTAACGCCATTCAAAAATAAGAGCTATTTAACTGTATGAAGAGATTTTCGAGTGACCGGCCTTATACTTTCTCAGAGCAAAGCTCGTTTACAATTTTTGGTTGACTATCAACACAAACAAAAAAAAAAAAAAGATTAAAGGCTTCATGTAACGACTGGATCTGAAATAGTGAACTTATGGTCTCTACAAAAATCTTAAACTTATATTTGTAAGGCTTACAGTTGAATCTAATGCAAAATATTTTTTTATATAAACAACCACCTGAAATCCAGAACCCAATTCGTCCGATTTGATATTGAATAAAATCAATCGAAATAATTAAAACATTTCGATAGTAGTTGTTCGATAGTGAGTGTGGCGGTTTTACTTCTATTTTTTGGAATATTTTTGAACGATTCTTCCATATAAGCAAAATATTCACTTTATACTTTTTCATTACTTGGTAATAATCGTGACAAGGGACTTCATCCAAATACATATTTGTTATCTTTACTCTGAGACAAACATAAAGTAAATATCTTTGCGAATCACAATATTTCTAGTAAAATTGCATCAATTAGTTAGTGCAAATTTTTGCATATTTTGCCTTAAATGCATGTTTTTGCATATTTTGTTATAAATGTATATTTTTAGTCATATTTCGTAAAAGTTTAAAAAAAATTTGCTCTTTTTTAATTCTTTGTTTAGAAATATCTCTCTGTAAGCAGTGCACAAGAATGATAGAAATACAAGATTACGTCATCCTTTACATAAAATTTTAATTTTCTGTATATGTACCACAAATGACGTAATGCGATGCGTTTCTATTGGCTAGTAACTTACAGCTAAATAATTAACAGTGGAGGAATTTATTATTTTTCTTCAAACAGTATACAAAATACGTCATATAACGGGAAATCACACGTATGGCGTAATCTCATATTTCTATCGTTCTTTGTTAGTGAATCAGCGGGTTATAGTTATTTCAGTTATGGGATAATCTGCTTACTTTGACATTTTCGAGCAGCAAAATCAACAACATTTTTTGTTTTTGCTATAGAACTACCTACACTTTATAACAAATTCGCCTTGTTTCTGTTGCTAGTTTTACAGAGTTGCATTTTGTAGTCAATATTTTTTTATTTGACTTATATAAAAGCTCAATTAGTATTTATGAACTCAAGCTATGGCTGGAGACAATAATTAAACTGCAGGGTTAAACTCGCTGATGATGCCGTCATTAAAATAAGAAAAGCAGAAGGTCAAATCGCCGAAAAAATGACAACCAAACTTTATACATTTTTAAAAAAGAATGCCGGATATAAAAAAATTAAAGAAATTTTTAGGTTTTTTAGTTTACCTTCCAGTAAAGATAATATTGTAGAACATGAATATTCTGAATGAATTATGCACCCATTACATCCGTTGATGTCGAGCTAGCATTTTCAATGTTTAAAACAGTTTTAAGGCAAATAGAATGAGTTTTACGTTTCATAATTTAAAAAAAACTTATTTATTTATTTTAATAAATCTTTATCTAATTAGTAAATAGTTTAATGTTTTACTTTATGAATGGAATGTATTTATGTTAAGTTATTACGTTTTCATGGCATGAATTAATAAATGATTAAATAAATTAGTTTTAAATGTATATTTTTAATTTTATTTTTGCATATTTTGCAATATTGAGTACATGAATTTCTTTGCCCTGTTAATAATTAATTAATAAATTTTTTTATTGTAATTGGTTGATTTTCCATTAATTAATTAAATTAAAAGATTCTTTTGGAAATTTTGGCGCTAATAAGTTCAATATTATTCCACACAACTGAAAGCGCAAAATAATTTTTATAAACTTCACTGTAAGTATAAGAAAAGGAAATATATAAATTTGTGATTCCATTTGTAATTTCTATACGGGAATATTCCATCCTATAAAGTACATACATTCTGTATCCTTATAAATAAAGGAGTTGGCTAAGCAATATTCATCTGTCTGTCCGTATGGCCGTTGAAATCAACTTGCTGAAGTACATAGACAACGTACAGAAAAGCTTAGTAAACGAATCTTGTAGTTGTTGTTGGCTTTCAGTTGCTATTGAAATTTAGCCAGAACGGCCCATAAATGTCTGAGTTATTAGTTAAAAACGATGACTATGCTAATTTTTATAATTTTCTGAGTCTGTTTGGTGCATGTCTTGTATAAACTACAAAACGGACATAAAAACTTGATATACATTTTTGCCAGAAATGATTGTCATAATATTTGTCGGAAGATCGGTTCCCGAATGGCCGAGAAGAATAAAAAAATACAACCAAAATTTTAGATTTTCCTTAAATTGCTTTACCAAAACTGCAAAGACACATATCAAGAAACTTCGGCTTTCCTCCGAAATTTTCGATTTACTTTTTGCACAGAATATCGACTCATCATCAGAAACTAATTAGCCATGTTCTTAGTGGACTGACACACAGATATGAAGTTAGAAGTAGATCTTCACGGTTCGAGATATTAAAAAGATTGGGGGCTAACCCAACTTCACAACCTCTACAATGAGATTGCTGAAGTAGGTTAGAAAAATTTCTTTCCATAATGAAGGATTTTTTGAATTTTTATTAAAATAGACAGTCTTACCATTATCTGGACCATGTATGTGTTTGCGAATCTCTGCTGTACATTTTAATTTAAGCTCTCTCTTAGTATTTAAGTAAACAATTATCATACTAAATCATCAATAAATTAAAACAAGCTCAACGCATACATACACATACTTGTACGTAAGCATATATTTTCTTTAACCATTTGTTTTTGCTTAAGTATTTGACTTGATCATACATTTTTTCCTGTTTTGATTAGAGACAAAAAGGAAAAATTCAGTAGTTATTAGCGGAAATGCAAAACAAGGCCATTGGCAGATTTATTGACATATTTTGCTTAGTTTGTTGCTTTTAGTTTCATACAAATACATACAGTTTTATTTTTATATATTTATTTTTGTGTGCGTGTGTGTTTTTTTTATCGAAAACAAAAAAAAAACACATTCTTTTGAAATAAAATAACAACAAGAATAAAAAATACAATCATTTTCAAGTTCAAGTTCTCGTACAAGTTTGAAGTTTGACTGTAGTCACCATAATCTACGACAGTAACCAGCCAGCCAGACAGGCACATGCACATGCAACAAGAAACATTTGCATGTCTCTGGTTTCTTTTTTTCGTCTTCAAAGAACTTCTAAATTGGACAAAAGCAAAAACTAAAAAAAAGATAAAAAATAAATAACTTAAATAAAACAGTTAATGAATTGATTTTGTTGTTGTTGTACAATCGTATCTTTAAGAAAACTACAATCATTGATTGTTTGTTGGTTTATTTATCAGAACAAACGTCAATTCATGATAAAAAAGATAAAAATCATTTTTATTTTATAGAATCACACACATCGCATGATTTGAAAAATTTCAGATTTAATTTCGCATACTCTTACTAGAAGCGAATTCATACACATTTTATAAAAAGCAAATACATAACGAAGAAATATAAATATTTAATAAATTTTCAAAGAAACTTTGTTGTTTATCTTGTAAAAAGAATTCATAGTGATGTGACAATTTGATGTAACACTCTTTTTCCAGGATGTACATCAACGTCAATGTCCTGTTTTTGTCACGATTTCAAAGTTTAATGGGTCTTAAGCCAACCACAACAGATTTCAAACAATTGCATATCTTGAGAACTCGTAGCTTTCTACAAGGTTTTTTCTTGCATAAACACTATTTTTTTTCTAATGCGCTATGGTCGCTTATATAAAAAAAGATAAAGTTTTTCCTTGTGAATATTTTGTTCAAATATAAGATTTTTACAGAGCCTGCTCCACAAATGATATCATAACTTTGAAACGACATCCAAGCTTTCTACGAAATGTTAAAAGAAAAAATTTAATTATACCATCCGAAATTTATTTCCATTTAATATTTGGTATTTCAAAAAAAAAGTATTTTTATTTTTAATTTTTTTAAATTTACAAAAATTAAAAATCGCCCAATACTTACCGGTTACGTTATTTATTCTTTGAGTTGCATATCGTGGATTAAAAATAAAATGTAGTTCGTCATAATCTATAAATATATTCCCTATAATCTTTTTCACATCATCTTAAAAAATCAAAACAAGAGCTAATCCGTGTAACGTATAGTAGATACGCACATCCATTATTACCCTATGGAAAATGGTGCACCAATTATTCCTGAAGAATATGTCTCAGTATTTATACCGTGACTTCTAAAAAGAGAACTTTTCACGGCAATAATACCAATAAGTACGGATGAAGAACATGAATTACTTTTTATAAAAAACTAGATGTGTTTACCCGGTCTCGCCCGGCACGGTCCTTAATTACTTGAGTCTTTATGATTATGTAGCAATTCTTAGATAAATCTGTTAACAAATAAAATTTTCATTATTAAAAAACCCATCCCAATAAATATAGCCATTACGCCTATGCTAATAATAAATAATTTTTTTTTTTTTTTTTTTGGAAAAATGTATAGTGTAAAAATGGGCTTGACCATTCAAATATTATATATTTAATTGGAGTAGGAATACCAAGTACAGAACATGAATTTTATTTATTTAATACTTTTAAAATGTAAGAAGTGGTTTTAAATAAGGATTCTTAAATTTTCTAATTTTCCGCACATTTTTTTAAATTTTTTCTGTCATAAGAACCTTCTCCTGACAATAACAAACACAAAAAAAAATTGTGAAATCGGTCCAGCCGTTCACGCATGATGGCGGGACCAAGGGATATAGGGATTTATTTATATATATATATATATATAGATACATTAACAAAAAAAAATTTTTTTATGTAAAATTATATACGACAAGCTGTCTTTACCCGGTCTACACCGGTCGTGTTCAGGAATTTTTAAACTAAGCAGATCTTATAAATAAAATCTGGGTTTTGATTAGTTGTTTTTAACCAGTCTCAAGACTTCTAACTGACCTTCGTAAAAGTGAGTGTGACAGGTCCTAAATAGAATATATAGAGACCATTCTTGGAATATATAGATTGGGAAATTGAATTTTAATGTTTAAATTGAATAATGGCCGTACAGTTGGGCGAAGAATTCTATTATGCAGCCTATCTCACTGGATGATAATGTAGCTTTATGATGGTGAGAGATTTTTAAAATCAGTTCCATTACAAACAAGAAATAAAAAATAATATTTCCGCTGTGTACTATTAGATAGATAAAACGAAAAGTACTACTCGTATTTACTTGTTCTTTTTGCACTGGTGGCGTGTTAGTAATAAACAGCGTTGCCAGGAGCTAGAAAAAAATAAGCTAAATTGGTCTAAAAATGCTAGAAAAAACTAAATGACGCCGAAAAAATTCTAAATTTTCTTCATATTTTATGAAGAAGAAAACATAAAATATTAAAAACTAAAAAAAATAAAGTCGTTTTCGAAATGGCTTTAAAGCGAATTCAAATATTTTTTTACTTTAACTTTACATTTTTGATTCCAAAGCAATTTCTATATAATTTGCTTTATCGCATTAAAGAACAAACAACGATAGCACTAGACAACTAAATACTAAATTGAGCAACTAGTGATAGTTTTCTGCAGCATTATTAAGAAATTTAGAAAAATGTATCTTGAAAAATAAATGAAAAGAATAAAGTGCATTTATTTTAAAAAGTAGAATCCAAATATTTTTCTGCACCCCTTTGGTTCGACCAATTTATCAAAGTTAATATTTTGACCCTCCCCAAAACGTATAAAATTTTTTATACAAACAATGTGACTTTTTCTGAAAAAATTGAATGTAGTAGCAACTCAATTAAACGTTATGCAGACAAAAAAAATTAATCCAATTCAAGTTCGAAGCTTACAAAACAAACTCTTTTGTATTCAGGAATTTTCTTCAGCGTTAGTTTGTTTATGTATGATTTGTTTTAATTTTTTCAAAAAATTCTATTTAAGGCTATTTTGAAAAACAGAAAAGGCTAGTAAAAAAGCTAGAGGCTAATTCATAAATTTCGAGGGTAAATGCGAGAAAAAAGGGTTAAATCTATCCCTAAAAAGGCTAAAATGACAATGCTGGTCACAAAAGTTGTAAAGAGTTGCAATTTACCTCCTAATACAATAACACATAAAAAAATCAAAACAAGGATTGGTCCTTATATCATATTCTGTGACCAGTTCCTTTTCCCCTACCGTATTGTATTTGAGCAAAAAATATGGTTAATCTGGTTTATAATTATATAAATGGGATATGAAAAATATTTTGTTTAAAAGCAAACTGTTTTTAATTAGTAGAGGCTACACGAAATAAGTCCCCAATCAATTAACTCCCCAAAATGAAAATAAACTCAGCCTCCAAATTTTTTTTTATTGAAAAACAAAAAAAAAAAAAACAACAACTATTGCTTGTGGATGTATTTCATTTTCAATTTGGAAATTTATTTTTGAATGTCATAATTTTACTTGAGGAGGCAAAAAGTCTCTAATAAATATAAAAAATTATACAAACTTTTTAAAATTAAATTAAGCTTAGCTTTTTTTAACAACGTAAATCAGTGAAGCTTCGTGTGTGCAGTAAGCACCCATCGTCTAGGGAGACATGGAAGCTGCGACCCCCAAATGCAGAAGTTAGTAAGCTACCCACTTATCTACGGGTCACCGGGGTAATTATAGAAGTGAAAAATACTTGTGAGGTTAACTAATTTTAAAATCGGGGAGCTGTGAATTGTGGGGAGTTATTTTATTATAAATTAAATCCAAAATTTTTAAGGCTTTAGAGATAGTTTTAGCTAGAGGGTGTTAATTTATTGTGATACTTAGCAGGTGTATCCA
The DNA here is from genome assembly GCA_947397855.1 of Thelaira solivaga. Taxonomy (NCBI): domain Eukaryota; kingdom Metazoa; phylum Arthropoda; class Insecta; order Diptera; family Tachinidae; genus Thelaira; species Thelaira solivaga. The sequence goes on along the minus strand of OX377611.1, from coordinate 41,778,541 downwards.
TTTTTAATTAATCACATTTTGTGTAAAAAATTTTGTTTTAATAATAATAAAGTCCAACTTTAATAAAGAGAAAAATAAATGCACTAAGAGCCTACTTCTCTACAAGTAAATGATGGCTTTTTTGTAAATTTCTATCGAAAACAAAGACAAACTTCTGCTTTTTGGTTTCATTTGTTTTATTTTTGTTGTTATTTTCAATCGCTTGTACAGGGATACATATTAACCAAAATCTTTCTTGTTTTTCTACAATATAAAACTTTGGAGACTTGGTTCGTTTTCATTTTGAAAATCAGCTCTTTGGGAATTCACTTCTAGTAACCGGTTAAACTTAAGCATATCTTAATTGTTGCCAATATTTAAAAAACCGCTTATGGACTTTTTAATTTTTTTTAGAGGACTACAGTTTTATAAGGCCGAAAAGCTCTGCTTATAAAATTATTTTTATTCCAGCTAACGGTATTGTTTTCATTGACGTTTCATTAATTCTTCGTTGACACGTTTCTAAAACAAAATAAGTTATTGAGTTAATAGCGATAACAAACCCATTTTTACTTAAGTCGACTTAAGCATAGAAATATAAACAAGGATATACTTAATGTTGCTCTACTAATGTTTAGTTGCTTTACATTAACAGTAATATTTTTGTGTTGCACAAACTATGGTTGAGGTGGCCATATTAAACGATATTTTTTCAATCAAACTCAATGATTGAGTTTTCGTCTTCACTAGAAAATAAAGTAAGTAAGTAATCCAAGATAAAACCACATCAATATGTTTCAGACGTTCTTTAAGCAGTTTTAATACATGTTTTTTTTTTCTTGGTTACTCATATAAAAATAAACCACAAAAATAAATAAATTTTGTTTAGAGGTTCAAAAGTCATCATCATAACAAAATAAATTAATTCAAATTTGAATTAAAATAAATTCATAAATTCGTTTAAAAGAATCAAGAAATTAATTTTATACGTTAATTAATTATAATTGATTTTTGTATATGAGAAAATTTTTGCCAAAAGACTACTAACAATTTATTATTCATACACACATATATACGAGTATATGCACACACAATTAAGATTGAGAATTAATTATAAATGAATTCAAAATGTTCTCACGATTTAACAAAAAGATACACTAGATTTCTAGAAAATAATAAATTTTATTTGGCATTCATACCAGCCAACCAACCACAAATAAAACAAAAGCCAAAAGATGAATGTTTTATCTACTACAAATCAATAAATTCCAATTAAATTTCAGCAATAAAGTATTCATAATTTCCAGTTTCTCCTTTTTTTTTTGTATTACGAAATTAGCTTGAAATACTCTAGAAATATTAAAATTCTCTATTAAAAAAAGTACAAGGGCTTACAAATATTCATATTCTAAGGGTCTAATCGATCGAAATTTTTCATTTTGGTATCATGGCACTGAATATCGAGTATTGTAAATTAATATGATAGGGAGTCTTCCAATATTATATCATAAAAACAACTGTCGTAACCAAAACAAATTACTTTTTTATAGAGAATGTCTAGAAAAAGTTTACAAAAACAATTAGATATACAATTTTGAATAAATTTTCATTTTTTGAGTTTGACAAGAATGGCAGAAGAAGCAATTGTTTATCCATACCAAAAATTCTTTTTGCACAAATTCATGCTACAGTTCTTTTTTATTACTGGCATTTGACAAACATTTATGTAGAATTCTATAACAAATTAAACATGCATCGAAATACTATTCCATACGATAGTCTACTCGCTATCGAATGCGGTGATTAGACCCCTGCTGTTCAAAATATATTAAATTAAATACTTTTGCATTTGAATATATTTAAAGCAGCTCTAATTATGTTATTTTTTTCGCAATAAATTTGTCAAGGCAAAAACTATAAAATTGGGATTCTAATGCTGGAAGATATTCAATTTAAATGTGGGCAAAATATGTTTTGCAACCATGAGTCACACGGGAAAAACTTGTAGGTCCTTTCCTTTCAATCCTGCCAGGCTTATGATTTTTATATGTGTAAGATTCTTTTTCCTATTATTGCAAGTTACCAACAGTCAAAATTAACATCTTGAAGAGCCAAAGGGCTGTTTTTGGCTAAACTCTAAAACGAAAATCAAATGATCAAATAAAATGCTGTTTATGTGATCTACAAATACTCAATAATTGTTAAAAAAAGGATGAAAAAAACGTTAAAAAACAATAGCTTAGAATTAAAAATTATTATGTGTTTTATATAAAAACTAAAAAGAGAACACAAAGTAAAAAAAAAACTAAAAATAAAGTTGTTTTCTACATGGCTTTAAATAGTTATAAACGAATTTATTTCTTTAATGATAGTTTTCTGCAGCATTATTAATATATTTTGAAAAATGTGTCTTGAAAAGTAAAACATTTATTTTACAAGGTAGAAGAGCCAAATACTTTTCTTCGCTCCTGAAATTACGTGTCTTCCGACAAATTCATCAACTCACATTTCAAAACTTTTTCCCGAAGTTTAGTTTATTATTATTGTGAATTATTGAAATTATAAAGTTAACGAAAAAAGAGAATTGTAAAATGAAAAAAATACAAATAGAACTTCTCACCAGCATTAATAAACTTATTGAATACTAAACCAACTATTTTAATTTCCACAGAACAGCTAACTACAGTCCACTCTAAATAATAGCAAGCGCAAAGTGGTAATCCCTCAATCTTTTTCAATGCTATTATTATATTTTGCCTTGCAAAAGTTTTTTATGCAAACAATTCGACTTTTCTAAAGAAAAATTAAAAGTTCTATCAACACAATTCCACGTTTTGCAGTCAATCCAATTCAAGTTCGGAGTTTGCAGACCAAACTCATTTCTGTTCATTGATAAGTTTCCTTTAGCCTTAGGTTATCTAATAATTATATCATTTTAGATTTTTTAAAGGCTATTTTGAAGAAAAAAGAATCTGGGAAGAATGCTGGAGGCTAAATCATAAATTTGGGAGGATAAATGCTAGAAAAAAATTCTCAATATAGAAGACTAGCTTGGCAACTCTGGTAACTTGTAATAATGCGTTATCAAAGAACTGCTTCAGTTCTTATGGAATTGCTAAAAATTTTACGATGCTGAGAGCAATGTAAGCAATGAGAAGTGAAAAGGATATGGAAAATGGTAAGACCGAAAAGGCGCAGACCCTTCCTTTATAGACAGAGCAACCTTCTGTGGGGGCAAATAGTAACTTCATTCATGTTTTACCACGCTCAAGGAAAAAAAACAAAGGGTGCAGGACTATTACTATTAAAAGTCCACATGCAACGAATCCAAGAAGATTTTCTGTTTTAGCCTATGTGCTCACTATTCCAGTTCTATGGATCATGTAAAGTCAATTACTTTGTTCAGTAAGAGTTTTCCTACTTCTCAGGGAGTCATCAAGAAAGTTCTCTGAAATCTTGACCTACAGGAGATTAAAGCAAGACAGTCAAAAAGTTCATATTCTGAGTTCATTTCGTCGAACTCGCGTTGTCTGAATTGAATACTTCCTATCTTAAGCAGTGCCCTATAAGCCATTTTGTTAGGAGTCACTCTTACTTTTTGGGAAGTGCTTCGTAATTGAAAACAATTTCAGCTCAAACTAAAAGTCTACATGATTACTGGAGAACAACAGAGGCTTAATTACGCCATATGTATTAGAACAGAGTCTAATCTGAACTTCAACAGAATTAAAACTTAACTACACATTATTGACTTGTTATTGGTTGATGATGATTCCTGTCTAGTAGAACAGGAAACAATGACACACATTCTGCGCGGTTGCGCAGCGTTGGAAAAACTCAGACTCAGCTGTCTACTCTACAAGAAACTTAAGTACGATTACGAGATTAGTGAAAAGCTAGGATTTTTTAATTGGTCTTAGGTCATTTACGGTTTTACCGTGACATTGAAGTAATGGAAATAAAAATTTATACAAAAACTATTTTACTTTGTTTTATTTTAGTTAATATTTGTGAGCTCTAAATAGATAACCCTTTACACCTCACACTTATGAGTGTAAGCTAGAATAATACTATTTCTTTCATATTGTTCGTACTATTAAAGCGTGAGCTTCTTTGGTTAAAACAATTTTTTCAATGCGACTTAAAAAAAGAAGACATCAGCTTCTTTCAAAGACAAACGGCATATGTAAATGCAAGAATTACATAAAATTGTAATCAACATGATCATATACATACACACATTATTTTGTTTGTCCGCTTTCATCTTGAAATATTCTTCAGATGGAATACAAAAAGCACTGCATGGCATGGCAAGCCAACATGAAGATGGAACATGAGATGGCAATGTTGGCGGTGGTAATAGATGTCCTGTTTTAGTGGATGATCATTCGTACATGCGTTATTTGACTATCACCATCGTTGGCATAAATCAAGCTTCTAATTAATGGTATGAGTTTCATAGTGCCTCCACCAGCTACACATAAAATCCACCCATTTTTAGTTTGTCTCAAAAATTAGAAGTCATTTGTGCTTATCAATTATATTTTATTTATTTTAGCACACAAATAGCAAAAGCAAAATAATTTTTTCTCTTTAGATAGGAGTAAGTAGTTTCTTTACATTTTAAAATTTATGAAAGTCTAATTTGGGTGGAGATAAAAACCAGTAGAAATATATGGGAGATATGCAGTGTTATGTGCCATTTTACTTTAAATGAAATAGTTGTCAATTCTTTTCCAATGAAAATAAAATTAGCATTCAATCAAGTTAAATTTGAATAACAAAGAAGTTTTTTTTAAACAAATTTAGAAAAATATTTAATAAAACTTAAAATTTGTTTTCTAATTACGCAGAGAAGGTGTAGGGTTAATTACGATTTAAAATGGCGTAAACAAAATTCAATCTGCTATATTCAGCTCACTACCCATAAAAAAATTTAATTAAAAAAAGAAATATTTTAATTGAAGACTTAAAAATATTGGACAAATGAAATTAATAACAGTGATTAAAAGGAGAAGGAGAGTTGGAAAAGCGTAACGCATCTACATACATATCTATTTTATACACGACCGTTTTAAACCTGTTCTCTTCATGCATGCTTGCAATAAAAAAAGCCGATAATTAAAAATTTATTTGCATTTTGTTGTCATAATTAATTAAATCATGTCAATGCTATTATTATAAAGTGTATAATTGTTTATAATTATTTTCACAGTTTTTTATTTGCGTCATATATTTTTTATATAGTGATTTTATTTAACATATAAATATATATTGCACTCTACGCCATAATCTGTTAGAAAATTTTTTATTATAGTTAAAAAAAAAGTGTAACAGAAACTTAAAACAAGTAATTATTTTGAAACTATTCTAAAAATGTTGATTAAATTTACGAGTGTAGTTTAGTCAGTGTTCTTATCATTGCTCAAACCATAGTCACAACTTAACTAAATAAATATCGCGAACAAGAGTCTTAAGTGGGTGCTAGATTATCAAATATTCGACTTAAAATTATGCATTTTTGTTGCTGAAAAAATTTAAATAGCTGGTACACACATCAAATTGATTGATATCAATTTTATTTTTATGTGATTTTTTTAATGTGTAACGACTTACAATTTACCGTCGGCAAAACACATTAAATAAAAATAATACATTTTGCCATCGGTAAATTACTTTTATTCTGATTGCACATCAAGAAAAACATAAGATGAAGTCACAAAAATTTTTTATTGCTATTGCATTGGCACTAGCAATAAAAAAAATCAATTTGGAGGAGGGATTATAAAAAATTAATGAAAACATTTTTTCCTCCATTTTTATTTTAAAAATTTCTCGGATATACACTGAATTTATGCAAAAAAATAAAAAATTATGATTAAAGAAGTGGTGCCAGACCAGCAAATTTGGCACAAAAATCAAACTAGTTTTCATTTTCGTCAAATTCACACAACGTATATGTGTGACATATATCTTTAAAAACATGCACACACCCTCATGATTGATGTTAAAACTTGATAGCGCGTCAGTCACTTTAAGCTACAAGGTCACACTCTTTGGCAAATATTCTTGAAGTCTAACGTGACATAAAATTTATTCAAATAATATGATAATACTCGTATACTTGATATTGTATTTTAATAAAAAATTTAACCACTTTAAGCTAAAATTTCTTCAGCATATATAAACTTATATGTAGATGGCAGAGCGTGACCGTAGACTTTATCATGGAGCTTTAGACGTTATGAAAGCTTTCCACATTATTTACGGAACGGTAAAGTGAAGCTAAGTCTTCGTTTTTGTGCTTGTATTAAGATTATTTTGAGCGTTGTTTTTGCTTTCAGTTTTCTAACGTTTGGCTTAGTTCACTGGGCCTCAAAAAAGAAAACGCAAACTCTATTTTTAGCTTTTCCAGCGTCACTTAAGAGCAGATGATTTAGTATGTATTAACAATATAATTGTTAAGTAAATACGCGTCTTGGTTCCTATTTAAAAATTAATAATTTTTTTCCAGCCATTCTAATTTTTTAATTGTAGCAAATTTTTCTTCTGGTAAGTATTGCATTTTCAAAGCAAGTGAGTTTCATTCACAAGAATATTATGGGTGGTGGTACTGTGACAAAAGCTGTGACAAGAGTCCATTTAGTATTGTGCATTATCGTTTTCTTCTTTAAAGTTGCATTGCCGTTCTCACAGCACAAGCCTTTTTGATTAAATTTTGTTCATATTTTGTTGTATGTGTGTGAATTGTTGTACTAAATAGTGGGACAAAACATATAAGTGTCTACTCCTACCACTCTTGCCTACAAAGCACGAATTCAAGCAATAAGACTTGCCATTTTAGCCTTTTTAAGGCTAGGTTTAGCTTTTTATCAAAATTTATGATTTAGCTTCTAGCTTTTTTTTTGCCTTTCTTTTCTGGAAAAATGAAAACAAATCGTACATAAACAATCTGAGACTGAGACCAATTGAGCTAAATTAATATTTTCGATACAACTTTGATATGTAAATTGATAAATTGGTCGAACGACGGTAGTTTCATAAGTAAAAAAAAAAGTATTTGGCTTCTAACTTGTAAAATAAAAATGCACTTTATTCCTAATTAATTAATCAATTGTTCCATTTACTATTTAGTTATCTAGTACTACCGTTTAGTAATTCTGAGGCTGCTCGCTTTTGAATACGATAAAGCAAGCGAAAAATCAAAAAATTAATTAATACTTCATGTAATTTTAAATATTATTTTTTAATATTGAAGTTGAAAAATAATTGAATTCGCTCAAAAGTATTTAAATACTATAGAATATTACAGGATGGAAGATATATCATTTTAAAGCTAAGGTTGTCTAAATTTATAATCTGTTGGCTGTCTAGTTTTCTAATCTATTTCTCAAATACTTATAAGTTACTTTGAAATATTTAAAAATTTCTTTTTAAATTTCCATATACACCAGGACTGTTGTTCTCAAGGTTTTTGCCAGTTTCCGTTTTGGGACCTAAAATAAAAGCTACGAACATTTCCGAAAATGTTAAAGTTTAGAACCTACAGATTAAAGTCCTTTTTGATTTTGGTAATTTTCATGAGCAAAATCGGGAATGGTACCTCGGCAAAGTGGGGAATGGTTAAAATCCCTCAAAGCAACCGCTCTGCGGTATGTAGAAGTTTCAAAAATTTTTTAAAAATTGTCCAAAGTAACTTCTGAGTATTTAAGTAATAGATTACAGTCTTTCCTTTAAAATGGTATATGTCTTATCCCTTAATCTTCTATGGTTCGTCCGAAAGTTACTATGGATTATTTTGAAATTTTTTGAACGAACTATAGAAGATTATGGGATGGGACACATATCATTCTTACTTTGGACTATTATTAACATTTTTTGAAATTGCCATATACTCCAGTACTGTTGTATCAAGGATTTTGGCAGTTTCCGTTTTACATCATAAAATAAAAACTACGAAATTATTGGAAAATGTTAAAACACTTCCAGAAAGATTAGATCCTACAGATTAAAGTCCGTTTTGATTTTGGTAATTTTCAAGCCATGTGGAAAACGACATTTAGTTTTTGATATTTCATTTTTTTTTATAAAAATTGTAATTAAGATTCCTAGTGTAATAAAGAATTAAGAAAATTTTGAATCTTAACTTTTTTCTAGATTATTTATTTATCTTTTTCTAGCATTTTTTTAAGCTTATAGCTTAATTTCTTTTAAGCTCCTGGCAATACTGCTTACTGCTTATACAAATCGTATTGAGAAACACAGTAAAGTGGAAATTTAGAGGGAATTTACCTGATATAAAGAAGATAGTTAACACCTTTCATTGCGCTGACATAAAGTATAAAAATTTTTAATTGAGCCATTAATATTGATATCTCATATTTTCTGTACAATTTTCAGTAACCAATAGTAGCCGCTTTGCAGTGTTCATAACAACTTCATAATCATTACATTTGTTTATTCAGTCATTTGGGTCAAGGAAGAAAAATTGCTAAAATCTCTTGCCTACATAGAAATGCTGAAGAAGATTTAACTTTCACATTCGCGTAGCATTTACTTCAATGTTTATCAGACATTAATTTCTTTTAACATGCTCAAATTTCTCAGATATCTTCAAGGGCCAAAACAGAGACGCTGTCGAATATTAAACTTTACATGACCATTTTCTTACCAAATTATCGGTTATACAGTTTGTTCTGTATGTATGTATATACAAATAAGCTTAGGTGAAACAAGGCGCCTCAAATGTGGCTCATTCCTAATACTTGTAGTAAAAAATCTCCAGCAAACAATAGTCATTACATTCAAATGAAGGTTACTCTTTATAAATAATAAATATCAAGATTTGAAATCAATAAATAATTATAGTGGTTTTTCCCAGTCGCTTTATGGCTAGCAATTATTTATTTATTTCAGTCATTAATTACAAAAAACATAAAAATAAAGTTTAATTTATATTTTTTAATTTCCACAACTTCATATTAATGTCAATACTTTCAATTAAATTTGTTTTCATCAATATTATCATCATTTCACTTTTTTTTCTCTCAGACTTTTTTGTAAATTTTTTTGCATTAATTTCTGTTTTTTCTGTTTTTTTTTTGTTTTGAAAAAATAAATCTGCGATCTGCATTTATTTATTTATTTTTTTTATGCTGTCAGTTTTATGACAGCGTTTATGTAAAAACATAATTTAAATTATAATAAAACATTGTAAAATTGCTGTCATTATTTTAACAGATTTAACGTTTATTTTTTTTCTCTTTCCTCATTATTTGTTAATTTGAGTTGTCTATGGTTGTAATTCAATTAAAATTGATGAGTTTTTTAATTGATGTTGTAATGCCTTTTAATAAGTTCATACAAATACACAAAAACACACATACACACATTTTTTTTCATTTGGATTTATATTTTTACTTTTTTTTATTTATTTTTCGTTTTTTGTTTTAATAAATTTAAATCCATTGCATAATCTAGGCGAGAGTATAAGCAATTTATGCAAAACAGAAATATAAAATTAAATTGTGACAACAACAAAACAAGTTAAATTTGACTGTGCCGAGTCTTACATACCCTTCACTGCAGTAGCCAAATACTCATACTTTCAGTTTTGCACATTCTTCTTAAATATTCAACAAAAAAAAAATATAAAAAAAAAGATTTTTAATAAAATGGCAAATTTTAATTAAAATAATTTTCTTTGAATGCCTATTTTTTGACAATTTTTCTGAGCATATTTTTTGCGTATTTTATCTAAAATGTAAAACAAACAAAAAGACTTGGTAAACAGTTTTATCAGAAATAACGTCTGTGTAAAAAATCAAAATAATCGGTTCACTAATAGCCAGCGTAACCAGGAGTTAGACAAAAAAAAAAAGGTAAATTGACTTAAAAAATGGCTAGAAAAAGCTAAATCTAGCAGAAGAAAAAAAAAACTAAAAAAAAAGTTAAAGAACTTAAAATTTAAAATTTTTTTTATTTTTGTTGGCAAGTATAATTATGATTTTTTTAAGAAACCAAGAAGAGAACATAAAATAGTGACATTTTCTACTTTAATTACAATACTTATTAGCGAATTTAATTATTTTTTAACTTTAGTTTTTTGATTTCAATGAGATTTCTATTCTGATATTTAACTTGATTTATCGTATTAAAGAGCAAACAACCTCAGCATTACTAAATGATAGTACTAGACAGCTAAATACTAAATTGATCAATTAATAACAAATTATTAATTTTTATTTGTGCTCATTGCAAAATTGTGTTTGGTTATGTAAAGTTTATTGTTTTCCACATGATATTCTAAGTAAAATAAGTACCGAAGGAGTTACCATATCTATATGATCATTTCATCATGAGAAAACAATAAATTTAAAACAAACAAATATTAATAATTTGTTCAACTTTTAAATTCCAAATAAATTTATTAGTCAATTAGTGATAGTTTTCTAATGAGTCTGAAAAATAAAGCTTCGATATAAAGTCATGCACAGTATAAAATAAATTTATTTTACAAGTTAGAAGCCAACAACTTTTTTACACTCTGGAAATTACCATTATTTCGACCAATTAATATCAAAGTTTTATCAAAAATATTTATTTAGGTAATTTGACGAAGCAAGTAAATTATTATTAAAAAAATGTTACATAAAAACTGAAAGTAAGTGGTTAGACATGTATACATACGAGTATATACATACACAAACATAATTGTACAAATATGTAAAACTAATTGTATATTTCAGTTCTAATAAAAAAAGCTCCTGAAGAAGTTGGAATAAAGCCAACGAGACGTTGAGCGCATAATAATAAAAAGCGCAGGACAAAAAAACATATGTGGTTTGATTGTACTTATTTGATTATTAAATAGCCCAAGGTGCATCCTTAATAACCACATTACTTTAGGTTATTTGGTTAATATTTGTCCTCCAAAGCAAAATTTTATATACAGTTAGTATGCAAATAAAATATAAATTTAATTAAATTAAAGTTCGAAGTTGAGAGAAGAAACTCATTTGTGGTCAGGAATTTTATGCATCCTTAATTTATTTATGTATGATTTGTCTTAGTTAAAAAAAAAACTCTATTTGAAGTTTTTTGAAAAACCAAAAAAAAATCTAGAATTTAAATCATAAATTTCGAGACTAAATCCGACAAAAGAAAGTCTAAATCTAGCCTTAAAAAGGCTAAAATGTAAATTCTGCTAATAGCCAAGAAAAATAAAAAATACAACGAAATTTCAGATTTTCATTAATTTCTGGTTTGTTTTTTATGGACATTTTTAAGCTGTACATGTGTAAAAGAACTATATTTCCAACATCTTACAGTAAGAGTGATGCTAGAGATGATTTTTTGAGTATTTTAATCTCTTTTTTTGCAGTTAAATATTTTAAATTTAATTATTTCGATTCTTATCATAATTTTTTTTTTAAATTTTAAAATGAAGTATTTACCCACAAGCATTTCATTGCTTTTAAAAATAATTATCAAAGAATTTATTTCTTCTTAGATCGCATTAATTTGAATTTAATTATTTAATAATTTTAATTTAGCATTAGTAAAAAAATAGGTATTTAATGAAAATTATTTTAATCAATATTTATCATTTTATTAAAAATAATTTTTTTCAAATAAATATTTTTTTTTGGCTACCTATTGTGAAAAGTAACAGCCGAATGTAACTTGTTTCATACAAACTTAGGTTTCAATAAAAAAATAAATGTAATTTTGCAACATAACCTTGTTTTCTTATTTAAACATTTTGGTTGCTCATTATCGCGCTTAACATACTTTTTTAAAGGTTTAAGACAACCAAAAAGTTGTTAACTGATTAAGATAAGAATCGCTAGTGAACATATTTTATCACCCACTAGAAATACCTGGCTCCCCTCGATTTCAAACTTATGAAAATTTAAGAATCGTTTAATAATTCATTTGCAAAAAAAAGAAAAAAAAAACATGACAAGCGTTTTATAAAAAAAAATATTTTTTTTTTAGTTTTTGCCAGGTAAGCAAGGAAGTGCACAACATTTCAAAAGCCCAGTGGCATTTATTTATACATTAATTTTTTTTTAGTTTACATTTATTACTGTTTGCCAACAATAACAAGGTGAATAAACATTGCGATCAAGTCTATATCATTTTTGTATGAAGAAAAAGGTATTAAAAGTGCAGACGCATGTTATTTTCTAAATGCGCATTTGCTTAATAAATAAAATTTAGTGAGGGACTATTTAAGTCAAACAAATGTTTACGAGTTGAGTGAGCATGCGCAAAGACTACAAATTAATTTTCACCTTTTTTTTGGAAATGCCCTACACAGCTTAGTCTCTAAAGACTTGCAGCATGAAATTGGAAAATAATTTGCAAAAAAATAAGCAAGATAAGCAAAACTAGTAGGACAGGTGGTTTGACGTACATAAAAGAAACTCTGGCTGAGTTTAGATCTCTTTTATAAATTTAACTTTTCTTAATTAAAATAGAATAGAACTAAGACAAATGAAAGTGTTCATTTTTGTTCTTTAATTTCATAAAAATTAATTAATTGCGAAAGTGGTTCAATTTGTAAGCTTATTAAAAAACGGCTAGTTTTTCAAGCCTATAGTCGTTCTTTAATTCTTTAGTTTTATTTATATCAATATTGTTTGACTTCACGTAGCTTCTTCTTGTTCATTTTTTTATAATTGCTTTAAAATTAAATACTACTCAAAGTTCAAGCGGAATATAGATATAGAACTAAAGATTTGTACTTTAACCTTAAGCTTGAAAAAACTTCTTAGCTGGTTTAATAAATTTATAAAATTTTGGATTGAATCAATTTAATCAACACGATAATTATTTATTTATTATAACGGTATTATTTATCAAAATAACACAATATTAATATTTATTTGTGCTTCATTCCAGAATTGTGTTGGTTTTCAAATTTATTGTTTTCTTCATGATGTTCTCAAGAGTTTTTTATTCAGTACAATAAGTACCGAAGGGGATAGCATATCTGTATGGACCATTTCGTCAGACGCTACTCTGATTCCTCAGTAGATTACTCCCAACGTTTCTTGCAAACATTAGAACCTTTATATTGTAAAATCAATTGACTAAATAAGAATTATTAATCAATAGTTACAAAAAGATTCAAATATTCAAACAAAAAACTCAGTAAGCATTGAACTGAATAAATAAATAAATTTCCAAACCAACAATTTAATATTGAAAACTATATATTCTATTTTTATTGATCTAAAAATTTATTTAAATATACTTGGCTTAAAAATTTTTGCAAATGTTTGCAACATTAAATTATATTATATTTAATTTGCATTCTTATTGAGTACCTTTTTTTTAATTTTATTAATTTAAAAATTGAGTGCCTGCAGACATTTTATTGTTTTTAAAATTTAAGTTCTTAGAAGGATTTTTCTTATAATTTGTTAATTTTAGTTTCTGGAACTGAAATTAAATATTTATTTTAAGATTAATAAAGAAATTGGTATTCAACGATAAATATTTTTATCAATATTTTTCATTTTTATAAAATTTTTTATATGACCTTTTTTATTAAAACGGCTAGTTGAAGTCATATTATAAAAATTTATTTTTACATCCATATTTCTCTCCAATAATAAATAAATATATTTATACATTTAATATATTTTTTAAATTTCCATATACCCCAGTGCTGTTGTTTTAAGGGATTTTAGCAATATTACGTTTTGCATCATAAAATGAAAGCTACGAAATATTCGGAAAGTGTAAAAATACTTTCGGAAAGCCTAGAATCTATAGATTAAAGTCCCTTTTGGTTTTATTAATTTTCAGGTGCAAAATCGGAAATGGTAGCTTGGCAAAACGGATAATATTAAAAATCAATCAGAGCAACAGCACTGGGGTATATGGAAATTTAAAAAAATTTTAAAAATAATCTAAAGTAACTTCTGGATATTTGGGCAGCAGATTACCAATCTAGACGACCTCCGTACATGATAAATATGCCATTAATACTCAAACTATATTTACAAATACTAAAAAACGTAAAGGGCTACGTTAAAACATATTTAATACGGCATATTTATCTTCACTCACTTAATTTTTTGTATGTCTTTGATATTTTAGAAGACTGTGGAAAGTGAAAAATATTAATATTTTGGTAACACAGTAAATGGTATATAAGACTCGGCACAGCCCAATTTAACCTATATTTTTTTTAATATTTAACAAGAAGGTGTAAAATTAATTATATGAATATTTGGCTGCTTGTTTTTAAATCTTTTTTTATATACTTATTTTTTTAACTAAATTTTCAAGGCACCAGCCAGTAGAGAGCTGGTCACTCACATAACAGAAAAAGAAATGTTTTCTCCGTGTTGGCTATCTGAAAACTACAGTAACATGCATTAAAGGGAAGTCCCAATTTACTTGTGATCTATATGTATCGGTTGTCTATTAACCTATTTTGACATTGACAGGTATACAAATAGCTTTCCCATTTTTGTTTGGCAACTGAGCAGCATTTTAGCCATTATATCATATGCACAAAAGCTTTTTGTTATTTTAGCAGATTTGACTTCGAACTGGTTTAAGATTTTTTATTTGTTAAGTTTCTTTAACTTCCTTCAACCTTTACTGATAATTGCACTTGGGGTGTTTATACATAAATCGATATTTTTACCTAAAAACCCTTGCATTATTTCCATAAGAATTAGGTAACGTTGTTTAACAATGATATTTGTGTGAAAATTTATGTTGCACTCATTTTTTAGTTTTTCATTCTTTATGTTTCAAAAAAAAAAAAAAAGTATTATCAATTGCCTGTATTATTCATAAGTTTACACGGTGTAAAGTTTTTTATATATGAAATTTATCATTAACTTCCTAAGTCGTTGGAATTAATTGGATCTTAAGATATGAAATGCACACAACATAAACGATCTACAACCCTTAACATGACAGAAGTGTGTGTATTTGTGCGTATATTTCACCATTGTAATCATACACATGTTAATTTTGCCTTTTCTGCTTGCATTTTATAAAAATACTTTATTGTATTTACGAGTGTTGTTGCGTTTTATCGTAATAAATAGTTGTCTTTGAGCATTGACAACTTGATAAACACTCATCAGCGCACATTGCTAATGCTCCTGATGTTGTTCACTTTGAGTAGGAAATATTGCGCTAAATACTCAAACATTTTAAAGGAGGATACACTTACAATTTGAATTTATAATTTCATGTGTGTTTTCAACTGCATTTCAAGTTGTTGTCCTGCAGTCAACAAAAATTTTACGCATGCGCACAGCACCTGTTTATATTTCACTGCATTTATACGGGGATTACATTTAAAGTACTTGCAGAATGAATGCAGTGTGGCTTCATTTCTTTTATGTTATTTATTTGTGGGGGCGATAAAGTATTTTTAAAAAGTGACAACGTGAAATGTATACACAATAACATGTGTTTCTTTTTTTCATGCCTTGTGTGTTGTACAAGCTTGAATTAAATTTTCTAAGGGTTATTTTAATTCGCCTAAATTCTATTATAATTTCTTAGTTAAACAGCAGGTTTCTGTTTTTCTTTATTTTTTTTTTCTTTTTTGTTTATCAGTTTTTAGGTTTTTATTGTTTGTTTGCAGTCATTTAACACCTTTTTTTGTGTCAATGAAAGGAGGTGTGCCTAAACATTAATTTCTAAATCAACCAGGCTTATGACATTTCTGGAGTACCAACTCTAAAAAGAAATTAGTAATTAAAAAAAATAACAACAACAAATTGCTATAATTTATGAAATAACCCATACTTCAGATAAAACGTTTGTTACACCCAGTAAAAAGGAATAAATTATTTTCAAATTATAAATTTAGCAGGCGGGCCCAGAATATTGAAATTTTCATTCGCTTAAATTATAACCACGAAAACATAATTTAAAACTTCACTATTACCTGTAGGTAATTAAGCAAATGATAAATATACATTTCAAATCAAAAGCATCTATTGACTTTGTAGCTTTTGATTACATTTTGTGGGTTAAAATTTAAGCGGCTGCAAAATTTTGCCTTTTCAAAAACTGCTAGACTGAAAGAATTATGTTTCGTGAAACCAACTAAGCAATTTCATTAAAAAAGTTTCAGTCATTTGATGAATTAATAGTTTTGTTTGATTTTATTTTCATTACTTAACAAATATTTCATTATATTAATGAAATCTCTCTATTTGTTTAAACAGTTTTAATGAAATGACTATTAACAGTTTCATAAATGGAATTGCAATGAAATCGTACATTAAATTAATGAAAAGAAATATATGCACAGAATTTTTGGGCATATAAAAAAATTTATATTTCATATATTTAATCAAAGCTGTTCGAAAAAGTCCTCCTTAAGAAAATAACGCCCCATCTAGCAAAGCGAAATATTATTCAAGAACATCAGTTTGGCTTCCGGGCTGGCCATGGAAATACAGAGCAGGCTTACAGAATTGTTACTGCTATCAGGTCGTCCTTCGAGAAAAAGCTTTTTTGTTTAGCATTGTTCATTGATGTCTCCCAAGCATTCGACAAAGTTTGGCATGATGGTCTCCCCACAAAAGTAACACGACTCTTCCCTGCAAACACCCACAAGCTGATAAAAAGTTACTTGACTGATAGAACATTTAAGGTACGGTCAAAAAATGTATTTTCACCAGTTAAGAAGATTTCTGCAGACGTTCCCCAAGGAAGTATACTTGGCCCGTTATTATACATCGTCTATACATCCGATATGCCTACAAATCGACATACTATCACGTCAACGTTCGCAGATGACACGGCTTTTTGAAGTGTGAACAAAGATCCAGGAACTGAATCTGAGCACTTACAAGCTCATATAAACGAGCTGGAAGGTTGGCTAAATAAATGGAAAATCAAAGTAAATCCATCAAAATGTGCCCATGTGACTTTCACACTAAGAAAGGCAAATTGTCCGCCAATAACTATATATCCTGTTACAGTTCAAGGGACACAGGAGGCTTAATAGAAGTGATACCTTGCGCCTAGTGAGAAGTGAGATATAACTTTTTTTTATTTAAACGTAGAACATTACTTTTATTCTTAAGATTTGAGTACAAGTAACTAGTTATTACATTGGTAATAATTATTTAAGTTTTTTTTATCCTTTTTTACAGTTAAGATTTGGATACTTATTGTAATTTTCTTATAGAAAAGTTAAATAATAATAATAATTAAAAAAAATGTATTAATACTAATAAAAAACCTTGGTTGGCGTTTCTGAAAATAATGCTAGCAAAAACATGAGCCACTTTATAAAGTAGTTAGTGACTGCATTTATTTGGTTAATTTTTTTAACAATTAAAATTCTATTTGTAAAGGAATGTCGTTAAAAATTGATAGAAACGCTTTCTAAGGATACCGACCGGGCCTGGTGAGACCAGACAAAAACATCTAGTCATTAAATAAAACTAAATTAACAGTTTTCTATGCAGTAGGTTGTGGTCCTGTAAGGTTTGAACTTACAGGGTTCCTAAGTCTGTTCACAATTTTTAAAAACAACGTAAAAATTGTGTCTAGAAATATATTTTTATGCAAAATTTAAATTTTTAATACATTATTTAACTAGTTGACCCGGCAAACGTTGACTTGCCTTAATATTTTTATATATTCGATCTTCTTACACTAAGAAATCGTACTCATAGAGTAAAGAACGGTGAGAGACCGGGTAAAAACAGGTAGTAGGCAAATAAGTCTGAAACCGACTATAGCGCTACCTGCCGGGTACATATAAAGTTTATATATTATAAACCTTCCTCTTCAATCACTATCTATTAAAAAAAACCGCTTCAAAATCCGTTGCGTAGTTTTAAAGATTTAAGCATACATAGGGGTATAGGGACAGAGAAAGCGACTTTGTTTTATACTATGTAGTGAAGTAATATGAGAAAAAAATTACACAGTTTTTTTTATCTAAATATACAACCTCATAAGCTTAAAAAAAATGAGATATTCCTTAATGAAACCGAGGCACAACTTTTGATATTGATCTTTACAAAGTAAGAGGCTCTATTTTCTTAGAATCAAATGTGGTCATAAATATGTGTTCGCTAGTGTTTCTTATGACAGGTGTATGATAATTTCTTTTACAAAGAAGTAGCATCATTTAATCGGCCATAAAATCAAAAGTTGTTCATTGATTTTAATAAAATATCGCTCGTTGTCTTTAAAACTTACGAGGTTGTATGATAAAAAACAGTTTATCTTGTTTTATTTTACACAATTTATGGAACATTAAAAATTTTAAAAATTACCATAAAAAACATTTTATTTTTTTGGTTAAAACTTTACAATATGTTTGAAATTAGTGAGCAGACTTAAAAATGATAAAGTTTCGACTTGAAGGAAATTTTA
This sequence comes from Thelaira solivaga, assembly GCA_947397855.1. Classification (NCBI taxonomy): domain Eukaryota; kingdom Metazoa; phylum Arthropoda; class Insecta; order Diptera; family Tachinidae; genus Thelaira; species Thelaira solivaga. The sequence goes on along the minus strand of OX377611.1, from coordinate 41,760,169 downwards.
GAACCTGTTCAACTAAATGCGTACGAAAGGTTCGTTAGCATAATTGCATTGAAAACAAAAATAATACACGTCTTGTTTGTTTGGGCAGGAATATAACAAGATTGGGAGTAATCTACTGAAGAGTCAGAGTAGTGTCTGAGTAAACAGCTGTATAGATATGCTTTCTCTCTGGGTAAGCACTTAGTAAGCAATTTTTTGAAAATTTTCCAAGAGAACATCATGGAAAATAATACATTTTGCACACCAACAAAAATTAAAATTAAACACGAATAAAATTTACATTTTATTAAACTTTATGATTTAAAATATTTTAATATGTTGTAAATCTCACATATTTTATGTGAAGTCTTGAATTTAGGAAATGACGCTATATAAATATTATCAGTTAGAGACAATTTAAAAAAACAAAGTGCAAAATTGAAATCATCACTTCAAAACATTTTGTAAATGGTTTCCAGGTAAACTAATCCAAAACCTACACGGGTTCACCTCTGAGTTAAAATCTGTGCAATAAATCTTTCAGGTCATGATTTTATTATGGCCCGAAATAAATAAAAATTTTAATTTTTTATTTATTTGATTTGCTTTTTTATAATATAAATGTTTTATTTATAGCCAAACTGGATTTTATTTTAATTTTTTTTTACATTAACAATTATTTTTTATGTATATATTTATTAAAAAAAAATCTCAAAATATAATTTTAGCTTAACATAATCTCATAAATTGTACCTGGAAAAAATTAATAATAAATTGACAGGGCGTTACCGTAACTAGTCAACACCCAAAAAATTTTTAACAATAATAACTAGTAACGCATGCACCCTGCAGGCAACTCATCTAGTTTTAAATGCCACTATTTTAAAATAAAATTAATTCGCAAATATGTCATTAACTATTTGTATATAATAGTGTTTTTACACTAGAGCACACTTAACATCTACCATCTATTCGGCGAGATCACAACATCTTCCCATATAAAATGCATGTAAATAGAAAAAATCAACATCTTTACAAGATGTTCCTATCTCATTTTGTTTCACTCAACATCTTTTGATAATTTTCGTGCCATCACTAGAAAAATGGCAATATTTTCGATTTTAGTGCCATCACTTATAAAGTAACATTTATTTATACATACATAACATAAGTATGTACATATATTAAACAAAATAAAAATTCAAATTTTGAAGCCTAATGGATTTTATCTTGCAGAGCAACAAAAATGAATGATTTTTCTAAATTTATTTTAAGATATTTTTTGTTTTTGAAAATTATGGGTCTTCTTTTCTTTTATTTTTCGACAGTTTAGTTGATGGTAGATGTTAGATGTTGAGAGTGTAAACAACTTTTTTCATTTTCAACATCTTCCACGCATTCTTCTAAGATGTGCTCAGTGTAAAAACACTATAACTAGTCAACACCCAAAAATTTTTTAACAATAATAACTAGTAACGCATGCACCCTGCAGGCAACTCATCTAGTTTTATAGTGTTTATACACTAGAGCACATTTAACATCTACCATCTATTCGGCGAGATGACAACATCTTCCCATATAAAATGCATGTAGAAAAAATCAACATCTTCTAACATCTTTACAAGATGTTCCTATCTCATTTTGTTTCACTAAACATCTTTCGATAATTTTCGTGTCATGACTAGAAAAATGGCAATATTTTCGATTTTAGTGGCATCACTGATAAAGTAATGTTTACTTATACATACATACCATAAGTATGTACACATATTAAACAAAATAAAAATTCAAATTTTGATCTTGCAAAGCAACACTTAGTCCAATAAAGAATGATTTGTTGACTCCATTCCAAATCGTATTTACGAAGTAATGATTAAAAAAGGTGGCTCAACACATTATTAGTATAGCTTTAGAACATTTAGAATTTAATAAAATGTAAATAAAAATATTTAAATTTGTGCAAAATTGTGAAAAAATCTGTTTTTCTATTGGGTGTTCTATTCAAGTGGCGTAAAATCTTAAGAACTTTTTTCATATTCAATAACAAAAATAATTTTTGACTTGTACGAGGCAAGAAAAAAATTATGATTGATATATTTTACAGGGTATCAAATGTGCTTTCAATAATTAAAATAAAATAAGGTTCTATCTTTTTAGTTTAGTTAGTTTTGTTATTAACGCATAAATTAATAGAAAAGGGGATGTCCTATTCATGTGCCGAGGAGGTACATATGTATTTCAAAACTATAGATAATTGCTTTTAATAAAATAATATATTTCATTTGTTAAAAAAAGACATCTCTTGTTTATGAATTCACATAAATGTACACAACTTTGACAAATCAAGAAGGGTCTGAAACGCACTCATGCGTTTTTGATATCACCTTGAATAAAGCCAACTGACTATTTCACTATGTGATACTTGAGAAATAAGTAAACTGTTCAGCCAGATTAAAGTCAGCCAGTAGTTAATAAAAAATTGGTTTAAAAAACTGTAGCTGTGTGTATATAGTAAAACTCTTATTAATTTACCAATTGATGAACCAAAAGATTTTTGAAGAATCAAACATTTTTAATTTGATAATTTAGCTTAGGTTAGGTTAGATTAAACAGGTCACCCGAAAAGAAAAACAAAAGCTGGGCTAACTTGGGTCCTCTGACGTAGTCCCTTTGTGATACCTATATAAAGGAAAATAAAGAAAAGGAAAGATAGTAATAGAAGAGTGAAGGGGAAGGAAAGAAGATAGAGAAAGAAAGTCCGTCACAAAAACCAACCGCTACTTGATAATTTAAATTAAATAAGTTTTTTTTAGTAAGAAACTTTATTTAAATTTTTAAGAGGCTGACGAACACAGGTATTGTAATTTTTCTAGTCCATTATCAGTGTGTTTGCAGGGCATGTTGTATATTTGTGTTTTGTATTAAATATCATAAGACAATTAAGAATATGTATGTGAATAAGCATATATTAAGTGCTTTTATTGCCAGCCATTTACAAAACGAATAATTGTTTTTAACAGCCATAATAATGAAATGATATTTGTTTCTTTCTTATGCTTAATTTAAATAAATTTTATGGGTTAAGCATTTCATAATGGCTGCCATTTATTGTTGTTGAGTTTAATCATCGTTTTCAAAAAAGAGAGACGAGACTATACATTAAATTGTATTCATTCACATCTACAGACTGTAAATGTTTAAATAAAATAAAATAAAGTTTAAAAATTGTATGTTCATCGAATCTGTGGTGTGTTATTGAAAACCTACTTTACATGTTTATAATGTGTTTTATGAATGTATAAGAAATAAAAGCAAATTATGTACATATGCCTGTTTGAAGGAGTATGGCTGTAAAATTAAATAAATATTTCACAAAAAAGCAAAGGTAAGCAGCTCTTCAAATTGCGACACATTATAAATCAGTTCAGTTTTTATTTTTCTGTTTAAACGTGCAATTTTTTTTTTAACGTTAAAGAGTTTGTGCAGTGGGACTACAAACTGTATTCCCTTCACACATGAAATCCATGTATATAAAATTTTGACACAACACATTATTTTTTCTCTACATTTATTTATTTATGTTTTGCTGTTTTTTTTTTGTTGGACGAAAAAAATTTAAAATTCTTCACGCATTATAATTATAAACGAAAAAAATATTGTTTAAATACAAATAACGAAATGCAAAATACTTATAATAAAGTAAATTGGATCATATTGAAATAAAACTTTATCGATAGTTAAGGGGCCAGACTCGTGGTTTTATTTATTGTAACTCTGGTACATTCATTTAAATGGATTTAGCACTAATAATATTTATTTGTAAATTAACTTTCTTATATGAATATTTTGAACTTTATGAACAAATTATATGAAATATTTCTCTAAAGTTTATAGCCGAAGGTCAAAGTTACCAGTGCTCGTTAACAAATTTATTCTTAGAATTAATTTATAATTTTAAATATTAGTATTTAGTGTTACGTTTATTAACATTCGTATTGTAAAATAAAACACAAAAAGTGTAACTTTTTCAACACTTATTGTAGAAACACACTTTATTTTAACCGTCACAACGACACTTTATTTTTTATGACACACCTTGTTTGCAATTTAATATCTCAACTAAACTGAACAGTCTCAGCATAGCTTTATATACTGTTTCACTTAGAATCCTCTAGATTTCTCTAATAACAATGTCAAACTGTAACAGTCATTTTAAATCTAGCACCTCCGCCTAGAACCTTCTAGACGTTACTCCATGATTCTAGGTATATCGTTAATATTAAAAAAATCAATAAATACAAAAATACTAATTTTTTTTTATTATTTCGTTCGCTAACTGTCACAGTTCTTAACTTGGAAATAACACAAAATAATTATAATAAAAAGGCCACAATTTACACGAACTTTATTACTTTCTTAAAATTAAAATAAAAAGATTATCCAAAGTAAATTCTTTGAAAAGAGGTATTGTTAATTTGGTAGATGTTAGAATGTTCGAACAGATATTATTAAGAATTATTAGTTTTTCAAGAGTTGTTCTGAAAGATTTATGAAATAAATTTCTTCTGATGAGAGAAGTTCCTGATCCTGTATCAATTAATAATTTTACAGGGGTAGTTTTTGTTTGTACTGGGTGGCGCAAATAAGACCAGCTGATGTGAAACACAAATAACTTTTTTTATTTTTTAACATAATTTATTTTTTCTTTTTGCAGATTATAACTGAACTCTTGGAAATTTAAAATGAATACGTACAGTCCACAACAACGCATTAAAATTATCGATTTTTATTATTCTTCTCAATGATCAATTGTTCTGACGCAGCGAAATTATCGCGGGTTTTTTTAACGTAAGATCAGCGCCCACATCTTCCATGATTACAAGTTTAGTTCGCCGTTTTGAGGAACTGGGTTCAGTTGCCGACCGTCCAGAAAGAGGTGTTCATCGAAATATTCGTACTGAATACAACGTGGAAGCTGTGCAGCAAAGTGTTGCAAATGACCCATCTGTCTCAACTCGTCGCCGTTCCGGCCAATTGGGTATACCCAGAAGAACATAATAGAGAATTTTAAAGCTGGATCTTAAGATGTATCCATACAAAGTTCAAACAACGACTACAATACGCTCACTAGGTCTCATTTGGGCCACCCGTTATTTACTATTATACAGGGTAAAGATTTAAGGCCTGTAATTGAAAATTTGAAGCTTGTACGAGTATATTATTAATTTCCATTCTATATGAATTATTTGAGTTTTTTCGAGATAAAGTTGAATAATTTCTGCTATGAGAAATATTATAATTTCTTAATGTATTTTCATTATGAAAATTTATTTGATTGTCGTACGAGTTTTGAGAATTTCAAAAATCATGTTTATTTGGCTGAAAGTTTCTAAATGTATTTGGGATATGTTGATTTTTATAATTAGAATTATATCTGTTTTGATTATAATCGTGAGATGGACCAGATATGTTATTATTTTTATTATATGAAATTGATCTATTATTATTTTCTAAATACTTATTAGAATTATAATTAGGATTTGATTGAGAATTAAAAAAAATTATAATTGTTGTAGGTCTTATTTGAATTAAATTGAAAATTTTAGTTTTTTGTAGAAAAGAAATCTGTTTCTAGTAGAATTTCCTTTGCTTTTTATAATGAATGTGAATTTCTTGCATTTAATATTAATCTTGGCTCATTACGCAGTTTAGATATAAAAATTCTTAAAACCATTACTTCGTTATTTTTACAGGTGTACCATTGTTCGCTTGTCTTATCTGTGCTTGCCTTTAAATTTAATTTAGTTAATAATCCTGACTTACATTCGAATAAATCGCTAACACTATTTCAAAGCTCTGAAGTTATAATTTGGCTTATAATAGATTCTATGCTTTCGGGTATATTAAAATTAATTCTTAAAATTACTTTAACTTGATTCCAATCTACAGGATTATTATTATTTATAAGTACTATTTTAGCTTTAAAAATTATTTTATTTCTTATTCTTAAATCAAACAAGGAAAAAAGGGATGGAGCAGCATGCTTAAGTATTTCCTCTACGTGCATTATAAAAATTTCCAATTCTTCTGCTTTACCATCGAATTCTGGAAGACCATCTAATAAGTTGAAAATATTGAGAGATATGTTTGATTTTTAAATTTCGATCCTGATTGAAGTTTTCTTTTGCTTCAAGTCTTTTTAAATAATAATAATTTTTCTTTTGTTGTTTCACAAAAGGTTTTCTTTTTTTTTTTCATCAAACTAAATATTTATTCAATTTCTTTAAATTAAATTCCAATAGTGTAAAGGCAGATCACTTCCGTAGTAGTTCGTAAACCGACTGCGCCAATTAATTATTCAAGGATAAATTCTTGAATAATTATTAAAATAAAAGTTTTTTTATATATCTTTATATTGTTGTTAAATTTTATTATTTTAAAATATATATATTTGTATTTTTTTATATTAATGAAAAATATATCAATTTAATTCTCTATAAAAAATTATCAATTGAATTTTATTAAAAAAAAAATATTTTCTGACAAAAATTATACAAAAATATAATACAGTGAAAATATATATTAACCATATAAGTACATAATAACAGTATATATATAGTTATATATGTAATTAGTTGAGCTGAACAGTTACGTCTTATGAACACACCCAATTAAATTTTATTTTTTTCTCTTTTTATCTCACCAATAGTAGAAATATCACTGAGATCAACTTATTTTTAGTGGAATATTTTGTAGTAAATTTCTAAAAAGCTTAGCTTATGCATAGCTATTTGTAGCGACTTTTTAAAATAGGATATTCTGTAAGATTTAGTGGAATAGTGACTCACGGTTTTAATTTTTATGTGGACGTTAAATGAAAAATGTATGTATTTCTTAGTTACAGAAAATTCTTTAAAATACATTTTATTATTATTAATTTTAACAATTGAAATGGTCACCTTCCACTAAAATAAAACAAACAGTAATATGAAGGTAAAAAACCCCATTATTTGTGTCTTAAATAAATAAAAATCTCATTATTAAAACTACTTTTAGTAGTTAAGCTAATAAATTTTTCTTATTATTTTTTTTTTTTAGAAATATTTGCTTTTATTAAATCATGAAACTTAAGCGAAATAGACGGGAAAAAAATATGTTAAGTACATTGAAGAGCAAAATAAGTATGAATTTAATTAATTCACAATCTTACAGTGTCATTCACATTAACTGTTGTATTTCTTTTTGGATGATGAAAAAAAAAGAAAAAAAGAAAGAAAGAAACGAGCAAACAAAACATAAATATAAAGGGAGCTAAATATAAAGGCCTTATGGCAAAATAAATTGATTTTATTTGCTTCTTTTAATTTCATACTTTTGATGAATTTTTCCGAATCCTTATTTTTGTTTCTTTCTTTGTTGGCTTATCTACGGTGTGAAAAATAAATGAGAAAAGCAAAAAAACGAAGTAGAAAAATATACAAAATGGTTGCACAAAAGGAATAATATAAAAGTTGTATTTATATGAGTCTGTTTCTATGCGTCAAAGCCGGAGTCAACACTGCAGTAAATGCAATCAAATACGTTGGACCAAAAGAAGAAAAAAAGGAAAAATTTAACGGTATTAAAAGTAGGCAAATACGAGTTTGCATGAATGTGCCAAAGTTTATTTGTAATCCATACCAACACTCTTTCATTCATTGATTCATTCGGGCATAGGGCAAATGATTATGAAAAACAACAACATGATTACTATCATGATGATGACGATGATGAGCTTAATATCTGACAGGATTACATACTGTGAGAATACACTTGAACAATTTAAAGTGTTGAATAATAATTGATTCATAATAATTCTGACAAAAAGAGCCAAAATAAAATTAAAGGGGTTCTAGAAGTATCTAAGAAAATTGTTATAATATTGCTGAAATTATTTGTTTGTAATAGTCGTAAAATGAGCTTACTGTTGTTCAAAAGAACTTATCGATTTAAAGTTATGTTGAAAAAGAAACTGATTTTATAGTGACTACGAATATTGGCCAGTAGGGCGATTTTATAACTTTTTGCGATACCAAAATTCGAAATATGTAGCAACGTATGTATTTATTCGGATGAAGTATCGATAAGGCGACTCTCTAACTCATTTGTATCGATGGTACACAGCTGTTTTTTCTATTTATTTTTATATGGCAACACTGTGCACAAAATCACAAAATAAACGAAAAACAAAAAGGGGTATTTAACACTGCAGTCACACGATCAAGTTTTTTTACAATTCTCTTTCAAGAAACTTACATATACTGCTTGTCAAAATTCACAAAAATTGAAAGCTGTGACGTAGGCTGCACGCAATTTCAAAGCAAGTTTTTCAACAAGATGTTTTTTTTTTTAACCTCTTCCACCGACAGTTTTGTTTCGGCGGCAATAGAGTTATATGCCTTATTTTTTAAATTATTCCGTCTATATGCAGGAATATTCATGTTCCACAGAACTTAATGCCTTCTGTATATCTCTATGAACTGCAAAACGTCGTTATATTTGTTTAATTTGTTCACAAACATATTTAAAAAAAAAAAAAAAAAAAAACAATACTGGCGGCAGAATAAGAATTCAAATTTGGAATAAAAAAACTGCAGTCAGCTGTTTTCTTGACTGTAATTTGAAACACTCAATTGAACGAAAAATTGAAAGCAAACTCTCAGCAAATTTTAAAAGTGTGAGTGAATTGGTAAAAAAATGAGAGAAATTTTAAAAATTGAATTAAAACTTGATCGTGTGACCCCCAAGTAAGAACAAACACATTTGTGCCGTGAACGTATTTTTTTGTGCAAATATTTTATTTATTTTTATGTAATTACTACATATTAAGTTAAGTTTAATATAATTCGTTAGTTGTCTTATCTCATTTCCTGTCAAATTAAATGCTAAAAACTCTGAGACATTTTCTAAATAAAATACAGTTTACTATGAATAATCATCGCAAATAACGATTTTAATCCCACCGAACATTTTAATTACAATGTTACTGAATAGCGAATTCGATAAGATATCGATATAACTCTTTCTTCATCGAAATTTGCAGAAATTTCAGGTTAATTTAGAGAACAAATTACTGCACTTTTTTCAGTGCAATTTAGGACCATTATTATAACTAAGCGATAACTAAATGTAGGATGTACTCGAACAGATAAATGCTTTTTGGTTATTACAAACATACTTTAATTAAAAAGTGTAAGATAAGCTAAAGATAGATTTGTGTTGCTCATAACTTTTAACGTGAACTTCAAGCATTTAAAGTTGCCGATTTCAGATATGGCAACCTCAGCAGCCATACACATTGAATAATTTTTTTTATTAATACATAAAAATTATAAAATACAATTACACAATAAAACAATAAATTTTAAAATAAAATTTTAAAAGTAAAGCATTTCTTAGTTATTTGAAAAATAATTGTAAAAAAAAGAATGCCGTTGCCATTATGTATTTATAGCAACGAAAAGTAATCGATATTCACAGTAGTGGTGCCACATAACAAATACTATAATATTTATCTTATTGAGCACTTGTCATAATAGGCCTGATTATGAGTGTCGTTGTCGTGACGAGAACAGTGATATGTGGTAACGCCGGCCATATGTTTTATATGGGCTTGTCGTGAATTCGATTACGACAACGACACTCACAATAAGGCTGAATGAAAAAAAGTTATTGATCACTGACTAACTAAAGCTAATTATAGCTATCTGAGACCTTATGAGTAAGTTGTAATAATGGCCCTTAAATGGATATTTTTTTAAGGGTCCCAGGTTCGATTCTTATCTAGACCCTGGATGCCAGGCTGTACAAAGCATCTATTCAGTATCTATACATATGGCTTTTTAAAAAAAACAATTATTTAATTTTCCTAAATAGCGAATGCCATAATTCGAGCACATGTTAGGAGCAGTATAAAAACTAATGAATCATTTTAAATATATATTTTTTTAAATAATTCAATTTACTTTTTACAAAAAAATAAAAATCTTTTTTTATATTTCTATTTTCTTTTCTTGATTAAGTCCAAATTTCAGAAGTAAATTTCATTCATATTAAAAAAAATCAATTTATTTTGCAGTAACTGACAGATTCATCTGAAATCATTCAAATAGAAAAAATATTACAAAAATTTGGTAAATAATTTAAGTTTTTTTCTTTTAATAAACAAAGTGGTGGGCTCAGAATTCTAATATTTTGAGTTTTACAAAAAAATTAAAATTAAAATTTTTAAAAAAATTAAGAGTCCGCCGATCTACCAAAAGGTAGATTTTATACAAAGCCATCATCGGATTATTATTATAGCGGACTTTGAAAAAATAGTTTCGATAAAAGTTTATCAATAATTGAACTACAAAAATATTATCAAGATAAAATGATCTGAAAAAATGCTAGAAAAATTAAATTGTTATTTTGAATGTCCTTCACATTCAATTTTATTAATTTTTTGGCAAAAAAGTTTTACAGTGTAAAAGAAAACAAAAAAAGTTCCTCTCTGTATGTATAAAAATATTGGCCGTAGGATGCGTAATCCGGATTTGATATAGCATTTTTCTTCTTCCTCTTTGGGGAAAAAAATTAAATAAAAACAAAAACTACCATTTGCCACCGACATATAAATGAAAATTATCGTTTTTCAAAAGCATTTCAGCGTAAAAATCCAATATTGAATTTTATTCATTCATATAAAGACTTCGATACAAACCTTTAGCACTCTTTTATATGTATACACGCACACACACACACACATTCACTCATTTATAAACAAATTCATTTACAAAAGAAAGGTTTTCCGTTTACGTGTGTACGAGTATATCGAGTATACAAGTGTCTGTGCGTGTGTTGTATAACTGCTAGCAAAAAAAAAAAATGTCAATTATACAGAAATGAAATGGAATTACAAAATATCGAGCACACAAGCAAAGTAATTCATATTGCATTAAAAACAACAGAATGATAAAAAGAATTTCATTCTTTTCATTAAAATTTTTAATAAAATGGCATGTAATCAGGTATGTATGGACATAGTTGTCATTAAAACGCACACAGATAAACACTTGCAGATAGCGTTGAACACACTTGTTTAATTTAAAAAAAAATGTTAATACAAAATTTACATAAAATCATAATTTTTTTGTAAGCTTTTCTTAAAAAAGTAACACAAAAAAGATAAGAAGGAAGATGATGATGATGTCGTTGACAACAACATCGCAGTTGTCGTCACTTATGATGCACGTGTGAGTAGAATGAAAACTAAATGTAAAGAATTTTTGAACAGAAAAATCTTGAACATTATTTTTTCCTGCCTCATTGACAACTCATAAATTCAAAACAATTCAAGTAAAATTATTGTTGTTGGTATAAGCAGACTTTTTGAAAACTTTTTCGTCGAGAAATTCGACGAAAGTTAAACTACTTGTAAAATTGTGAAGTCAAATTGTTATTTACTGCAAAAATGTCATAACTCGAAAACAAACATGTAAATTTTTTCTCATTATCTCACTCTATACTCTTCAAAAATATCAAATAACATTCTGCTTTCAGAACAAGGCTGCCAACAAATAGCTCTTTTATAAAATTATGTTTTATTATTTCATTATGACACAATTGAAAAAAAAAAAATTAATCATATGTAGTGCGATTCAGATGAACCTGTATTAGCTTTTAATATTTCTGTGGGAATAATAAGTAAGCTCTTAAGTTGACGTAAGCAAAATTTGGGTTAATGAACCTTTATAATTTAATTATTCAAAAGTACCCATGGAGAAAATTTCAGTCAGCGGGATTTTGTACGAAGTTATAGCAAAACATCTCGTCGGGAATAAAAGTCTAACAAGCCACAAGTTATTTTCTAAATCAGAAAAATTATTTCAAAACTATTTAAGGCATTTTTATTTTTTTTTTTTTTTACATAAAATATTTTTCTAAATATGGTAGGCAAATCCATAATACTGGGCGTCCGCCGGGAAGGTATACTACATTGTTTTGCCGTTATTTTGGTAAACACCAGTCTTAACAGTTCATATTTGGCAGTCGTGAAGTAGACACGTGGCAAATTTATTATGGAAAAATATTCGATAAACCAACGTGTTTTAATCGTTAAAGCATTTTACCAAAATCAATCATTGATTACTGTGACGATGAGAAAGTTACGTTTAATTTTTGGGAGAAACAACGCACTATTTATCGTGTAGTGAATGATTTCGACGAAAGAGGGTCTGTAGGTGATAGGCCCAAGCATGGATAAGAACGTACTGCAAGATCGGCTGAAAACACTACTGCTGCTCAAGAAAGTGTTCAAAACAATCCATCAACCTCAATTCGACACCGTGCTCAGGAGCTTGGTCTTCAAAGAAAAACTTTGGCCACAACTTTGCACAAGGATTTGCGTTTGTTTCCATATAAGATTCAGTTGACACAAGAGCTTCTTCCACAATACCATTTACATTATTAACACACAAAGTAGTATGCCTTCCCGGCGGACACTCTGTAAATATTTTAAAACAGCGTTTTTTTAAAAACCTAGTCGTTAGTAGTAGTAATAATTTTTAAAATCAGCTTCCTAAAATTTTCTTAAGTTTGGCAGTGTAATATTCTTCTTAAGTACACACAAAATAATGGCATCTACTGCCAGTGAGTAAAATACTACTGTTTTGTATAAATCGATTGCTTACAATTAAGTAAATTGACTTTATGCATGAAAATACAATTTGTTAATAAGATCTTAATCTCTTTTGGTGCTAATTCTAATTATGTTGGGATTATTTATTTCCAATTAATTTTTTTTTGATGTTCTTTCTCATGAACTAAATACGCACCAAAAAAAAAGATTACTAATTTGGTAAATTTTTTTAATGTAACTAATTTACTGCATTTGTAAATAAAGTTAGTCCTTCACTTTATTCACAAGTTCAACATTATTCGCTTCTCGCCTATAAAATTGTAAATATCGTGACTTTCAGAAATTTTTTTTATTAATTTTTCTGTTTTAGAAACTAAACTGGTTACTTCTAAAAATTTTCCATATTCTTAGGTTTTTACAACTAATTTTGGTTATATCTTTACCATTCTCATTACTAATACCACATCCTAGGTTTTAGATTCAGCCAGCATTGATATCTCCCTTTTCATTGACACTTATGGTATTATGTGCTTTTAGGTATCAAATTTTGAATAATTTCTTGAAAATTAAAAAATTCTAAAATTTGCCTGAAAAATCTTTTTCTTCCTAAAAATACTTTGATTTAAAAATTATATGTATTTATGTACACGACTTAAAGGAAATTTTTGAGGGGAGCTTCAAATTTCTTTTCAATGAAATACAAGTAGTAACACAATCTTCAATTGAATTTTAATTAAATTGAATATTTAATTAACACACATATTGTTACGCTTTTACGCTATCATGAAAACCTTTAGTTTATTACGGTTCTGTATTGTAAAATAAAACACAAGTGGTACATTTTCCTCAGCACTTATTGTAAAAACACACTTTTATTGTAATCGTCTCAACGACACTTAATTGTTTATTATAGACTAGACATCTGCAACAAATAACTTTTTTGTATTTGTAAATACATTTGCCAATAGTAGGTACTTGCTCACAGAGCTCAAATAGTGAAGAGTAGTGAAGTGAGCTCTGTGAGCAAGTACCTATTTATATTTACTATTCGGAAATGTATTTACAAATACAAAAAAGTTATTTGTTGCAGATGTCTAGTTTATTACACATTTTGTATTGTTTAACGTCTCAACTTTTTAGCTCAGCCTAGAAACAGCTACAAACAGCCAGAAGCTAAAGGACGCTGGCTAATTATATAACACTTAAAACTAATATGAAACCTATAACTCACACACAAATTCTACGTATTAGTCTAAACAACAATTTGCTATATACATAAATACAGTATCTTATGAAAAATAATAACAGTGGGACATTTGCACGAAAGTGCTATGTGAAATGAAAACATTACCAAATTGATTAAATATTTAATTGATTCAGCTAACAATTTGATAAATTTTAATTTGAATTGAAACTTTTAACTGGTGCATAATATTTTTTCGTAAATATAAGCTAATGTCCTTCTAAAAAAATCTAGATATTTTAGGATTGTCATAATCAACATAGACTTATTTTTTGTCTACATTCAAAGTAGTCAATCAAATATTTAGATTAAGCTTAGGTTAAAAAGTTAAACAAGACTGACAGAGAGCGCACTTACGGTGTTTTTGTCGTCCTGTTTTCTTCGGTTCTTTTATGTGTTACATGTGTTACATATAAAAAAATTAATAAAAATGGTTTACATAAAAAATCAATTGCTAGAAATAGATCTTAAAGGTCGCGGGGCGATTATAGCCCATAGTAGAAAAAATTAATTTTTTTAACCTTAAGAAAAAGTTTACTCAAACATCAGCTTTTGTCGACAAGATTAAATGAAATTATGTAGGATGCTTTAAAAAAGAATAATCACAATTGTAAGAATATAAAAATATCTGTCACCTATCAAAAATCACCATAAAAGGACATAGCTTAACGAAAACTTTGCAAGTATCAATAATAGCAGTAGCAACGGTAGCAATATGCTGTTGCAATTGCAACATACATGTACATGCACTGTTAACAACAATGACTTAAGGATATTTTACTATGACATTGTCAGAAATATGTATGAATGTATGACTTTAAGTTGTGTTGATTTTGATTTCCCTCTAAATACAATAAACATCATTGTCATGCCACATATTTTCAATACATTTAATGCTCAATGACAATCGCCGAAGATGATGATTATGGTGATGGGTTATGGGGAATGTAGTTGATGCTGAAGATGTTGCAGATGAGAGAAAAGGGCATTTATTTCGTTACCGGCTAAGAAGATGATGAGGATGATGATGTGAATGTGGCTGGGGACGATGGCAATCAATGTTTGCATTACATTATTATTGGAATAAATGAATAAAGTTTATTTTTATATGCAACTACCAGACTCGTATAAAATTGAACAATATGCAGTGACAATGGTTTCACCAAACTTAGCAGCAACACTTTCAACTTTTAAATTGAAAACTTTGGTAGGGCCAATCACTGTCAAAGAGAATGCATTATTTCGATGAGTTTGATTTGTAAAGGAGAAGTATTAAGCTTTCCCTTGATGGTGTGCTTATTAAGAAGAAAAGAATATCTCTTGGAATAAGAGTGAGTGTTATGGTATAGAAAAAAAGTTAATTTTTGAGGTAAAACTATTTAAACTTTTCAAGAGTTTTATTAAAACCATTCCATATCAGTACGAGAATGTGTATTAGGAAGAATTCTATAAAGCACTTTTTGAGAAAAATATAAAAGGCGATTTTATAAGAACTATCGGAAATTTAAAAAAAAAAAACACATAAAATTCAGAAAATATTTATTTGGATCGATAGTTGGGTCGATATAATTTAATGTTTGAAGGTCCATCCGCTTAGTCCAATTTTGGCATACTCTTTCCAACATTTCGGCCGGTATCTCACGAATAATGTTGGCAATGTTGGCTTCCAGTGCGTCAATCGAAGCGGGCTTGTCCCTATAGATATTAGCCTTAACATAGCCCCACAAAAAATAGTCTAGAGGCGTTAAATCGCACGATCTGGGCGGCCAATTGACTGGTCCCAAGCGTGAAATAAACTGTTCACCGAACTCGTCTCTCAATTGGTCCATTGTTTCGCGTGCTGTGTGGCATGTGGCACCGTCTTGTTGAAACCACATGTCATGCAAGTCAAGCTCTTCCATTTTGGGCAAAACAAAGTTTGTTATCATCGCACGGTAGCGCTCACCATTCACAGTAACGTTGTGATTCGCATCATCTTTGAAGAAATACGGCCCAATGATGCCGCCAGCCCATAATCCGCACCAAACGGTTGTTTTTTGTGGATGCATTGGTAGCTCTTGCAATGCTTCTGGCTGCTCTTCACTCCAAATACGGCAGTTTTGCTTGTTCACGTATCCATTCAACCAGAAATGAGCCTCGTCGCTGAACACAATTCTTCGATAAAAAAGTGGATCTTCATCTAACTTTTCAAGAGCCCATTCACCAAAAATTTGGCGTTGTGGTAGGTCGTTTGGCTTCAATTCTTGCACCAGTTGTATCTTATAAGGCTTCACACCCAAATCCTTCCGCAAAATTTTCCACGTAGTGGAGTAACAGAGGCCCAATTGCTGCGAACGGCGCCGAATCGATAATTCACGGTCATCACCAACACTGGGCGATACGGCTGCGATATTTTCTTCAGTTCGCACTCTACGTAAGCGTGTTGGTGGTTTAATGTCCAACAATGTAAATTTGGTGCGAAATTTTGTTACAATAGCCCGAATAGAAGCCTCAGTAGGTCGATTAAACTGACCATAAAATGGAAGAAGCGCGCGATGAACTTTCTTAACAGAGCACGCATTTTGGTAATAAAATTCAATAATTTGGAAGCGTTGTTCGTTTGTAAGACGATTCATGATTAAATTATAGACCAAACTGAAGATGTTTGACAGTGACACAAGATACAAAACGTGCGTGAGCTGTCAAAACTAGTGTTGCCAAAAAGATAATAGCAAAAAAATCACTCTTTATAAGGAAAAGGCTTGTCCATCAATTAGAAACAAATAAGTAATCCAACAAGTATTTGTATGTTCGTAAATGGAAATAATAATTCTGAGTGATAGGGAATTGTCCAACTGCTATTGCTTTCAATGTACCAGCTTTCAAACATTGTGAACTTTTTATTTATTTTGTAATGACAAAGTTGCAACCATAATGTTGTTTCCTGCCGATACTATTAGCTCCGACTTTCGGCTACAGCCTTGGCTGACAATCATTTAAAGAGCAACTATTTTATTAGCTGTGATCTGTGATGATCCTGAATTATTTAGACAGCATTTGTTCTAGATTGTTAATATTATATCACCTTGATTTGTTTCTTCTGGTTGTTGTTACTTCTTTATGATTATGTTTTTTGTTTGTTTGTATTCTTGTTGCTTGTGTATGCAGGCACGAGTATTTTTATAATTTTACTGTATTTTTTCTTTTTTCGTTTCAAAGAATTGTCACAATTCAAAGTCAAAAATCAAAACAATTGATAACAAAAATTGTTTGCGTATGACAATCGGTAACAAGATCACATAAAATGTATAAAAACAAATAATAATAATAAATATAAAAATGTCTTTAAGCAAACCTGTTGAGTTGTTGTACTCTCGTACTTTGTAACCAAATTGTTACTTGTTTCTTGCTTGCATTCCCTCATATTTATTTGTTAATGTAGGCAAGATACAGCTTTTTTTGTTGAATAAAATTTTTTTCGTTTGATTCGAATGTTAATAACGTAAGTATGTACGTTTGACGTTGAAACTTCTGTCAGTATATTTATTTTACATATCAGAAATCATATTTATTGTAAAATTTACAAACGGAAACAGCCGTGCTAAAGACGTAAATACTTATGCATAAATAAAATGTAAAAAGAATTTAATGTGTTTTATGTAAATTATGACTTTGTTCATTGACCTTGTTTGAACGCTTTGCTAAATTTATTTCTTCCATGAACCTATTTTTTATTTGTTTGCTGCAGGATAGGTTGCTCTGGACGACAATAACTTTAAATTCTTTGCGCTTTACATCTAAATAGCACTGACTGAGTGTATGTTTTTGTATTTTGTACTTTAATAAGTTATTATTAAAATTAGAGTTTTTTAATGGCGAGAGAAAGTTTGAAGGACATACCATCCGACACTAATAGGTATCTTTTAATTGAAAGTCGAACCTAAAGCTGGTTAAATGACCTACAAAATCCAAACATTTACATTAACGTTAGAGTATAAAAAACAGGCTTAATATTTAACCAGCTTATCCAACCGATTTCATATCCTAAAATGTACACATCACAGTCGTTCATGTTGTCTGATACTTTTGAAGTCAGATAATAGCCCAAAATGTTGACGATTTGGGAAGAAAAGGCTTTCCTTATTTCTCGTTCGTTGATGAATATGTTACTGCTGTTTTGAATATAAGCTAGAGAGAGACTCACGTACTAAAGGATGTTTTTTTTTAGAGTATCACAACTGTGAGTTGACATCACTGCTTTATTTGAGCACTCAGCTGATAGCTAATTTTTGTTTAGTTTGCTGTGAAATTTCATTATGAATCGGCTTACACCATAATGAAATTTTGATTTTATTCGTCAAACTCAAAATTTTATTTTCGGATGAAGCCCATTTCTGGTTGAATGGGTACATAAATAAGTAGAATTGTCGCATTTGGAGTGAGAAGAATCCACAATCTTTTATCGAAACACCTTTTCAAAAATTTGAGAGCTAATATCCCACATGTTACACACTTATTTTACTTAATGTAGCTTTTTTATGTCTATGTAGAGATTTTTTGAGGTCTAGAATAGCCTCTGGGTTAATGAGCTTATGAGTCGTAACGTGACTGACTTTTGACCCATTAGAATATGACTATGACTAGAGATAAAAAGAGCGCAATTCAATTTTATGTCTCAAAATCTCATCTTTGCTTAATATTAAATTTAATACAATTTCATCTTGTATTAACAAAAAACAAACTTCTTGAAAGAGTATTTGTTACCTCAAACTTTAAAGTTATTTTATAATTTCTAAATATTTAACACATTCAATTATGTTGATCAATTTCAGTATAAATTCATTTCGCAATTTTTTTTCTTTCATACATTTTTCATTTCAATGCTCCGTTATGTTTTTCCATAAAAAAGTCCATTAGATGACAAAAATTTTTATTTAGTTTTTGGCTTATTTGTTTTTGTTGCTTTTGTTTTTGCTCTCTTGTGCTGGAGTGTAATCTTTAAAATTTTTATCGACATCATTATTTCTCATAAGCCCGTAATAAATAATTCCTTGGAATTTCGATAAAAAAAAGAGACAAACTTTCATAAATGCAATTTTTACCTTGAAATTCATAACAGGATGTGTTAAACTGAACTAAAATAAAAATAAAAAAAGAAATGGGGAAACACACTTTAATATCAACATTTATTGTTAAAGATCTTTATGAAGTTTTATAAAAGATGCGCTACATAAAGACTACTTTTCTGTAGAAAATATTTTGTTTTTATTTCATTCAAATAAGAAAAAGAAATATCAAAAATGTTAGGAAGATAATTTTTAAAGAAATTATTATTAATAAATGTTTTTTTAATAAACGGTAGTGCTTATTGTAAATGGTTTATGTTATTAACGCACTTAAGTTCACATTATGATATATTCAATAGACACATAAAAATTATTTATTGAAAGTCAACCAATTCAATTATGATTGTTCAAATTAAATATTTTTATAAAATACAGAAAAATTTGAAGTTACTACAGGGTGGGCCAAAAGAAACTAAGGGGTGTAAAAGTTTAATAACTTTTTTGTTTATTAATTTTTTTTTATTTTTTCTTTCAGATTATATAGACAGCACTTGGAGAATTTATAATGGAGAGGTTCACAACTGAACAGAGAACCAGAACAATAGAATTTTATTATTTAAACCAGAGATCAATTATTTTAACGCAAAGAGCATATCGTCGACATTTTAACGTCAGAATTTCGCCCTCTGAAGCGATGATTCGTTGCTTAGTTAATCGTCATCACCAACATGGCAGCGTAAGAGATTTGCCTCGAACCGGTAGACCACGTTTAAGTCACACTGCGGAAAATATTGAACGAGTACAGCAAAGTGTTAACGAAGCACCAGAAACATCTGGCAGAAGGCGTTCTGCTCAGCTAGAAATGTCTCGTACGTCACTACGGCGCATTTTAAAAAAAAGATTTACAGTTATACCCATATAAGGTGCAATTGGTCCAAGAATTAAAACCCGCAGATCATCGGCAACGTCTAAATTTTGCAGTTAAATTTCAAGAGTTGGCCAGAAATGAAATCAACTTTATTGAAAATTTGATTATGAGTGATGAAGCTCATTTTCATTTGAATGGCTTTGTTAACAAGCAGAACTGTAGGTTCTGGGGTTCTCAAAATCCAAGAGCCGTTCATCAACGCCAATTGCACCCCATCAGGTGTACAGTATGGTGTGGGATCACATCTGAAAATGTCATTGGGCTCTACTTCTTCCAGAATGAAGATGGAAGTGCTGTAACCGTAAATGGAGAGCGGTATCGTTTTCTGATAGAAAATTTTTTACGTCCTGCTCTTGAAAACAGACCTGGTATGTTGTTTCAGCAGGACGGAGCCACTGCCCATACTGCCCGAGACACAATGGCACTTTTAAGTCAAATTTTTGGAGAGCGAATAATTTCTCGAAATTCGGAAATTATTTGGCCAGCGCGATCGCCAGATTTGACAGCACCCGACTATTTTCTTTGGGGTTTTTTGAAGGAGCGAGTGTATGTGAACAAGCCAGAGACAATCCTTGAACTCAAGGCAAACATTGTTGCAGAAATTCGAACGCTACAGCCACAAGTTTTGAAAGATGTTATGGAAAATGCTCTAAAAAGAGCCCATCAGTGTGAAGCTGAAAACGGTGGTCATTTAAGAGACATCATTTTTCATACTTAGTGTAAAAAAATTTCCATTTTGTATATTATATAATCTGAAAGAAAAAATAAAAAAAAGTTAATAAACAAAAAAGTTATTAAACTTTTACACCCCTTAGTTTCTTTTGGCTCACCCTGTACAACTGAGGCGACGTTTGTGTTTATTTTCATGTGATAGAATTATATATGTAAAAGGTTTTTTTCGATAGTTTAAGAAGAACAAGTTCTTTTAAGAGAATAGTTACAAAAATAAAGAGATTAAGATCAATAGACCCACAAGAGCTTTCTTATATATTCTTTTTTGGATGGTCAGTGAAATTTATGCTACTATAGGAGGAGATTTGATTTTAGTTTTCAATTATTCTAAGTCTTACTTCAAATAAATTTTTCAATTCTCTTGCTATGTCAAGGGCGGGGCACGTTTGTACCTTCTA
This sequence comes from Thelaira solivaga, assembly GCA_947397855.1. NCBI lineage: Eukaryota > Metazoa > Arthropoda > Insecta > Diptera > Tachinidae > Thelaira > Thelaira solivaga. The sequence continues at coordinate 41,739,186 of OX377611.1, read as the reverse complement.
CTACGTTTTTTTCGTTGGAATCGACGCAGAAGATTGACACAATGAGTACTTTTATTGACGGATAATAAATATAATTTTTTTTCAAACATATAAAATTATTTGTAATTGAATTTTTATTCGTGCTAAATTCAAATTTTTGTTGGTTTGCTAAATGCATTATTTTCCACGGTATCCTAATGGAAAATTAAAAAAAAATTGTTTGCTTAATATAATATGTACTATTCAGCTATTTCATCAGACGTTACTCTGAATCTTATTAAATTTTTGGCCAAACATTTGAATACTCATTTTATTTTATACCAAATGAGAATTTTAGTCAATAGTTAAACAAAAAGTTTCAAAAAATCGAAACCAAGCTCTGTCAAAATAATTAGCATGTGATTTAAAAAATTAAGTTGGATATACGAGGTATGATCAAAAAATAACCGTTGTTTTCAATTTTCGTGAGGTACGTATGTTTGATTTTCGCACTATTTTTATGTTGGTACACATGTCTGTTATTTATGTTGACAATATCAGCCATTTTGGATTATCAGTTTGTTTTTGACACATAAAAAGGTTAGTCGTGTTTTGGTGTGCTCTTCGATTTTTTACTATTTAAAAAAATGGATCAAAGAAACTGTATTAATGAAATTAAATGTGCAAGGTCATTTGAAATGTTGACTGTGGCGTTTGGATGAGTCTACTGTGAGCAGAACACAAGTGCAATTGTGGTATAAACGGTTTAAGGAAGACCGAGAAGATGTCTATGAGGATGCTCGTCCTGGTCGCCTGAGCACGGCAACAACCGATGAAAACATTGAAACAGTGAAGAAAATCATTTTGGATAATCGTCGAATCACTATTAGAGAGATTGCTGATGATGTTGGCATATCGTTCGGCTCATGCCAAGCAATTTTAACGGATGTTTTAGGCATGAAACGGGAGCCAGCGAAGATTGTTCCAAAATTGCTGAATTTTGACCAAAAAAATCGTCGTTTGTTCGTAATATTTTGGCCAAAAACAACACCGTAATCATGCCTCAGCCACAGTATTTCGTGTTCCCAAAACTGAAGACACCGATGAAAGGAAAGCGTTTTGCTACGATTGAGAAGATAAAAGAAAAATCGAAACAAGAGCTGTTGGCGATACCAAAAAGCGCGTTTCAGAAGTGTTTCGAGAATTGAAAAAAAAAACTGGCATAAGTGTATTATCTCTGAGGGGGAATACTTTGAAGGGGACAAGATAGTTATTGATGAATAAATAAATACTTTTTGAAAAAATTGAAAATAACGGCTATTTTTTGATCATACCTCGTACATTTATTTGAAACAAAAAAAAAATTAAAGTGAAAGCTACATTAAGATATTTATCAAATCACCATGGAAAACGAATTTAAGACTGTCGAAGCCAATTGTTTGAAAAAGTGGATTTATTTTATAGCAATTTATTCTCAATTTGATTTGATATTACATGGATTGCTAGCAATTATTGAAATGGGAGAAGTTTTCAGAACGGTACCACAAGTTTTTCAAATTTATTTATATTTGTCCTCATATTTCTTTTTAATTTTTTATATTTTTGTCGTTACTTAAAATTTTGACGACAAAGTTATAGTCAATTAAATGCAATATCGCAGTCGTATTTTCTTATAGAATACGAATTATTAATAAACAGTTATTGCTGTTTACGGCAATTGAAATACCAATTAATATCCGTCGAAAATAAACGACGTCGTCATTAATGATTGAAATTTTATTTTTCTTTTTCATTTTTTGGTGTGCGATTTGTGAAAAAATTTACTTTTTAAATGGACTAATTTTTATGATTCAAATTATAAATTAAATTCCTTAATGCGACCTTCTTGTATAGATGTGTCTAAATTCTACACAAATTTTGTGCACCACAAAAGGAAGAATTATTAAAAATTTTGAAAAAAAAAAAAAATTCGAATTTGATATGATTTTTGCGATGCATTCACCTTGTATAGATTCGTCTTAATTTAATTTTAGAAAGTTACAACACAAAAAGCAAAAAAAAAAAGAACTTAGAAATGTTAAAGTATTGAACTGAACGTTAAAAGTTCCCCAACTTTAGTACTTTGCTTAGACAGAAACGTAAATCTCAAAGGAAAATATATATTTCAACTTAGTTTGCAAAAGCGAAGCATAATGTACGACGGATTCCATGTATCCCGGCCGTCAGTCCTTACTGGGTTTGATATTTAGAAAATTATTTAAGAGGACAATTAAGAGTATATTTTGAATATAGAAAAATAAATGCTTTTTATTATTATTATTATTACAAGAAATAGGCTTGTAGAATACAGTGGGCATTTTAGAGTTAATCACTTTTCCTTTCATTTTATTTGCTTTGTAGGGTGCAACTCAAGCCCATTTATCGTACAATCAAAATAACAAATTTTATAAGAAAAAAAAATGCCATTAATGTATGACAAGTGTTGATATTTTGTTTGGGTGACAATTCCCTAAAGATGCTATTGTATACTAAATCGGTTTTGGATTTTTTTTGCTTATAAATTTTGCCAAAAAGATTTGATTATAAAAAAAGCCAATAACAAGAACTTAAATATTAAACAACATTCCAACAAATATGCGATCGTTGAGATGATCGTAAAATTACAGTGACAGAAATTGTTCAGCATGAGGAAATAAAATAAAATAAAAAAAAATTTGTTGCAAATTAAAATTACATAGTTTATTAACTAATTCAATTGTGGTGATTATAAGAATGAAAGGGTTTTGCATTAAAAAAAAAGAGATTAACAGAGCGTATTTTTGTGAAAAAGTAGTCAATATCGAATAGGTGCTAATGGAAAACGAAAATCTTTTTATACACTTAATTTTTTTGATGTTTTCAATATAGAGCTTAGTTCAAGAATAGAGCTAAATCTATTCAAAAGTCTATATAGAAATGAAGTGGTAAGTGCAGCATTCTTGGAAACTGTTAAGGTAACTAAATAAAAAAAAAAAAGCATAATCTGGCTACAAAACATAAAATCACACAGCGATGAAATGACAGATAATTTTGTCATATTTTCAATAAGGTAAGAAATTTAATATTTTTTTCTAGTGTAAAAGCATTTGAAAGTGTAAAATGCGCTACAAGGAAAACAAAAGTTTTAAAAGGGAAGAAATCATCATGATCATAAATATTATGCAGAGAGAAAAAAGAGATTCGGTCACATTTTTTTATGATATTCGTTTATAGCACCTTTAAATACCGACAATATGACAACACAAGATTCATAAATACAAAACATGATTCCTTGACCGACCAAACGATGTTTGCAAACATTTTTTTCACACAGTTAAAAATACTTTTGGCGATTGAACAATGGCTTTTTTTTGTTAACTTTTAGGCTTTACTTCTTGTATTTATTTCATTTCGTTTCATTTTAGTTTTTGTTAAAACACTAAGTAATGAAAGCAAATGAACAAAAAATACAACAAACTGTTGCATAAATGAAATGACAAAATGTGTTAAAACATGTGCAGTGTATTCTCGTACATAATTTTATTGTTGGTAGAAAAAGGGGCCAAGATGTTGAAGAATAACTTTAGCTAAACTTCACAGACATATTGTCTGGCAATGAAGCAAACATGTCTAGAGTCCAATCTGCAACTACAAAAACAAAAAATAATACAACAACCAGCAGTTTTTCTGTCACTCTACTCAATAAAATGTGTATAATAAGAAATGACTTAAAATTTAGAAATGACCAACACCATTTAACGACTACAAATATTAATTACAGGTAATCACAAGAACCACTTGCCTGCTTCGTGCAGTGAAGTAAACAGCGGCTATTGTGGCCTTAAAGTTACCGTATCTTTTTCTTTTGACGTAGGCTATGTTATTTGAAATGCTTCTTGAAGACTAAGGCAGGCTTTTAATGTAAGGCTGTGAAGAACAGAGAGAGAGGGCATCCAATATCGCAAGAAATTCCCATTTAAATTACATTAAAATTTCGGCCGCCACTGAATGCTGTAATTTATGTATTCATAAACAGAGAGAAATTTTGCTGCTTTATTGTGGGTACCGGAACAGAAGGGAAATGCAGAATAGTTTGTGGCCACAAAGGACATGAACACTCGTTTAGTAGCCTTATAGTGATCTGTGAGATACATAAGCGCTTAAGTCGCAACTTAATAAGTGAGAGAAAACAATTTCTGAAAGTCCCAGGTAATCGAGAAACTTCACTGATCCCAAAACCTTCACAGATTTTTTTAGACTTCTTAACGATTAGCAGAAGTATGTGGAACACCCATTTTTTTTTTTTTGGATGCATTTTCACCAAATGAATTCCAATACGTTGGCTTATCGGTTGCCCAACTGATTATTTTACAAAAATTAAAATTGTTTTTATATTAAGAATATTTCGTTCTAAAAATTAGGGCATAATGTGGAACCCCACCGGCACGTATGCTAGAAAACTTCAATAATTTTTGTTTGTTTATAACTAAAAACATAAAAATCCACTTAATTATATCAAATTACGCACTTAAGGTTAAAGTTATTACCCAGATTTAACTTCTGCTAAATCTAGAGTGCGTAGTAAGAAAGAAAAAAACAAAAATTTTTATAAGACAAAATGCTAAGAGTATTTTCATCGTATTAAAATATTTTTGAACTTAAGAACGATTCGCACATGAAAATTGGGTAAAACAATACCTGAATTCAAGAATTCCACATTAGATGACTGTCAAATTTTTTAAAACAAATTATTAAAATTATAAATTATATTCAAACAAGATACTTACTAACTAGAGATATTATTTAGTATACTATTAATATTTAGAAGCAAGCACTTGTTTGAAAATGCGCACAAAACAAAGTCGACTACACATGTTTTCATTCACACGCCAACTGAAAACTAACGCTACGATCATACGTATAGCCAGGCAGGTACTGCTAATGCTACGCTTAGCTTAAGAAATACGAGGGTTCCACTTTAGCCGCATATTCCACAATACCCAAAGTTCCTCTAATGTTTGTTGCTAACTTCTAATCATGTTAAGTATCATCAGCGTTGCCATTTTAGCCTTTTTTCTCGCATTTAGCCTCGAAATTTATGATTTAGCCTTTTTGCTAGCCTTGAATTTGTATTTTTTGTTTTTTTTTTTTCAGAAAACTTCCTTGTGAAATAAATGCATGTACTTCATATCGAAGTTTATTTTTCAAGCCACATTTTTCCAAAAAAAAGCTCTCTCTCGTTACAAAAATTTTGTTCGAAAGAATTCAGCTTGAATAAAAATTCATACGTTGTCTAGTACTATCCCCTAGTAATGCTGAAGTTGAGTGCATTTTAGTACGATAAAGCAAGTTAAATAGCATTAAATAATAAAAAAATAAATTATTACTTGAATGAAATTTAAATTAAATTTTTTAACATTGAAGTTGAAAAATGATTGAATTCGCCTATAACTGTTTAAAGCCATGTGGAAAATGATTTTATTTTGTTATTTAATGTTTTCTTTAAAAAAAAAAAATCATATTTGCAAAGATTCTTATATGATACAGGGTGGCCCAAATGAGACCTAGTGATGTTAAACACGTATAGCTCTTGTAATAACGGTTTTTTTTAAATGATTTATTTTTATATGTTAAATACATTTTATGGAAATTTAATGTGACTATGTGTGAAATATGACATCACGCAAATGACCACCATTTTGCTCGATACAGGCATTGGCTCTTTATAGCGCATTTTGCATTACACGGCGTAATGTTTCTGGTTGCAGGCGCCGTATTTCGTCTCGAATATTCTGCTTAAGCTGTCCAAGTGTCTGTGGTTTGTTAACATACACTTTGTCTTTTAAATAACCCCATAAAAACAATCGGGCGCAGTTAAATCTGGTGAACGAGGAGGCCAAGTGAAATCTGAATTTTTGAAATTATGCGTTCACCAAAAATTTCACGCAACATGTCCATAGTTTGCCTAGCAGTATGCGCAGTGGCTCCATCTTGTTGAAACCACAAATTGGGATGTTGCTCCACCATTGGTCGCAAAAAGTTGTCGATCATTGTTCTGTAAGAAGCCCCGGAGACCGTTTCTGGCGTTTCATCATCATTCTCAAAGAAATATGGGCCGATGATTTTTGTGGCCATAATACCGCACCAAACAGTGCATCTTAACTTAAATGGAAATGCGCTTCATCCGTCATCAAAAGATAATTTAAAAAATCATTTTGTGTGGCTAATTGTGTAAAGCGAATAGCGTATTGTAGTCTTGCGGTACAAGCTGTTGCACAATTAGAACTTTGTATGGATACATCTTAAGATCCAGCTTTAAAATTCTCTGTAATGTTGTTCTGGGTATACCCAATTGGCCGGAACGGCGACGAGTTGAGACAGATGGATCATTTGCAACACTCTGCTGCACAGCTTCCACGTTGTCTTCAGTACGAATATTTCGATGAACACCTCTTCCTGGACCGTCGGCAACTGAACCCAGTTCCTCAAAACGACGAACTAAACTTGTAATCATGGAAGATAATTTCGCTGCGTCAGAACAATTGATCGTTGAGAAGAATAATAAAAATCGATAATTTTAATGCGTTGTTGTGGACTGTACGTATTCATTTTAAATTTCCAAGAGTTCAGTTATAATCTGCAAAAAGAAAAAATAAATTATGTTAAAAAATAAAAAAGTTATTTGTGTTTCACATCAGCAGGTCTTATTTGGGCCACCCGTTACTTGTACTAAAAAGTGAAATAAACAATTTTGAGCTTATTTTTTCTAGCTCCTGCCAACATTGGGTGTCATTCCTCGAAAAAGTTACAACTCAGATTTGCGATATTATCACTTGAAAACTTAGATCAAATAAAGCCTACAATTACAAGATAAATGATTGAGTCTGCCTTTGCTTAAATTGATATTCGGACAGTGTAGAAGATTTATAAATTGCGAAGCTTCTATAAAGTACAATCTACAAAGAGACATGGTCGCTTGTTGGAGAGAAGTGTTAAAAAGCTACACCATGGCGAAAATACTTGTAAAGTATCATCAGCGTTGCCAGCCTCTAATTGAATATATTTTTGGGTATTGTTTTCCTAGTGCAAAATGTATATTTTACCTTGAGTTATTAATATTTTATAAAAATTTACATGCGTATAGGGTGCTTTGCAGTCATATTTTATCATCAACAAATTTCATTGTGTTCCTTTTTAGTGGTTAGACTTAAGTTTTCGCTTTTATTTTGTTCTTTTTTTCATTTCTGCAGAAAGAGGGAATACCAATATTAAATGTGTAAAACATTGAACAGCTTCCACAGCTTGAACAGACAATCGGCTCATCATCACCATCATCTATTCAACATCAAACGTATTGAAAACAACACAATCCATTGTCTAGAACACTTGGGAATCGATTTAAAACTTCAATGTTAGCAGTTTTTTTCAACAACTGTAAACAGCATATTTCTAGTTTATAGTTTACCATTTAAGATTTCCAAACACCTTTTAAACGATTTCATAAACAAGAAAGGAAAAAAATTCGTTTTGTATGTTTTATGTAAGAAAACAAATAATAAACATTTTTTATGCCATCTGCATAAATACATACAGAATTATGATCAGAATCTGGAAATTTTAATACGTTTTGATCTTGGTGAATTCTAAAAGGAAATGTATAACAAAGTCTTATGGAAATTGAGATCGTGAATAAAATCAAAAGAGTAGCAAAAATATTTTTGGAAGCTTAGTTTTTAAATAAAATTTTCTTGACCGCTTCTTTAATCGTTTTTTTTTCTTTCTAATAAATAACAATATTTTTATTTTATTATTAAGATGAACAAGAAATCTGAGTTTTATATAAAATATATATATTTTTTATACGAAATTAATTAATTTATATACAAAATATATATTTCTTAAAATTTTTATATGAAGAAATGATTTTCCGAAAACCGTATGAAATTTGCCTTTTCAATTTTATAAATATTTTTCAGAACAGTACAACGACATCACAAGAAAAAATATACAAAGATTGTAGTGGTAAAGAGCTTAATTTTCAAATTTAATTAATTACTTGGCATCAAAACATTTAAAAAAATATTAATATTTTTGGTGCGTATTCCTTCAGTTTTTATTGTGCTGTAAAAACATAGATACTTCGTGAAAATATCAGGAAAAAAATAATTAATTTTTTATTTTAAATTTTAATTTTTTAAAATTAACTAACGGCTGCTGCTTTGAAGTTATTTTTGTGTCAATATGGTATATTAGGATGGATTAAAGAGCAACACGTAACTTTTTTACCGACTAATGCTTATGCTAAATAAAAGGTTAGACTGAGTTCAACCAATTGGTCAGAACAAAAATGTTTCTTATACCTAATATGTGAAGGACACTTCTAATCACATACAAAGTAACATTTTGTGGGTAATAAAATTTTGTGCCAACAAAAGTGTTGCTTGGCGTTAGTGAATGAATTAAACTTTAATTAGATAAATATTGTGTATTAAAGAATGAATTTTAAAATATATTTTTTTATTTAATTTAGTAAGCAATAACATAATTAGAATTAGAAATGTTAGAATCACTAAAAAAATTTATGATTTAATAGCCTTTTTTGGCAAAATGCAAACAAATTATGAATAAACAATCTGAGACTGAGACCAATTTAGCTAAATTAATATTTTCGATACAACTTTGATAAATTGGTAGAACGACGGTAGTTTCATAAGTAAAGAAAAGTATTTGGCTTCTAACTTGTAAAATAAAAATGCACTTTATTCCTAATTAATTAATTAATTGTTTTATTTAGTATTTAGTTATCTAGTACTACCGTTTAGCAATTCCGAGGTTGCTCGCTTTTGAGTAAGACAAAATATCAGAATAGAAATAAAATTAAAAATCAAAAAATAAATTAATACTTCAAGGAAATTTAAATATTATTTTTTAATATTGAAGCTGAAAAATAATTGAATATTACGGAATGGGACACATATCATTTTAAAGCTAAGGTTGTCTAAATTTATAATTTACTGCCCAAGTACTCACTGACCATTTTAAAGGGAAGGCTGTCTAGTTTTGTAATTACTGAGAAGTTACTTAGAATCTACAGATTAAACTGCTTTTTGAGTTTGGTAATTTTCATGGGCAAAATAGGGAATGGTAACTCGGCAAATTATGAAATGGTAAAAATCACTTAAAGTAACAGCACTGGGGTATAAGAATATTTCAAAAATAGAAGAATACAGGATGTGACACATATCATTTTAAAGGGGAGGTCATCTTGATTTATAATCTATATCTTTAGACTATTTTTAAAATTTTTGTGAAATTGCCATATACCCCAGGATTGTTGTTCTCAAGGATTTTGGCAGTTGCCGCTTTGCATCATAAAATAAAAACTACGAAATTATTCGAAAATGTTAAAACACTTTCAGAAAGATTAGAACTTTCAGATTAAATTCCTTTTTGATTTTAGTAATTTTCAAGTCATGTGGAAAACGCGGCATTATTTTCTTAAGTTTTTCATATATAAATTTTTATAAAAAATTATAAGTAAGATTCGTAATGTAATAAAGAATTAAGAAAATTTTGAATTTTAAACTGTAGCTTTTTATTTTTTTTCTAGCTTTTTTTCGGAGTGATTTAGCCTTTTCTAGCCTTTTTTTTAAGGAAATATAGCTTATTATTTGAAAGTCCTGGCAACGCTGGTTTTTATTAATAGGGAAACATAATAGTAAATATTATCACTTAATGCAGGTTCTGTGGCTTATATGACGAAATATTAAAACAGTTTACTTTTAGTAAGCTCAATGTGTCTACAAAATTTTTTCAATTCGGTGCAAGGATACGTCCACCTCACATACATACTCGTATATCCTTTACATAAAAAATGGTATAAAAGCTTAAAAAAGTATTTTAAATTGTCTAAAAAATAGTTCATATTTTATATATTTAACAATAAATACGGGAGAAAACTTTGAGTTCCTTATTTGTAAGAAAATATTCTATAGTTTCCTGACTCCATATATCGAGTGGTCAAAAGTATTTCGGTATCTGGCCAGTTACACAATTTTACTTAGAACCTACTCTTAATACGCCAGCATTTCTATATAATTTATAAGCGAATGCAACACATATGTTGTATCATTCTTCTTAAGCCGCATCCACAGGTGAGAAATATCACGGATGTGGAATATATTGACACTGAAAAATAATTATAAAACTCAAAATTGCACTTAATAGCAGCTTAAATATATTAAAAAGTGTTGAAATGCATTCTTGTAGCTATAAAATATCAAAAAATTACAAAATTGTTTTTGGATGTTTTTCTTTTTTTTTTTATTTACCATGAAAGTTGGGTTATGTATAAAAAAATTTGGTTTTGCTACAAATACATCAGTCGTTTCTAAAATATGTATGTTTGAATTTCAACTATAACAGACATTTGATGTCCGAAAAACTGTTGCTACATTTTTTTAGTTAAGAAAAAATACGCAAAAATTAATGAAAATTAAAATTTTGGTTGTATTTTTGATATTAATCGGCCATTTGTGCTCTAATTGCTCTAATTTATGAATGTCCTTTCTGATTAAACTGCAGTTTAGATAAAATGCGCAAACCACCATTCAAAAAACTGTCAAACACAGAGGTAGTCGCGGATTTTGACTCATAGCTGAGCCATTTATAGACTGATCAGGCTGAATTTCAATATCAACTGAAAGACAGAAACAATTGACAGAATTTCTGACAGACAGACAGACATCGCTAAATCGACTCTGCTATTTATAAGGATTCAGAATTTATATACTTCATAGAGTCTTCGATGTACGATATAGAAATTACAAACGAAATCCCAGAGTTATATAAACCCTTCTTACTAACAGTGGCGGGTGTAAAAATATAATTTTTAAAAAAATATAACACTTTTTCAAGTGCTTAAAGGTTGCACTTAAATTCTTTTAAAGCAATTGAAGACAAACAATTATATGTGTATTACATCAATGTAATACACATACAGATATACTTCATATTGTAAGTAAAATGTTTTTACTTTATATAAAAAATAAATTTTTTAATGTTTTCTGTTTATTAAATAGACAAGATCCCTTGAAAAATTAAACATAAAATTCACGAAACGTCGGGACAATATGAAATAAAAATTGTGTAGTAAATGTAGGCCTAATAAAGCTTGAGGAAAAAATCATCAAAATACAAACTAAAATTGAATCTGGCCAAAAAAAGTCAACCAATAAACAATTATGTACACAACTAATGATTGTCTTAAATAAATATAAGCAAAGGTAGTAACGAATGTATAAAATGTGTTAATAATTAAAATGTATACTTGCGGCAACGTTGCGTTGTCAGAATTTTCAGTATAAACTTGTGAGGAAAAATGAATAAAATATGTTCGTTCTACCACTTGTGTAAATGATTCATTCATAATTTATCGAATTGATCTTTATTTGGTAAGGCTTGAACAGTTTGTTATTTAAAGCTTAACAAAGTGTAAACGAGTTAATGCGCTGACTTGTAATAAGAGTTAAAATCATCTTTTATCAAGTGATTATCACAGCTGGAGCTAAAAGGTATCGTCACAATAACAACGTCCACGAACGAAGCTATCTTTCTGGTAAACTTGGTGGATTAAATATTATTGTGATACAAATAATGGTTCTTTAATGTGTGAAGTTAACCAAAAGCCACAGATACTCTTTGTTTATGAATTTACTCTTAACTGTTGGCAATTATTTTCAATACAATGTGTGTTGAATAATTTCATAATTTATAAATGGTTGTATGGCGCATTAAAGAAAGAAATGTATTTTGTATTTAATTTGTGTTTTTTAATATGGAATTGGTAAGACAGGTGCCTAATACGATTATTGTTTCTGTTTGTGCTGTAATAGAGGATCGTTGATATTTTTATGTGATTGGGCTAGTCCCCACTCACTGGCGGTAATGATTTTTATTGTACGAGTATGTGTGGATGTGGGTGCCTGTGTTTTTCGGTTAAAATATTTTAACACTGCACGATGTTGTAGTGAAAGAAAGCACCATTAAGGTGGACTAATAAAAACAATTTATAAATCTTTCTTTCAGTGAAGGGCATAAATAGAAATATTTTTTTAATGCTTATTTTGTAGCATTTTATGGAAACAGTAAAAAAAATTATATTTTCATTATGCCACTTAATTTATGTGAGTTTTTTGTACAAAAATTATTGCGCCATAAATTAAGAAATACAATTTACAACCAAAAGTTAATGGGAAGTTTCTTACACCTACAGTTTAAGCACCCTAAACATAGACAGGACACCTCGATACTTAAAATAAGCAAATTAAATATTGTTTGCTTCGCACTCAAGACCGAAGCTGATAGGCAAGCAAGAATTCGATTTAAGTGGTTAAGAACCACGACGTCACAAATATTTATATATCGTGTAATTCGAAAGTAAGGCTTTTATTTATTTTAAAAAAATATAGGACCTCCCGGGTTTTATACACTGAAAGAATAATTCATTATTTTTCATTTATTGGCTATGTTTTACTATACTTATGATAACATTTCACAATTTATTGATTCAATGATATATATCGTAAGTCTAATAAAACCTTGTGATTTGTTGGTTTGCTTAGTGCTCTAACGGGCATCAATTAGAATCTCAAGACAACGTTTATAGCCACCTACTTATTGTCACTGCTTGAATATTAAATAAATATTTTCATTGGACTAATGAATAGTATTCTTACAGTGTACCAGTGGTTAAAATTATTATTGTTTTTAAAAGTTAGAAATTCTGCTGGCCTACTCATATCTGCTTCTACTATTCATTGTTATTGCGTTAGGAGCCATTCACACTAGTTGCTATTCGTATAAAGAAAAAATATATTAATTACAAACTGATGTTTAAATATGTATTTGAATTAAGTCAATATATATTTTGAACTAAAAAATAATTGATTTAACTAAATTCTTAATTGATTTTTTAATTAAAATATTTAGTTGATGTAAAACTTTTGTTATCTAACAGGATATTAAAGGAATTGTTGAGATATAATGCTTTAAAGAAACGTTCGGACCTTTTCTAACTTTCCCTGTAAAAATTTTAGCAATTCTTATTTTATGCATATTGTTCTGTATACTTAGAACGGTTGATTTTAAGATTTTGTCCGTTACATTTTTTAATATTCTTACTCATATTCTTCATCTATGTTCTCTTGACTCTGTTTGTTTTGAGCTCTTGTTTTGACCGCTCGCTTGCCAAGGAGCAAATGATCATATTCTTTTTCTTCATCCTTTTCTATTCATTCTTCTGACTTAGGACTTTTTGGCGCTAATGTTTTTGCCGAAAACTTAGTAAATATTACTTTAGAGAGTGTTTTAACTCATTTCTTAAACAAAGTACGGCAAGTTCCTTGTAAAATTTAGACATTTACTTACGGCCTAAAGACCCCACATGTTAAAAAAATAATTATAACACCATTTTGTTGCTTCAGAGTCAGTTTCATTGATATCACAAATATGTTTCTATATTTTGGAATGGAAGTCAGTTACTTTGTGCAAGATGAGCTTTCCTGTCTTCCTGGGAGTCAACAAGAAGTCTACCAGAAGTCTCGATGATCACAAGGTGCATGTCGTGTGATAAAATGTTTCGCCGGTCCAAGTATAGTCAGCGATTAACAATGTTTTGAGAATTGTTATATGCTCTAGGAACCATTTTTCTATCCAATTTATACCGGAGAGATGCCAAAGGGGGCTCTGCTTCTATGAGCATACAATCGGCTCTTCTGTTGGCCAAGCAACCGGTCCGGTCATTGCCATTTTGGCCTTGATGTCCATGCATCCAATACAATATTGTTATGGATCCAAAGTTTGTTCAGACATGACGGATACAATAGTTGATCTTAGCTCAAGTGAGCGTAAGGCCAGCAGTGCAGCCTGCTTGTCATAAAGTGAATAGTCTTTCCTCTACTCAATCTAGACAAAAATTCCGTACACTGAAAGAATTCTCTTCATATATCCGATGAATTTTTTCATTAATCCAAAGAAAAATGTCATTATTTTTCAACCAATGACACACTTCATTGGATCAATGAAACAGGTTTCGTTAAAATTATTATATTTTAATGAAAAATTTCATAAAATATATGAAACGTGTTTCATTAGACACATGTATTTCTTTCATTAGCTGAATGATTTTTTTTTTCATATATTCTTTGAATTATTTCGTTCGCTACAGCACTTATGATTATATCGTGAATTTCCTCCTATATGTCCTTTTGACTGTTCGGGCCATAAATGCCTATTCCAGTGTCGCCATGATCATGAGTTCCATTTCCATATTCCTGCGGGAATAAAACCCTAAGAAGAAAATTTAAAAGAAATGAAGAATGCAGTCATAAGATAATGATTTTTCCACTTAACTTTTCAGATTGAGTATTGTCTTCAGTACCGATTATCTTCTTGTTATTCTGAAAGAAGTGAAAAAGTAATCCGATATTAATTACCTTCATAGTGTTGGCATTTTGGTACTAAGTGATGCGATAAGGTACTTGTGTGCGATAAGTGTACTTTTGTGTAGTTCCATGAACTGTGTTTAAAAAAGTGATTATAAAAATTATTGACCCAAGTGAATTTATTTACTTTAAATAAAATATTTATTGAAACATTTATTTATTAACAAAAAGAAAAAATGTATTGCAAACCATTCCACACATAAATTTTTGTTTTGTTTTTCTTAAAAATATTGCTGAGAATTATTAATGGCTGTTTTTTTTTCTTCTTTAAATTAAATAAAACTAATTCAGCCAACTTCTCAAACATTTTCTTTTCTTTTCCTTTTTTTTTTTTTTTTGTTATTTAAATTTACCTTAATGTTTATCACTTCCTACACTCAGTCATTGGGGCTATAGTTTTCTCACTATTTTAGTTAGTGTTTGGTGTTGTTATTATTGCTGCAATTGAATAAAGTGGCAAGAGATTCATTCAACCTTTTCAAACCGTATGTTGTTTATTCATTCAGTTGTCTCATTTTTTTTTTCTTTTTTTAAATGTTATTCGTACGAATATAATTTTCCGTTAAGTTATTTTGTTGTTTATGTATTTTTTTTTCATTTCATACAAAAAAAAAATTATTTTGTTCCCATAATTTAAATGTCAAGTTTTGTCCATATTCAAAATTGTTAAATTTCGCCCGTATGCCTTCTTCCTCTTGGCCACCTTCTTCAGCGTAAAACCACTTGGTATACAAATTGTACCCACCATTTTTATAATTTTTTTTAACCCTTTAAGTTTTCTTATTCTCCTAAAGATTGTTATTATTTGTGATTATTGTTGTTTTAGAAATAGCTGTTGTTGTTGTTGTTGTTGCCAGTCAGTCAGATCAGTGTATGTTGCTTCTTTTGATGAAGAGTGTCAGTACAATTTAAATAGTTAATCGTTCAGTTTAGTTGGGTATGATATGAAAATTGCTCTCTCTTTTTATAATTTTGCTGTTGAAGCTTAAAAAATTTTTTTTTTTTTGTAAATTGTTTGTTTCTCTCTAGCCAGGTAAGCGATGCGTCCGAAATTAGAATTAATAAGGTTGGGAAAAATTAAAAAAAAACCCAAATTAATAAGACTATAATTTTGCTTTAAAAAATGATATTATAGTTTTGATGTTATTTAAACAAAAATTAACAACAAATTTACCCTTTTTATGTCAAAAATACGTTTTAAGAAATTCAGATTCTTTGAATAAAAGTAAAGCAAATAAATTTGGCGTTTTCAAAACGGAAATCGTTTTCGGAAGCATGAAATTTTTTCAATGAACTTTCCATGTTTGAATATTTCAATTTGAAGAAATCAAAATGTAAGAGTTGGTTTGAGCAGTGATCATTTGTAAACTTTAATAATTTGAAGTTATTCTGCGAGAACGATTGTTACTATTAACTTTTAACAGGAGTTAGTGTCACTTTGCATGATAATACATAAAAAGAAAACTTTCCTCAGTAAATTATTTGTATCATCAGAAAAAAGCGAAATTAAAATACTCAACTAGAATAGAAAAATTGAAAAAGAAAGTGATAAATGGCTTCTAAGCATTTATGATTTATAGTTTAATGGCCAAAATCAATGAAGCAATTTTTCTATAGGAAATGTTTTTTAAACAAAAATATTTTTCGTAAATTTAAACGTAACTGCTAACAAAAGTTAACAGCGAATATACTTAGATCAATTACATCAGCTTGATTTGGATGAATAGAATAAATCTACCATAGACAAGTGATGTTAGTTGCATAATATTTGTGGTTGTGTAACAGCCTTTACGAAAAGCATGATGAAAAGCAGACAGATAGATGAAAATTGATAAAAAATGGTCCATAATATCTAATTAGATTATTAAAGAGACACAATATATATCCTCGTTACACAACCTGCAGAGGTCTTTATGATTGATTCTCATAATTGCCAAGTGTTTTAATAACCTACAATGGCCGTTCATGAATCCCGTAACAATCTGAGCTAGAGAAGCCAGTTTTTTCCTTCTGAAAGAGCAGAGTACGCATGTTTTCGCTACCCTTATATTTTTTTTTAATCAATAACATTCCACAATATATCAGATTTAAACGAAAACAATAATATTTTCTATTCTTGAGCTTCTAAGATCCTAGTCCTCTGAAATGGCATGGTAAAATACAAACATTTTTTCCATTATTATTTTAATATTAATTTTCCAATAAGTAAAATAAATTTTTTTCCTAATGGAGAAGAGCAAAAACTTGCACACAATTAAAAATAAAAAACGAATTGTTTATTTAATTAATTTCTTGCTTAAATTGACTTAATAGAATTAAAATTTGTTATTCTGCACATTCATTTCTGGCATTCTGGCTGGTTTTACTCGTAGCATTTCAATATCTTAATTTGAAATTAATGTCGGTAATTTATTTTTGAAACTTTTTTTTCAAAGCCTACAAGCCATAAACTTAATGAAAATTTAACTTTATTGTTAAATTATTACAGCGTTCAATTCTTGCTTTTGTGTTTGGCATTTGTATTTGTTTTTTCATAAATCCTGTCATGTTAAAGTAAAAAATAAAGGAAAAAATGTTATACAGTGTAACTAATTAAAGCGTTATTTTTTTAAATTTAAATTTTAAGTAGGTCTCACATAAAGAAGCAGAAAACGTCCCATACGGCTAATAAAAACTAAAATAAAATACATTATATGTCATTTTTAATTTGCATATTCTTTCAACATACACTTCTTCATAATACAACGATGTATCGTTGCTGTCTCCGTTTTAGCATTCACCTTTATTGTCGTCATCATCATCATCATCATCGCCATCGTCATCCTAAATATATTTTATTATTGGTATGAAAGGATAAGGGTTAAAACTGAGATTAAACTTTGGCGAAGATGCAAAAATCAAAAGGTAGTGGTGGTGATATCTCATGTTGCCTACAACCATTGAGCAGCCATAACAAATGAATTATTGACATTTTTAAACAATATTCGCCAATATTCATTCAACACAGCCACCAGCAACAAAGACAACAGATATGAAAATTGTCAACAGATCCTAAAAAGCAATAATACAAAACAAAAACAAAAAAAATAAATAAAAGCAGCAACAAAATCCTTTTCAACAAAAAACAAACGTGTTTGTCACATGAGTAACAATGTTTTATTTAATTTTGTTGTTGGTTTTGCTTAAAGAAAAGCAGCAGCTCTCAACTAGTGAGTTTATGCTTTTAATTAGCCTACGGTCATCAATTAGTATGACAATACTACCACCACCACATATTTGCTTATTATGTACATTAATAGATTTATAGCCACCTTGCCGCCTTGAGATAACTGAGATTATATCTCCTACAGCTCAAATAGGTCATCCATTAAATCTCTGCCTTCAAACTATTGAGCCATGCACTAACAGAGAAGATGAAAAATATAGAGTACCTGACGATTACGCCAGTAAGTACACACAAAAAACAATTTCGGTTTTAAGAACTAAAAATTCTGTTGAAATTACAAAATTTATAGTCGCAGCTTTCTTGTATACCAAAATTTCGTTTTATAAAATATTCCATTCGTTACAATTAAAAAAGTCGATTGCGACGTGTGAATTTTTGATTCGTAACAAATTCAGTTTTCTTCTAATAGACCATAATCACAGTCAAAAGATTTCACTAAGCTAACAATTTGGGTTGTGAGAATATAATTTATTGCCAATTAAGAATTTTGTTGGTTTCTTAGATGCGATGAAAAAAATATTATTAAAAGAACCAAGGTGTAGACTGTGCTATTGAATTTCGGTTATAAAAACTAAAAAAGTTGATTACGACAACTTTAATTCAATTCAATTTTTAAAATCAAAGTAATTTTTTGTATGCAGAAATATCTTTCTTGCACTGAGAAAAAAATTTCAGTTGCAAAAATTAAATTAGTTTAAAAAATTCAGTTATGATAATAAATTTTTTTAACTGTAGCAACCAGAATTTGATCAATACAGTCAAAAATTTAGTTCTTTTAAAAATATTTCGACTTGAAGGCCGATTTTATGTTATCACTTTAAAAAAAATTTGATTATTACAACTAACATATTTACTTCTCGTAAACGATGATATTTTCTTTAGTGCAAAGATATGGTCTTGCATTTATTGATTTGAGAACTTCTGCTACTTAAATACAAAATCCGTTTAATATTATTTCTACATGTAAAAATGAACCTCAATCCGTTCTGCTGTTCGTCTGTCTATCCATCCAATCGTTCGTTCATTCTTTCGTTTGTAGTATGTATGTCCATCTATCCATTCATGTGTCCATTTTATCCATTTGACGTACAATATTTTTTTAAAGTATGGCTCATTAATGAATTTAAATGGTTTTATTTTTTAATATTTAACGGCTTCTTTGCATCATTTTATGGTGATAATATTTTTTAAATGATTCTTTTATTTTTTTATTATTATTAATGTTCTTTCTGTTGTTGTTGTTATATTTGTTTTCATTTGTTGGTGGAATTGTGCATTTCTGTATGTTATTTAGTGTTTATTTGTATGTGTGTGTGAGTATGTGTACATGTTGGTTGTTGGCCAGCCGATATGAAAATGAAATGTTTGCTGATTTTTATTATAAGTAAATACTTTAAAAATAAAAAAATTAAGTTTTTAAAAATTTATTAACTTAAGACCAACAACAACAAAAATAAAAAAAGCAACGAAATTAATACAAGAGATGTTTAATTCTGGTTTCTGCGGTTGTTAATGTCTGTCTCTCACTCGTTTGATTTGTCTGTCTGTTTGTTCACTTGCAATGGGCCTGTTAAAATTGTTGTTGAAGTTGTTGTTAAAGTTTTTACCTTGTTATATTATTGTAGTTGGTGTTGGTTGCCGTTGTTGTTGTTGCCTGTGTTAATTTTTGTATGTTGCATGTATAGTGTGTGGTGTGGTAATCATATAATGTTTTTTATGTCCGCTAATGAAATTTTGACATGTGACATGGTACTTCTCTGTTTAATGTTTTTTCTGCATCTTTTATTTTGCTCGCTCCCTCTGTAACTCTCACATGTAAATTTTTATACAACAACAAATAGTAGAGAAATTATACTCAAATGACAAAAAAAAAAAAAAACAAAAAAACAATGTGTTTGTATGTATTTGTCTACCTTGACAAAATTTTCTTAATAGCCCAACATTAATTTAGCTGCAATTTTAAGTAAATATTTTAATTGAAATAATAACACTGTTAGAGTATCCGTATCTGTCATGAGACTAGAAAGTAGAGGTGAAAAAATCAACCATAGCAAACTTTTTTTCTGTAATTAATATTTAATTATTGAAACTTTCTGTAAGAAATTAACAATAAGAAATCATATCTTAACCTAATATAAAATATATTAATTGCAATTTCAATTTCAACGTTATATTCTCAGAAATTATTATTTTTCTTTTAAGTAGTCAGATCAAGAGTTTCAGTTCTTTTGAGACGTCTGTGTCCCGTAAATAAAAGCAAATATCTTGCAAGGGGATTGGGATGAACAGAAACTTTCAGAGCTTATATTTGATGCTTGTCTCCTTGACCTCCTCTCAAAAAGTTTAAATGTTTAGAGCCATGGCTATTTATGTTTTTGATGTACCGCGGAGCACCCGTTATTTCTCCTAAAAGCTTAGACTGACTTCTTTGTATTTCTTCAACGTTAGACGGTAATGCTGTTTTCCATAGTTGGACTCCGTAAAGCCATATAGCTTTTAAAACTTTTTTGTGCAAGAGCACTTTGAGGTTCAAGTAACCTGACACCATTTGTCGTAACGGAAGGACAAGTGTCTCTTCTCAGAGCGAAAGTTATGTGAGAACATTTTGTAGCATTCATTTTTATCTTCTATTTTTTTAGAAAATTTTCTAAATGCTTTACGTGGGATTGAAGTTGATTGGAAGCAACTTCTGGATCTTTATGGATCATACGACTCGTTGGCATATATAAGGTGGACAATATGTGAAGGAATGGGCCCAGAATACTACCCTGTGGAACGTCAGCACATATTTGTTTGGTGAAAGACATGACATATTTTATTATAATATGAAATCTTCTATCGGCTATATAACTTTTAAATAATTTATGCGTGTTATCTGGTAGATACGTTTTAATTTTATGTAGCCTTGTCGATTGCTTACCAAATGTTAATAAAAAGAGCTGAGCAATACTATTTATTCTCAAACCTTATTCTCGAATAAGGTTTGTGATCCTAGGCACCTGTTCTATTGTACTATGCTTTTTTCTAAAACAAAATTGATAGTTGAAATAAATAAATATTTGTGATATTTGAAATAAAAATTTTTTCCAAGTGGATGGCAAATGCCTTAGGTTTTGCTTCTACACTATTTGCCCATTATCAAGCCGTATATGGAATTCATAAGCGCTAGGACGTCTCATGTGCTTCACTGCTTTCCACAGACTTTAAGGTTTGGTCTAAGCTTTGTAAATATTTTTCTAGTTTAGATTCTTTTTTATCCTTTAACACAGTACGTAACTTTTCTTGATATAGATTGAGTTGCGCTTTTAGGCCCGTCTTACTTTGCTCTTTTCTCGTGGAAGAGATTCTATGTAGCCGGTGCTGCTATATAAGCTTGAGGTCGTAATAAAAGAATTTATTTTTATATCAATATTTCGCTTCAATAATAAGTAAATAAATTTTAATAGTACAACCTCCAGCTCAATAAACTAACCGTTTCAATTATATAATTTTTTATTTTATTTTATATATAAGAAGAATATGGAAAGTGAAAAATATAAATAGTTGGATAACATAGTGAAGGGTATATAAGACTCGGCACAACCGAATTAATATTTTTATGTGTAATAATTTTATTTGGAATATAATACTTAACAAAATATTAATCTCTATTTGTGCTTAATTCCAGAAATTGTGTTAGCTTATTTTAAATTTATTTTTTTTTTACTTATTGTACTGAATAACTAACACATGAGAATATCATGAGTAAAAGAATAAATTTAAAATAACCTAACACAATTTCTGGAATTATAATTATATCCTGAAGAAGCTACAAAAATTGAAGCGAAATATCGATATAAAAATAAATTTTTGAAAAATAAGACTTCAAGCGTAACAAAATAGCCATATTATTTAAAAGAAAAAGGTCAAATAAAACTAACTAAAAATGATTAATATTTTATTAAATTTTAATCTCATTTAAATATTTTTAAAAAGAAAATTCGCCGAATTTACCTTAAAATTTTAAATATTAAATTGAAATTGTTTACCAAAAAAAGCATGAAAGAATTGGAGGCTTTTTGTCGGACCTGTTCTGTAAAACGAATTCGAAAAAATTAATAATTTTGAAACAAGTTCATAATTTTTGATGGTTTCTAAAACAAATTTTCTAAACCTTAATTTTATTCGTTTTAAACAATATAAAATACTTGGTCGGAAGTAAATCGGAGTCTTGCGCTACGAGAATCTGAAGCCGTGAAGTCACAGAATTCATATCCTAAGAAGGTTTCATCCCAAAAAACGGAGTTGTGAGTCAACTATTGCAATTACTTTAGTTTTTGATAATATTTTTGAGTGTTTTTTTCTGCTGAGGTTTAAAATAATATATCACATATGTTTCCCACAAGGTATAGAAACATACTTTTTATAAGAAACTTCCATAAGAAACTTGAATTCAGTACCTACAGCAACTCCGAAAAGATAGACTAAGCCCAATAGACTTACCAACGCATTTAATCTCCGTTGTGCAGAAACTGCTTTTGCAGTATCTTAAGGTAAGTCGCAGTACTTAAAAAGCTTCTTAATTTAATTAGAGGCAAATTTAAGTCTCTGAGTAAATTAGAATTTTTTTAATAACCCAAGAACATCTTAAATATTATCGAAATGGCTTTCGAAAAGAATTTTCAATTCGAAAGAAAAATCTAATATGTAAAATTTTCGAAAACCCCGCAGAGTTCTATTAACAATTTTGATTGTAATTTTGGAAATTAAAAATTTTTTTTCAAGTGTTCTACATAATTAGTTTTTTTTTTCATATGGAAAATTTTCTTCGAAAGTCTTTTCGATTCGAATCGAAATCATTTACATTAAATTATATTGGCATCTTTACCATATATGAAACTAAGCTGCACATCACGTGAAGAGAAGATATTCAGTGCTGTTCTGTATTCCGAATCCGATTATTTTATTCGGAATTGAAAAATTCAGCACCTCATAACTATTCTGTGGTCCATTTTAAGAGTTTTAAAATTTTGTTTTTGCTTAATTTTGGGTGCGAAATTATAGGTAGAATTAAAAATATATAAAAGTTGTTATATAATAAGAAGAAAAATATGTAGTTTCACATTTTTTCAAATCCGTGTGGAATGCAAAACATTCACGAATAGGCAAACTACTAGGTAGAGCTAGGTTAGGCTGAACAGGGCACTCCGATAAAATAAATTTAATGGGTACCTTTAGATTTAAGATGCCTTTAGAAGAGGAAAAGGAAGTAAAAGTGCAGGCTATCACTACATTTTAAGAAAGTTGTTTGGGAGAATGTTTTACAAAGATGAAAAACAAAATATTGCAGTCAATAAAGAGACTTCAATATTAACTTCTTCAATAGTCACAAATTGATTATGTCTCGTACAAATTGATTGGTTGGCAAAGTGATGAATCGATCATTTAAGTAAATTAAATGATCATCAAAACCACGCGATCTAACTCCATTAGTCTATTTTCTTGCCTGCGCTTATTTAACAAAATATAAATAAGTTTAGATTTGTTACGTTATTGAATTACTTAAGCTCGTACTAAATTATAAATATTTCGAAATCATATCGCTAGCCTGTGTAATTAAAAATTTCTCTGAAAAGTATTTTTATTCTGTGGATAAATTTCAAATTATCTTGAGTAGAGAAGAAAAGAAAATAAATCAAATATCTTAAAGGATAATTTCGATTACGACTGCCATACATTTCTGTAAACTCTCATAAATTCTGTTTGATGTGTACATGTCAATATTGAAGCATACATACACAAACACACTTGTTCTTCATCTTTTAACATGATTTAGCAGCTAGCCCACTTAAGTTTTTTGCTTTGCAATTTGTAGCTTAATCGCCAAATATGTAAGTAATTTTAGCAACAAATCGATTTTTGATTGTATTCATTAGGAGTCTTCAAGTTCTTTTAATTTTTCTTTTTGCTTCATGTCTCACTTTCAGCCAACATTTGTATAATTTCATGTACTTAAAATAGGAACATGTGGAAAACTCCAGTATGTACTCTCATATTGAAAATAAAAATAAAAAAGAAAAAATAGAAAAAGATTTTTATCGTTCGTCTTCATCACTTGTATTGAATGGTAGGAAATGATATAAAGAAAAGCCAAAACACTTACGCATCAGTTTGTGTAAGTATTTCATTTGCTGATGGGATAGATGAATGAGTGAGTGTATCATAAGTTTGGTAGGCATCAACATCAGTTTCTAATAAATAAATCCATCCCAGGGGTATCATATCGAATCTTTCACAAAAAAAAGTAAAAGAATTACTACAAATAAATACTTGTATACGAGTATAGTTATTCTTTTCATTTCTTATTCCATCTAATGTGTTGGCACTATTTCAAAGATACTCACTCTCGCACTTGCTTTGTCGAATTTTAATTTGTGTTTTTGCTACTTACTGATTCTCTTTTTTTTTTTTTTTTTCATTTTCATTTAGCAAACCTTGTGTAATTGTTTTGTGATTTTTATAATAACGATAAGTACTTATATTTGTTTGTTGTGGCTGTTGCTTCATATCAATTTATCCACATATGAATTTACTTATTTATTGATTTATGTCTTGTTGGTTGAATGAATAAATGTCAGTATGTATGTATGTTTAGTGAATGGTCGGTCCTTCATTATCTTTTCGCTTGCAGGCCTTGTAAAGATTAACCAACTTTTACTTTTGTTTTAATATGAGTTTTTGAAAGATTCTTAATTGGATTTATATGTCTCTCAATTAAGCTGCTTCGGTTTACTTTTCGATAAGTTTAATGAAATTTTTAAAGTATATAAAATACAAAGTATACTTACCGTATGATAACTTCCCCACACGTTTTATTTGTTTTACTTAATTATTGTCCTGACTAGGAGATAAATCTGTTACAAATTTAAGGGTATTACGTTTGTCAATTGCATTGATTGAATTGGATGTTTAATATCACATATTACTTATCTGCTTTTAATTATTCATTATAAAGTATAAGATGAGAGTACGCCTAGATAAAACATACTCGTATTACAAATAATTTTCAGCTGCAGATCTCCAGTGACCATGTTCTCTAATTTTTGTGAGAGAGTTGTGAAACAAAATATTCCCTTGTTTTTCGAAAAGTAAAAAAAAACTTTGTCTGAAAGTCTAATCGGAAAACCCCACACGACTACGTCGTTACGTTAGAACTGTCACAATAATGTAACGAGCAGCCGATAAGCAAAATAAGCCTGCAAGGCCTCTAAAGACAAATGTTTTCGACCGTAGCTTAACGTCAACTAAAACTGCAAAATATTTAGGGGCAGAAGCCGAACTACTTTCATCGGTCAACAGTCGGCTATACCAAATATTGTGATGCATAACCTTCAGCCATGTTCATAATGACTTAATTATGAATTAAGGTTGGCAAAACATTATTAAGGAAATTTTCTTAATATAATATTCAGAAATGAGTATTAGCCTAATAATCTTTTAGTAAACTTTTGTTGAATATAAAAATTTTAAAGTACGTTTGGCCCTATTTTAAAATAACAATCATATCGATTTTTTATTTTGATTTGTTTTAGCTGAATGGAAATTACTTTAATAGGAGAAAAAAAAATCGCTGTTCCATATCCATATCTGTGGAAATAAATTTTTCAGAATTTTTTTCTTAAACTCATTTATATTTGCATTACGAAATTTGATTGTTTAAAGAATGCAACTGCTCTCAAATTAAATCACAAGAGTGTGTGTGCCAAATTTGAACTGAACATCCTATAAATTTGTAATAATTAGATAAAAATTGCTAAGGAAAGCCGTCCAACCACCACGGAATAATTTGTCGAAAATTCTCTAAATCAGAAAACTTTCTGCCCTAAATTTCGTTTACCACGTGTGCATATACTGACGAAACTAAATTTGTATTCCAAATAAATGTTATTTATTTGTATAAAAGTAACAAATTGCAAAGCTGTACTGACCACTTAACTGTAAAACTCATTAGAATTTTAAAATTTATGGATAATTTTTTTTTTAATATTAGATTTATCATAACTTTAAAACGACTTTGTTACAAAATTGTATTAACTTTAATTTGTTTTAATATAATTTTTTTGTGCAACTATTGTTTTTCGACTTTGCAACAGATGAAAAATGTATCAAAGATTCTAAGTATATGTTGGATATTATTATTATTAAAATTAGCAGAATTTTTTAAGGCACCAGACTAGACGGAACTTATAGGAGATACAAATGGGGTTGTTAATTTACATAGTTTCTATACGTAATACGTTTGCAAGCAAAGCTTATATATCGAACAATACAAACAAAAGAACTTATACGAGTAAATGGCAAAAAAAGATGGCTTAAAGACGTACATGTGTTCGCATATGCCATAAATAAGAGAAGGAACAAGACATAGAGTTCAATAAAAAAAATTTTCCAGTAAAAAAAATTAATTTTTTTAAGCTTATTTCTTCTTTAAAGAAACAACGATAGCATTAAAATGAAAATTGTATTCTTTTCTTCTTAAAAAATATTCCAATATGACCAAGACCACACACGGCAAGCTTAGTTGGGCAATTTTTGATTTTGTCGGAGAGAGAGGAAAGAAGAATGGAAAGGGTTACAAGCTTGCTCGTACTCAGCAATTTCGTTTTGTTCTCTCTTCGTAAAAAAGAAGACAGGTAGCTTGAAGGCTGAATGCATGACTGAATAAGAATGCTAAAATTGCCTAAATAAAATTGCTGTGTATAGACATAGCGGCAATTTTAAAAGAGAATTAATAAAGAATTGGGCAACTATAATTGCTCTGTGTGGTCCTAGTCTATATGAGCTGTTATTTTTGAAAGTGTTGAGTAATATTTACTTACAAAACAATAGTTAACGGGAAATTTATTTGGATGGTGTCTATAGATTACTAAAATTACCGATAACTTATTTTTTCAAGTGGACTTATACCATTTTAAACAAACAGTTCATATTTTGATGATATTTTAGATTTGGACAAGTAAGGGATAAGAATTTTACTTCTTCCCTTTATTCCGCAGTATAGGGAAACGCCTTAGCATAAACAGTATTTAATCATTTAAACAAAATTTTTTTTTGTTGAAAAAGATCTATGAAAATAAAAAAAGACACAAAAATATCCTTTAGAAAAGTGCGTGGGTTGATTTAAAAAATTGTCGTAATGCGCTTAAAACAATGTAAATTTATTTGTTTGCATGAATTATGACCATATTTGAGACAAATCTTTGTTTGTTTTGCTTCAACAAAGTTGTTTGCTGGCTATTGATCGAGTGGAGTTGTTTGTTTGATGCCTGAATTTGTTAAAAATAAAGGTGTTGGATGAAAATTGCACGAAAGTGTTAAAACCAAAAATTAAATAAAAAAGAGCTGGTTACGATTATTTAGCTCTCGTTCTTTTTCTTTTTTTGTTTTGAAATATTTATGTATAAATGTTTATTTTAACATTTATTTTCTTTATGTGGCATATTTTTTGAATAGAGAAAAAAGTTGGTGGTTGGTTTGTGCTTTTTGAAAATGATCGTGTCGTAATATTTATGCAAATTAAATTCTTGTTTTTCCAGAGAAGAAGAATTCCTTTAAGCTTTACATTAAAAAGGGGAGATACTCATTCATTCATTCATTCCTTTCTACCTTCACTCATTCGCTAACTCAGCTAAAGTGTGTCGTGTTTTATATTGAAACCCAAATAAAACTTGGCTGCATAATAAACAAAATATATAAAAAAAAGAGACAAACAAATAAATAAATTTTATTGAATGAAATTTTAAATGTGGCATTGATTCATAAATGCTGTTTTTATGTTGTTGGCTTTTTGTGTTGCATGCATGCGTGTTATGCTGCAAATCCAAATCTTGTTTTAGCTTATTTAAGCTCTTTTATTTCTTTATACAACATCCTACATACTTACAGCATTCGTAATTCATGCTCGTATAAAAATCATTAATGTAAAGATTTAACGTTTAGATGAAATGATCATGATTTATATACGGATTGAATTTCTTAATACAATTACAATTTTTAAATGAATTAAATAAATTTTGTTATGTACAAGACAAGTATATGAATGAAATATTTTAAAGACATTTAAAGACGTATAAATAAACTTAGATGTAAATAATTTTGTAACTTTGCATACAACTTGCACAAAAATGATTAAGTCTTGTGACGACCCTTGTAATTTTTTATGAAGCAAAATTTTCTTACAAGACTATTAATTGGCCAATTAGTTCTTGTTACTCATTTTTCATCAATCAAGAGTTATCATGGGTCATAATAGCACCGCTCTCTGAAAAATCTATTGTGCAATCCAATGCCCAACTAAAGCAATCTTTGTTTTTCGCATTGTTAGCTTTACTTTCAGCTTTAAATTAAATTTGCCTAAAAAAAGGCTAGAAAAAGGTGAGTCACTCACAGCAAACAAGCTAGAAAAAAGCTAAAAAACTTTCGCTTACAATTCAAAATAATAATTATGCTTTTTATAAAAAATCAAGAAGAGAACATTCAATGACAAAAACTAAAGAAAATAATTTCGTTTTCCATAAAAAAAATTTAATTTCTCCAAGTAATAATTTAGTTTTTTGATTTCAAGACGTTCTAACTTGTTTATCGTACTAAACCTCAGCATTAGTAAACAATAGTAATAGAAAATCAAATTTAAATTTTTTATTTAAGCCAAATTTTTTCGAACAAAATTTTTGCCGCGAGTGTGAGAGTTTTTTAGTAATAGTTTTCTGCAGGGTTATTAAGCCATTTTTAAAAATGTTTTTGAAAAATAAAGCTCCCATATGAAGTATGTATAAGTAAAGAATAAAAAGCATTTATTTGACAAAGTAGAAGATAAATACTTTTCTTTGCTGCTAAAATTACCTTTCGTTCGACCAATTTAGCATTTTACGCATCAAAATTTTATGGAAAATGTTACTTTAGTAGATTTAAAAAATAAAAGCATCTTAATTGAACTGAATAGCCGACAAAATATTCAAGTTCGAAGTTTATAGAACAAATTTTTTGTTCATGCATTTTCTTCAATATTAGTTTGTTTACGAAAAGAAAAAAGGTTATTTAAGGCTATTTTTAAAACAAAAAAAGGCCAGGAAAAAAGCTAGAGGCTAAATCAAAATTTTCAAGGCAAAAAAATACTAAAATGGCAACGCTATTTACTTTATTTAGGTTTTGTAAATTCATAATCCCACCGGGTAAGTAGCTTCTTTTGCATCTTCTCATTTCTCAGCAAAGGGAACAAAATGTGTTGCCATGTATTTTGTACCTCTTGACTAAGACGACACAAATCAGCTCCTACCACTGCAATTCTACTCATGTGATAATTCAATCTACAATATCCAGATAGCCGTTCAGTGTACAGTTTATTGTTATTTCCACATGTCCTTCAAAAATTGGGTGTGTTTTTCAAGGATTATCCTTTACTCTTTTTGCTTACACTTTCACTTGTTTCTTTTTAAATTTTAATAAAAAGTTGTGTAAGTTGCTAGCATGTTTTGTTTTTCTTTTGCTATTCAATTTTGTAATAGAAGTGGCCGACATTGAACATGCAGAAATAGAAAAATTTGCACAATTTTAGATTTGCATGTCATGATTTCTTTGAGCCACATATTTTTTTATTACACCTTCTGAGATTTTCAACGATTTGTTTTAACATTGTTTAACAAATTTCTATAAAACACGAAAAGTAATAACATTTTGGAAAATACGATTGTGTTTACACAATTAAAAAGGAATTTGATACGTAAAATTTAAATAGTTGT
Source organism: Thelaira solivaga (assembly GCA_947397855.1). Lineage (NCBI taxonomy): Eukaryota > Metazoa > Arthropoda > Insecta > Diptera > Tachinidae > Thelaira > Thelaira solivaga. The sequence goes on along the minus strand of OX377611.1, from coordinate 41,709,703 downwards.
TGAATAGAAAAAAGAAATGAATGAAAAACGTGCAACTTTTCTTCATAAATATCCAAGCAAAATCTGCTATCTAAATTTGAAGTAAAGACTATTATAGCTTACACTTAGAATTATAATTAGGAGCGGCAATATACCTATGGTCATGCTACTCTAATATTAATTAAGAATTTAAAGGCATCCTTGGATTATTTGTCCGCCATGTTAGACGGTTGAAAGTAGAGATGCTCTAAGTGACGAAAATCAGAAAATACCAGTGTCAATATGTACGAGTATTTTCTGCTGTCTCTTTGTCTTCGTTACATATCCTGCAGAGATTGATTCGACGGATTTTCATATATCGTATGCTAGGTATTTCAATACTCTGCAATGGCCAGTCTTGAATCTCCTGACAATGCAAGTTCCTGACCGAATTAATCCAGTGAGTCATTTGTTGTCTTCTCAGAATGAAATGGCAGGTGAACCTTGTTACTAGATGCTGGTCTCTTCAGAAGTAATGCAACTCTGCTGTACTTCGGCCCATACTGCCAAATTAGCTTTTCCTGCGATTTTGAGCAAATATGTACCTCTAGTCCGTTTAGTTCA